>OX336352.1:20395025-21865737 GCA_946902875.1 Nematopogon swammerdamellus
ACTTAATTTAGTGGATCAGGTGTAAAGAGCCTTTGTAAAATTTTTGATACGTAATTTGTATCAACTCAATAATGTTAGTAATAAGTATACATACTACAACCTAGTATTGTGAAATAATAAAAAAAAAATTATATTATAATAAAAATATTAAGATACTTGAAGTATCAAGTTGTCAATCGGTTAGTAAAAAATTTGAGTACAAATAGTACCTAGTCATGCGCTAACTACTTATCATACATCGGAATCCGCGGGGCACGAATGATTCAAGGTTGTTTAGTGATGGGACAATGTATCCACAAATATCGAAAATCGATCGTTATTTTAGAATAATATGAAATAATGTCGATTATTAAAACTCAAGAGTATTTCTATAGAAAATAAGATATAATAAACAAATGTTGTATTTACTTTGTAGGTACAATACAAATCTGTTCAAACCACAATATTAGTTTTATTAGTATGGAATAGAAAGAATTTGATTTTTTTTACCAACTTACACGTGTTACATCATAATGATATTGAAGACTTTTTTGTTACTGTTATGAAACTGAATCGATTAGGCTATAAAAATCAACCACCTATTTTTTTATTTAAACACATAAAAAAATATTTTACTTAAAAAAAAGGCCAAGGTCCAAAAAAATAGGTCTTACAAAATTAGTTCATAGTAAGCTAAGAGGGGGTTCTGTATCGGAAATAGATCACTTTTGAAGAACAAAGATTTTTTTTTTCACAAAATTTTTTTTTTTAATGTGAAATGTAAAAAAAAATTTTTCTTAATCGTTTCGGTTTCGTGCTAGGAACAAAAAAGTCTTTCAACACGTATATCTCTTTCTTTCAGAAATTGTGAAAAACCACAATTTTAGTTTTATTAGTATGGAATAGAAAGAATTTAATTTTTTTTACCAACTTACACGTGTTACATCATAATGGTCATGAAGACTTTTTTGTTACTGTTATGAAACTGAATCGATTAGGTTATAAAAATCAACCACCTATTTTTTTATTTAAATACCTACATAAAAAAATTTTTTAATTAAAAAAAAACCCAAGGTCCAAAAATTTTTATATAGGTTTTACTCCCTATATGATACAGAACCCCCCCTTAGCGTACTATGAACTAATTTTGAAAAACCTTATATAAATATGTATTATATTTACTTAATCGTTAACATAAAGTATACATGTTTATATAAGTTCTGTAGGTATATAAGTATTCAGGTCTGAAATATGACATGAATAAAATTCAATAAACAAATAAATATGAGTATCGATAACAGTGTCGATTGTTTATTGATCGCCGTAGTCAATCCCTAACAAGGTCGTATTCGTGCCCCGCGGATTCCGATGTCTGCTAATTATGCAGTCAGAACCTCAAGATATAGTCCGGTCGACTAATGCCTCTTTTACAGTATAGTAGGTTTTCTTTACAAGAGTTGATTTTATATGTTTCTTAAGCAAAGTATCATTTAGATTTTTTACCTCTTCTGGTATTTTATTATACAATCTAACTGCTTGGTTATGCTATTAATGCATGGTTCCAGGCCTAGAGCCAACCACAAACCAAAACAACAACCTGCTCAATGCTTTAATTTTGTTAAAACGCGTTTATACTTGTTCGTGTTACAGGCGGATTCGATTGTTGAAACAGCCATGTCACCAACTTTCAGACGGCACAATGAAAAAACAAAAAGAAAACTGAATGTTGACACGTCTGCACTGAGCGAGGTTGGAAACACGACTGAGCGTGGCAGCAGCGCGCGGCAAGCCGGCGGCCCGTATGACTGCAGCTTTAACGAGTTGACGTGGACCAATAGCGCTTCACTCCGCATTGGTATTACCGTTCTAGTACTGGCTTGCCTCGCGAAATAGAGTATAGTCGCGAAATAGAGTATAGAGTATACTCGTTGTTGTTGTTGTTGTTTGGTTTGGGGTTGGCTCTAGGCCTGCAAACTAATCCCGCTTGGTTGGGGACCTTCGTGCAAAACCCCGCAGTCTCCAGCTATCCCAGCCAGCCTATGTCTTCCATGAAAGCCACAAGTCGACCGGGGTGTCTGCAGACCGCCGCCAGTATACTCGCGAAATAGACTAGATAAATATTTGGCAAATAAAACATAATCTCAAAAAGAGTGCTCAAGAACGATAATTAAATAAAAAAAAAACCCAAGATAATGACAAAAATAACAAAGTTTAACTGGATTTAGACGTATCAGCCTACAGGCTGTCTGTCTAAAATAGTTAAATAAATAAATAAACATATAAACATAAAATATTGGCAACAGTATCTACCTGCACAGGTTGTCCGTCCGCGCCCACAGCCGCTTTCTTCTTCCTGCCCCTCTTCTTGGGCGCGGCGTCGCCGGCGGCGGCGGCCGAGGCGCCCGGGGCGCCGGCCGAGGCGACCGGGGCTCCGGCGGCGGCGGAGGCGGGCGCCCGCCTGGTATACTTGCGCTTGACCCGCGTCTCGCCGGTGGATGAAGACGCTCCCGAGTCTGCGCGAACCCAACGGCCAGAGACAATTAGCCCACATTTCACATACAATAGGTAACAATAGGTACACGAAACTATGTACAGTACGCCACAAGTCAAATGAAACATTGGCAAACAGCTTTTGAAATCATCATTAGTCATTCGTGCGCCTTTAACACCCGACATAAATTTTTATTCCATTGACATATAGTCGAAATTTGAGCGACAAAAATAATGTGTTGTTGCCTTCATTGGTGTATTGCTACTCCGGTAATTATCGGCGGACCGAAGATGCACAATGTTTCTTTTGACTCGCCACAAGTCAAAAGAAACATCGTAAAACAATTGTTAATTTATTTAGAAGCGGCGGGTGGCCAAGTCGTTGGGCATCGGCTTCTCAAGCGAGAGGTCCGAGGTTCGAATCCGATCGGCGTGTACCAATGAGTTTTTTCTGAAGAAAAATTTACATACATACCTACACCCGCTGCTTCAACGTTCGGAACCGCGTGTAAAACTGTAGGTCGCTTCCCTTGCCCCTTACTAGGTGGTAGGCTCAAATTGTAGCCGACTGGATGTAAGATGGCCGCATAGCAGCCTCGGTTGTGTTCTCCTCTAGTCCAGTATAGCCAGCAATCCAGGGAAGTCTCCGGTATAGCGCCTACCTTCTCGGAGGTGATATTGGCTGATCGGAGCATGTTCTTTGGCACCTCTGACTCAGCCACCCACACCAGATTACATAAAAAAACACTGTTTTTTTCAAATGTAAAATTTCCGAATTATTTTGAATCTGCTGCAATCCGTCAGTTCAAATTATAAAGAATTATAAAATAATCCCATTAGATTAAAAAAAAAACTGCTATAAAACCTGTAATTGCTATAAACAATTGCATGCATAATATTAATTAAAAAAAAACTGCATGCTATTTTAATTTTCTACTGTACTAGTACTAGTCTACTTATACTAAACTAATTAAATATTAAAGAGATTATTTATTTTTGTGTAAGTACATAAAATAAAATATAAAGTTTTACTAACCATCTAAATACAATATCATAAAATATTTTCTATCTATGTAAATACGACCGGTAAAAACACTACATACCATACATGCACCACGACCTGACTGAACTACTGCTCACTCTATACATTACGACCTTCCAAAAACACAATTTCCTCCATGCCTTCCGTACACTACGCTACAACCTATTAAAAATACCACATCCCGCATTATGACCTGCCAAAAATACTACTATCACTAAAATGCGCTACTGTCTCTTGGAAAAACTACTACACAAAAAAATCCAAGATAATGACAAAAAAACAAATAAGTAACTGGATTTAGACGTATCAGCCTAGGCTGTCTGTCTAAAATAAATAAATAAATAAATACACTACGACCCGCCAACGTGCCACTATATTACATTACGACCCACCAAAGACACGATAACGAAAAAACCTAAATAATCAACCGACTTTCTACGTAATACGCATGCAATCTCCATGTCAGTATCTTTCTTTAATGTTCTAAAAATACGATGTATATAATATAACGTTTAATTCAGGCACTAGTCCCACATTTTACGAAATAAGTACAGTAGGTACAAAGTAATATTATAGTCAAATCTTAACATTAAAACATTACAACATTAAAAGCATTAAAAAAAATCAATAAGATAAAAAAAAAATTACAATAATAATTAAATATTAATAAAATCTTCATAATATATGCCTGATAGACAATATATACCTCCTAGATTATACACCTCCCCTTGTATAGATTGCGATCTACCTGAAACACTACTGCTCACTCTATACATTACGACCTTCCAAAAACACAATTTCCTCCATGCCTTCCGTACACTACGCTACAACCTATTAAAAATACTACATCCCGCATTATGACCTGCCAAAAATACTACTATCACTAAAATACGCCACCAGTCTCTTGGAAAAACTACTACACAAAAAAATCCAAGATAATGACAAAAAAAAACAAATTTTAACTGGATTTAGACGTATCAGCCTAGGCTGTCTGTCTAAAATAAATAAATAAATACACTACGACCCGCCAACGTGCCACTACATTACATTACGACCCACCAAAGACACGATAACGAAAAAAAAACAAATTAATCAACCGACTTTCTACGTAATACGCATGCGTTCTCCATGGTCTGTACCTTTCTTGAGTACGCGCCTCACAAATTTTCTTCGTATCAAGACCTTTCGGTCCTTCGTCGCGACCTTCGTGCGATTCTGGGCCGTTTTCGCTACCCTGACCTTGCGCGACTGCGCCCTGGCAACGCGCGTTGTCGGCTTGGAGACTTTGCCGGCCTTGCCCGGGGCTAGTTTCGCTTGAAACGGTCAACGGCAATGTGTTAGGTGCTGTGGAAATTTGCGTGTCGTTCTAAGAAAGTACGGCCCCGGCGGTTTCCACGGTGGGGCCGAGACACCCGTGAGGTTGTGACAATCGTTCGCAAGCGGGGGTCGCGAACGTCATACCGGCCTGAAAGGTGCCTATTAACGGC
Source organism: Nematopogon swammerdamellus (assembly GCA_946902875.1). NCBI lineage: Eukaryota > Metazoa > Arthropoda > Insecta > Lepidoptera > Adelidae > Nematopogon > Nematopogon swammerdamellus. The sequence continues at coordinate 20,400,024 of OX336352.1, forward strand.
CCTCTCGAAGGACCCGATGTCAGCCTCGGTAGCAAAGTGGTGCGGTCGGTCGACTGTTGTTAAGCAACGCTGAGCCCAGTCAGTGGGTGGATGGGTGACCGCTCGACCGTTGGAGGCTGACCGCGGGTCGCAAGGGGGGGTCGCGAACGTGATACTGATCTGACAGGTGCCTATTCACGGCCCTCTCGAAGGACCCGATGTCAGCCTGGGTAGCTCAGTGGTGCGGTCGGTCGACTGTTGTTAAGCAACGCTGAGCCCAGTCAGTGGGTGGATGGGTGACCGCTCGACCGTTGGAGGCTGACCGCGGTTCGGATTCCACCTAAAACTGTAGGTCCCTTCCCTTCTTACCCTACTAGGTGATAGGGTTCATATCGCTTTGCGTTGGTACCACCGCACCGAATGATACGTCGGTCGAAACGGCTATGTAAATAGTTCGCGTTTTCCGTCCAGTTCAGTGTAGACGACATGAAATGAAGGGCAGAGAAGAAGTCAGTTTTCATAAAAACAAAACCCAAGACTGTACTCGGGGGGAAATATGTGGGCAGGGAGAGCGCTCCAGAGTTTATAACCAAATTTTTTTAACTGTGCACTTCGAGCTGTCAAAGTCGTTAGGTTGGCCGGACTGAATTCACCCCCCGCTTACTTCCTCACCTCTCCGCCGACGCCTATCAGTACACACCACAGAGCATGAAATGCGCGCGCCCGCCCCTACTAGAGGCGCCGTGAGCGCGATTTCTCTACAACTGCGTTGAAGCCTGTGGGCGTGGCCTATGACTTACATATGTGTGTTGTGCGTGTGCATTTGTTTTGTGCGTGTGCCTAACTTGCTCCTTTTTGTGTGTAGTGTCGATACTAACACACACACACACACATACGAAGCGCTAGCAGCTCAGCGTACGGTTATTGGGTTTCAAATATTATCGCTTAGGGCGCCTCTAGTAGGGGGCGCCCGCGGTAGGCATTTGATGCTCTGTGGTACACACACACACACAGCAAGGGCGTCGGGCTGATAGGCATCGGGGGAGAGGTAAGGAAGTAAGCGGGGGGTGAATTCAGTCCTGCCAACCTAACGATTTTGACAGCTCGAAGTGCACAGTTAAAAAAATTGGGTTATACCGGTTCTGCGGGGGAGGAAAGAACCGCAAGTACCGCGTAGTCGGTGCGTCGTCGTACGTTTTTAGAACGGCACAGAACAGCCAGCGGATGTTCGACACACAAAGCCAAGGGCGTAGCCAGGATTTTGTTCAGATGGGGGAAGACAAGGGAAAACTAATAGGTAAATAAGTTTATTACTTAATTAAGTTTATTACTTAAATTAACCGCTCGGCCGTTGGAGGCCGACCGCGGTTCGGATTCCACGTTAAACTGTAGCTCCCTTCCGTTCTTACCTTACTACGTGGTAAGGTTTATCCCGGCCGGGCTGATACCACCGCTCTTCGGTTCGGGATCACTCCGAGCACTTACCCACATCCTGCTAGAGGGGGGCAGCGCCCCCCCCCCCCCCCCCCCCTGCCTGTACCTGGCTACGCCCTTGCCAAAGCACTCCGGTGCAGCGCGGTGTGTGTGGGGTAGATTAGTACGGAGAATAGATATGCAGAGATGCTCAACAATTCCTTTGTTCATATTATTTTTATTATATTTATTTTTTATTTATTATATTACTAATTAAAAAAATACATATTTATTATTATATTTCGACATATTGTCATCGTCAGATAAATTTTTTTTATACACGGTGTTGCAGTTGCCCCCGTAATATTTTTAACTGACATAAGGGGTCTATATGTGAAACTAAACAACTTCTATGGCGAAAAAAAATTTTATTAAACAAAAAAAGAATATTTTTTTCCATGCAAATTTGAAATACCTATTCTCAAAATGTATGGAGAAAAACACTTTTTTTTTCTTCAAATAAAAAAGTCGTAGAACAAAAGTTGTTCTATTTCACGTACAGAATCACTCCCTTTCGGGTTTTACGGTTGGGGTTGCAACACCGTGTATACATGTAAGATTAATATGTCAAATGGTGACGACTGAGATGACGAATGATAGATGGCATTGTTGTATTGTTCAGATTCAACTCGGGAAGAGATCAATGACGGCGCACGCCGCACGCCAAGCGAGAGATTTAACTTTGAAAAAATATATTTTATTATTAGACTAGCTGTTTGCCTGCGGCTTCGCTCGCGACTTTGTAGGTTGAGTCGACACAATATATTCTCCCTCCCTCCCTCTCATTCGCATCCCTCCCTCCTCACGCTCCCTACCTCCCTCCCCTTCTCACTTCCTCTCTACCTCCCTCCCTCTCATTCGCTCCCTATCTCTCTCCCCTCACTACCGTCCCTCTCATTCGCTCCTTCCCCCCCCTCCCGCACTCCCTCCCTACCTCCCTCTCACTCCTCACGTCCTCTCTACCTCCCTCCCACTCATTCGCTCCTTCCCCCTCCCCACTCACTCCCTCCCTACCTCCCTCCCTCTCACTCCTTCCCAACCTCCCTCCCCCTATGTTAGGTAGTTTCTTAAGTCCCGACCAGGATTCGAACCTGGAACTTCTGCTTGAGCCGCCAGCGCGTTACCAACTTCGCCATCGTGTAGATGACGTATTATTCTCTCTAAATGTTTAACAGTTGCATCTTCTATTGTACATCCTTACCTATAATAAAATCCAACGTCTGCTTTCTGTCTGAGTGTCTGAGTGTCTGAGTGAATGTCTGTCTGTCCGCTTATAACTCGAGAACCACTGAACCGATTTTAATAAAACAAAATTCTACGGATAGCTTGATTATTCCCATCAACTATAGGCTACTTATTATCACGCTAAATAGCTTATGAGGTTAGCAGTGAAGTGAAATATGAGAGCGGGCGGAGCCGCGGACACAGCTTGTAGGTAATACGCAGTCAATTTGCACAATTCATGATGCATATATAATAGTTTTGTTTACCTCGTATAGAAAATGTAACTGTTCGAAATTTAGAGAGAATACGCTATCGGCCTGGTGGCGAAACGGCAACGCGCTGTCGGCTCAAGCAGAAGTTCCAGGTTCGAATCCTGGTGGGGCGTACTTTTTATCTTCATTTTCGGTTTTGCATACATACATATCACACACGCTGAATCCCGACAATCGGGTTAAGCAGAGTAATCGATGTTGTGCTGCAAGAACTCTGGCAAATTACAGCACAACACCGACCGCCGCGTTTCGCAAAGCATTCGAACAAGATTGAATTGATGAAGCAGCAAGTAAGGCACGAAGACCCACCTGCTGCACGACTCGGTGGAAGTACCGTGCCAAGGTGAGAGGTGGCGAGCCTGTCGCCCTTTAGCACGGTATCTTGTCCTTATCCCTTAGTCGCCTTTTACGACATGCATGGGGAGAGATGCAGTGTGGATATTCTTTTTAAGTACCGGCACCACACGGTACGGTTCGTATTTGCATCAATGGAAATAAGAGGTAGTTTTCATTAATTGTTTTGCTATTTTTTTTAATTATCTTGAATAAAGGATAATTAAAAACATTTCTGCATATCTTGTACAAATCCAAAACGGTTTAGTATCCAACAACCAACCAGGTGAGAGAAGCGATATTATATACACAAACGGACATACGTACGCACGAACAGACCGATGTTGTCCGTTCACATAGAATTTCACATTTAACAGGTCAAGATGTCGCGCTAAAGGGCGACAGGCTAGCCACCCTGTCAACTGGGCACGGTCCTTCCACCGAGTCATACAGTGGGTTCATATGTGCTTTCGTATCTTACTACATACAACACGCTGTATACCGACAATCGGGCTAAGCAGAGTAATCGCACATTGTGCTGCAGGCACTCTGGTAAATGACAATTGATGCACTAAATTACAGCACAACACCGACTGCCATGTTTAGCAAAGTATTCGGACAAGATAACTATCAAGCAGCAATTAAGGCGCAAAGATACACAGTTACTCGGTGGAAGAACTGTACCAAGATGAGAGGTGGCTATCCCGTCGCCCTTTAGCGCGGCCCTTCGTCCTTATTCCTTAGTCGCTTTTTAAGTAACGCCCCCCCCCCCCCCCCCCGTACCCGGCGATTCCTGTAGTAAAACTGTAGGTAACTGTAGTAATTTTTGTGACAACCCTGCTGAAAAAATTAAATTGCATGTAACTTCTAGATTCAAGGGTATTTGGTTGATATTTTGAGAGTTCATAAATAACTGGGTGATCTTTCTTTCGTGTAGATATCGCGACCTACTACAGTGGAATGATTGAGAGAAAAAAAATTCAAACAAAAAATCGATTTAATTAAATATTTCGATTCCAAACAAAGCTTGCACTTAGATAAATTATTGTAAAAAATCTGTTAAGTGCGAGTTTTACTCGCGCACGGAGGTTTCCGTATCTATCCGCTATTATCCGCCTATCTTTTGTCTTTCAACAATGCAATGTATACAAGCCTATGGCGCCATCTATTATTCAATAGTGTGACTAATCGATTTTTCGGACGTTTGCTGTATGGGAGCCCCTTAATTTTTAACATTTTCTTATTTTACTTTCAAAATTGCATTTTGAAAGTACTTTGGAACCGTAAATATTATAATTTCTCAATAAACATCTTTGTTTTGCAATCAGAACTTATTTTCTTTTTTTCAGATCAAAGGAACATTTTTGAAATTTTTTATCTTTAAAACGAAAAATTTTTTACACACGGCAGTTTTTCTCTCGCACTTGACATAGAACCAACTTTCGATGTTTTTAAATAAAAAGGATAGTGTCAGAAAATCGGCTCCCATAACACACTGTGCGTCGTCGTCGGGGGCGGAAAGCGGTCGTTCCGTACCGCTATGGAGGGAAATTCTAACAGGGAAACTCCCGCAGGATGTGATTGACTCCCCAAACACAAACACGTTCAAAAACCGATTAGATAAATTAATAAAAAGTACATCAACAAACAAATAGCAACAGTGCCCAAGAACGAAAACTAAAAAACTAAAAATCTGTCAAGTGCGAGTTTTGCTCGCGCGCGGAGGTTTCCGTATCTATCCGCTATCAATAATATCTGCCTATCCGCTCTGGTGGGATGGTCTTTGAATTTTAATTTGGAAGATATGTAGGACGATCGGAGAGAAGCCTCAATGAGGTTGATAGCAATTTACGGTGGGAAAATGACAGCACCTCAATGAGGTCTCTGGCAATTTAGCGGCTATAACAATGCAATGTATAAAAGCCTGTTGCGCCATCTATTATTCAATAGTGTGACTAATCTATTTTAATGAAACGTTTCTTGTATGGGGGCCCCCCTTAATTTTTAACTTTTTCTTTTTTTATTTGTTGTTTCATCCGCCATAGTAACACATATTCTGTGAAAGTTTCAACCGGCTACCTATTACGGTTCAAGAGATACAGCCCTCGGTCGGACGGACGGACAGACAGACGGACGACGGAGGCTTAGTAATAGGCTTCCGAATGGGATACGGAAACCTAAAAAAAAAAAGAGAAAACAAAAAAAAAACACATTCATTATCTGAAGAAAAAAAAAACTAGTATGAACACATCAGCTAGAGCTTCTTGTTCATGAAAAAATAAATAAATAAATAAATAAATAAATTATAAAATCATTCATTATCAGAAAAAAAAACTAGTATGAACACATCAGCTAGAGCTTCTTGTTCATGAAAAAATAAATAAATAAATAAATAAATAAATTATAAAATCATTCATTATCAGAAAAAAAAACTAGTATGAACACATCAGCTAGAGCTTCTTGTTCATGAAAAAATAAATAAATAAATAAATAAATAAATTATAAAATCATTCATTATCAGAAAAAAAACTAGTATGAACACATCAGCTAGAGCTTCTTGTTCATGAAAAAATAAATAAATAAATAAATAAATAAATTATAAAATCATTCATTATCAGAAAAAAAAACTAGTATAAACACATCAGCTAGAGCTTCTTGTTCATGAAAAAATAAATAAATAAATAAATAAATAAATTATAAAATCATTCATTATCAGAAAAAAAAACTAGTATAAACACATCAGCTAGAGCTTCTTGTTCATGAAAAAATAAATAAATAAATAAATAAATAAATTATAAAATCATTCATTATCAGAAAAAAAAACTAGTATGAACACATCAGCTAGAGCTTCTTGTTCATGAAAAAATAAATAAATAAATAAATAAATAAATTATAAAATCATTCATTATCAGAAAAAAAAACTAGTAGGTATAAACACATCAGCTAGAGCTGCTTGTTCATGAAAAAATAAATAAATAAATAAATAAATAAATTATAAAATCATTCATTATCAGAAAAAAAAACTAGTATGAACACATCAGCTAGAGCTGCTTGTTCATGAAAAAATAAATAAATAAATAAATAAATAAATTATAAAATCATTCATTATCAGAAAAAAAAACTAGTATGAACACATCAGCTAGAGCTTCTTGTTCATGAAAAAATAAATAAATAAATAAATAAATAAATTATAAAATCATTCATTATCAGAAAAAAAAACTAGTATGAACACATCAGCTAGAGCTGCTTGTTCATGAAAAAATAAATAAATAAATAAATAAATAAATTATAAAATCATTCATTATCAGAAAAAAAAACTAGTATGAACACATCAGCTAGAGCTTCTTGTTCATGAAAAAATAAATAAATAAATAAATAAATAAATTATAAAATCATTCATTATCAGAAAAAAAAACTAGTAGGTATAAACACATCAGCTAGAGCTGCTTGTTCATGAAAAAATAAATAAATAAATAAATAAATAAATTATAAAATCATTCATTATCAGAAAAAAAAACTAGTATGAACACATCAGCTAGAGCTGCTTGTTCATGAAAAAATAAATAAATAAATAAATAAATAAATTATAAAATCATTCATTATCAGAAAAAAAAACTAGTATGAACACATCAGCTAGAGCTGCTTGTTCATGAAAAAATAAATAAATAAATAAATAAATAAATTATAAAATCATTCATTATCAGAAAAAAAACTAGTATGAACACATCAGCTAGAGCTTCTTGTTCATGAAAAAATAAATAAATAAATAAATAAATAAATTATAAAATCATTCATTATCAGAAAAAAAAACTAGTAGGTATAAACACATCAGCTAGAGCTGCTTGTTCATGAAAAAATAAATAAATAAATAAATAAATAAATTATAAAATCATTCATTATCAGAAAAAAAAACTAGTATGAACACATCAGCTAGAGCTGCTTGTTCATGAAAAAATAAATAAATAAATAAATAAATAAATTATAAAATCATTCATTATCAGAAAAAAAAACTAGTATAAACACATCAGCTAGAGCTTCTTGTTCATGAAAAAATTAATAAAATAAAATAAATTGGAGAGGCGCCACGTTCGGCGGCAGACGCATACACGCCGATCGACCGACTGAAGAGACGCGTGGCCGCCGACGCGAGCAACGATCGGTCCGTGCGTGCGTACGCAAGTCGCGGTGCGAGACGGAGAGAATCGCTTACCTCCGGTCGCGCGACGCTTGTATTGCCGCTTCGCCTTCTTCTCCATCGCCTCTGCGGAAACATCACGCATTCTTTATTCTTTATTCATTATTCATCATTCGTATCGTCGTAAATTAAAATATCTCATAAATTATTGGACAAATCGGTAAGTGATGTTGATGTATCATTTTAAAAACTATTTAAAAAAATATAAAAACCGCCTTCAAAAATTTATTAAATTAAAAAAAATCAAACCCTAGAGTTGAAGGCGGTCGGTTATTTTTGATTGCTTTAGCACCACCGCCTTCAACTCTAGGGTTTGATTTTTTTTTATTTCATACATTTTTGAAGGCGGTTTTTATATTTTTTTAAATAGTTTTTTATTTCACAGTTCTTTTTTAGGATTTTTTTGCTATTAATGTACTTGGCGGAATCGCTCAGCCTTCCGCCTCGTGATTCCGCCTCGCTTTCCAATCCGATCTTGCCCAAATTGAAATGGGACCACATGAGAAGCACCAGCTTTCAAATAAAAAAAGAATTTTCAAAATCGGTTAACCCAGTCGAAAGTTCTGAGGTAACAAACTTAAAAAAAAAAATACAGTCAAATTGAGAAAATCCTCCTTTGTTTGAAGCCGGTTAAAAATGACATTAGATGGGCGTATTTTTGTTGCATAATGCCACTTTAGTGTAGTTATTTTTTTTTTCACGGCGAAGGGCCAAATTCAAGGGAAGAGGCTGAAAAAAATGTAACATGTGGCTCTTAAGTAATTTTTCAGTCATTTGTGGCTCTTAAGATAATCAAATTGTGTTTTCAAAAAGCTATCGATCTGCGCGATAGATGAAGTATTACATAATATTAAAACTGAATCTGTCAGGTGAGTAATAGTGGTGGTAAACTTCTTGAAATTCGAGTCAGACACAGTCTCACGTCACCTTAAGTTGAACGGATAGCTCACCGAGGTCCCTGGCGCGCTTGCGTGCGAGGTACTCTGGCGACGTCTTGTCGATGCGCGGCCGGCCACGCTTGCGCTTCTCCACAACCTCACCGCTGCTGTTCATCATCGCTACTGCCGGCGACATTGCAAATACATTGTTAAACAGTTAAAATAATAATAATATGATAGTTTGTCAGCCTCGATAGCTCAGCGGTGCAGACAGTCGACTGTCGCTATTGATTGTTAAGCAACGCTGGGTGCGGTCAGTACTTGGACGGGTGACCGACCGCTCGACCGTTCGAGACTGACCGTAGTTCGGATTCCACGTTAAACTGTAAGTCACTTCCCTTCTTACCTCACTAGGTGGTAGGGTTTAACCCGCCCGGGTTGGTACCACCGCACTGAACGAAACATCGGTCGAAACGGCTATGTAAATAGTTCGTGTTTTCTGTCCAGTTCAGTTTAGCCGGCACGACCGAAGGGTAGCACTGATGTGGCACCAAGTGCAACCGGTGTTATGGGCTGACATCACGGATGTTGTAGGTGATGTGGCCAACCGTGTCAGTATCCATAAAAATAAAAAAAAATTGGAGAGGCGTATGTCCAGCAGTGGACGCTTACACGCTTACTGACTGACTAAGTGTATTTAAAATGTAAATATAAACATACAGGATGTATTTGAATTGACTGCGTTCCTTTTGGGGGGTTGTTCTGTATCTTAAACTGAGCAACTTTTGTTATACAACTTTTGTAATTTCGAAAAAAAAAATTCGCTTTCCCCATACATTTGGAGGTTAGGTCTGCCCTTAAATGTATGGAGAAAGTGAATTTTTTTTCCAATTTCCAAAAGCTGTAGAACAAAAGTTACTCAGTTTAGGATACAGAACAACCCCCTGAAAGGAACGCAGTTAATTCAATTACACCCTAGTCGCGGAGAAACTGAGCACCCTTTTGTTGTTGACATTGGGCTTTTGAGAACCCATCGGTTCTCAAAATCGTTCCTTTGTCGCACCGCTAGGGTGTGGAACTGTCTCCCGGCGAGTGTGTTTCCCGAATCCTTTAACCTGGGTGTCTCAAACGTCGTATCAACGGGCTAGACAGCCTAGCAACAGTCCGCAAATCTGCTGGCATGGCGCCTTACTGAGCGTGGTTTAGCGAGGAGAGGGGTTTTTGGCTCTGTCGACTGTACCATTGGTCTCTCGACACAGCCAACCATGTTGGTTTACATAAAAAAAAACCCTGTAGAAAAAATAATAATAAAAACAAGTGACTGACCCATCTCGCGTGCCTGCTTGCGGGCGGCGGCGCGCGCGATGTACTCCACGCTCGTCTTGTCCACCCGCGGCCGGCCCCGCTTGCGCTTCGCCGGCGCACCGCCGGACGTCGACGAATCTGTTATTTATAATATGTTAGGAAGGAAGGAAGGTGTGGATCTAAGCTTGCGATGGCTTCACCGAACATATCCGGGCCCTTCGGCAGTAGAGGAGGGTATTAATCGAGGCCGGGACTAGCGAGTGGCCACTCTAAATTTCCCGCGCATGCTTCACGTTTCGGCTCGCTTCAAGCCCTCGTCAGCTAGTCTGCGTTGACTAGGACGCGGGGAAACCACCAGTCCCGCTCTCGACCTCCCTCTCTCTACCTATCCATATTCTGTAGGATGCTTCCAGTGACGTTTTCGAAGCTCTCTCCATATATGAGCTTAGCGTCGATTTTGGGAGCCCTAGATTCTTGAAGAGACTGTAGAGCGACTTCGCTGGTAGTCCTCTTGCTCCGACTTCCACAGCGAAGAGATCAGTCTTGAATCCGTTTCTCACAATCCGGTCTACTAAGTTGCAGTACTTGTTAAGCTTGATGTTGTGGTCCTTCGGTATGTTACTTTCCCATGGAACTGTAAGTTCAACAAGTACTACATGCTTTGTCGCTTTTGAAAATATGAGTATATCCGGTCTTAATGCTGTGGTACAGATTTCCGAAGGCATTTGGTAATGCTTCTCATGTGTGTCCATCAACAATTCCCAATCCTTTGCTGCTCCCAAAATTGAAGAAGGTTTAGTCCTGTCTTTGGGCAGCTTATTGGCTCCAGGTTTCACAAAGTTGACCTTCTGGAAGCCGCTACTGGTTTGCCCTTTCCTGGTCCGTGCAATTGACAGGTTGATGGCCTCTCTGATGATTTGGAGGACTTTATCATGACGGTAGGAATACTGGCCTCGCTCAAGTAGTATTTTGCATCCGCATAACAAATGTTTGGCCGTGCCTACGAACTCATGACGGGCATAGTCTATTTGTAGATTTCCCCCATCTAACTAGGTTACTCGGGTCGGGGAGAGTAAGCTCCCCGTTAGGAAGGTGTGTTAGTTTAGTACTAAGCACGTACTCGCTTCATACACGGTGTTGCAACTCCAACCGTAAAACCCGAAAGGTGGTGATTCTGTACGTGAAATAGAACAACTTTTGTTCTACGACTTTTTAATTTGAAGAAAAAAAAATTTTTTTTCTCCATACATTTAGAGAATAGGCATTTAAAATTTGTATGGAAAAAAAATTTTTTTTTGTTTCAACAAATTTTTTTTCGCCACAGAAGTTGTTTAGTTTTACATATAGAATAACCCCCTTGTGTCAGTTAAAAATATTACGGGGGCAACTGCAACACCGTGTATAAGGTGCTTCGTTATTTATGTAAAAAATTGCGGGAGGGTTACATAGACACTCAAATAAACAAGTTACGCAAAAAATATTATATGTTTTTATTAGCATTACTTTTCGAGAAATTTAACAAAACATATTTGCTACCTAAACATTAAAAGAATCAACCTGTGTGTAACAGTAGGTAACTTGCATTGTACGGGGTCAATGACCGTACTATGTTCAAATGCAGAACAGCTGTTTTTGTAAGTAAGTCACAAGGTCACGAGGACTTTTGTCAGCGCGCCGCCGCCGCTCTAAAACTAGCTACCTACCTACCTACCTACGTGTGCGGTGTGTGTGCCTACGTTTCGTGTTTGGCAAGGGTCTATAGCATGATTGGTTTTTACAGCTATTTGATTTTATTTTTTTGTTAGAAGGAAAAATGCTCCTACAAACATATGTTATTCTCTTACGTAAAGTGTTTATTTGAAGTGTTTATTTTATGTGATGTGAACATCTACAAAAGAATTTGGACGAACAGAGAAGTGCCAGACTGTCTTGGTAAAGCCGTGTTTGTTCTTCTACCAAAAAAGAAAGAAGTTACTGATCCCAAGGATATTAGACCTATAGCCCTTACGAACACAATTTCGAAAATATTCTTCTCCATTATACAGGCCAGACTACTCAAACACATGTGTACCAACGACTACTTACCGAAGAAGTACCAGAAAGGTTTTCTCCCAAGAGTTGCAGGGTGCCTCGAACATAATTCTTTGCTGACTGAATGTCTTAGAGATGCAAGGAAGAATGAGAGACAATTAACTGCCACGTGGTTAGACTTTGAAAACGCCTTCGGTTCGGTGCGCCATGAGTTACTATTAAAGGCGCTAGAGTGGTATAATGTGCCACCTCTGATCTGTAATATAATAGCCTCCTACTACAAAAAACTTTCCTTTGTAATACAAGTAAAAGGCGAAACGGAGAAGACACCGGAAATTCGTTACGGCATAGGACTTTTCCAGGGTTGCTGCCTCTCTCCTGTCACATTTAACATTGTTATCAACATTCTAATTGATACGCTTGTCGTAAAAGAAAAGAAATGGGGATACAGGTTCAAATATGGAGACACATATATGGCGGCCATCCTGGCATTTGCGGATGATATTACGCTGTTAACCCGCAATCCAAAACAAAATCAGTCGCTTCTTAAGGTGGTGGATGACTATTGTGAATGGACCAAAGGGATGAAGATAAAACCAGCGAAGTGCTACTGTTTGAGCTTAACCAGGAAAGGTTCAAAGTTTACCTCGAGCAATCCAGGTTTGACAGTAGCCGGAAAACCAATCGCAACCGTGGCTGATGAAGCTCCTTTTAAATTCTTGGGCAAAAGGATCACCAGCAGAGGAAAGGAGCATCCTACTGATGATATTGTCCAACTTTTCGAAGAGAGCCTCCGCCAAACTGACAATCTTCCCCTCCTGGGTACACAAAAGGCATGGATTTACGATAACTACCTGACATCAAGACTTTCATGGCCATTTCTCGTCTACGACTTCACAAAGCAAAACCTGACTAAATTAGACTCGTATGTGACCAGATTCCTGAAATCATGGTTTGGACTGGCTCACCCGGCTGACTCGTCAACGCTATACAGATCTCACAATAACTTTGGACTGAACATTAAGAAACCGTCGATATTTTATCAAAAGGCGAGAATAGCCAAACGATGTATACTCAAAGACTCCAATGATAGCGCTATTCAAGCCTTACCCAACACATCACTATCAGATGAACTGGAATCGAGACTCGACTTCTACAAATCATTCCAAGTTGGTACACGCACCAATAGATCTGGATTGGGCATAGAAACAGCAAAGTCTGATAAAGAAATACTGAAAGGTTTTGCTCAGGAGGACATGGAACAAGGCTTCAAACTTCACGCCTTAAACCTAGAAATGCAGAATGATTGGCTAACAGTGGGTGACTTCTGCATCCCTCCTGCATTGAAGTGGAAATCCATAATATACAACTGGTCCCCTGAGCTGCTTAAGTTCTACTTAAATGCATTCCAGCTTACTCTCCCCGACCCGAGTAACCTAGTTAGATGGGGGAAATCTACAAATAAACTATGCCCGTCATGTAAGGAGTTCGTAGGCACGGCCAAACATTTGTTATGCGGATGCAAAATACTACTTGAGCGAGGCCAGTATTCCTACCGTCATGATAAAGTCCTCCAAATCATCAGAGAGGCCATCAACCAGTCAATTGCACGGACCAGGAAAGGGCAAACCAGTAGCGGCTTCCAGAAGGTCAACTTTGTGAAACCTGGAGCCAATAAGCTGCCCAAAGACAGGACTAAACCTTCTTCAATTTTGGGAGCAGCAAAGGATTGGGAATTGTTGATGGACACACATGAGAAGCATTACCAAATGCCTTCGGAAATCTGTACCACAGCATTAAGACCGGATATACTCATATTCTCAAAAGCGACAAAGCATGTAGTACTTGTTGAACTTACAGTTCCATGGGAAAGTAACATACCGAAGGACCACAACATCAAACTTAACAAGTACTGCAACTTAGTAGACCGGATTGTGAGAAACGGATTCAAGACTGATCTCTTCGCTGTGGAAGTCGGAGCAAGAGGACTACTAGCGAAGTCGCTCTACAGTCTCTTCAAGAATCTAGGGCTCCCAAGATCGACGCTAAGCTCATATATGGAGAGAGCTTCGAAAACGTCACTGGAAGCATCCTACAGAATATGGATAGGTAGAGAGAGGGAGGTCGAGAGCGGGACTGGTGGTTTCCCCGCGTCCTAGTCAACGCAGACTAGCTGACGAGGGCTTGAAGCGAGCCGAAACGTGAAGCATGCGCGGGAAATTTAGAGTGGCCACTCGCTAGTCCCGGCCTCGATTAATACCCTCCACTACTGCCGATGGGCCCGGATATGTTCGGTGAAGCCATCGTAAGCTTAGATCCACACCTTCCTAACCCTCCCGAAATTTTTTACATAAATAACGAAGCACCTTATATATATATTTTTATTAGAAAAATGCAATCATTGGAAAAAATACATGCCGGCCAGGATTCGAACCTGGGTCTCTGGCTTGAGCTGTCAACGCGATAACCAACTACGCCACCGGACCGTTACGTATTATCTCCAAATTTTCGCTCTGTTGCGACACAAATTATGCGACATCATGAAGGTGTGTGAACACGAGCGTGTTGAACGCTAGGTTTCAACACTGAACAGAGTGGTGGGCATTCACTGAGCGTGTTGAACACTTGGGTTCAACACTGAACGAGAGTATCAAACACTCACCGAGCGTGTTGAACACTAGGGTTCAACACTGAACAGAGTGTTGAACACTCACCGAGCGTGTTCAACACTCACCGAGCGTGTTGAACTCTCACCGAGCATGTTGAACACTCACCGAGCGTGTCGGAACACTCACCGAGCGTGTTGATGGAGGTGGAGGAGCCGGTGGACGCGTGCGAGGGCGTGAGCGTGCGCCGCGTGCTGTACTCTATCTCCGGCGGCAGGAAATGTGAGCGCGGCGAGCGGTAGTCCACCGCCAAGCCCAGCGGCGGCGTGCAGCCCGCTGAGAACACTGCAATCAAGTGTTACAATTTAAGTTTTTTTTTTATTAAAAGCACGACATAATATGGCGCCGATCACCCATAAGGTGTATAATAAAATATGTAGGTATATATAAAAAAAAAAAAAACTAAGATAATGATGAAAAACAACAAATTTTAACTGGATTTAGACTTATCAGCCTAGGCTGCCTGTCTGAAATAAATAAATAAATAGACCGCCTCGGGCTGCTCCTCCTTCAGCTGCAGCAGAGCGGTCGACTCGAGCTGGCTCTCGCACAGCGCCATCTTGTGTCGGCGCGCGGGCGAGCCGGCTGTAGAGGCAGACATAATGCGAGAGTGATTGTGTGACAACGCACCGTTAGCGTCGACGATGACCGGCTTCTTCTCCGGCGGGCTCAGCTCGGCGACCGCCTCGGGCTGCTCCTCCTTCAGCGGCAGCAGAGCGGTCGACTCGAACTGGCTCTCGCACAGCGCCATCTTGTGTCGGCGCGCGGGCGAGCCGGCTGTAGAGGCAGACATAATGCGAGAGTGATTGTGTGACAACGCACCGTTAGCGCCGACGATGACCGGCTTCTTCTCCGGCGGGCTCAGCTCGGCGACCGCCTCGGGCTGCTCCTCCTTCAGCTGCAGCAGAGCGGTCGACTCGAGCTGGCTCTCGCACAGCGCCATCTTGTGTCGGCGCGCGAGCGAGCGAGCTGGCTGTAGGAGCAGACATAATTTGTTTATTTACATGAAATCCATATGTGTTGTCTTACCCGTGCTATTTGCAAAAATCTACCGTAATTTTTAGGTTTCCGTATCCCGTACGAAAGCCTATTACTAAGCCTCCGCCGTCCGTCTGTCCGAGTGCTGTACGTAGGTCACTATATAAGTTTTGAGATGCTCGAAATGTGAAAGCGGGACGCATCTGTGTTATATATTTATAAATTGCAAATTTATTTTAAAATCAAACACGAAAGGCCATTTACAGCAATGAAATTTTTTTTATACATTTCGGGGTATTACTCTGTCATCATTTCCCGCTTTTTCGTCTCCTACGATCGACTCCGAGTTCGACTTGCACTTGGCCGATTTTTTATATTTTAGTACTAAGCATGTACCGTGTGGGGCCGGTAGGTACTTAAAAAAATAATATCCCCACTACATCTCTTCTCATGCATGTCGTAAAAGGTGACTAAGGGATAAGGACAAGATGCCGTGCTAAAGGGCGACAGGCTCGCCACCTCTCAACTTGGCAAGGTACTTCCACCGAGTCATGCAGCAGGTGGGTCTTCGTGCCTTACTTGCTGCTTGATCGCTTGAATCTTGTTTGAATACTTTGCGAAACGCGGCGGTCGGTGTTGTGCCGTAATTTACCAGAGTTCCTGCAGCACAACACCGATTACTCCACTTGCCCCGATTGTCGGGATTCAGCGTGTGCGACAGAGGCGGACTAGCAGCCTTAGCCGCCCTAGGCCGTTTAGTACCAGCCGCCCCAATTCAATGCAGCCGAACTTGAAAGGGGTTTCAAGTTTACAGCATAGATACAAATGTGAAGTTGAACGAAAATCAGTATTGCGTTCGGTTCAACCTGCCAAAAATATATTAGGTATTTTTCGGCTTAATTTACATATAGTAAAAGTACTTTTTACAAGTTTTACGGCAATATTGACCTTATAGTCATAGCAAAATTATTTTTTCCGCGTAAATAGTGCGTCATCACCTCCGCCGCGTCCACCACTCCCGCACGTCGCACGCACTTGCTCCGGCCGGCACCCTTTCTATTCTGTACCTGCGCTCACTGCTTCCAGCAGCAGGTACAGATTGGCCGCCCCTAATATCTGGCCGCCCTAGGCCCGGGCCTAGTCGGCCTATATGGAAAGTCCGCCTCTGGTGTGCGATATGTATGTATGTTAGTACTAAGCATGTACTCGCTTTTATATTTCTTCTTTAGATAAATGCAAAGGTGAAAATGAAAAGAAAAAACACGTCCCGACCAGGATTCGAACCTGGAACTCCGGCTTGAGCCGACAGCGCGTTTCCAAATCCGTGGAATCCGAACTTTTTTTTTTAATGTAAACTGACACGGTTGGCTGCATCACCTACAACGTCCGTGATGTCAGCCCATAACACCGGGTGAACTAGGTGCCATGTCAGTGCTTCCCCCTTTGATCGTGCCGGCTACACTGAACTGGTCGGAAAACACAAACTATTTACATAGCCGTTTCAACCGACGTTACATTCAGTGCGGTGGTACCAACCCGGGCGGGTTAAACCCTACCACCAAGTAAGATTAGGAGGGAAGGGACCTGCGGTCAGCCTGCAACGGTCGAGCGGTCACCCATCCAAGTACTGATCGCGCCCAGTCGCTGTATAACCCAATTTTTATAACTGTGCACTTCGAGCTGTCAAAGTCGTTAGATTGGCAGGACTGAATTCACCCCCCCGCTTACTTCCTCACCTCTCCGCCGACGCCTATCAGTACACACACACACACACACACACACAGCAAGGGCGTGTACTGATAGGCGTCGGCGGAGAGGTGTGGAAGTAAGCTTGAGGTGAATTCAGTCCTGCCAACCTAACGACTTTGACAGCTCGAAGTGCACAGTTATAAAAATTGGGTTATACCGGCGTTACTCACTCGCCGATGTGAGTATGAGAAACGATTTCACTCAACCAATCAGAAGGCGTTCAGTGAGGCATCCGGCCCGGCTATTGGTTGAAATATGCGAGTATTTGTCTAGCGAGTGAGTTGACGCCGGTAGACCTCCTGGTGTGCTTAACAACAGTCGACTGATCGCACCGCTGAGCTAACGAGACTGATGGACTTATCAGCTAACACCGATTGCCGGGATACAGTGTGTGGTATGTATAACCCAATTTTTATAACTGTGCACTTCGAGCTGTCAAAGTCGTTAAGTTGGCAGGACTGAATTAACCCCCCGCTTACTTCCTCACCTCTCCCCCGACGCCTATCAGTACACACCCTTGCTGTGTGTGTGTGTGTACTGATAGGCGTCGCCGGAAAGGTGAGGAAGTAAGCGGGGAGTGAATTCAGTCCTGCCAACCTAACGACTTTGAAGCTCGAAGTGCACAGTTATAAAAATTGGGTTATATATATGTATGTATATTTCTTCTTTAGATAAATGAAAAGGCGAAAATGAAAAGAAAAAAAAATACGTCCCGACCAGGATGCGAACCTGGAACAAGCAAGTTGAGTGAACGCAGGAGATGCGGCATACCTACTAGACAACATGCAAGCAACACGGTTCGAAAATTTAGAGAGATACGTCATTGACCCGGTGGCGGAATTGGTAACGCGCTGGCGGCTCAAGCCTGAGTTCCAGGTTTGAATCCTGGTCGGGATGTATTTTTTTTTCTTTTCATTTTCGCCTTTTGATTTATTTATTTATTTATTTATTTGATGAACGAACAGCCTAAGCTGATGTGTTCATGTCTAAGTTCACTGGTGCTTTATTATTTAGATGTTAGTTTAGTTTGGTGTATTTTTTAGGTGTTTGTCGAGCCTGTTTTTAAAGGAATTGGTGGTGGGTGCTTGTACGACATCTTCGGGCAGTTTGTTCCACATTTCCACTGCTCTATTTGACAGGAAGTTTCGTCTCGGATTTGTTGAGCTAAGAGTGACATTCAGCTTCAAGCTATGGCCTCGGAGATGACTATTTGTATTTCTAGTAAAGAGGTTCTCCAGTTCTGGACAATCATAATGCTGATTGAGAATCTTATATGTTTCTATGAGGTCACCCCTTTCTCTACGTTGCTCCAATGTTGTCAGGTTGAGGATTTTTAGTCTTTCCTCGTATGGTTTCCTCTTCAGTGATTTTGGTATCTTCTATCTATTTATCTAAAGAAGAAATATAAAAAGCGAGTACATGCTTAGTACTAACATATAAAAAAACATACATACTACACGCTGTATCCTGAGATTCGGGGTAAGCAGAGTAATCGGTGTTGTGGTGCAAGTAGGTACTCTTGTAAATTACAGCACAACACCGACTGCCCCGTTTAGTAAAATATTAGGACAAAATAACTATCAAGCAGCAAGTAAGGCACGAAGACCGACAGTTCTTCTTCTTCTTCTTCTTTTTATTTCTGGCGATTAGCCGATATACGTTCGACTTAAAAGTCAGCTCAATTCAATTGACAGTATCTTAGGGTTGTGCTGTCCCTTGACAAAAGTTATTCAAGATTTTTTTCTGTACATATCACTAACCTACCCAGTTAGATAAAAAAATTAGTACACACATACACAGGTAAATAGGGCAATATAGGCGTCACTTCGCATCAGAAGAAAATTATTACGTTCTACAGTAGCTAAATTAAGGTACAATAATTTATAGGTAATTATGGATGAAAATTACCTACAAGCGAATTATGCTTACCTTTCGAGAATCACAGAACGCGTCTACTGAACCGTGGACACAAAATTATAACTAACGTAAACACATGATAACCAAATAAACTATTCATTTAAACACAATTTATCAATAATATGACTGTATAATCTACTTAGACTAACCCAAAATCGGGATAAAACTATAATTCACACAACAAAATCAATGGATTTAGGCGGTGCTACAAAAAGAGCCTGAGTTTTCCCCTACGACGCATCGTGTCGCGTATTTCCTACATTCTAAGCACTTCACGCACTTGTGAAATTATGAAAGTGTTATTGTAAAAGTTTGATTTGACGTTTACGAATCGGTTTCGCGTAGATATAAACAAAATGCGGCCGAAATTACAACTCCACCGACGTCCATGACTAAAGCAACGAGCGAGTGCTACTGCCACAGCCTATGAGATTTCCAACGAATCACGAATAAGCTCGGTTTCCATCTGGCAACATTGAATTTTTGAATTTAATTTTTGAGCGCTTCTAACCATTAAATCTGTTCAAAACTAATTTAAAAATGATGTCATTTTTAAACAAACTCATCTTCCATTATCATTACATTCATTAGTTTGTTATAACAAAGTTAGAATAAAAGGGAAAGCAACAGTAAATAAAAAAATGGCAACACATTTTAAATAGAACAAGTGCGCAGTCGTCATCTGCGGTATAGACAAGCAGTCGTGTATATAGGTATAACCTCGTAATTGGAAGTTGGCGAAATAATTTCGAAACGTAATGCTTGCAAAACTTTTTATTAAAATTCGCATATTAATTTGAATAATTTATTTCGTTAATAGGAGTACGTTTAAACATTAATAAATTAGAATTGATGCATTTTATGGTAGAGTTTAGGAGTTTAGAAAGAAGTTATTGGACGGCTAGTGACAAGTTACGATTGTGGAAATTATTATTATTACTTTTGTTACTTCGCTAGCGGGTACGGAGTGCGACGGTCGTGCGCCGTTATCGCTACAAACTCAGACATAATTATAGCTACGTATGTCCGCTCGTTGTATGTATTTTCGCGTCATAATATTTGTAGCATCTATACTCTTGGCTTTTGTTTCCTTGAAACAGTGATCGAATAACATACTTTATATTGTTTCATGATGAGTATCCTATGTCTCACCGAAGCTGGTGGAACATTAAAAAATTCTATTTATCTTTTAGATTCGAAGTGGACTCAAGTAGGTCCATTATGATGTTTAGTGACAGTTGCACCTCACCACCACCACCAGCAGCGTCACGGAAAGAGGTCACGGAAGGTTGTAGATAGAGTAGGTTTTATTTGGTAGGTAGGTACCTACATAACTTATTGATTATTTTATTCGATGTGACGTCAAATTTGGATATTAGGATATATCTACCAAATTGAAAAGTAATGTTTAGAGTTTCGATCAATCAATAGGTGCTTTGGAAGTCGTAGATTCGTAGGTAGGTACTTAGTGGTGGTGTAAGTAGGCATACTTATTGGTATTTACAAGAACCATAATGTTCTTGGGTAGGTATTTAGTACCTAGGTACAGGTACCTACTTGGGCGACTGAGCTTCGCTCTGCCTTTTTTTTTTTTTGTGAAAGCGGATTTTCTCACAGATAACGCCCACTTATCTTGATAAAATTGGAAAGTAAAACATTAGCCAAATACAAAATTTCATCCAAATCGTTATAGTTATAGCCTTTATTCCGAGAAAGCAATCATCCTTATCAATTAATTAATATATTAATATTAATTAGTACTAATAATAAATCTGTAAGGGATGGTCATGGAGTGAATGCTTACCTACTTTGTTTTATGTTATGTTATGTATGAGATACTAAGTTTGTAAACTCTATATAAGTATAGTTAGGTATGATACTAAAACAAAATTTGATGATTTCTAGAAATCTTTTCTGTATGTTTGTATGTATGTATGTTCCTTCATAACTCTTAAACCGATCATCCGAATTTGATGAAACTTAGTACAATCACATTTAGGTACATATACGAGACGATAGGCTAAATAATGTTCAGTTCCGGTTACGCTAAGATGTGGCTCTCATACCTACAAACCGGCTTATTCCTCGCGCTGAAATAAAGGTACGGTGCAATGACTTAGTCGTCCCCTTTTTCTTTTGATGTCATTCAAATTTCAGTGTTTTAAGTTTACCTGCATGCAGTTCATTCAACAATGCATGCAAGTTACCTAGACATTTGATTTTTATTTAATAAAGGCGGACGTTAAATATCCACCAAATATTGATGAAACTATTTTCACCAAAAAGTACAATAAACTTACCGAATCGGGGAAAAAGTTTCAGAGCTTTTCCTCTTCAAATATGGACACCTTTCGAACCTTGAAGTTACGAAACCCTATCCTGAAAAACCTTGTCTGACCTTGTAACTGGTGGTCTGGTCACGTAACTACTAACATAATAATAACAAAACATGACCTCAATAAAAACCACACGGTTTTCAAGATATTGGCCTTTTTGAAAATTTATAAGAAATCTCCGCCATAGGGCGGTTTTTTAAATGCAGTGCCTACAAATGGCAAGGGTTTTTTTTTAATATGATTGATTATCATTATTGAGTAATGCTATCGAAAGAAGTAAATAATCTTTCAATGAGTCGGGCGCGGAGTGTCACTCAAGCTTTCAAATAAAATGATAACAATTAAAATTTTTCGTGTAGGTTAACTACCTAATGCCTTTTTAACCCCCGACGAAAAAAACGGAGGGGTGTTATACCTAAGTTTGACGTGTGTGTGAGGGTGTGAGGGTGTGTGTGAGTGTGTGTGTGTGTGTGTGTCTGTCTGTGGCATCGTAGCTCCCAAACGGATGGACCGATTTGGATGCGGTTTTTTTTATTAGGAAGCTTGTTTAATCGGGATGGTTCTTAGCTATGTTTGTAATCAAGTAATTAAGTAATGAAAAAATTAATTATCTTAAAAAGTGGACCGATTTTCATGCGTTTTTTTTAAAAAAGCTTGAAATAAAAGTTAAATTACAAATTAAACGGAAATTATTTTTGACTTTTTATGGGTCGGGGGTTTTTTTTAATTTGTAATTTAACTTTTATTTTTGACACCTAACTTTGTGCTTATGTAATTATTATAAAATAAATGTATGATACAAAATATATTGGCTGTTTCATCATTCCCATTTTAACTAAATGGTAAACATCTTCATCAGACATTTATAGAAATAAAAAAGTTAGTACCTGGGCGACCGAGCTTCGCTCGGCGTCTACCTACACCTATCTAGATAAACTTGAAAAAAATAACATTATCTAAATACAAAATTTCATCCAAATCGTTAGAGCCGTTTCCGAGAAACCAATTATATATATAGGCTGTTCTCATGAATCAGGGACCCATTTTTATTTATTAGGTACCTTTAAAATCACAATTTCAAGAAAAGTATGCTTTATGTTTCATTTATGGAAGAGTGACACAAAAAGGCGCTTCCCCAGGTTCTGAAATTCCTTTGTTTTGGCAGCTGCACAATATGAAAACTATGAAAAGAGAAGAATGGAAGAATGTGTGCATAGTCCAAGCTTTGGTCCAAGCTTACAGGCTGTCTCCGATCTCCGACCAACATCAATCTCCAAATCATGGGAAAGGGACAAGGTGTTCGCGCGGAATTTGGACCTACATTTATTCATCTTGGGCCGCGACGACAATGACGACGCGACGCCCCCGCCCACAGACTACATATTATGTTGTCTGTGCCCCCGCCCGCCCGTCTCAGTCTTATACGCGGTGTTGCAACCTCAACACTCTTTTCTATTATGTGCCTCAACCGTAAAACCCGAAAGGGGGTGATTCTGTACGTGAAATAGAACAACTTTTGTTCTACGACTTTTTTATTTGAAGAAAAAAATTTTTCTTCTCCATACATTTTGAGAATAGTTAGGTAGTTAAAAGTATGAAAAAAATATAATTTTTTTGTTTCAAAAAATTTTTTTTCTTCACAGATGTTGTTTAGTTTCACATAATTATAGAATAACCCCCTTATATCTGTTAAAATTTTCGGGGGCAACTGCAACACCGTGTATAAGCACGGTATAAGTCAATGGTATTGGTAGCCCGTTGATATTCTCACAGAATAACAGATCCTACCTAACAAATAATAATAAAACAAATAAGGAGGTCTCCATACAAGTAACTTGTTTTGCATTTTCGTACATTGACTTATATTTTACCTTTAACATCATTGGTTTCGTTAGTTGTTGAGTTGAGTTGCACGGTCCAGGCTAATCAGTGTTAAATTGGTTCTAAATTGTGGTCTTAATTTTAGCACCTATTTTGAAAATTTTGTTATAAATTTGTACCTACTAAAAATATTGTAAATAAAGCCTCAAAAGACTTATCAAGAGACTAATTTATAAAATTCGATTTTTGCCGCCCTTCATTCGTAATAGGAAGTAGGCCAAAGAATACTGCATACAAAGTATCGAGTGACGAAACATACGAGTAGGAGTTGCCATAAAATAAATCACGATTCCTTCAATACCTAATGTTTATTAATGTCAAACGATTGTAGGTACATGGATTTATAATATTATGTTATGGCTAGCACTCAATGCGAATATTATCCACGGCGACTTTTTTCTGAGCTGAATGCTAGCCCGATCGAACCGGATAGAACAAATTGTGACAAGTTCGAGTGTAGGCAGTCTAACTACGATATGAATGATCCATAAACAATACAATACAATAAAATCCGCATCGCTTCGAAGTTCGAACAGTGCGGTGGATTTTTATCCGCGCAGTGAATTTTTATACACGCTGAAATTAAAACGCAGCGCGTGTACATTTCATATTATGATTTCCATATGTAGGAATTTACGAAAGAAAAAACCGCGCGGATAATATTCGCAGTGCGTGCTAGTCTTTAAATAATAACATAAAGTATTAATATGTGTAGCAAGCAAATAGGATGTTGCATATTGCATGTCATATTGTATAAATCGGGTGGTGATATTTTTATGTTTTCCCGAAAAGTCATGTGTATGAATAAAAATATCGAAATAAAAAGTCGCACAACAAATAAAGTTGTCCAGTTTTACGTGTAGAATAGTTTTATGAGATATTAAAAAGTACTACTCATTTACATAGGTACGTCAGATGTAATTAATTACCCACGTAGGTGCCTGCTCTTACAAAGCATTTTTGACGCGTGGACCTTCCTGATATCTTGAGATTAGCGGTACCTACCTACCTACTTACCCTATTAAATAACGATTCCTATCGGAGGAGGTAGATAATTAAAAAAAAATTGGTTGTCCTTAAACCGACTTTTCAGACAACCAATTTTTTTCGTCTTAAAGAAACAGCTATAAGAATTAGCGTAATTTTTCGTACGGTACCCCTATCGCTGCCGTACGCCGTACATTTGTCGATTTCTAGCCTCGATTACCGTACGATACGACAATTTACCGTACGTTTGGCGACACTGCCGCTACATTTGTTGATTTCTAGCCTCGATTACCGTACGTTTGGCAACACTGCCGCTTGGGCCGATTGTGCCTCTCTATCGCTCGTTACGCGCTCTCGCTTGCACACACAGGCTCAGATAGAACGTGACACTTTTTCGTGCGTGCAGCCGGTGTTCATCAATTTATAAGACGTTATCACGTCAAAATATGTAATACTATAATATTGCACTAGGAACGAAAATGTAGGTACTTTAAATTACTTTACCAGGTAAAGTACCTTATATATTTATAGCTTCTACTTCAAGAACATTCAATAGATTTTTTGTCTATAAAATAAGATGTATTTAATTTTTTTCAGTGAAATATTTTATATTGTTAAGTAAGTAGTTTGTTTAGCATTTTCATTTTGCATTCATTTTATATCAAATAAATCCTTTTAATAAATATCAATATAATCCCTTCCGTATATCTTGCGTCTAGCTAGATGTTTGAGAGATTTTTCAATTTTGTCCGAGAAATCTTAGAAAAAACGAATTCTTCAAAATCACTAATGTTGAGATTTTTTAAAATCTTGCAACATTTTATGGAACCCCTGAAGGCTGGCTGAGCAATAATCCATCCATTTGCGGGTGACAGTTCGCGGGAAGTTTGTTTCATTCAAAGCAGTATTATCTCGATTAACATAGTACTCTCTTTGTCTTTCTGCAGCGACAAGAGAAGATTGTACTGACGAAAAAACAAGGAATTTCGAAAGACAGTGGTACATTCAAACAAAGAATAAGCATAAACACCAAACAAAACAAATTTCGTCCGTATGTAATTTTACCGCGGTTCTTCTCTCTCTTTGATTTGCATCGCGTGGCGCGTATTTCCTTTCAAGAAGTTTCACAGTATTAAAACGATGGAAAACACAATAAGTTTTAACATGTGTCGCTCGCACGATCTCTTGTCGAATTCGTGCAGTGTAAACTGAAAAATGTCTCTAACCTAGAACCGCGAACTAAAACTCCAAAACGAAAGCTTGATGTGTGAATACAAGATGCGGAATTTACAACACAGAGCAGATACGTGAAGCTGCGAAGTAAATTCGTTCGGTTGCCGGCGAAAACATGAAAACCTCCACATTTAGTACAATGATAACTACAGACGATTTGATGGTTCGCCTAGTCTGTTTTACAGACACTATCGCGGACGCTGCTCTGCGGAACTAGCATCTCTTATTCCCTGCCACCCGTCCTTTCTCCGCATGACTCGTCGCAGAGAGACTCAGCACCCTTTTGTTGTTGACATTGGTCTTTTGAGAACCCATCGGCTGTCCAAATAGTTTCTTTATCGCACCGCTAGAGTGTGCAACTGTCTTCCGGCGAGTGTATTTACTGAATCCTTTAACCTGGGTGTCTTCAAGCGTCGTATTAACGGGCTAGACAGCCTAGCGACAGTCCGCAAATCTGCTGGCATGGCACCTAACTGAGTGTGGTTTCGCGAGGAGAGGTGATTTTGGCTCTGTCGACTGCACCATTGCTCTCTCGGCACAGCCACACATGCTGGTTCACATAAAAAAAAATAAAATAAAAATATGAAAAAGTACAACCCACCCTTTCGCACTTATGCGAACAAGCGAATAGAAACGCCGCCAACGCCGGCGCAGCCTTCTCAGACGCCGAACGCGACGGTCGACCGGAAAATATACTGCAAACACTGCGACTGCGGCTTCGACAGCGAAACCGAAACCGAAGTTCACAAGTGGCAGACGCATCAGGGCGAACTGCTGAACTCCGTCTCCGGCAAGTCGAGGCAAATCTGTCTCATATGTCTGAAACGGTTCAAAACTGCCGAGAAACTAAATTTGCACGTACGCAGAGCGCATTTATACATGGAGAGCGCTCAGGTGACGAAAATTAATCGCCCAATATACATCTGCAATGAATGCCATCTGATGTGTTTCAACAAAGCCATGTTTCTGCTGCACATGCGTCACCGACACGAGTATTTGTCTAGTAAAGTCCCGTTGAACTGCCCCAAGTGCGACAAATTGTTGAAAGTGCGCGCGATGATACAGCACTTCGACTATGTTCATTACATGAGGAGCGTTAAGACGTGCCCGATATGTTTGGCGAAGCAGGCGAGCGTCGCGGGCGTGCCAAGGCACGTACTGAAGGAGCACCCTCCCGTGTTCGTTTGTCACTTTTGCCGGCACAGAGCGAACGGTACGTGACTGTGGAAGAGCGAGATAATTTGGTTTTTTTGTTTTTTTTTTTTTTATAGAAACTGACTCCGTTGGCTACATCACCTACAACATCCGTGATGTCAGCCCATAACACCGCGGTGAACTTGGTGCCGCGTCAGTGCTTCCCTTCGGTCGTGCCGGCTGCACTGAACTGGACGGAAAACACAAACTATTTGCATAGCCGTTTCGACCGACGTTTCATTCAGTGCGACGGTCCCACCTGGCAGTTGGTCGTCCCACACTGTTTTCCCGTTCACGGCCGCCAATGTAGAACACTGTTACTCCAACGGCCATCGTCTCTTCGGCTGACCTTGTTTTTTGTTTTTTTTTTATGGAAACTGACACGGTTGGCTATATCACCTGCAACATCCGTGATGTCAGCCCATAACACCAGGTGCCATGTTAGTGTTTGCCTTGATTTCACGTCGGCTACACTGAACTAGACGGTAAATACGAACTATTTACATAGCCGTTTCGACCAACGTTGCAAATGATACCAACCTGGGCGGGATAAACCTTCCCACCTAGAAAACCTGAAGTACCCCGCCACTTCAGCTTAGCCACCCGGCCACTTGCCATTTTAAGAACATTTTAATAGGTTTGGACGTCAGACTGTCCAATGCTTATATGAGAAACAGCATCGCCGAGGTCCGCGGGTAGCGGAGAGGATGGCGCGCGCTCTGATTGGATGGTATCGGGCGGTATCGCGCTCTGATTCGTTGGTAATGAATGGAATTTACGAATTTAAGTTACGCTGGCGGGGGGAAGGTCCGACGTCCTTACCTATTCAAATGTTCTTGCATGTATGTATGGTTACAAGAAATTTTATACCCATAAAATGCTATACATCTGTTCCAGACGCGTCCTCGCTAAACGTGCACATGAGGCAGGCACACGGTAAGCAAGAGTCTCGCGGCGCTGTGCCTTCGGAGGTCGAGTTCCTCAAGTACTTCACCGTGAACAAGAGGAAGCTGGCACATCACAGCCCGGGGCTGCAGTTCCCCGACCGGGAGCTCAACTTGAGGAACATGCTACACATCTGCGTACTCTGTCAGGAGGTAAGCGAGAGTCTCACGGCGCGGTGCCCTCGGAGGCAGAGCTCCTCAAGTACTTCACCGTGAACAAGAGGAAGCTGCCACATCACAACCCGCGGCTGCAGTTCCCCGACCGGGAGCTCAACTTGAGGAACATGCTACACATCTGCGTACTCTGTCAGGAGGTAAGCGAGAGTCTCACGGCGCGGTGCCCTCGGAGGCTGAGCTCCTCAAGTACTTCACCGTGAACAAGAGGAAGCTGCCACATCACTGCCCGGGGCTGCAGTTCCCCGACCGGGAGCTCAACTTGAGGAACATGCTACACATCTGCGTACTCTGTCAGGAGGTAAGCGAGAGTCTCACGGCGCGGTGCCCTCGGAGGCTGAGCTCCTCAAGTACTTCACCGTGAACAAGAGGAAGCTGCCACATCACAGCCCGGGGCTGCAGTTCCCCGACCGGGAGCTCAACTTGAGGAACATGCTACACATCTGCGTACTCTGTCAGGAGGTAAGCGAGAGTCTCGCGGCGCGCTGCCGTCGGAGGCTGAGCTCCTCAAGTACTTCACCGTGAACAAGAGGAAGCTGGCACATCACAGCCCGGGGCTGCAGTTCCCCGACCGGGAGCTCAACTTGAGGAACATGCTACACATCTGCGTACTCTGTCAGGAGGTAAGCGAGAGTCTCGCGGCGCGCTGCCCTCGGAGGCTGAGCTCCTCAAGTACTTCACCGTGAACAAGAGGAAGCTGCCACATTACAGCCCGGGGCTGCCGTTCCCCGACCGGGAGCTCAACTTGAGGAACATGCTACACATCTGCGTACTCTGTCAGGAGGTAAGCGAGAGTCTCGCGGCGCGGTGCCCTCGGAGGCTGAGCTCCTCAAGTACTTCACCGTGAACAAGAGGAAGCTGCCACATCACAGCCCGGGGCTGCCGTTCCCCGACCGGGAGCTCAACTTGAGGAACATGCTACACATCTGCGTACTCTGTCAGGAGGTAAGCGAGAGTCTCGCGGCGCGCTGCCGTCGGAGGCCTAATTTTGACGCGCCCCGAGCGTGTTAATTTTTGCACGGCAAAAATGGCATTGGAGCCAAGGGGTTTGTTTGTTTGCTGAGCGGCCTTTTGGGGTGGCAGGTGGGCCACAGGGTGCTTGACAACCAACGAAGGGACATACTCCGTTCTCCATCTTCCGTTGCAGCGGCCTGCAGACATCCCGGTCGACTTGTGGCTTTCATAGAGGGCGTAGGCTTACTGGGGTAGCTGGAGATTGCGGGGTTTTGTACGAAGGTCCCCGACCAAGCGGGATTACCTTGCAGGCCTAGAGCCAACCCCAAACCAAATCAACAACAACAACAACGGTTACATGGTCGTCGTCTCTTCGGCTGAAGTGCCCAGCCCATTGCCACTTGAGCTTAGCCACCCGGTATCCAATATCGACTACTTTGGTGCATCGGCGGATTTCCTTGTTACGCACCATATCACGTAGCGTTATTCCCAGCATGGCTCGCTCCATTGCTCGCTGGGCAACTTTCAACCCTGTGGCCAACATCGACCGTCAGCGTCCACGTTTCACACCCGTACGTCATAACCGGGAGGACACAGCGGGATCTCGGAGTGACCATTTCGGAGGACTTGAAGTGGGAAACACACATAGTGGGAGTTGTCAAGAGAGCGAACTCGTTGCTCTACTTGATAAGGAAGGCGTTCTCCTACATCAGTTCAGACCTGTTTCTCAGGCTCTATAAAACATACGTCCGTCCCCTCCTGGAGTACGCTTACCAGATTTGGAGTCCGTATTTCAGGAAGGACATTGACCTCCTGGAGAGAGTGCAACGCCGGGCTACCAAGATGGTACCAGCCCTGAGAAATAGATCCTATGAAAATCGCATTGAAGCGCTCGGCCTGACCACACTTGAGGAGCGAAGAGAAAGAGGAGACCTCATCGAAACCTTTAAAATATTAAATGCTCATTATGACGTGCCCAAACTTAAATCGGTGTACACAATGAACACTAATACGAGACTTCGTGGTCATTCGCTAAAGCTCAACCAAACTAGTTTCAATTCAAACCCTAGTAAGCACTTTCTTTCGAACCGAGTAGTGGACTCCTGGAATAAATTGCCCCAAGAAGTGATAAGTGCAATCTCAGTGAACGGTTTTAAAAACCAGTTGGACAAACATTTTATTAATATGAAAAAAAAAAAATTATAATAATAAATAAATAAAAACACTAAAGGCAACTAAGTTAAAAAAAAAAAAAAATAAATAAATAAATTACTTAACTTATGAAATAAAACGAAAAACAAATACAAGTGAGAATCAAGTGTACTCAACATACAAAGTACACGCATCAGCTTAAAGCTGCTAGTGTATACTACAACAATAATAAATAATAATAATAAAAAATAATAAACACACTCATATGAAGGGTTAAAGTAGTTTAAACTTGACATTTGTGAAACATTCGCAGGTGGTCGACACGAAGTTCGATATGAAGCATCACGTCGCGAGCGCTCACGGGCACAGCATGCTGGAAGGACCGCGACCGCCGGCGCCCAAGGCGTGCCACTGCGGCGCCAGCTTCCGCACGGACGTGCTCCTGCGACATCACATCTTCCAGCACCACACGCAACACCACTCGGTTGAGAAGGACGACGATGAATATGAGTTAAATTGTAAGAGTGCGGATCCCCCGAGCCCTGTTGTCACTACGACCGAGGTAGATCTATTGTGATCTCTCAAAGGGAAGGTGTGGAACTAAGCTTGCGATGGCTTCACCGAACATATCCGGGCCCATCGGCAGTAGAGAAGGGTCTTAATCGAGGTCGGGACTAGCGAGTGGCCACTCTTAATTTCCCGCGCATGCTTCACGTTTCGGCTCGCATCAAGCCCTCGTCAGCTAGTCTGCGTTGACTAGGACGCGGGGAAACACCAGTCCCGCTCTCTACCTATCCATATTCTGTAGGATGCTTCCAGTGACGTTTTCGAAGCTCTCTCCATGTATGAGCTTAGCGTCGATCTTGGCAGCCCTAGATTTTTGAAGAGACTGTAGAGCGACTTCGCTGGTAGTCCTCTCTGGTAGATCTCACACCCAGGTCCGATTTCCGCTAAGAACCTTTTTTTGTTCAAGCGGCGGGTGGCCGAGTGGTTTGGGCATCGGCCTCTCAAGCGAGAGGTCCGAGGTTCGAATCCGGTCGGCGAAGAGAAGGAGGTGTGGATCTAAGCTTACGATGGCTTCACCGAACATATCCGGGCCCATCGGCAGTAGAGGAGGGTATTAATCGAGGTCGGGACTAGCGAGTGGCCACTCTAAATTTCCCGCGCATGCTTCACGTTTCGGCTCGCTTCAAGCCCTCGTCAGCTAGTCTGCGTTGACTAGGACGCGGGGAAACCACCAGTCCCGCTCTCGACCTCCCTCTCTCTACCTATCCATATTCTGTAGGATGCTTCCAGTGACGTTTTCGAAGCTCTCTCCATATATGAGCTTAGCGTCGATCTTGGGAGCCCTAGATTCTTGAAGAGACTGTAGAGCGACTTCGCTGGTAGTCCTCTTGCTCCGACTTCCACAGCGAAGAGATCAGTCTTGAATCCGTTTCTCACAATCCGGTCTACTAAGTTGCAGTACTTGTTAAGTTTGATGTTGTGGTCCTTCGGTATGTTACTTTCCCATGGAACTGTAAGTTCAACAAGTACTACATGCTTTGTCGCTTTTGAGAATATGAGTATATCCGGTCTTAATGCTGTGGTACAGATTTCCGAAGGCATTTGGTAATGCTTCTCATGTGTGTCCATCAACAATTCCCAATCCTTTGCTGCTCCCAAAATTGAAGAAGGTTTAGTCCTATCTTTGGGCAGCTTATTGGCTCCAGGTTTCACAAAGTTGACCTTCTGGAAGCCGCTACTGGTTTGCCCTTTCCTGGTCCGTGCAATTGACAGGTTGATGGCCTCTCTGATGATTTGGAGGACTTTATCATGACGGTAGGAATACTGGCCTCGCTCAAGTAGTATTTTGCATCCGCATAACAAATGTTTGGCCGTGCCTACGAACTCCTTACATGACGGGCATAGTCTATTTGTAGATTTCCCCCATCTAACTAGGTTACTCGGGTCGGGGAGAGTAAGCTGGAATGCATTTAAGTAGAACTTAAGCAGCTCAGGGGACCAGTTGTATATTATGGATTTCCACTTCAATGCAGGAGGGATGCAGAAGTCACCCACTGTTAGCCAATCATTCTGCATTTCTAGGTTTAAGGCGTGAAGTTTGAAGCCTTGTTCCATGTCCTCCTGAGCAAAACCTTTCAGTATTTCTTTATCAGACTTTGCTGTTTCTATGCCCAATCCAGATCTATTGGTGCGTGTACCAACTTGGAATGATTTGTAGAAGTCGAGTCTCGATTCCAGTTCATCTGATAGTGATGTGTTGGGTAAGGCTTGAATAGCGCTATCATTGGAGTCTTTGAGTATACATCGTTTGGCTATTCTCGCCTTTTGATAAAATATCGACGGTTTCTTAATGTTCAGTCCAAAGTTATTGTGAGATCTGTATAGCGTTGACGAGTCAGCCGGGTGAGCCAGTCCAAACCATGATTTCAGGAATCTGGTCACATACGAGTCTAATTTAGCCAGGTTTTGCTTTGTGAAGTCGTAGACGAGAAATGGCCATGAAAGTTTTGATGTCAGGTAGTTATCGTAAATCCATGCCTTTTGTGTACCCAGGAGGGGAAGATTGTCAGTTTGGCGGAGGCTCTCTTCGAAAAGTTGGACAATATCATCAGTAGGATGCTCCTTTCCTCTGCTGGTGATCCTTTTGCCCAAGAATTTAAAAGGAGCTTCATCAGCCACGGTTGCGATTGGTTTTCCGGCTACTGTCAGACCTGGATTGCTCGAGGTAAACTTTGAACCTTTCCTGGTTAAGCTCAAACAGTAGCACTTCGCTGGTTTTATCTTCATCCCTTTGGTCCATTCACAATAGTCATCCACCACCTTAAGAAGCGCCTGATTTTGTTTTGGATTGCGGGTTAACAGCGTAATATCATCCGCAAATGCCAGGATGGCCGCCATATATGTGTCTCCATATTTGAACCTGTATCCCCATTTGTTTTCTTTTACGACAAGCGTATCAATTAGAATGTTGATAACAATGTTAAATGTGACAGGAGAGAGGCAGCAACCCTGGAAAAGTCCTATGCCGTAACGAATTTCTGGTGTCTTCTCCGTTTCGCCTTTTACTTGTATTACAAAGGAAAGTTTTTTGTAGTAGGAGGCTATTATATTACAGATCAGAGGTGGCACATTATACCACTCTAGCGCCTTTAATAGTAACTCATGGCGCACCGAACCGAAGGCGTTTTCAAAGTCTAACCACGTGGCAGTTAATTGTCTCTCATTCTTCCTTGCATCTCTAAGACATTCAGTCAGCAAAGAATTATGTTCGAGGCACCCTGCAACTCTTGGGAGAAAACCTTTCTGGTACTTCTTCGGTAAGTAGTCGTTGGTACACATGTGTTTGAGTAGTCTGGCCTGTATAATGGAGAAGAATATTTTCGAAATTGTGTTCGTAAGGGCTATAGGTCTAATATCCTTGGTATCAGTAACTTCTTTCTTTTTTGGTAGAAGAACAAACACGGCTTTACCAAGACAGTCTGGCACTTCTCTGTTCGTCCAAATCCTTTTGTAGATGTTCAACATGTGTTTCCGCACTGATGGACATTTTTTGTATATGATGTATGGTATGCCATCGGGTCCCGGGGCGGAACTATTTGGTTTCCTTTTTATGTGGTATTCCAGCTCTTCCATCGTCGGTGAATCAGCATCAAATGCTACAGCAGGTTCTTTGGGTTTTGGAGCTGGTGGATCCCTGTAAGTTATATCCGCCTCCGGGGTGGTATATGTGGATTTAAAGTAGTTAATTAAAGTAGTTAGTTTAAAGTAGTAGTTAATTTAAAGTAGTTACCAATGAGATTTTTTCTGACGAAAAAAATTTACATGCATACCCTACACCTGCTGCTTCACCGTTCGGAACCGCGTGTAAAACTGTAGGTCCCTTCCCTTGCCCCTTACTAGGCAGCAGCACATGCAACTTCACTCGGTTAAGAAGGAGGACGATGAATATGAGTTAAATTGTAAGAGTGACGATCCCCCGAGCCCTGTTGTCACTGCGACCGAGGAAGGGGTATTGTGATCTCTCAGAGGGAGGGTGGGGGACATTCCGGACATTCCGTGGGTTTAGACCCGGTTAGGTTGTATATGTCAGCCTCGATAGCAGAGTGGTGCAGACAGTCGACTGTTGCTATTGATTGTTAACCCTTTCGGCGCCAGTCGCACATATTTGTGCCTATATCATTTTGTGAGGCCAGGCGCACACATATGTGATTTAGAAAAGTGCTCATATAAATAGGTATAATTGTAGTACAGTGGAAGTTTCGTAAAGCCTTGGCCTGGGCGCATGACTGGGTCATAAAGCAACGCCGGGCGCTGTCAGTACTTGGATGGGTGACCGCTCGACCGTTGGAGGCTGAACGCGGTTTGGATTCCACGTAAAACTGTACAGTAGGTCCCTTTCCTTCCTACCTTACTCGGTAGTAGAGTTCAACCCGCCCGGGTTGGTACCACCGCACTGAATGAAACGTCGGTCGAAACGGCTATGTAAATAGTTTGTGTTTTCCGTCCAGTTCAGTGTAGCCGGCACGATCGAAGGGAAGCACTGACACGCCAGCTAGTTCACCACGGTGTTATGGGCTGATATCACAGATGCTGTAGGTGAGGTAGCCCACCGTGTCATTTGCCATAAAAAAAATAAAAAAATATGAAGTAGGTAATACCATAATCGAGCGCTTACCTGCAGTGGTGTGACGAACACTCAAAACAAAACGGTCACTCGTCTGCCGTGGTAAGCGAGAAAGGGGTTATGTTGTAAAAAGTTAAAATTAAACATTTTACGTAGGTAGATGAACGAGCAACCGAAGCTGCCGTGTTCATATCTATGTTCACTGCTGTGTTCATATCTGTGTTCACTGC
Source organism: Nematopogon swammerdamellus (assembly GCA_946902875.1). Lineage (NCBI taxonomy): Eukaryota > Metazoa > Arthropoda > Insecta > Lepidoptera > Adelidae > Nematopogon > Nematopogon swammerdamellus. Next base: position 20,434,739 of record OX336352.1, read on the forward strand.
TGGTTTATTATATTTTTAGGTTTCTGTATCCGTACAAGAACCTGGGCAATTGACCTTGATATTGCCAAGGCATTTGACCGGGTTTGGCACAAGTCGCTCTTGGGCAAATTGCCGGTTTACGGACGTCCTTCGGGCCTCTGTGACTGGGTCGCCGACTTCCTACATGGGAGTAGCATTCAGGTCCTAGTGGACGGTTGCTCGTCGGACGCCATGTCAGTGAACGCCCGCCGGCGTACCACAGGGATCTGTGTTGTCACCCACGTTGTTTCTTTTGCATATCTACTAAGCCTACACCGTCTGTCCGTTCGTCTATCCTGTCTTTAAAGTCTGTATCTTTGAAACCGTAATAGGTAACAAATAATCCTGGAAGAAGGAAGAAAATAGCGCCCACAATAGGCAATACTCCATATTCGCTGACTTGTGCAAGTGGGATGAGTATGACGGCAGAAGCTGATTCTCAAATAGTTCCTTAATGTCTATATAATTCTGCTAGAAACAACACATGTATTTTTTTCTATACAGGATGTTTCAGGATAGGGCATCGTAACTTCAGGGTTCGAAAGGGGTCCATATTTGAAGACGAAAAGCTCTGAAACTTTTTCCCAGATTCGGTCATTTTGATAGTACTTTTTGGTGAAAATCGTTTCATCGAGATTTTGTGGACGGTTAATGTCCGCCTTTATTAAACAAAAATAAAATGACTAACTTACATGCTTAACTAGTAGAATTGTTCTGCGTGTAGGTAAATTCCAAACACTTAACATTAGAATGATATCAAAAGAAAAAGGGGACTCGACTAGGTCATTGCACTCCCTAGACCTAGATATCACTGTTGCCAAATCTCACTGTCCCTCGAGTTTTTATTATTGTATATTGTTTATTAAGCATTCATTAGACAGCATGACTGTACTCGAATTTGTCACAATTTGTTCTATCCGATTCGACCCACGAAGAAGAACTGGTAAGAAACTACAATTTTCAATATTTGTATGAAATAAAAATACGGAATTTCGATTTGATTGATAAGGATTTTTTTCTTCTAATAATGAGTACTTTCTATTCCTGAAGTTACTCAAGCCTATCCTGAAACACACAGGGTGTGTTTCAGGATAGGCAACGTGAACTCGAATTATGTGTATCTAATATTAGTTGTATGTGTATCTTTGTACAATTTGTCTATGTAAGTTGTGTATTTCTACTACTCCACTCTTTAGTACAGTTACTTTCACGTGTCAAGAGCACAGATGGACAGTGGACTAACATTGCACGCAAGTGTATAGTAGTCGAACGATGCGTGTCAGCCCAAATTTTGACCGTGTGGGGCCGGTACTTTAAAATAATAGCCCCACTACATCTCTCCCCGAGTATGTCGTAAAAGGCGACTAAGGGATATGACCCCTTCTTATATTACTAGATGGTAGGGTTTAACCTGCCCGGGTTGGTAACACCACACTGAATAAAAGATCGGTCGAAACGGCTGTGTAAACAGTTTGTGTTTTTCGTCCAGTTCAGTGTAGCCGGCACGACCGAAGGGAAGCACTGACGTGGCACCAAGTTCACCCGGTGTTATGGGCTGACATCACGGATGTTGTAGGTGATGTAGCCAACCGTGTCAGTTTCCATAAAACAAAAAAATATTGGCGACGAGCGTCGACTGGCGCTGACTGACGAACCAGTCGCGTGAAGCGTCGGCGCCGTCGACGTCACATCCCATCAAACCGACCAATGAAAAGTGCACTCATGACTCGTGAAATCAACTGTACTGCATTGTTCGCCCCTACGTGTTTTCCACATCCCAAAGGTTAGTTCGCAAAGAATGTTGCAAGGCATTAAGCTCGCCTTTTGTATATAATGGTGTACAATAAAGTATATTTTCATTTCATTTCAAGAATTTAATGAAACTCCATTTATGTTAACAGTTTAATTGAAACAAAAAATCTGTAGGTACCTACAACATAATATATTAATCTTAGATTCTCCATTTTGTTGTAAAACTGCAACTATTTAAAAACATTTCAATTAAACATATTCCAAATAAAAAAAACTTGAGTTTTATTTTGTACTTTAATCCACATTCCACATACATTGCAATATAGAGGATAAGGATGCCGAGTTCTCTTTTCTATTCTATAAGAATAAAATTCAGCCCATAACACCTTTGGTCGTGCCGGCTATACTGAACCGTTAGCATAGAACTGTACCGTGTGGGGCCGGTACTTTAAAAGAATAGTCCCACTGCATCTCTCCCCGTGTATGTCGTAAAAGGCGACTAAGGGATATGATTCCCTTCTTATATTACTAGGTGGAAGGGTTTAACCCGCCCGGGTTGGTTCCACCGCACTGAATGAAAGGTCGGTCGAAACGGCTATGTAAATAGTTTGTGTTTTCCGTCCAGTTCAGTGTAGCCGGCACGACCGAAGGGAAGGCTGACGTGGCACCAAGTTCACCCGGTGTTATGGGTTGACATCACGGATGTTGTAGGTGATGTAGCCAACCGTGTCAGTTTCCATAAAAAAAAAAAAAAAGTTAGATTAGTTAGAAAACACGATCTATTTACACAGCCGCTTCGACCAACCTTTCATTAGTGAATGTACCCATACCACCTGACCACGGGCGTGACAGCTCATACACTGGCAATCTTGTCCCCTAACTCCCCCCAAATGGGTCACGCGTTCCCTTGTGAGGTCTTTTTTTTAAGCGACGAACTTTAAAGGGGAAATTGAAAAACAGTGCGACAAGGCTTGAATGAAATGAACGTGGCTGACAGCGGAACTAACGCCACCACAGTGTTGCCAGATGACCGTCTCGCGTTTCACCCGTTCACGCGTACGTTAGTATCTCTTCTTAGTCTGTGGTGTTGTTAGCAGAAATCGAATGCTATCTGTTATTTTATAGTGAGCAAGTCTTCCTAAAATTCAATACATAAAATAAAAAAAATAAGTAACTACCTACCTACCTTATAGGTACTATACATAGCTTTTCTTTTGCAGCGATATTTTCCCCTAGTGCAAGGAAATTTTCAAAATTGACAACCCTAATGCTGCAGCAGCGCCCTCGCGCAAACGTCATCCACGTTCATTAATTTCAAGCCTTGTCACACTGTAGAAACATATTTTCTTAGCAAAAGTGGTTTGCTATGTTCAGGTTTGTTTGTTTGTATTTTTTTTTGAATATTTAAAATATAAATTTTTTTTATTTTTTTTTTATGGAAACTGACACGGTTGGCTACATCACCTACAACGTCCAGATGCGCTTAATTTATTATGGTACGAGTACCATCGAGCTGGTCTGATGATGGAGATAGAAGGTGGCCATAGGAACTCCTAAACTACACATGATAAACCCATTGGCTACATCACCTACAACGTCCGTGATGTCAGCCCATAACACCGGGTGAACTAGGTGCCATGTCAGTGCTTCCCCCTTTGATCGTGCCGGCTACACTGAACTGGTCGGAAAACACAAACTATTTACATAGGCGTTTAGACCGACGTTTCATTCAGTGCGGTGGTACCAACCCGGGCGGGTTAAACCCTACCACCAAGTAAGATTAGGAGGGAAGGCAGCTACAGTTTTACGAGGTATCCGAACCGCGGTCAGCCTCCAACGGTCAGCGGTCACCCATCCAAGTACTGACCGCACCCAGCGTTGCTTAACATTCAATAGCGACAGTTGACTGTCTGCACCACTGAGCTATCGAGGCTGACAAAAAAATGTTGCCCCCTTTTTAAAGCTCGTTACTTTAAAAAAAAAAGACCTTATCTATATAATGGAAAATAGAACAAATGAATGGAAATAAAACAAAATTCAATTCAAAGTATTTATTTTTTATTTCATAAATTTACACACAAGAACTATCGCAAACAACAAGCTGCAATATTTCAAAACTGAGTTAAGTCTTTTATTTTGATGTGTCGTGTCTTTAAAATATTTATAGTGTTAGTTTAGAGATTATGTATCTGAAAAAAATGTCAAAACTTCAAAATCTCCCTCAAATTTTTGAAACAATCGACTATTGGCAAATAGCTCTTTCAAATTCGATATTTTCGAGAATTTCTAGTTCTAATAATGTACATAGCAACCTGCATTCGACACAATAAACACAATTTCTAAGTTCGAATTTGAACCACGAACCTTCGACATAAGAGTTCTGCTTACCAATTAACCGCTCCAATGATTAGTATTTTTAATACTGATTTGACTACATTTTAAAAATCAAATATCTTAAAAAATTTAACTACCTAATGCACTTACCACATTCGACCGCGGTACGTCAGAAGTGAATGTTCAATGTGCCACACCAAAATATTTTTTTTTTATGGAAACTGACATGTTTGGTTACATCACCTACAACATCCGTGATGTCAGCCCATAACACCCGGTGAACTAGGTGCCATGTCAGTGCTTCCCTTCGGTCATGCCGGCTACACTGAACTGGACGGAAAACACAAACTATTTACATAGTCGTTTCGACCGACGTTTCATTCAGTGCGGTGGTACCAACCCGGGCGGGTTGAACCCTACCACCTAGTAAGGTAAGAAGGGAAGGGACCTACAGTTTTACGTGGAATCCGAACCGCGGTCAGCCTCCAACGGTCGAGCGGTCACCCATCCAAGTACTGACCGCGCCCAGCGTTGCTTAACCATCAATAGCGACAGTCGACTGTCTGCACCACTGAGCTATCGAGGCTGACCAAATACAACGTATTTTGAAATTATTTTTTATATTAAAAATATTTTTTTATTTGTATAGATTGATGTACCGCTGTCGGACGCGTTAAGCTAAGCGTTCAGCTATCCGCATCGCACGCAATGTATCGAACGGATCCATTTGTGGCAGCGCATCTGCCTGATCCGTAGCAATCGGATTGCCAACGCGGCGGCCATTTGCAAACAGATTTTCAACATTAGCATACGGATTTTCGTAGCGAGCCGAATGCAATGATGGCCGGCCGGCGGCGGCAGCGCGGGCGATGCGTCCATCTGCCGACAATCTTTTTTGCAGCCTTTGCTCATTGTATAACTAAAACGCAGTGTGCTTAAATCTCTTTATGCCTTAACCAAACGAGATGTATAGGTCGTTCATTCTAACCTGAGGCCTAGAACGATAAAAAAGGTATGGACCCCGAACCCTATCCTCGCCAGCGTAACACGATATTTATTTATTTATTTATTTTATTTATTTATTTATTTATTTATTTATTTATCTCTTTATTTCAGCCAACTAGGGCCATATTGAAAATACATATTAAATGGCTTAACCTAAGAACCAAAATTACTTTTTCTCCACTTGTGTCTGTACGGGTCCCAATAGAGATCCGTATGCGTCATATTAGTCTGCTGACGCGGTGGATCAGGTGCGCGTAGAGTGGGCGCAGATTGCGTCCGCGGCGCGGGATATCAGTAAAAGCATACTTGTTTCAATGGACGGTCGCGCGCTGGCCCGTCAGTCTGTCATCGGCTGCGTTCGCAAAAACCTGTTTAAAATGCCCGCATGCTCTTTGTTTAAGTGTAAAAACACTACATCCAAGTTTAGTGTGCACAATAGTGGAATATGTTATCATCGGTAAGTACACTCCGCTCCCCACAACTCGGCGACGCTAGTTCTCATACAAGCATTTGACAGTCCGGCGTCCATACCTTTTTTATCGTTCTAGCCTGAGGCATACAATCACGCATGATGGTGAGCATAAAATTCTGCGAGTGTAGTAGTGCTCAGGCCATGTATGTATAGGTGCATGTCAAGCATTTGTATAAGAAAAATGCATTTGTGTGCGTACTCAGGTTAGGCCGTCCATGCTATAGGCGTATTGATACTTAGGTCCATTGCGTTTTAGTTCAATAGCGAGATAGACTTAGTGAGATTAGCTTGGCCGCCGTAATAAAAATTATTCATGTTAGTGAGATATACAAAACCAGACGGGTTTCATTGGTGGCTGCAAAAAAAAAAAAGCAGTACCAAGGTTACTAAAAAAAATATTTTATTAAAGGAGGATGGGCAAAAATGTATGGACTCTGGTACCCCCCACCAACCACCACCAACAGCAATGAGTCATATGTCGTTGGAAAGGTCTTTTAATATGTACCAATACTTACTATGACGGCTCATCCCAAAGAGTTGTGCTTTCGGAGATATACCGATTTTTTTATATATGCTATAATAGCCTTCATTATACAAAAAACATGTTATAACATGTGAATGGTGTTGTATTATTTATTAACTCAGACAGAACATCGACAGTGACAAACCGCGGGCTGTATTACCCCCTCCCCCGAACCAACCAACACCCCACCCCCCTCCCCCGCCATTCCTCGATGTGTGGTGCGTATGCGCAGGCAACATACAGGTAAGGTAGGTAGTCGTTCGATTGTATTTTTTTTTATGTAATCCGGTATGGGTGGCTGAGTCGGAGGGGCCAAAGCGCATGCACCGACAATATCACTTTTTTTAATGTTTATGGTAACTGACACGGATGCCTACATCACCTACAACATCCGTGATGTCAGCCTATAACCGGTTGAACTAAGTGCCATGTCAGTGCTTCCCTTCGATCGTGCCGGCTACGTTGAATTGGACGGAAAACACAAACTATTTACATAGCCGTTTTGACCGACTTCTCATTCAGTGCGGTGGTACCAACCCGGGCGGGTTGAACCCTTCCACCGAGTAAGGTAGGAAGGGAAGGGACCTACAGTTTTACGTGGAATCCGAACCACGGTCAGCCTCCAACGGTCGAGCGGTCACCCATCCTCCCATCCTCCGAGAAGGTAGGTGCCATACCGGAGACTTCCCTGGATTGCTGGCTATACTGAACTAGAGGAGAACACAGCCGAGGCTGCTATTGTCGGTCAAAACGGCTATGTAAATAGTTTGTGTTTTCCGTCCAGTTCAGCGTAGCCGGCACGATCGAAGGGAAGCACTGACATGGCACTTAGTTCACCCGGTTATGGGCTGACAGACATCACGGATGTTGTAGGTGATGTAGGCATCCGTGTCAGTTACCATAAAAATAAAAAAAAGTGATATTGTCGGTGCATGCGCTTTGGCCCCTCCGACTCAGCCACCCATTCCGGATTACATAAAAAAAAATACAATCGAACGACTACCTACCTTACCTGTATGCTGACTGCGCATACGCACACATCGAGGAATGGCGGGGGAGGAGGGTGGGGTGTTGGTTGGTTCGGGGGAGGGGTAATAAAGCCCGCGGTTTGTCACTGTCGATGTTCTGTCTGAGTTAATAAATAATACAACACCATTCACATGTTATAAAGTAATATATAAGTCAATGGTTATAACATGTTTTTTTTATTTGTGTGATGAAGACTATTATAGCATAATATAAAAAAATCGGTATATCTCCGAAAGCACAACTCTTTGGGCTGAGACGTCATAGTAAGTATTGATACATATTAAAAGACCTTTCCAACGACATATGACTCATTGCTGTTGGTGGTGGTTGGTGGGGGGTACCAAAACGCCCATTGTCCTTTACTAAAATTATTAAAGAAAAAATCCACAGAGACGCAGAATGTTGAGTAGATAAATGGATTCAGAGTGAAATTTTTACACCGCTTTCGATTACGTCAATACAGGAAGCCGAGGAGATGCGGAGTATTTACCCAAGAGTCGCACGCTCACTGAAGTACTTAAAATTAAAGCATATGTGAAGAACATTCTGGGGTGTCAAAATCGTCTCTTTATTTCGAAACGACTTACTTAAACTTAAAATTTAAAGCTCTGTTGTTTGTACCGCAAACTGAAAACAAACAAAAAAACTAGTTTCGTTCTACCTTACACATACAAAACCATTTATTTATTTTTAACACTTCGACAATTGACAGCTGGTGGGTGTATTTGGCTTTTTAATTTATGAGTGCACTTTTATTCTTTTTAAGTTTTTTTTTTTTTTTGGGATGGATTCAAGTCCTACTTTAATTTCATGTGTCATATCATATTTGAAGAGTTAGTTTCTTTACTACACATTGATTGATAATAAGTATATATATATAAGATAAGATTGTGAATTTTAGTTTAGAAAAACTCTGAAAAAATTTCGAGCGTGTTTTGTTATTCCTGTCTTTCATTGGCTTCATGGACCAGACAGTTTATTGATCTAACTTCATTATTTTGTGAAATATTTGATTTTTTGTCAAGGTTGTCGTGTCGATCTCCGCGTGGCGAAAGTGGCTTGGAAGCCACTTTCGCCGCGCGCATGTTTTTATATTATCAACGGAAATCAACGGGTTAAAGTTACAATGTAAACCTATTAAGATAAACTTAATTAAATTTACTATTTATAATACACTGATATCAAGCTGTCACTATCACAATAGACCAGATCGGGATTGTGCTAAAAAAATGTCAAGTGTGTAGCGGCCGTAACCAATGACCATGTGTCAAGAACTTTATAAGAGTGTGTCATACATAACTCAGGATCGCCTCCTCAATTTGACACCTCAAACTTAAACATATACACTTTAATAATAATCATTAATAATAAATCAAATTAGTTTTGTTAGCTTGTTTTAGGATATTTTCAATTGTTAAGACATTTGTGCCGATTTCTGACATAGTAGCCAAATGTTTAATAATGTTTTTATGTAATCCAGTATGGATGGCTAAGTCAGAGGGGCCAAAGCACATGCTCCGACCAGCCATCACCTCAGTGAAAGTTAGGTACCATACGGACTTCGCTTTGGATTGCTGGCTGTACTGGACTCCTATAGTCCACATACAAAGTTCGAATGAGGAGTTGTTGAGTCACAAATTTTACAATTATTCCAATTATATATTAGTCACCATTAGGTGAGACTCGAACTTTAAAAACAATTTGTACTTTTATTTTAATTTAAAAAAATGTCGCATCCCTAAACAATAATTTAAGATTTTGTATTGATTATCTAAAATCTGTTAAACTAGGCGAACTTTGTGCTTGTCGAACGTACAAAATAGTTTGCAATCTCGACCAGGTTCCAATAATGTGTCATTATTGCCAAAAAAAAAAAAAAAAAATTTTATAATGCCACATTCGACCGCCCACCGCGTGTACAATTTTTAATAAATCTTGACAAAGACAGAATTTTCTAATTTCTTGCCAAATTTCAACGCTCAACCGCACTGAAAGGATTGAGCTTGCTCAATATTTTCACTTTTGCCATTCAACGTTCAACGCGATTGAATGAGAGTTGAACGTGTAAACACACGCATTGAACTGTTCACTCGCTGTTCAATCTTGATCGCTGCGGTGAGAGAGAGAGACGTATAGATATTGTGTACTACCTCCTGCGAAGACATCTTCTTGAGCAATGTGCAATGAATGGTTCACTTTTCAGTTCACTTCAAAGATACGTCTAAACAGCAATAGCTTTCACTTCTGCTCCTTTCAACCGCATTGAATTCAATTTGGTTGAATTTATAGTGTAAGGCCCACTTGCACCAACACGAATTTAACGATATAAACCAGTTTAACTCGTTAAGCTAGTACCCGTTGACTGTGGGAACCGCGTTTAAATCCATAACTCGCTACTTAACTCTAAATTCGTGTTGGCGCAATTGGGCCTTAGTCTTTGTTTGTAGATAAAAAAAGTATCGTTTTTATGTTTCTTAATAGTGTTTAATATTTATTACTCTGGGCCCATCTGGAAAAGCAGCGCTATAGGTCGCCTTGTGCATCTATAGGACATGCTCAGATGTTGCTCCATATTGTCATTACTTGTGTTATTTATTAACTTAAGTTTTACGTGTATAATTTCATGTTTTTCACATGAGAAGCATTACCAAATGCCTTCGGAAATCTGTACCACAGCATTAAGACCGGATATACTCATATTCTCAAAAGCGACAAAGCATGTAGTACTTGTTGAACTTACAGTTCCATGGGAAAGTAACATACCGAAGGACCACAACATCAAACTTAACAAGTACTGCAACTTAGTAGACCGGATTGTGAGAAACGGATTCAAGACTGATCTCTTCGCTGTGGAAGTCGGAGCAAGAGGACTACCAGCGAAGTCGCTCTACAGTCTCTTCAAGAATCTAGGGCTCCCAAGATCGACGCTAAGCTCATATATGGAGAGAGCTTCGAAAACGTCACTGGAAGCATCCTACAGAATATGGATAGGTAGAGAGAGGGAGGTCGAGAGCGGGACTGATGGTACCCCGCGTCCTAGTCAACGCAGACTAGCTGACGAGGGCTCGATGCGAGCCGAAACGTGAAGCATGCGCGGGAAATTTAGAGTGGCCACTCGCTAGTCCCGACCTCGATTAACACCCTCCTCTACTGCCGATGGGCCCGGATATGTTCGGTGAAGCCATCGCGAGCTTAGATCCACACCTTCCTTCCTATTTTTCTTTTTCTTTTTGACGTGAATACGTCTTTAAATTTGCTTCCATAGTGGGAGCCAATCCAGAAAACTGATGATAACAAAATCGGGGGATAGAGTTTGGTGTTGCAGCTTCTATATCTATCATCTACATCCATAATTTAATTACACCGCTCGATAGCTAAAGGATCAAAGAATTCGTTACGTAATACGCTCTAGGAAAACATTACCCGTTACGTACACGTATTCACGTAAAACACACGGCCGTGTCCACGACACAGCCACACCCCGATTTTTTTCTTTCTTTCTTTCTCTCAGCGGGCGGCGGCTGCGGCGAGCGGCAGCGGGAACACCTGCAACAGCATCAAGATGCTGTTCCGCACCGCGAAATTTTTTTTATACAATTTTGCACGAGACTCCCCCGATGTTTCTTTTTCCTCAAAGCTTGATACGATTTGCCGTTTATAAGCTATGAGCCTGCGACGGACAGACGGACGGACGCACGAGTCACACCATTATGTTTCGTTCAAGCCACTTTGAGGTACCCACAGAACCTTAAGAGAGATTCGCTGTGTCGTTGACATATGTCGTGCTGAGACACTCCTGTCAGCTGTCACAACAAACAAAAATCGTCGTAGAAATTCCAAAACCTCGTATCTCAATTTTTTTTTTTTTCATAATGTGTTCCTCGAAATCATAGCGCATAGGCCAGTTTTACTCGTATCTCAATATGTTACGTATTAACAAAGATATAAGCAAAACTAATAACTCATATCTCAAAACACCATACATTGCGTTGGCAAAAATTAAAACACGAAACCTCGTATCTTGTTTTAATTGTGAAACTTTGAATATTTGTATTATATAATATTATATAATTATCTACAAGTTTTGAATATCTTTACATTATCTAAGAAATTTTCGAAATAAGCATTTTATTCTTACTTTGGGACCGATATACCTCGTATGTCGGCAATTTATCGTAAAATTAAAAACACAAATACCTCGTATCTTGCTTTAATTGTAATAACATTTTATGTGTAAGAAATACCTTTAATGACTGTGCACGGTAAGATTTCTTTTGATATTATCTACAACTTTCGGAAGAACAGTTTTCATGTTTTCTAATAGGTAAAATTTCGAAATAAACGTTTTTTTTTGCTCTCCTGAAAAGTCCCGATTTTTGAGATACGAGTTTTTCGAATCTCAACGACGAAATGTCATTTAAAACTAAAAGCTCGCCGACGCGTCTGCTCTTCCCCGGCCGCGCCGTGTCAGGCCTCACGCACTCTATGTGCTTGCGCGCGCTAACTACCTACCGCCCGCGGTGGAAAATCGTCAGCCGCGCGAAGTATACATAGACGCTCGCCCACGCAACTGCGCGCAGCTGCAAAGCAATAATGCACTTTACACTCGATCGTTTAGGTACATTTTCGCACGCAGCGTTGGCGACGTGAAACAGTAGGCTATTAAATCCGAAGGTATGGAACTTTTTCTATGGAGTGATTTATCTGTTACGAAGTAACTATTAAAGTAATCTGTGGCGCCGGGCGGCTCAGCGGGCGGCGGGTGCGGCGGGCGGCAGCGGGAACACCTGCGTCAGCTGTCCGACGCCGCGCGTCTCGAGCCCAGCGCGGAACAGCATCTTGCGTCCGGCGCGCACGTACTCGGGCTGCCGCACGAAGCGGAACACCACCGACGCACTCTCCCCGGAGCGCAGCTCGCTGTACGCGCTCATTATACCCTGCGCGCAGTCAGAGCGTATTAATAAAACCGCATGTTGCTTGGCAGAACAACGTGTTGCTCGATAGAACTACATGTTGCTCGACAGAACTGCATGTTACTCAACAGAACCACATATTGCTCGAAAGAACCACATATTGCTCGGCAGAACTATATGTTGCTCAACAGAACTACATGTTACTCAACAGAACTACATGTTGCTCAACAGAACTACATGTTGCTCGACAGAACCACATATTGCTCGACAGAACAGAAAACTACATGTTAATCAACAGAACCACATATTGCTTGACAGAACTACATGTTGCTCAACAGAACTACATGTTGCTCGATAGATGATCCCGACCAGGATTCGAACCTGGGTCTCTGGGACTTGAGCCGCCAACGCGATAACCAACTTCACCACCGGGCCATTATGTATTATCTCCAAATTTTCGATCGCACCTTCATGAATGATGTCGCATAATTTTTGCGAACAGTCAACTTGCACGGTTCCAGATTCAACCTCCTTAAAAAACCTCAAGCCAACTTCTAGTGTCCGATGCCAAATACAACTTTGGTGACGACATCATAAGGTTCAATGTGAACATCATGAAGGTGCAATAAGATCGAAAATTTCGAAATAATACGTCACAGCCCGGTTGCGTAGTTGGTTATCGCGTTGGCGGCTCAAGCCAGAGACCCAGGTTCGAATCCTGGTCGGGATGTATTTTTTCCAATGATTTTTGATTTGCATTTTTCTAGTATACCTATATAAAGCGAATAACATATAAACATAAAATATACCTCGATGACGGCCGTCTGGCGGATGTTGCCGATGTGGACTGTGGCCTGGAAGCCGGGACAGATTGTCGTCGTGTGTCTCAGCACATGCACCGTCGCCTGCGCACACGCGGAGCCACGTTTCAACATTATTAAACTATTTCAGCTTTATGTATGACCGAGCAAGAGCAAAGTTACGTTTAATAGGGGAGGGCTTGCACCCATACTACGTGACCGATTTTACTCACTTTTTTACCCTCTACCCCCCCCCCCCCCCCCCCCCTTGTGACCTACCGTGGTTTGTGCTCACCCCCCCCCCCCCCAACATTTTCACGTAGTATTTTAAAAATGATAAAATAACTATTTCTTTATATAGAAATGGCTATTTTTAGCCTATTTAATCAATATTTTGAGATCTTAGTGTGGTGGAAACGGTACAAGATAGTAAATCGGCAGGAAATGAAAACTCAGCTCACATGTACAGAGAGGTATTTATGGTTTTATTCATTTATTTGTACCTTGTGGGGTCGGTACTTAAAAAGAATAGCCCCACTGCATCTCTCCCCGTCGCATGTCGTAAAAGTCGACTAAGGGATAAGAAAATTCGTCAGCCTCGGTAGCTCAGTGGCGCGGTTGGTTAGTCAACTGTTATTAGGCAACGCTGAGCGCGGTCAGTGATTGGATGGGTGACCGCTCGACCGTTGGAGGCTGACCGTGGTTCAGATTCCACGTTAAACTGTAGGTCCCTTCCCTTCTTACCTTACTAGGTGGTAGGGTTTATCCCGGCCGGGTTGGTACCACCGCACTGAACGAAACATCGGTCGAAACGGCTATGTAAATAGTTCGTGTTTTCCGTCCAGTTTAGTGTAGCCGAGGTGAAATGAAGGGAAGCACTGACATGGCACCTAGTTCACCCTGTGTTATGGGCTGACATCACGGATGTTGTAGGTGATGTAGCCAACCGTGTCAGGTTCCATAAAAAAAAAAATTTAAAATAACAATACACTTTCCAACAACTTTGGACAAGATATTCCCATATTGAACCTTAAAATTACTTTTTTTTATAAACAATTAAAATATATTGTACTAACCCTAATACTACTAATAGGTCGATCGAAACGGCTATGTAAATAGTTTGTGTTTTCCGTCCAGTTCAGTGTAGCCGGCACGACCGAAGGGAGGCACTGACGTGGCACCAAGTTCGGCCGGTGTTATGAGCTGACGGATCACGGATGTTGTAGGTGATGTAGCCAACCGTTCTAGCTCGGCGACGTGGGTTCCCGTGCAAGCATAAGATAGTCCACCGCCACTACCTCTTATATTATATTCCTGAAACTGGCTTAAAAACTGAGACTTCAGTTGTGATTAGAAACCTTTGCGAATATTTTACGAAACCTTTACCATTTATAAAGGATTTATCCTTTTTTTAGAATATGGCAGTATGTCAGCGGCGGGTGGCCGAGTGGTTTGGGCATCGGCTTCTCATGCGAGAGGTCCGCGGTTCGAACCCCGTCGGCGTGTACCAATGAGATTTTTCTGACGAAAAAATTTACGTGCATACCTACACCTGCTGCTTCACCGTTCGGAACCGCGTGTAAAACTGTAGGTCCCTTCCCTTGCCCCTTACTAGGTGGTAGGCTCAAATTGTAGCCGACTGGGTTGGTACCACCGTACTGGATGTAAGATGGCCGCATAGCAGCCTCAGTTGTGTTCTCCTCTAGTCCAGTATAGCCAGCAATCCAGGGAAGTCTCCGGTATGGCACCTACCTTCTCGGAGGTGATATTGGCTGGTCGGAGCATGCGCTTTAGCCCCTCCAACTCAGCCACACATATCGGATTACATAAAAAAAAAAAGTATACGCTAAAGCAAAGAGAGACAAACCTGGAAGAAGAGGCATCCCCTCGGATTATTCGGGTCGTCCAACAACAATTCTTCTCCGTCGACCACACTCCTGACCTTCGACTCTTCAAGCTCACGCATCTCCGCGATATCATCCTTCGACGAATTCGAGCCAGTGTAGAGATTACCTTCCAAATCTTTCGTCTCCTTCGCGAGGCAGCTTTCAACGTTCGCTATGTCCTGCAATATGTTCCTGTCTTTCCTCTTAAACGCCTTCACGTCCCACTCGCTCTCATCCTCCCTCTCTTTCCTGCGGTCCAACTTGGTGTTGCCATTGTTGTCGACGATTCCCTCATCGAGGGAAAATTCCTCATCTTTGGAAAATTCCAGGCTGAAATTCTTGTCGACCGTGAGCTTGGATTGCGTCTCGTTGGATTCCCTCTGGATTTTATAGCCGTTCGGTATGGCTACAATGACCATGCCCTGCCTTAGGTTCGGCGGGCGGTGCGAGAGGCCGAGGCTGGCTGACTGGCCGGCTTTGACGGAGCCGCAGGGCACACGATTGCGGTATATTGTGTTGATGGTGATGGGGACAAAATCTCCCGTGTCCAGCGGTCCTGGGTGTGGAAATATTGTGTTAAAAAATATAATGGTTACAATGGCCGCTGTCAAACAGCAGACATATTTGATATGTCCGTGTATGACGTAATTTCGGGAGGGTTACATAGACACTCAAATAAACATGTTACGCAAAAAAAATTATATGATTTTAGCATTACTATTCGAGATCTTTTAACAAAACATTTTGGCTACCTAAACATTAACCTGTGTGTAACAACCAGTAGGTAACTTGCATTGTACGGGTTCAATGACCGTACTATGTTCAAACGCAGAACAGCTGTTTGTTGTAGGAAAGTCACAAGGTCACTATGATTGGTTTTTACAGCTACTTATTTGATTTAATTTTTTTGTTAGGAGAAAAATGCTCCTAAAACATATGTTTTTTTCTTACGTAAAGTGTTTATATGAGTGCGTATGTAACCCTCCCGAAACATTTGACATGAATAACGAAGCACCTTATATATCCCCCCAAGTACAGTCTCAAATCCTTCAAGAGGGCGTGAATAGGAACCTATCAGGCCGGCATGGCACTTTAACCCTTTCGGCGCCAGTCGCACATATTTGTGTGCACCTATAGTCATTTTGCGAGGCCAGGCGCACACATATGTGATTTAGAAAAAGTGCTTTCATATAAATAGGTGGCGCCAGTCGCACATATTTGTGCGCGCCTATAGTCATTTTGTGAGGCCAGGCGCACACATATGTGATTTAGAAAAGTGCTTTCAAAAATAGGTTTAATTGTAGTAGTAGTACGGTGGAAGTTTCGTAAAGCCTTGGCCTGGGCGCATGACTGGGCCCTAGTGGTCCCGGCGACGAAAGGGTTAAAACGGGCCCCGTACGGTTCAGAGGCAATATCTCACCAATAAGCAGGTGTTCCCCCTCGCGCAGCACTCCGCGCGCGAGCAGCCCCCCCACCACCGGACCGCTCCACTCGCCTACGCGGAATATCTCGTCGATCTGGAACTCGCACGCCTCCTGTTGACAATAGACAATATAACAGAGCTTCTTTATCATACCGAACCTTTTTTTTTTTTATTAAAACTGACACGGTTGGCTACATCACCTACAACGTCCGTGATGTCAGCCCATAACACCGCGGTGAGCTAGGCGCCGCGTCAGTGCTTCCCATCATTTTATGTCGGCACACACTGAACTGGACGGAAAACAAGAACTATTTACATAGCCGTTTCGACCGACGTTTCGCTCAGTGCGGTGATACTATCACGGGCGGGTTAAACCCTACCACCTAGCGATATAAGAATATCCCATAGTCACATTTTATGACATACACGGGGAGAGTTGCAGTGGGGCTATTCTTTTAAAGTACCGGCCCCACACTGTACATTTATGACATACACGGGGAGAGTTGCAGTGGGGCTATTCTTTTAAAGTACCGGCCCCACACAGTACCTTTATGACATACACGGGGAGAGTTGCAGTGGGGCTATTCTTTTAAAGTACCGGCCCCACACAGTACCTTTATGACATACACGGGGAGAGTTGCAGTGGGGCTATTCTTTTAAAGTACCGGCCCCACACAGTACCTTTATGACATACACGGGGAGAGTTGCAGTGGGGCTATTCTTTTAAAGTACCGGCCCCACACAGTACCTTTATGACATACACGGGGAGAGTTGCAGTGGGGCTATTCTTTTAAAGTACCGGCCCCACACAATACCTTGATGTTAAGTTAATTTTTTATTCTTATTTGAGATAAAAATTGCTGACAGATGGGATAAGACCTAGTATTATTAGAAGGGAATATTACTAGGTGGTAGGGTTTAACCCGCCCGCGTAACTTCACGATAACTTCACTATTATGTGAAGTTATGGAGCGCCTTATCAACACCCAGCTCCTAACGTACTATAATGTAACGGGCACTTAGCTTCGGAACATGAAGGAAAAACACTGGTAGGTATTAGAGCTCACTCACCCGAGACGTCGATCTTCGGAATTTCACCTCCAGCATCCGAGCCTGCTGCTGCAGCCTGACCGTGCGCTCTGTTCGACGCCCGCGACGGTCTTCGTCTTATTGTCTAAAAACTCTCACTTTCACGCACAATAGTTCACAAATACCCTTCCCGAAGTTTCTTAACGTCTCTGTCGTCTTACTCCTTAACTATATTCCAAAATTTCCGTTCCGCACCAAAAACGATGTGCTCCTCTCACGCGCGCTCTAACGACTGCCCGTCCCCCCCTCGCTCCTCCGCCTTCAGCGTCGTCCCTCGATCTACCCTCATTGTGAGCAAGCTGTGGAATGTTGGTTAGGTATTTTGGCGGGAGAAAGGAATCTGCTAAGTGCCACGTTACAGTACTTAGAAGCAAATAAACTCCTGGATGACAAGCAGTACGGATTCCGGAAAGCGCGGTCAACAGGGGATCTTCTAACGTACGTTACGCATATATGGGCCGAAAGATTGGACAATTTTGGGGAGTCGCTGGCAGTCGCCCTGGATATCTCCAAGGCCTTCGACCGCGTTTGGAACCGAGGCCTCCTATGCAAGCTTCCGTCATTCGGCATTCCACCCAAACTCTGTACCTGGATCGCCAGCTTTTTGGCGGGTCGTTCCATCTTGGGATGGGTTGGCATGGCACCTAACTGAGCTTGGTTTCGCGAGGGGTGTATGTGTATCAGATACTGATCACGTTCCCATACCAATTTATTTTTTTTACGATATAAAAAACCTACATATCAAAATACCTAAAAGTGAAGTGCGTATCTTTCTACCTTTTATCTATTGCCCTGGCGGGCGGGCGCTGGCGGCGCCGCCCGCGCACTTGACGTATTAATTAATAGAATGAGTAGGTTTTTATATTGTAAAAAAATTGGTTGTCTGTAAAGTCGGTTTACGGACGATAGTTTTACGTGATAACGTCATAAAGAAACACAGCTATAAGAATTACCGTATTTTTTCGTACGGCACCCCTATCACTGCCGTACGCCGTACATTTGTCGATTTCTAGCCTCGATTACCGTACGATACGGCAATTACCGTACGTTTGGCAACACTGCCGCTTGGGCCGATTGTGCCTCTCTATCGCTTGTTACGCGCTCTCGCTTGCACGCACAGGCTTAGATGGTACGTGACACTTTTTCGTGCGTGCAGCCGGTGTTCATCAATTTACACGTCAAAAAAATTAATTGGTATGGGAACGAGATCAGTATCTTTTTTTTTTTTTATTGATGCTGACACGGTTGGCTTCATCACCTACAACATCCGTGATGTCAGCCCATAACACCGGATGAACTTGGTGCCACGCCAGTGATTCCCTTCGGTCGTGGCGGCTACACTGAACTGGACGGAAAACACAAACTATTTACATAGCCGTTTCGGCCGACCTTTCATTCAGTGCGGTGGTACCAACCCGGGCGGGTTGAACCCTACAACCTAGTAATATAAGAAGGGAGTCATATCCCTTATCTGATACACATACACCCCTTTGCGTAAAGTTACCTACTAATGAAGGGCATTATCCTTACCTATAATAAAATCCAACGTCTGCTTTCTGTCTGTCCGCTTATAACTCGAGAACCACTGAACCGATTTTAATAAAACAAAATTCTACGGATAGCTTGATTCTTCCCATCAACTATAGGCTACTTACTATCACGCTAAATAGCTTATGAGGTTAGCAGTGAAGTGAAATATGAGAGCGGGCGGAGCCTCGGGCACAGCTTGTATATTATATTAAGGCCCACTTGCACCAACACGAATTTAGAGTTAAGTAGCGAGTTATGGATTTAAACGCGGTTCCCACAGTCAACGGGTGCTAGCTTAACGAGTTAAACTGGTTTATATCTTAAATTCGTGTTGGTGCAAGTGGGCCTAAGTATGTTACTTAGTTTTCGAGAAAAACCTCCACGACAGACGGACAGTCGGACAGCGGGAGTGATCTTATTATAAGGGGTTCAGCTTTTTCCAGCTTGTTACTATCAAGGTGCGGACCCCTATAAAAACGAACAATAATAAAACAACAACAACAACAACCTCCTCCGGGTCGGGCTGGTGCGCTGCGAGCGGGTTGCGCGGCGGCTCCAGCGCGAGCAGGTAGCTGTGCAGAGCGTTCAGCCCGCGCCCGCTCACGCAGCTCACCGGGAACACCGGCACCAGCTGCTCCACCCTGCCCCGCGCGGCACAACAGACAGTCCGTCAGTTACACTTTACAATTTTCTATTTCTATTTTTGTAGTTTTTGTTTGTTTAAAAATTATTAGGATTAGTTTTTTCCAAATAATGCTGCCGTCTAGAAGGAAGGTGTGGAACTAAGCTCGCGATGGCTTCACCGAACATATCCGGGCCCATCGGCAGTAAATGAGGGTGTTAATCGAGGTCGGCACTAGCGAGTGGCCACTCTAAAATTCCCTATACAATGACGTACATTTTATTCCAAAATAATTATCCAGTATGGAGCTATATAGCTCGACATAAGAAATTTAATAAATAAAATAGAGTCACATGCAGAAATTTTTTTCACAATGAAAAAATACTGTAAATTTAAAAAGCCTGCTTCAGTGTTTCCTTACCTATAATAAAATCCAACGTCTGCTTTCTGTCTGTCTGAGTGTCTGTCTGTCCGCTTATAACTCGAGAACCACTGAACCGATTTTAATAAAACAAAATTCTACGGATAGCTTGATTCTTCCCATCAACTATAGGCTACTTACTATCACGCTAAATAGCTTATGAGGTTAGCAGTGAAGTGAAATATCAGAGCGGACGGAGCCGCGGGCACAGCTAGTAGTACATATTATCTAGTTTTAAGAAATAGCCCCACTGCATCTCTCCCCATGCATGCATGTCGTAAAAGGCGACTAAGGGATAAGGACAAAATGCCGTGCTAAAGGGCTACTCGCCACCTCTCACCTTAGCACGGTACTTAACTTTACTGCGGTACCACCGAGTCATGCAGCAGGTGGGTCTTCGTGCCTCACTTGCTGCTTGATCTATTGAATCTTGTTCGGATACTTTGCGAAACGCGGCGGTCGGTGTTGTGCTGTAATTTAGCAGAGTTCTTGCAGCACAACACCGATTACTCTGCACTTCTACGTTTAAACTGGTATGTACTTATATTATGTAGTGCAAGTATATTATAGTTTATCATAGTTATTTTCCATATATTATATTTTACATTCCCACACTCAAGTCTTTTGCTACTACCTACTTATATCTCACAACATACGACTCTCAAACATCCAAAGGTTGACTGGGAGAAATCCCTGTAAGGGATAAGTCCGCCTTTGCCCCTCATGTAAATGACTTATCGTTTGTTACTGTTAAATGTTTTGGAGCAATAAAGTATTTCTATCTATCTATCTATCTATCTACTCTGCTTACCCCGATTGTAGGGACTCAGCGTGTGTGATATGTATGTATGTATGGTAGTTAAGATCAATAAACTCTATTTGTACACAGCTCCCGAAGTGAACGCAGCGATTGGCGACGTGAAACATTAGGCTACTAAAGCCGTAGGTATGGAACTTTTTCTATGGAGTGAGTGATCTATCTGTTACGAAGTACAGATACAGTTGATACAGTAGTACAGTTGTACCGTGTGGGGTCGGTACTTAAAAAGAATAGCCCCACTGCATCTCTCCCCGTCGCATGTCGTAAAAGTCGACTAAGGGATAAGAAAATTCGTCAGCCTCGGTAGCTCAGTGGCGCGGTTGGTTAGTCAACGGTTATTAAGCAACGCCGAGCGCGGTCAGTGATTGGATGGGTGACCGCTCGACCGTTGGAGGCTGACCGTGGTTCGGATTCCACGTTAAACTGTAGGTCCCTTCCCTTCTTACCTTACTTGGTGGTAGGGTTTATCCCGGCCGGGTTGATACCACCGCACTGAACGAAACGTCGGTCGAAACGGCTATGTAAATAGTTCGTGTTTTCCGTCCAGTTTAGTGTAGCCGACATGAAATGAAGGGAAGCACTGACATGGCACCTAGTTCACCCTGTGTTATGGGCTGACATCACGGATGTTGTAGGTGATGTAGCCAACCGTGTCAGGTTCCATAAAAAAAAAAAAAAGTAACTATTAAGTAATCAGTGGTGCTACATCGCGGGACCGACGAGGCGAACGTCGCAGCGACGCGAAGGTCAGGTGAGCTTCCAAGTGGCCTTCGGACGATATATTTTCCGAGCACACTCACTTGTCCGGCGTGATGAGGTCTGGGTCAGGCTGCGGCGGAGCCCCCGCGTTGAGCCGGTCGAGGATGGGGCTCTGAACGGGCGCCGCGCATGACCTCGCCTGCTGCTCGTTCGATATCAGCTGCGGCCGCTGCGGACGACAACAATTAGTTAACACACCGGCACCGTACAGTGTGGGGTCGGTACTTAATAAGAATAACCGCACTGCATCTTGTCAGCCTCGATAGCTCAGTGGTGCACACAGTCAACTGTCGCTATTGAATGTTAAGCAACGCTGGGTGCGGTCAGTACTTGGATGGGTGACCGCTGACCGTTGGAGGCTGACCGAGGTTCGGATACCTCGTAAAACTGTAGGTCCCTTCCCTCCTAATCTTACTTGGTGGTAGGGTTTGTGACGATGACGTCACATAAAGCGAGACTGACGCCCGACGGCGGCAGCGCGGCTCGACGGACAGCGAGGCGAGCGCGGTGCAGCTACCTACAGCCGGCCGGCACACACACCACTACACGGCCGGACACACCGACGCTCACTCGCGCGCCAGCAACTAATATAAATACGGCCGCGCAGCCAACGGTTAGTCAGTCTGAGCTCGGCTAGCGACTCAGACGGTCCCCCCTACCCCCCTGTTCGATCGGTGGCCTCCGCTTTGATCACAGGCATCCTCTCCCCTTACCCCGCAGTACCAGCGATCGGTGGCCTCCGCACGAACGCAGTACTGCTCCCTTCTGCTCGATCGGTGGTCTCCGCTTTGATCGCAGATTCCCCCCCGCTCCTCCCCCCTCTTACCCCACAGTACCAGCGATCGGTGGCCTCCGCACGAACGCCGTACTGATCCCTCCTGCTCGATCGGTGGTCTCCGCTTTGATCGCAGGCCCCCCCCCGCCTCTCACCCAAGTAGGCACCAACACCTTGTCCTGCCTTATCCAATATACGTAAGATATCGATAGGCAGCGACACTAGGTTATGGTTATAAGGGTAGGGATTAGGGGTACCTCCCAACTAGGTTAGTAATAGGTAGACATTAGGATATTAGGATAGGTATATATAGGATAAGTAATTAGTAGTAAGCCATGTACATATAAATAGCGTGTTGATAATAAATGAAAGATATTCACATAAGTCACATCGATGTTTTACTAAGTACTCCTCGATAGGAAATCGTAAGCATTCCCGCCATTAGGTAGGTAGGATACCCGAGTACGGGGAATGCTACGTCACAGGTTTAACCCGCCCGGGTTGGTACCACCGCACTGAATGAAACGTCGGTTGAAACGGCTATGTAAATAGTTTGTGTTTTCCGACCAGTTCAGTGGAGACGGCACGATCAAAGGGGGAAGCACTGACATGGCACCCAGTTCACCCGGTGTTATGGGCTGACATCACGGACGTTGTAGGTGATGTAGCCAACCGTGTCAGTTTCCATAAAAAAAAAAAAATCTCTCCCCGTCGCATGTCGTAAAAGGCGACTAAGGGATAAGGACAAAGTGCCGCGCATAAGGGCGACAGGCTCGCCACCTCTCATCTTGGCGCGGTGTTTCCACCGCGTCATCCAGCAGGTGGGGCCTTCATGCCTTACTTGCTGCTTGATCTGAGTTATCTTGTCCGAATACTGCAGACACCCCGGTCGG
Source organism: Nematopogon swammerdamellus (assembly GCA_946902875.1). Classification (NCBI taxonomy): domain Eukaryota; kingdom Metazoa; phylum Arthropoda; class Insecta; order Lepidoptera; family Adelidae; genus Nematopogon; species Nematopogon swammerdamellus. Next base: position 20,457,803 of record OX336352.1, read on the forward strand.
CTTGTGGCTTTCATGGAAGACATAGGCTGGCTGGGGTAGCTGGAGACTGCGGGGTTTTGCACGAAGCTCCCCAACCGAGCGGGATTAGTTTGCAGGCCTAGAGCCAACCCCAAACCAAATCAACAACAACAAACACACTGCACCGACAGAGGCGACGCAAGGCGTGGGCGACCGCCCACGGCCTCGCGGCCCGAGGGGCCTCGCGCCTCGAAAGTTCATGCAATCTGTGGCGTGTCACCTGCGAGCAGCCGGCGGTGCTGAGTATCTCGTGCACTCGCTGCAGCAGCGGGCGCAGCTCGCGCGGCGCCAGGTCCACGCGCGTCACCACGATGAAGAACGGCAGGTCCAGCGCCAGCAGCAGCCCGAGGTGCTCCTCCGTCATACGGTTGATGCCGGCCGTCGCAGACACCTGCGAGCCGAGACCACAGAATAAATATTAGTACCGGCGTACAGAAGCATCTCTGTACAAACCCTCACAAAGAAATAGCTACTCTGCGACGACGCGATAAAGTACAAATTGAGTCGCACAGAGCTGCATGCCTAACCACGATAACCACCTACATTTCGCTTCTCTTTCTGTCGCGTAACTCTATCTCGAAAGCGTGCCGTTCAGCGCGTGTAAGGGCTGTGTCTTTGGGCTGTCTTTTTGTGAGGAATAAAATGAAGATGATACCTACCAACTTTTCTCGTTCTAGCTACCAACGATACGATATTTAGCTACGGCAAATTCATGCGAACAAATTCATGCATGCGTTAGCGTCACAATTAGTTTCTCACATGGAAGCGTGCAACCTTCCAGTAATTTTGTTTGATCAATAAATTGAATGATCATCTACAATGTACCCATTGTTTTATTGGTGTTTTTATTGCTTAAAACCCAAATTGAGAGAAAGAGATAAAAATAATTACGAACTGAAATTAATTAAATAACAAAACTAAACCTCTCTCTCTCTGGCTGGATAGCGGCAGCCCACTGTTTACTTGTGCATTAACCGGCACGCCAAGCGGTAGGCATTTAACGCGCGACCTTCAGCGAGTGACGAAGGCCTGCCGAGACCGCGCGGCGGCGTTACGAAATTTCCACGTATACCAGAAGAGGTGAATAATCTCAATTCCACACCCTAGCAGCGGTGCGATAGAGGAACGAGATTTTGGGTTTGGTAGGGTTAAACCCTACCACCTAGTAATATAAGAAGGGAGTCATATATCCCTTAGTCGCCTTTTACGACATACACGGGGAGAGATGCAGAGGGGCTATTCTTTTAAAGTACAAATGTGCTCTAAGTCGCATTTAAGATAACAATAAAGCAAGAAGCGCTCACCACTAGCATCACATAGTGCGGGCAGTATCCGGTGAGGCCGTGCACGGTGGTGCGTTGGTACTTGCTGTGCCCCGCGAGGTCCAGGAACGACACCAGCTTCGCCGACCGCTCGCCGATGCGCTCCGCCGTCATCAGCTCCGAGCAGCCGTAGTTCACCACGTTACCCTGACGTGTGAACACAACGAGTGCTGAAAGACTGTATCATAAAGCTTCGCCGATCAAATCAAATCAAAAAATGTTTATTGCACATGTTGTTGTACAGAAGGCATAGGATAGGCATTAAGTAGGCATTAAGTGCTAACTTAATGCCTATGGCATTTTCTACCAGCCTACCCTTATTTACATGTAGAACCAGGGTAGGTGCAACAAGACAAAGTAAACAAAACAAAGTCTTATAAAATAGAAAATAGAACAACAAAAAGCATATATGTATAATAATAAATAGTAAACATATATAAACATATACAAAATAAAACTCAGACAATACACATTATGAATTTACTCAGAAACTAGGGACACGATAGTAGGAGATGAGATTTAAGAATTGAGGAGATAGTCTTTCAAGAGCACTCTGAACGTGTGGATCGATGCACACTGTCGTAAACGAAGAGGAAATTCGTGCACTGTGAAGAGTCAGTGTAAAATACCGAGGAGTGGGACGGGATAGCAAGAACAAGGGTGTCAGAGGATCTAAATGATACACCGTGGGAGGAAAGCATTTGGTAACGGTCGGAAAGGTATTTAGGAGCAGCAGGGTTATTCAATGTGCAGTACAAGAGAGAGAGGACATGGGAATTTCTACGACGACGAATGTCGAGCCACTGAAGGCTAGATCGGAACTCAGAAATGTGATCATATTTCCGCAGACCGAAAATGTAGCGTATGCACATGTTTAGTAGCCGGTCCAGCTTATTCAGCAGCTCTTCATTGACGTCGAGGTAACAGACATCCGCGTAGTCTAAAATAGGGAGGAGAAGAGATTGTACCAACATAGTCTTTGTGCTGATAGGTAGGAAATTCTGCAGACGCTTGAGAGAATGCATGCTGGCGAACACTTTCCGACTAACCTCACCGACTTGTACGTTCCATGATAACGTTTCATCAATGTATAGGCCAAGGTTTTTTACCACCTTAACCAGAGGGACTGCGACACCATTAAAGAGAATATGTGGTAAAGAAGTTTTGTCGAGTTTGCTTAAGAGTTTTGTAGAACCGATAATAATCGCCTGCATTTTCTGTGGGTTAACTAGTAGACCATATCGCCCAGCCCACGAGAGTACTGAGTCAAGGTCGATGTGCATGAGAGCAAAAGCACTGCCAACATCCTCAACCCTAAAGTGCCTATAGAGCTGCAAGTCGTCAGCGTATAGGTGGTAGCGACACATAAGAGATGCAACGGCAGTGTTGATGAAAATAGAGAAAAGAAGGGGAGAAAGTAAAGCCGCCTTGTGGTACGCCAGCCGTGGTACAACACCGGTCCGAGGAGATATTATCCAAACGAACATATTGGCAGCGACCATACAGGTAGGAGCAGAACCAGTCGATTACAGGTTGTGAAATGTTAAGGGTTCCAAGTATAGCCAGCATAATGTCAAAATCAACAGAGTTGAAGGCACTGCTGAAATCAAGTAGGACAAGAATTGTCAGTTTGCGATTATCCATGGCATGGCGTATATCGTCTGTGATTTTGTCTAGTGCTGAGGTCGTGCTATACGCTGGCCTAAAGCCAGATTGAAGCTGGTCGAGAAGTTGGTTTGCCGGTGGTCTCACCTGCGCATCGAAGCCGAGTATCTCGTGGCTGAGCGAGGACGTGCGGCCGCTGCGCACCTCGTGCAAGTGCCGGAACATGTTGAGACGCGCGCTCCCGCGACCGTTGTCCAGCTCGCCTGTTCACGCGGCGCAAACATACCACACTCTGTATATAAGGTGCTTCGTTATTTATGTCAGAAATTTTGGAAGGGTTACATAGACACTCAAATAAACACGTTACGCAAAAAAAAAATTATATGTTTTTAACATAACTTTTCGAGAAATTGAACAAAACATGTTTGCTACATGTTTGTTACAGTGTAACAGTAGGTAACTTGCATTGTACGGGTCAATGACCGTACTATGTTCAAACGCAGAACAGCTGTTTGTTATAACTTATAAGTAAGTCACAAGGTCAGTATGATTGGTTTTTACAGCTACTTATTTGATTTTATTTTTTTGTTAGGAGAAAAAATGCTCCTATAAGCATATGTTTTTTTCTTACGTAAAATGTTTATTTGAGTGCGTACGAAGCATCTTATATACATTAACTTATACAGGGTGTTGTAACGGCCAGTACATTAATTTCACCAGTGCAATCCTCATGTTTTTCCGAGATAACAAAGTAAATAAAATTTTTCTCTAAAGTTTTGGAGATATTAATTTTTAAAATGTATGTTTTCGTACCGTGTGGGGTCGGTACTTAAAAAGAATAGCCCCACTTCATCTCTCCCCATGCATGTTGTAAAAGGCGACTAAGGGATAAGGACAAGGTGCCGTGCTAAAGGGCGACAGGCTCACCACCTCTCACCTTGGCACGGTACTTCCACCGAATCATGCAGCATGTGGGCCATCTACACAAAGAAAGAAGGCTACACAAATCACAAAGGATGGTATCATCCACTCATGTTTTCTTTCATGCATCATTTTTGCTTGCTTTAGCACCGCCTTCAACTGTGGGGTTCGATTTTTTTTTATTTCATACATTTTTGAAGGTGGTTTTTGTATTTTTTTTAATAGTTTTTTAATTCACAGTTTTTTTTTAGTAATTTTTTGCTATTAGTGTATTCTGTGGAATCGCTTTCCAATCCGATCTTGACCAAATTGAAATGGGACCGCACGGGAAAGACCAACTTTCAAATAAAAAATGAATCATCAAAATCGGTTCACCCAGTCGAAAGTTTGATTTGAGAACCTCCTCCTTTTTTTTGAAGTCGGTTCAAAATGAGGAGGTTCTCAATTCGACTGTATTTTTTATTTATTTTTTATGTTTGTTACCTCAGAACTTTCGACTGGGTGAACCGATTTTGAAAATTCTTTTTTAATTTTTTGAAGTCGATTAAAAATGCAGCTCACCCTGAGTGAGTACACCGATGAGTGTTGACTTGCCGGCCTCGTTCGCTCCCATCACCGCCACACGCAGCTCCACGCTCTGCTGAGTGTCAGCCAGCTGCCGACCATACACGCATAGTGTTACACCTTTTTTTTTTTTTTTTTTATCGATAGCGCGACTTGTGGCATCGTTTCACCTACAAGTAGGTGTCTAACGATGCCCATGGACATTCTGTGATGCACGGGGATTGCGAATGTCATGCCGGCCTGACAGGAGCCTTTTCACGCCCCTTTTGAAAAACCCCAGGCTGTACTTGGGAGGAAATAGATGGGCAGGGAGTGCCACACCTTTTTTTTTTTTAGTTTTTTTTTGTTTTTTATGGAAACTGACACGGTTGGCTACATCACCTACAACGTCCGTGATGTCAGCCCATAACACCGGGTGAACCAGGTGCCATGTCAGTGCTTCCCCCTTTGATCGTGCCGGCTACACTGAACTGGTCGGAAAACACAGACAAATTATAGCCGTTTCGACCGACGTTTCATTCAGTGCGGTGGTACCAACCCGGGCGGGTTAAACCCTACCACCAAGTAAGATTAGGAGGGAAGGTACCTACAGTTTTACGAGGAATCCGAACCTCGGTCAGCCTCCAACGGTCGAGCGGTCACCCATCCAAGTACTGACCGCACCCAGCGTTGCTTCACATTCAATAGCGACAGTTGACTGTCTGCACCACTGAGCTATCGAGGCTGACAAACATCCCAACACAGGGTGTGTTCAACACGCTCCCCATTGTAATTAAAATTTAGTTTTTTGTTTGTTTTTGTTCGTAGCATAAGAATATAGTATCTTGTAAAAAGTGGAACTTAGTCATTGGCTTTATTGTTTTTAATTCATATATTGTAACTTGTTTAATGTACAATGTAGCTGTTAAGTTTCCGAAATAAATAAATAAATAAATAATCCTGTATGGGTGGGTGAGTCCACGAGTCAGTAAGCCTGGATACGAAATACGGCATCGTTTGTATGAGAACCGAGGTAGCCGCCAAAGGGGTGTGAAGTCTGAGGCGGGAGCGGCGCATGGAACGCCGTGATTGGCCGAGCGCGTAGGTAGCCAAGTGACGCCAGTCTTCCATACATTTGAACGGGATTCATACAATAAGTCGCTCATTGTGTCGATTCGCGATGAAAAGATGAAACGGATTTAACAATATTTAACCTTTCTTTACATCAAGGGAATAATATAACTTTCTCTTAAATGAACAAAGGCAACGCCCCTTTCACAATTTTGCGAATTTGCAGATTTTCGCATAAACAAACACGATCATAGTTCTAAGTTCTGAGATACCTCGGATACTTTATTATAAATCTACAATTGTGTATTCCATAATAAAAATTATCAAAATGTATGCGAAAATAGTTAAGCATAAAGATTAACTTTTTTTAGGAAACTGATACGGATGGCTCCATCATCGTAATAATGCTTCAGTTTGGTACCAGCGATGATGGGAGCCCAATATATAAATAATAAAATAAAACTACAATAAACTAAAATAATAAAAATAATCAAGATCGATAAATACATAAAAAAAAATAAACAAACAAACCAAATAAAATAAAAAATATGAAGAAAAACCGGATTTAGACACATCAGCCAAGGCTGCCTGTCTAAAATAAATAAATATACCTAGGTGAATTAGGTACGTGCCTTGTCACCGATTCCCCCTAATCGATCCGGCTATACTGAATTGGATGGAAAACACGTAGTTACTACTTTTCATAGTGACTTCGACCGACGTTTATTTAGTGCAGTGGTACCAACACGGGCGGGTTGAACCCTACCATCTACATATACATCCTGTACATTTATATACGTTCTATACATTCTGAATCTCTGACATTAAAGGCAAACGTTTAAACTATTACGTCAATTATTTTTAATTCTCCTAAATATCCGCGATCTTTGTACCGTGTGGGGTCGGTACTTAAAAAGAATAGCCCCACTGCATCTCTCCCCGTCGCATGTCGTAAAAGTCGACTAAGGGATCGTCAGCCTCGGCAGCTCAGTGGTGCGGTCAGTTATTGGATGGGTGACCGCCCGACCGTTGGAGGCTGCTGACCGTGGTTCGGATTCCACGTTAAACTGTAGGTCCCTTCCCTTCTTACCTTACTGGGTGGTAGGGTTTATCCCGGCCGGGTTGGTACCACCGCACTGAGCGAAACGTCGGTCGAAACGGCTATGTAAATAGTTCGTGTTTTCCGTCCAGTTCAGTGTAGCCGACGCGAAATGAAGGGAAGCACTGACATAGCACCTAGTTCACCCGGTGTTATGGGCTGACATCACGGATGTTGTAGGTGATGTAGCCAACCGTGTCAGTTTCCATAAAAAAAAAAAAAAAAATCTGATATTCCCGGTAGACGCATGACCTAAAGAAATTAATTCCTTTCTCCTTAGAGTCGCTCAAAAGTAAAAACCGGTAGGTACTGGTTGAATAAAAAAAGCGCGATAAACGAATATTGAACGAGGAAACCTGCTGAGGTTGACTAGAAGAAATGTCCTTTGGCAATAAGGCAGAATGCATGAAATATCTGTATACATTTAACATACATATTTATTATCAATAAACAAAAAAAATTACAAGATCTAACTGCATCCAACACGATAGTCGACCTATGGTGGGTAAGCAGAATAGAGCTCTCCATACATATTTACGCCGATGTTTGTTACTGAAATTCAAGCGAAAAATGCTATCAAATTGAATGAAAGTACTTACTCGTGAAAGGTGACTCCATCTGTGTTCAAGTTTGAATTTTTTCGACGACTTTTTGCACCAAAGCACTGCACAATGAGGCATTTTGTGACAGACGCGCACGTTCGCTCCGCCTGAGCGGCGGACGGAGACTAAAATCGGTCGCCGGCGCTAGACTGACGCGCTGGCGCGTTTGCGCTGGCGCGCGGCTACCCCTGCCCTCCTATGTATAGCGTATCCAGGCTTACTGACTCGTGGGTGAGTCGGAGGGGCCAAAGCGCATGCTCCGACCAGCCAATATCACCTCCGAGACGGTAGGTGCCAAACCGGAGACTTACCTGGATTGCTGGCTATACTGGACTAGAGGAGAACACAACCGAGGCTGCTGTGCTATCTTTTTTTTTTTTTTTTATTGATGCTGCCACGGTTGGCTTCATCACCTACAACATCCGTGATGTCAGCCCATAACACCGGATGAACTTGGTGCCACGTCAGTGATTCCCTTCGGTCGTGCCGGCTACACTGAACTACAACACTATCTTACATCCAGAACGGTGGTATCAACCCAGTCGGCTACAATTTGAGCCTACCACCTAGTAAGGGGCAAGGGAAGGGACCTACAGTTTTACACGCGGTTCCGAACGGTGAAGCAGCAGGTGTAGGTATGCACGTAAATTTTTTCGTCAGAAAAAACTCATTGGTACACGCCGACTGGATTCGAACCTGGGACCTCTCGTATGAGAAGCCGATGCCCAAACTACTCGGCCACCCGCCGCTAACACCTGTTCCCCGGCAGCATATTTCCAAAGTCTAGTAGGCGAGTTGCTCTGATTGGTCGTTCTCAGTTTGGCGGGAAATTTAAATTTCTGAAGTATTTTCGAAAATAAAGTTTTTTTAGGTGGTTATAAAAAAATAACCATAATCTAATTTTAACACCCTAACATTGCGTAACAAAAAAAAAAGAAAAACAAAACAAATTTTGGCAAAAGACACGAACCCATGGTCGAGATCGAAAAAATAAAAACCCTACACTCTTACCACTGAGCCACCAAATTACATAAACGACCAAACGTATATCGGTTTCAGTTGGTTCGCTGGGAGTGAGTTTTGGCATCGACCAATCAGAGCAACTCGCCTACTGGACTTTGGATATATGCAACCCGGCAAGCTGTCAAACACATTAGCAATAAAAGTAAGGCATGCCGGGCATTTGTGTCATATGACTGAGAGTATGCGTGTTACGAAGACGTTGTGTGCGTTAGTATGTTAAAATTAGGTTATGGTTATTTTTTATAACCACCTAAAAAAACTTTATTGTCGAAAATTTTTTGGAAAATACTTCCTAAATTTATATTTCTTACTTTTTTTTTGTTAAGCAATGTTAGGGTGTTAAAATTAGGTTATGGTAAATTTTTTATAAGCACCTAAAAAAACTTTATTTTCGAAAATACTTCTGAACTTTAAATTTCCCGCCAAACTGAGTACGACCAATCAGAGCAACTCGCCTACTAGACTTTGGATATATGCTGCCGGGTACGGCGAAGCTTTATCTAAACCTTTTTTAAACCTTTGTTGCCAACAATGAGGACGCACCTTCCTGATGCAGACCTCGGCGACGGCGCGGTGCGGCGCGACCCGCCGCGCGGTCACCTGGCGCACTGTAGCCCGCAGCGCGGCCGCCATCTTGCTCAGCGTGCCGAGCGAGGCGCGCAGCGCGCGCGCGCGCAGCCCGCGCAGCGCGCCGCAGTCGCGCACGCCCACCACGTACACCGCGCTCCCGCCGCCGGAGCGCAGGCGCCACTTCAACTGTCACGTACACACATTAAGGGACACCCATTAATCACGTGAGCAAAAAAAGGGGGGGAGGGGGTCTGGCAAAATCTCACCAAATCTCACTAGGGGGAGAGGGGGGTCTACAACAATCTCGAAACGGACGGAAATGTCCCTTTCGCGAAATGTCCCGCTCTTAGGAGCGGGACATTTCGCGAAAGAGATGCTTATGGTTTTAGAACCATAAGCATTTCGTAAAATGTCCCGTTCGTTATTCGTCTCCCTACATTTAAATGAACGGCAGATTTTTATTTTTTTTATATTGAGTCCTAGTTATTTGTACTTAAAACTTAAAACAGGTACCTAATTAATGAACTTAAAATAAACTAATTTTAACACAAATTCTTAAAATAATACTAGTATCCTGACGAAAGACGTACGAATGTAACTTTTTAACCGACTTCAAAAAAAAGGAGGAGGTTCTCAATTCGACTGTATTTTTTTTTTTATTATAATTTTTATTTTTTTATGTTTGTTACCTCAGAACCTTCGACTGGGTGAACCGATTTTGAAAATTCGTTTTCCGTCCGTTTCAAACCATCTCACATCATCTTTTTTATATTTTTTTATTATTTATTTATTTTAAACACTAACAGCTTGGGCTGGAGCGTGTTTAGTTATTGAGAGACCGCGACGTTCTTTGGAGCTCGTTTTTTATTTATTTTATTTATTTATTTATTTTAGACAGGCAGCCTAGGCTGATACGTCTAAATCCAGTTAAACTTTGTTGTTTTTCGTCATTATCTTAGATTTTTTTTGTTAAATTTTTTTTTTTTTCGTTCTTGAGCACTCTTTTTGAGATTATGTTTTATTTGTTAGATATTTATCAAGTCTATTTTAGAATTGGTTGGTACTAAGTGCGCTTATTACTTCCTCTAGAAGTTGGTTCCAGTCGTCCACCACTCTGTTTGTTATGAAATGTTTGCGAGTATTGCTGTTAAAGATTGTTCGACTTAGTTTCATGCTGTGGCCTCGAAGATGAACGTTTTGGTTCAATGTGAACATTTGGATCAGCTCAGGGCAATCGTATTTACACGTCAGAATTTTGTACACCTCTATTAGATCCCCTCTCTGGCGTCGAGCTTCCAGGGAGGGCAGCTTTAGCGCTTTGAGTCTCTCTTCGTAACTAAGATGTCGTAGCTACCGTGGTATTTTTGTGAATTTTCTTTGGACTCGTTCTAGCTGTTTAATATCCTTCGAGAAGTACGGCTGCCAGATCTGAAACCCATATTCCAGTAGAGGGCGGACAAATGACTTGAACATTTTGAGCATTGTAGGCGGTGTCAAGACATGAAAGGCCTTTTTAATCAGGTATATCAGAGAGTTGGCTCTTTTGACGATTTCTGATATGTGAGGCTCCCATTTCAGATCATAGTGGATGGTTAAACCGAGGTCCCTCTGCGATGTAACAGGCTGTAGCTGTACGTGGTTTAGGTGATATGGTAATTTGGGGTTTTGCTTTCCTAGGTGGAGAACTGTACACTTTTGGGCATTTAGTTTTATCAGCCAACGTTTCGTACCATTCTTTGTAAATCTTTGCGCAAAGTTCGACATTAACAACTCTTGAGGAAAGGAGACAACGAGGAGACATTATAGAAACCTATAAAATCCTAAAAGAATGCTACGATGTACCAAGTCTACAGTCAATGTACGAAAGGTGCACTGAAGAACGTCTTCGCGGTCACTCATTAAAACTAAAATGGCCCACACATAGAACCAACCCCAGGAAGCATTTTCTGACGCACCGGGTCGTAAGGGCCTGGAACAAATTATCTGAGGACACCGTCAGCGCCCCCTCGGTTAATTCTTTAAAAAACCAATTAGACAAAAAATACAAAACCAAAAACAAACAAACAAAAATACTTAAAAACAATACAAGTGCACTCATAAATTAATAAACAGAATACACGCACCAGCTGTTAGCTGTCAGTGTTTAAAATAAATAAATAAATAAAAATAAATAAAAATTACAGCGGCGGCAGCGGGAAGCGAAAACTAGTGATTTTTGCCGCTGAACAGTGCAACATTGTTGTGCAGACGGTTATTCCCCCGGGGCTACGTCAAATTTGTGACTTTGACAGATCGGACTGGACCGAATATCCAACACCGAATATGCCTTGCTAACTGAACGGTCACTTGACAATCTAAAACGGGATATTGTATCCTAACCTCTAAATCGCATTTGGTAAACACTTTATGTAGTGATACATAGAGGAAATTTCAGCTTGTACTCCACGTTGCCGAGCTGCGGCTCCGGCGGCAGGCTGCCGTCCTCCTCCATGTTGCACGATGTGACATACGTGGTTATGTTGATACAGACCTGCGTGACGAGGTGCTGGAAGCGTTTGTCCGACGGGCAGACCAGCTTCAGCTTGTACTCGACGTTGCCGAGCTGCGGGTCCGGCGGCAGGCTGCCGTACACCTCGTCGCCGCTGTCCTCCTCCATGTTGCACGATGTGACATACGCGGTTATGTTGATACAGACCTGGGTGACGAGGTGCTGGAAGCGTTTGTCCGACGGGCTGACCAGCTTCAGCTTGTACTCCACGTTGTCGAGCTGCGGCTCCGGCGGCAGGCTGCCGTCCTCCTCCATGTTGCACGATGTGACATACGCGGTTATGTTGATACAGACCTGGGTGACGAGGTTCTGGAAGCGTTTGTCCGACGGGCTGACCAGCTTCAGCTTGTACTCCACGTTGCCGAGCTGCGGCTCCGGCGGCAGGCTGCCGTCCTCCTCCATGTTGCATGATGTGACATACGTGGTTATGTTGATACAGACCTGCGTGACGAGGTGCTGGAAGCGTTTGTCCGACGGGCTGACCAGCTTCAGCTTGTACTCCACGTTGCCGAGCTGCGGCTCCGGCGGCAGGCTGCCGTCCTCCTCCATGTTGCACGATGTGACATACGTGGTTATGTTGATACAGACCTGCGTGACGAGGTGCTGGAAGCGTTTGTCCGACGGGCTGACCAGCTTCAGCTTGTACTCCACGTTGCCGAGCTGCGGCTCCGGCGGCAGGCTGCCGTCCTCCTCCATGTTGCACGATGTGACATACGTGGTTATGTTGATACAGACCTGCGTGACGAGGTGCTGGAAGCGTTTGTCCGACGGGCTGACCAGCTTCAGCTTGTACTCCACGTTGCCGAGCTGCGGCTCCGGCGGCAGGCTGCCGTCCTCCTCCATGTTGCACGATGTGACATACGTGGTTATGTTGATACAGACCTGCGTGACGAGGTGCTGGAAGCGTTTGTCCGACGGGCTGACCAGCTTCAGCTTGTACTCCACGTTGCCGAGCTGCGGCTCCGGCGGCAGGCTGCCGTCCTCCTCCATGTTGCACGATGTGACATACGTGGTTATGTTGATACAGACCTGCGTGACGAGGTGCTGGAAGCGTTTGTCCGACGGGCTGACCAGCTTCAGCTTGTACTCCACGTTGCCGAGCTGCGGCTCCGGCGGCAGGCTGCCGTCCTCCTCCATGTTGCACGATGTGACATACGTGGTTATGTTGATACAGACCTGCGTGACGAGGTGCTGGAAGAGTTTGTCCGACGGGCTGACCAGCTTCAGCTTGTACTCCACGTTGCCGAGCTGCGGCTCCGGCGGCAGGCTGCCGTCCTCCTCCATGTTGCACGATGTGACATACGTGGTTATGTTGATACAGACCTGCGTGACGAGGTGCTGGAAGCGTTTGTCCGACGGGCTGACCAGCTTCAGCTTGTACTCCACGTTGCCGAGCTGCGGCTCCGGCGGCAGGCTGCCGTACACCTCGTCGCCGCTATTCTCCTCCATGTTGGACGAACTGTCAGCGGGAATAAGAAAAAAAAAATCTGTTAAGTGCGAGTTTTACTCGCGCACAGAGGTTTCCGTATCTATCCGCTATTATCAGCCTATCTTTTGTCTTTCAACAATGCAATGTATAAAAGCCTGTGGCGCCATCTATTATTCAGCAGTGTGACTAATCGATTTTTCGGACGTTTGTTGTATGGGAGCCCCCCCTTATTTTTAACATTTTCTTTTTTTTATTATTTGTTGTTATATCCGCAATAGTAACACATAGGTATTCCGTAAAAATTTCAACGGGCTCTACCTATTACGGTTCAAGAGATACAGCCCTCGGACAGACGGACGGACGGATGGACGGACGGACAGACGGATGGACGGACGGACGGACGGACGGACAGACGGACGGCGGAGGCTTAGTAATAGGCTTCCGTACGGGATACGGAAACCTAAAAAAAATCAAATTCTTTCTATTCCATACTAATAGAACTAAAATTGTGGTTTTTCCAAAAAAAATTATATAGGTTTTACTCCCTATATGATAAGAACCCCCCCCCCCCCCCCCCCACCCCTTAGCGTACTATGAACTAATTTTTAAAAACCTTATATAAATAAACAAAAAAAAAAAGGAACCTGTCATCGAGGTCGTCCTCCCCCGAGCTGTAAGCGGACGAGGCGTCCAGCTCGCAGTCGCTCCGCTCCGCGCGCGCGTATAGCTCATCGTGTAAAAACGCGTCGTGCGGCTCGTCCGCCGCGCCGCCGCCGCCGCCGTACGGCTGCGCGCGCGTCCACAGCGACAGGTCGCCGTCCGCCTGCCGCTCCAGGTTGAACGGCTCCGCTTTCCTTTAACAAGCGCCGGAGTGTTCTCAAATTATTCCGCCGTCGTTAAACGTTACAACTCAACGGCATTACTCAAGGTCATCTAAAGTAGTTAGACGATTTTGATACCTTGTGAACTCAAGGTCATCTCCGGAGATGACCTTGATACCTTTTGACCAGAGATGATCTTGATACCTTGTGACCTCAAGGTCATCTCCGGAGATGACCTTGATACCTTGTGACCTCAAGGTCATCTCCGGAGATGATCTTGATACCTTGTGACCTCAAGGCCATCTTCGGAGATGACCTTTATACCGTGTGACCTCAAGGACATATGATGACCTTGATACCTTGTGACCTCAAGGTTATCTTCGGAGATGACCTTGATACCTTGTGACCTCAAGGACATCTCCGAAGACGCCCTTGATACCTTGTGAACTCAAGGTCATCTCCGAAGACACCCTTGATACCTTGTGAACTCAAGGTTATCTCCGGAGATGATCTTGATACCTTGTGACCTCAAGATCATCTCCGGATATGACTTTGATACCTTGTGACCGCAAGGCCACCTTCGGAGATGACCTTGATACCTTGTGACCTCAAGGTCATCTCCGGATATGACGTTGATACCTTGCGACCTCAAGGTTATCTCCGAAGATGCCCGTGAACCCAAGGTCATCTCCGGAGATGACCTTGATGCCTTTGTGACCTCAAGGTCATCTCCGGAGATGACCTTGATACCTTGTGACCTCAAGGTCATCTCCGGAGATGACCTTGCTACCTTGTGACCTATAATGTTTATCAATGTAAGCGCAGAGAGCCTCAGCGCCCCCTTTGTTAATGATATTGGACCGTGTGTGGGGCCGATACTCAAAAAGAATAGTAAAAAATTATTACCCCCACTGATACAGTTTATTCTTTTTATTTCTTTTGCATTCTTTTTAAGTACCGGCTCTGTACGGTACCCAAATAAAAAAATAACTGAAAGCACTTGAACCTCGGACCTCTCGCAACAGAAGCCGACGTCCCGAGCCACCGCCCGTCCGGATCGGCACCACCGCGCCGAGTGCAAATACATACGAAGAAGCCTCACCTCTTGCACTTCTTGCCGTAGTCGAAGTCGCTCTCGATGCTGCTGCGCCGGTGGCCGCCGGTATCGCTCTGCAGGTCATTCACGTTCTTGCCGAGGTTGCTGTTGACCTTCGGCTTCCAGTTGCCGCGGCTGTTGTTCCACGAGACCTTCTCCTCCGAGGACCTACCGACAAATATGAATTCATTGCTCAAAATTATTTTATTTTATTTAATCAAATCACTCATACCGCGGCCTTTGGCCTCGCCCTTACTGACTTACAGTTTTCGACATGTATATCTGAGCCCAGCTCGGTATTAGACCTCGCCCTTGCTGGCTTACAGTTTTCGACTATGTATATCTGAGCCCAGCTCGGTATTAGACCTCGCCCTTGCTGGCTTACAGTTTTCGTCTATGTATATCTGAGCCCAGCTCGGGATTTTGCCTCGCCCTTAGGCCTTCGCCCTCGGCACCCGTCAGACCGGCATGGCATTCGCAACCCCCGCGTACGACCGAATGTCCATGGACCTCGTTAGACACCTTATGGGAGCACAATAAACACGACAGGCGGCATAGGTAGCCAACCCAAGAGCGCCTGACTAACCTTCTCGAGTTGAAGTATGCGGTCGCGTACTCCGGATAGAACAGGTTGTCCGCGTTCCAGCACTGCCTCGGTATGAAGTCCTTCGGCGGCGAGAGCTTCTTTTTTCTTCTGCTCTTCCGTCCCGAGCTTCTCTTCTTCTTCTGCTCTTGATTCTCTTCTTTCGGCCTCTCATCGATTTCTCTCCGTTCGTAGTTTATGTCTGTTAATAATAATGTTTATTAAAACTGACGTTCAGCGTTTCAGAAATTATTAAAAAAAATCATATATCCCTTTGTAGTCGACAGAAGAGTTCGTCGAACTGCACGATTCTCTAAATCGTTCTTGTGCCGCACCGCAAAGTTGCGGAACGGGCCACCGGGGAATATCTTTCCCCACTCCTACTGGTCCTGTTCCGGATACGGAACCCTAAAAAAAGTTTTTTTATCTAGCGTTAAAATTGCATTCCTACCGTCATGATAAAGTCCTCCAAATCATCAGAGAGGCCATCAACCTGCCAATTGCACGGACCAGGAAAGGGCAAACCAGTAGCGGCTTCCAGAAGGTCAACTTTGTGAAACCTGGAGCCAATAAGCTGCCCAAAGATAGGACTAAACCTTCTTCAATATTGGGAGCAACAAAGGAATGGAAATTGTTGATGGACACACATGAGAAGCATTACCAAATGCCTTCGGAGAAGGAAGGTGTGGATCTAAGCTTGCGATGGCTTCACCGAACATATCCGGGCCCATCGGCAGTAGAGGAGGGTATTAATCGAGGCCGGGACTAGCGAGTGGCCACTCTAAATTTCCCGCGCATGCTTCACGTTTCGGCTCGCATCAAGCCCTCGTCAGCTAGTCTGCGTTGACTAGGACGCGGGGAAACCACCAGTCCCGCTCTCGACCTCCCTCTCTCTACCTATCCATATTCTGTAGGATGCTTCCAGTGACGTTTTCGAAGCTCTCTCCATATATGAGCTTAGCGTCGATCTTGGGAGCCCTAGATTCTTGAAGAGACTGTAGAGCGACTTCGCTGGTAGTCCTCTTGCTCCGACTTCCACAGCGAAGAGATCAGTCTTGAATCCGTTTCTCACAATCCGGTCTACTAAGTTGCAGTACTTGTTAAGTTTGATGTTGTGGTCCTTCGGTATGTTACTTTCCCATGGAACTGTAAGTTCAACAAGTACTACATGCTTTGTCGCTTTTGAGAATATGAGTATATCCGGTCTTAATGCTGTGGTACAGATTTCCGAAGGCATTTGGTAATGCTTCTCATGTGTGTCCATCAACAATTCCCAATCCTTTGCTGCTCCCAAAATTGAAGAAGGTTTAGTCCTATCTTTGGGCAGCTTATTGGCTCCAGGTTTCACAAAGTTGACCTTCTGGAAGCCGCTACTGGTTTGCCCTTTCCTGGTCCGTGCAATTGACAGGTTGATGGCCTCTCTGATGATTTGGAGGACTTTATCATGACGGTAGGAATACTGGCCTCGCTCAAGTAGTATTTTGCATCCGCATAACAAATGTTTGGCCGTGCCTACGAACTCCTTACATGACGGGCATAGTCTATTTGTAGATTTCCCCCATCTAACTAGGTTGCTCGGGTCGGGGAGAGTAAGCTGGAATGCATTTAAGTAGAACTTAAGCAGCTCAGGGGACCAGTTGTATATTATGGATTTCCACTTCAATGCAGGAGGGATGCAGAAGTCACCCACTGTTAGCCAATCATTCTGCATTTCTAGGTTTAAGGCGTGAAGTTTGAAGCCTTGTTCCATGTCCTCCTGAGCAAAACCTTTCAGTATTTCTTTATCAGACTTTGCTGTTTCTATGCCCAATCCAGATCTATTGGTGCGTGTACCAACTTGGAATGATTTGTAGAAGTCGAGTCTCGATTCCAGTTCATCTGATAGTGATGTGTTGGGTAAGGCTTGAATAGCGCTATCATTGGAGTCTTTGAGTATACATCGTTTGGCTATTCTCGCCTTTTGATAAAATATCGACGGTTTCTTAATGTTCAGTCCAAAGTTATTGTGAGATCTGTATAGCGTTGACGAGTCAGCCGGGTGAGCCAGTCCAAACCATGATTTCAGGAATCTGGTCACATACGAGTCTAATTTAGTCAGGTTTTGCTTTGTGAAGTCGTAGACGAGAAATGGCCATGAAAGTTTTGATGTCAGGTAGTTATCGTAAATCCATGCCTTTTGTGTACCCAGGAGGGGAAGATTGTCAGTTTGGCGGAGGCTCTCTTCGAAAAGTTGGACAATATCATCAGTAGGATGCTCCTTTCCTCTGCTGGTGATCCTTTTGCCCAAGAATTTAAAAGGAGCTTCATCAGCCACGGTTGCGATTGGTTTTCCGGCTACTGTCAGACCTGGATTGCTCGAGGTAAACTTTGAACCTTTCCTGGTTAAGCTCAAACAGTAGCACTTCGCTGGTTTTATCTTCATCCCTTTGGTCCATTCACAATAGTCATCTACCACCTTAAGAAGCGCCTGATTTTGTTTTGGATTGCGGGTTAACAGCGTAATATCATCCGCAAATGCCAGGATGGCCGCCATATATGTGTCTCCATATTTGAACCTGTATCCCCATTTGTTTTCTTTTACGACAAGCGTATCAATTAGAATGTTGATAACAATGTTAAATGTGACAGGAGAGAGGCAGCAACCCTGGAAAAGTCCTATGCCGTAACGAATTTCTGGTGTCTTCTCCGTTTCGCCTTTTACTTGTATTACAAAGGAAAGTTTTTTGTAGTAGGAGGCTATTATATTACAGATCAGAGGTGGCACATTATACCACTCTAGCGCCTTTAATAGTAACTCATGGCGCACCGAACCGAAGGCGTTTTCAAAGTCTAACCACGTGGCAGTTAATTGTCTCTCATTCTTCCTTGCATCTCTAAGACATTCAGTCAGCAAAGAATTATGTTCGAGGCACCCTGCAACTCTTGGGAGAAAACCTTTCTGGTACTTCTTCGGTAAGTAGTCGTTGGTACACATGTGTTTGAGTAGTCTGGCCTGTATAATGGAGAAGAATATTTTCGAAATTGTGTTCGTAAGGGCTATAGGTCTAATATCCTTGGGATCAGTAACTTCTTTCTTTTTTGGTAGAAGAACAAACACGGCTTTACCAAGACAGTCTGGCACTTCTCTGTTCGTCCAAATTCTTTTGTAGATGTTCAACATGTGTTTCCGCACTGATGGACATTTTTTGTATATGATGTATGGTATGCCATCGGGTCCCGGGGCGGAACTATTTGGTTTCCTTTTTATGTGGTATTCCAGCTCTTCCATCGTCGGTGAATCAGCATCAAATGCTAGAGCAGGTTCTTTGGGTTTTGGAGCTGGTGGATCCCTGTAAGTTATATCTGCCTCCGGGGTGGTATATGTGGATTTAAAGTAGTTGAACATCTCGTCCGTACTTAACCTAATTGTACCCTGCTGTTCCTTAAAAGCTTTTTTGGCGAAATAAAAGGGGTTCTTCTCGAAAGCTGCTATATTCTGAGCCTTTCGAAATTCATTACCAGCAACCATAATTTGCTCAGATACTTTCTGGATGAGTTTTAGGATAGATCTCATCGCTCTGGCTAATTGGTGGCATAGATTTCTGTCTCCTGAGGCTTTAGCCTTCCTTAGCTGCTTTATCAACTCTCTCTTCCTTCTCCTAAGCTTTGCTTTGAAAGTGTTTTCTCTTTCCATTGGGTTGTGGTGATAGCGAACAGGGTACAATTCGGAGAAGTAATTGTAAATTGTTCCCTGGAAGTCATACAGCTGATCTTCGGGACTCTGCCTGCAGCCATACCACACCATACCACAGCATTAAGACCGGATATACTCATATTCTCAAAAGCGACAAAGCATGTAGTACTTGTTGAACTTACAGTTCCATGGGAAAGTAACATACCGAAGGACCACAACATCAAACTTAACAAGTACTGCAACTTAGTAGACCGGATTGTGAGAAACGGATTCAAGACTGATCTCTTCGCTGTGGAAGTCGGAGCAAGGGGACTACCAGCGAAGTCGCTCTACAGTCTCTTCAAGAATCTAGGGCTCCCAAGATCGACACTAAGCTCATATATGGAGAGAGCTTCGAAAACGTCACTGGAAGCATCCTACAGAATATGGATAGGTAGAGAGAGGGAGGTCGAGAGCGGGACTGGTGGTTTCCCCGCGTCCTAGTCAACGCAGACTAGCTGACGAGGGCTTGATGCGAGCCGACACGTGAAGCATGCGCGGGAAATTTAGAGTGGCCACTCGCTAGTCCCGACCTCGATTAACACCCTCCTCTACTGCCGATGGGCCCGGATATGTTCGGTGAAGCCATCGCAAGCTTAGTTCAACACCTTCCCTTTCCCTTTCCAATATGGCCCTCTAGTTGGCTGAAATAAATAGATAAATAAATATGAAGCAACACTAATACCTATGAAGGAGTCGATGTAGCTGACGTCTTTGGTGAGTACATCGCTCGACAGTTCCGGCTCGCAGAGGAAGGAGGACTCCTCCGGCACGTGCGCGCTCCGCTTGGGGCTCCCCTTCTTCTTCTTCTCATCTTTTATCTAACAATCATAATCATAATAATTATCGCTATAATAATAGCTCAGTGGTGCAGACAGTCAACTGTCGCTATTGAATGTTAAGCAACGCTGGGTGCGGTCAGTACTTGGATGGGTGATCACTCGTCCGTTGGGAGGCTGACCGTAGTTCGGATTCTACGTTAAACTGTAGGTCCCTTCCCTTCTTACCTTACTAGGTGGTAGGGTTCATCCCGCCCGGGTTGGTACCGCCGCACTGAGCGAAACGTCGGTCGAAACGGCTATGTAAATAGTTTATGTTTTCCGTCCAGTTCAGTGTAGCCGGCACGATCAAAGGGGGAAGCACTGACGCGGCACCAAGTTCACCGCGATGTTATGGGCTGACATCGCGGATGTTGTAGGTGATGTAGCCAACCGTGTCAGTTTTCATAAAAAAAAAAAAGTACAACGGACCGTCTTGAGGTCTCAGTGCGGAGAATGGCCCACCCGCCTTCCCAAGAGGCTGGGCAGCAAACAACAACAACAACAACTCCACCTTGTTGTCTTCTTGGATGGAGTTTCTTCTAGATTGGTCCTCGTGCTTGAGCGGGCCGGTTTGCTGGTCGGCTTTGCGTGTTTTCCGCCGCTCCTTCTTGGGTCTGGGCAGACTGTCCGCCGGGTCGAACAGGCTGAAGAACGAATCCATTATGGATTCAATCTATTTCTGCAACAAACAAACCAAAAAATCCTTCACTCATTTCCAATAGTTTTTATTTACACCAACACCACAGATTACTTAATAGTTACTTCCAACACACCCAGTTCGCACCTTGTGGGGCCGGTACTTTAAAAGAATAGCCCCACTGCATCTCTTCCCGTGTATGTCGTAAAAGGCGACTAAGGGATATGACTCCCTTCTTATATTACTAGGTGGTAGGGTTTAACCCGCCCGGGTTGGTACCACCGCACTGAATGAAAGGTCGGTCGAAACGGCTATGTAAATAGTTTGTGTTTTCCGTCCAGTTTAGTGTAGCCGGCACGACCGAAGGGAAGCGCTGACGTGGCACCAAGTTCATCCGGTGTTATGGGCTGACATCACGGATGTTGTAGGTGATGTAGCCACACGTGTCAGTTTCCATAAAAAAAAAAAAAAAGTTATGACGTGCGGGTGTGAAACGTGGACTCTGACGGTCGCTGTTGTCCAAAGGTTGAAAGTTGCCCAGCGAGCAATGGAGCGAGCCGTGCTGGGAATATCGCTACGTGATATGGTGCTTAACGAGGCAATCCGACGACGCACCAAAGTAGTCGATATTGGACACCGGGTGGCCTAGCTCAAGTGGCAGTGGGCTGGGCACGTCAGCCGAAGAGACCGTTGGAGTAACCGTGTCCTACACTGGCGGCCGTGGGCAGGAAAACGGGAGTGTGGGAAGACCACCCGCCAGGTGGGACGACGGCATCAAGTACGTCGGCGGAAAGCAATGGTTCCGTACCGCTGAAGGCCGGGAGGGCTGGAGGAAAATTGGAGAGGCGTATGTCCAGCAGTGGACGCTTACACGCTGACTGACTGACATGTACACCAATATTTGGTTTTACATTTTTATAATATCTATTTTTTACGTAATAAATTTAAAAAAAACCGGCCAAGTGCGAGTCGAACTCGCGCACCGAGGGTTCCGTATCGCCATGTCATGGTCAGCACCACTCACGCCATCTATGGCGTGTTATGAAATCTATACATAAGTCTATTCGGTAGATGGCGCGCATACAACTTTTTGGTTTCTTCTATGGGAACCCCCGTGAATTTTTTACTTTTTCTTATTTTTATTATTTCTTGTTATATCGGCCATAATAAATAACACAAATCATTTGACACGTAAAAACTGTAGGTCCCTTACCTACAGTTTAATGTGGAATCCGAACCACGGTCAGTCTCCAACGGTCGAGCGGTCACCCATCCAAGCACCGACCGCACCACTTTTTACACAAACCTTATTTAAATGTGAACAGTAAACACAGTACTGTGTGGGGCCGGAACTTAAAAAGAATAGCCCCACTGCATCTCTCCCCATGCATGTCGTAAAAGGCGAATAAGGACAAGATGCCGCGTTAAAGGGCGACAGGATCGCCACCTCTCAGCTCGGCGCGGTACTTCCACCGTGTCATGCGGCAGGTGGGTCTACGTGCCTTACTTGCTGCTTGATCGATTGAATCTTGTTCGAATACTTTGCGAAACGTGGCGGTCGGTGTTGTGCTGTAATTTACCAGAATACTTGTAGCACAACACCGATTACTCTGCTCACCCCAATTGTCGGGATACGGCGCGTGGTGTGTATGTATGTTATTTAAATGTATTTATATTTTGTAAACGTCAACAGTGCAGTATTGACAGCAACAATAAATAAACCCAATGTTTGTAGCACAACACGGATTACTCTGCTTACCCCGATTGTCGGACTACGGCGGCGTGTGGTGTGTATGTATGTTATTCAAATCCTTATCCTTACCTTTAATAAAATCCAACGTCTGCTTTCTGTCTGTCTGTATGTCTGTATGTCTGTCTGTCCGCTTATAACTCGAGAACCACTGAACCGATTTTAATAAAGAAAAATTCTACGGATAGCTTGATTCTTCCCATCAACTATAGGCTACTTACTATCACGCTAAATGGCTTATGAGGTTAGCAGAGAAGTCAAATATGAGAGCGGGCGGAGCCGCGGGCACAGCTAGTGTATTTATATTTTGTAAACGTCAACAGTACAGTAGTATTGACAGCAACAATAAATAAAGCCAATGTTTACTTACACTCCGCGTATAACTAAATGATGGTTTGTGATAGCAGAACGAACTTTACGTACTTACTTCCCTGATAAGAACATATGTGTGTACATAAAATGTTCGTGCCCGCACGAACAAGAGATAGTCACAGTACAAAATGAGAAACAGTAAACACAGTCGGGTCGCCTCTCACCCTCAAATATGGTTGAGGGAGGCCACAGAGCATCGAATACCGCGCGCGCCTCCTAGAGGCGAAAGTATAGCGCGGTTTTCTCAACCGTTCACTTCGAAAGAAATGCGGCGCGCACCCTCCGCTCTCCGCCCCCACCGCAATTACCCGTCAGTACGGTGGGGGCGAAGAGCGGAGGGTGCGCGCCGCATTCTTTCGAAATGAACGGTTGAGAAAACCGCGCTATAGTAACAATATTTGAAACCCAATAACTGCACGCAGCAGCGCTGCTAGCGCTTCGTATGTGTGTGTGTGTGCTAGTATCGACACTACACTGTGTAGTAACGTGTGGGGCCGGTACTTTAAAAGAATAGCCCCACTGCATCTCTTCCCGTGTATGTCGTAAAAGACGACTAAGGGATATGACTCCCTTCTTATATTACTAGGTGGTAGGGTTTAACCCGCCCGGGTTGCTACCACTGCACTGAATGAAAGGTCGGTCGAAACGGCTATGTAAATAGTTTTCCGTCCAGTTCAGTGTAGCCGGCACGACCGAAGGGAAGCGCTGACGTGGCACCAAGTTCATCCGGTGGTATGGGCTGACATCACGGATGTTGTAGGTGATGTAGCCACCCATGTCAGTTTCCATAAAAAAAAAAAAAAAAAAATAGGAGCAAGTTAGGCACACGCACAAAACAAATGCACACGCACAACACACATATGTAAGTCATAGGCCACGCCCACAGGCTTCTACGGCGTTGTAGGGAAATCGCGCTCAGGGCGTCTCTAGGAGGGGGCGCGCGCGGTATTCGATGCTCTGTGAGGGAGGCGATGGCTGGCCCTGGTGTGATGCTCGTGAACGGGTGCTGTTTGTGGAGGCTGGCCTGCTCCAATTGGCAGCAGATTATCTGAATGGTATACTTATGTATATGCTACTTACCTGACTGCATAATTAGTTAACTCTTGACTAGCAACTATTGGTACCTCAATTTTTTCAAGTAAGTATCTTAATATTCGTTTATTTTTATTTTTGACAATATACTACATTGTAGTATGTTTTAATATACTAACATAATTATGTTGATACAAATTACGTATCAAAGTTTGACAGAGGCTCTTTACACCTGATTCGCTTAATTAATAAGTCTTTGTAGTCAGAACTCTCAGCAAAATTGTTAATCTTGCTCTCAAGCTGTGTTTTCGATAGACTATGGGCGGTGTTATTATGTGGCTAGTCACTAAATATTTGTAAAAATATTTATGAAAAAATATACCCTGCGAAATTTCTTGTCGGTTCTTCTTCGTGGGTGTAATCGAACCGGATAGAACAAATTGTGACAAGTTCGAGCGCAGTCTAACTGCCATATGAATGATCAATAAACAATACAACAATACAATACAGTACTGTGTGGGTTCGGTACTTAAAAAGAATAGCCCCACTGCATCTCTCCCCGTGCATGTCGTAAAAGGCGACTACGAGATAAGGAAAATATGCCGTGCTAAAGGGCGACAGGCTCGCCACCTTCACCTTGGCACGGCACTTCCACCGAGTCATGCAGCAGGTGGGTCTTCGTGCCTCACTTGCTGCTTGATCGATTGAATCTTGTTCGAATACTTTGCTGCGAAACGTGGTGGTCGGTGTTGTGCTGTAATTTAGCAGAGTTCTTGCAGCACAACACGGATTACTCTGCTTACCCCGATTGTCGGGATTCAGCGTGTGTGATATGATATGTAAACACAGAACGCTTTTTTGTACCAGTTGCTCGCGAGACGGATAAGAATGACCACGACATCTTGTCCTTACAGCTTAGCCGCCTTTTTCAACATGCACGGGGAGAGATACAGCGGGATCATTCTTTATAAGTACCGGTCGGTACCCACACTTGTGGGCTTATTGCATAACGGTGCTACTACCCTCTACCTAGTCTAGTAGGTTGGGTCAAGTTGGGTCAAAACTTCCGGCGCTATGCGGAGCGTCTTGCGGAGGGCAGTACTTACTTGGTTGGTATATAAGGTCTTTCAAAATTAGTTAATATTACGCTAAGGCCCCCCCCCCCCCCCCTCATCATATAGGGAGTAAAACATATATAAAATTTGTTTGACCTTGGGCTTTTTTTTTATGTAAGATATTGTTTTTATGTATTTAAATAAAAAAATAGGTGGTTGATTTTTATAGCCTAATCGATTCAGTTTCATAACAGTAACAAAAAAGTCTTAATTACCATTATGATGTAACACGTGTAAGTTGGTAAAAAAAATCAAATTATTTCTATTGCATACTAATAAAACTAAAATTGTGGTTTTTCACAATTTCTGAAAGAAAGAGGTCTATGTGTTTGAAGACTTTTTTGTTCCTGGCATGAAACTGAAACGATTAAGATTTTTTTTTTTTTTTACATTTTATCTAAAAAAAATTTTTTTTTTTGTAAAACAAATTATTTGTTCTTCAAAAGTGATCTATTTCCGATACAGAACCCCGCCTTAGCGTACTATGAACTAATTGAAAGACCTTATATTATAATTGGTTTCTCGGAAACGGCTCAAACGATTTGGATGAAATTTTGTATTTAGATAATGTTATTTTTTTTTTCAAGTTTATCTTCATAGGTGAAGACACCCAGCGAAGCTCGGTCGCCCAGGTACCTATACGATGTGCTTAACTGTTCCATCTGTGTACTGTGGCGCGAAATTATGACATAATCTGTGACCACTGCTGTTGATAAGCAAAGTAATTGTGGTGGTGATAGCCCACGACTATAAATGGAAGTTTGAACAGCTGCAATGTACCTACGATCGTAAGTCCGCCTCATGCGCCCGCGCAGCCGGGCGGGCGCCAGCGACGACGCTCCGCATAGCGCCCGGCCGCGCCGGGAGTTATTAATTATCATGTCATGTCATAGCCATGCGTAAGATAGGATAGGCATGCGTAAGGTACCGTGTGGGGCCGGTACTTTAAAAGAATAGCCCCACTGCATCTCTCACCGTTAGGCCTGCCACCCCTCCGGGTTTGACCCGGAGTCTACGGGTTTGAATGTAGGTGTATATCCGGGCTACGGGTTAACATAGTATATCTCCGGATCTGACCGGGCGGGCGGTGCGTCGAGCCGAGCGGTGAATTCGGTTCGACTGACTGAATCACTGGATGATCGGAGCGGAGTGGGTGGACATCGGACGAATTGGATGCACCGTTAGCGTGCGCGCGCGATTATGGGTTCAATTATTATTAAAAGTAACAAATTTCACAGAATTACCGAAAATAATTGGGTTTTTTTTTCTCAATACCGATTATCAATGTTTTGGTGGAATGCGTTTTTTCCTTAATGAAAAATGTATGGACAGACGTGAGAAACTGCTTATCAGTCGACATGGTGACGTCGGAGTTAATTAATTGTAAAGATTAATATTATAATATGACCTGTCGAGAATTTTTAAAGTATTTGAAAAAACCAGAGAAAGAAAACTTGATAAAAAAATCACAAACAAATAAAAAATATGATTTTAAAAATCAAGCTGGTCCAACAATTATGTATCTGTTTTTAAATTACAATTTGTAATACTATTTCGTATTGAATGATACCTACCTCTGAAAATTTACATTTATTTTATAAACATTTTGAATTTTCTGAATACTCCGGGTGTCCGGGTCTACCATTTTTTAAAGGTGGCAGCCCTACTCACCGTGTATGTCGTAAAAGGCGATAAAGGTATATGACTCCCTTCTTATATTACTAGGTGGTAGGCTTTAACCCGCCCGGCTTGGTACCACCGTACTGAATGAATGAAACGTCGGTCGAAACGGCTATGTAAATAGTTTGTGTTTTCCGTCCAGTTCAGTGTAGCCGGTACGACTGAAGGGAAGCGCTGACGTGGCACCAAGTTCACCCGGTATTATGGGCTGAGATCACGGATGCTGTGGGTGATGTAGCCAACCGTGTCAGTTTCCATAAAAAAAACCATCGATTCTCTTATATTATCTCTCTCTCTCTCTCTCCCGTCCATACTATACTTTCTTTGATACATACTACTCAGAAGAAGAAAGTAAGTAGGTAAGCCCGGTGCCACTTTATTTCGTCGCGCGAAACAAAGAGCCACATCTTAGCGTAACCGGAACTAAATTTAATTTAGCCTATCCTGCCTGTGTCGCGTATAGTAAAACTGTGCCCTGTACTAAGTTTCATCGAATTCGGATGATCGGTTTAAGAGTTATGGAATAACATACATACATACAGAAAAGAGTCTACAAACCCAATCAATATCATATCATCATACTAAATCTGTAAGGGGTGGCCGTGGAGTAAGTTACTTTGTGTTATGATGAGATTTTTTTTTTATTCTTTTTTATGGAAACTGACACGGTTGGCTACATCACCTACAACATCCGTGATGTCAGCCCATAACACCAGGTGAACTTGGTGCCACGTCAGTGCTTCCCTTCGGTCGTGCCGGCTACACTGAACTGGACGGAAAACACAAACTATTTACACAGCCGTTTCGACCGACCTTTCATTCAGTGCGGTGGTACCAACCCGGGCGGTTTAAACCCTACCACCTAGTAATATAAGAAGGGAGTCATATCCCTTAGTCGATACTGCGTTTGCGTAGTGAGATACTGCGTTTGTAGACTCTATGTATGATACCTCAAGAACTGACTCTTTCCATTGGTGCAAACCGCATCAAAATCTGTTCAGTGGTTCCGGAGTTCATTTCAAACATACATACATACAGATAGACATGTTCTTTTATAAGAAGTACGTAGAGATAGAGAAGATATTTTAATTTAAAAAAAAATCCCACAGAAACTCACCAAAAAAATATGTGTTCCAAATTTAAAAAAACCGCCACTGTAAACTTTTCCCACTGTAACAACACTTCAAGTGTCGTCTCTCTCTTTCACGCGCGAAAGAGCGAAAGGTCAGCACTAAAGTTTAAGCACACAACATGACATGAAATGACAAACGCTGTTCCGTCACTGACTCACGTTGTGCTAATACTGTAGTTTATATCACCGAACAAAGAACATAACACAGCAAGGAATGGGCAATTGGGACGAAAACGCGAACTAGGCGCCATGTTTATTTATTTATTTTTTATGGAAACTGACACGGTTTGCTACATCACCTACAACATCCGTGATGTCAGCCCGTAACACCCGAGTGAACTAGGTGCCGCGTCAGTGCTTCCCTTCGATCGTGCCGGCTACACTGAACTGGACGGAAAACACAAACTATTTACATAGCCGTTTCGACCGACGTTTCATTCAGTGCGGTGGTGTCAACCCGGGCGGGTTGAATTGAACCCTACCACCTACACTACCTAGTAAGGTAAGAAGAGAAGGGACCTAGTTTTACGTGGAATCCGAACCACGGTCAACCTCCAACGGTCAAGCCGTCACCCATCCAAGTACTGACCGCGCCCAGCGTTGCTTAACCATCAATAGCGATAGTCGGCTGTCTGCACCACTGAGCTATCGAGGTTGTCATGCCATGCATTCCACCTCCGCACCACGCGTACTGGGCAGGGGATGCACCCCTATACAACCGACCTACCGAGGATGCGCACTAACCGGTTCTGTAGGTCTTTTATTCACAGAACCGGGAGAATGTGGAACGCACTCCCTGCCCATCTATTTCCTCCCAAGTACAGCCTGGGGTTTTTAAAAGGGGCATGAAAAGGCTCCAGTCAGGCCGACATGGCATACGCAATCCCCGTCCATTAGGAACTTGAAGGACCCTTGAAGGACTCGAGACTGTACTTGGGAGGGATATGTGGGCAGGGAGAGCGTTCCACAGTTTACAGGTTCTGTAGAGGACAGATCTGCAGAACTGGTTGGTGCGGCTCTGCGGGTGTCTGCGGTAAGTCCGGCGGCGTATACGGATGCAATCTCTGCCCAGTGCGCGTGGTGCGGAAGTGGAAAGGGGACGGCGAGAACGCGTTAAACAGCTACTCCGAGTAGTCCCCATGGAATAGCGATAGAACACACTTACGGTTCATCCCGGCCGGGTTGGTACCACCGCACTGAACGAAACGTCGGTCGAAACGGCTATGTAAATAGTTCGTGTTTTCCGTCCAGTTTAGTGTAGCCGACATGAAATGAAGGGAAGCACTGACATGGCACCTAGTTCACCCTGTGTTATGGGCTGACATCACGGATGTTGTAGGTGATGTAGCCAACCGTGTCAGGTTCCATAAAAAAAAAAAAAAAAAAAAAAAAACTTAGGGCGCCGACATCCCTACGGAGTTGCAGTGGTTTTAGATCGCGGGACACTTCGGGGTCACCACCAGTCGCACGGCTCGACGCTGTATCGAGTCCAGAGGCGCAAGCTGGTATTTGGCGGAGCCATGCCACAAGTGCGAGCAGTACTCCAAGCAGGACCTGATCTGCGATTTATACAAAAGCAGCAGCGTTTGATCCGCCGTGAAGTACCGTCGCACCTTATTGAGTACGCCCAGCTTTTTAGAAGCCTGGCCTTGTCCTCGTTATGGCAACGAAAGTTTAACCCATACCATCTAGCACGGTAAGTGGAGGGACCTACAGTTTTACGTGGATATGAATCAAGGTCAGCCGCAACGGTCTAACGGTCACTTAAAGTTCTGCGTGTCTTGTTCGCTAACTCACACAAATACGGACAATTTTCAACCAATGGCCGGGCCGTGTGCATAATCGAACGCCTTCTGATCGGTTGCGATCGAAGCTCCACAATATCGGCGAGTTTGCAGCGCCGGTACAGGAGCTGACCGTGCCCGGATGTGCTTAATTTCTCTATCTTACGTCGATCCATCGTACCACTGCGCTACCTAGGCTCATTGTTTAATGTGTATTGTATAATGCTTGGACATGTCGACAATTCCGCCAGTTGTAAATTCAATGCTAAGAAGAACAGCTGACAAACAAACTTCGCAAGTCACAATGTTTTGTTAGTAGGTACCTTGTATGTATAAGTATTATATTATTACAATTAACCCATACTACCGCTCACAAGAACATTAATATTTAAAACAGAATTCTTACGAAACATGGAATACAGTGAAGTTATAAAAGTTTCAACCGGCTAGGTATTGCGGCTCTAAAGATACAGCAGTAGGACAGACAGACGGGGAACCCTAAAAAGAAGTCCATCAAACTTGGTATTACTACACTAGAGCAAAGAAGACAAAGAGGGGACCTCATCGAAACATTCAAAATTTTCAATGGTCATTACGATGTAGCCAACCTTAATTCAATGTACACAATGAACACCAACGAGGGACTCCGTGGTCACTCTTTAAAATTAAACCGAAACACTTCCAACTCCAACCCAAGAAAGTACTTTCTAACTAACCGAGTAGTGGACTCTTGGAACAAGCTACCACAAGAAGTGATAAGTGCTATCTCAGTGAATGGTTTTAAAAATCTACTTGACAAACATTTGCTAAATATAAACAAAAATAAAAACAAACACTAATAATATAATAAAAAAAAATTAATAATAAAAAAGTAAAAAAAAAAACAATAAAAAATATAAATAAGATCTATTATAAAAGAGTGCACTCAACACGTGAAGTACACGCATCAGCTGCAAGCTGCTAGTGTATATAAATAAATAATAATAAATAATAATAATAAAACATTTTCGTCGCTTCTAGCAGACCTCGACTTATCAATGTTCTGTCGTTCGTATTGCAATGCGTTTGCCTCAGCTGCCTCAGCATAGCGCTGTCTCGCTCACTCCACGATACGATACGATATCGATAACACGCTTCGTGACGCTTCCCTTCGCATTCAGGTTTCCCACACATTGCTCGGCATTCACTATCAGTTCAGTCCTCAGATGAAAGAATCAAATCAAAATATATTTATTGCACTTGAAATTTTTTTTGCAAAATGTACAGCTGAACACCGTAGGCGTTCTCCCCCAGCCAACCTTTGGGTTATTATGAAAAAGTGTGGAGTGGCAGAGAAGAAATAAATGAATGATGATAAAATATAGACATATAATTTAAACAGATAATAAAACACAAATACAAATAAAGGAGAAATATACATAAATATATATACAATACATATGATATTTAAACATACATAGGTACTTATAAATAAAATAATATACAGGGAAGGTAACAATAGACTCTAAAACATTTATCTACATGTACACTAATAAATAAAGTTTGTAAGCTTGGATGTAGGAGGTTATCTCCGAAAATACTCATCCGACTTAAAAAAAATTGATTGTCTGTAAAGTCGGTTTACGGACGATAGTTTTACGTGATAACGTCATAAAGTGGTAAGACTTGGGCCGATTGTGCCTCTCTATCGCTTGTTACGCGCTCTCGCTTGCACACACAGGCTCAGATGGAACGTGACACTTTTTCGTGCGTGCAGCCGGTGTTCATCAATTTATAAGACGTGACGTTATCACGTCAAAATATTTGACCAATATTTAGAAGTAATGAAGCGCAATCTCCGCGCCCGGCTCTGGCGGCATGGCATACGACCGATTCCTTCTGATGATTGATGGAATCTGACACGGATGACTTCATCACCTACAACATCCGTCATGTCCCTTCCCTTCATTTCATGTCGGCTACACTGACGCTCGGCTCTGGCGGCATGGCATACGACCGATTCTTTCTGATGATTGATGGAATCTGACACGGATGACTTCATCACCTGTAACAATCCGTCATGTCCTTTCCCGTCATTTTAAGTCGGCTACACTGAACTGGTCGGAAAACACGAACATAGTCGTTTCGACCGACGTTTCGTTCAGAA
This sequence comes from Nematopogon swammerdamellus, assembly GCA_946902875.1. NCBI lineage: Eukaryota > Metazoa > Arthropoda > Insecta > Lepidoptera > Adelidae > Nematopogon > Nematopogon swammerdamellus. The sequence continues at coordinate 20,489,235 of OX336352.1, forward strand.
CGGTGGTATCAACCAGGCCGGGATAAACCCTACCACCTAGTAAGGTACTCGTATGAAGGGAAGGGACCTACAGTTTAAAATGGAATCCGAACCACGGTCAGCGTCCAACGGTCGAATGGTCACCCATCCAAGTACTGACCGCGCCACCGAGCTACCTTTAACACAAGTATGACTTTTATCTAGCAAGTAATATACTTACATGTATTAATTATTAAATAAGTATTCTTATTATTATTTTATCTTCAATTCTCACGCTCAACTCTTTTGCTACTACCTAATTACATTCATTACAAACATTCAAAGGTTGACTGTATGAAATATCTGTAAGGGATAAGTCCGCCTTTGCACTTTATGTAAATTGTCTAATGTACTTACTCGTATTACTGTTGAATGTTTTTTTTTATTGACAGCGCGACATATGGCGCCGAGCCATCCATAAGGTGTCTAACAACGCCCATGAACATTCGGTCGTATGCGGGGGTTGCGAATGCCATGCCGGCCTGAGAGGCGCCCATTCACGCCCCTCTTGAAGGACCCGAGACTGTACTTGGGGGGGAATATATGAGCAGGGAGAGCGTTCCAGAGTTTACCGGTCCTGTAGAGGAAAGATCTGCAGAATCGATTGGTACGCATCCGTGGTAAGTCCAGCGTGTGGGGATGCAATCCCTCCCCAGTGCGCGTGGTGCGGAGGTGGAAAGGGGACCGCGAGATTGCATTAAACAGCTCCTCCGAGCACTCCCCATGGAATAAGCGATAACGCTTAGGGAGCCGACATCCCTACGGTGTTGCAGGGGCAGGGCTATTCGTAGGTACGCCAAACAGAGATTATTAACTAAGAACTAGTAGTATGCCAAACAGAGATTATTAACTAAGAACTGGGAGTGTCCTATTTGATTTCCTACGAATAGACCTACCAGGCGGGACAGTGCTATTCGCAGGTATGAGGTATTCGTAGGTACGAATTGCACTATGCGAGTTGGTTTAAAAAAAAATAACCAGGGTGCGACGCATCTTCTATAATTTAACCCTAACCTAATGTTGAGGCGGCGCATGTCGTTTTTGTTACGTTTCGTTGAAAACTCCCATAGTGCAGTTTGCATACCTGCATGCAGGTTTGCCACAGGGCATGGAATATGGTTCCATGCTCTGTGAGGTTTACCTACGAATAGACATGCCCGATCGGACAGGGCTATTCGTAGGTATACCTGCATGCAGGTATACCTACGAATAGACACTTCCGTGTTGCAGTGGTCCTTAGCATAAAGCATTTTCTATCTAACTTTTATATTGAACTGACAGTGAATGGACGGCCGCCATATTTCATCAGTAGATGTAACGGCATACACACACACAACGCAAGAGTAGTTTTATATATGAGTCATCCATCCACTCTTTTCTAACGGCGCCGCCGCCGCCGTCTTGTTTTGAATGATGCAAGCACATGCAAGAAATTTATGCTAAAGGTTGGCAGGAGGAAATCACTCCTAATGATGAGGTCGCCTTTCTTGTTGATTTTTTTTCAAGTATTTCATATTATTGCCCATAATAGTCAGCCTCGATAGCTCAGTGGCGCGGTCGGACGACTGCCGGTGCGTGACGTGATCATAAGCGCACCTGGGCGCGGTCAGTACTTGGATGGGTGACCGCTCGACCGTTGGAGGCTGACCGCGGTTCGGATTCCACGTAAAACTGTAAGGTCCCTTCCCTTCTTACCTTTCTATAGGTGGTAGGGTTTATCCCGCCCGGGTTGGTACCACCGCACTGAATGAAAAGTCGGTCTAAACGACTATGTAAATAGTTCGTGTATTCCGTTCAGTTCAGTGTAGCCGGCACGACCGAAGGGAAGCACTGACACGGCGCCTAGTTATCCAAGGTGTGGTGGTCTGACATCAGTCATCCATCACGGATGTTGTAGGCGATGTAACCAACCGTGTCAGTTTCTATAAAATAAAAACTGATTGAATGAACCGTTCTCTGCATGATGCAACAAGACGAGGGACATACATAAGAAATTATTAACGAATTTTTCTAGAAAATCGATGTTTTGTGGAAATGATAAATGAAATTCCCAAACATTATATCGCAAGTCAATTCAATGAATATATTATTTATAGGTAGTTTTAATTTTTATTTATTTATTTTTTAGGTTAAGTTTATAAGTTATTTTAGTTTAGTTTTATCATATTTCTTAATTTTAGTTTAATTTTATTGTATTAGGTTATTTTGATTAATTTAAAAAAAATTCGTAAAATAAAAAAAATAAAAAAGTCATTTCATGTTTTATTATTCTGTCTTCCGAATGATTCATGCTCATGAAATGAATGACGGAACAGAGATTAAAAATACCTTGAACTTTACCGATATGGTAGATAAGGAAATATAGATAAACTCTTTATTATTATATATTTTTTTTAAACAAAATGAAAATTTTTATTAACACATGAAATAATATAGTACAATAAACGAGTCTCCTGCCTGCACTAGAAACTTTATGCCTTGCAGAAAAACTTTTTTGGTAAACATAATTAATTGCATTTAAGACTGCGGTACTACAGCGTGAGGCACAATTTTCAAAATTTGCCACATTTTCGTTTCGGTTTTTTATTCAACGAATTTCAAAAATATATTATTATTAAAAATATACAAAAATATATATAATACATAAAAAAAAAATCCTGTCTAAAAGTTGACCATATTTAAAAGTTGGTGACAGATTTTTATTTTTATTTATGTCAATATATATGTGAAAAAGTGATTTTTATTTTTATTTATGTCAATTAATATGTCATACCGTGTGGGGCCGGTACTTAAAAAGAATAGCCCCACTGCATCTCTCCCCGTGCATGTCGTAAGAGGCGACTAAGGGATAAGGACAAGATACTGCGCTAAAGGGCGACAGGCTAGCCACTTCTCACCTTGGCGCAGTCCTTCCACCTAGTCATGCAGCAGGTGGGTTCTTCGTGTCTTACTTGCTGCTTGATAGTCGTCTTGTCCAATGACGTATCAAAATCTCTTTGGTCTTGTCCGTATACTGTGCTAAACGTGGTGGTCGGTGTTGTGCTGTAATTTAACAGAGTCCTTATAGCACAACACCGATTACTCTGCTTACCCTGATTGTCGGGATACAGCGTGTGTTATGTATGTATGTATGTAAAAAAATCACAAACGTACTACTAAATGGTCCTATATACTCCGAAATGCTCTCTTTGTTTCGAAATTGCAGCTTTCTAAAGCAATACTTTGAGTTTATACTAATTGCAGATGATTTAAGATACCATTTTACTTCTTTTGACAGATTTGGATATTCGTGTAATGTAAATTGGTTTAACAAACTTTGAACAAATACTAAAAACAAGCGAACGCTTCGCTATTCAATCAGTGCATTTTGCAGTCGCATTTTGATGCTGTAGTACCGCGCTCTTAATTTTCATTCTGCGCTCACTAGTGCTAAATTTAGATTTTTTAATCATTATTTTTGTTTACATATTATAATTAAATGAAGCGAAATTGTTCATTTCATCATCACAATACCTTTGAGGAAATATTATATAGAGTTATCGCTCCGAAGAAATATACAGAGAAGCGGTGTCCCAGCGGCTGAGGTATGGGGTAAGGTAGCGGGGAGGCAGAGCGCAGAGTCGAGCGGAAGAGGGGAGCGCGCGCGGGGCGGGAAGCGTGCGGGAGACGGTCTGGCGGCCGGAGTGGGGGGCTCGCGCGGGGCGGGAAGCGTGCGGGAGGGAGGCAAGGGGTAGGGAGAAGGATCGCACTCGTGCGTCGGTGTGCATATTGTCTTTTCATTCTAACACTTCATCTCCAGATTCGCCATCGCACCTTCGCATCAACGAAGTGTAAATGTATTAGTTTAAAGTAGGCGAGGCGCGATCGCAGCAGGCAGGCGACGACTGCGCGCTGCGGCCTCTCGCGCTCGACTAAGAGGCTTGAGGATCGTGAACCGCAACTCGTTAGAACATGCTAGTTGGCCGAATGAGTTCTCTAGTACGCTAGTACATAATACCTCTTTGATTCCGAATGATTCATGTCATGAAATGAATGACGGAACAGAGATTAAAATACCTTGAACTTTACCGATTTAGATAGAGGTATACAATGGTAGATAAGGAAATAGATAAACTCTTTATTATTATATATTTTTTAAATGCAATGAAAATATTTATTAAACCAAAGACCGTACCAACTTCTTTGTATTAAACACATGAAATCATACAGTACAATAACACAGTGTCTCCTTTTAACGTTTTACAAGCGCAAAAAACTAGCGCTTCCTATAAAAAAAACGTACGGTTGAAAAACCTGTATGTGTTATTATGGCGCACATCGCACATCCTATGAAATAATAAAAAAATTCAGAGGGGCTTCCATACAAGAAACATGTTTTTTTTTAAGTTTGGTTTCGTTTTTGCTTTTGCTCTATCATAAAAATGGTAGGTAACCTACCTATTTAATATCAAAACTTGGTGTGATTGATTTATAGTGCAAACTCTAAAGAAAAACAATAAATATTAAAACAGTTAAATTACAAATTTAAAAAACTCCCCACCCTTAAAAAGTAAAAAATAATTTCCGTTTACTTACTTAAGACTCGGGAGACCGCTAAGTAAATAAAATATAAAAACTCAAAGCTGCGCCACAGATTACTTAATAGTTCCTAACGGCGCGGCTGCGCCAACCATCCAAGTACTGACCGCGGCCAGGTCGGTATTATCAGTATCACAACCGACAGTCGACCGACCGCACCACCGCGCGACCGAGGAGGCTAACAAAATATTTTGAGATTATAAAATAAAGCCAAATTAATTATTATACACTTTAGATTTTAGCGCTTTTGTGTAGCTTCACTGCTTCACAGAGCACACGGCTACACGTGTGACGCGACGACGCGACGTGTTGTTTTGATTCGAAAACAACAACTAATAAAAAAAACAGGAACGTCTGGTTGAATGCTTTTGGCAGCGACAACAAAACATACTCACACGGAGCTATGAAATAATATTTGCATTACCTACTTATTACGAGATTGCCATAATACGAGACAGCAAAATAAACTAATAAACACAAAACCTAGAATAGAACTACACAATATCACAAAAGTATTACTTGTCTATTGCTGGTTTGCCGCTACCTCAGCCCGCGCTTCCGCACATCGCGCCTCACGCCACACCCGCTGACGCCTAGCTCAGTAGCGTTAGTATCGCTGTCGCGTAGCCAAAGAATATAATACCGCGTAGCCACGCCCGTATTATATGTGTAATTGAGCTACCTACCCCTCGCGCGTGTACGAATTTTGTTTTTTTTTGCGTTATTTCTTTTATTACTAACATTTGTTGTGTTCAAATGCCAATACGAGTAAAAAAAGGAATAGTAATATGACTATGACGTGTGCGCTAGCTTCACTAGTCATGTCACTTAATTACGTAGAATTATTATTACATGGTAGTACATATTATTAATTCTATGCCTGAAATACGAAGTAACGACAGGTTCAGTTTAACACCTGGTGGCGGGAGTATGCGTCTATCCGACTTTTTTGTCGACGGTACCGATAGCTGTTACGTCACATAACCGTCAGCGGTGGCATACTGGAACCACACGACTAATATATACTTATTACATGGCAGTTAAATTGTATAATAATGTTCCAAAGGAAATAAACGAAATCACTGAACTCAAACAATTTAAAAATGCTCTATTTAAAATTTAAATGGTTATTAGAGCAATGCTTTTATAAAGTAAAAGAATGGGTACCGTGTGGGGCCGGTACTTAAAAAGAATAGCCCCACTGCATCTCTCCCCGTCGCATGTCGTAAGAGGCGACTAAGGGATAAGGACAAGATACTGCGCTAAAGGGCGACAGGCTAGCCACTTCTCACGTTGGCGCAGTCCTTCCACCTTGTCATGCAGCAGGTGGGTTCTTCGTGCCTTACTTGCTGCTTGATAGTTGTCTTGTCCGTATACTGTGCTAAACGTGGTGGTCGGTGTTGTGCTGTAATTTGTCAGTCCTTATAGCACAACACCGATTACTCTGCTTACCCTGATTGTCGGGATACAGCGTTTGTTATGTATGTATGTATGTAGAATTTGTGCAACTTTTTTAATAGGTTATAGTTATAGTGTATTGTTTTATTATTATTTTTTATTTTTATGAATAAATTGTAAAATTTATATTTGTAAAGCCAGCCTTGCATGGCTCTATGCATGTGAAGGCTGTATTGTACGCCCATTCAGGCATTTTGCATATAAAAAAAAAACCGTAATGGAGACACTGTAAGAAAAAATGCAAAAAAACAATAAAGTTTGATTTTGATTTATTTTTTAACCCGCGACAAAAAAAGAGCGGTGTTATAAGTTCAACGTGTGCGTGTGTGTCTGTGTGTGGCATCGTAGCTCCCAAACGGATGGACCGATTTGGATGCGGTGTTTTTATTCGAAAGCTGGTTTGTTAACAAATAATCAAATAATTAAGTAATCAAAAAATTAATTATCTTAAAAACTGGACCGATTTGCATGTGGTTTTTTTAAAAAAGCTTAAATATAAAAGTTTAATTACAAATTTAAAAAATCCCCGACCCTTAAAAAGTAAAAAATAATCGACGTTTACTTACTTAAAGGAGTCGGGGGACCGCGTGTTGTTTCGATTCACAAATAACAACTAAGAACAGGAGGAACAGCTGGGTGCAACAATGCTTTTGGCAGCCACAGCCAGATTCACGGAGCTATGAAATTAAATTGATAAGATAAGATAAGATAATCGTTTATTTTGCATAATAACTAACTTAACCTATTTACATTTTATATACAATTCTTAATTTATGCAAAATTGGCCAATCGGCACACGCTGAGTGTGCCAGGGCAGGACAGAAGTCCTTTCCTGGCGCTGTTTTTCAGCCGTTGCCATGTGTGTGTGTGTTAAGAGGGAGGGTGTATGTGTGTTAGGGTGCGTGTGCGTGTGTGTGTTTGCGAGAGGGTCCTTTTCAGTGTGTCTACCTGGTAAATATTTCTTTTCTTTAAAATTTGCCATCTCTCTGCAGATTCAGGAGCATCTTCCTGCATGCAAATTTAAATGTTGGGAGACCCGCCATTGCTCTAATGGGTGGCGGGATGTTGTTCCAACATTTGGATGCTGCGTATTTGAAGCTGCCTCTGAATGCTGCAGAACGGTGACACGGAATTTGTAGTACGAAGCCTTCTGCTCTCGTGTCATGTGTGTGTGTATTTCGCGTCCATGTTAACTTTTTGTATAAGTACTCAGGTTTTTCATTTTTTATAATTTTATGCATCATACATTGGAAATGTAGAATCCTACGTGGTTTCATTTTTAATATTGAATTTTCATTGTATATAGGGGTAACATGTGCTCATTATATTATTGGTATTACCTACTTTTTTTTTCTTGTTCTAATTAGATCCTCTGCTCCGATGAACTGGCTTCCTCCATCCCTCCTGTCCCACGCGCGCCGTATTCGCTCGAACACCCATGTGTCAGCCTCGGTAGCGCAGCGGTGCGGTCGGTCGAATGTTGTCAAGCAACCCTGGGCGCGGTCATTACTTGGATGGGTGACCGCTCAACCGTTGGAGGCTGACCGTGGTTCGGATTCCACGTTAAACCCCCATTCCCGTCTTACCTTACTAGGTGGTAGGGTAAGAAGAATATCCTCACTGCACCTACGGGGAGAGGCATGTCGTAAAAGTCGAATAAGGGATAAGGACGAGATGCCGTGCTAAAGGGCGACAGGCTCGCCACCTCTCACCTTGGCGTGATCCTTCCACCGAGTCATGCAGCGGGTGGGTCTTGTGCCTCACTTTCTGCTTGATCGATTGAATCTTGTTCGAATACTTTGCGAAACGCGGCGGTCGGTGTTGTGCTGTAATTTACCAGAGTTCTTTCGGCACAACACCGATTGCTCTGCTTACGCCGATTGTCGGGATTCAGCTTGTGTGATATGTATGTATGCATATCCTCAATTATTAAGTCTTCCACGTAAAGTTTACGCAGGTCAGTCCACTGCCAACGCTGCTATTAGTGTACACTTGGCCGCCGGGTCACATTCTGCAGATACTGTCATTTTCTCACCGGGACGGTGTCGGTTCTATTTCCGCTTTGGAGATGTGCTTTTAGGGTTCCGTATCCGGTACGGGACCCTATTACTAAGCCTACGCCGTCTGTCTGTCCGTCCGTCCGTCCGTCCATCCGTCTGTCTGTCCGAGGGCTGTATCTCTTGAACCGTTAGGTAGCCCGTTGAAATTTTCACAAAAAATGTGTTATTATGGCCGATATGACAACAAATAATAAAAATAAGAAAAAGTAAAAAATTCACAGGGGTCCCCATAGAAGAAACGAAAAAGCGTATGCGCGCGCGCCATCTACCGAATAGATTATGATATGAAGCATGACATTAACTAAATATGAAGCATTTCATAACACGCCATCTAGATAGATCGGTAGCGCTAGCCGTGACATGGCGGATACGGGACCCTCAGTGCGCGAGTTCGACTCCCACTTGGCCGGTTTTTTATACACAGAGCAGATATATATGGCTAGATTTTTAATTTTTTATGGAAACTGACAAGTTTGGCTACATCACCTACAATATCCGTGATGTCAGCCCATAACACCGCGGTGAAGAAATAATTAAAACCGGCCAATTATGTGGTGGCACGGACCCTCCCCCGGTGCGCGAGTCAGACTAGCGGACAATAGAACCGCTATGAAACCTTTTTAACCGACTTCAAAAAAAGGAGGAGGTTCTCAATTCGACTGTATATATTTTTTTATGTTTGTTACCTCAGAACTTTCGACTGGGTGAACCGTGTGTGATTTTTATTTGAAAGCTGGTGCTTCCCGTGTGGTCCCATTTCAATTTGGTCAAGATCGGATTGGAAAGCGAGGCGGATTCCACCGAGTACATTAATAGCAGAAAATTACTAAAAAAACTGTGAAATAAAAAATTATCTAAAAAAATATTAAAACCGCCTTCAAAAATGTATGAAATAAAAAAAAATCGAACCCTAGAGTTGAAGGCGGTGCTAAAGCAAGCAAAAATGATGCATGAAAGAAAACATGAGTGGATGATATCCTTTGTGATTTGTGTAGCCTTCTTTAGCAACGCCTTCAACTCTAGGGTTTGATTTTTTTTTATTTCATACATTTTTGAAGGCGGTTTTTATATTTTTTTAATAAGAGACGTTTGATGACTCCCAGATTGAGGGTATCGGCAGTGGCGGTAGACAATATTCAGTAATACCGATCCGTGCCAACTTTTTTGTCAAACCTATTTACGACACAAAAACACATATTTTGGCTCTTCCATTCCGCTGACAACAGTCTGTAGCCAAATGTCTGTCGGATTATTTGCTTGTTGTTTTCTTATCGCAATGACGTCCGTCTTAAGACCGCATGCGAGGTGACATTCCTCTTTTTTAATCCCCGACGAAAAAAACGGAGGGGTGTTATAAGTTTGACGTGTGTGTGTGTGTGTGAGTCAGTGTGTGTGTCTGTCTGTGGCATCGTAGCTCCCAAACGGATGGACCGATTTGGATGCGGTTTTTTTTATTAGGAAGCTTGTTTAATCGGGATGGTTCTTAGCTAGGTTTGTAATGTAAAGTAATAAAGTAATAAAAAACATTATTATCTTAAAATATGGACCGATTTGCATGCGGTTTTATTTAAAAATCTTCAAACAAAAGTTAAATTACAAATTTTAAAAACCCCGACCCTTAAAAAGTCAAAAATAATTTCCGTTTACTTTTGTAAAGGATTCGGGGGACCTTAGCGGTCCCCCGAAACCAAATAAATAAAATATATAAAAACTCAGAGCTGCGCGGGAATTTACTTAGCGGTCCACCGACTCCTTTACGTAAGTAAACAGAAATTATTTTTTACTTTTTAAGAGTCGGGGGTTTTTTAAATTTGTTATTTATCTTAGAGATGTACCATCTGTATTACTCATCATTTAGTTTTAAAACTTTTTTTTTTTTATGGGAAGCACGCACGACAGCCTTATAGCATATGCCGTGCTAAAGTGCGATAGGCTCGCCACCTCTCACCTTGGCACGGTCCTTCCACCGAGTCGTGCAGCAGGTGGGTCTTCGTGCCTTACTTGCTGCTTGATAGCTATCTTGTCCGAATACAGTCAGCCTCGATAGCTCAGTGGTGCAGACAGTCAACTGTCGCTATTGAATGTTAAGCAACGCTGGGTGCGGTCAACTTCAACAGTACTTGGATGGGTGACCACTGACCATTGGAGGATGACCGAGGTTCGGAATCCTCGTAAAACTGTAGGTCCCTTCCCTCCTAATCTTACTTGGTGGTAGGGTTTAACCCGCCCGGGTTGATACCACTGCACTGAATGAAACGTCGGTCTAAACGGCTATGTAAATAGTTTGTGTTTTCCGACCAGTTCAGTGTAGCCGGCACGATCAAAGGGGAAAGCACTGACATGGCACCTAGTTCACCCGGTGTTATGGGCTGACATCACGGACGTTGTAGGTGATGTAGCCAACCGTGTCAGTTTCCATAAAAAAAAAAAAAAATACTCTGCTAAACGTGGTGTTCGATGTTGTGTTGCAATTTTGCAGAGTTCTTGCAGCACAACACCGATTACACTGCTTACCCTGATTGTCGGGATACAGCGTGTGTGGTATGTATGTATGTATGTGTGTATGAAAAAAGAGGGGTGTTATAAGTTTAACTTGGGTATGGGTGTGTCTGTCTGTGGCATCGTCGCTCCCAAAAGGATGGACCGATTTGGATGCGGTTTTTTTATTAAAAAGCTGCTTTAATCGGGATGGATGTGAACTATGTTTGTAATGATGTAATCAAGTAATTAAGTAATAAAAAAAATTTATAATCTCAAAAAGTGGACCAATTTTCATTCCTTTTTTTTTCAAAAAAGCTTGAAATAAAAGTTATACTTTAGTGTTTGCACTACAATCACAACAAGTTTGACGCTTGCTTGTATGTATTACCATTTTTATGATTGCAAAAAATAAAGACAACCTTGAAAAAAATCATATTTCCTGTATGGCGACTGACCCTCCACTTTTTGTTTTTATTTTTTTTTATCATTTGTATGGGCATCCACCTCCGCAAAACGCGCACTGCGCAAGGATTGCATCCCTACAGTTTGAGCCTACCACCTAGTAAGGGGCAAGGGAAGGGACCAACGGTTCTACACCGGCTCCCAACGGTGAAGCAGCAGGTGTAGGTATGCACGTAAATTTTTGTGTTCAGAAAAAACTCATCGGTACACGCCGACCGGATTCGAACCTCGGAGGTTTTTTTTTTCTTTTTTTTTATGGAACCTGACACGGTTGGCTACATCACCTACAACATCCGTGATGTCAGCCCATGACACAGGGTGAACTAGGTGCCATGTCAGTGCTTCCCTTCATTTCATGTCGGCTACACTAAACTGGACGGAAAACACGAACTATTTACATAGCCGTTTCGACCGACGTTTCGTTCAGTGCGGTGGTACCAACCCGGCCGGGATAAACCCTACCACCTAGTAAAATAAGAAGGGAAGGGACCTACAGTTTAACGTGGAATCCGAACCACGGTCAGCCTCCAACGGTCGAGCGGTCACCCATCAAATCACTGACCGAGCTCAGCGTTGCTTAATAACAGTTGACTAACCAACCGCGCCACTGAGCTACCGAGGCTCACGAATTTTCTTATCCCTTAGTCGACTTTTACGACATGCGACGGGGAGAGATGCAGTGGGGCTATTCTTTTTAAGTACCGACCCCACACGGTACAAAACGTCTCGCATGAGAAGCCGTTGCCGAAACCACTCGACCAACCGCTGCTTAAACTACACTGTGAGAGTCTCTATATGCAAGGTCGCCCGTGGCCGGCGGGCGGTTGCGACATATCGTTAGAAAGGCAGTTCCGTGTTGGGACCTTCACTCACTTTAGTATGCTATATTGCAGTGATGCTCATAGGTACCGGGTGGTTTTTAACCGACTTCAAAAAAGGAGGAGGTTCTCAATTCGACTGTATTTTTTTTATGTTTGTCTCCTCATAACTTTCGACTGGGTGAACCGATTTTGAAAATTCTTTTTTTAATTGAAAGCTGGTGCTTCCCGTGTGGTCCCATTTTAAATTGGTCAAGGTCGGATTGGAAAGCGAGGCGGAATCGCGAGGCCGAAGGCCAAGCGATTCCGCCGAGAACATTAATAGCAAAAAATTACTAAAAATAAAAACTGTTAAATAAAAAACTATTTTGTGCTAAAGCAAGCAAAAATCACCGACCGCCTTCAACTCTAGGGTTAGATTTTTTTTTTATTTCATACATTTTTGAAGGCGGTTTTTATATTTTGTTATTTTTTATGGAAACTGACATGGTTGGCTACATCACCTACAACATCCGTGATGTCAGCCCATAACAACGGGTAAACTAGGTGCCATGTCAGTGCTTCCCTTCGGTCGTGCCGGCTACACTGAACTGGACAATATTTACATACTATTTACATAGCCGTTTCGAACGACCTTTCATTCAGTGCGGTGGTACCAACCCAGGCGGGTTAAACCCAAGGGAGTTATATCCCTTAGTCGCCTTTTACGACATACACGGGGAGAGATGCAGTGGGGCTATTCTTTTAAAGTACAGGCCCCACACGGTACAAATTATAAGTTTAAAGCGTGTGTGTATGCGTGTATGGGTATGTCTGCCTGTGGCATCGTAGCTCCCAAACGGATGGATCGATTTGGACGCGGGTCTTTTTTATTAGAAAGCTGGTTTAATCGGGATGGTTCTTAGCTATGTTCGTAACTAAGTAATCAATTTATTAAGTAATCAAAAAATTTTACCGATTTGCAAGCGGTTTTTTTTAAAAAAGCTTGAAATAAAAGTTAAATAAAAAATTTCAAAAACCCCTGACCCTTAAAAGGTCAAAACAAATTTTCAGTTAACTTACTTACTTAAAGGAGTCGGGAGACTGCTGAGTAAACAAAATATAAAAACTCAGAGCTGCGCGGGTATTTACTTAGCAGTAAGTAAACTAATTAAATTAATTAATTTCGGCACGAACGAAGGGAAGCACTGACGTGGCACCAAGTTCACCGCGGTGTTATGGGCTGACATCACGGATGTTGTAGGTGATGTAGCCTACAATTAGTTAATTTAGAGTGGCCACTCGCTAGTGCCGACATCGATTAACACCCTCCTCTACTGCCGATGGGCCCGGATATGTTCGGTGAAGCCATCGCAAGCTTTAAACATTTAAATAATTTTTTTTTTATTTATTTTTTTTTTATGGAAACTGACACGGTTGGCCACATCACCCACAACATCCGTGATGTCAGCCCACAACACCGGGTGAACTTGGTGCCACGTCAGTGCTTCCCTTCGGTCGTGCCGGCTACACTGAACTGGACGGAAAACACAAACTATTTACATAGCCGTTTCGACCGACCTTTCATTCAGTGCGGTGGTACCAACCCGGGCGGGTTAAACCCTACCACCTAGTGATATAAGAAGGGAGTCATATCCCTTAGACGCCTTTTACGACATACACGGGGAGAGATGCAGTGGGGCTATTCTTTTAAAGTACCGGCCCCACACGGTACATGTGGTACAATAAATAAATATTTTTTTTTGAACACTAAAGTTCTGGAGAACCAAAATAATGTGCACATAGGTAGGCATATATAATAGTATAGTTCTCATAAATCAGAGGCCAGTCTGTTGGGACGCGTCGCAAAAATTGCTGAGAATAGCGAAAAAGAAATACGAACTTACCAACCGACCAGCTGCCGGAGTCAAGGTCACTCACTAAGCACATTTGATACAACAACTCAACTTGCACGCACGCTTTAACAACCTACACTAACATAACAAATAAACAGATGGTAAGTGTTGTCAAGCAAGCGAGGCACCGACAGCAATGCGCATGCCAGTTAGAAAAAATGGTATGTTATGGTACACATTTTTATATTTAGATTACATATCTATCACACACGCTGAATCCCGACAATCGGAGTAAACAGAGCGCTGTGCTGCAAGAACTCTGGTAAATTACAGCACAACACCGACCACCACGTTTCGCACAAGATTAAATCGATCAAGCAGCAAGCAAGGCACGAAGACCCACCTGCTGCATGACTCGGTGCAAGTGCCATGCCAAGGTGAGAGGTGGCGAGCCTATCGCCCTTTAGCACGGCATCTTGTCCTTATCCCTTAGTCGCCTTTTACGACATGCACGGGGAGAGGTGCAGTGGGGCTATTCTTTTTAAGTACCGAACCCACACGGTACTTACTACAATACAATTGGTTTTTTTACCATTACTTTTGATATTGTAGAGAATGTTCGCCATACATAGATATAGCGTCACACCTGTTTCCCGGTGGGGTAGGCAGAGACAACGATTCTCCGCGCGCCACGATTCTGACACTTCCGCCGCCTCTTTCACTCTCATAATGTTCTTCACACATGCTCGTCGGTTATGGGTACTATCTTGTATTTAGACACTTGACTATAAAAAAGCATGTACATATTATTTTATTATTTAATCATAATACTCATCACAGCCGTGAAGGGAAAGGTTATGGTGAAACCAGTAATAAGCACTACCAAAAATGCGAATTTTGTAGTGTATAAAGATAGAAACAAAATTTATTAAGTAGGTAGTACCTTTTACAATGCAGAAAAGTATGCCCAATAAAGGAAATAAAAAAGGTCACACGTGTACCTTTAGCGGGTGTATAATAGATCTACCATGGCCTTTCACCAGGGAATTCCCCAGGTCAGTTGGAGGTGGAAAAATATATTTCTCTAAAATAATTCCTTTTTTTTTTCATAGAACGGTAAAAAATATTCAATATTTGGAAATCTTATTAATATTATTTTATCTTCAATTCTCACACTCAAGTCTTTCATTTGACTACCTAATTACATTTCACTATACTAATGGGCTCTCAAATATCCAAAGGTTGACTGGAAGAAATCTCTGTAAGGGATAAGTCTGCTTTTACACCTCATGTAAATGTTATTTCCGCTAAAATGTTTCTGGAGCAATAAAGTTTCTTTCTTTCTTTCTGTCTGAAATACATACATTTGTAATTTTTCATACAAATTAAAAAATTATAACAATATCTCGATTTGCATAAAAAAAATTATTTACTTTTCCTCTGCGCTCAAATGTTTATTTCTTTCTACACGCTGTTAAAAGATTCACTGTAAATCTTTGAACACGGCACTTTTGGTTTTTTTTTTATTATTGCACTGTATTTTTTTTATTTATTTTTTTTATATATTTGTTACTGCAATCTGTCTGTGAGCCGACATTCATCAGTAGTTGTGCATTTGAAATAGGTCTTTTATGGTAAGTGTCCATTGACAGTTCCATATATACTTTATTCTCAGTCGTTTCACTCTGTGATGAGATCTTGAGGTGCTCTTCTTTTCAATCTGTTGAAAACTTTCCTAGAAGCCATCAACTCGGTTGCCAGCTTGTTTGGGTGCCTTTCGACTCTTTTTTTGTATGCCTCAGTTCTGGCTTTTGCTTCCTTCTTTACAGTTGGAATCTCAAGGTCCCGATGCAGCTGATTATTGGTGACATACCAAGGTGCGTCAACAACCATACGAAGGGTTTTTGATTGGAACCGCTGTAGGATTTCGAGGTTTGAATTGGCCGCAGTGCCCCATAGTTGAATACCGTAGCACCAAATAGGTTTGAGGATACATTTGTACAGCAACAATTTGTTTTCCATGGAGAGTTGAGATTTACGGCACAGCAGCCAGTAAAGTTTTCTGAGTTGTTGGCTCAGCGCTTTCCGTTTTGTGAATATGTGCTTTCTCCAAGTAAGACGTCTGTCCAAGTATAGTCCCAAGTATCTAGCATCGTCCGCTTGGGGGATTTCAACTCCATTTAATGTTACCGGCGGACATGTGTCACGTCTAATGGTGAAGGTCACTTGTACAGATTTGGTTTCATTGGCCTTGATACGCCAATCTTTTAGCCATGCAGATATGTTATTTAGGCTCCTCTGTAGCATGCGAGATGCCTCAACAGGGTCCACGTGAGCAGCCAAAGCAGCTGTGTCATCTGCAAACGTCCCCATCAGGACGTCGTGAGTCAGTGGGAGGTCGGAGGTATATAACAGGTAGAGTACTGGGCCCATCACGCTTCCCTGTGGAACACCCGCTTGGATGTTGTGCAGGCTGGTTGTATCTTCACCCTGCTTTACAAAGAAGTGCCTATTATTTAGGTATGATTTTATGAATATGTAATAGTTTATTGGCAAGGTCTTTTTTATTTTAAAAAGGAGGCCATCATGCCAGACACGGTCGAAAGCCTGAGATATATCAAGGAATGCCGCAGAGCAGTACTCCTTCCTTTCGAAAGTTATGTTTATCCTTTCAACAAGCCTATGTATTTGTTCAATTGTTCCATGGCCTTCGCGGAATCCAAACTGATGGTCTGGAATCAGTTCATTTTTGTCTATGATTGGCTTTAGTCTCCTTAGAAACAAGGTTTCCAGAATTTTAGATGGAATTGGTAGCAGACTAATTGGACGATATGATTTGACATCTTCAGGGCTTTTCCCCGGCTTAGGGACCATAATAATTTGCGCCACCTTCCATTGAAGTGGGACATAACATCGGACTAGAATAGCGTTGTATAGCTCAGTTAAGAAGATAAAACCCTCTTCTGGTAGTTCCTTCATAATTTTCGCAGTAATTAGGTCATATCCAGGAGCTTTATGTTGTGCGAGTTTTTGTATGACATATTTTACCTCGTTTTTGGCGAATTTCTTTATGGGTAGGTCTAGTTGATGTGTTTGTCTTAGATAGTCAGTAACTGCTATTCCTGTCTCAGGTGATCCCGTGTTTGGATTTGGTGTGAACACGTCTTCCAGGTGAGTGGCAAATGTTTCAGCCTTTTCAGCATCGCTCGAAGCCCAAGCATTGTCCCAGACAGACTATACAACCATTATAAAACAACTAGAATTAAAAGAAACTGAATTTTATACTTACAAACCGAAACGAGAAAGAAGTTTTAAGGTTGTATTAAAGAATATGCACCACTCAACTGATATGGATGAAATAAAAAGTGCACTCGAGGAGCTCGGACACATCACCACTAACATTTGGAACATAAAGCAAAGAATAACAAAAAATCCACTCCCTATCTTCATCATAGAACTTCAACCTCAAAGCAATAACAAATCTATTTATGAGGTTAAAAACTTACTGCACTGTCGTATTAGCTTTGAACCACCGCGACCTAAACGCGAACTCCCTCAATGCGCTAATTGCCAACAATATGGTCACACCAAAACCTACTGTCGACGTCAACCAAAATGTATCAAGTGCGCTGGAAACCACAGTTCAGCTAACTGTGCAAGAAAGGGTAGATCAGACTCGGTGAAATGTGTATTGTGTGATGGAAATCATCCAGCAAATTATAAGGGGTGTTCAGTGTACAGAGAACTCCAAAAATCTAAATTCCCACCGATGAGAAATATCTTTTTATCAAAAAGCCAGCCAAAAGAAACAGGCCCAGAAAACCTAATAAGCAACCATACAAGGACCCCAAATTTGACATTTGCCCAAGCAATAAAAACAAATCTTCCTCCTCCAAACGACAAAGCCCTTGATGAAAACCTCCCTCCAACTGTGAATAATGCAAATTCCACACTAATTGACATGTTTAAGCAGATAATGCTACAGATGTCCACTATAACAAATCTCCTTTTGAAGCTCACAACTAATTTATCACAAAATTCGATCAACTCAAATTAGTTGTATGGAATGCAAATGGGCTGTCACAACATACCCTAGAGGTAAAATCTTTTCTCGAGCTTAACAAAGTGGATATCTTACTAGTATCCGAAACCCATTTTACAAAAAGGAGTTTCCTTATCATGCCGAATTACAAATTCTATCATACAGATCACCCAGATGGAACTGCACATGGTGGGACGGCTATCCTGATAAAAAATAACATTAAACATTATCAGTTAGAACAATATTGTACAAATGAAATACAAGCAACAAGCATAGTTGTACAAGATTGGAAAGGATCGATAACCGTATCAGCCGTCTACAGCCCACCCAAACACAACATCAGAAGTGAAGACTATGGAACTTTCTTTAAATCTCTGGGCCACAGGTTCATAGCTGGAGGAGATTACAATGCTAAGCACACAGTGTGGGGCTCACGCTTAATAACCACTAAAGGTCGCCAGCTCCTTAATGCCATCCATGCAAACTATCTCCGTGTTGTGTCAACTGGGGAGCCAACATACTGGCCTACAGATATAAAGAAGATCCCTGACTTAATAGACTTCTGTGTGACCAAAGGCATTGCAAATAATTACATGACGTGCAAATCAAGTACAAAACTCTCATCTGATCACTCTCCAGTTTTTGTTACAATAAGCAGACAAATTGCCCAAGTGGCCAAAACATGCCGTCTCCACAATAATAAAACTGACTGGCCCTTTTTTCAAAAACTGTGTGCAGAAGGTCTTAATGTGAAGTTACCACTAAAGTCTGAGAATGACATCGAAGACGCAGTCGAATTCTTCAATAATTGCGTTCAACAGTCATCCTGGAATTCCATGCCAAGCAGCTCTAAATTAAGCTCAGTTCAATGTCCCATGACAATACGGGAAATGCTAGCAAAGAAACGCCAAGCCAGAAAACGCTGGCAGGGGACCAGATTCCCTGAGGACAAAACACGCCTAAACGCCTTAACCGCTCAGCTGAAACAACTGCTAGAGGATGACCGGAACCAAGGAATTGAAACCTATATGAAGAACTTGGACGCGACAAAAGCCACAGATTATTCTCTTTGGAAGGCAACAAAAAAGCTTAAAAGACCTACTGCTTTTCAACCTCCAATACGTAAAAGGGACAATTGCACTGTATGAATATCATAATTATGGTACGTCTAACAACACTCGATGTAATGTGCCAAGCAAGCCAGAAACACTGCCAAAACTTGTATTGGTAGTTACAATACAACAAAATTATCATGACGGTTATATGCAAGAATATTTTTTTTGCTATTGCAAACATACCCTCTATTGAACATTGTTTCTAATGTACGATAGATTATAGCTGAACATAGCTAAGTAATTTTAAAATGCCACTTGAAAATTCAGCTTAAATACAAGTGAAGCCTATCCGACATCGTACGGTAGGTGAGATTAATATTTTTTATTTACTTCTGCAATGACGCAAAGTTTACGTAGGTATAAACAAAACAGCTGTGCCTATAATACGTATGTACAGCTCAGCAATCATAGGTTGGCGCAGATTGATACAAGGCATTAGATGTAAGAAAATTGAAAATAACTGATTTATGCCCGTGCTACTTTGGTTTAAAGTAAACAAGAAGTCTTTGTCTGTGCTATTTGTACTTATTTTATGAAGTACAAATTGAGAAATGGCCTAAAAATGGATATAGGGAGTTGACATTTTGGTGGTACCTAGGCAAGTTATGTTATCAATTTATAATAGGAAATATAGCCGGTGATGTCACACACCTTATACGCTGCCGCCGCCGCCGACAACCTGACGCACTGTTACACAATCTTCTTGTTTGCACACCTGTGTGCGTTGAACAAATCGAGAAAATAAACCACTATTTCCCATTTTTTTTTACTTTTGACTTTATATATTTTGACAATCACTGACACTGAAATTTTTTTTTATTCTTTTATTTTTTTTGTATTATTTTTTATTTAATTCGTCTCCTCCCGAAACAGGCAAAACTCATTAGAGTATACAGCCATTTCTTTTGTAGCCTTTAACGTCTGTTGTATAAATTCTCGCACCGCGAGAACCACAAAAATAGATATTTTTTAATTACAACGACGACGCGACAAACTTCCGCCGCGCCGTCTGTAAGAACTTTGAGTATGGATGCAGGTGTACAGAGGCACAGGAATGGAGAATGAAAAAAGGAAATTTTATACTGTACCTACTTGGACGATTCATTTTCACCACGAGCCGAAAGTATGGCTTTAAAAAAAAGTTCTCTCTTTCTCGTACTTGTAACTGGTTTAATAATATGGACTATACATATACACACTTAGGCCCACTTGCACCAACACGAATTTAACTATAAACCAGTTTAACTCGTTAAGCTAGCACCCGTTGTATGTGGGAACCGCGTTTAAACCGCGTTTAAATCCATAACTCGCTACTTAACTCTAAACTCGTGTTGGTGCAAGTGGGCCTTATTCTATTATTTGTATTTTTATTTCATCATAAAACACACACCTACGTAAATTTTATAATCATGTATAAATTATTATTAGATGATAAAATGAGAATTTTAATAATATACATAACATTATACTAAATCTGAAATAAATCTAAATTGACTTGGCTGTATGGTGGCAAACCTTTAACTATCCAGAAAATGTGTACAATAAGAAAATAGATATATAGATAATAAATAACAGACAAGGCTGCATGGTATAATATAATACCTTTGCCTATCCCTAAAAAAGGGGATACAAACAACAACAAAAAAAAGATAATTTTTTTTTTTTGACTTTGGCACTTGTTTGGCTGTATGGTCAAATGATCTTTGCCTGCATATTTATGGCGAAAACAACAACAATTTGTCACTTGTCTGTCTGACAGTTGGCATTGCGTGTGGCGCGGTAATCTCAGGTTTTACGCAATCAAAAAAAGTTTGTTTTACTCCACCGAAATAGCTTTAGCGAAAGTATTGAAACAATATCAGTAATCTGTGATAGTGAAGTGAAAAACCAAATTCACACAGACAATGTCCATAACCGTTGAGAACAGTTACCGCGCGCGTCGCGACGACGAAGCCATGAATCGGCGCGCCCACTTCATACCGAGCCACATCTCGGAAGACGGCGACGCGAATGTTCAGGATTACTTCGAGCCGTACGTCAGCAGGAGCGACAACGGCGGTAAGTAATATACAACGTGTCCCAAAACTCAACGTCAAGCGGAATTTGAGCTCTTTTAGTTATTGCAGCCAAAACTAATAAACCTCCCACAAATCATTATTATAATATAATTTTTTATAAAATCTAAATAAAATGAATAATTTCAACTACCATAATTTATTATTCAAGAAATGTAGGCCAGTTTATGAGTACCCAGGGAAGAATAAGAAAGAAAATAGGAGTCATTTGTTGGGTGAGTATTAGATTAGCGGGGGTTAGATCGAATATTGCTGGTATGCTTATTGTGTAGGCCTAGATAAAAGGTGAATTATAGTGAAAGAATTGTTTGCCGGAAATTCGTAGCTTCGGAGAAAAAAAATTTTGAAAAAAATATTTTTCATACAAAATAAATTTTCAATTTTTAATTTTTTTTTAATGCACCAAAACATTTATTTTGAATAGGAATTTATGCAAAAACGACATGCGCCGCCTCAACATTAGGTTAGGGGCGACGCATCTTCTATAAATTAACCCTGGTTATTTTTCACCCATAATACTTTCCTTGTTTTTACATACATTTATATTCATTCATTTATATTATAAAAAAAATTATTGGTAGCCCAAATAACTCTTTTTTATATTGTAAAAAAAAAATTGGTATGGGAGCGTGATCAGTATCTGATACACATACACCCCTTAGCGTATCGTTACCTACTAATGAAAGACCTTGTAGATAGCGTGAGTGGTGCTGACCTGACATGACGATACGGAACCCTCGGTGCGCGATTTCGACTCGCACTTCGATTTCGATTCGATTCGATTTCGACTTTATTGAAACGTATGTTTTGTTCATGAACGTAATGCTGAAATGAAAAATAAATATTTCTCATTACATGAACGGTTGCAGATCTAACGGGCACGCTACGCGGCCGGCCGCTCGACGGGACGGAGATGAAGCTGCCCCGGGGCCACAGCGTAGTCCTCATCACCGAGGCCAGGCGGCCGCTCTCGGAGGAAGCCGACCGCAAGTTCCAGGTTGCTATATAAGGTCTTTCAATTGTAGGTAACGCTACGCTAACGGGTGTATGTGTATCAGATACTGATCACGTTCCCCATACCAATCGTTTTTTTACGATATAAAAAGCCATAGCTTAGATAGGACTAAACCTTCTTCAATTTTGGGAGCAGCAAAGGATTGGGAATTGTTGATGGACACACATGAGAAGCATTACCAAATGCCTTCGGAAATCTGTACCACAGCATTAAGACCGGATATAGGTACTCATATTCTGAAAAGCGACAAAGCATGTAGTACTTGTTGAACTTACAGTTCCATGGGAAAGTAACATACTGAAGAACCACAACATCAAACTTAACAAGTACTGCAACTTAGTAGACCGGATTGTGAGAAACGGATTCAAGACTGATCTCTTCGCTGTGGAAGTCGGAGCAAGAGGACTACCAGCGAAGTCGCTCTACAGTCTCTTCAAGAATCTAGGGCTGCCAAGATCGACGCGACGATATATGGAAAGAGCTTCGAAAACATCACTGGAAGCATCCTACAGAATATGGATAGGTAGAGAGAGGGAGGTCGAGAGCGAAACGGTGCTTTCCCCGCGTCCTAGTCAACGCAGACTAGCTGACGAGGGCTTGATGCGAGCCGAAACGTGAAGCATGCGCGGGAAATTTAGAGTGGCCACTCGCTAGTCCCGGCCTCGATTAACACCCTCCTCTACTGCTGATGGGCCCGGATATGTTCGGTGCAACCATCGTAAGCTTAGATCCACACCTTCCTGAAATACTTCACGTATTAAATTTGAGGAGCGAGTAGTTTTTTTATATCGTAAAAAAAATATTGGTATGGGAACGTGATCAGTATCTGATACACATACACCCCTTAGCGTAAAGTTACCTATTAATGAAAGACCTTATATACTTATTTTGTAGGATTCCGTTGGAGGCTGACGGTGGTTCGGATTCCATGTTAAACTGTAGGTCACTTCCCTTCTTGCCTTACTAGGCGGTAGGGTTTATCCCGCCCAGGTTGGTACCACCGCACTGATGAAACGTCGGTCGAAACGACTATGTAAATAGTGCGTGTTTTCCGTCCAGTTCCGTGACAGCCGACATGAAATGAAGGTAAGTACTGACACGACACCTAGTTCGCCAAAGTGCTGTGGGCTGACATCACAGATGTGCCCACATATTTCCCCCCAAGAATACATAGTCTCAGGCCATACTGTCAGGCCGGCATGGCATTCGCAGCCCCCGCATGCGCCGAATGTCCATGGGCGTTGCTAGACACCTTTTGGGTGACTCGGCGCCACATGTCACGCTTCATAATCAGCCTGTATCGGTCCACTGCTGGACATAGGCCTCTCCCAAGGCATGCCACCACACGCGGTCTTCCGCTCTTCTCATCCATCCACTCCCGGCTACCTTTTTTAGGTCATCTGCCCACCTAGCCGGGGGGCGTCCCACACTACGTTTGCTTGTACGTGGCCTCCATTCGAGCACCCGTCTACCCCGTCGGTTGTCGGGTCTGCGACAGATGTGCCCAGCCACGCTGGTCACGCTAATGTCACGCTTAAAATAAAGAAAAAAATATATGTTGTAGGTGATGTAGCCAACCGTCAGATATCATAAAAAAAATTATTCTGTACCTCAAAAGGAAAAAAAAACTGTGAAAGAATTGTGCACGCTTGTTGAGTATGGCCGTGTGTTGCTCCGCAGGTATCGTGCGGGTTCAAGGAGCTCGTATACTGGAACTACGACACGAGACCCTCCAAGAACGACGCACTCGTCAAGGCCATGGACTGGATCGACATTGCAGAAACGGTTGGTGCCTTAACCTGCCTGTGACTTTCGCCGATTTCGCATTCGCGTGTCCCTTATTCAGTCTCGCACACACGAGCAGTGCGCGCGCGCCGCTTTCTCAATTGTAAAATTATAACTTTTTTTCGGGAGCCATATAAATTTGCACCTCTTTGTAATCTAGATGGAATTTTCTTTCATATGATATAGGTTTGAACTAATATGGTCTTTAGCCACACCGCCGCCACTATTAAATTGGAACACAAATGATTAGACCAACTTGTCAGCCTCGATAGCTCAGTGGTGCAGACAGTCAACTGTCGCTATTGAATGTTAAGCAACGCTGGGTGCGGTCAGTACTTGGATGGGTGACCGCTGACCGTTGGAGGCTGACCGAGGTTCGGATTCCTCGTAAAACTGTAGGTCCCTTCCCTCCTAATCTTACTTGGTGGTAGGGTTTAACCCGCCCGGGATGGTACCACCGCACTGAATGAAATGTCGGTCTAAACGGCTATGTAAATAGTTTGTGTTTTCTGACCAGTTCAGTGTAGCCGGCACGATCAAAGGGGGAAGCACTGACATGGCACCTAGTTCACCCGGTGTTATGGGCTGACATCACGGACGTTGTAGGTGATGTAGCCAGCCGTGTCAGTTTCCATAAAAAAAAAAAAAACTTTGGACGGACATATTTCACTCAAAATAGCTTATCTTTGCACGCACACACATTATACGTCACATGTATACACACACGCACACACATATTATAGCAAATTTCACTCCGATTACACTAATTCCTAACACTTGATGATAATTTTTAAAAATTACTTACAAAATCACAAATTTTTTGTTCCGCGCAGTAGCAGTTTCGGTGAGACTATGTAAACATTTGTTTAACGGCCAATCCACATCATACATTGAGTTGAGCATTTTTTGTCGCATTCTTTCATTAGAGCGTTTTCATTTTACGAAGGCACGAGGGGTATGAGGTAGGAAGTGGTGTGTGGTTATTCTTCACATTTTAGGGATTTTAACTTTATATCATTCGCATCACTAAATTGTTTATGGCAATGATATTATTGTAGGTAGGTCGAAAACTTCATGAGTAGAGAAAAAAAATCCTTTTCCTGACCTACCTCCATATCATATCACATTCACATACAATCAAGCTGACTTGCAACAACCAACCGGTGACAAAAGGAAATTAATCATTATTATTCGGAGCAAGAAGCATTCAAGAGACTTCCATTCAAGAAAGGGTCGACCCTGGAAACTACCGAAACCGTAAGCAGAAATAACGACAGAATCACACCTATGGAATGAAACTAAGGTCAGAAATCCAATCATCATACAGTCCACTTTTCAACGTTCCAAATCACCAGTGTGAGACCGCGCGGAGCTCAGTAGGGAACGACTCGGTTCGACGGAGCGACGCGGAGACGTGTAGAACGTGTGTACCGACCTGGCACCGACTTCTTTCTCCACTGAGCTCCGTGCGGTCGCCTCCCGCACCACTTCCTACCTCGTACCCCTCGTGCCTTCGTAAAATGAAAACACTCTACTCAACTACATATTAGATGAACAATGACAGCCCTAAGAACAATGGACACTGAATAAAAATAAAAAAAACGACCGACTGTCAGTCAGTCAAATTACGCATGTGGTAATATATTACCGGCTGTTGCTCCTGGGACAGTTTTCGTGTGGTAATATATTACCGTCTGTTGCTCAAGAGGTTAAACCTTGAGTTCCCAATTCGTCTGCGCGGACAGCCTGATAGCTTACTACCCGTTGACTTCCAAGTCGTCCGCACGGGAAATAGGGGCAAATTTTGCCACCATGCTATTTCTGTTTCTGATGTAATTTTGTTTGCCTCCAAGTTTCATGTTTTTTAATTTTGTTGTTTGTGGAATGGATTCAAAACGTTAGTTGTGACCTTTTAGAGACAGCATTCTTTTACCTAAACATTGACATAAAATTTGATTTTGAATTGAAGATTGTGAATAAGGAATCCTCAAATTGTTTTGTAGGTAATTTTGTTTGCTTTATGTGCCAGGGAGTTGATTGATTGATCCTAGCTTCCTTATTCTATGAAATATTTGAGTTTATGCTCTCACCAATACTCGACTGGTCGGCCGGCTACACTGAACTCGACGGAAAACACAAATTATTTCATAGCCGTTTCAACCGACCTTTCATTCGGTGCGGTGGTATCAACCAGGGTGGGTTAAACCCTATCAACTAGTAAGGTAAGAAGGGACGGGACCTTCAGTTTTGTGTGGAATCTGAATCACGGTCAGCCTCTTAACGGTCGAGCGGTCACCCGTCCATCCACTGACCGCGCTCAGTGTGTGCTTATGATCGCGACCGACCGCACCACTAAGTTACCGAGGCTGACGTATCTGCCGGCATGGCGCCTCACTGAGCGTGGTTTAGCTTGTACCGTGTGGGGCCGGTACTTTAAAAGAATAGCCTCTCTCCCCGTGTATGTCGTAAAAGGCGACTAAGGGATATGACTCCCTCCTTATATTACTAGGCGGTAGGGTTTAACCCGCCCGGGTTGATACCACCGCACTGAATGAAAGGTCGGTCGAAACGGCTATTTAAATAGTTTGTGTTTTCCGTCCAGTTCAGTGTAGCTGGCACGACCGAAGGGAAGCACTGATGTGGCACCAAGATCACCCGGTGTTATGGGCTGACATCACAGTTGTTGTAGGTGATGTAGCCAACCGTGTCAGCTTCCATAAAAAAAAAAAAAAAATTGCTCTTGTCGACTGCACTGTTGGCCGGCTGAAAATTCTCGTAAAAAATAATTTATATTTTTATTTATTTCAGATGCACGCGGACTGACTTGAAAATGAAAGAAAAAAAAATTCCCATGGCAAGATCAAATTTATTCACATACATTTAATCAATAATTTTTGTACATATTTCTTAAATGTATACAAAACAATACACTTAATGCAAACAACAACTTGTCTTTTTTTAACATTAAACATTTACAACAATGTACATATATCATCATACCGTTATCATCAGGTACTCAGCTAACCATACCGGATTACATAAAAAAAAAACCCCCGCCGCTTTATTTCTTCGGCATCGCTTTACACTATGCCCTAAACGAGTATCTCTCTCTGTGTAAGCCGCTCGGTATCGACTCGCTCCTCCCGGCGCTTCCTCCTCTTTTCGGCGTACTGTCTCCAGCCGCCGGCGACGATGCCCAGGAAGATGATGAGGCCGACCAGGCTGTTGGATTTGAACTTGCGAGCGCAGTCCGACGGATTGTCCGGCTGGAGCGTGTAGATCTGAAATTATAGATAGAAAACTTTACGTACTATTAGGGCGGAATTTGAAGAAGTCTTTTTAGGTCTTTGAAGGAGTCTTTCAAATAGAGCAGTGGAAATGTGGAACAAACTGCCCGAAGATGTCGTACAAGCACCCACCACCAATTCCTTTAAAAACAGGCTCGACAAACACCTAAGAAAACACCAAACTAAACTAACATCAAAATAACAAAGCACCAGTGAACTTAGGCCCACTTGCACCAACACGAGTTTAAAGTTAAGTAGCGAGTTATGGATTTAAACGCGGTTCCCACAGTCAACGGGTGCTAGCTTAACGAGTTAAACTGGTTTATATATTAAATTTGTGTTGGTGCAAGTGGGCCTTAGACATGAACACATCAGCTTAGGCTGTTCGTTCATCAAATAAATAAATAAAAAAGATAGAATTATTTAGCTAGAAGTAAAGTTATTTAATTAATTGAATATTACACTTTTAAACAGGAACACACAGATGAAAATAGACAAATAGAAAAGAATAGGGGCCTTAATAGGCCTTTGATCCGCGAACGAGCAGAACTACGCCGTAGGGAGCGGACAAGATATGACTGAACTGGGGAGGCAATGCGCTGGCTGCTTATATAGGGCATAGCAGCTGAGTAGGCAAAAGTATGGATCGTAACAGTACATACGTACACAAAACAACTTTTTTTTCATACCTGGACAAGTATGTATGTATGTATTTTCTTGTCTTTTCGGCTAACGTGCCCAGCCCAATGCCACTTCAGCTTAGCCACCCGGAGCCACTCAATATCGACTAAGTTGGTGCGTCGGCGGATTGCCTCGTTACGCACCATAACACGTAGCGATATGACCCTTCCCTTCCTACCTTACTCGGTGGTAGGGTACAACCCGCCCGGGTTGGTACCACCGCACTGAATGAAACGTCGGTCGAAACGGCTAAAATAGTTTGTGTTCTCCGTCCAGTTCACTGTACCCGGCACGACCGAATGGGAAGCACTGACGTGGCACCAAGTTCACCGCGGTGTTACGGGCTGACATCACGGATGTTGTAGCGACGTGAAACAGTAGGCTATTAAAGCCGAAGGTATGGAACTTTTTCTATGGAGTGATTTATCTGTTACGAAGTAACTATTAAGTAATCTGTGGCAAAAGGCCCGCAATACGATGTACCAAGTCTACAGTCAATGTACGAAAGGAGCACTGAAGAACGTCTTCGCGGTCAATCATTAAAACTAAAATGGCCCACACATAGAACCAACCCCAGGAAGCATTTTCTGACGCACGGGGTCGTAAGGAACTGATTATCTGTCACCGTCTGGAACAAATTATCTGAGGACACCGTCAGCGCCCCCTCGGTTAATTCTTTAAAAAACCAATTAGACAAAAAAAAACAAACAAACAAAAATACTTAAAAACATTACAAGTGCACTCGTAAATTAAAAAACAGAATACACGCAGCAGCTGTCAGCTGTCAGTGTTTAAAATAATAAAAAAATGGAGTGGGCTTAAGTTCGAAGTACGAGTCCGAACAACAACAACAACAACAAACCTGTCTCGCGACGTGCACCCCGACGGCCGCCAGCGCCGCGTAGTACGGCCAGTCGAGTCGCACGGCGTGGCCGGCGAGCGCGACGCCGGCCAGCGTCGCCGCGCCGAACAACAACGACAACAAACCTGTCTCGCGACGTGCCCCCCGACGGCCGCCAGCGCCGCGTAGTACGGCCAGTCGAGCCGCACGGTGTGGCCGGCGAGCGCGACACCGGCCAGCGTCGCCGCGCCGAACAACAACAACAACAACAAACCTGTCTCGCGACGTGCACCCCGACGGCCGCCAGCGCCGCGTAGTACGGCCAGTCGAGCCGCACGGCGTGGCCGGCGAGCGCGACGCCGGCCAGCGTCGCCGCGCCGAACGCCGCCAGCAGCGGCCGCGTGTGCTCGCCGAACGTCAGCGCCGTCGACTTCATGCCGATGCGAGCGTCGTCCTCCTTATCCTGGTGGAGCGAGAGACACATTTTGATATTTTATTTTTTTCAATATTTACGAACTGGGTGGCTGTGCTCGAGGTCGGAGTCTCAGGCGTGGCCAATTTCACCCCCGAGGAGGTGCCAGTCCGGCTTGGAGACGGACTAATGTCTCTGGGGACATAAAAAACCTACTCACTTCTCAAATTTAATACGTGAAGTATTTCATCTTAAAAAGTTGGTTTTTATATATCGTAAAAAAAAAATTGGTATGGGGAACGTGATCAGCTGATCAGTATCTGATACACATACACCCCTTAGCATATCGTTACCTACTATTGAAAGACCTTAAATATTTTTTTTTGTTTTTGTTTATTTTATTTATTTAGTTTTTTTTTATGACTGTCCAGTTTGTTTTTAAAATTATGCACGGGGAGAGATGCAGTGGGGATATTCTTTATAAGTACCGGCGGCCCCGCGCGGTGTTCTCAGCTCACCTGATGCGCGTATATCGTATCGTACAGCACGCTCCAGCAGAGCGCGCCGGCGTACAGCGGCAGGCACACCGCCGGGTTCAGCTCGCCGAGCTGCGCGCTCCAGCCGAGCAGAGCGCCCCAGTTGAACGTTGCACCGAGGAAGACCTGCGGGTAGTCCGTGAAGCGCTTCGCCAGCGGGTACGTGATCACCAGCGCTGCAAGCGGACACGCTCATTGACGCACAACGACGCGCTGCGGTGACGGATGGAGGGGGAAGCGGCGGGGGAGGGAGGGGGAGCGAAGGGAGGCGTGAATTGGAGGAGAGGGAGCAGCGAGGGAGGAGGGGGAGGATTAAGAGGGAGGGAAGAGGAAGGCTGGGGGATAGTGGAAGGTAGAGAGAAGATGGGAGGGGAAGACGAAGGGAGCGAAGGGGGAGGTAGCGGGGCTGGGGGAAATAGGGGGAGTAAGGGAGGCGAGGGAGAAGGGATAGGGGAAGGAGGGAAGTAGGGAGAGAGGTAGCAGATAACGAGGTTAAGGAGAAGGGGAAAGGGGGACGGAGAAGAGAGGCGCTGAAGCGAGGGAGGAAGGGAGAGAGGGAGGGAGAGATGATTCAGGAAGAGAGAATACAAGAGAGCCAATCGTTTTATTATCATGTTTGTGTTTAAATTGGATTTGCTATTAAACCGAGTTTACCGCGAGCGAAACCGCGGGTAAAAGCTATTGTTTTATAAAAGGGAAGATGGGGAGAGGGGAGGCAAGTGTGGGGAGGGGAAAGAGGCAGAGTTAGGAGATGGAAGGAAAGGGAGGGGGGAGCGAGGGAAGGAGAGAGGCAGAATATAAGAGAAGCGATTGTTTATTATTATGTTTTTTTCTGAGTTGCTATTAAACTGACTCTACCGCGAGTGAAGCTGCGGGTAAAAGCTACTGAATCAATAAAATCAACATGTGATCATACTTACGAGAAGCCACAGAGTTGTTTAGTATTTAGAGTAATTTATTCGTCACAAGATAACAACCCTAACACGGCACGTATCGCTTCAAAAGAGATAGAGTTACGCGATAGAAAGAGAAGCGTTATTTATTTATTTATTTATTTATTTTAACCCTCTGAGCAAATCCGATACACTCCACTGACCAGCCGAAATTTACCGCTGAGCAACAGCGATCTATTAATCGACTTGACGTCCTGAGTTGGTTTTTTATTTCTTACTCTGTCAGCTTTGAACTTAGGGCTATCTCTGTTCCTCTAATGAATACTTGAGTAATGAAAGAACGCAACAAAAAATGTTCGCAGCGATGGTGTCATATGCGTGGTCCATGAAACAAATATTTGCATATTCGCTGGAAGTTCGTACCGTTCTGTGTGCGCGGTAAGTGGGTTCTGGTGAACATTATTTCAAGAAGATGTTAACAGAATTTGATGCTGTTCTATTAGAAATGTATTATAGTTATATTCTAAAATAAAAAAAAGATATGTTGTCGCTTTACTTTTCAAGGTATCTTCGTTCTTTCCTTCGTACACCCATAAAATTTGATATCTAACCTTACCTATTTTTTATAAATTCCAATTGAAATCTAATTAACTCAAACCTATATCATATGAACGATAATTTTATCTAGATTGTAATGACGTGCAAATTAATATGGGTCCCGAAGTAAATATTAGAGTTATGATTTTATAATTGAAAAGTGCGGAGAAAGTTGCGCGCGGGTACCTTTGGAAGTTTGCTCAGCGGCTTTTCAAAAAAAGTCGGAAATTTGCTCAGAGGGTTAAACACTGACAGCTAACAGCTGGTGCGTGTATTCTGTTTATTAATTTATGAGTGCACTTGTATTGTTTTTAAGTATTTTTGTTTGTTTGTTTTTTGGTTTGTTTTTTTTTTGTCTAATTGGTTTTTTAAAGAATTAACCGAGGGGCCGCTGACGGTGTCCTCAGATAATTTGTTCCAGGCCCTTACGACCCGGTGCGTCAGAAAATGCTTCCTGGGGTTGGTTCTATGTGTGGGCCATTTTAGTTTTAATGAGTGACCGCGAAGACGTTCTTCAGTGTTATGTAGGATATTAATCGAGTTAGGTGTGAAGCGCTTTGCGAGCCGAATTGCACTTTATTACGTCTCAGCAAGAGTAGCCTTATTCCTTTATGTGTCTTTGTAGAGTGTCGCTTGTAGTACGATAGTACCTATTAATACGTTCGGCGGCGGTAAGAAAATACTAGATCTGTGAAAATACTAGATCTGTGAAAATACTAGATCTGTGAAAATACTAGATCTGTGTGCTGTGACACTAAAACTTTTCATAAAAATTTTGACTACGGTCATAGCAGTACTGTCCCTTTGCATATGTTTTTTTATATGTAATATGACAGTACGGCTACACGCCATAGCATCTGTCTATGTGTGAGTGAAGTGGTCACAAATATGTACTGTCTGTGTGACAGTACGCAAACTATGCAGGCTCATTATGTGACAGTAGAGAGTGTTTTATACAAAGCGCCGGTACACAGGCGACTGTTATAACCAATGATCGGCGTAGGTAGTGCCGTTTGGGGTCAATGAACATGAATGATGATGTTTATATGGACATCCCCCGGGATTCCAGGATTGATGATCCCGCGATCCGGGGCACCTAGTTCGGCCATTGTGGGCTGACATCACGGATGTTGTAGGTGATGTAGCCAACCATGTCAGTTTCCATAAAAGAAAAACTTTTTTTATTATAATAATTTGTGAAATATGAAAATGATTAAATAATGAAGATAAGAACAAAGGAAATATTCAAAACACAGCAATATTTATTCGCAGATATTAAAAATCAACAACATATTTTGTTCACAGAAACAAAACGTAAGGTGGACTAGGTAACTTACGTTAAGGAATATCCATGTTATTATAACGGTCACCAAATTCCGGGAATACCTATGCCGATCACTGGTTATAACCGTAGTGTCTCTAATGAGGCATCCAATACCCACGGCTCCAGCCGTACTGTCACATTTTATTATGAAAATATTACTGCTATAGCAGTACCGTCGCCGAACATGTAAAGTATTCTGTGGTAGCGGCCCCGCACGGTACCGCGACTGACCCATGCTGCTGGCTCCGAGGAACACGCTGTACCAGTTGAGCTGCATCAGCACCGCCAGGCCCGCCGACAGCTGCGCCGCGAGGAACACCACAGCTCGCCGCTCCGTCAGCGAGCCCGACACTAGCGGGCGATCTTTCGTGCGCGCCACCTGTCGGGAATATTCACCATAAATTTTTTTTTTTTATGTAAACTGACACGGTTGGCTACATCACCTACGACATCCGTGATGTCAGCCCATAACACAGCGGTGAACTTGGTGCCACGTCGTGCAGTCGTGCCGGCTACACTGAACTGGACGGAAAAAACAAACTATTTAAATAGCCGTTTCGACCGACCTTTCATTCAGTGCCTTAATAAGTACGGTTTTTATATTGTAAAAAAAAAAATTATATGGGAACGTGATCAGTATCTGAAACACATACACCCCTTAGCGCATCGTTACCTACTAATGAAAGACCTTATATTATTACCTACATACACATATACATACATACATACATGCACACATACATACACGCACCTTCTTGTCGATGTCGCGATCCCACAGATCGTTGATGGTGCAACCGGCGCCGCGCATCACGAACGAGCCCACCAGGAAGAGCGCCAGGTTGTGCAGACACTGCTCCGGCGGCAGCCCGCCGTGGACGCCCGCCAGCGCGATCGACCAGCTGCACGGCCAGAACAGCAGCCATGTACCTGTGATGAGACCATGGATATAGGATGAAATGAAAAAATTAAATGAGTCTTTATTTGTCGCCAGTTTAACAAGTTGTTGTTGTTGTTGTTGTTTGCTGCCCAGCCTCTTGGGAAGGCGGGTGGGCCATTCTCCGCACTGAGACCTCAAGACGGTCCGTTGTACGTTGGCGCTCGGGTAGTGTTACTCCAGCCACCCGAGCTCTTTCATGTAGTGGAGCACTCTTCTTGGACTCTTCCACACTCCATGGGCAGTTCCCACGTTCCCAAGAAACTGCAGTCGTACTTCTGTCACCACCGGGCACTCCAGGAGCACGTGGGTGGCTGATTCGTCCTCCGCCATGCAGCCTCTGCACAGGGGACTGTCGGTGACACCTATTGTAAACAAGTGTCTGTTGAGTGGGCAATGACCCGTAAGAAGTCCTACCGCCATACGCAGTTGACCTCTGTGGAACTTTAGCAGGCACTTCCTGAGTCTCGGGTCTGGTTGGTCTCAGTTTAACAAGTAACACTATATACATAGGGCACATCAACAAAATGGCGACAAATTGGGCCCAACTCAGCTGATGCAATTGGAGACAAGTACAGTCTCGCATCCTTCAAAAGGGGCGTGAATAGGCACCTAAGCGGCGGGTGGCCGAGTGGTTTGGGCATCGGCTTCTCATGCCGGAGGTCCGCGGTTCGAATCCGGTCGCCGTGTACCAATGAGTTTTTTCTGACGAAAAAATTTACGTGCATACCTACACCTGCTGCTTCACCGTTCGGAACCGGTTTAAAACTGTAGGTCCCTTCCCTTGCCCCTTACAAGATGGTAGGCCTAAATTGTAGCCGACTGGGTTGCTACCACCGTACTGGATGTAAGATGGCCGCATAGCAGCCTCGGCTGTGTTCTCCTCCAGTCCAGTATAGCCAGCAATCCAGGGAAGTCTCCGGTATGGCACCTACCTTCTTGGAGGTGATATTGGCTGGTCGGAGCATGCGCTTTGGCCCCTCCGACTCAGCCACCCATACCGGACTACATAAAAAAAAAACCTGTCAGGGCCTGCATGGCATTCGCAACCCCCGCATGCGACTGAATGTCCTTGGGCGTTGTTAGACAACTTATAAGTGGCTCGGCGCCACATGTCGTGCTTTCAATAAAAAAAAGATAAAAATATAAAATGCTTTATCCCTCCAAAAACAGTCAGTCCGTCAATCAGTCAGCGCGTAAGCGCCCACTACTGGGCATACGCCTCTCCAATTTTCCTGCAGTGCCTTCGCCTTCGTGCCTTCCTGTTATTATTGTTTATTGTATAATTTCATCCACAGGTAGGTAACCCACGCTTGGATATGTCGAAAATTCTGACAGTTCTAAATTCAATGCGAAGAAGAACTGACAAACAAACTTTGCAAGTCACAATGTTTTGTTAGTACCTTATAAGTATTATATTATAGTAATTTACAAATAATTAACCCATACTACCGCTCACAAGAGCATTAATATTTACAGCATAAAAATGAATACTCAAGAACCTGACCACTCTGCCTATTTACATTACCTATATCTGGTGTATAGTGCCATCGACTATTTTCATGATATATCAAGTCAATTAAAAAACCATTAGTATACGCTTATTGCTGCCTGATAGTTATCTTGTCAGAATACTTCGCTAAACGTGGTGGTCGCTGTTGTGCTGTATTTTCCAGAGCTCTTGCAGCACAACACCGATTACTCTGCTTACCCCGATTGTCGGGATACAGCGTGTGGTGTGTTATTTAAGAGATGCGTAGGGTTGTTGTTGTTGTTGTTGTTTTGGTTTGGGGTTGGCTCTAGGCCTGCAAACTAATCCCGCTTGGTTGGGGACCTTCGTGCAAAACCCCGCAGTCTCCAGCTACCCCAGCCGGCCTATGTCTTCAATGAAAGCCACAAGTCGACCGGGGTGTCTGCAGGCCGCTTATCCCTTAGTCGCCTTTTACGACATGCACGGGGAGAGATGCAGTGGGACTATTCTTATTAAGTACCGACCCCACACAGTACCTGTGATGCGTAGGGTAACAATGAAACTTACCGATTGGTTTATCCATCCTTGCCAGTTTCATGTAGGGGTCTGAAGCCTTCCAAATTCTCTTCCATATGGCAACATCATGGGATTGCGTCGATTTCTTATCCAACGTCGGCAAACTATCATTTAATACTGGCAACACAGTTTTCTCTAACACTGCAACTCTGGGACTAGCGTCTATCACGATTTTCTGATTATTTGGCTTAGTTGAATATACTCTTATACACTTACACAAATTACTATTAATTCTATAGACATTTTGATAATGCAATTCGGTTCGTGGTAGCGTGGAATTCACGCTATTAAAATTATGATCCGCGCACAGCCGTCTGACGGTCGCTTTAAAGTCGGGCAATAGTCTATGGCATCTCGTCAGTCGGGTGGCCATAGTGCGGTGTAGCACCAATTTTTGGTAATTTTGTGTTAACGTCTAGATGCCGACATCTTTGGTTATGTGTACTAAGTTCATAAGGGTTTTGGCGGTTCGATCCATTGTACGCAGGCTTCCAATCTCCGTTCATCGCCGGACTGAAACAGAAAGAATTATAATACATATACACCGTGTCCCAGAACTCAACGTCAAGCGGGAACCAGGGAGTAGGCCAGTTTATGATTACCCAGGGAAAAATAAGAAAAAAAATCTGTCATTTATTTTTTATGATATATAAGCATTTTTTGAAATATTACTTAATATTTTTTTGTGATAAAACTATGGGCATTTTGGTTTTATTTGGTATACTGATCAATAGCAGACATATTAAGGCTACCAATAAAAAAAATTTAACAATTATATTTGCAAATTTGTAGTCGTAGCACCTAAAAATGTTGTACGAAACGTTTTTCAAAAAATGCTCATATCATAAAAAACAAATAACTCGGTTTTTTTTTTTTCTTATTTTCCCCTGGGTAGTCATAAACTGGCCTACTCCCTGGTTCTCGCTTGACGTTGAGTTTTGGGACAAGTTGTAGGTACTTCGACAGCCATGGTTTTTTTTTTTGTTAATCTAATCCGGTATGGGTGGCTGAGTCGGAGAGGCCAAAGCACATTTTTTTTTATGGAAACTGACACGGTTGGCTACATCACCTACAACATCCGTGATGTCAGCCCATAATACCGCGGTGGACTAGGTTCCACGTCAGCGCACATGGTCTGACTAGCCAATATCAGCTCTGAGAAGGTAGGTGCCATACCGGAGACTTCCCTGGATTGCTGGCTATACTGGACTAGAGGAGAACACAGCCGAGGCTGCTATGCCATCTTACATCCAGTACGGTGGTACCAACCCAGTCGGCTACAATTTGAGCCTACCACCTAGTAGGTAGGGGGCAAGGAAACGGACCTACAGTTACAGACCTACAATGGATAAACAATATTATTACCTGTGTAAAAATAACAACCATAGGAAAATTGTTTAAAATTAAAAATTTTATTCAGGGGTACTTTGATCTCAGAAAATTTGCTAAAAGGTACACATTATAATATAATTTTAGAACCGCTGTCACTAGCCTAGGAAATACGTTTTTTTTATGGAATCTGACACGGTTGGCTACATCTCCTACAACATCCGTGATGTCAGCCCATAACACCGGCTGAACTTGGTGCCACGTCAGTGCCTCCCTTCGGTCATGCTGGCTACAGTGAACTGGACGGAAAACACAAACTATTTACATAGCCGTTTCGACCAACCTTTCAATTGGCGCGGTGGAAGCAACCCGGGCTACAAGTTTTGTTTTATTTTTTATGGAAACTGACACGGTGGCTACATCACCTACTACATCTGTGATGATAACACCTTGGCGAACTAGGTGCCATACCAGTGCTTCCCTTCGGTCGTGCCGGCTACACTGAACTGGACGGAAAACACAAATTTACGTAGCAGTAGTTTCATCCGACCTTTCATTCAGTGCAGTGGTAGCAACCCGGGCGGGTTAAACCTCACAACCTAGTAAACCACATATTAAGGTAAGAAGGGAACTTGCACGGGGAAAGATGCAATGGACCTATTCGTTTATGTAGGTACCAACAGGGCTACCACATGAAAATGTTAAATAAACAACGCATGCACAAGATACTTACAAACATTATATACACTATTTCAGGAACTATCCATGAACTTAATCACATGTAAAACATCAAAACTATGAAACATATGACATAACCACAACATAACCTATCATATGACCTTCACGGCATGAAATAACAAAACATATTCCCTGTCGGGGAATGTACTGCACACAACGCTCACTGTATCATTTTATGTCGTCAAGAAAAACTAGCGAGAAACACGATTCTATTCAAAGGTCGAAGTGGATTTTTAGCTAATTTTCCGCCAATACAATGAATGAAGGATCAGTCAGCTGTCACTTGTCAGATTGTCAGTCACACGGCACACCCATGGACATAGGAATCAATAAGGATAGCGTACTACCAAACTAATTGTAATAGAAAATAATAAACCTTATTCCGTAAAGTTAGAGATAACTACCGCAAAATTAATAGTGAAAGTGAGATAGCTATAGTTACTGATGGGTCGATCCCGGGATTAAATCTTTATGGGCGGGATTTTATCATAAAATCCCGGATTTAATCCTATTCTAGGACCGAATAAGGATTTTATGTTTTAAGGTTAAGTATGTGAAGTTGTTCTCCAATATGAGCGAAATTTTATCATAAACTCCCGGATTTAATCCTATTCTAGAATCGAATAAGGATTTTATGTTTTTAACTAGCTTTTGCCCGCGGCTTCGCTCGCGTGAAATTCGTATTTCAAAAGAAGAAACTAAGGGCGAGGCCGAAGGCTGAGCTGCGTTTAGGTTAATGATAAATCTTCTCGAATAAAATATGTTTTAACTAGCTTTTGCCCGCGGCTTCGCTCCCGTGAAATTCGTATTTCAAAAGAAGAAAC
This sequence comes from Nematopogon swammerdamellus, assembly GCA_946902875.1. Taxonomy (NCBI): domain Eukaryota; kingdom Metazoa; phylum Arthropoda; class Insecta; order Lepidoptera; family Adelidae; genus Nematopogon; species Nematopogon swammerdamellus. The sequence goes on from OX336352.1 coordinate 20,527,420, forward strand.
TAAGGGCGAGGCCGAAGGCTAAGCTGCGTTTAGGTTAATGATAAATCTTCTCGAATAAAGTATGTTTTTAACTAGCTTTTGCCCGCGGCTTCGCTCGCGTGAAATTCGTATTTCAAAAGAAGAAACTAAATCATGGCTAATCAAGGGCAAGGCTGAAGGCCGAGCTCTTTTCACGTAAATGTTGTTTTTCTCGAAGAAACTAAACCTATGGCGACGCCGAAGGCGGAGCTCCGTATAGGTAAACCATATATTATTTTTAAAGAAAGTAACTAAGGGCGAGGCCGAAGGCCGAGCTGCGTTCGCGTAAACGATATTAGTCATTAAAAGTTAGGCCCGAGGACGGAAGAAGGTTTATCGTTTACCTAAACGCAGCTCGGCCTTCGTCCTCGCCCTTATTTACTTACTTTCATCGAGAAGAATATCGTTAACTTGAACGAAGCTCGCCTTCCGGCCTCACCCTTAGTTACTTACTTTCTTCGAGAAACTGACATCACACGAATAATTTCGTTGGCGATATATTCTGCAGGATGCCGATTTTCGTCCGTCTTAACAAAATCCACAAAAAGCGGTTAAGGTTTTAAACAAGGAAGTTTATTATCGTTTCATTCCGGATGTTGGACCAGCCGTCACACCGAAGATGCAGAAAACTCGAAATCATTAGTTCCACGTCGATTTCTTTTTTCATTTCTGTACCTATATATTTTGTGCAAATAGATGGTCGTGACCGTTTTTCTGGATGGCATCTATATCTTTTTTTAGATCATTCGTCATAGAGATCTGAGATGCCATTGGTGGAATCTCGTTATGATCCACGCAAGTTTGTAACGAGTTTTCACGAGTCGTATTTGTGAGTGGTCATTGCAAGGGATCGCTTGGACTATCCGCTCTGATGACATTACATCTCTGATTACATTACACAAGTAGTATTAAGCGGCGGGTGGCCGAGTTTTTGGGCATCGGCTTCTCATGCAAGAGGTCCGAGCTTCGAATCCGGTCGGTGTGTACCAATGAAATTTTTTTCTGACGAAAAAATTTACGTGCATACCTAAACCTGCTGCTTCACCGTTTGGAACCGGTGTAAAACTAGGTACCTTCCCTTGCCCCTTACGAGGTTGTAGGCTCAAATTGTAGCCGACTGTGTTAGTACCACCGTACTGGATGTAAGATGGCCGCATAGCAGCCTCGGCTGTGTTCTCTTCTGGTTCAGTATATCCAGCAAACCAGGGAAGTCTCCGGTATGCACGGGCACCTACCTTCTCGGAGGTGATATTGCCTGATCGGAGCATGTGCTTAGGCCCCTTCGACTCAGGCGACCGGATTACATAAAACAGTATTATTTTTAGTATTATAGTTTACTAGCTTTTGCCCGCTCTCGTGAAATTCGTATTTCAAAAGAAGAAAGTAAGTTATAAAGGGCGAGGTCGAAAGCTGAGCTGCATTCAGGTTAATGATAAACCTTCTCGAACAAAATATGTAACTACTGACGAGGCCGAAGGTCGAGCTTCTTTCAGGTAAACGTTATTGTTTTCAAAGAAACTAAGTTACCTATGGCGACGCCGAAGGCGGAGCTCCCTATAGATAAACCATATACTTTTTCAAAGAGGCCGGCGAGGCCGAAGGCCGTGCTGCGTTCAAGTAAATGATAATCCTTCTCAAATAAACTAAGTTAATGCCCTGCCGAACGCCGAGCTGCGTTCGCGTAAACGATATTCTCGCCCTTATTTACTTACTTTCATCGAGAAATATATCGTTAACTTGAACGAAGCTCCGCTTTCGGCCTCGCCCTTAGTTACTTAATTCGAGAAGGTACATGTTTCGTATCGGTGACGTCATATTTAGCTCACATGTATCCTAACTTGTACCATAAGAATAAGATAAAAAAATTAGGATGGGATCAAATTAAAATTTCTATAGTATGGGGAGTGCGCTTTTATATGCATCCGCCCGCGCGCCGCGCCGCCCGCTCCGCCGCGCCGCCCGCTCCGCCGCGCCGCCCGCTCCTCCGCGCCGCCGAGCCGGCTCGCTCATATTCATATCTGATACTTACTCGCGGTAAATGGCGCGCGGAACATTTCAGTTTGTTTGGGAACCACATCTTAGCGTAGCGTAACCGGAACTGAATTTTATTTAGCCTATCCTCTGTCTCATATAGTATTGGTAAATGTGCTTGTACGATGTTTCATAGAATTCAGATGATCGGTTTAAGAGTTATGGTGGAACATACATACACAGAAAATATTTCTAAAAATCGTCAATTTAGCTTTAATATCATACATAGAGTCTTATATTTCAGTTTCTCATAAAACAAAGTAACTTGCTCTATGACCATCCCTTACAGATTTATTATTAGTATTGATTTAACAAATATCGGTAGATTATGACCTCAAATCATTATTTTTTAACCGACTTCAAAAAAAGGAGGAGTTTCTCAATTCGACTGTATGTTTTTTGGTCAAATCGGTACCTAACTTTTTTCACGCTGTCACAGTCACTGAACAGACTCGATTACCGACCTTTTTCCTCTCTCACATCACGGCGAAATGTACGCACGCTCAAACGACCACAGATATTGATTATTTTGTGAACATAACTAGGGAATCATGCATTCAATTCAAAACCTGTGGAAACATTATTTATCTAGATATAGGTATTCATCCAGTAAAACAATTATCTACATACCTACTACCATATTATGCCTTGTACTAATGAAAATAACTCATTCACGATGTTGAAATCTAATATTAGAATAAAATCCTATTTCGTAGGATCGAATGAGTAACTTTCCCCAACTTTCCCAATAAAATCCCTATAAAGTCTCGAATAAGGATTCGGTCCCAAATGGGATTGAATCCTTGCCCATCAGTAGCTATAGTAGAGTAGAGTAGGGTTCTGTGTCCCTGTCTAATTCTTGCCACACGAGAAAAATGTAATTTTTTGTAAGTACAAGGTGTACATTTCAGAAACTAACCTATCTTGAAACTACTCATATAAATGAAGTTTTATTTTAGTCCTAAATATACGGCTAACCTCTTTGAGATAAGTAAGATAAATGTCTCATTTATTTTTCTGTATTATGGCAGCCCCAAATGTGTCATGCATAGAGAGGGGGACAACGGCTGTTTTTCAACAGCACGTTATAATGATCTGCTGTTTTTATATCGCAGCTGTTTTAAAGTGCTGTATCGTTAGAATGCTGTTTTTGGTGGTGTTGTTGGAATTTGAACCTAACGCTGTTGGAATAACTAGCATATTTGAAATAAGAGATAAATATTATATCACGGGAATACAGCAGGCAGACAGATCAGAAATGTGTCTATGGTAAATTTTTTTTTTAATTATTGGCTTGGATGCCGGGTCCTTCTGCCATTTCTTTAAAATTTATATAATATTTTCGACGGTATTTATTATGTATTTGTAATGGCTTTTATAATATTTTTATTCAGTTAATAAATCAGTAATTTTAAGATTGCACAACTTGTCATTGTAATCTTCAGAGAATATTGTTATTTAACCTTCCTTGTTGTTAATTAACTTTCCTTTATAAGTGTATAAAGAATGTTGCGAAGGAAGATGGCGGATGAATAAGTTGGTTTGCCGCGTCGTCGTAAATAATTAAAAAGTATATATTTCCAACGTCTCGCACGTTGGAAATATATCATATCATCATTTGCTGTTTTATTTAATTATTTAAAATGTAACCATAAGTCATTGCATTAAGGGTTAAGTTACAAAATACTATAAAAACAGCAGTCTAGTCTATGATATATTTCCAACGTCTCGCACGTTGGAAATATATCATATCATCATCTGCTGTTTTATTTAATTATTTAAAATGTAACCTTAAGTCATTGCATTAAGGGTTAAGTTACAAAATACTATAAAAACAGCAGTCTAGTCTATGATATATTTCCAACGTCTCGCACGTTGGAAATATATCATATCATCATCTGCTGTTTTATTTAATTATTTAAAATGTAACCTTAAGTCATTGCATTAAGGGTTAAGTTACAAAATACTATAAACACTGCCCTCTATCTAGCGACAGCTTCAAATACCTACAGGCTACAACAAATAATTTTTATTATATCAACTAGATGGCGGTACGTACGAGATAAATGGCAAACAGCATTACAGCAAACAGCAGATGTGGTGGAATATTTCTAACGTTATAAATGCTGTAAATTTATAATATAATATGTTGCCTGCTGTATAATATATTCCCCACGACTAGTCATGCATGATTCACAAAGATTGTTATATGGAAAATGTGTACCTATTATTTCTATCATCGTGTTTCTATGAATAACATTGCCAATATTATTTTGGGTTGGGTGGGGTAATATAAGTTACTCTATGGGTGGGACTCTACATATGTTTGAAAAAGTTTGGTTATTTATTAGTTTATTACATACATAATATTATTATATTATGTTGTGTAAAATCAAAGAGTTTATATTACCTACGTCGCTGCGCTCGACGTAATATAAACTCTTTGTGTAAAATATTGTTGTGGGAGTGAATCCTAAAGCAGGTGCTGCATTTCCTTTCACAGGCAAGCAAACAGACAGAACTTCCAAAATCGATAAGGTTGGTTGTCCATTTGTCATCAGAATGGGACACTCACTACACTACAACAGCCAACACTGCCAAATGTAAAAAAACGTCAATTTTTTATGGCTCAAAGCCTGGGGCTAGAGTAAAATGGAATGCCGAGAGTCTGCCTTTTTTATGTATGGATGGCTGAGTGTGGGCGGAGTCAGAGGGAACAAAAATTGAGTTCCCTCTGAATCCGCCGATCAGAGCATATGATATTTAAATATCATGCTCTGATCGCCTAATACCTATAGAGCCATATTGGAGACTTCCTTTTGGCTTGTTGGCTATACTGGACTAAGGCTCACTTGCACCAACACGAGTTAAGTAGCGAGTTATGGATTTAAACGCGGTTCACACAGTCAACGGGTGCTAGCTTAAACTGGTTTAGCGAGTTAAACTGGTTTATATATTAAATTTGTGTTGGTGCAAGTGGGCCTAAGAAGAACACAGCTGAGCCTGCTATATGGGCCATATCATATGGGATGTAAAATGGCCATTTTAAATCCATCCAGGTGTTATCGTGTTATCAACCCAGTCGCCTACAATTCGAGCCTACCACCTGTGGCCACCTATTTTTTATTTTTACTTTATTAGGCCAAACAGAAATAGAAAGAAAAAAAAGAAAGTTATGTGACCTAACTACCTACCTATTTAGTTTTATGTGATTAGGATTACTTACATCACTTAGGTATTTACGTAAGTAATAAAGAAAGTACCTAATACATACCACACATGATCAAACACTGTAGCTCGACAATCAGGGCAAGCAGAGTAATCGGTGTTGTGCTGTAAGTACTCTAGTAAATTACAGATCAACACCGACCACGTTAGCAAAGTATTCGGACAAGATAGGGCTGCTGCCATCTCTAAAATCAAGTAGACAAATAGAAGTAAAACCCCGGATTTTCATATAAAAACCCGGACATTGTTTTTTTTTCTTATTATGACACATTGACTTTTATGACATGACAATAAAACATCGCGGTATGGTTACATTAAATTTGAAATAAAAATTTGTCACTAATAGTGACTCACTACTAATTGAGAAAGTAATAATTAGACAGAGAAATTATAAAAACATTCAAAGTACAGAGTACTCTTTTCTATTCTGTGGTACAGCATCTAATTAGAGAAAACGTTCAATATTGCGAACTTAGGTGTAAAATCATGTTAGTTTATGTACCTATCTTCCAACTTCTACGGCTTCGGCTTTCAGCTTTTCCAATCGCCTGAAGAACGTCTTTTTTGGACAGGAGACATTTGTGAATTTCAACACAACTCATATCTTTAAAGTTATATTTAGTTTTTATCAGCGATGATACAGTCTGTATTCCCAATTAATTTCGCGCGGCGCCCGCCCGAAAGCGCGCGTTGTTTGAGCGAGCGAAGTTCGTTCGTTCAGTCAGCTCTATCATAGAGTTATGCAGCGGGCGGGATTTTTGAATTTCGTGTAACCCGGACTACTTTAAAAAATCTCCCCCGGACGCCTTCAAAAAGAGGACAAATCCGGGGAAACCCGGACGGATGGCAGCCCTAGGTCAAAATAACTATCTAGCAGCAAGTAAGGCACGAAGGCGCAGCAGCTGCATGACTAGGCGGAAAGAGCATGCCAAGATGACAGGTGGCTATCCTGTCGCCCTTTAGCACTGCATCTTGTCCTTATCCCATAGTTGCCTTTTACGACATGCACGGGGAGATATACACCGGTGCTATTGTTTTTAAGTACCGGCCCCACAGTTAAGTGTACAATTAAAACACTGTTTCAAATAAGTAATACGTTTATTCAGTACCTATTCTACATAAAATCCAGACATGTTAATTTCAAATGTATAAAATTAATTTTGCTGTTTTGGTGCTCCCGTGAACAGCAGAAGAGGGAGGTTTATTTTAAGTACTTATTAATGTCAGTTACAAGATGCAAGATCTGGGACCTGAGGCACGATGAACTGGTTACCATTCTTATAACTACCTATTTTGTTCTCGGCACAAGTCTAGATTCTTGGAGAAACTATACAGGATGTTTTAACGGCCACTATATTAAATTTAGGAAATGATTTTTGGGATCCATAGTAACAAAAAAGTCACATAACTCTTTTCTGAATTCCCTTTAAATAAAAAGTTACAGTTTTCATACAAACAAATTGATTAAATGTACTTAGTGTAAAAAAAAATTGGTTGTCTGTAAAGTCGGTTTACGGACGATAGTTTTACGTGATAACGTCATACAACCCTTGTTTCATGAATATTCTAAATTTGAAATATTTTCCGACCGGCCAGATATTATGGTACGAGTAAACTCGTTTTAATTTCTGCGGCCCTGGTACTTTTACAAGCCGACGCTTGGGCCGATTGTGCCTCTCTATCGCTTGTTACGCGCTCTCGCTTGCACACACAGGCTCAGATGGAACGTGACGTGATATTACGGCGTGCATGCAGCCGGTGTTCATCAATTTATAAGACGTTATCACGTCAAAAGGATCTAATGTTCCGCACGAACGTGGGAATGAAAGGCGCGCGGTGAGTGAGCGAGCAGGGACGAGTTCGCGGAGCGAGGAGATGCGCGGCGGCGGCGCGGCGCGAGTTTTTCGACCCCCATCGTTCCCGCGCCAGCACCCTTCCCCCGCGCGCATCAAATTACACTTGACAAAAACATAAATTTCAAAAATTCATATCTCCAAAATGAGACACTTTAGAGAAAAACTATATTCACTTTTTTGTCTCGGAAGAACATGAGGATTGCGCTGGCAAAATTAAAATACTGGCTGTTAAAACATCCTGTATACTGATTTAGCATTTTACTAGTTCACCCGGTGTTACGGTCCTGAACCCGTTCGTCAGGATCTGCGGGTCTACGGACGTTAACTCACACAAATACTAGCATATATCAACCAATAGCCGGGCCGGCTGCTTCAGCGAACGCCTTCTGATTGGTTGAGTGAGATCGTTTTTCATACTCACATCGGCGAGTGAGTAACGCCGGTACAGGGGCTGGTAAACTTCTTCTTCCTATATAAGGTGTTTCGTTAGTCATGCCAATAACTTCGGGAGGGTTACATACGCACTCAAACAAACACTTTACGCAAAAAAAAACATATGTTTATAGGAGCATTCTTTCTCCTAACAAAAAAATTTAATAAAATAAGTAGCTGTAAAAACCAATCATATCAACCTTGTGACTCACTTACAACAAACAGCTGTTTTGCGTTTGAACATAGTACGGTCATTGACCCCGTACAATGCATGTTACCTACTGTTACACACAGGTTAATGTTTAGGTAGCAAACATGTTTTGTTAAATTTCTCGAAAAGTAATGCTAAAAACATATAATTTTTTTTGCGTAACCGGTTTATTTGAGTGTGTATGTAACCCTCCCGAAGTTATTGACATGACCAACGAAACACCTTATATAGGTACCTATTATTCTTGACATAAGATATTCAGAACGCTAGGTACATTCCAATATTCACCAGCATAACACTAGGAGTAAAAACAATATTCAAAATTACGAAGCACATAACTACCATCTAAAATGACGAAAAGTTTTGTTTGTAATGGTATTAGATTACCTATAGATATAATACAATACCAAAGGAGGTAAAAAATCTCAATTTATACAATTTTGTTTGAGAAACACATAAAATCAATCCTTCAAAGAAAAGCCTGCTACCCTAAGGGGCATTAGCTGATAACATCTTGAGGTTGTGAGTGACTGCATAATTGACTAGGTACCTACCATTTGCACTTAAATTTTATTGAGCCATTGACAATTTAATTACTCGTGTAATTAATGAAATAAATCAATATTAATAAAACAAAATTAATGTTTTTAAGTTACCCTGTTTATTAATTAAATTATAAGTACTTAACTATGTACTAATTTTATATGTTTACGGATTAACAATAGGTGCTGACTGGATTGTGAGAAACGGATTCAAGACTGATCTCTTCGCTGTGGAAGTCGGAGCAAGAGGACTACCAGCGAAGTCGCTCTACAGTCTCTTCAAGAATCTAGGGCTCCCAAGATCGACGCTAAGCTCATATATGGAGAGAGCTTCGAAAACGTCACTGGAAGCATCCTACAGAATATGGATAGGTAGAGAGAGGGAGGTCGAGAGCGGGACTGGTGGTTTCCCCGCGTCCTAGTCAACGCAGACTAGCTGACGAGGGCTTGATGCGAGCCGAAACGTGAAGCATGCGCGGGAAATCCAGAGTGGCCACTCGCTAGTCCTGACCTCGATTAACACCCTCCTCTACTGCCGATGGGCCCGGATATGTTCGGTGAAGCCATTGCAAGCTTAGTTCAACATCTTCTTACATAAGTCGGTGTTTCGCCTGCTACGTCACGGGCTTCTTCAGGAACTGCGGGAGTTCCTGGAGCCGACGTGTGGTGTCCGTTGTCAGTTTGACGGCTGGTACAACGGACACCAGACGTCGGCTCCAGGAACTCCCGCAGTCCCTGAAGAAGCCCGGTGACGTAGCGGGCGAAACGTCGACTTATGTAAGTCTTCAGAATCAGGGTAAGCAGAGTAATCGCGCGTTGTGCTACAAGGACTCTGGCATATTACAGCACAACACAGACCACCACGTTTAGCACAGTATACGGGCAAGACAACTATCAAGCAGCAAGTAAGGCACGAAGAACTCACCTGCTGCATGACTAGGTGGAAGGACTGCGCCAAGGTGAGAAGTGGCTAGCCTGTCTCCCTTTAGCGCAGTATCTTGTCCTTATCCCTTAGTCACCTCTTACGACATGCACGGGGAGAGATGCAGTGGGGCTATTCTTATTTACTTATTTGATACAAAAGCTCTTTACACCCAATACACTTAATTAATAAAGCCTTTGTTAGGCCCACTTGCACCAACACAAATTTAATATATAAACCAGTTTAACTCGTTAAGCTAGCACCCGTTGACTGTGGGAACCGCGTTTAAATCCATAACTCGCTACTTAACTTTAAACTCGTGTTGGTGCAAGTGGGCCTAAGTCAGAACTCTCAGTAAAATTGTTAATCCTGCTCTTTAAAGCTGTTTTCGATAGACTATGTAGGTGATGTTATTATGTGGCTAGTCACTAAAATAGTTGTAATAAAAAAATACCCTGTGAAATTTCTTACCGGTTCTTCTTCGTGGGTGTAATCGAACCGGATAGAACAAATTGTGACAAGTTCGAGTGCAATCTTACTGCAGTAAGAACGCTCAGTATACAACAATAAATAATAAACAATATTAGACGGAAGTGTTTGTTAATTTTCACACTATGGTCATTCGGTATTTTAATTAGTTGTCTCCCATAGATAACACCTTGAACTCCACAAGTTGCACTGTACTCGCGAGATCGAATTGTTTGATGGACAACGTCGCATAAACTGGCCCTAAGGGAAAGAGGTATTATGTACTAGCGTACTAGAGTTATCGCTCCGAAGAAATATACAGAGAAGCGGTGTCCCAGCGGCTGAGGTATGGGGTAAGGTAGCGGGGAGGCGGAGCGCAGAGTCGAGCGGAAGAGGGGAGCGCAGAGTCGAGCGGAAGAGGGGAGCGCAGAGTCGAGCGGAAGAGGGGAGCGCAGAGTCGAGCGGAAGAGGGGAGCGCGCGCGGGGCGGGAAGCGTGCGGGAGACGGTCTGGCGGCCGGTGAGGGGGGCTCGCGCAGGGCGGGAAGCGTGCGGGAGAGACGCAAGGGGTAGGGAGAACGATCGCACTCGTGCGTCGGTGTGCATGTTGTCTTTTCATTCTAACACTTCATCTCCAGATTCGCCATCGCACCTTCGACTAGCTGGTAGCAACATATCATTAACGTTTGCGTGAGCGCACAGACGAAGATGTGTAAATGTATTAGTTTAAAGTAGACGAGGCGCGATCGCAGCAGGCAGGCAACGACTGCGCGCTGCGGCCTCTCGCGCTCGACTAAGAGACTTGAGGAGCGTGAACCGCAACTCATTGGAACATGCTTGTTGGCCGAGTGAGTTCTCTAATACGCTAGTACATAATGCCTCTTTGCCCTAATGCTGTTTCATAGCATAGGTGACATTGTTTGGTTAAACCACTGGTGATTACATTTGTGTAGGTACTTATCTCATACTTATTTAATTTAAATCTTATATCTTATAAACCTATAATATCATATACCTACCTACTTATTCTAGTTTGTCTTCGCTGTAGGTAACACATATTTCTAGATGCATCATGTAGTGGTTCTTCCGAGTACATTATTAGTTGCCGGTAGCTGCACCCAACATCAAGGGTGTAGCCAGGTACAGGTAGGGAGGGGCCGCTGCCACCCCCCCCCCCCCCCCCCCCCCCCAATCAGGATGTGGGTTAATGCTGGAAGCGCTCCCGAACCGAAGACTAAATAAGAAATTTTAAGCAATTTTCCATTTAAAATCATAAAAAAATTCATCATTCAGAAATCGCAGTTCAATGTTAAATTGTCGTTGGTTTATTTTAAAGAAAAATCACAAAGTTTCCGCCAATACTAACATTTAACATTTTCCATTTATGAAGACGAACAATGGTATAAACTGTGGAACGACAAGAGAATACCTTGATCTACCAAGAATACCAAGATTGATTGTGTACTTAATAAATTAAAGCTTCCATTAAGTAGGTAATCAATTTTTTTTGCATGTGTATTACCATTAGTTTTCCCTTGCCTAAAGATTGTCAAATTAAATCTAGTAATTTACACAACTTACCTATGAAATATCACACCTTTCTCTTTTGAGGTATTAAGGGTAATGTTTTTGCACTTGTAGAATGCACAAGAACTCATTTTACCACACTAATAACCACATAATTATGAAAGACAAACGCACACAACGTCTTCGTAACAGGTCGTACTCTCAGTCATACATATGACACGAATGTCCGGCATGCCTTACTTTTATTGCTAACGTGTTTGATAGCGTGCCGGGTATGGCGAAGCTTTATTTAACGATTTAAATCTTTGATCTTTTACATACTTAACTATAAAATGTAATTTTTACTTTGCATTTCGGCAAAACGTTTCAATGTATTAACAGTGGAACGGCCAATATAAGAATCAGTCACTTATTGTTACTTCCTATCTATTTCATTCAAACGTTAACTAGAGTGTGAAAGCTAAGTACAACCCTTTGGCTGCCGGAAACCCCGATCGGTGTTAATACATCGATCACCGGTCACGTCCCGCAAACCCCGATCGGGGTTCGGCGCGGCGCGGCGGCGCGCGGCTCATTATTTAATTCATCACTAATTCTACCAATTTTTCTTTGTAGAACTGAATACTGGTATACATTCTTGGTTAAATTTACTAGTAACTATTACAAAACATGACTGAGGCAACACATCACCTTCACACAGAAAATATTTTTTGAAAATGTAAAAAAAAAGGCTCCCATGACAACTGACATTTCCACAGACACTGGAATACACAGATCTTGTACGGTATTTCGGGTACCCGTATTCTAGAGTACGTTTCAATAGCTATATTTTGATGGGCGACTTGTGGGAGGAAATTATACAGTTTTGGTCAGAAAAAATAAAAAAAAAATGTCGAGTGTGTTTTGTTTTGCCTGGAGTTCAAAAAATCGGTCTGTGCTTCTAAATAAGTGAATCCTGAAGTGTTCGATATGACTGAATGCGCAATTTCTGTACAAAGAAGACTGAATACAGATCAGTGATGAATCGATCGATTGAGGCGGGATAATCGAATTTGTGCGGGAGCGCGCGCGCCAAAATTTTGCGTTTTGCGAAAAGGGCTGGGAGTCAACTGTAGGTAAGCATATTAATATGGCGGGAGCCAAAGGGACCTAAATACATTCAAGAGAATATGATTATGATTTAAAGTGTGAGAGTTAGATCCGTCGAGCCCTGTTGTCAATGCGACCTAGGAATTCTATTGCGATCTCTCAAAAGTTTATAGCTCACCCCCCAAGTCCGATTTCCGCTATGAACCGGGTTATATTCTTGGGGTTGAGCGCCTGTATTTGGCATGGGTCAAAAATATAGACCCAACAATATGGCTTCTACTGTGAATGAGCACTTCACATTCACAAAGGATGCGTACGGTTGTTTCATCCTCTTTTATATAGAAGTGGGTAGCCACGGGTGTGTCGCTAAGGCCCATTCGGTGTAGGTGTTTGTTTAGTCTGCAGTGTCCTGTTAAGCTCCTTATTCGGACTCTTATGTGGGTTCCGGTTTAGGTTTAATACCTCGGAAGTGAATTTACGCGAGTACCCAGAAAGTAGTGCCTTCCCGTACTACACGCCGGAAGTTGGAACCAGTGCTCTCGGCACACCCACTCATGTTGGTTTACATAAAAAAAACCGTTCGGAATGGTACCACCGCATTGCAATTATATTATGTTTGTGCACACCGATGTATCGATCATGGTTAAAACCGGCTTGAACTGACGACGTGTTGGTGCCGTTCGGGCGACCCCGGTAAACGCACTTCGCCAATAAACATTTCTCATGCTAGCACCACACATGGCTGTATGTACACAAATATTTGGCATACATTTCCGTTTCGTCTCCCTTTAATGGCTTGGTTAGAGCGAGATAAAACTAAAATGTTTGCAACAATCACGAATACGAGGAACCATGTGTGGAGCCAGCATTAGCAGAAAATCAACCGCGACAACTACTGAAGAAACAAATAAATAGTGAGTGACTGTACAATGGCGCACGAACAGATGAGAGCGGGGCGTGCGCCGGCGACAGGACGCGGGCGGCGACCGCGCGAGGTCGTATCCTAGCAACGCGGGAGAGCGCGGTAGGGCCGATACCCCCCTTTGCACGTTTGCCACGTACTGCCCGCGGGCCGCGGGTTGCCCACCCATGGTGTACAGAATGTCTGGCGACTGCAGCACTGTGGATCCAATGTCCATGTCTTGTTTGACCACAGCAGCCGTGTCCAGCGGGCATACCCCATTCTGAACATCAGAACTATCGCTCTTCACATTTTTAACACCACTCCGTGAGCAGACATCGTTGTTGACGTTTAAGAGCGCGGTACTACAGCATCAAAATGCGCACTGATATGGCGCATTTTGAATAGCGAAGCGTTCGCTTGTTTTTAGTATTTGTTCAAAGATTGTTAAACCAATTTACATTACACGAATATCCAAATCTGTCAAAAGAAGTAAAATTTTATCTTACATCATCTGCAATTAGTATAAACTCAAAGTAATGCTTTAGAAAGCTGCAATTTCGAAACAAAGAGAGCATTTCGGAGTATTTCGACCATTTAGTAGTACGTTTGTGATTTTTTTTTTCACATATTAATTGACATAAATAAAAATAAAAATCTGTCACCAACTTTTAAATATGGTCAACTTTTCGACAGGATTTTTTAATATATATATTTTTGAAATTCGTTGAACAAAAAACCGAAACGAAAATGTGGCAAATTTTGCAAATTGTGCCTCACGCTGTAGTACTGCAGTCTTAATTCTTCGTTTTTGACAGCAGTATTCAGGGCGCAAACTTAATCCGAAACATGATAAGCCTCGTTCTTAACATTGGTAATATAAACCGTCGAGCGGACATCATCGTTAACATCGGATGGCTCATATATAACAGCAGAAGCCATCTCCGGTGGACAAACTTTATCGGCGAGCGTATTATGCAGAGTAGAGATAGTGAAGCGTGAAGTCCTGCGGTCGTACTGAACATACTCACCTTTGTTGCTTGTCATACCGGTGTGAGTTATCATGTGAGTTTTTAAATTACTATTCTGTGAGAAATCTCTATTGCATATCTCACATCGATGCGGTCGTTCACCGGTGTGAGTTAACATGTGCCTTTTTAAGTGATTTCTTTCCGCAAAATGCTTATCGCATATGTCACAATGATGCCGTCTTACACCGGTGTGAGTCAACATGTGCCTGTTTAAAGTTCCTTTTTCTGAGAAATGTTTATTGCATATGCCACAGAAATGTGGTTTTTCGCCTGTGTGAGTTAACATGTGTCTTTTTAAATGACTTCTTTCTGAGAAATATTTTTGGCATACGTCGCACTGGTGCGGCGTTACACCTGTGTGAGTTAACGTGTGCCTGTTTAAAGCCTTTTTGTCTGAAAAGTATTTATTACACACATCACAGCGATGCGGTCGTACACCTGTGTGAGTATACATGTGCTTGTTTAAATTCCTTCTTTCTGTGAAAGTCTTATTGCATATGTAGCAGCCGTGAGGTCTATGTAACTTTTTGCTCGTACGATCGGATACATTCTTTGTAAAAGTTACACTAATATCAGGATTGCATATATCGTAATTATCTTCAACTGCATGAGGCAGCAAGTGGCGTTGAGTTAAATTATCGTTGCCGACGCGATGTGATTCCATTCTGAAAATGCAAATTTTGTTTTTTTTTTTATGGAAACTGACACGGTTGGCTACATCACCTACAACGTCCGTGATGTCAGCCCATAACACCGGGTGAACTAGGTGCCATGTCAGTGCTTCCCCCTTTGATCGTGCCGGCTACACTGAACTGGTTGGAAAACACAAACTATTTACATAGCTGTTTAGACCGACGTGTCATTCAGTGCGTTGGTACCAACCCGGGCGGGTTAAACCCTACCACCAAGTAAGATTAGGAGGGAAGGGACCTACAGTTTTACGAGGAATCCGAACTTCGGTCAGCCTCCAACGGTCAGCGGTCACCCATCCAAGTACTGACCGCACCCAGCGTTGCTTAACATTAAATAGCGACAGTTGACTGTCTCCACCACTGAGCTATCGAGGCTGATTTCATTTCATTTCATTAGTGCAACTTGCCAGCCTCGGTAATGCGATAGATCGCCCTCCGTTGCGTGAAGTTTAGCACACCCGGGCGCGGTCAGAACTTGGATAGCTGACCGTTACACAGTTGAAACTGACCGTGGTTGGGATTCCACGTAAAACTGTAAGTAACCGAAGATGTCGTACAAGCACCCACAACCAATTCCTAAACAGGCTCCACAAACACCTAAAAAAAACACCAAACTAAACTAACATCAAAATAACAAAGCACCAGTGAACTTAGACATGAACACATCAGCTTAGGCTGTTCGTTCATCAAATAAATAAATAAATGAATAAATAACCTATAAACACGCTGCACTCGACAATCGGGGTAAGCAGAGTAATCGGTGGTGCGCTGAAGGTAGTCTTGTAAATTACAGCGCAACACCGGCCACCACGTTTAGCCAAGTATTCGGACAAGACAACTATCAAGCAGCAAGTGAGGTATGAAGACCCACCTGCTTCATGACTCGGTGGAAGGATCGTTCCAAATACTGCCTAACCGATAACCAAGAACATTTAGAGAGTTTGGACGTCAGAATGTCCAATGCTTAATATGAGAAACAGCGTCGCCGAGCTCCGCGGGTAGCGGAGGGACGGCGCGCGCTCTGATTGGGTGGTATCGGGCGGTATCGCACTCTGATTGGGTGGTAACGAATGGAATTTGTATGTTTATACAAACATCGTGTTACGCTGGCACAGGGAAGGTCCGACGTCCTCACCTATTCAAACGTTCTTGCCGATAATATTACCATAATGTGTAACAGCGCAGCGGTAAAAGCTTAAACGAACATACAAAACTTGTTACTCACTGTGCAACATTATTCTCCGGATCTGAATTGCGAGGCAGCAAGTTGTACTTAATATCTGGAGGCTGCAGCACTGTGGGTTCAATGTGCATCTCCTGCTTGACCAAAGCAGCCGGGTCCAGCGGGCAGACTTCAATCCAAATGTGAGAACCTTCGGTCTTCTCATTACCAGCACCGTCCCGTAAGCACACATCATTGTTGACGTCCAACGGCTCGTTTTTAACAGCAGTATCCATTTCCAGAAAGCAAACTTCATCCGCAATGTGAGAAACCTCACTCTTTACATTCGGAATATCATCCGTCGAGCAGACATCATTGTTAACATCAGGTGGCTCAGTTTTAACAGTAGTCGTCTCCGGCGAACATACTTTATCGGCGAGAGCATAATGCAGAGTAGAGACCGCACCCGGCCGTGAAGTTCTGCGGCTGTCTTGGGCACGGTCACCTTTGTTCATTATCAATTTTTCATCAGCCATGATTCACGACAAGTCGCGAGTAACTGAAACAAAGTGAACAGTTTAAATACATACCACACGCAGTATCCCAACAATCAATCAGGTTAAGCAGAGTAATCGGTGTTGTGCTGCAA
Source organism: Nematopogon swammerdamellus (assembly GCA_946902875.1). NCBI lineage: Eukaryota > Metazoa > Arthropoda > Insecta > Lepidoptera > Adelidae > Nematopogon > Nematopogon swammerdamellus. The sequence goes on from OX336352.1 coordinate 20,544,177, forward strand.
GAACTCTAGTATAACACCGACCGCCGCATTCAGCTCATCAAAAGAGGACTCGCAGCACACTCGGAAGTGAGTGCAGTCGCATCTAAGTGCTACTCGATAAAACAAGCGGAGAGGCGCCCTTCACTCTCGCTGTAGCGGAGTCGGGAGCGGTCCGCGTCGCCGCGACACGCGCGCCCGCGGCCACAGATTACTTCTGCGCTCAGCTGAAACGGAGTACTGAGTCCTTCCTTCTATTATTCAACTCGCAAAACTTCAGCAGGGGGTTAACCCCCTTGCAGAGCGGAAACATGCTTTACAATCTCAAGAATGTATCGACCGAATACACGAATGTTCAACAATGCAAGATAGATAGGTATGTGGAAGGTTACCTTTAAAAGAGAACTCGCAGTACCTACACTCGGAAGTGAGTGAGGCAAGTCAGTTGCATCCACAGACCATAGAAGTAGCTATTATTTAGTTGTTCTGTGGTTGCATCTAAGTTGAGTACATGGACTTAGGAATCAAAAGGACACGGTCACCTTTGTTCATTATAAATTTTTCATCTGCCATGATTCGCGACAAGTCACGAGTACTTAACTGAAACAAATTAATAGTTGAAATATTTTTTTTTTTTTTATGGTAAGCACGACGTATCGTGCACGTCAAACTAACGCAGACTAGTCTGATGGCGCCCACTGGCATTCGAATATTTACGCGGGCTGCGAATACCATGTCGGCCGGCTAGGTGCACCTTCTTTGGACCCCAGACTGTACATTAGAGCAGCGGTTCTCAATCTATGGTACTGATACCACTGGTGGTACGTGGACTGTTTCGAGGTGGTACGCGAAAAAATTTAATAATATGCTCTACCTACATAATTTAATAAGCGGCTATAAAATTCTGATGTACTTAGCTATATAAAAACCCACTGTCAATTGCTCATAGTGAGTTCCAAATAATATTTTAAACAAGATTTTTCAGAACTAAATTCAATAAGAAATCCATTTTTACATTAGATTCCAGGATCACTTTCATTCGAGGAAATAGATTCATTAATTGAACTTTGTGATGCTAACATCCAAATATAAATTAAGAATGAAGATATAGAAGATAAGTATTATTATTAGCTTCTTGTAGGTAAAGGTGGTACGCCGCCAAATTGGTTTAGTGGTACCTGAAAAAAAAAGTTTGAGAACCCCTGCATTAGAGGAAAGGATGCAGGTGCGAGTGTATTCCACATGTTGGCAACCCTGTAAATAAACTATTTAATTTTAAAGACTTTTATTGTTTGAAATAGTTTCCTAATGAAACAACCGTAGACCTTTTACGCACGGATCTGTGACTAAGCAGACGAGCACTGCATAAATCACATACAAAAAATCAGTGGCCACCTCGCGAAATCGGTGCAGACGACGCGTACATTTTGCGCGCCTACTCCCGCATACGAGAGGTTAATGAAAGAATCCCAGCCGACCCCCACCCCCTCACTCACCCTCGCCCTCTGCTCCCATCTTCAAAGCCACCCCCATTATAATATAAAAAAAATACAAAAACATATTTTCCATACAAAAAAAAAACACCCCTCCTCCCTACCATCACCCCTCCGGCAAAGGGAGCGCGGGTAAATCAATACCCGCCCCGTGCCCTACTCCCCCCCACCCCGGCTCTCCAGTATTAAGTCACCCCCGCCTCGGTCTAAAGACAGATTACCAGTGATATGCTAAAGTACGTTAGTAATATATAAGTCAATGCAGATTACACGAAATGTTCAACAACGCTAGATAGATATGTGGATGGTTACCTTCAAAAGAGGACTCGCAGCACACTCGGAAGTGAGCGCAGTCGCATCTAAGTGCTACTCGATAAAACAAGCGGAGAGGCGCCCTTCACTCTCGCTGTAGCGGAGTCGGGAGCGGTCCGCGTCGCCGCGGCCACAGATTACTTCTGCGCTCAGCTGAAACGGAGTACTGAGTCCTTCCTTCTATTATTCAATTCAACTATATTTTTCTTCTTCAGGGCTTCCGCCAGTGTATGGTCACACACATAGAGTAACTTATATGGATTACAAGATTATGTTATTATAACATTTGATTTGATTACAAGATGATCATTATCACGGGAACGAAACGAAGAAGAAAGCAAAGCGTATGCGGTATTTTGCCGGTATTATAGCATGATTGATTAAAGCTAGCGTATTTTCTCTAGTTGTAATCAATCTGTTGAAGAAAGAGCGAGATAAAACCAATTAGAAAAAAATGCGTTCATTTTAATGATTTTTTCTTTATATTATTTTTTTTAGATTAATTCGTCTCCTTCCGAAACAGGCAAAACTCATTAGAGTATACAGCCAATTCTGTCGTAGCTTTTAACGTCTGTTGTATAAGTTCTCGCACCGCGAGAACCACAAAAATATATTTTTACAACGACGACGCGACAAATGGTCTCCCGCCGTCCGCCCCGCCATCACTTTGGCATGCTTCATTATTTTAACGATTTTTAATTTTTTGGTTTATTTTTTTATTTATTCGTCCCTTTTCGGGGCAGGCAAAACCAACATAACTAGTATACAGCCTTTTCTGTTGTACTTCTAATGTGTGTTGTTTTCTTCTCGTATTGCGAGAATCTCAAAAATATATACTTTTTATTTACGACGATGCCATTTCGAAGTAGGCAGGCACAGGTAGACACAATCTTACATTTAATTATAGGAAAAGAAGAAATAACTAATTCAAATGAAGAACAACATACAAAAGACTTGGCCGATTGCTTTCAAAATCGATAACCGGGTGGCATATTTCCAAAGTCTAGTAGGCGAGTTGCTCTGATTGGTCGATGCCAGTTTGGCGAGAAATTTAAATTTCGTCTGGCTCCGCCTCCCGCACCCCGAGCGAACCTACTGAATCCGATATTCGTTTGGTCGTTTATGTAATTTGGTAGCTCAGTGGTATAGTGTAGGGTTTTTATTTTTTCGAACTCGAGCATGGGTTCGTGTCCCTTTTGCCAAAATTTGTTGTATTACTTTTTTTTGTTAAGCAATGTTAGGGTGTTAAAATTAGGTTATGGTTATTTTTTTATAACCACCTAAAAAAACTATTTTCGAAAAAACTTCCGAAATTTAAATTTCCCGACAAAGTCGAGAACGACCAATCAGAGCAACTCGCATACTAGACTTTGGAAATATGAATCCGGGTGCCTTGTGTTGGCTCTGAATACGAATCCGTTGTCAAAATAATAAAAAATGGCCGCTATTTTGAACTTTTTAGTTACTGGACCAATTGCTTTCAAAATCAATATCTGGGTGTCTGTGTGGGCTCTGAATACAAATCTGTAGTAAAAATAAAAAAATAAATGGCCGCCATTTTGAGCTTTTTAGTTACTGGACCGATTGCTTTCAAAATCGATACCTGGGTGTCTGTGTGGGCTCTGAACACGAATCCGTTGTCAAAATAAAAAAAAAGTGGCCGCCATTTTGAACTTCTTAGTTACTGGACCGATTACTTTCAAAATCGATATTTGGGTGACTAAATGCGCTCCCCGCTGCGCCGGTACGCGCGGGACGGGGGGACATCGCCCGCACCGCCTTGTATGGAATACGATGGCGCTTCAAAATGTAGGCAACCGGCCAATGAATGCCTTGATGTGACGCCATTCGTCGTCGCCCGCGTTTGACGCGCGCGAAATTTCAAATTATGTAACGAGATTGAGGTTTTATCTTATTCATCGTGGGTATATGATATAAATAATATAATTCCGATATTTTTTCACATTTACTTTAGCTTAATCTTCTGTAATGGTGGCATTCATTTTATTTGGTATGGCGGCGCCAACCTCGCCAGCTGAAAGGAGTCGCCACTGATAAGTGTAGGGGCCAGCACTCCACCATGGACAGCCAAACATGCCCTAGTTGACATGCTTTGGCTGCTCATAGTAGCGTGCAACGCCCCATTCACTTGGTTGCCGGCTTTCACTCTCTTTTCTACATCTCCTTCACATTTTCCATCCCGCGTGAATATATTCCCCAGATATACGACTTCGTTCACTTGCTCCAGTCTCTCATTCCCAATCCTTACATCGCATTCGGACACAATTTCATTCCTCTCCAGTACCATTACTTTCGTCTTGTTTACATTCACTTTCATTCCCTTCCTTTTAAATTCTTCCATAACAGTTACCATGTCCTGCAACTCGCCCACCGACGACGCAAGTATCACTAGATCGTCGGCGTACAAGAGGCATTTCACAACTAACTCATCCATTCTTAATCCACAATCATATTCTTTCAGATCAGCCAAGCAGCTGTCCATGAATAGATTGAACAGCCAAGTTGACGCCACACACCCGTCTGACCGCTCTAGAGATGTCAAACCAGTCGGTGTATGCCCCGTTTATCCTGACGCAAGCCCTAGAACCCTCATAGAGAGATTTCAGTGCTTGCACCAAGTGACTGTCCACTCCATACTCGGACAACACTACCCACAACTCATTCCTCATCACTTTGTCATAGGTCTTCTCCAGATCTACGAACGCGCAAAAGACCTTCTGGTTTTTCGCCAGATATTTTTCGGCTATGCACCGTAGGGAAAAGACCTGATCCGTGCATCCCATACCCTTCCTAAATCCCGCTTGCACATCCCAGATCCTTTCTTCCGTAATTTTCAACACCCTTTCAATCAGTAGGTACTTTTGCGTACAGAATGGGTTTCGAAAAATACCACGGTCAGTCACAAGGAGGGGGGGGGGGGAGGGGTCTGAGCTCAAACCACGGTAGGTCACAAGGGGGGGGTAAAAAAGTGGGTAAAATCGGTCACGTAGTATGGGTACAAGCCATAATCAAGTTATTATATAGCGGCGGGTGGCTGAGTGGTCTGGGCGTCTCGTCGGCTTCTCTTGCGAGAGAGACAACTGCGTGATGTCAGCCCATAACACCGGGTAAACTAGGTGCCACGTCAGTGCTTCCCTTCGGCCGTGCCGGCTACACTCAACTGGAGGGAAAACACAAACTATTTACATCGCCGTTTCGACCGACCTTTCATTCAGTGCGGTGGTATCAACCCGGGCGTGTTAAACCCTACCACCTAGTAATATATAAGAAGGGAGTCATATCCCTTAGTCGCCTTTGACGACATACACGGGGAGAGATGCAGTGGGGCTATTATTTTAAAGTATGGGTAGGAAGTTTGTTTGCCAGTTTTTCTTCGTATTGAATTTAGAACTGGCGGAATTTTCGACATCTCCAAGCATAGGTTACCTACCTGCATATTTCCAAAGTCTAGTATGCGAGTTGCTCTGATTGGTGGAGAGATAAGTCTGGCTCCGTCTCCGGCACCCCCAGCGAACCTACTGAATCCGATATTCGTTTGGTCTACTTGGTGGTTCAGTGGTAGAGTGTAGGGTTTTTATATTGATCTCGGCCATGGGTTCGTGTCCCTTTTGTCAACATTTGTTTTCTTTTACTTCTTTTTTTTAAGCAATGTTAGGGTGTTAAAATTAGGTTACGGTAATTTTTTTTTAACCACCTAAGAAAACTTTATTTTAGGAAATACTTCCGAAATTGATATTTCCCGCCAAAGTTGAGAACGACCAATCATAGCAACTCGCATACTAGACTTTGGAAATATGCTACCTAACTATGGATGAAATTATACAATAAACAATAAATCTATTTTATTTAATGAAATGACAGGGGAGACCGTGCATGTCTAAATAGTGTCAATAATATTACTTGGATAAACATTTTATTTTCAGCATTACAGTAACTTCACCTAAAACATTTAAACGGAATGGGGGGAGGGGTGAGGGTGCGGAACGTATTTTCTGTGGGAACGGTGAGCGGTCGCCGATGATGGTGGACGCCGAGGTGGAACCTACAGTCTCTCCTCCTGCAGTGTGATGAGGCGCCCCGCCGGTACTCGCCGAGTTCATCGTGTCTTCTCACTCGTGAGATAACATGTGGCTCTTCAAACTTGCAGGCCGCGAGAAACCCTTCTTGCAGATGATGCAGTTATGTGGTTTTACACCAGTGTGAGTTGACATGTGACTTTTTAAATTCCGTTTTAGTGAGAATTTATTTTTGCATATTTCACAACAATGTGGTCTTTCACCAGTGTGAGTTAACATGTGACTTTTTAAATTACTGTTTTGTGAGAAATATTTATTGCATATGTCGCAATGATGTCGTCTTACACCAGTGTGAGTTAACATGTGTCTGTTTAAACTACTTTGTTCTGAGAAATTTCTATTGCATGTGTCACAGGAATACGGGTTTTCATCAGTGTGAGTTAACATGTGACTTTTCAATTTACCAATTTCTGAGAATTGTTTATTGCATACATCACAGCGATGAGGTCTTTGAACTGTGTGAGTTAAAAGATGTCTTTTTAAATGGCTATTATGCGAGAATTGTTTGTTGCATACATCACAGCGAATTGGTCTGTCACCAGTGTGAATTAACATATGACTTTTTAAATTACTGTTTTGTGAGAAAAATTTATTACATATCTCACAACGATGTGGTCTTTCACCAGTGTGTGTTAACATATGACTTTTTAAATTACTGTTTTGTGAGAAATGTTTATTACATATCCCACAACGATGTGGTCTGACACCGGTGTGAGTTAAAATGTGACTTTTTAAGTATCTTGCTGAGAAATATTTATTGCATACATAACATTGATGTGATCTTACACCAGTGTGAGTTAACATGTGGTTTTTTAAAGTATATTTTCCTGAGAAATTCTTTTCACATACATCACAGCGAAGAGGTCTTACACTAATATCCAGTATATTTACACTGCCACGATCGTCACAATGTGAGCTTTTATCCGTATGATTGAATATATTCTTTTCAAAAGTTAAATTATGGCGCAAATCAGAATTGCAAATATCATAGTTATTTTCACCAGTATTAGGGAGGAAGTGGCGTTGAGGTACATTTACATTATCTTTGCCGAGGCGATGTGATTCCATTCTGAAAATGCAAAAACAAAGTGAGTAAAAAGAGTGATAGTGCAAATTTACAGCCCTGGATCGCCCTTTGTTCGTGAAGCAGACCCGGGCGCGGTCATAACTTGATGGATAACCGTTCGACCGCTGGATGCAGACTGTGGTTCGGATTCCACGTAAAACTGAAGAGCCCTTCCCGTATTACCTTACTAGGTGGTAGGGTTTAAAACATTCGGAATGATAGCAACCCAGTGCATTCGGAATGATGAAACAGTGGTTGGTCGAGGGCAAAGAAGGTGTGGAACTAAGCTTGCGATAGCTTCGCCGAACATATCCGGGCCCATCGGCAGTAGAGGAGGGTTTTAATCAAGGTCGGGACTAACGAGTAGCCACTCTAAATTTCCCGCGCATGCTTCATGTTTCGGCTCGCATCAGGCTGTATATTTCGCATTTACCGTCCAGTTCAGTGCTGCCGGCACAACCGTAGGGCAGCATTGACATGCCACCCAGAACACCAAGTTGTTACAGGCTGACATTATAGGAGTAATAGGTGATGTAGCCAACCAATGGTTTCATACAGAAAACAAAATTTGCAATTATTCCGTTTGGAGCTAAATTCAGAAGAGAGGGTGATAGGGAATGACAGGGATTTCACGATGTTGTTGGTCTGTAAAAATTTAAAAATTATCACAACTTCACGCCATTTCACAACCATCAAATTTCTCAGTCCTCACCGAAGCGGCAGGTGGGCCGAGCGGTTTAGGCATCGGCTTCTCATGCGAGAAGAGGTCCACGGTTCGAATCCGTTCGGTGAGTACCATAGAGTTTTTTCTGACGAAAAAATTTACGTGCATACCTACACCTGCTGCTTCACCGTTCGGAACCGGTGTAAAACTGTAGGTCCCTTCCCTTGCCCCTTACTAGGTGGTAGGCTTAAATTGTAGACGGCTGGGTTGGTAACACCGTACTGGATGTAAGATGGCCGCATAGCAGCCTCGATTGTGTTCTGTAGTCCAGTATAGCCAGCAATCCAGGGAAGTCTCCGGTATGGCACCTACCTTCTCGGAGGTGATATTGGCTGATCGGAGCATGTGCTTTGGCCCTTCCGACTCAGCCACCCGTACCGGATTACATAAAAAAAAACACATAAATTACACAATACACATTCCGAACAAAACTTGTTAGGGTAGGGTGGGGCTATCTCGCCGGTGGGGCAATTCCGCCGGCAACCCGTTTTTTGTCATTTGAATGGCTCTTACTTTTTTGTTTTCTAAGATAATGACATTACACTTTTTTTAAATGAATACAAAGCCTTATTTATTCCAAATTAGAAGTAATTATAACTTGACATAGGTTAGTTTTTTTTTAATAAATTAATCTGAACGCGCAATAATAAAAATAAAAAGAGGCATGTTTAACGGGTTATTTCTGACATGTAAATTTTTTTTTTGTGTAAATGGTGTGAAACTATTATAAGTACTTTAAATACAATATTGCATGTCATAACCTAACCTAACCCCGCCGTGGGGGTATTTCGTCGATATCGAAAACTCGGGATTTTATCATCACTCATCAGAACCAGTATTACTGAGACTAGACATAATTATGCATATGACCAGTAAAGTTCTAAAGGTAAATACAGCTCAAAAACGAGACGGGCGGAATTGCCCCACCGTGGGGCTATTTCGCCGGCATAGACAACCTTTTGTTTTTAATTTATTAAAAATATAAAGAGTTCACTAATAATTTTTTTTTTTTTGCTGCAATTGAATAGGCAAAGAGCTATTTGGAAGGATGAAATAATTAAACTACGTAAAAGTTGACAATGCAAGAAATGGCATCCAAAAACATATGAATTTTCGGCGAAATAGCCCCACCCTACCCTACTCACTGTGCAACATTATTCTCCAGATCTGGCTTGCAAGGCAGCATCGTGTACAGTATGTCTGGCGGCTGTAGAACTGTGGGGCCAATGTCCATCTCTTGTTTGACCACAGAGGCCGTGTCCAGCGGGCAGACTTTAACCCAAACATCAGGAACCTCGATCTTCACATTACCAGCACCGTCCCGTAAGCACACATCGTCGTTGACATCCAACGGCTCGTTTTTAACAGCAGTATGCATTTCCAGAAAGCAAACTTCATCCGCAACGTGAGAAACCTCACTCTTTACATTCGCAATATCATCCGTCGAGCAGACATCATCGTTAACATCAGGTGGCTCAGTTTTAACAGTAGTCTTCTCCGGCGGATAAACTTTATCGGCGAGAGCATTATGCAGAGTAGAGACCGCACCCGGCCGTGAAGTTCTGCGGTTGTCTTGATCATAGTCATTTTTGTTCATTATCCGTTTTTCATCAGCCATGATTCACGACGAGTCGCGAGTAACTGAAACAAAGTAAATAGTTTGAATAGATACCGCAAGCTGTATCCCAACAATCAATCAGGGTAAGCAAAGTAATCGGTGTTGTGCTGCAAGAACTCTAGTATAACACCGACCGCCGCGTTCAGCTCTCCCCCTCGCTCCCAAAACTTCAGCATGTCTTCAGCACGCACTTCAAAACGTCAACCCCCTTGCAGAGGGGAAACATGTGCGCTTTACAATCTCAAGAATGTCTCGACCGCATACACGAATGTTCAACAACGCAAGATAGATAGATATGTGGAAGGTTACCTTCAAAAGAGGACTCGCATTACACTCGGAAGTGAGCGCAGTCGCATCTAAGTCCTACTCGATAAAACATGCGGAGAGGCGCCCTTCACTCTCGCTATAGCGGAGTCGGGAGCGGTCCGCGTCCGCGTCGTCACCGCGACACCCACCGCGCCCGCACGAGCGTCTCTTTGTAGTAAGCACCTGACAGATAAATTTTGTTTTCTTATGGAAAGGCAGGATAATGTCACCGTATAGCCATATAACTTATTTTTTTATTCTCTTTCTCATTTGTATTTGTTGCACCTCATAAAAATAACATACAGGAGCATAGAGGACCACAAAAAACTGCTATTATACTACGTTCATACTAGGAACTAATGCCGAGCGGTTTCTTGCTCTCGCAACGGTTATTACTTATTACTCTTTTTTACACAGGACACAAAGTTGTGTTTGTGAGTCATAATAGGTGTATGCGAAAGTCATCTCAAAACCATAACAGCGCGTGCGCCGCTGCGCCTGGAGTTAGTTTTTCGTTTTTATTCTAAGAAGGTTTTAGGTAGCTGAGGTGAATATTTAAACACAAAACCTTCGAATCAAGGTTTTAATCAACTAAAATCGTAGTACCATAATATTATAAGAAGGAAAATTATTGACAGACAATGACGACAATAGAAGATGACATTTTACATATTTAAAAATCACCACATTCTTTCATCCTCAAAATCCACATGAACTATTTATTTAGAGAAGTCTCTGAAGTGTGACGGAGGCTGTCGACTTCGCCCCGAGCGTCTAGGAGCATCAGCAGCAGCTGGAGGTGGTGGCGCTTCTGGAGAAGCAGGAGATAGCTGTGGCGACTCTACTGGTGAAACAGGATCCGAGGGAGGGATATCGTCACGGGCTTGAGTATTGTTGAAATGTTCTCCTTTTCCCACTGCTGGATCGAGGTTAGATGTTCGGGTATTGACTTCAGATTCTAATATATCTTCATCTTCTGGAATAATCTCACCGACATCACCAGGAGGAGCTAAGTGTCTGTTGGAGACGGTTACCTCCCTTCCGCTTTGCAAACGAACACGAGAGTAAAAGGGGTTGGACTCGATGAGCTCTACGTCTTCCACGAGTGGATCGTATTTGCTCGCTCTGACGTGCTTCTTCATAAGGACTCGTCCTGGACTACTGAGCCACGTCGGAATCGATTGACCGTTTGATGACCGTCGGGGATGCTTGAACATTCTCTCGTGCGGTGTAGCGTTAGTTGCAGTGCATAATAGAGATCGAATGCAATGCAAGGCTTGAGTGAGAACAGCTTCCCAGTTCTCTACAGCAAGATTTTGAGATTTCAGTGCCAACTTCACTGTTTGCCAAACGATTCCATTGTATCTTTCGACTTGTCCATTGCATGGTGGATTATACGGTGTAGTTGCACTAGTAGCGATGCCTTTTTCATTTAGGAAATGCTTGAGTTCACCAGACAAAAATGATGTGCCTCTGTCGGAGTGTACGTAGGTGATAGCAGTTTCGTAGTCACTGGAATCCTTTATATATTTGTATACATCAGTGGAGACATGGTTTGTGAGCAGTTGGAGTTTAGAAGAAGATGAGAGCGTACCTTCCTTCGAGTCTGATGGCACTAGTGAGAGAAAGTTTTCGAAAGTCTTTCTCCAATGTATCCATCGAGAGGAGTTTTGATTGCCTGTCTGAGGATCCACGTCGAACTTGTCAGGTCTGAGATATTTCTCCATTTCATAGAGTTTATTTTAGTTGATTAAATTGAGGTGAATATTTAAACACAAAACCTTCGAATCAAGGTTTTAATCAACTAAAATCGTAGTAACATAATATTATAAGAAGGAAAATTATTGACAGACAATGACGACAATAGAAGATGACATTTTACATATTTAAAAATCACCGCAGTAGCCAGGTGCAATCGGCCTGTCAGTCGACGCATTACAATCAGTAGCCTTTCCTACGCGTCATAATAATAACGTATTGTTTTGCATATTTTTCACGTGTTATTTTGAAGTTTTGTAGGTATATTATTTGTGTGGGTGGGTTAACTTATCCACCTACAATAGAACGAACAGCTGAAGTAAGTAGATTAGGCACAGAATTATTTAATATTAAATATATAATTTTAATATTAAATAGTTTACAGTGAAAATAGAAATATTTAACTTGATTCCAAGTAAAAAATTAAAATAAACTGGTTTATTTGCAAAATTTTTATTCATCAAATAAATAAACCATATTCAATTTTTTTTTAAACTATATTCATACATAACCTCAGTTCACAGTCACTTCAATCACCCTTTGCGAGAGTGAGAAGTACAGAGAAATAGAAACCGCTCGGCATTAGTTGCTATGATGAACGGAGTGTAGAAAAGACTTAGCCTGTGGAAAACAAAACTGGGGCCAAAAATAAAAAAAATTAAATTTCATACAATGGCGACTTCCGCGAATTTATTTTCAATAGCGACTTATGATTGCCTCTTCTCCTCAGCTTCGGCTTTTTGGTCGCCAGCGGCGACCAGCCTCAGCCGCTCCGGCTCACACGGGTGCCTGCGCTGTGTTACGCAAGGATGGCGGGGCTGCACTTCCCGCAGCGCCGGAGAAGAGGCAATCCTAAGTCGCTATTGAAAATAAATTCTTTTCGTGAAGTTTTATTTTTTAATTTTTGGCCCAATTTTTTATTTCCGCAGGCTAAGTCATTTCTAATAGCAGTGTTTTGTGGTGTTGTAGATATACGGTCACACTATCTTTGCCTTTCCGTAGAAAAAAAAAGTTAACGTTCCTACAAACAGACACTCGTGCGTGAATTAAACTTAGCAGATTTTGTAAATTTGTCAGAAAATCGTACCCCATTAAAATTTTTAGGTAAACGAAACGTCATACCTAGGTAATGCCCCTTTGGTGCCCGCTGGGCTTGACAGAAATATGGAAGTAGCCCTTAATGCGAAACAAGTTGAACACCACTGCTCTAGGCTGTCCGTGATCACTTCAGCTTTCTTCTCATCGTAAAATGCGTGTGTGGTGTGTGGAACAGGTAGAATAGATTGAATAATATTACTTTGATACAAATTTTATATTCACCATTAAAGTAACATAATCTAAAATACATTTAAAAAACAGGGGAAGGTGTGTGATGTCTGCGGGAACGACAACGGCTAGCGGTCGTCTACGATGGTGGAAGCCGAGGTGGAACCTGCAGTGCGGTGGGACTCGTCGCCGCCTCTCGGTAAGTTCAGTGTGTCCAATCTCTTATGAGATAACATGTGGCTCTTCAAACTTGTAGGCCGCGAGAAACCTTTCTTGCAGATGACGCAGTTATGTGGTTTTTCACCAGTGTGAGTTAACAAGTGACTATTCAATTTTCCTTTTTCTGAGAATTGTTTATTGCATACATCACAGCGATGTGGTCTTTCACCAGTGTGAGTTGACATGTGATTTTTTAAATGACCGTTTTGTGAGAAATATTTATTGCATACGTTACATTGATGTGGTTTTACACCATTGTGAGTTAAAATGTGCCTGTTCAAAGTATATTTTTCTGAGAATTTTTTATTGCAAACGTCACAGCGATGTGGTTTTTCACCAGTGTGAGTTAACATGTGTCTGTTTAAAGTTCCCTTTTCTGAGAATGTTTTATTGCATAGGTTGCAGTGATGTGGATTTTCACCAGTGTGAGTTAACATGTGTCTTTTCAAATTTTGCTTTTCGACGAATTTTTTATTGCATATCTCACAATGATGTTGTTTTTCACCAGTGTGAGTAAACATGTGTCTTTGTAAATTTCGCTTTTCTGAGAATGTTTTATTGCATAGGTTGCAGTGAAGTGGATTTTCACCAGTGTGAGTTAACATGTGTCTTTGTAAATTCCGTTTTTCTGAGAATGTTTTATTGCATAGGTTGCAGCCATGTCGTTTTTCACCAGTGTGAGTTAACATGTGTTTTATTAAATTATTTTGATTTGTGAAATCCCTATTGCAAATGTCACAGCGATGATGGCTTACACTGCTGGCCAATACATTTGCTCTGCCACGATCGTCACAATGTGAGGTTTTGCTCGTATGATCCGATATGTTGTTTTTAAAAGGTATGTTATGAGGGAAATCAGTATTGCAAATATCGTAGTTATGTTGAGTTACATTTACATTATCTTTGCCGAGGTGATGTGATTCCATTCTGAAAATGAAAAAAAAAAGATTAATATAAGAAAAAGAACATTAAGGCTAATCTAGTGAGTTAGTATATTACCGCTCAAGCCTCGACGCCAGCGCAACCTCATATCCGCAAAGCATCGGAACTTTGCAAGGACGCGATTCGTTAAGCAAGAGTTACGGAAAAATCTACAAAAACCAATAAATCGTACAAAGTTACCTAAACATATTAACTAGTATTGTACTGATTTTTTATTCACAATCGTGGTTTGAATTAATGTTGCACTTGGTGAGATAATGCTTTGTTTCGACTCACTACACACACACAAATGCAATAAGGTACCAAGTACAGTCGCGGATCCTTCAAGAGGGACATGGATGGGAACCGGTCAGGCTGGCATGGCATTCGCAACTCCTGCATACGACCGAATGTCAATGGGAGTCGTTAGACATCTTATGGGTAACTCGGCGCCATAGGCCGCGCTTACAATAAAAAAAAATATAACAAAACTGGAAAAGACCAACACCGTATTGAATTTCCGGTGTCTTTTCAGTTTCACCTTCTAATTGTATTACAAAGGAAAGTTGTTTGTTATAGGAGGCTATTATATTGCAGATCAGAGCTGGCACTCCAGCGCCTTTAATAGTAGATTGTGGCCCACCGACCCAAAGGCGATTTCAAAGTCTAACCACATGGAGCATACATTTCATTGTCGGCCGTCGACGGTGCCTCTGGTAAGAGCGTACTTGCCACCGACGTTTCGGTCCCTTTTCGACGTGGCCACGTCGGTGCCATCGATGCTTGTGCGGTTAATGTAGAAGAGTAAGGCGTAAGAGGGTGAGAGAACATAATATCCCGTTGTCCCCTGTCCACCTCCGCACCACGCGCCCGCAATTTCACCCGTACAGTCTCGGGTCCTTCAAGAGTGGCGTGAATAGGCACCTGTCAGGCCGGCATGGCATTCGCGTGGCATGTGATGTGGCATGGCGTGGCGTGGCATGTGTTCTTACCTTACTAGGTGGTAGGGTTTATCCCGGCCGGGTTGGTACCACCGCACTGAACGAAACGTCTGTCGAAACGGCTATGTAAATAGTTCCGTGTTTTCCGTCGAGTTTAGTGTAGCCGACATGAAATGAAGGGAAGCACTGACATGGCACCTAGTTCACCCTGTGTTATGGGCTGACATCACGGATGTTGTAGGTGATGTAGCCAACCGTGTCAGGTTCCATAAAAAAAAAAAATGTGGTTCAGCTAAATGTTGCGTTTTCGCTATAAAAAAAAATTTTAAATAAAAAATCACGTCTGTCTGTCTGATTTCCAGCGCAGTAAGCAGACACAAAAGTTCTTCACGTCGCGATAGTGACACACTTCTGATGTCTCATCAATACCTATTCATTATGTTTTTCATACTAAAAGTGGCGGGTGGCAGAGTGGTTTGGGCATCGGCTTCGAAAGCAAAAGGTCCGATGTTCGAAACCGGTCCAAAGCCGAAACCAATGAGTTTTTTCTGACGAAAAAATGTACATGCATACCTACACCTGCTGCTTCATCGTTCGGAACCGGTGTAAAACTGTTGGTCACTTCCCTTGCCCCTTACTAGGTGGTAGGCTCAAATTGTAGCCGACTGGGTTGGTAACACCGTACTGGATCTAAGATGGCCGCATAGCAGCCTCGGTTGTGTTCTCCTCTAGTCCAGTATAACCAGCAATCCAGGGAAGTCTCCGGTATGGCACCTACCTTCTCGGAGGTGATATTGGCTGATCGGAGCATGTGCTTTGGCCCCTCCGACTCAGCCACCCGTACCGGATTACATAAAAAAAAACACATAAATTACACAATACACATTCCGAACAAAACTTGTTACTTACTGTGCAACATTGTTCTCCGGATCTGGCTTGCAAGACAGCATTGTGTACAGTATGTCTGGCTGCTGTAGAACTGTGGTGCCAATGTCCATCTCTTGTTTGACCACAGCGGCCGTGTCCGGCGGGCAGACTTCAACCCAAACATCAGGAACCTCGATCTTCACATTACCAGCACCGTCCCGTAAGCACACATCATCTTTGACATCCAACGGGTCATTTTTAACAGCAGTATCCATTTCCAGAAAGCAAACTTCATCCGCAACGTGAGAAACCTCACTCTTTACATTCGCAATATCATCCGTCGAGCAGACGTCATCGTTAACATCAGGTGGCTCAGTTTTAACAGTAGTTGTCTCCGGCGAACATACTTTATCGGCGAGAGCATTATGCAGAGTAGAGACCGCACCCGGCCGTGAAGTTCTGCGGCTGTCTTGAACATGATCATCTTTGTTCATTATCAATTTTTAATCAGCCATGATTCACGACAAGTCGTGAGTAACTGAAACAAATTAATAGTTGAAATATTTAGATGCTAGTCGCCGTGAATTATATGAGTAGTATGTGCATTCATAGATAGGACTATTGTGGTCTCTCGAAAGTTTATAGCTCACCCCCAAGTCCGTTTTATAGTGCTTGTATTGGTTATTGGTTAAAAATGGAATCCCCAAGAATGAATACGGCTTCTACTGTGAACGAGCACTTCACATTCACAAAGGAAGAGTATGGGCGTTTTATCCTCTTTTACAGAACTTGCACCCCGGTGTGTTGCTAAGGCCCATTCAGTGTAAGTATAGTGCCACCAGGATGTTATGATGCGTGGGAAATATGCGAAACTGTCTGCATTCCTAAGAAGGGACGTGACCTTTCGATCGAAAGTTTGTCGATAATTTAGGCTATTAAGTCATACAGTTTATCGACAATCTTTCGACCGAAAGTTCACATCCCTTGTTAGGAATGCAGACAGTTTCGCATATTTCCCACGCATCATAACTTCCTGGTGGCACTATAATGTGTGTCTCTTTCTAGCCCAATGCGGCGAGGGAACATCTCTGTCGAATGTGAGGCTGGTTGGACCGGATCCTCACAGCCGCACTACACCGCGCAGTCCAAAAGTTAATTTTACAAAGGAAACGTTTTGGTAGTACCTACACCGGAGTGTTTGCTGCTCTCAGCTTAGAGTGGGGCTCGGCAGCGCGCTGTTCTGTTCAGATGGATGTAAACGTGGACGGGCGATCGAGAAGGGTGCTCCACTTCATGAAATAGCTCAGTTGGCTGGAGTAGCACCACCCGAGCGTCAACGTACAACCGATTGTTTTGAGGTCTCAGTGCGGAGAAGGAATGGCCCACCTGCACTCACACTAACACAAATGCCCAGTTCTCTATCAAATAAAAACCAATATAATAGAAAAATTAGTTTTTTTATCTGTGAGGTTAGCCATCGCACACCACCTAACACACGAGGAAACGCAATGTTTAATTATATGTTCTGTCCAGGGTTGCCAACCCAAAAAAAAATTTCCCCCTAAATTGGGTTAAAATTACCCCTAAAAAAAATAAAAAACCCCTAAATTTTAATAAATTTGATAAAGTAATTAAAAAAAAATTTACACAACTAAAAGTATTTATTTACTTATTTTAATATAAGAGTAATATTTAAATAGCCGCTCGCTACACGCCACCGATTGACCGACCGACCCAAAGAGATAATAAAGCAGACCGACGCGACGAGACGGTCCGCGAGCGCAGCGAGGCGAGGTCATTCTGTGGGCTGGCTGGCCGCGGCTTCACTTGCTTGTAGGGATGTCAGGCGTATGAGAATTCTGATTTATTACGAGAATTTCAACACAAATAAATTATGTATGAGGCAAAACGTAGAAATACGGAACTCTATAATATATCCATAAATTACTTGGTGTAAATTTCCCCCCCTAAAAAAACCCCTAAATAAATAGTCCCCCCAAAAAAAACCCTAAACCACCAAACCGCCCCTAAATTTAGGGGGAAAACCCCTAAGTTGGCAACGCTGGTTCTGTCTGATCTCTTCTCTTCTCCGGTGCGCCACCTGAAAGACTTAATCCAATCCCTCGAATCCCTCTAATCCTTCACTCCTACTCCTTCGCTTGGTTCTTCCACTTGGTTCTTCGGCAAGTGATAAATAAATGATGTATTGGTGGTTTAAAAAAAAATAACCAGGGTTAATATATAGAAGATGCGTCGTCGCCGCATAACCTAATGTTGAGGCGGTGCATGTGAGCATGTGCATGTCGTTTTTGGTTTTTTGGTTTTTTTTTTATGGAAACTGACGCGGTTGGCTACATCACCTACACTACAACATCCGTGATGTCAGCCCATAACACCGGGTGAACTGGTGGTGTTACGTTTGTATTTCCGAAAATAAAGCTTTTAGGTGGTTATAAAAAAAACTAAACACCCTAAAAATATTTAAACACCCTAACATTGCTTAAAAAAGAAAAAAAAAACCAAAAAGATTTTGTGGGTTTCGAACCCATGGTCCAAAAAATGCAAACCCTACACACTTACCACTGAGCTAACAAATTACTTAACCGACCAAACGTCTGTGTTTGTGGTACTGACGTCGACCCGTTCGGCCACCATGGACTAGCATGCCAGCGCAGTGCCGGTCGTCGGTCTCGACATAGCAACATCAATCTGCTTATAAAGAGGGCCCTTGCCACAGCGGACTTTCCCAGTCTGCTGGAACCACCAGGCCTATGTCGGGGTCGGGACGACGGAAAGAGGCCTGACGGCATGACCTTAGTCCCATGGAGCCGGGGAAAGGCTTTAGTATGGGACGCGACGTGTGCTGACACCTTCGCACCTACCCATATTGCCGGCTCGTCCAATTCGGCTGGCTCCGCCGCTCTAGGTGCACAAAACCAGAAAATTAAAAAATACGTTGGCTTGCGCGGCCACTTCGAATTCCTGGCCTTTGCTGTGGAAACACTTGGCGTGTGGTCACCCGACGCAAGGACTTTCGGAAACGTCCTAGGAAAGCTCCTTATTGATAAGTCTGGTGACCGACGCGCCAAGTCTTTCTTTTTTCAGGAAATAGGCATAGCCATTCAAAGGGGCAACGCAGCCAGCGTATTGGGTACTGTGGCGGAGTCGGAGGAATTGGACGAAGTTTTTTACTTACAGTAATCTTGAATGTTAGTATTTAGTTTTTCTTTATTTATTTATTAGGTTAATTTTATCAATGTTATACATTTGTTAGTTAGGTTTTAATTATTTAGTTATTAGTATCTTCATTTACAGCAGAAACAATAAGTAAAAAAATAATAATTAAGAAACCGACCAAACGAATATCGGCTTCTATTGGTTCGCTCCGGGCGAAGGAGTAGGAGTGAAGGATTGAGAGATTCGAGGGATTGGATAAAGTCTTTCAGGTGTCTTATCGTCTCTTCTCTTTGACTTTTTTTTTAATATATATATATATATATATTTTTTTTTAGATTAATTCGTCTCCTCCCGAAACAGTCAAAACTCATTAGAGTATACAGCCATTTCTGTTGTAGCTTGTAACGTCTGTTGTATAAATTGTCGCACCGCGAGAACCACAAAAATATACCTATATTTACAACGACGACGTGACAAACTTCCGCCGTCCGCCATCTTGTTTAACCCCGACGATAAAAACGGAGGGTGTTTTATGTTTGACGTGTGTGTGTGTGTGTGTGTGTGTGAGTGTGTGTTAGGATGGTCCAAATTTTTTTTATTGGTTTTTCAGTTTGGCCACCCCGTAAATTTGTAACCTGTATTCATAGAAATAAAACAGTAAAATTTCAGCTGACTGGCTTTAGCGGAAGGGGGTGCTCAATCAAGTTTTATTTTTTAAATTTTTGTGAAAAAAACTTGATTTTGTTTTCATTGTTATAGGTTAGCATCGTTTGTTAAACGATCTTTATTTACTTTAAAGACAACATAAAATAGAGTTTTATATATAAAAACATAAAAAAAAATATTACCAGACTGTGAACTAGTATACCAGTGCATCAAAATGAGTTCCTCAACGCGTAAAAGTATGGCATTTTTCTACTTGGATGTCGAGATCGTGAGCCATTGTTGTTATCAACTTGCCACTCTTCGGCAAGTTCTATTACGTTATCACAAGATATTAGATGAATAAAAAAATGTTAAATATTTTGCGCACATGCTTATTCAAGAAGTAATAGAGGCGTGTAACAAATCTGGTTTTCCGACCAGACAACCAAAACACTGCATTGAAAAACTTGTCACTACAAATTGCCTTGGTGCCAGTTCATGCACGGAATAGTTTGCTGAAAGTACTCTTGAGAGTCTTCATACTGCTTTAGCTGGAGAAAAGCAAGTCCGGTATGATTACAACGAGCTAATAGAGTTCACAATGATTGTTCTAAACAAGTCACCTGTGCGGATTCATTGGTGTGCCCCCGGGACCAATACATCATGCTCGTTGAATGGCAAAACTGCTGTATGCAATGAATTTTTTTTTCTGTTTAGGAGTAATTCACATGTATTTAAGCTAACCAAAAGAGAACAAAAACAAATCATCCGAATTGTTCGTTTCGGTGCATTAATTTACACCAAGATTTGGATCGAAGCGCCTTTGGCAGCAGATGCACCGATCTATTACTAGCAACTTTGGAAAAGATTAAAAGCTTTCGACTTTATTGATTCAGAAATTAGTTCAGCAGCAAGGAGTGTTCTAGAGCGTCACTTGTGGTACCTATCAGATGAACTGCTTTATTTTCTTTTTGTAACGATAAAATGGTCATTACTCAAAAAAATCATGTTGAAGGTGGTTCTCACTTAGACGAGGTAACTGCTAAATTATCCACTGACGCTACCTTGGAAGCTTTTGTATCGAACATTTCGATCGAAAGAACATTGCAGACGCTTTCAGCTCTAGACATCAAACAGTTATCTCCGGAGACTTGGGGCGATAATGTTGATTACCTTCAAGGCAAAAGTTGCATCAGAAATTTACATGTGGTTAACGAAACTGCAGAAATATGTGTAAAATTATTCAAAGACTACAACACAATACTCACCAAGAACGAGGAAGAGAAACAATTTATACTTCATGTAGTGGAATAAAACAGAAAAACTGTTCCTACTGATACTTACATCCAAAAAAGTGTTAACTAACTTAGTTTTAGGTTGAAGAAAATATAACTCTATTAGCATTAGTTTAAGTCTGGCTTTCTTTACTGTGTTTTCTGTGTATTTAAATAATATTTTGGAATAAAATAATACTTACTTTTGATAATGGTTAACATTTTTTACTTAACGTCCTTACTTGTAGTTTTTAAGATTATTTTCATATAAATGTGAAATTTCAAAGTCGATGAGCACCCCCTTCTACATAAGATAGGAGGCTAAAATTTTAAACACGTTATAGTAGTGGTAAGTGTAACAAAACTAGGGGGTGGCCCAACTCCTACGTGAAAATTCTTTTTCTCCATACAAGCGTGGACCACGTGTGTGTGTGTCTGTCTGTGGCATCGTAGCTCCCAAACGAATGGACCGATTTGGATGCGGGTGTTTTTATTATATACAAAGGCACTTCGCATCATTGCGGGAGCGATGAAATCAACTCCAATCAATGCTCTTCAGGTGGAATGTGTTGACCCTCCCTTATACCTACGACGTCAATTTTTGGCAAATAGGTATTTCTTTAGGGCGTGTCAATTTTTAAATCATCCACTGATCCCTAAATTAAATCTTTTAGCTGAATACACTCTGCAAAAGTACTACTGGGTTAATAAAGTGATACCTCGATTGGTTAATAGCTACAAAAAATTTAAGTGCCTCAAAGACCCGACCCATAGGTCCCTTACCCTGCCAATGTATGAATTTGCATACTCATCCGTCATTCTAAAACCTGAGGTGCTGCTAAGTATTGGCATTTACAAGGACATGCCAAATGCCAATGATGCATTTAGAATTGCCGTTAACAGTAATTGGCCTAATTGGCATGTTTTCTTAACGGACGCATCTAAATTGACTCTGAACGGCAGTGTAGGTGTTGCTGTGTTTTGTGTCAACAAGGATGTATATTTGAAAATAAAATGTCCTCCAGAATCCTCAGTTTTTATAGGAGAATGTAGAGCCTTGTTGGAGGCGGTGAAGTATATTTCTTTAAATAGCGACATAGATAAAGCTATAATTTTTTCGTATTCGCTTAGTTCACTTCAATCCTTGCTTCAAAATCCTTTTAAATCCAAAATTCACAATCCCATAATTTATAATATTTAAAATATATTATCTGGTCTTACCGGGAGACAAGTGGTGTTTGCCTGGATCCCCTCTCACAGTGGTATTCAAGGTAATGAACACGTTGACGCCCTTGCAAAAGATGCTGTGGTTCGTGGGGGTAAGGTTGACTACGAAAAATTTTCGCACGACCTTATCGCCCTTCCCAGAATCTATTTACACTCTTCTTGGTCGAATGCATGGAATAAATCCAGTAAAGTCAAGGGGACATACTATGCCAGTATCCAACCAGAAATTCCACTCAAACCATGGTTTTATAAACTTCGAATATCAAAAAAAGTTACATCAATAATATGCCGTTTACGATTTGGTCATTGTTGCTCTCCCGTGCACCTGGCTAAAGTCGTATTTTTAATCAGACGAAGTAAACTGACGTTTGCTGGGATGCCAGGTTTTGAGAAAAAATAAATAGTGTTGTGACGCAAACTGTCGATAATAATCACTCACTCAATAATTAATATAAAATAGCTATAAAATATAAAATAAATCATAAAAAAGCGATAGGGGTTTTCAGGATCTAATAGATGTGTAATCCAAACTTAAAAAATAGAAATTAAAGTCATGCTAAGGATTTAGAAAAGCTTTTTATTAACAGAAAAATGTTACACCCTAAGAATGTTGAATTAAATTGCTAAATCGGAACTTGAACTCACGACAATTAGAAACAACAAAATTTTTACCAGAATCACTGTTTTTCTAGTATAATTTTTGGAAAATTATTTTATCAACCTGGGGAAATTTGAAAAATAGCATCTGGCAACTCTTCTCAATGACAGATAAGTTGTTTATATAATATTTATGAGTAGATAACTATTAATGGTGTTATATTTTTTTTTATCAGAAACACTGTTTTTCTACTATAATTTTGGGGAAATTATTTTTCAACCTGTCAAAATTTGAAAAAATCGCATCTGGCAACTCTCGTCAATGACAGATAAGTCGTTTATATAATATTTATGAATAGATAACTATTAATTGTGTTTTTTTTTTATCAGAAACACTGTTTTTCTAGTATAATTTTGGGGAAACATTTTTTTCAACCTGGGGAAATTGGAAAAATAGCATCTGGCAACTCCTGTCAATGACAGGAGCAACATTATTTTGCAACATTATTTTGCAAAGTGACATTTTGAATTGATTTTGAAAGCAATCGGTCCAGTAACTATAAAGTTCAAAAAGGCGGCCACATTTTTTAATTTTGACAACAGATTCGTATTCAGGGCCCACACATACACCCAGATATCGATTTTGAAAGCAATCTGTCAAGTAACTAAAAAGTTCAAAATGGCGGCCACTTGTTTTAAATTTTGACTACAGATTCGTATTCAGAGCCCACACAGACACCCAGATATCGATTTTGAAAGCAATCGGTCCAGTAACTAAAAAGTTCAAAATGTCGGCCACTTTTTTTAAATGTTCACTACAGATTCGTATTTGGTCTAGAAATAAGATTCAGGCGAAAAAACGCCAACATTCGAGAAAATATGAAAAAATTGGTTGTTTTATTTTTTTCTCCGGAAATATCGACTTAAGTGAAAAACGTGTAAGAATAAAAGTATCTTATATTTTGTTTAGAAATAAGAATTCGCCAAAAAACATCACCAATCGAGAACATTTTGGAAAAAAAATTTAGATTTTTTTTTCAACGGAAATATCGATTTTATTGAAAAACGTGTAAGAATAAAAGTGTCTTATATTTCCTCTAGAAATAAGATTCAGGCGAAAAAATATCAACATTGGAGAAATTAAATCAGGAAAGGGGGCGGAGCTTTCCATACAAATGCCGTCCTGCATAATTGAGAATCGCGGCGAGGTATAAATCGAGAACCAATGATGGTACGACAACAGATTAGGTCTTGTTTTTCAAGCAGTTCGATACACTCTTAGATTATTTTATCACATCTTCCCCGGTTTTCCTTTATATTGAGTAGAAATAAAAATTGCTGAAAAAAATTATATCTCCATAACCGGCCACTCTAGAGAAAATCACATAAGAAGAAAAGAAGCTTGTATTTAGTCAATAAATACGATCCCGAAGAAAAATCCAGTCCCTGAAATTTCCCAGGAAATGTTCAGAATTCCCAAACAAAGTGGTGGTTTTAACAACTCCATATTATATCCTCTCGCGAACTTTACCTACTTTGGTACCAAATCACACTACCTAATTCCGATCCCTGAATCTGATGTCAGCCCATAACACCGGGTGAACTAGGTGCCATGTCAGTGCTTCTCCTCATTTCATGTCGGCTACACTGAACTGGACGGAAAACATGAACTATTTACATAGCCGTTTCGACCAACGTATCATTCAGTGCGGTGGTAGAAATCCGGCCGAGAAAAACCCTACCACCTAGTAAGGGAAGAATGGAATGAGGTGCAACCTCTCGAAATGAACAGTCCAATGCATTAAAATGTAGAACCGGACTCACTGGACTTCAGCCTCTTAATGCCAAACCCAGAAAACAAAAAAATATACTAAAAGTATTGTTTATGATCGCAGATGGTCAAACCATAAAAAAAGTTTAGATTTTATCGTAGCACATCACTATTGCATTAAATAAGGCAACATTATTTTCCAAAGTGACATTAGCTACTGTCAGTTTACTTCGTCTGATTAAAAATACGACTTTAGGTTGAGGATTCGGGATTCTTCAGTTTGTGAATGCGGCATTGACGAAGGCACTGTTGATCATATTTTGTTTTCTTGTCCACTCATTAATCAATATCCCACCTTATATTCCACTCTGCCTGAACTTAAAATTCCCCTCCCTTCTAATATCTCTTGCTTACTATCGTCTAACAATATTGCTATTTATAAACTCATTTCGAAATTTTTTTTTTTTCATAACATTAATTTGTAACTTTTCAGTTATTAAATCAGAGTTAATCATTTTGTTTTCGTTCTTAGGGTTTTCTTTTCTTTTCTTGAAATTATGCTTTTGTTTTGATTTGTAAAAAAATTTTTTATACCGTTGTTGTAATCCTATCACACTTGACAATGGCAAAGTTCGCGCGTCAGCGCGAGTTGCCAAAAAAAAAAAAACTAATCAGTAATCAGTCACGCAGCCAGTAATCAGTACGCCCTATAAGTATTATCAAAAGCTCGTGTCCGGTTGAGCAATAAAGTTATATGGCTTAGGGAAGCGAATCTGCGCACGGTGCTGTGTCGATAAAAAGTCACCTGGATCGATAGAAGTTATTCACGGTTTTTTAATTATCTCCAATCACGAATTATATGTTTGTGTTGTTTTTTTAATGAATGACATAATACCATTTGAAGAGGCGCTCGCTAATGCACGTTATGGTATGCATCAATGATGTAACGCGATCTCATTGGCCGACCGAGAGCGCACTCTGAGGAATGCATCAATGACGTGACGCGAACTTATTGGTCGACCAAGAACGAACGCTTAGAGTGCATCAATGACGTGATGCGATTTCATTGGTCCGCCGGCCGTCATTGCACGGTTTGACGCTCTTTTGATGTTTTAATCAGTTACAGTTCGACCTTCGTTAAAGTTACTACTCTGTATTAACGAAGTTCTGTGTAACAAAATGGAGACGTTCTGCGAAACAGAAATGACGAAACTTTGGGGCGAAACTACTGTTCAGTCGCGAACGCTAATAAACAATGTGTTTTTGTTTTTCAACGAAATAAAAAGTGATCCGCAAAAATTATTTCAAACAGATTTCACAAGAGTGCGGGATCTTCCTGCATTGGTATGTGGAGTGGTATGAAATAAAAAGTGATCCGCAAAAATTATTTCAAACAGATTTCACAAGAGTGCGGGATCTTCCTGCATTGGTATGTGGAGTGTCTGTACGAACGGTAGATAGGGTCAAGAAAGAAGTATTTGAATTAGGTAAGTTTAAAACATATAAAAAATATAACAATAAAATGAGTTATCGAATTTGTAGTATGATTGATTAGGTGAAATAGGTATCTATTATAAATAGATATATAAGTACCTTAAGCATTTATAACCTGTAGTACCTTAAGATATTATTAATTCATCTAAATAAAAAACTGTGAATAACTTCTATCGACCCAGGTGACTTTTTATCGACAAAGCGCCGTGCGCAGATTCACTTCCCTAAGCCATATAACTTTATTGCCCAACCGGACACGAGGTTTTGATAATACTATAGTAGTATTTTAATCTTTGCACGCAGCGCAGCAGATGCAACTGCGCTCACTTGCTTCCGAGTGTACTGCAACTGCGAGTCCTCTTTTCAAGCCTTTGAAGGTAACCTTCCACATACCTATCTATCTTGTATTGTTGAACATTCGTGTATTCGGTTGAGACATTCTTGAGATTGTAAAGCGCACATGTTTCCCCTCTGCAAGGGGGTTAGGTTAACCCCCTGCTGAAGTTTTGGGAGGGGGAGAGCTGAACGCGGCGGTCGGTGTTATACTAGAGTTCTTGCAGCACAACAACGATTACTCTGCTTACCCTGATTCATTGTTGGGATACAGCTTGCGTATGTATTTAAACTACCTATTCACTTTGTTTCAGTTACTCGTGACTTGTCGTGAATGATGAAAAACGGACAATGAACAAAAATAGCCATGTTCAAGACAACCGCAGAACTTCACGGCCGGGTGCGGTCTCAACTCTGCATAATGCTCTCGCCGATAAAGTTTGTTCGCCGGAGACGACTACTGTTAAAACTGAGCCACCTGATGTTAACGATGATGTCTGCTCGACGGATGATATTGCGAATGTAAAGAGTGAGGTTTCTCACGTTGCGGATGAAGTTTTCTTTCTGGAAATAGATACTGCTGTTAAAAACGAGCCGTTGGACGTCAACGATGATGTCTGCTTGCGGGACGGTGCTGGTAATGTGAAGATCGAGGTTCCTCATGTTTGGGTTGAAGTCTGCCCGCTGGACCCGGCTGCTGTCGTCAAACAAGAGATGGGCATTGGCCCCACAGTTCTACAGTCGCCAGACATACTGTACACAAGGCTGTCTTGCAAGCCAGATCCTGAGAATAATGTTGCACAGTGAGTAACAAGTTTTGTTCGGAATGTGTGTTGTGTAATGTACGCGTAAAAAAACATAACGAATAGGTATTGATGAAACATCAGAGTTGTGTCACTATCGCGACGTGAAGAACTTTTGTGTCTGCTTACTGCGCTGGAAATCAGACAGAAGTGATTTTTTATTTATAAATTTTTTTATAGAGAAAATGCAACATTTGGCTGACCCACATGCCACGCGAATGCCATGCCGGTCTGACAGGTGCCTATTCACGCCCCTCTTGAAGGACCCTAGACTGTACTCGGGGGGGGGGGGGGGGGGGGGATATATAGGCAGGGAGAGCATTCCAGAGTTTACCGGTTCTGTAGAGGAAAGACCTGAACTGTCGCACGACTTGAACTTCCGGCGCCACATTGAGGGCAAGGCGAAGCTGGCCTCAAAAAAGCTGGGTGTACTGAACAAGGTGTACAAAACGCAGGTTAGGTCCCGCTTGGAGTACTGCTCGCACTTGTGGGACGGCTCAGCTAAATACCAGCTTGCACCGCTAGACTCAATCCAGCGTCGTGCCGTGCGATTGTAGGTGACGCTGTGGTGTCCCGCGACTTAGAACCACTGCAACTCCGTAGGGACGTCGGCTCCCTTTTTTTTTTTTTTATGGAAACTGGCACGGTTGGCTACATCACCTACAACATCCGTGATGTCAGCCCATAACACCGGGTGAACTTGGTGCCACGTCAGTGCTTCCCTTCGGTCGTGCCGGCTACACTGAACTGGACGGAAAACACAAACTATTTACATAGCCGTTTCGACCGACCGTTCATTCAGTGCGGTGGTACCAACCCGGGCGGGTTAAACCCTACCACCTAGTGATATAAGAAGGGAGTCATATCCCTTAGTCGCCTTTTACGACATACACGGGGAGAGATGCAGTGGGGCTATTCTTTTAAAGTACCGGCCCCACACGGTACAAAAGTGTGTTCCCTAAGTGTATTCCATCGTCTATTTCATGGGGAGTGTTCGGATGAGCTGTTTAACGCGATTCCGCCGTCCCCATTCCACCTCCGCACTACGCATTGTACACGTTTTTCGGTTCTGCGGTATATAAAGAGACTCACTTTTAAAGTCGACGTCTCGTCCCTCGCTCCGGGGACATCATCAGGACTCGCGGAACTGCGACGACCTGGAGGACACCCGACACGTCGTCCAGTCAGATGTCAACTGCCGGTCGCCGCTGACGTAGATTGTAGCGATGCGAAGGTACTTCGGCCGATGCGGGTAGGTTCGACCTCTCTTGCTGGAAAAGGTCGGTGCACACGTAGCTCACTGTGTCTATGGCTGCCAGAGCTTGATGCTGGTTACCATCCGAGCCATGCTTCGACAGCAGAGGAGTCCACGACGAAGAGAGTACCAGGAGCGAGGGACGAAACGTCGACTTTAAAAGTGAGTCGCTTTAAATACCGCAGAACCGAAAAACGTATACAATGTGTAATAGCGGTAAAAGCCTAAACGAACATATCCGCACTACGCGTACTGGGCAGGGGATGCACCCCTATACAATCGACCGACCACGGCGCGTCAACCGATTCTGCAGGTATTTTATTTACAGAACCGGGAAAATGTGGAACGCACTCCCTGCCCATCTATTTCCTCCCATGTACAGCCTGGAGTTTTTCAAAAGGGGCGTGAAAAGGCTCCTGTCAGGCCGGCATGGCATTCGCAATCCCTGTGCATCACAGAATGTCCATGGGCATCGTTAGACACCTACTTGTAGGTGAAACGATGCCACATGTCGTGCTATCAATAAAAAAAAAAAAGACCTGCAGAACCGGTTAGTACGCAACCGCGGTAAGTCCAGCGTGTAGGGATGCCCGGTGCGCGTGGTGCGGAGGTGGAAAGGGGACGGCCGGATATTATGTTCTCTCACCCTCTTACACCTTACTCTTCTACATTAACCGCGCAAGCATCGATGGCACCGACGTTGCCGCGCCGAAAAGGGACCGAAACGTCGGTGGCAAGTACGCTCTTGCCAGAGGCACCGTCGACGGCGGACGATGAAATGTACGCTCTCTGACTATAGACATGCCATGTGGTTAGACTTTGAAATCGCCTTCGGGTCGGTGGGCCACAATCTACTATTAAAGGCGCTGGAGTGCCAGCTCTGATCTGCAATATAATAGCCTCCTATAAGAAAAAACTTTCCTTTGTAATACAATTAGAAGGTAAAACTGAAAAGACACCGGAAATTCATTACGGCGTCGGTCTTTTCCAGGTTTGTTATATTTTTTTTATTGTAAGCGCGACCTATGGCACCGAGTCACCCATAAGGTGTCTAACAACTCCCATTGACATTCGGTCGTATGCGGGAGTTGCGAATGCCATGACAGCCTGATCGGTGCCCATTGACGCCCCTTGTTCCGAACAAGTTGTTCGGTGTTTGAAATAGATTGCTTGAAAGCCATTGAATTCAACTCCCCTTGCATCACCGTGTGTTTGGTACAAAAAGCACGACCGCCGCGCCACCTGTCGTCTGAAGTGGAGTTGCGACAATATGCGTTTCAGTTCAGTTGGCCTTGACAGCTCTAGACGTGGGCAGACGCGTTTTTGTTTTGCGGTCGAAAATCCCGGTTGTAAAAGTCGAAGTCACGCTGGCCGCCATTGCTTGTGAAATTGAGATTGATTTCTTATACGAAAATGTACAAGGTTAGGTTAGGACGGCCTACCACTCGCTCGCGCCGCGCATCGTTGCATAACTGCATCATTCCTCTCTCGTGCGTGCGTTTGAATTAATGTTCTGGGCCCAATCCGTGAAAAACGCTTCATCGCGGGACCGCCGAGACGAACGTCGCAGCGCCGCAAAGATCAGGTGAGCTTCCAAATGGCCTTCGGACGATATATTTCCCGAACATTCGGTATTGCCCGACCGAATGCTGCTTGTTCGCTTACCTCACACTGCGCGACTCTGCTGCCCTCGTCTCGGCGTTCCCGCGATGGCGTGTCTTCACGTGCTAGGGGCCCCAGACTTTAGTTCGACACGCGCGCGATTGTGATAAGCGGTAGGTGCGCGCGGCGTCCGTCGGTTGCCCGCGCGCGAGGAGTAGTCGGTGGCTGCGTGCCGCACGGCGTCCGTCGCCTCGGCAGGCCAGCGCGCACGGAGAGAGAGATATCGGACCGTCCGATGTCCCGTAAATTACAATGCAACAAGTTCAAGGCAATGGCGGCCAACGTGGCGTCGCCTCACATCAAGGTTTTTCAACCGCAAAGCTAGCGCGCGGCGATCGCGGCTGAGCTATTACTAACACTGACCAGCGCGGGGCGCCGGAAAACGAATCCATCACGATGACTTCAGGGCGCGCCGGTCGCCCACTTGTAGGTACCAACTGCATGGCAATGCAGGGGAAGTTGGATCTATGGATTTCAAACAATCTATTTCAAACACCCCTCTTGAAGGACCCGAGACTGTACTTGTACTTGCATTTGTGTGTGTGTAGTGAGTCGAAACAAAGCATTATCTCACCAAGTGCAACATTATTTCAAACCACGATTGTGAATAAAAAATCAGTACAATACTAGTTATGTGTAGATATCTTTGTAGAATTTTTTTTTATTATTACAAACATCCACACTAAGGCCCGTATACATAGAGCGTGCTCAAATCGCTTCTTACGCTCAACTCAGCCAAGTCGTTCTCAAATCTTACTCGGCCGAGCGCACTCAATCGTAATCATAGTTAAATCTCGTCAATGTCTCCGCCGAGACCTACTCAAGAAAATCCTGAGTAAATCTCAAGTCAACTTCTTTTTTTTTTGCTGTGGACGCTAAGGATGTAACCATATTGCGCGTTACTGCGTAGTGTAGCCGTTCCTTTTTGTTGGTGGCTCGCCGTCGTTTGTACCAGAGCAGAGAAAAAATGGTGTTGCCATAATATGAAATTACCCCAAAATAT
Organism: Nematopogon swammerdamellus; assembly: GCA_946902875.1. Taxonomy (NCBI): domain Eukaryota; kingdom Metazoa; phylum Arthropoda; class Insecta; order Lepidoptera; family Adelidae; genus Nematopogon; species Nematopogon swammerdamellus. The sequence goes on from OX336352.1 coordinate 20,574,982, forward strand.
TTGATCTTTGAACCTATAAGCAGTAATATTATTTGAAGTAATATTTTTTTAGAAGTAATATTTAATTAATTGAGATAAAGTATAACATCTTACCCTTATTTGAAATGAACATTATATACCTACTTGATAAATAATGACGAGCAATGTTAGATCGTTCAAAAACGATGCGTATATATATTAACTTGGTTTTTAGGGTTCCGTATCCGGTACGGGACCCTATTACTAAGCCTACGCCGTCTGTCTGTCCGTTCGTCCGAGGGCTGTATCTCTTGAACCTTAATAGGTAGTTCGTTGAAATTTTCACATAATACGTGCTATTATTCCCGATTTAACAACAAAAATAATAAAAATAAGAAAAACTAAAAAATTCACGCGGGCTCCCATAGAAGAAAGCAAAAAGTGTATGCGCGCGCGCCATCTACCGAATAGAGTGTGAAGCATTTTAACTAATCATGACATTTAATTAATATGAAGTATTTCATAACACGCCATAGATGGCGTGAGTGGAGCTAACCATGACATAGCGATCCGGAACCCTCGGTGCGCGAGTTCGACTCGCACTTGGCCGGTTTTTGTGTGAACAGAAACACATTCTGAAGACAAACAATGTACTGATCTTTTTAAGTACCTACTTAGGCGATAGCAAAATATCTGAAATTTTTTCGACAGTTGCGAGGCAATAAAATAATATTTAAAGGCGGTTGAAGGTCGAAAAACTAAATACCTACTTTAAAAATGAATGCAGGAAAGGTTGTCAAACAGATGGTCAGACCGGCAGCACAGTTATCCTTTAATCATTATTTAGTTACAATTATTTTGTTTTTTTTTTCTAAAAATAAGTATATAACAATGAATTTCTCCTCTTTGTCTTGACTTTATAGCTGAAATCTTCGAAATCTAGCGAAAGGCCATAAACAAATTAACTCATCGTTACCGGTAAAGTTAGCCATATGATGTGATATTTGCCTTTATGTCTACTGCAGTAAAGTTCAATTTAACATAATACAAAATAGTCCCCTGCAAATTAAAAATACCACAGAGAAAAATTATAAGTATGAACTATATTAATTCATAGCCTTCGATTGGTTTTGTAAGATTCCTACTAATAATAGTCAATATCCTAGACTACATTTTATTGCACGGTACCTAGGTAGTTCTTTATGCACCTTTATATCTAAAGAACGTGCATTACAAAAAATAATTAGTCAGTAGTTTTTACGTGATCCAATAAACAAAGAAACCCCGATACAAACAAACCGACAGCCTGCGTTCCATTTTTCAATCATTCGCATTGATTAATAATGCAAATGATGCGAACTTGGAACGCCAAGTCTGTCTCGAGCCGTAGGATTTTGCTAAGTCGTGATATTTCGAGACTTGGGTTCGTCTCGGCTCAGCCGAGATTATTGGAGTAAAAGTTGTGAGTCTAGTCTCAAGCATTGTCTATGAATGCCAAATGACGACTTGAGACCGAGTTTTTGCCGAGCTAAGACTGAGAACTCTTTATGTATACGGGCCTAAGTTTGCTACGGGTTTTCATAGATTTTTCCGTCACTCTTGCCTAACGAATCGTGTCCGTACAAAGTTTCGATGTCATGCGGATATGAGGTTGCGCGGGCGCCGATGCTTGAGTGTTAAAATGCTAACTCAGTAGATTAGCAATCTTAATCTTTTTTTTTTCATTTTCAGTATGGAATCACATCACCTCGGCAAAGATAATGTAAATGTAACTCAACATAACTACGATATTTGCAATACTGATTTTTCCCATAACATACCTTTTAAACAGAACATATCGGATCATACGAGCAAAACCTCACATTGTGGCGTTCGTGGCAGAGCAAATTTATTGGACACCAGTGTAAGACATCATCGCTTTGACGTTTGCAATAGGGATTTCACAAGTCAAAATAATTTAAAAAAACACATGTTAACTCACACTTGTGAAAAACAACATCATTGTGAGATATGCAATAAATTTTTTTCACTAAACAGTAATTTTAAAAGGCACATGTTAACTCACACTGGTGAAAAACCACATTGTTGTCAGATATGCAATAAAAATTTTTTACTAAAGAGTAATTTAAAAAAACACATGATAACTCATACTGGTGAAAAACCACATCACTGCAACCTATGCAATAAAACATTCTCGCAAAAGCAAGGTTTACAAATACACATATTAACTCACACTGGTGAAAAACCACATCAATGTGACACATGCAATAAAAAATTCGCGGAAAAGGAAAGTTTAAAAAAACACATGCTAACTCACACTGGTGAAAGACCACATTGTTGTCAGATATGCAATAAAAAATTTTCACTAAAGAGTAATTTAAAAAAACACATGATAACTCATACTGGTGAAAAACCACATCACTGCAACTTATGCAATAAAACATTCTCGCAAAAGCAAGGTTTACAAATACACATATTAACTCACACTGGTGAAAAACCACATCAATGTGACACATGCAATAAAAAATTCTCGCTAAAGCAAACTTTAAAAGAACACATGTTAACTCACACTGGTGTAAAACCACATCGCTGCGTCATCTGCAAGAAAGGTTTCTCACGGCCTGCAAGTTTGAAGAGCCACATATTATCTCATAAGGGAGTGGACACGCTGAACTCACCGAGTAGCAGCGACGAGTCCCACCGCACTGCAGGTTCCACCTCGGCTTCCACCATCGTAGACGACCGCTAGCCGTTGTCGTTCCCGCAGACATGACATCACACACCCTCCCCTGTTTTTTAAATGTATTTTAGATTATTTTACTTTAATGGTGAATATAAAATTTGTATCAAAAGTAATATTATTCAATCTATTCTATCTGTTCCATACACCACACCCGCATTTTACGATTAGAAGAAAACTGAAGTGATCACGGACAGCCTAGAGCAGTGGTGTCTCAACTTGTTGTTCCATATTTCTGTCAAGCCCAGCGGGCACCAAGTAGGGAAACCACATCAATGTGACACATGCAATAAAAAATTCGCATTAAAGCAAATTTTTAAAAAGCATGTTATCTCACACTGGTGAAAGACCACATTGTTGTCAGATATGCAATAATTTTTTTTCACTAAACAGTCATTTCAAAAGTCTCATGTTAACTCACACTGCGGCGGGTGGCCGAGTGGTTTGGGCATCGGCTTCTCATGCGAGAGGTCCGCGGTTCGAATCCGGTCGGCCTGTACCAATGAGTTTTTTCTGACGAAAAAATTTAAGTACATACCTACACCTGCTGCTTCACCGTTCGGAACCGGTGTAAAACTGTAGGTTCCTTCCCTTGCCCCTTACTAGGTGGTAGGCTCAAATTCTAGCCGACTGGGTTGGTACCACCGTACTGGATGTAAGATGGCCGCATAGCAGCCTCGGTTGTGTTCTCCTCTAGTCCAGTATAGCCAGCAATCCAGGGAAGTCTCCGGTATGGCACCTACCTTCTCGGAGGTGATATTGGCTGGTCGGAGCATGCGCTTTGGCCCCTCTGACTCGGCCACCAATACCGGATTACATAAAAAAAAAAACACTGGTTAAAGACCACATTGTTGTCAGAATGCAATAATAAATTCTCACAAAAAATTTTAAATGTCTGTAAAATGTAATTTATAAAGTCTCAGATAAACAACATTTAAAGAGACACATGTTAACTCACACTGGCGAAAGACCACATTTTTGTCAGATATGTAATAAATGTTTTTCACTAAACAGTAATTCAAAAAGTCACATGTTAATTCACACTGGTGAAAGACCACATTGTTGTGAAATATGCAAAACAAAATCTCACTAAAACGGAATTTGAAAAGTCACAAATGTCAACTCACACTGGTGTAAAACCACATCGCTGCGTCATCTGCAAGAAAGATTTCTCACGGCCTGCAAGTTTGAAGAGCCACATGTTATCTCATAAGGGAGTGGACACGCTGTACTCGCCGAGTAGCAGCGACGAGTCCCACCGCACTGCAGGTTCCACCTCGGCTTCCACCATCGTAGACGACCGCTAGCCGTTCACGTTCCCGCAGACATGGCATCACACACCCTCCCCGGTTTTATAAATGTATTTTAGATTATGTTACTTTAATGGTGAATATAAAATTTGTATCAAAGTAATATTATTCAATCTATTCTACCTGTTCCACACACTACACCCGCATTTTACGATGAGAAGAAAGCTGAAGTGATCACGGACAGCCTAGAGCAGTGGTGTCTAAACTTGTTGTTCCATATTTCTGTCAACCCCAGCGGGCACCAAGTAGGGGCATTACCTACGTATGACGTTTACCTATAAATTTTAATGGGGTACGGTTTTTAAGACAAAGAGCCTCGAAAGTTTGTGGCTTGGTCATCGGCCGCCATTTTGAAAAAATTTCAAAACAAAGGTTAGCGATGAAACCTGGATAAATCGATAGGGGATACATAGACAAACATAAAATGTTATATATAATTACTTTCTAAAGTGTCACGTTACCGAGATAATTGGAGGTAAAAATGGCAACACGTTCAGTTCGTTGTTTACATATTTTTTATTATTTAAACTTATATATTACTAATTATATGGGTGGGGACCAAATTCGTTGTACTTTCCGACGAAAAATCGTGTCCGCCTATTTTAAGACAAAAAAAATATTTAAAATGTATTTTTTTTATTTCTTATACCAAAAAGAAAAGGCTAACTTATCGGTCTCGTTTCCCCATTATATAACTTAATTGTATGACGTATTCCAATAATTTTTATTATACTTTATGTAATGAAGTTAAGTTCACTCCCCATACGAAAACAGTATGTCCGCCCTTCGCCATATCAGGTTGATGTATTAACCTAAACCTCATCTTCTTCTGTTTCGGAGTTCATCGGTTTCTGTGTAATTTAATAACATGTATTGCCTGAGTTTTATTTTGTATATGCTTATATGTATTTACTATTTACTATGGTTACTTTATGGTTATTATATGTATGTATTTTATGTATATATATATATATATAAATCTTTGTTTTCTATTTTTCTATTATCTTAGCTAAGACAATGTTTTGTTGCACCTACCCTGGTTTTTATATTTTAAAAAGGGTAGGCTGGCGGAAAATGCCATAGGCATTAAGTACTACCTTCTGTACGCTTTTATTGTGCAATAAAAGTTTTTTGATTTTGATTTGATGTATTTATGATATTTTCAGTGACCATTACATCAAGACAAAAATGTATTTTATAGTCATGTCCGCCCTTTTCGTCGGTTGTGTGACAATTGGGTTGTGTCACAGAATTTTAGCACTACTATATACATTTTCAATGCGCTTTTGTGTTTTTCGCATGTGGCTACCCTTCTCCTAATGACAAACAGATAATCTGTGGCGCCAGCACCTTTTTTTTCGGAAGAAGTTGAAATCAGTATGTGGATTTCGGAATGTATCATCAGATAAATATAAATTAAAGGGTCCTTTGACAGAGTAAGTGCTGAAATATTGTTTACTGTGATTGTTATTTGACAACTAGTCATACAATTGTTTCAAAATAATGTAATTATTGGCTTAAATTTGGTTTAGATTCAGAGAAAGAAATATTTTTATGTTATATTTTCTAGTTTTTTGATAGGTTGTGTGAAGGTTGTGTCACAATATTGATTTAGTTCTGTGACGTCACACAGCCTAAGATTGATTAGGGTAACTTCACACTGGCAAATAATAAATGAAATGAAATGAATGAAATGAAAATATACTTTATTGTACAACATTGAATAAAAAGGTTACAAAAGGCGAGTTTAATGCCTTGCGGCATTCTTTACGAACTAACCTTTGGGATGTGGAAAACACGTAGGGGCGGACAATGCAGTACTAAACAGGGAACAGTTGTATTAAATATAAATACACACATATACAAATTGTACAAAGATACATACAATCAATATAAATCCTTATATACATAATTAGTACATATATACAATAAGAAATATAAATATCACAATATACCTACATCAACTCTTATATATTATACATACATACTTATATACATACTTTACATATATTTCAACTGGATTGAAGATGCAAGGGCATCGATGAGTATTTATATTTATTTTAACTACTCATTGCCATGTGGTATCAGAAATCGTTTGTGGATACGTTCTTTGAACATGTGGATAGTAGTGGAGCGACGTATCTCCTCAGCAGCCATACTCAAAGTGTGCTCCGCAGAGCCCTAGGGCTCCGCGGAGCCTCTGCGGGGGCTCCGCGAGAATACGAGAAAAAAAAATAAAAAATACACCTCTCCTCTCTGGCTCGATTCAGCTCGCCCGCTCAGACGTCACTTCTTCTCTTTTTCACTTTTTCTCTTTTATTATATTACTAGCTGTGCCCGCGGCTCCGCCCGCTCTCATGTTTCACTTCACTGCTAACCTCATAAGCCATTTAGCGTGATAGTAAGTAGCCTATAGTTGATGGGAAGAATCAAGCTATCCGTAGAATTTTGTTTTATTAAAATCGGTTCAGTGGTTCTCGAGTTATAAGCGGACAGACAGACAGACAGAAAGCAGACGTTGGATTTTATTATAGGTAAGGATAAGGATAAGGAAGGATATGAAAGTAACTCATACATGTAATATGATTATTAATAAAGAATGCACAAATTTTATTTTAGGGCTCCGTCAAATATTTCGCTTTCCTAAAGTGTTCCGTCACCAAAAAAGTTTGAGAACCGCTGCTCCTCAGGAAGCTGATTCCACATGCGAGCTGCACTGACTGTAAATGAGTCGGTGAAAACGCAGTGATTATTTACTCTGTGAGTCAGTGTAGAACGAACTCTAGTGGGCTGGTATTGCTAGGAGTAAGTTGTCAGTGGATCTCAGAGAGAGACCATGAGAACAGAGAAAATTAAACCGCTCATTTAGGTATATCGGAGCAGCAGGGTCGTTCAGTGTACGGAAGAGAAGAGATAAGACGTGGCTATTCCTGCGACTTCTAATATCGAGCCATGGTAAACGCGTGCGATATTCGGAAATGTGGTCGTACTTGCGCAGACCAAAGATGTAGCGAATGCACATATTTAAGAGTCTGTCAAGTTTGTTTAGAAGATCTTCATTTAAGTCGAGATAACACACATCTGCATAGTCAAGAATGGAGAGTAAAAGGGATTGAACAAGCGTGATCTTTGTGCCAGTAGGAATAAAGTTTTGAAGACGCTTGAGAGAATGCATGCTACCAAATATTTTAGAAAAATACTGTTGAAAAAAATGTTTTTGTGTGCGTGTGCATCCTCCGGCCTTCTTCCTGAACCATTGAAATGATTTTGTTCAAAATGAATTTTTAGGGGTTCAAGGTGATTTCGATAAAATACGATAAAATAATGTTAGCTATTATACAGAAGAGTTCTGTTCTGTATCATATAGCGAGTAAAACCTATATAAAATGTTTATGACCTTGGCCTTTTTTGATGTTAATTAATTTTCTTTATGGTATTAAAAAAAAATTGTTGGTTGATTTTTATAACCTAATCGATTCAGTTTCATAACATTAACAAAAAAGTATTCATGACCATTATAATGTAACACGCGTAAGTTGGTAAAAAACATCAAATTCTTTCGATTCCATACCAAAAAATAACTAAAATCGATCACAATTTCTGAATGAAAGAGATCTATGTTTTTGGAAAACTTTTTGTTCCTGGCATGAAACCGAACCGATTAGGAATTTCCTTGAAAACATCTTACTTAACCTTTACTTTTATTGCTAGTGTGAACACACCTTAATAGTGTTGATTGTGTGTCGGTTGTGTGACAAGTTGTGTGATGGTTGATGGTACAGCGAATTTGGTCCCCAGTCCCCACCCATATACTACTACTTATATAAGGTCTTTTTTTAACTGACAATGCGTAAAGGGGGTGTTATGTATCGGAAATAGATCATATTAAAATTATAAAAAATATTTGTATTTTTATAATTTACTTTATAATAAAAAATACTAACAGACGAATACCAGCAGAACGGATTGTATTTCCGATACAGAAACCCCCATTTACGCATTGTCAGTTAAAAAAAAAGACTATATAGGGTCTTTCAATAGTAAGTAACGATACGCTAAGGGGGGGGGGGGGGGGGGGGGGGGTTCTGTATCATATAGGGAGTAAAACCTATATAAATGTTTTTGGACCATGGCCTTTTTTTTATGTAAAATATTTTTTTATGTATTTAAATATAAAAATAGGTGGCTGATTCACGATCAGTTTCTTAACAGTAACAAAAAAGTCCTCATTACCATTATGACGTAACACGTGTGTTGGAAGACTGTTTTGTTCCTGGTATGAAACTGAAACGAAATTATTTTTTTTACATTTTTTTACACTGTATCTAAAAAATAATTGGTATGGGAACGTGATCAACTGATCAGTATCTGATACACATACACTCCTTAGCGTATCGTTACCTACTAATGAAAGACCTTATATATTATTTAACTAAAAGTATAAAGTAAGTATTATTAAAGTATGAGTATTTTACAAAAAGTGCTAGATTATGCGCTGTTTATGAACTTTTATAATTAAAAATATAAAATAGGTAGGTACCTATATAATATGAAATGTAAAAACATAATAGGAAATCACGCTCTCCGTGGACCCCCGATCCTCCGCAACCATCTTTTTTGGATTCATCTATCAGTATAGGTACTCATGTATAACCTACACCTACCCCCACGCAATGTCTCCGTCCCTGAATGACCCTTGGTACTCTGTTTCCCACTCGAAACTTCCAGGTATTTATATTTTCGTCGCTTCAGTTCGGGAGTTGTCTAAGTCAAATTTTTAGCGAAAATGAGCTGAGAATGCAGGTTGATTCAGCAGATTTTTCTGAATATTTCTGCATTTAAAGCTCATTTTCGCTAAAAATGTGACTTAGACAACTCCCGAACTGGAGCGACGTTTTGTAGAATCTTTTGAAATTATACTCCCTCATCATCGCATCTGAAGACATGCTCACGATAGAGGTTTCTATATCTAAGAGATTCCTATAAAGGCCCCTCGTTACTTTAGAGTGCCATATTTTGTCCCTACCACTGACAACTGCCCGTAGCATGCTGTATGGCCATCCTTGCCTCCATTTGCACATGAATGTACAAAGGATGCAGGTCAAGCATAGCTTCCATCGCCGCTGTCGGTGTTAAGGACATCGCTCCAGTAATTGATCGGCAAGCTAGTCTTTGCATAGTACTATTAAGGTTTTCCCTGGAAGTTCTCTGTTGGGTCTTTTTGTGCCATGCAATACATCCGTAAGTTACCTACGTTCCCACCGGCCTAACCACGGTTGTATACAGCCAGAGAATCACTTTTTACTACAGGGATCACACTATACTCTATTCACCGAGTCGACCTAGTATGGCGCTCTCTCTGTCCCACATTGGCATACAAATGATAAGGACGAAAAATGAGAAGGCCCCGCCCACGGGCGCATGCATGTACGTGATTGGATGCATGCGGGCTATGCATCCAATCACGCGCAAGACCATATCTCCAGTACTAGGTCGACTCGGCGAATAGAGTATAGTCGAGAGCAGGTACCCATAGCTATTATGTTGGCATTTGGTATACCTATAGTAAATATGACTACATATTCCAGGTGAGTTTTTGATCCAGAATTACTCCTAGATATTTAACCTCACTGGATAATTACTTAGTTTATTAGATTAGTTAGGCTTAGTTACTTAGATTATCAGATTTAGGTACTTACCTACTTAGTTTCATCTTAACTTTATATACCTAGATAACTTTATGAAATAAATTACTTAAAAATAATACAATCTAGACCTAAGAATTACTAAATTAACTAGGTAACTACCTATACAAAATCTCCCTATGAATAAAAATAATCGTGCATAGTCCCTATGGACGATAGTTAGAAAGGTCCCCATGCATGACTGAAGCGGCGTTCCCCCTCTGGATGGCCAGGCTGAACAGGCTGGCAGCCAGAATTTTTTCCTGGCCATCCTGATGGAGAACATCGCGAGATAATTTTGAGATAGTTTTACTTAAAATTTATATTTAGCTTTGTAGCTCTATATTCATGACCCGTAAAATCAGTATTGATGGATCATACTGAAAACATTCAGTATCCTAGCTAGACTACCCTAGACGCACAATATAATGTTAGATGAAATTCGACTTCCCAATGAAATGGATGATTTCGAAAATTATTTTCGAATGTCTAACGCTAACGTGGCGGCAAGTTCACCCGGTGTTATGGGCTGACATCATGGATTTTGTGGTGATGTAGCCAAATGTGTCAGTTTTAATAAAAAAAAATTGTCTACGTCCCTATCTTATACTAGGTGACAGGGTTCAACCCGCCCGGGTTGGTACCACCGCACTGAATAAAACGTCGGTCGAAACGAGTAAGTATGTAAATAGTTTGTGTTTGAAATTTGATTGATGAATTTGATTAGTAAAATTGTAGCCGGCACGACCGAGGGGAAGCACTGACATGACACCTAATTCACCCGGTGTTATGGGCTGACATCACGGATGTTGTAGGTGATGTAGGCAACCATGTCAGTTTCCCTAAAAAAAAACATTACTTAGCAAGGTTTTCGGCGATAGTCAAAAGAATCACTAAGCCAGACCCATATCGTATGCTGTTTCGATGACGTAATACATATTGACACGAGGCTACACGCTCAATATTTATCACAATACGAGGGATCATCAGTACGGAATTGGGAAATCTAGAAATCCTGTGATAAATATTCTCATCCGTCAATGCACTAGCCTACACTATCAGTAAATACCACGATATGTGGTCTTTACTGACGGACCACAGTATTTATTGAGCGTGTAGCCTTCGCTTAACGTCACAGATAAAAAAAAACTCATTTTTCTAATTTGGTTTTTATTTGCTCCAAATTATTGTTCAAAATAAATTAAAAATATAGGTTCACAGTCATCTAATTTTATCTTTTTAGGTTTTTTTAATATCTTATAATGTCGACGGTGGAAAGGAAGAATGTATATAATACGCCACTTGGGCGAAAATGAGTTAAATACCTAATTATGTCGCAGTATTATTATGAGATTAGTAAAATTATAATTTTACTAGTAAAATCATAATCCTTCGTATTATTGTGAGTCAAGGTAAAAATTCACAATCTTACTTTCATTCATTCATTCAAAATCATCAATCACGCGCTGCTCGTACAGTGACACCTGTAACACCTGTAACCAGTAACACCTGACAATATGCCGCGCGTCACTCAAGATTTACTTGCCAACACAGACTGTTTTCCATCCATTTACGATTTCATTATTTTAACAATTGGCGATATATAAATAAAAAGAATAACAACAGACAAGGCTGCATGGTAGAATACCTTTGCCTATCCCAAAAAAGGGATAAAAAAAAAATTATGGTGTCCAACGTCACAAATATAAAAAATCTAATTTTTTATATTTTGCTCTAAATAAAATATTCTTTGCTCTAAAACACTGATCGCGCTCTTACGGTGATCATCTTGTAATCAAATGTTAACATCATCTTGTGATCCTTGTGTGTGACCGTACACCTTACGGACGTCGTGAAGAAGAAGAAGATAGTTGAATAATAGAAGGACGCAGTACTGCGCCCTGCCGGCCGACACCAATACGCCGTCCCTCAGCTGAGCGCAGGCCGCGGGCGCGCGTGTCGCGGCGACGCGGACCGCTCCCGACTCCGCTACAGCGAGAGTGAAGGGCGCCTCTCCGCTTGTTTTATCGAGTAGCACTTAGATGCGACTGCGCTCACCTCCGAGTGTGCTGCGAGTCCTCTTTTGAAGGTAACCTTCCACATACCTTGATATCTTGCATTGTTGAACATTCGTGTATTCTTGAGATTGTAAAGCGGACATGTTTCCCCTCTGCAAGGGGGTTAACCCCCTGCTGAAGTTTTGCGAGGGAGGGGGAGAGCTGAACGCGGCGGTCGGTGTTATACTAGAGTTTTTGCAGCACAACACCGATTACTCTGCTTACCCTGATTGATAGTTGGGATACAGCGTGTGGTATTTAAACTATTCCCTTTGTTTCAGTTTTACTCGCGACTTGTCGTGAATCATGTCATGAATCATGACTGATGAAAAACGTATAATGTACAAAAATGAAGACAACCGCAGAACTTCACGGCCGGGTGCGGTCTCTACTCTACATAATGCTCTCGCCGATAAAGTTTGCCCGCCGGAGACAAGTACTGTTAAAACTGAACCACCTGATGTTAACTATGATGTCTGCTCGACGGATGATATTGCGAATGTAAAGAGTGAGGTTTCTCTCGTTGCGGATGAAGTTTGCTATCTGGAAATGGATACTGCTGTTAAAAACGAGCCGTTGGACGTCAACGATGATGTGTGCTTATGGGACGGTGCTGGTAATGTGAAGATCGAGGTTCCTGATGTTTGCATTGAAGTCTGCCCGCTGGACCCGGCCGCTGTCGTCAAGCAGGAAGTGGACATTGAACCCACTGTGCTGCAGTATCCAGATATTAAGTACAATTTGCTGCCTTGCAAGCCAGTTCCTGAGAATAATGTTGCACAGTGAGTAACAAGTTTTGTTCGGAATGTGTTTTGTGAATTTACGCATTTGAAAAATATAATTTATTTATTTATTTATTTATTTATTTATTTATTAGAGAAGCCACAGAGATAACATAAATAAGACAAAATCCTTACCTATAATAAAATCCAATGTCTGCTTTCTATCTGAGTGTCTGAGTGTCTGAGTGTATGTCTGTCTGTCCGCTTATAACTCGAGAACCACTGAACCGATTTTAATAAAACAAAATTCTACGGATAGTTTGATTCTTCCCATCAACTATAGGCTACTTACTATCACGCTAAATGGCTTATGAGGTTAGCAGTGAAGTGAAATATGAGAGCGGGCGGAGCCACGGGCACAGCTAGTATACTATATAACTAAGTACAACAATAGGCCTATGCTACCCCCACAAATGTTCCCCTTGAGACATAACATTATTAACATAAAAAATGGCTAACTATAAATAAGTGCGTACAAAACAAACAGTAATAAAGTAAACTTAAAAATAAAACACACATAATGAATAGGTATTGATGAGACATTAGAAGAGGTGTGTCACTGTCACGACGTGAAGAACTTTTGTGTCTGCTTACTGCGCTGGAAATCAGACAGAAAGACAGGTTTCCGTATCACGTACGGAAGCCTATTACTAAGCCTCCGCTGTCTGTCCGTCCGTCCGTCCGCCAGTCTGTCCGAGGGCTGTATCTCTTGAACCGTAATAGGTAGCCCGTTGAAATTTTCACAAAATATGCGTTACTATGGCGGATATAACAGCAAATAAGAAAAATAAGAAAATGTTAAAAATTAAGGGGGCCCCCATACAAGAAACGTACAATAGAATAGATTAGTCACACTATTGAATAATAGATGGCGCCACAGGCTTTTATACATTGCATGTTGAAAGACAAAAGATAGGCAGATAATAGCAGATAGATATTCTTGAATATTTACTTTTTCGAAATCGATTTTATTTTGGATTTTTATTTTTTCATGACAGTTTTGAAATTGAATATGGGCAGGGAGAGCGTTCCAGAGTTTACCGATTCTGTAGAGGAAAGACCTGGTTTTTCTTTTGTATGGATACTAACACGGTTGGCTACATCACCTACAACGTCCGTGATGTCAGCCCATAACACCGGGTGAAATAGGTGCCTTGCCAGTCCTTTGATCGTGCCGGCTACACTGAACTGGTCGGAAAACACAAACGATTTACATAGCCGTTTCGACCGACGTTTCATTCAGTGCGGTGGTACCAACCCGGGCGGGTTAAACCCTACCACCAAGTAAGACTAGGAGGGAAGGGACCTACAGTTTTACGAGGAATCCGAACTTCGGTCAGCCTGCACCGGTCAGCGGTCACCCATCCAAGTACTGACCGCACCCAGCGTTGCTTAATGTTTTGGGCCCAATCCGTGAAAGACGCTTCATCGCAGGACCGCCGAGACGACCGTCGCAGCGCCGCAAAGATCAGGTGAGCTTCCAAATGGCCTTCGGACGATATATTTCCCGACCATTCGGTATTGCCCGACAGAATGCCGCTTGGTCGCTTACCTCACACTGCGCGACTCTGCTGTCCTCGTCTCGGCGTTCCCGCGATGGCGTGTCTTCACGTGCTAGGGGTTCCAAGACTTTAGTTCGACACGCGCGCGATTGTGATAAGCGGTAGGTGCGCGCGGCGTCCGTCGGTTGCCCGCGCGCGAGGAGTAGTCGGTGGCTGCGTGCCGCAAGGCGCCCGTCGCCTCGGCAGGCCAGCGCGCGCGGAGAGAGATATCGGACCAACTGATGTCCCGTAAATTACAATGCAACAGGTTCAAGGCAATGGCGGCCAACGTGGCGTCGCCTCACATCAAGGTTTTTCAACCGCAAAGCTAGCGCGCGGCGATCGCGGCTGAGCTACTACTAAGAAAACGTGAAAACGGAAGTTGTCAGAAAGGTAGTAATAGATTTAAAATCACAGAAGAAATAGTACTGTCAAATTTTGAAGACATAAACAATAAAAACATGGATTATTGACAGCGCATGTACGTCACATATGACTGGTGACAGGGAAATGTTTGTAACCATGGAAGAATGTAATCAAAATGGAACTGTGAAGTTTGGAAATGATAAATATGTGTCGGAAATAAAAGGAATTGGAAGTGTTGAACTGAACTTATCAGAATACAAGAAGACTACACTCACGAAAGTACTGTATGTACCAGGACTTTCGGTAAACTTGATTTCAGTATGTAAATTAACTGATAAAGGTTATGACGTAAAATTCGAAAAGGATAATGCTACAATATATTTTCCGGATGGAAAAGTTTGCTTAACGGGAATACGAAAAGGAAATCTGTATTTTTTGAAAGTAAAAATGTTTGAAAGTAATAACATTGTAAGTGAGCAGAAAAACATAAAAGAGTGGCATCAAAAGTTGGGCCACATGAACGAAGTGGATATGAAGATAGCATTAAAAAATGGAAGCCTACGAGGTTTAGAATTCAATCCATCAGAGAAACTGGACGAGTGCGAAACGTGCATACTAGGAAAACTGGCACGGAAACCATTTCCTGAAAGAGATCGTCAAGCAAGAGAAACGTTAGAGATAATACACACAGATGTTTGTGGACCCATGAGAGTACCAAGCCTAGCTGGGTCAAGATATTTCGTAACATTCATTGATGACAACACAAGATACTGCAAAGTATATTTCATGAAAAAGAAAAATCAAGTTCATGAAAAGTTTATAGAATTCAAAAATATGGCCGAAAACTGGTCAGAAAAGAAAATAAAATGTCTACAATTTGATAATGGAGGTGAATACTGTAACCACGAGTTTACACAGTATCTGAAAAGCCAAGGAATTCAATTAAGAATCACGGCGCCATACACCCCACAGCAAAACGGACTGGCTGAAAGAAAAAATAGAACACTATGTGATAAAGCCAGATGCATGTTACTAGAATCAAATTTAGAAGAAACGTTTTGGGCGGAAGCAGTTTGCACTGCTAATTACTTATCGAACAGAAGTCCTTGTAAGCCATTACAGAGCGCAACTCCATTTGAAAAATGGGTTGGACGCGTGCCTTGTGTAAAGCACTACTATGTGTTTGGTTCAAAAGCGTTTGTCCTAAACAAAGCAAATAGAAAAGGAAAATTTGCAGCAAAAGCCAAAATAGGCATTTTTGTTGGATATTCTGAGACATCGAAAGCGTTCAGAATATGGAACACAAAACAAAGGCGAATGGAAATATCAAGAGACACAAAAATATTAAATGAAAAGTATTTCAAGAACCCAAAACCGGAAGAAAATTATAAAGGAGAACGACCACAAGAAAATCACGATAAAGGACAACGACCACAATATTTTATTGATTTCACAGTACCACGTCCTAGTACAGAAAAAGGTGATATCGAAGATTATGGCTCTTCAGAAAATCAAGATGAAAGTTCTGAACGAAATGAAAATGAACCCGCAGAAATGGAAAATGAAACCAGAGGAGAATACACTGGTGTTCCACAATGTGACGAAATTGATGAAAATTGTGGAACTGATGATGAAGAAATTATTGTGGGAGCCAGAGATGACGAAAGCATCCAAAATAAAAGAGAAAGAAGACCTTCATGCTGGATGAAAGATTATGAGATTTCAAATTTGTGCAATGAAGATGAAGAGTCAGATGAGTGGTACGACGCCATCAAATCAGAAATAAAAGCGCAGATAAATTGGAAAATCGTAGATAAAAAGGCCAGTGCAAACATAATCGGCAGTAAACTGATTCTTAAAAACAAATACCGTGCTGATGGAAGCCTAGAAAGGAAGAAAGCTAGACTCGTAGCTAGAGGTTTTGCGTAACAGCCCGGAGTCGACTATAATGAAACGTTTGCACCAGTAGCTAGATTAAGTTCAATAAGATTGTTTCTTGCAATGTCAGTTGAAGAAAACATGAAAATCAACCACCTGGATGTATCTACCGCATTCCTAAATGGTGATATTGATGAAAATATCTACATGAAAACACCAAGAAACCTAGAAAAATATTTGAAAGATATAATGAAAGAAAGCAAAGATAAAGACAAGCCGATTTTTCTGAAAAGTAAGAAGATGCTAGAAGACATACAAAAGTCAAAAGGTGAAAATGTATGCCTATTAAGAAAAAGTTTATATGGACTGAAACAAGCTGGAAGACAATGGTACATAAAATTGGACTCAAAACTAAAGGTAATGGGATTCAAACCAACCAATGCTGATCCGTGCATATATGTATTGGAGAAAGGGGGAGAGAAAACAATCATATCCATATACGTAGATGACATACTCATTGCGTTCTCCAATAACACAACTCTAAAACTTATAAAGAAAGTTCTAATGAATACTTTTGAAATGCGAGATCTAGGAGAGTTGGAGTACTATCTCGGCATAGAATGCAGAAGAGAAAATAATGGTATAAAACTGACACAGAAAAATTATATAGAAAAGTTACTAAATACTTTTGAAATGAAAAACTGCAAACCATGTGCAACGCCCATGGAGTTTGGCCTAAAGCGTGAAAAGCGTGAAATTGATATTGCGGAAAGGAATAATATTCCTTATCAAAAATTAATAGGCTCACTGATGTACCTGGCCGTAGCTGTGAGACCTGATATAATGTTCGCTGTAAGTTATCTGAGCCAATACAACACGTGTTACGACACAGAGCACTGGAAGGCCGCAAAGAGAGTATTGAGATATTTGGCGGGATCGAAAAATATTGGATTATTCATGACAAAAACATGTAAACCAATTATTGGAATGGCTGATGCTGACTGGGCAGCTTGCACTGTGGACAGAAAGTCGTACACAGGTTACTGTTTTAAATTTGCCAACTGCGTCATAAGCTAGGAATCGAAGAAACAGAAAACAGTTGCTCTCTCAACAGCCGAAGCAATACATGTCCTTGACTGAAGCAGCAAAGGAAGCATTACATTTAAAAATGCTCATGAATGAAATGAAGCTGAAAGTGAAAAATATCACTATCTACAATGACAACCAGGCCGCGCAAATGCTATGCAAAAATCCTGTTATCAGCTCAAAGTCAAAACACATCAGCATAAAACAACATTTTATAAGGGAAACGATTCAAAGTGGAGATGTTGATGTGAAGTATAAACGAACAGAGGATTTAGAAGCAGATATATTTACAAAGGCTTTACCGGGACCCAAATTCATACAGTTGCGAAGAGAACTGGGATTATGCGAATGAAGATAATTATTTTTTCAAGAAGGTCATTCGTAAGGAGGAGTGTTGGAATGAAAACTACTTGCTATAATACTCATGGCCTAGTTTGAATTTAGAATATGTCAAATGTTATTTTGTTTATAACATGGCTGCCATCCTTCTATCAGTGTAATATGATTTAAATAAAATAGCTCTGAATAATAATATCTTTCCATGCATCTATGCAGTTAAAACGGCTAGTTCTAACACTGACCAGCGCCGGAAAACGAATCCGTCACGATGACTTTAGGGCGCGCCGATCGCCCACTTGTACCAACTGGGACATGGCAATGCAAGGGACGTTGGATCTATGGATTTCAAACAATCTATTTCAAACACCCCTTGAAGGACCCGAGACTGTACTTGTATTGCATTTGTGAGTGTGCAGTGAGTCAAAACAAAGCATTATCTCAACAAGTGCAACATTAATTCAAACCACGATTGTGAATAAAAAGTCAGTACAATACTAGTCATGTGTAGATATCTTTGTAGATTTTTTTTTAATTATTACAAACATAAACACTAAGTTTGCTACGGGTTTTCATAGATTTTCCCGTCACTCTTGCCTAACGAATCGTGTCCGTGCAAAGTTTCGATGTCATGCGGATATGAGGTTGCGCGGGCGCCGATGCTTCAGTGGTAAAATGCTAACTCAGTAGATTAGCAATCTTAATCTTTTTTTTTTTCATTTTCAGAATGGAATCACATCACCTAGGCAAAGATAATGTAAATGTAACTCAACATAACTACGATATTTGCAAAAGTGATTTTCCCCTTAACATACCTTTTAAAAAGAACATATCGGATCATACGAGAAAAACCTCACATCGTGACGATCGTGACAGAGCAAATTTATTGAACACCAGTGTAAGGCATCATCGCTGTGACGTTTGCAATAGGGATTTGACAAGTCAAAATAATTTAAAAAAACACATGTTAACTCACACTTGTGAAAAACAACATCATTGTGAGATATGCAATAAATTTTTTTCAATGAACAGTAGTTTAAAAAGGCACATGTTAATTCACACTGGTGAAAATCCACATGACTGCAACCTATGCAATAAAACATTCTCGCAAAAGGAACATTTAAAAACACACATGATAACTCATACTGGTGAAAAACCACATCACTGCAACCTATGCAATAAAACATTCTCGCAAAAGCAAGGTTTAAAAATACACATATTAACTCACACTGGTGAAAAACCACATCAATGTGACACATGCAATAAAAAATTCGCGGAAAAGCAAAGTTTAAAAAAACACATGTTAACTCATACTGGTGAAAGACCACATTGTTGTCAGATATGCAATAAAATTTTTTCACTTAAGAGTAATTTAAAAAAACACATGATAACTCACACTGGTGAAAAACCACATCAATGTGACACATGCAATAAAAAATTCTCAGATAAACAACATTTAAAGAGACACATGTTAACTCACACTGGTGAAAGACCACATTGTTGTCAGTTATGCAGTAAATTGTTTTCCCTAAACAGTCATTTAAAGAAACACATGTTAACTCACACTGGTGAAAGACCACATTGTTGTCAGAATGCAATAGAACATTCTCACAAAACAGTAATTTAAAAATTCATATATTAATTCACACGGGTGACAGACCATCACAGACCATGATAGATCGCTGTGAGGTATGTAACAAACATTTCTCACATAATAGTCATTTAAAAAGACATATTTTAACTCACACTGGTGAAAAACCACATCAATGTGACACATGCAATAAAAAATTCTTAGAAAACGATGTGGCGGTGACTCATTGGGCACATTGCACATTTCATGACAGTGCAGCAAGGTGGGGCACTTTCCCCCACGCGCCCGCGGACTTACGTGCCCTAAAGAATTGCCCACAGTACTGATGGGCTTACGAGCCGCATTGCGTGAAAATGCGGACGTAAGCGCCGCACAGTTGGTATACGGCACGCAGTTGCGACTCCCAGGAGACTTCTTTAAACACTCAAATCTAACAGATGAGGTAGGTGAAAGCTTCGTTGATAGGCTCCGTATGCATACCGAAGGTATAGCACCGGTGCCAGCTCGAGAAGCACGACAAAACTCCACTTTCATACATGCGGACCTAAATAAGACTGCACATGTCTTCGTAAGAAACGACCATGTAACGAAACCGTTGATCCCTCCGTACGCGGGTCCATTCAAGGTCATAAAGCGATGCGAGAAGTATTTTATTGTTGAGTTACCCCAAGGAGAGAAAGCGGTCAGTATCGATCGACTCAAACCAGCTTTCATACTAAACAATAAGGGTGCACAAGACGCCACACAGCGACAGGCTGGCGTGATTCGCACTGCGCAGCAAGCGCATTCCCCGCCAGTCCCGGCAGACGGTGTAATCGACACCGACGCTGCAGCTGATGACATTACTAGATCAGTTCCGATAAGCACTCGCAGCGGCCGAGTCATTAAAGCACCGGTCCGATTCTGTTAACTTTTTTAAATTAATGTATTTACTTCTACTGAGAAGAAATTTCAAATAAGGAGTATCGGAACCTGATATTATGCAGAGTAATTTTAACAAGCGTTGGTACAATTTTAATGTTAATATTAGCTGTATTGTAAATGTGTAAATTTAAAATGTAAACATAGGTAGTTAAGGCAACTTGTAAAATATACTTTGCTAAACATTTTTACTTAATTCTCAAGACGATCAGGCTTAATATTCTGTCCTGATTTAGGAAAGGCAGTGCTGTATTATGTACAAAACCGAAACACATATGAGATTAATGTAATAATTGTAACGATAAATTCTGAAATGTATCTTGTATTTATCTTATAAGAAATAGGGCGAGAGGCAGGCCACATAACGTTGACCAAGTGACATACCAAAAAGTGTATACTCGGTGGCCCCGTTAAAGAATAATGTATTTCAGTAGGGTATTAACGTATGCAAAACGACATCCTCGAGATGATGTGCAAAAATTTGTAGGTCACCTCAGCTTTGGCCGAGAAACATACAAAAAAAGCGCATACTCTGTGACCCGGTTAAATAAATGTACTCGTAGTTTAGTAAGTTATCAATGCATGCAAAAACAATTCTCGATATTGTTCGAAATGTTTCGCACCTGGTCAGCAAAAGTGAAATATAGGTCACCTCGGAATTGACCGACTGACACGCAAAGAAATTGTATACTAAGTAACACTGTTAAGAAAATGAAATTAGTAGGTTACTGACGTATGTAAAAATAATTATAAACATTATGTGCAATTTGTCATAGAAATGCATAAGCGAGTAGGTACATAGCTGCAGGCGAGCGATGCACTCGTTACGACGAAATCTGACTCAGCAAGCGTTTCGCGCGTGCATATCGATAAACGCTACAGTAAACCACAGTACAGTGTGTTCGATTGTTAATATCGACTTGACCATAGTACATATTTAGTACAGTAAAACACAATTGTAATTGAAATTTTTGTTGAAGGAAATTGTATAGTTTTTCTTTAAGTTTTTTTTGGGGATGGAGTGATGTGGCGGTGACTCATTGGGCACATTGCACATTTCATGACAGTGCAGCAAGGTGGGGCACTTTCCCCCACGCGCCCGCGGACTTACGTGCCCTACTAGTACCACCACGTCGCCCCAGCTCCTCAGTCTTCGGCTAAGCAACCTAACGTGTATACATGCACTGCGCCTGAGCATCCGGCTCGCGCTTACGTTGTACTCGCGAGCAATATAAAGTATTAACCTAAACTGTTGCGTTTACTTTAGCTCCCACACGCCGAGACTCAAGTTAAGTGGACACGGACATATATTACTTATATCACTCCAACACTTACAACAACATTTAAAGAGACACATGTTAACTCACACTGGTGAAAGTGAAAGACCTCTTGAATATGAAAACTAGAGATACTTGTAGGACAGCGTTCGGGGAGTTAGGAATCATGACATTACCAAGTGCATATGTTTACCAGAACATATGCTATGCCAGAAAATATATTCATGATTCCTCTCTTAATTCCGACAATCATAACTATGATACACGGTGTAAGAATAATGTACAAATAATAAGACATAGATTATCTAAAACCTCAAAAAGCTTTATTTGTAATAGTGTTAGATTTTACAATAAACTGTCTTCTAACATAAAACAATTAGAAGATAATAATTTTAAACGAAGAATTTAACAAATGTTAATTGAAAAGAGTTATTATTACACTATTAAGGATGCTTTAGCTGACCATAATTTTATCTGAGAATCTGACTACTGTTTTTCCCACTAAATAACTTGACAATTGGATACACTTTGTATCTTTAGATTTTTAACATGACTTATTTATTACATTTCTTTGTAATAAACTTTTACTAATATTTGTTGAATTGACTTGATATATTTAAGTATCAAATTGACGATGGCACTATACACCAGATATAGGTAATTTAAATAGGCAGAGTGGTCAGATTCTTCAGTATTCATGTTTATGCTGTAAATATGAATGCTCTTGTGAGCGGTAGTATGGGTTAATTATTTATAAGTTACTATAATATAACACTTATAAGGTACTAACAAAACATTGTGACTTGCGAAGTTTGTTTGTCAGTTCTTCTTCGCATTGAATTTAGAACTGGCGGAATTTTCGACATGTCCAAGCGTAGGTTACCTACCTGTGGATGAAATTATACAATAAACAATAAACCACATTATTGTCAGATATGCAATAAAACATTTTCACTAAACAGTAATTTAAAAAGTCACATGTTAACTCACACTGGTGAAAGACCACATTGTTGTGAAATATGCAAAAAAAAAATCTCACTAAAACGGAATTTGAAAAGTCACAAATGTCAACTCACACTGGTGTAAAACCACATCGCTGCGACATCTGCAAGAAAGGTTTCTCACGGCCTGCAAGTTTGAAGAGCCACATGTTATCTCATAAGAGAGTGGACACACTGAACTCGCCGAGTAGCAGCGACGAGTCCCACCGCGCTGCAGGTTCCACCTCGGCTTCCACCATCGTAGACGACCGCTAGCTGTTGTCGTTCCCGCAGACATGACATCACACACTCTCCCTGTTTTATAAATGTATTTTAGATTATGTTAATTTAATGGTGAATATAAAATTTGTATCAAAGTAATATTACTCAATCTATTCTACCTGCTCCACACACCACACACGCATTTTACGATGAGAAGAAAGCTGAAGTGATCACGGACAGCCTAGAGCAGTGGTATCCAACTGGTTTCGCATTAAAGGGCTACTTCCATATTTCTGTCAAGCCCAGCGGGCTCCAAGTAGGGACATTACCTACGTATGACGTTTACCTATCAATTGTAATGGGGTACGATTTTCAGACAAAGAGCTTCGAAAGTTTGTGGCTTGGTCATCGGCCGTCATTTTGAAAAAAATTCATAACAAAGGCCAGCGATGAAACCTGGATAAATCGATAGGGGATACATAGTCAAACATTTTTTTTTCTGTAATCCGGTATTGGTGGCTGAGTCGGAGGGGCCAAAGCGCGTGCTCCGACCAGCCAATGTCACCTCCGAGAAGGTAGGTGCCATACCGGAGACTTCCCTGGATTGCTGGCTATACTGGACTAGAGGAGAACACAACCGAGGCTGCTATGCGGCATAAAATGTTATATATAATTACTTCCTAAAGTGTCACGTTACCGAGATAATAGGAGGTAAATATTGAATACGTTCAGTTCGTTGTTTACAACTAAACATATTTTTTATTATTTATACTTATACACGGTGTTGCAACCCCAACCGTAAAACCCGAAAGGGGGTGATTCTGTACCTGAAATAGAACAACTTTTGTTCTACGACTTTTTTATTTGAAGAAAAAAAAAATTTTTTTCTCCATGAGAATAGGTAATTAAAATTTTTTTTTTGTTTCATTTTTTTTCTTCACACAAGTTGTTTAGTTTCACATATAGAATAACCCCCTTATGTCATTTAAAAATATTACGGGGGCAACTGCAACACCGTGTATATTACTAATTATATACTACTACTTATACTGGCTGTCCCAGAAACCGACGATAATCCTTTGACAGGAGATTAATAGTATAATATTATTAATAAAAGAGGGCTAATTACCACAGCTGTGTGAAGTATGCAGTCGAGATCTGTAATGCGGCAAAGGTAACAATATTCATCAGCTCGCTACTATATGTGCCGACTCGACTGCATGATTCGCACAGAATCAATACTGCCGCACACAGGAGCAACCATCTAGTGTATATGTTGACCAGGAGCGTTCCTAACACCATCTATATCGATGTGAATGGGCTGGGAAAGTCATGCTATGCACTGGATGGCCGTATTAATAGCATGGGCCGAAAACTAATCCATTCAAATGTACAGAACTGTAATCTTAGTATGAAAAAATCAAATCTACACTTTGTAGAATTAGTAAATAGTGATCCTAAAGATAAGCCAATAGAATCAAACTCTTTTTTATGCTAACTTCTGTTCTTAGTGGCCGTGATTCATTTGAAACCAAATTAAATTCTCCTAAACATTGTCATCTATTAAAAAATAAGTCAAATTGCAAAAATAAGCTAGTTATAAGTCATCAAAATGTACAGGGTCTGCGCGGTAAAAATCTACTATTAGAATTAGTTTTAAAAGAAAATCAAATTGACGTTTACTGCGTAACCGAGTCCTGGATAGATTGTAATGAATTAAGCACTCAATGTATTAATAACTATTCTATTATTAGCAGTAGCCATCGAAAAAACTTTATAAGAGGTGGTACTTTAATTCTTGTGAAGAACGGTCACAAAGCTAAGAACAGACTAGATGTAGTAAAAATGTCAATAGAAAAAGAGTTTGAAATAAGTTGTATAGAAATGGACTCAATATTCATAGTATCAGTATATAGGTCACCATGTGGGAATATGCAATCATTTATAAACAAATTGGAAGAATGTCTGTGTAAATTAAATACAAATAATAATAAATTAATAATTGTCTGCGGAGACTTTAATATTAAATTTCCCTTAGAAGAAGGAGGGCAACATGAGCTAGCTGATTTGATGGATAGTTTTTTGCTTAGACAAACAATCTTCCAATATACTAGAGTGACAGTTCATCGTGCATTGATAATATTTTTACTGATTGTAAATTACTAGATTCAAAAGTATTTTCTGGAATATTGTCAGATCATTATGCGCAGTTAATTTCTATAAATTACTCAACAAGTAAGAATACTGTCTCGGGCAGGATGAAACGAATATCAAACAAGGGCCAGATAAACGCGTTAAACTTAGACTTACAATCTGAATTCCAGGGTAATAATATTTATAGTTTTAAAGACTTCTTTAATATATTTATAAGATACCTAGACAAGCATCTGCCATTAAAACGTATATGTGTAAATAATAAAAAAAACATTTGCCGACTGGGCTACTCCAGCTATTATTATTTCTAAAGACAAATTATTTCATTTATACGACCTCCTAAAAGTTAACAATAACCCAGATCTTAGATCTTATGTTACACGTTACAGCAAAATCTTTAAACAAGTTACCATTAAAGCCAAGCAACTGTTCCTTAAAAACAAAATTATGAATTCAGATAATAAAATCAAAATGGCCTGGAACATAATTAAAGAAGAAACTGGCAAATCTAAAGACTGTAACACCAAGCTAGAGTTAAAAATTGGATCAGAAATTATTTCGGATAATACAGCGATTGCCAATCATGTGAATAAATTTTTTTCCACAATAGCCCATAATACTACTCAAAGTCTAAAGGCTAGTAAAGAAGTATCGTTAAACTAGGTACCTCAAATCATTTATCCCTCGGAATTCTGAATCAGCAAAATTTGCATCTGTCACATACCTAGAGACTGAGAGAGTAATAAAGGACCTGAAATCTAAACGTTCCCTAGACCTGTGGAGTCTATCACCTGTATTATTGAAATCTGTAACAAGTGTCATCGGCCCGCTAACAGATATTGTAAATGACTGTCTAGAAAATGGCATATTCCCAGATTCATTAAAAGTAGCCAAAGTTATACCTTTGTATAAAAAGGGATGCCATAACAATGTTGGGAACTATCGTCCTGTTTCTATATTTCCAGTTTTCAGTAAGGTTTTTGAAAAAAATTTGGAAAAACGGCTAATTAAATTCCTTACAGATAATGAACTTTTAAATTGTAAACAATTTGGATTTCGGAAAGGACTCTCAACGGGTGATGCTATAGCTTCTATGGTAAAATCAATATTAACTTCTCTAGACGACTCTCAGCATACTTATGGCATTTTTTGTGACCTATCCAAAGCCTTTGACTGTGTAAATCACGAAATATTATTAATGAAGCTGGAACATTATGGCATAAGAGACAATGAATTGCGTATATTTCAATCATATTTAGAAAATAGAGCTCAAATATGTGACGTCAATGGCTTAAAATCGAATGTAGAATCAATCACAATGGGTGTGCCGCAGGGTTCTATCCTGGGACCATTATTGTTTCTAATATATGTTAACGACATCTCGAGCTGTATAACAGACGATATAGAGATGGTAATGTTTGCAGATGATATCTCAGTTGTACTGAAAAACAATGATATAAGTAAACTGAGAGAATCCTTTTTAACTGTACTAGAATCTCTAAAATCTTGGTTTGAGTGCAACAATCTATTGCTAAATGTCAACAAAACTAATATTATGCACTTTGCTCTTGGGACTCATAGACGTAATAACAATGATAGCATATTAAAAACTGCAGATAACTTGTCATTAAACCTTGCTAATGAACTATCTTTTCTTGGGGTAATATTTGATAAAAGTTTTACTTGGAAAGCCCACATAAACTCTTTAGCTGGTAAGCTGAGTTCCGCATGTTATGCTATCAAAAAAATTAAAGAGCTAGGCGGGACCCATGCTGCAAAAACGGTTTATCATGCTTATTTTGAGAGCATCATGTCATATGGCCTAATGTTTTGGGGAAATGCAGCAGACTCAAATAGAATATTTTTATTACAGAAGAGGGCCTTGTGGTACATCCTAAATATGAAAACTAGAGATACTTGTAGGACAGCGTTCGGAGAGATAGGAATCATGACTTTACCAAGTGCACATGTTTACCAGAACATATGCTATGCCAGAAAATACATTCATGATTCCTCTCTTTATTCCGACAATCATAACTATGACACACGGGGTGAGAATAATGTACAACTAATAAGACATAGATTAGCTAAAACTACAAAAAGCTTTATTTGTAATAGTGTTACATTTTATAATAAACTGTCTCCTAACATAAAACAATTAGATGACAATAATTTTAAACGACGGATTAAAATAATGTTAATTGAAAAGAGTTATTACAGTATTAAGGATGCATTAACTGACCGTAATTTTATCTAAGAGTCTGACTACTATTTTTCCCACTAACAAATTTTGACAATTCGATACACTTTGTATCATTTGATTTTTAATATGACTTATTACATTTCTTTGTAATAAACGTAAACTAATTGTTTTATTTGACTTGATATAATATGAAATATCAAAATTGACGATGGCACTATACACCAGATAAGGGTAATTTAAATAGGCAGTGTGGTCAGATTCTTCAGTAATCATGTTTATGCTGTAAATATTAATGCTCTTGTGAGCGGTAGTATGGGTTAATTATTTGTAAGTTACTATAATATAATACTTATAAGGTACTAACAAAACATTGTGACTTGCGAAGTTTGTTTGTCAGTTCTTCTTCGCATTGAATTTAGAACTGGCGGAATTTTCGACATGTCCAAGCGTAGGTTACCTACCTGTGGATGAAATTATACAATAAACAATAAACAATAAACCTCTCAGAATATCTAATTTTAGGTTTAGTAAAAATTGCTTACTTTTTGAGATATTGTCATTTTTGTAAAAATCCACAATTTTCTCCCTCTGCTCATTTTTTTAAATGCCACAAGTACAAATTAAGATTTTCTTATATCTAGTTTTTGTCAAATGTTCCTGAAAAGTAAGGCTTTCACACGGTATAATTAATTTTTTCATGTTTAATCCTGTTTAGCTGAAAAACGACTTAAGAGCCACATGTAAATTTTTTTTTAACTTCATCCCTTGAGTTTGACCCTTCGCGGTGAAAAAAAAAATAACTACACTAAAGTGGCACTATGTAACAAAAATACGCCCATCTAATGTAGTTTCTAAAATGGTACATCACTTACCGATTTGCCCAATAATTTATGAGATATTGTTATTTAACTGCAAAAGGACCTCAGAATTTGATAACTGTTCTACCAACTACGAATTGGATTAAAATAAACACTTGAAGTAAATTGGTCGTTACGTCTTTTGGTTAAAGTAGATGTTCAAATTGTTTACAACCTGCACAAATGCATTTTCTCACAAATGCCCGGTTGATGCGTCAAGCAAGTACTCGATGCAAGTGCAGGACCCCTACCGTGGTAATTTTACTCGATCGACGAGTTCGAGCTGCGCTCGACTCGATCGCTCGAATGAAGCAAATTATTTTGGTAACGGCGTGCAGGTGACTACGTATGCGAGTGTCGACCAAGTGACGAATTTTCGATCGAGTGTCGATCTACCAGTCTTGCCACTATTAAATTTTTTTTACTAAATGTATTATTATACCTAGAATGCAAAGCGCTCATTTTCCTAGGTATCAAACGTTCAATATGGTATGTATACTATTTTAAAACAGAAAAAGAGTATTGACTAAGTTGAAAAACGAGTATAAATTGAACACCCCGATATTTAAGAGTAGGTAGCTATTTAGTATTTAGTAAAAAAAATTACATCGTGGCAACACACGATGTTGGTTGTCTGTCGGTCAGCCAGCTGTGTGAGTGATGGCGACATTCATTTTGAATCTCTTCCCCTCAACCCTCCGCCCTTCCTCCAGCCATATTACCTAGCCGCAAAAATATCCCGATAACAACGGTACTAACGAGGCGAGACCGCGGTGAAGTGCGGTGCGGCGCGGGGGAAGCGCATTTCTTCGAGGCGAGGTGCCTAGCCAATGCCTATATAGATATTCCGACGGGTAATACATTGCTGTAGATACCTACCTATTATTACCATATTTGGTTAACTATACATTTTAGCTCCACTACCGGTCACCTTTAAATTAGTTACATAGGTAGGTACATACTTAGGTAGGTAGGTACTGACAAATTGATATGAGACGTGTACAAGACTTTACGCACTTACTACGGTACCGTGCGTGTGGGCCGGTCGGTACTTAATAAGAATAGCCCCACTGCATCTCTCCCCGTGCATATCATAAAAGGCGACTAAGGGATAAGGACACGATGCCGTGCTAAAGGGCGACAGGCTAGCCACCTCTCACTTTGTCACGGTCCTTCCACCGAGTCATGCAGCAGGTGGGTCTTCATGCCTTACTTGCTGCTTGATGTAGTTAGGTATCTTGTCCGAATAATTATTTGCTAAACGTGGTGGTCGATGTTGCGCTGTAATTTACAAGAGTACTTGCAGCACAACACCGATTACCCTGCTTACCCCGATTGTCGGGATCGGGATATAGCGTGTGATATGTATGATGTTATGTATGTATGTACCTAGGTACAGACTTTATTCTTACCTATTTTATTTTAGGAAAGGTACTTACTTGTATTTTTGATCTATATTATTTGAGTAAATACTAAAATAAAATAAAGGAATGAACAACTTATAAATAAAATAATACATATTTAAATACCTTTCCACTAAATGTTCGAGCTCACATTTCGTACGACGGTACCATTATCTGTCAAAATGTGCTAGATCGACGTTCGAATTCGAGTAGACCACGTGACCATTTCGTGCACTCATATACATTTCACAGCTACGACGGCGACGGTACCAATACTGCCTAATCGTTCATTTTGCTCGAACTCGTCGATCGAGTAAAATTACCACGGTTGGGCTGCAGATACGTCCACCAATGCTATGTAAATACATAGTTTGTGTTTTCCGTCCAGTTGACTATAGCCGGCACGACCGAAGGAAAGCACTGACGTGGCACCAAGTTCACCCGGTGTTATGGGCTGACATCACGGATGTTGTTTACATAAAAAAAAACGTGAGCTACTGCCGTAATTCTTTCTTTGAGCTCTATCAAGTTTTTCACCGTTTTCCCGTAAACTTTTTTCTATAAAATAAATCTTAAATCTTTTAAATAGCCCCAATAATAAAAATCTAACGGATTTAAATCCGGTGACCTAGACGTCCGATCCATCTGTCTGTGGGGATAAGCTTGGTCTAAAAAATTACGCACCTCTCTAGCGTAAAGGGCTGGGCAGCCATCATTTTGCAGCCACCTCCATACGGCCAATGGTACATCTTCTAAAAGGCTCTGAAGCTCCTGTTGCAGAAACTCAAGATAATTCGCCCGTCTAAAGTCTCTACAATTCAACGGACGACGTCTTGTGGCCTCCTAGCCACTTGCATCCCATCGAATCTCAAACATCCAAAGGTTGACGGTAAGAAATTTCTGTGAGGGATAAGTCCGCCTTTGCACCTTAATGTAAATTTTCCAATGTATTTGTTACTGTTTTAATGTTTACTGGAGCAATAAAGAATTTTATATCTATATATCTATCAAAGTTTTACACTTGGCTGTGCGGTCAAATAACCCTCGCCTTTCCGTAAGATAAAAAAAATAGACAAAAAAATTTTATGTTGGCTAGCTCCTCATGTGCGAGCGGACCCGATTAGCTGTCAGCCCTTGAGTGCGTCGCCATTTTGGCCAAAATAAATTTTGGTCAAAATCGGGTGCGCTCTGCGTTTTTGGCGATATTTCTAGACTTTTTTCTTTTAAACGTATATGAAAAGGTTTTATTTTCCAAATGTACATAAAATTTTCTATAATTTCATTGGTAATGTGTTTAATACTATCATTATTAAACTGGTTTAAAAAAATCAAGAATTTTCGGAACGGTTTTTGCCTAGGGGGTTACCAAAATTACGATACTTTACGAATAAATCGTTCCTCAGCGCCGAGAAACTATTGTAAATGAAGATTACTTACCCTTCCATCGTTTTTCACAAAGAAAACACCAAAAAATCCACAAGAAACCACTAAAAACACGAGGCGCACACGTCACCGTCCGCGAACACAGATAGACCGACTGAGGATCGCTTGTCAATAATTATTTGACAGGACAAGCACATAGAAGTGTGTATTTTTAGGTAGCCTACTCTTTCATCAATTACTAGACATTCGTTAGAAGAGTTAAGAAGGATGTTGCACGTTACAATAAATTATTTGTATGAAGTCGTCCGAGCCGCCCCGCGGGGGCGGGCCGCACGTCCGACGGTCCGACACAGCAAATGACACCGCCCCGACGCACACTATACGATTTTTGCTCAAAACATGGTCATAATTCATATAGTATGTTTTTCGTCATTATTTAATATTAATATTACTTTATTAGTTATATAAAAATTAATCGATCACTTTGCTGCTAAGTATAGGCCTCTCCCGTAGCCACTGCATCAGTATATACGGTTTCTCTTCCTTTAATTCTTAAAATTTATATAAATGCTTGAAATATGACTGAATAATTCGTTGTTAATTTAAAATTAATTAAGTAGGTATAAAAAGTAAGCCTTATTGCCATAAAACATTTTATTTCTCTCCTATATACACTTTACCTGTATTAAGGGAGAAGAAAATAAATATCCATTACGTACCTACATATTTTTTTATGTACATACTTCAATAAAATATCATTTTGTTTATAAAGTGTTTAATGCAAACAAATATAAGTAAAATAATTAATAATTTATTAACAAACAATAAAATAAAAAGTAATAAACTATGTTACCTAATCAGATTTTTCTACTTTTATCGGTCATGCACATGTTGAGAATTTTTTAATATAGAAGGTATCTCGTAAATCCTTAGTTTTGGAAATTCACCTTGTTTTGGTACTAGACATAAATATATCAAATAGTTGTAATCGTGTGTAGGACATCAAGCCACGAGTGCGCGAAACCGCGGCGTGTGCAACGACGGGCGTACCTGAGACAGAAAAACACAAACCCTGTATAAAGCGCATAAAATCGCATTGATATTATTAACGATCCAAGAAGACCACGAGGATCTCTATAACGTGTGATAGTTGAATTGGTGGAACTCGATGGAACACACTACTAAAACTCTCGTTGAACATATTGTTCTATCATGGTCTCTTCCTATTATCTATGGACAACAATAGATATCATAATGGGGGTTGCTATGACAACCGGAAGGACTGTTACTCTGTAAAAATATGGAACCCAATAAAGATGATTTGATAAACGCAAACTTCGTTTATTGTACATGGTGGCAGCGGTGTGGGTCATCTCACAAGTGAGAAAGTTCAAGAAGTGCTTTCAGTAAGTTGACAGAGTCAAGTAATATGGCAACAGCAATGACTACGTCGGGGACGGGAACAGAGATGTGGCCTGACAAATTTAGTTTTGAAAATGAAAAATGGCCGTTGTGGAAGAAGCGTTTCCTCAGATATATGAGCATCACGGGTCACGAAAGGAAGAGTGATGAGGAGAAGATTAACATTCTTGTGTATTGCATGGGAGAACAGGCGGAAGATTTGTTAACACAATTCACGTCATTTAATAAATACGAAGAAGTGCTAAAACAGTTCGATAATATTTTCATGCCTAAGAAAAATGTTATTTTTGAGAGATACAAGTTCAATACTCTTGAACAAAATATAGACGAAGGCGTAGAAGAGTTTATAACGAAACTGTTTAATTTGGCCGAAACCTGCGAGTATGGCACTCTGAAAGAACAGCTGATCAGAGACAGAATAGTAGTAGGGATGAAAGACAAGAAAACAAGTGAAAGACTTCTACTCAAAGATGATTTAACATTGGAACAAGCAAAGTTAATTGCTAGGCAGGCTGAATCTCAACAAAAAGAAAGTAAATTTATGAAAAAGAGTGAAGTGGAAACTACGTTTATTAATAAAATAAAAGAGAAGAAGAATAATAATTGCTGGTTCTGCGGTAAGGCAAGACACCCGAAGGAGGACTGTCCGGCCGCACGAGTGCGGTGTCACCGGTGCCAGCGAGTCTGACACTTCGCCAAGATGTGCAGAGGAGGAGGTGTAGGAAGGTTCCGGTTCCAAAAAGAAATAAACAACACCGAGATCGAGGCCAGTGAAGAGGAAATACAAGTTGACAATGAGAAGAAAGTACTACAGGTGGGGCACGAGTCGTATGAGAGGAAGATGGAAGTATATACGAGCGAAGATGTATTTATTGACAATATTACTTTTCTTGTCGATACAGGAGCGGATGTAGTAGCAATTCCGGACTATATATTGATCAATAGACAAGAAACCTTGGAGCCGTGCACAAACAAGGTGGTAGGACCGGATGGTAAACTATTACAGACTGTTGGAGTAGTAAAGCTCAAACTTATATATAAGGATAAGTATTTCCAGGGTAAAGTACATGTCATAAAAAATTTAAAAACGCCGATTTTGGGCAGGCCTGCTATAAGTGCTTTAAATATTGTAAGATTAATGTCTATGGTCAATACAGAATCCAGGACATGCGAGCAGGTTAAAAGTCAGGTTGATGTAATAAAAGAATTTCCAAACATTTTTAATGAATTAGGAGTGTTTAAGGATAAGTTCTTCATAACTGTCGTGCCTAATCTACGGCCATTCGTGCAAGCAACACCAAGAGTGGTGCCGATTCCTTTACTGAGTAAACTGAAAGAGGAATTAACGAGATTAGTGCAGTTGGGTATTTTGAGTCCAGTAGAAGAGCCGACACAGTTTGTATCCCCTATAGTGGTAGTGCAAAAAGGCGATAAGATACGTTTATGTGGAGATTATACACAGGTAAATAAAAATATAGTGCGACCAATTTTTCCAATACCTAAAGTCGAAGTTACACTTGCTCAGTTAAAGGGAGCAAAATATTTCTCAAAAATTGACGCTACTTCTGGCTTTCATCAAATCCCTTTAGATGAGCATTCAAAGAAACTGACAACTATTATCACACCTTTTGGGCGGTACATGTATAATCGACTTCCTTTTGGGCTGAGTTGCGCTCCTGAATATTTCTCAATGAAGTTCACAAGACTGTTTGAAGGATTAAATGGGGTGGTCATACACATGGACGACATTCTCATATTCGCAGAGACTATGCAAAGTCATGACTTGATTTTGAGGGAAGTATTGGAGCGATTGTATAAAGAAGGTATAACCATTAATAAAGGTAAATGTGTCTTTGGAGTAGAAGAAGTTAAGTATTTGGGCCATATTATCAACAAAATGGGTATATCCCTTGATCCAGATCGTGTTAAAGCCATTCAAAGTTTTAAAAGTCCACAAAATAAAAAAGAGCTCATGCAATTTCTGGGAATCGTGAATTATGTAGGAAGATTCATAGCTAATAAGTCACATATTCTTCAGCCGTTACACGAGTTATTGAAAAATGATTCAATCTTTGTATGGGATAAAATGCAGGAGGAAGCTTTTGAAACGTTGAAAAACGCATTAAAAAAATGCACCAGTATTAACACATTTCGATCCATCCAAGAAAATAATTATCACAGCAGACAGTAGCTCATATGGTCTCGGTGCTGCTCTTCTTCTAGAAGATAGTGAAGGTCAAAAAAATATAGTAGCATACGCAAGTCGTAGTTTGAGCAACACCGAGAAGCAATATGCGCAAATTGAAAAAGAATGTCTAGCACTGGCATGGGGCGTAGATAAGTTTAAAGATTTTGTTATCGGATTAAAAGTGCACCTGGAAACAGATCATAAACCACTTTTGCAAATATTAAAAAGTAAACCACTAGACGACCTCACTCCTAGATTGTTGAGGTTTCGGTTAAAGCTCATGCGCTTTGATTATGACGTAGAATATGTACCAGGTAAAGATTTATTATTAGCCGATGCTCTATCTAGACAACCATTAGAAGAATGTGATGTAACTAATGACAATGTTGTAAACTTAGCAATAAGGAATGCATATATGACAAACCAAACCTTATCAGAAATTACGTATGAGCAGCAAAAAAGTGAAATTTGTCAAAGACTAAAGGAATATACAGTTAGTGGATGGCCACAAAAGAATAAAGTACTTGATATATTAAAACCCTATTATCAGTTCAGACATAACTTTTCTTTTGGAGAAGGGTTTTTATTGTACAATTCGAGACTTGTTATCCCAACTAGATTGCAGGCTAAAATGTTAAATAAAATTCATGAGGGTCATCAGGGAATCACGAAGTGCCGCGAGAGAGCTAGGACCGCGGTTTGGTGGCTAGGTATCTCCAAGCAGATTGAAAGTATGATAACTAATTGTTCAATATGTATACAAGAAAGACAAAACTGTAGAGAGGACCTTATTATAGAGACAATCCCGGAAAGACCTTGGCAAAAAATTGCAATGGACTTGTTTAAACTAAACAATATCTGGTACTTGGTAATGATTGATTATTACTCGAGATTTGTTGAAATATTCAAACTATCAAATTTAACAGAAAATGCAGTTATAAGATGTTGTAAAGAAACATTTGCAAGACACGGGATACCAGATATTGTAAGATCGGATTGCGGCAGTCAGTTTAAAAGCAAATTTAACGAGTTTTCATTAGAGTACGGGTTTAAACTCGTTACAAGTAGTCCGCATTTTCCTCAAAGCAATGGAATGTCAGAAGCGGGAGTTAAGATTGCTAAATCTTTGTTAAAGAAGAATGAGGACATTTTCCTGGGCTTGTTAACTTACAGGAACACACCACTGGAGTCAGGTTATAGTCCAGCAGAATTAATGTTTCATCGTAAACTCAAAGATACTTTGCCTATACTCCCAAGTAAGCTACAGAAGGTTGTAAATCCTAGTCATAATTTTAAAAACAAATGTAAAATTCGGAAGCAAAAAATTGCACAAAACTATAATAAAAGACACCGAACACATTCACTAAGAGAACTAGAGGCAGGAGAACGTGTATGGATTACAGACTTAAGAATTTATGGGGTCATAGAAGCCAGAACTAAGGAACCACGTTCATATATAATACTAACTGACAGAGGAAAATTCAGGCGAAACAGGTTTCACCTAATACCAGCGCCAGAAGCAAAGAAAAATGTAAATAGTGAAAATGAGATGATAAGTTGGGAAGTTGAATCTGATGTAATTGTTAATGATCCTGTGGCGGGACGGTCCGATGAGGATGTAAGAGAGCCAATTAATGTTGAGCCTGTTCAACATTCTAGGCCAGTACGGGAACATAAGAGTCCTGAATGGCTTAAAGATTATGTAACCTTTTAGTTTAGTTCATGCAATTGCTTTGTTTTTGTTTGTTTATTAAAAAGGCCGAGGCTATTCCGACGCCGGCAACAGTTTTTTCTACGTTTTTTCTGTATGGACTTGTAAATAAGCATCACATAAAGGTGAGATTGTCAGTGTTGCCATGTTAGGAGATTTTCTCCTAGATTCAGGAGAATTTCAGCGGTGTTAGGAGAAGTTTTTGCCTGTCAGGAGAGTAGGAGAAAATCTAGGAGAAAGAAAATCATTACAGGAGAAGATTTAGGAGTGAGAAAAATATATTTATTAGTAACAAACAAATATGTCGGTGACAAGACAATGAATGAACTATGTGAATCAACCAAGCATCTTCTCAAGTCACACATATACCATAGGATTTGTCTTTTGATAAGATCAAGGTTCCCCTTCTTGCTCTTTAGATAGGATAATGTGACACTCTGTGAGTGTGTGCGTGCATTGATCGACCAACAAGCCGACTACCGGGCGTGCCTAACCGAACGAACACTTTGTTATCATTTATCAATCAATGTTATTTACATGTATTCTTTGTAATAATCAGTAGTATTACTAAACCTACGTCGACAGTCTGTCCGTCAGTCCGCACTACTTTAACGGCTGTATCTTTTGTACCGTAATAGGTAGCTGGTTGTGATTTTCACAGATCATGTGTTATTTATTATTGGCGGACATCCTATCAAATAATAAGAAAAAAAAAATTGAGGGCTTCCCCATACAAGAAACGTATTTTTTTCTAAAAAAAATTGTTTGTTTGGTTTTGCTCTAACGTAAAAACGGTAATCCGTACAAGTGTCAAACTTGGTGTGGTTAAAAATTAAAAAAATTAAAAATAATTAAAACATACGAATTACGTGGTGGTTAGAATGGCAATCGTGGTTATGATGGGAGGACAAATCATTATTGGCAGAGAAATGATGGAACAGATTGAACGAAGAGTATGTACGTATATCTCGGTTAAATACTGTTTGGTAGACAAGGTCTCCTTAAGGAGGTCGAGGGAGGAATTCAACTGAGTAGGGCTGCCTCGGAAATTTAAAATTCACCCCGAGGTCTAACCTGTATATATTATGACCAGTGCGTCCTACCGTTTAAGATGTACAGGTGTGAAACGTGAGCTATGACTATAGTTGTTTTCCAAAGTGTCCCAGCGAGCGATGGAATTAGCCATGGTGGGCTGGCCTGGGAGTATAGCTAAGCGAAATGGTGCGTAATGAATGAGGCAATCCGCTGAGGCACCAAAGTAATTGACAATGTTCTTGTAATTGACATTGGAAACCAGGTGTATAAGCTAAAATGGCAGTGGGCTGGGCACGTTAGCCGAAAGGATGACGACCGTTGGAGTAACCATGTACTACATTGGCGGCTGTGGACAGGAAAACGGAGTGTGGAAGACCACCCGCCAGGTGGGACGCCGACATGAAGTATGTCGGCGGAAAGCAGTGGTCCGTACCGCTAAAGCCCGAGAGACTGGAGGAAAATTGAAGGCGTATTTCCAGCAGTAGACGCTTACACGCTGACTGACTGTCAGAGAACCCTCGGTGCGCGAGTTCGACTCGCACTTGACCGGTTTTCAGGGTGCAAAAGGTACAGCTCTTTACAGGTAAGACAGACGGACGGACAGACGGCCTAGGCTTAGTAATATGGTCCCGTACGTATAAGGAACACTAAAAATGTGGTGAAATTTTTATAATTTGAATAACAGGAGAATTTTTTAGGAGGACGAAAATTTTCTAGGAGATTTTTAGGAGATTTTCGAAGTCAATCTAGGAGAATTTCAAAATTTGAGTTGGCAACACTGGAGATTGTATTAGTGCGCGCCTGTCTGCGTGATTATTTACTCTGTGCTGTCTGCCTGCTGTCAAATAAAGAAATAGCCGATAGCATGCCGATGGCCGATAGTGTTATTTATTATCAAATCTCGTTTGCCGTTTGCATCTTCACATATTCATTATTGAAAAAGTAGCTAGAACTCGAGTCGACGTCGCGTCGCGTCGCGTCGTTTCATTCCGCGTCATTCTGTGTTCCGCGCTCCGCCGTTCTTTGCATTCCTCGTTCAATATCAAGCTGTCTCGCTGTGTGTAGTGCTGTGCTGAGTGCTGTGAATTCTAATGCAAAGCAAGCAATGCATTGTTGTATACCAGTCTACAGGCTTCCACGTGATGCGAGGCGATCATTCATTGTTGTTTAGTTAGTAGTAGTAGTTGATGTTATTGTCGACAGATCGCTGCCGACGTTTTAACCGCACTTTTTCAGACCGTTGTGCTTTCTTATGTAGTTTACAGATATCTTTCCTTAATTGACAAACTTATTTTCAGCTCGCGTCGCGCCCTACCGACCAACCTTGAATCAACTAGATTCAACGACGATTCATACCCCTGATCAACCTCAAGCCCTCGCCCCCTATTCCAGCAACAAGTACATCATCGTGTAGGTAAGTGCGCGAACAATACTCTTGCTTTAAGCAGGTTGAATTTTATAATACTCTCTACAGTAGAAACCAAACTTAAATGCGGCTGTGAGATGCGCCCGTGTGTCTGCGCAAAAGACGATTATTAGGGCAGAGGGGGGGAGGGCGGTAGGCGTGCAAAGGGGGTATCGGCGCACCCTACCGCGCTCCCCCGCGTTGCTAGGATACAACCGCGCGCCGCCGCCGCCCGCGTCCTGTCGCCCGCGCACGCCCCGCTCTCGTCTGTGCGTGCGCCATTGTACAGTCACTCACTATTTATTTGTGTCTTCCGTAGTTGTCGCGATAGATTTTTTGCTAATGGTGGTTATTCGTAGGTATTCGTGATTGTTGCAAACATTTTAGTTTTATCTCAGTCTATCCAAGCCATTAAAGGGAGACGAAACGGAAATGTTTGCCAAATATTTGTGTACATACAGCCATGTGTGGTGCTAGCATGAGAAATGTTTATTGGCGAAGTGCGTTTACCGGGGTCACCCGAACGGCACCAACACGTCGTCGTCCGTCAGTTCTAACCGGTTTTAACCATGATCGATACATCGGTGTGCACAAACATAATACAATGCAGCAAGACTCTCTTTTTACCTACAAATGATAATGTAATAATTGTATACATTTTCTGCCAAAATATTCGATTGTATATTTTATTTGACTATACATGCGCAGTCAAGCGGCCGAACTTCAGGCCAATACGCATTTAAGTTTGGTTTCCACTGTACCTACTTAAAAGATCGTTCCGGCTACTTATCGGCGTCAGGAATGATATGATGCATCGTCCGAATCCTTATCCAAATTTATATTCTACTAGCTGTTCCCCGTGGCTTCGCTCACGGCAAACTCAGTGTATTCCCTTCGCTGCCCTCCCCCCCACTAAAATCCGTTCCATACAAAATGTATGAGAAAATGAATTTTCTTTATAATTTCTTTTACGAAGTTTTAAATTTTTTGTTTGTATTTTGTTATTCGGGGTGGAGACAATTCTAACAAATCGAAGATCATAAAAATCGGTCTAGCGGTTCTTCAGTTATGGATGGTGTAACTAACACAACTTTGTTTTTTATATATAAATTTAAACACAAGGTCACCCCCCAAGTTCAACCTTGGGGGGTGGGTGTACCTACTTATAAATGCAAAGAAGTTGTGCTTGCCTTTATTACAGAGAACTAAATGAAAGCCACTGCTGTCAACCTAATTGATTTAAATACGCCTGCTGGTGTGGTCTTCTTCTTCTTCTTCTTCTTCTTCTTGGTGGGCATTTTCCGCATGTAGGTCTCGCTGTTTGGACCCGTTGTGCGTATCACCCCGGCCGCTACTCCATCCAGCCCAGCTCCTTCCAGAAGTCCTGCAGGCGTCCGACGTCCTTGCAGGCCTCTTGGAGTGTCCTCGGGTTTTTGAGGATGATTGCCCGCTCATTTGCCACCCCCTCGCACTGTAGCAGCACGTGGGATGGCGTTTCTTCAGCCCCCATGCAACCCCTGCACAGAGGGCTATCTGTTTTACCTATAATGAATAAGTGCTTATTTAGTGGATAGTGTCCAGTTAGGGTTCCCACCACCAGTCTGATTTTACCTTTGTTTAGCTGTAGTATACCCTTTGTGAGCTTCCTGTTGATGGTTGGCACCGCCGCTCTTGTCTGCTTGCAGTCGTTTATTTGTGACCATAGCTGTTGGTGTCGGTCTTTTGCGTGTCCTCTGATCCACGACCTTAGTTGATTAAACGGGAGGGGCACTATCGGCTCAGGTCCATCGACCACCCACCCTGCTCCTCTCCTTGCCAGTTCGTCTGCTGCGTCGTTGCCCAAACACCCACTGTGTCCTTTTATCCACTGAAGGGTGACTCTGTTATGTTTGGCGATAACCTCTAGTGCTTGGTGGCATTCCAAAATGAGGCTTGATTTAATGGTGTTGCTGGTTAAGGCTTGGAGTACCGAAGCGCTGTCGGATAGTATGCGTATGCCATACTCCTTGATCTTTTTGTTTGCTATGCTGTATGCTGCTTGTGTTATTGCAACACATTCGGCTTGGAATATGCTGTTATACTTGCCCAGTGGCATGGCTGACCTTATGTTTAGGTCCATTGAGAATATGCCGGCTCCTGTTCCATTTGCTGTTTCTGCTGGTGTGGTGCGAAATAGTTTCCTAACCATTCATTCATGTTTGTATGTAAATATAGGTAAAAATATGCCGCCAGTGCTCCACGTTCATTGTACTACATATCTACAGCGAGTCCAAGCTGAACGATGAAGTTCCTGATCCTTCCCATAGCTCTGTAAGAAGCTCGTTGGTAAGTATATTGTTATTTGGCAACAATATAGAGAGAAAGATTACACATAGCACTTCAAATCATGTCTACGCATGTGTGTGTGTGTGTGCATCCACATTAGTCATGTCTGCTCGTTCACTATACTGATTCACTCTTTGTAGTTCAGTGAACGCGGTGAACTAGTTCGGTCTCGTCGTTCAGCTGCTCTTCTTGCTCAGTTAGCTCAGGCTCACTAAAGTAGCTCAGGCTGAGCGTGAGCGGACGGAGCAGCAAACTGCGCTCCCGCCACCGACCGACCGACCGCGCGTCTCGCGGCTCGCGCCTTCGC
Source organism: Nematopogon swammerdamellus (assembly GCA_946902875.1). Lineage (NCBI taxonomy): Eukaryota > Metazoa > Arthropoda > Insecta > Lepidoptera > Adelidae > Nematopogon > Nematopogon swammerdamellus. The sequence goes on from OX336352.1 coordinate 20,616,104, forward strand.
TCGCTCTCACCTCCGCTCGTTCGGTCGACCGACCGACCGACCGTCTGACAAGGAGTGGCTGAGCGGCTGAGATGTTTTGCTCAGTTGTTCTGAGCTTGCTCATCCGCTCACTTCAGTGAACTATATCGGTTCGGTCGGTCTTAATCCACATCAATCAATCAATCATCAATCAATCAATCAATATCAATACTAATAATAAATCTGTAAGGGATGGTCATGGAGTAAGTTGCTTTGTTTTTTGAGATGTTGGGTTTGTAGACTCTGTGTATGACACTAAAACTAAATTTACGATTGTTAGAAATCATTTCTGTATGTATGTATGTTCCACCATAACTCTTAAACCGATCATCTGAATTTGATGAAACTTCGTACAAGCACATTTACCTACATGGGACACAGGATAGACTAAATAAAATTCACTTCTGGTTACACTAAAATGTAGCTCTCATACAAACCGAATTGTTCCGCGCGCCGAAATAAAGGTACGCGGTAGTGGGCATACTTACTTTTTTCTATTTAATTACACGCGAGCGAAGCCGCGGGGAAAAGCTAGTACAGAATAAAACCAAAACATTGCATTAAAATCATCTCATGATAAGAATACGCTAATGTTTTCCACTCGCGTATCTGCCTGCGGGCTGCAGACATAAGAGATACAAGAGTCACGCAAGCATTTTGACAAAATTAATGTAAATATACTATACTTGCCTGAAGTGAGACGTTTAATATCTCATGTACGCGCCTACCTGTACCAATTATCACAATCAGTTTGTGAAAAATTCTTCTGTGGCATTAGACTCGCCTATTTGTTACCTAAACTTTGTGTGCAAATAAAGAATACATACATATTATAGTCCGGCAAGTGATGTAAGTAAGGCGGTAAGGGTTAAAGATTATATTTCAAAATTTTCAGCTCCAGTCTCAAAATATATCACAGCCAAACACCAGTGTAATTGGGACATTACTATGGATGGATGAATCCAGTAACCGAGGTATCATTGTGTTATTTAATTTGAAAAAGTTAGTGTTCGTGTTGATGATGGGTAGAACTCCGCACCGGGTGCTCTACCACTGATGGAGGGGCTCAGAGTAATTATAAATTATAGAGCGCATAAGTGTTAATTTACTATAATCATCTGTAAGTCAAAAGTGCAGTGGAAACTTGTAAAAACTACTCTTGGAAACACACATCGCCTGTCTACACTCCGGAACATTTTGACAGGACTGCACCATAGATGCGCTAGCTCTATATTTTAGTTATTTCCTTTATTTCACGTTTTTAGAATATTTTTATATTAATTTTACATACATTTTACAAAAAGTAATAAAAATACACAAAATTAATACAAAATCTAGATAAAAACGGTAATTTCCGCTGACGGCGGGAGGCAAGCCTCCAAGCACGCCGGCGGGTGCAGGACGTGACTACGGAGCTCTCCGAGACGACGCAAGGCAAGCTACGAGCGATAGGTGGTGGTACTAGACTCGTAGGCCACCACCACCCCCATCTCGGAGAGCTACATATCCGCCGGTCTGCGGGGCGAACGTCACGCAGCCCTTTTATGGACTTTGCTCGTGCGTGCGTGCGTCACCGTTGTGCACTGTACCGCCACACCGGTAGCGGGGGCTGTACAGTTATTATTACTGTGAGGGTATAGGGCTTTTCCAATCATATGGGAGGGAAGTGACGGTCATACACTTCCACCGTGTCCAGCCGGATGATGGGAAGCGATGTACACAACAAAAAAATTTCGTACTGCTGTGCAGAGCTTTCCTCACTGTGTTCCCACCAAGAGCAACTAGTGTCAAATACACATCAATCTTTGTTAAGACAGAAATAAGTTGTGCATGCTCCTGTATTTGAACCCACTACCTCCAAAATTATGTTTTGTTCTGGGATTTTTTTTTTATGTTATCTGATATGGGTGGCTGAGTCCGAGGGGCCAAAGCACATGCTCCGACCAGCCAATATCACCTCCGAGAAAATAGGTGCCATACTGGAGACTTGCCAGGATTGCTGGCTATACTGGACTAGAGGAGAACACAACCGAGGTTGCTATGTGGCCATCTTACATCCAGTACGGTGGTACCAACCCAGTCGACTACAATTTGAGCCTACTACCTAGTTAGGGGTAAGGGAAAGGGACCTACAGTTTTACACTGGTTCCGAACGGTGGAGCAGCAGGTTTGGTAAAATAAGAAATTTCTACTTTAATAGATGACACTAGTGACTTGCGTGCTGGTAGCCTAGTGGGCAAAGCGTCGGCCGCTGAGTAAGAGGTCGTGGGATCGAAACCCACCCACTACTACAGTTATTTCTGATTTTAAAATCTTGTAATAGGTTGTATGCAAATTTACTCAACACACCGGTGAAGAAAAACAATACAGAAGCAATACGAAGGTATTCTAAGTGTATAACGTTTGACTGGAATATATATTTATGTATACCTATTTAAATACTTGCAGTATGACACTACTACTGCGAAAAACCTGGAAGATCAGGTGCAAGGTGCTGGCAGTTTTATGGAATGCGGACCGCAGACTGCTGGGCCGATGAACTACAAGCGTGTGTTGTCCGCCGATGAACACAAACCAGTTGCGAAGAAACCTCGCACCGATGATTATAATACAACAGTAAGTGTTATTTTATTCCTGATAGATTCAACATCTCGACTTAATTATAAAACACTAGGCTACATGAATGTCTGTAATTTTATAATTTTTAAAAAAATATTTTTCGGGGGCTTATTAACGAAACTGATGATAAAAATCTATTCTTTGGAAGTGTTTTTCTGTCTGTCCCTATGTTTGACCGCTTTTCGCAATAAAACGGCTAATAGACTATTCCACCATTTTTCTTTATTTTTTATATTGAAAGAACTCTTCCTAACTATTTTGGTATAAGTTTTATTGCTATACGATAAGAATTTACAAAGTTATAGCTATTTGAAAAGATGCAATTTTAATCTTATTTACCTGACCTACATTTAAAGTTAGAGCTTGAGGCTGACTTAGTAAAGAAGAGGCTACAAATGGAGCTTGAAAATATTGCAGATGAGGAGGCAGATGTCAGCGACGAAAACGAAGCTTCTGATGTACAGCAGGAAGCTAACGAGAACGCGCAGAGCAGTGGGTGTGCGACACCACACGCCCGCACCCCCGCCGACCGACGCGACGACGGCGTGAGGCGCAATGACGACACACGAGCCGCCGGAGGGACTTCCGTAATATCGCAGCTCGCCAAAGCGATTCTGGAGCTCGACTTCATTATATGGGGGCTCGCACCAGTGTTTGAATAAAAATTTTTTTTTACAAATTTCCTTTGTGGTGCGGGCCCCTAGGCTGCAGCCTAGGTAGCCTATGCTTGATAACGGCCCTGCCTGGCCGAGATGGACACGTACGAGTGGTCGACGTACGCACCGTCGAAGAACTGCTGCGACGTCCGGCGAAGAGGATCGTCCGTCTTCCGGTCCATGAGGTCGTCGGAGACCAGCCTTCGACCGAGGGGAGTGCGTTGGCGACGGACGAAAAAATAAATTGCTATGATTTTTAATCTGTTCGTTGCCTTAGTAGTAGTCACATAAAACTTCTAGAGAAGAAAGGCAAAATATAAAGCCAGTGAGAAAAAACTGTTTTTTTGTCTAATACAGTCCAGTACCTACTATGGAAAGGGCCTGCCGTGGTCTCGCGAGGCCGGAGCCACGCCGGGGTCAACAGCGCTTGTTCAGTGTTTTAATGGCTTTATGCCTACTATTTACTTCTATCTAGCTTATGCCAGCTGTTTATTCTAGCTGTCTTATGCACTGTTTTTCATTAGTACCTAATAAATAATAATTAATGCTCAATTTAAAAATGTAATAACACTCACTACATAAGTATGCTGGTTTTTGTAATGTCATACATAATTCACATGGTTCATTTATGTATTCATTGGTGATGGTTATATTATTATTTATTATCCTTGGTGAAGGAAGGCTAGCGAGAAAGCTAAATTGTAAGACAACGGGCAAGAAGGGGTAAGACATCGTAGAGTACAACAATGTACAACAGTGTAATGTAGAGGGTAGTTATTTATTTATGTAATCTAATTATGATTATAAAATAAAGTAATTTTAAGTTAATTTATGTTATCTATCATCAATTCATCATATATCAGAATTGTGTCAGAGGAGGGACAAGTGACGTCGCGCGTCCGACACCGACTCGCCCTCCTCACGATGAGACCGGATCCAGTGACAAGACCTGCCACTTCTTTTACAACCATATCCAATACCATACCCAATCCACCATGGTTCGCTGATCCCTCGCCCGTGTCTGCCAGTGAGGATGACGAACCAGGGACACGCCCGGCCACACCAGCTACGACGGGACGAAGTCCGCCGCCACCGGTTCGCTTGAGGCTATCGCGGCCCTGTGTCACGTTTGCAGCCTCCGCTACCGGTGCAGCGCCGTGCGCAACAGCGACGCACGCAAGAGGGCCAACAAAGATAGAAGATCTGCGTGACGTCACCCTGCAGTCCGACGGACACGGAGCTCTCCAGGATGGGGGTGGTGGTGGCCTACGTGTCTAGTACCACCACCCATCGCTTGAAGCTAGTCTCGCGTCGTCCCGGAGAGCTCCGTAGCCACGGCCTGCATCCGCCGGCGTGCTTGGAGGATTTGATTCTATTTGTATATTTTTTCTTTTACGAACCTGTACAGAATTTATATGAATATTTCTGAAGAAAAACGTGAAAATAAAAACATAGTAATGATAATTCTGACATCACGTACCTATCTATTATAGACATAGTGTACATTTTGTAACACTTGTTTTTAACTAATTGTATTGACGGTTTGATACATTGAGTATCCATCATGGACCTGGCCAATGGATCTTCTGAGAATGATCCATATTTTTTGACATGGTACTACATTATAGTACGACAAATACTAATTTAAATAAATTGATAATATTACGTATAAAATTTTTGACAAAGGCCTTTACGCCTGATATAGTAGATCAGAATTATTAAGCGTATGATTAAATATAAATTTAATGTTTATCAAGTTCTGAAAGCAAATTGTAAAAAGGATAAATTTATTGACAAAAATGATAATATATAAATGACTTCATTGACATTGTTCATTTTATTATGTTTGGTGGAGGGAGAGAAGAATGATAATAATAGGGGTCGGCGTTTGATATGCATAACATTAAAAATTTTAAGTGTGAACAAAACTGTTTTGTTATTTTAATCCTAAACAAAGTGTAGTAATCATTTTGCACCATTTTGAAACACTTGTTTGAATTAAATTGGTCTCTGTACATCCTCAAAATATCAATTAAGTAATCGTTTGCCCACTCACTAGGTACATGAACTTGAACTCAAGAAAGTATCCAGTAACTAGTCGATGGGAAGCACTGAAGACAGTGTGTGGGGAATTGGGGATGTACCCTCAGAGGCTATGCCTAACAAAACAATGGAATTATACTTTGTGATCTTTTGTACTACCACACTGCCTAATTCACTCTGTGTTTGGGCTGACATCTGATGTAGGTAGCTATCAGATGCAGTGGATGCAGTTCCAGATCTTCCATCAAGGTGGAGAGGCGACAGTCTAGGTGTTCCGAGACATTCTCGGGGCCTCGCGGCCCGAGTCATTCGTCCGCTGTTAATTAATGAGTGGGGAAAAGGGCCCCGGGTGCGTTGAGGGGAGAGGAACTTCTGCATCAGACAATGATAGTACATACTACCTACTAATTTCCAGTCAAGTTGACTCTACGTAAGTACTTACATTCATATTTATAACATAAAGTAGGTACACAACATTTGCGCAGGACAGGATTCAAATAATAGTATTGCGTCTGTGATGTGACTAGGTCTTCACCTAGGTAGTCTGAGCCTTTAGCTGCAATCTGTACACACAAAGAAACGGAAACTACTATTTGTTTGTACGGGAACGGAACACGTCAGTCATACGATCGCCGCCTCCTACCTACCTAGTACCACGACGAAAACCGAGAAACAGAAAATTATGCTAAATTACGAAAAGTCTTCTCCCGCCATACACGCCCGACTATATTCTATTCTAATTTTATTTCTACATTCGTTCGAGTCCAGTCACATCACATCACGACATATTATTGACCTTTTTTGACAACTACAAACAAAAACACAAAGAATATATTCAAAAACATATGATCGGCGGCGTGAACCTTATATACAAGAACTGTCAAATTCTGCAAAAGTGGCTATTCCGACGCCGGTTATTGAAGTGTGTGTGCATTTGTGTACACGCAAAGTATATAACACGTATATCGTAAAATCGGTATAGAGGTGGTAGTGATATGTAATAGTATTAGTAATACCATAGACAAACGGCGTCGGAATAGCGGCGGCGTATTAAAAAAAGGAAGATGTTCTATCATGGTCTCTTCCTATTATCTATGGACAACCATAGATATCATAATGGGGGTTGCTATGACAACCGGAAGGACTGTTACTCTGTAAAAATATGGAACCCAATAAAGATGATTTGATAAACGCAAACTTCGTTTATTGTACACATATGTACTTTGGTATTTTTTTTATATAAACTTTGGAATATTTTTTTCAAGGGTACATGACTGAATTTTTAAAACATTTTGTTTTTTATATCAATGTAGTAAAGTGTAAATACCTTCAAGTGTGGTGTCCATGATGGCAGTTCACTGCACTTTTATTAAACACGATAATTAGTTGCGTATGCGCGCGGCGCCACATTTGCACTCGCGCTGCTCTATCTAGAGAGACTGTCTGTGGAAACGATACGCAAGCGCTTCGGGCCCGGAAATGAGTGGGGAAAAATCGAGCGACTATTGCTCGATCGAATTAACTTGACTTTGCATAGAATTTCAGAATATTGTTTTTCCATTTTTGACCAACCTTCTCCATACTCATCGTATAGTGTGCGTCGGGGCCGTACGCACGTCAGGGGCTAGGCGGCTAGGCTACGACTCCTTATATGTTGAGGGAATCAGGCTCCGATCTCCACTCTCCGCTCCGACACAAAATATAGGCACATGCACATCAGAAGATGCGTCGCGTAGCGACGCATCTTCTATAAATTAACGTCAAAAATATATAAACTGCCAACTGTATTTTTTCCTTGTCATTTTCTGCTAAGTTTTATTTATTTACTTTTAGTCCTTACATTATTGTTTAATAGTATTTTATTTTTATTTGGGGTAGGTAATAATCAATGATTTCAACTGACCAAACGAGTGTCGTACATCAGACCGCTACACAAAATTTACTGGCTCAATCTGACAGTTCCTCGCAACTCCCGACGCAACTTCAACACAATCCACAGATCCGCTGTCGTCTCTGTGCGGACATTCGATATTTCCGAGGTGAGCGTGGACTCAAAATTCATACCTCAAGATGCCATCGCCCTAGCCAGATACATTCATCACAACCTCATCTAAATTTGGACACCGTAACCTTTTCAACTCAGCATCATGGAGCGAGTGATACATTTTTACACAAATTACGAAGTTACAAAGTGAACATTCCAGTCATAAGGAGAATCCCCCGTGGAGCTAGATTTGCAGTTGCCTCCAAACTAAAGGAAGTTATCAAATCGTGCATAGATAACAACACTCAAAATTCTTGGGAGGAACTTTTCTTATTCACTTACACAGTCTTGAACGTCGAACCACAAAGCAAACAGAATCCTAAATCTTTAACCAGCAAAATAAAGAGTCGGTTACATGATTACGGCCAAATTCAACAGACAACGAGGCTACGAAAATCAGGATGTAATCTTTTAAAATGTGTGGAGAATAAAGTTTCAGACGGTGACATTCGAGGCGCTGTTCGTCTACTGTCATCGGAGGAAGACCTCGCAACTGATTGCTCAGAAACGTACAATGCTCTGAAAGACAAACACCCTACGCCGTCTCGTCTACTCCAGCTACCAGATCCACCCACAGACGAACCTAATTACATGATAGTGACCGAACAAGCAGTGGCAGCAGCAATCGCATCATTTCCAAATGGTTCTGCTGGTGGAATCGACGGTCTAAGACCACAGCATTTGAAAGATCTAACATCAACCTCAAATGGTGTTGCGGGTACAGAACTTCTAATAAAATTATCTAAATTATGTAACCTGATGCTTTCCGGCAAAGTCATTGCTTCGTTTGTGCCTTTTCTGTATGGGGCCAGCCTTTTTGCCTTAAACAAAAAATGTGGTGGCGTTCGTCCAATAGCTGTCGGCTGTACTTTCAGAAGATTGGTTTCTAAACTGGCCTGCAACCGCATCTACAGAAAGCTTGGCTCCAAATTTCGCCCAATACAGCTAGGCTTTGCTACCAAGGGAGGATGTGAAGCAGCGGTACACTCAGTGCGAACATACAAAACAAGAAAAAAAGAAGCTGAAGTTATAATAAAAGTTGATGTAAAAAATGCCTTTAACAGTTTAGAACGAGACTCAATGCTCAATTCCATACAAAACAATATCCCCGAAATTTACCCATACCTCTGGCAATGCTATGCTTCACCAACTCATCTGTTCTACAATCAAAATGATCCAATTTCATCAAGCGTTGGTTGCCAGCAGGGAGATCCACTGGGCCCGGCTATATTCAGTCTGTCAATCCATAGTATTATTGAACAAATAACTTCAGAGCTGAATATATGGTACCTGGACGACGGAACTTTGGGCGGGAAAGTTGACACAGTATTGACAGACTTAAATACAATAATCACTGCTTTCAAAGAAATCGGGCTTCATTTAAATTTTTCTAAATGTGAAATTTATGTTTTCAAATCGGACGATGAAAAAGATGAAATTATTAAGAAGTTCAACGAAATAGCGCCAAACATACAAGTTCTAGAAAACGATAACTTTTATCTTCTTGGTGCTCCAGTTACTTCCGAAGGTATACGCCCACTGATTGAGAAGAAAACAGAGACGATATCGAAATTTTGTGAACGATTGGAAGACATTAATACACATATGGCTTTATTTTTGCTTCGCCACTGTATATACATGCCGAAACTCACTTATTTTCTGCGCTCAAGTCCGATTTGGAAGGAAAACGATTTGATCAATTCAATTGATAACTCTCTGCGTTGTAACTTGGAAAAATTGCTGAATTCGAAATTGTCTGATTCGTCCTGGCAACAAGCAACTTTACCCGTAAAATACGGTGGAATCGGTCTGAGAAAGGTGGAGGATATTTGTCTACCGGCCTTCATTTCTTCAATTAATAGTACGTCAGCTCTCATTGGTTCGATATTAAGTCCCTCACTATGTGAGTTTGAGATTTCGTACTTCGAAGAAGCCGTTTCTGCTTGGAAGGTGCTTTGTCCCGACGAACAACCACCGTGTCCAAGCCAAGCTGTCGCCCAGTCCAAGTGGGATATTCCAATAGTCAAAATGAAACATAACATTCTCCTTGAAAATTGTAATGAAATTAATCGTGCACGTATTTTGGCGGTTTCAGAAAAAGAATCTGGAGCGTGGCTTGAAGCTTACCCATCGAGTCACCTAGGGACTTTATTAGATCAGAAAACCACCAAAATTTCGGTTGCACTTCGTTTAGGCCTCAAAATTTGTGAAAGTCATATTTGTGTGTGTGGGTCACCAGTCGACATATATGGCCACCACGGACTATCATGTATCAAAAGTGCAGGTAGAAACTCCAGGCATCAAAATTTAAATTTTATTATAAAGTCCACGCTTCTGACAGCAAACATACCGTGCATCCTAGAACCTTGCGGTTATTCCCGGCTGGATGGCAAGAGGCCCGATGGTATCACCCTGGTGCCATGGGCTAAGGGTAGGTCATTGATGTGGGACGCCACTTGTGTCGACACATTGGCTCCAAGTCACGTTCGGGCCTCTTCAAGAGCGGCTGGCGCGGCCGCGGCCGGAGCGGAGACCCTCAAACGCAACAAATATTCAAATATTATTCAAGATTTCGAATTTGTTGCGTTTGCGGTTGAAACCCTCGGTCCGTGGAGCAGTGAAGCCAAAAGCTTCTTGAAGAGGCTTGGGCATCTGCTGGTGGACGCTACTGGCGTCCCGCAATCAAGGGCCTACTTCATTCAAAGGGTAAGCCTTGCCATCCAGCGGGGTAATGCAGCAAGTGTTCTAGGAACATTTGAAAATGCCCCTTTTGATAGTTATTTTAATGTTTGTTAGGTAGGTTTATTTCTTTAGTTATTAGTATTACTTTTTTGTTATTTATTAAATAAATATTCTTAAAACCACCAAAACATCGTGGATATTTTGGTGGAGAGCCGAGATCGGAGCCTAATTCCCTCAACATTTAAGGAGTCGTGGCCCGTGGCTACGCTAACGTCACAGATAAAAAAAAAACGTTTTTCTAAAAAAAGATGGCGATTGTGAACAAGCAAAACTGTTCGCAATTGTGCCGCGTCGTCGTAAATAAAAAGTAGGTATATATTTTTGAGATTATCGCAACACGAGAAGAAAACAACAGACATTGGAAGTAAATCAGAAAAGGCTGTATACTTTTAGTTTTGCCGTTTGCCTGTAAGGGACGAAAAAAAAAAAAAAAAAAAAAAAAAAAAAAAAAATAAATAAAATAAAAAAAAACAAAAATTATGGTGGCTGCTTAGAGTTGATCATTTTCGTGCAGTTTAGTTGGTTTTTTTTTTTTTTATGTCTTTCTATTTTATTAATTTGTTTACAAAATTTTAACTTTGTGGTCCTATCACACCTGACACTGGCATAGTTCGCTTATGCGAGACGCCAAAAAAAAAAAAAAAAAAAAAAAAAAAAAAAATCGTGATCATCTTGTAATCAAATGCATCATCTTGTGATCTTGTGGTCCGGGGGGACAAATTTCCATATGTCAATTACTCTCATGACTTGGTTTCATTGTCTCAATCTTATTTATCCCAATCCTGGTCTAATGTTTGGAAATCATCTAGTAAACATAAAGGTTCACATTATGCCCAGTTCCAGGCAAGTATTCCAGCGCGACCGTGGTTTTATAAATTAAACATATCTAAAGTTGCCACTTCTGTTATATGCAGACTTAGGCTCGGCCACTGTTGCTCTCCCGTCCACCTGGCCAGGCTCCACATCTTAGACTCATCCGTGTGTGAGTGCGGCTTGGAAGAGGGTGATTTAAATCATATTTTTTTTACATGTCCCTTAAATAATAATACTCCGCCACTGTACTCTTCATTACCATCATTTAAAGTTCCCCTCCCCACTAACATTAATTGTCTACTGATTATTAACAATCTCAAAATACTGAAATTAATAGCTAAATTTATTGCAGAGAACAACATAAAACTGTAAATATAGAAATAATGTGTATTTTCTTTTATAGTTGTATAATATCGTGTTTCTTTTTAGGTATAATTACTTCCTTTTATTATTTTCATGCATGCAAGCTGTTCACTGTTCGCTTGTTTCGTAGTATGCGCGTTTTTTTTCTACCTTTTCAATATGATTGGTTTTAATGACTAAATATAAATGCTTTGCTCATGCAACTTCTATATAACTCTAAATACGGGACTTTGGCATAAATACACGAATTAAGTGTGATTGCCAAAAAAAAAAAAAAAAAAAAAAATCTTGTGATCTTTGTGTGTGACCGTACTCCTTACGGACGTCGTGAAGAAGAAGAAGATAGTTGAATAATAGAAGGACGCAGTAGGTACTCCGCCCTGCCGGCCGGCCGACACCACTACGCCGTCCCTCAGCTGAGGGCAGGCCGCGGGCGCGCGTGTCGCGGCGACGCGGACCGCTCCCGACTCCGCTACAGCGAGAGTGAAGGGCGCCTCTCCGCTTGTTTTATCGAGTAGCACTTAGATGCGACTGCGCTCACTTCCGAGTGTACTGCGAGTCCTCTTTTGAAGGTAACCTTCCACATCTATCTATCTTGCATTGTTGAACATTCGTGTGTAGTGATGTGCCGAGTCGCCATTTTGTGGGATCGAGTCAACTCGAGTCAGTTTGTATGGTATTCGGATCCAGAGTACAGTACTCGAGTTTTATTTGGGAGTCTGGGCTCGAGTCCAGGATTCGAGTCCAGACTCGAGTTTAGAACTCAAGTTCAGAAATCTAGGACTCGAGTTCAGAATTCGATTATGTGCGATTACCGAATATCTACTATTAAAACAATAGTACGATTACGGACTCGAGTTCAGGTATCTATTATAGCACCTCGAATATTGGCTTTTTCTTACAAATTGCTGTAGATAATTAGTAACTATAGTATTCTACAAGTAAAGGTATCTCTAATGAAGTGGATGGGGTCGCGGAAATCGGCAAGTTTTTTTTGCAGGTTCACTCTTTGTGTTAGGCGGCGTCACTTCATTGCTTAAGTAAACTGCATTCGAGTACAAACGAGTCAAAGCAACTCGAGTCAGCTGGACTCGAGTACTGGAATCAAGTCAGCCAGACTCGAGTACGGGAATCGAGTCATCCAGACTCGAGTACCAGAATCGAGTCTGGCGTACTCTAGTAAAATAAAATGGGTATTCGAGTAAGCGAGTCCAGAGCAGGAATCGAGTCTGACTCGAGTCAGGCCGTACTCGGCACATCACTATTCGTGTGTTCGGTCGAGACATTCTTGAGATTGTAAAGCGCACATGTTTCCCCTCTGCAAGGGGGTTGACCCCCTGCTGAAGTTTTGCGAGGAAGGGGGTGAGCTGAACGTGGCGGTCGGTGTTATACTAGAGTTCTTGCAGTACAACACCGATTACTCTGCTTACCCTGATTGATTGTTGGGATACAGCGTGTGGTATTTAAACTATTCACTTTATTTCAGTTACTCGCGACTTGTCGTGAATCATGGCTGATGAAAAACTGATAATGATCAAAAATGACCATGTCCAAGACAGCCGCAGAACTTCACAGCCGGGTGCGGTCTCTACTCTGCATAATGCTCTCGCCGATAAAGTTTGTTCGCCGGAGACGAATACTGTTAAAACTGAGCCACCTGATGTTAACGATGATGTCTGCTCGACGGATGATATTGCGAATGTAAAGAGTGAGGTTTCTCACGTTGCGGATGAAGTTTGCTTTCTGGAAATGGATACTGCTGTTAAAAACGAGCCGTTGGATGTCAACGACGATGTGTGCTTACGGGACGGTGCTGGTAATGTGAAGATCGAGGTTCCTTATGTTTGGGTTGAAGTCTGCCCGCTGGACCCGGCTGCTGTCGTCAAGCAGGAGGTGGACATTGAACCCACAGTTCTACAGTCGCCGAACATACTGTACACGATGCTGTCTTGCAAGCCAGATCCGGTGAATAATGTTGCACAGTGAGTATCAAGTTTTGTTCGGAATGTGTTTTGTGAATTTACGCATATGAAAAACATAATGAAGAGGTATTGATGAGCAGTGGCGGCTGGTGACCTATGCGACTGGGTGTGCGCTAGGTACTTACTCGTAGTACTAAACCCAAGCGGCGGGTGGCCGAGTGGTTTGGGCATCGGCTTCTCATGCGGGAGGTCCGAGGTTCGAATCCGGTCGGCGTGTGCCAATGAGTTTTTTCTGACGAAAAAATTTACGTGCATACCTACACCCGCTGCTTCACTGTTCGGAACCGGTGTAAAACTGTAGGTCCCTTCCCTTGCCCCTTACTAGGTGGTAGGCTCAAATTGTAGCCGACTGGGTTGGTACCACCGTACTGGATGTAAGATGGCCGCAAGCAACCTCGGTTGTGTTCTCCTCTAGTCCAGTATAGCCAGCAATCCAGGGAAGTCTCCGGTATGGCACCTACCTTCTTGGAGGTGATATTGGCTGGTTAGAGCATGTGCTTTGGCCCCTCCGACTCAGCCTAAAACGACAAACCCATACCGGATTACATAAAAAAAAAAAAAAAACGTGAATTTAATGGATATCGAGACTTGATTTTTTATTTTATTTGAGTTAATTGCCCAAATTATGTAAAAGTATTCTCACTCAACAGATATATAATTGAAAGACAAAATAAGGTAAGTATTAAAGGTGGCGAGGTGAATTATATAAGTATGTAATAAAAATGTACTCACTTTTCAATTGAAATATGTAGGTATGGTGTTTTGAAGAACACGCCAGCGAATTTATGAAAATTATGAAGAAATCAGTCACACACACGCACTACAGTTTGATTGGGTAGGTAGGTCTACCACAGGTCACCCACTCAACACTACCTAACTGTTAATTTACGAAAAGTTGTAAAAACTGCTAAAAACCGACTTGCGCCGATAATAGCTTCATAGAGGAGCATAGTCGAAGTCGATTGATCAGGTTGTCAGTAACCCGATCGCGGCCACCAATTAACCTTATCTATCGTCACTACCAAATTAATCCGATCGCGATCGAACACCCGCTCGCATCGGTCGCGGTTGTCGGTCGGTCGTGGGCCGCGGGTCGCGGTTCGCGAGCGGGTGCCGCCGGGTGCCGACCGGGTACTCATTGATTGATTGACCGAACTGACAAGACACGCACCGCACGACCCACAGTAGGTACTACACAGCACAGCCACGCACTCGTAGTGTCGCATCGATACCCGGCCCTGCGGCGCGGCACCCGCTTACGAACGAACCACGCCCGAGACAGAGATTAGAGAACGAACAGAACAAACAACCATGGAACGAGACGGCAGACCAAAGAATATAAGACTGAACCGACTCAACCACTGACTGGACTGACTGGACTGATCGAACTGGTTGTCTTGTCTGCAGTTTCGTAATTATGTAATGCTCATAACAGCGCTGCAGCGTTAATAGACGCTTTGTATTTTTTTTACTACACGTGCCCGCAATATCGCACTGCGTTTAGATTCAGCGCTTGCACAGTAAACTTTGCTCGCGGCTTCGACAGACCACGTGACAATTCATTCGTGTCGTGATTCGTGAAATGGTCGCTACGTGTCGCACGCGTGTCCACGCACAATATAGCGTCCTTGTTTCCCATTCGTGCGCCGCACGCGGAATGCAACCTTGGCCCATACAAATTGTATGGAGAGTGTTTTGTTTCACGCGCCAGCTGCGTTTGACAGTTTTATATAGTATCACTATGAGAGACTCGCGTGCGCTTTGAAATCCGCACGGCGGCGGCGATACGTACACGCAAAACCGTGCCTTGTGATCTAGGAAATAGAAACTAATTTAGTTTGATATTTTTCGGTCAGAATCATGTAGAATTTAAATTTATTTATTTTTTATGATGGGTGAAACCGCTATATGTTTTGTGGTGGTGCGGCGCACGAGCGCACTTAAGGGCCAGCCGCCAGTGTTGATGAGACATCAGAGTTGTGTCACGATCACGACGTGAAGAACTTTTGTGTCTGCTTACTGCGCTGGAAATCAGACAGAAAGACAGGTTTCCGTATCACGTACGGAAGCCTATTACTAAGCCTCCGCCGTCTGTCCTTCCGTCCGTCCGTCCGTCTGTCCGAGCCCTGTATCTCTTGAACCGTAATAGGTAGCCCGTTGAAATTTTCACAGAATATGCGTTACTATGGCGGATATAACAACAAATAAAAAAAAATAAAAAATTAAGGGATACAAGAAACATACAATAAACGTACAATAGAATAGATTAGTCACACTATTGAATAATAGATGGCGCCACAGGCTTTTATACATTGCATGTTGAAAGACAAAAGATAGGCAGATAATAGCAGATAGATATTCTTGAATATTTACTTTTTCGAAATCAATTTCATTTTGGTTTTTTATTTTTTCATGACAGTTTTCACATTGGTGTATTTGATTTTCAAATATGACATCTTTGTTTATGTTGCTGCATTTGTGGACATAATTGTTACCACGGTTCTGATTGTTTTCAGGGTTACGGTTACTTCCTTGGTTACCGTTGTTACTTCCTTGGTTACCGTTGTTATTTCCTTGGTTAAGATTTTTTTTAGATACGGAAATCTCCGTGCGCGAGTAAAACTCGGACTTAACAGATTTTTTATTTATAATTTTTTTTTTTATAGAGAAAACGCAACATGTGGCTGAGCCACATGCCACGCGAATGCCATGCCGGCCTGACAGGCGCCTATTCACGCCCCTCTTGAAGGACCCGAGACTGTACTCGGGGGGAAATATATAGGCAGGGAGAGCGTTCTAGAGTTTACCGGTTCTGTAGAGGAAAGACCTGGTTAGTACGCAACCGCCGTAAGTCCAGCGTGTAGGGATCCCTGGTGAGCGTGGTGCGGAGGTGGAAAGGGGACAGCGAGATATTATGTTCTCTCACCCTCTTACACCTTACTCTTCTACATTAACCGCACAAGCATCGATGGCACCGATGTTGCCGCGTCGAAAAGGGACCGAAACGTCGGTGGCAAGTACGTTCTTGCCAGAGGCACCGTCGACGGCCGACAATGAAATGTACGCTCTCTGACTATAGACATGCCATGTGGTTGGACTTTGAAATCGCCTTCGGGTCGGTGGGCCACAATCTACTATTAAAGGCGCTGGAGTGCCAGCTCTGATCTGCAATATAATAGCCTCCTATAAGAAAAAACTTTCCTTTGTAATACAATTAGAAGGTGAAACTGAAAAGACACCGGAAATTCATTACGGCGTCGGTCTTTTCCAGGTTTGTTATATTTTTTTATTGTAAGCGCGACCTATGGCACCGTTTCACCTATAAGGTGTCTAACGACTCCCATTGACATTCGGTGTGTTGCGAATGCCATGCCAGCCTAACCGGTGCCCATTGACGCCCCTTGTTCGGTGTTTGAAATAGATTGCTTGAAAGCCATTGAATTCAACTCCCCTTGCATCACCTTGTGGTTGGTACAAAAAGCACGACCGCCGCGCCACCTGTCGTCTGAAGTGGAGTTGCGACAATATGCGTTTCAGTTCAGTTGGCCTTGACAGCTCTAGACGCGGGCAGACGACGAGTGGCTCGGGATCAATTCTGTTGGCTCTCGCTGACAGCTGTGACGTCATAGAGCCGAAAGCGAATTAAGGGAATTCGATATTCGTTTGTTCGTTTAAGTGATTTCGTGGCTCAGGGGTGAGGGTATAGGACTAGTAATTTTATGACCTGGGTTCGAATCCCACAAAATCTTTTTGGTTTTTTTTTCTTTTTTAAGCAATGTTACGGTGTTTAAATTGTTTTAGGGTCTTTAGTTTTTTTTATAACCACCTAAGAATTATTTTCGGAAATACAAACTTGTAACAAAAACGACATGCACCGCCTCAACATTAGGTTAGGGTTAATATAAAGAAGATGCGTCGCGTATATTAACCCTGGTTATTTTTTTTTAAACCACCAAAACAGTTTGTATATTTCTATATAATACACATTTCTATATATAACAGTTTGTAAAAAAAAATTTTAGGAAGAGAACTGTCAGTGAGAGACATCAGAATTGATCCCGAGCCACTCGTGGCAGCCGCAGACGCGTTTTTGTTTTGCGGTCGAAAATCCCGGTTGTAAAAGTCGAAGCCACGCTGGCCGCCATTGCTTGTGAAATTGAGATTGATTTGTTATACGAAAATATACGAGGTTATGTTAGGACGGCCTACCACTCGCTGGCGCCGCGCATCGTTGCATCGTTGCACAACTGCATCGTTCCTCTCTCGTGCGTGCGTTTGTATTAATGTTTTGGGCCCGTGAAAAACGCTTCATCGCGGGACCGCCGAGACGAACGTGGCAGCGCCGCAAAGATCAGGTGACCTTCCAAACCAAATGGCCTTCGGGCTAAAGATGGGGATAACGGCTGTTTTTCAACAGCACGTTATAATGATCTGCTGTTTTTATATCGCTGCTGTTTTAAAGTGCTAGATTGCTAGATTGCTGTTGTTGTAATTTGAAGCTTACTCTGTTGGAATAACTAGCATAATTGAAATAAGAGATACATATTAAATCACGGGAATGCAGCAGGCAAACAGATCAGAAATGTGTTTGTGGTCAATTTTTTTTTTATTATTGGCTTGGATGCCGGGACTTTCTGCCATTTCTTTAAAATTTATATAATATTTTCGACGGTATTTATTATGTATTTGTGAAGGCTTTTATAATATTTTTATTCAGTTAATAAATCAGTAATTTTAAGATTGCACAACTTGTCATTGTAATCTTCAGAGAATATTGTTATTTAACCTGTATGACCTCATCTGCTGCCAGCAATAACCGCTGGACGGCAAACTTCTGGCAACTTCGGCATCGGCATGGTTTACAAGATTATTATTACACAGAAATTGTTTGTTTGGGTGATTGATGTGATATGGTTGGCTATTAGCCCCAGACATTAGTTCGACACGCGCGTCATTGTGATAAGCGGTAGGTGCGCGCGGCGTCCGTCTCGGTTGCCCGCGCGCGAGGAGTAGTCGGTGGCTGTGTGCCGCACGGCGCCCGTCGCCTCGGCAGGCCAGCGCGCGCGGAGAGAGAGATATCGGACCGTCCGATGTCCCGTAAATTACAATGCAACAAGTTCAAGGCAATGGCGGCGAACGTGGCGTCGCCTCACATCAAGGTTTTTCAACCGCAAAGCTAGCGCGCGGCGATCGCGGCTGACTACTAAGACTGACCGGCGGCGGAAAACGAATCCGTCACGATGACTTCAGGGCGCGCCGGTCGCCCACTTGTACCAACTGCATGGCAATGCAAGGGAAGTTGGATCTATGGATTTCAAACAATCTATTTCAAACACCCCTCTTGAAGGACCCGAGACTGTACATGTATTGCATTTGTGTGTGTGTAGTGAGTCGAAACAAAGCATTAACTCACCAATTGCAACATTAATTCAAACCACGATTGTGAATAAAAAATCTGTACACTAGTTATGTGTAGATATCTTTGTAGAATTGTTTTTTAATTATTACAAACATCCACACTAAGTTTGCTGCGGGTTTCCATAGATTTTTCCGTCACTCTTGCCTAACGAATCGTGTCCGTGCAAAGTTTCGATGACATACGGATATGAGGTAGCGCCGATGCTTCAATGGTAAAATGCTAACTCAGTAGATTAGCAATCTTAATTTTTTTTTCTTCATTTTCAGAATGGAATCACATCACCTCGGCAAAGATAATGTAAATGTAACTCAACATAACTACGATATTTGCAATACTGATTTTTCCCATAACATACCTTTTAAACAGAACATATCGGATCATACGAGCAAAACCTCACATTGTGACGATCGTGGCAGAGCAAATGTATTGGACACCAGTGTAAGACATCATCGCTGTGACGTTTGCAAAAGGGATTTCACAAGTCAAAATCGTTTAAAAAAACACATGTTAACTCACACTTGTGAAAAACAACATCGTTGTGAGATATGCAATAAATTTTTTTCAGCAAATAGTAGTTTAAAAAGGCACAATATGTTAATTCACACTGGCGAAAATCCACATCAATGCAACCTATGCAGTAAAACATTCTCGCAAAAGGAACATTTAAAAACGCACATGTTGACTCACACTCGTGAAAAATCACATCAATGTGACACATGCAATAAAATATTCTCGCAAAAGCATAGTTTAAAAAAACACATGTTAAGTCACACTGGTGAAAAACCACATCAATGTGACACATGCAATAAAAAATTCGCGTTAAAGCAAATTTTAAAAAAACACATGTTTACTCACACTGGTGAAAAATCACATCAATGTGACACATGCAATAAAAAATTCTCGGAAAAGCTAAGTTTAAAAAAACACATGTTTACTCACACTGGTGAAAAACCACATCAGTGTGACACATGCAATAAAAAATTCTCAGATAAACAACATTTAAAGAGACACATGTTTACTCACACTGGTGAAAGACCATATTGTTGTCAGTTATGCAGTAAAAAATTTTCACTAAACAGTATTTTAAAGAGACACATGTTAACTCACACTGGTGAAAGACCACATTGTTGTCAGATATGCAATAAATCTTTTTCACTAAATTGTCATTTCAAAAGTCACATGTTAACTCACACTGGTTAAAGAGCACATTGTTGTCAGAATGCAATAACAAATTTTCACAAAAATTTTTAAATGTGTGTAAAATGTAATTTAAAAAGTCTAACATATGACTTTTTAAATTACATTTCACACTGGTGACAGACCATGACAGATCGCTGTGAGGTATGCAACAAACATTTCTCACATAATAGTCATTTAAAAAGAGATATTTTAACTCACACTGAAAAAAAAAGTTAACAAGAGAAACCACATCAATGTGACACATGCAACAACAAATCTCAGATAAACAACATTTAAAGAGACACATGTTAACTCACACTGGTGAAAGACCACATTGTTGTCAGATATGTAATAAATGTTTTTCACTAAACAGTAATTTAAAAAGTCACATGTTAATTCACACTGGTGAAAGACCACATTGTTGTGAAATATGCAAAAACAAATTCTCACTAAAACAGAATTTAAAAAGTCACAAATGTCAACTCACACTGGTGTAAAAACACATAACTGCGTCATCTGCAAGAAAGGTTTCTCACGGCCTGCAAGTTTGAAGAGCCACATGTTATCTCATAAGGGAGTGGACACACTGAACTCGCCGAGTAGCAGCGACGAGTCCCACCGCACTGCAGGTTCCACCTCGGCTTCCACCATCGTAGACGACCGCTAGCTGTTGTCGTTCCCGCAGACATGGCATCACACACCCTCCCCTGTTTTATAAATGTATTTTAGATTATGTTACTTTAATGGTGAATATAAAATTTTTATCAAAGTAATATTATTCAATCTATTCTACCTGTTCCACACACCATACCCGCATTTTTATTATAATTAAGGGCTACTTCCATATTTCTGTCAAGCCCAGCGGGCACCAAGTAGGGGCACTACCTATGTATGACGTTTACCTATAAATTTTAATGGGTTACGATTTTCAGACAAATGGCTTCGAAAGTTTGTGGCTTGGTCATCGGCCGCCATTTTGAAAAAAAATTCAAAACAAAGGCCAGCGATGAAACCTGGATAAATCGATAGGGGATACATAGACAAACATAAAATGTTATATGTCATTACTTCCTAAAGTGTCACGTTACCGAGATAATTGGAGGTAAATATGGCAATATGGTTCAGCTCGTTGTTTACAATTAAACATATTTATTATTATTTATACTTAAATATTACTACTTATATATTACTTAACTAAAAGTGTTAAAGTAAGTATTATTAAAGTATTAGTATTTTACAAAAACTGCTAGATTATGCGCTGTTTATGAACTTTATAATTAAAAATATAAAATAACGATATAATATGAAATGGAAAAAGCTATTAAAGCAAATCAGCAGCAATTTAGTAAAAATAATACATAATATTCGGGAGAATAACTTATTCTTTGTTAAAATTTAAGATAGGATATCTTGAATTTTAACAAAAAATAAGTAAATAGAGCTCAAAACAAAATATATTCTATACTTATTAAAAAAAACTTTATTTTACTGTAAAGTGAATCAAAATAGTAAGAAACACGGGATTTGATCATATGTTACAGGAGGCCAAATAATAGTCCGTATCGATAGTATTATTTTAATTTAGGTCTTCTCAGTACAACGAGATAATTAGATTAAGTATGCACGTAGTGTTGGTGGTGTCCCGGCGCGGAATGTGTCGACCCACCGCGCCTCCTCTCCTGCCTGCCTGTGCTCTCAAGTGCCGTGTCGGTGTGATGTAGGTGTGCGTGCGTGTATGCAGCCGTATGTATGTGTAACACTCGGCCATCCTGACCACACCGTGTCTCACGGTGCCCTCTCTATAGTCACTTGGATTCTTGATTGTCCTGGAACAGAAACGGGGAGACGAACTGAGAATCTTAGTTTTGAGCGGAATGACTGGTACAAGCTGAGGATGCTAGTTATTCTCTAGCTGTGCTCTAGCTAGACGTCCGAAGCTGCTAATCCTGGTAGATATTCCATAGCCATAAAGGGTACGGTCTGGCAGTTACGTAGGTGCACCCAGCGAATACTAGACTGCAAACAGCACGTATTATGTTCCACACAATAAACACTTTGGTTTCACACAGCAAATACCAGATTGCACACAGCACGTAGGTATTAGGTTCCACACAGTAAACTCTAGTCTGCACTGCACACAGCTGTACTAGGTTTCACACAGCAAATACCAGACTGCACACAGGACGTAGGTGTTAGATTCCACACAGTAAACACTAGTCTGCACACAGCTGTACTAGGTTTCACACAGCAAATACCATACTGCACAAAGCACGTAGGTATTAGGTTCCACACAGTAAACACTAGTCTGCACACAGCTGTACTAGGTTTTTACACAGTAAATACCATACTGCACAAAGCACGTAGGTATTAGGTTCCACACAGTAAACACTAGTCTGCACACAGCTGTACTAGGTTTTTACACAGTAAATACCATACTGCACAAAGCACGTAGGTATTAGGTTCCACACAGTAAACACTAGTCTGCACACAGCTGTACTAGGTTTTTACACAGTAAATACCATACTGCACAAAGCACGTAGGTATTAGGTTCCACACAGTAAACACTAGTCTGCACACAGCTGTACTAGGTTTCACACAGCAAATACCATACTGCACAAAGCACGTAGGTATTAGGTTCCACACAGTAAACATTAGTCTGCACACAGCTGTACTAGGTTTCACACAGCAAATACCATACTGCACAAAGCACGTAGGTATTAGGTTCCACACAGTAAACACTAGTCTGCACACAGCTGTACTAGGTTTTACACAGTAAATACCATACTGCACAAAGCACGTAGGTATTAGGTTCCACACAGTAAACACTAGTCTGCACACAGCTGTACTAGGTTTCACACAGCAAATACCATACTGCACAAAGCACGTAGGTATTAGGTTCCACACAGTAAACACTAGTCTGCACACAGCTGTACTAGGTTTCACACAGCAAATACCAGACTGCACACAGCAAGTAGGTATTAGGTTCCACACAGTAAACACTAGTCTGCACACAGCTGTACTAGGTTCCACACAGTAAATACCAGACTGCACACAGCAAGTAGGTATTAGGTTCCACACAGTAAACACTAGTCTGCACACAGCTGTACTAGGTTCCACACAGTAAATACCAGACTGCACACAGCAAGTAGGTATTAGGTTCCACACAGTAAACACTAGTCTGCACACAGCTGTACTAGGTTCCACACAGTAAATACCAGACTGCACACAGCAAGTAGGTATTAGGTTCCACACACTAAATACTTCAATTTCCTATCCAAAGATTGGCTGGACATATCAGGGATAAGTACACATCTAAACTAGTTCGGCATGTTCCTGCTGTTTGTTTTTTTGGGTAGGTAGGTATCTGGTACTGCTAACGGACAGGACCATACATATTCTATAAAAATCTGTCTGTTCATTGTTGTATTTAATTAGTGACCACCTAAGCTCTAAGGCTAACGAATGAATACAAAACAATAATACAATAGTTTGAAGAATACAAAGCAAATAATTTCACTACAGGTACCTACACTACATAATACACATCTAAACTAGTTCGGCATGTTCCTGCTGTTTGTTTTTTTGGGTAGGTAGGTATCTGGTACTGCTAACGGACAGGACCATACATATTCTATAAAAATCTGTCTGTTCATTGTTGTATTTAATTAGTGACCACCTAAGCTCTAAGGCTAACGAATGAATACAAAACAATAATACAATAGTTTGAAGAATACAAAGCAAATAATTTCACTACAGGTACCTACACTACATAATATGCAGTGATACATATATATACATATAAGGGATACATACCTATAGTTTTCATAAGGGATTCATTTATTTCATAACTATGGTTTATTGCTCTGAGAGGAATTCTAGTTAAACAAAAGAATAAATGTACAGATTATATCTCATAAGTCATAATAAATTGTTTCTTATTTTTCGTTTATTTTTTCAAATAAGGTAATAAATATCCTAGCTCTTGAATCTGGGCAAAGTGGTAAACTTATCGTGGTGCTTGAGATGGCTTCCAAGGGGCTTGATTTATGTTCAGCTAAGGGATTTTTGGGTTAAATAAATGTTATATTCTTGTATTTATTTTGTTTATCCTCTCTCTACCTGTCCTGTGATTCTGAAGTGTCGTCAAATGTGGGTCTATATGATCGAAGAGAGTCGGCCCGTACTGTGGCTATGAATTGTTTTATACCCTTTCATACCCTTTAGGCTCCTTATCTTGTATCGGTCTATGTCTGGGATTTTACGAATAATTTTATAGGGGCCGCCAAATATGTTGCCGAGTTTCTTGTTTACACCTCGTCCACTACATGTCGACCCGCCCTTCTACAAGACCAGCTGTCCACGTGTGTATTTAATTGCTTCCCTTTTTTGTCGTACCTAGCGTTTTTTCATCGTGACAATGTTTTTTCTATGTATGATGGCAATTTTTTGTCGATTTCTCAAGTCATTTCGCGTTCTGTCGATATCGCCCTCCGGTTGGTGTTGTAGGGCAGGAAACCGCCTGTTTTTATTAAGAGTGTGTGAGGGTGTGTGTTAGGGTACGTGTGCGAGTGTGTGTGTGTGTGTTTGCGAGAGGGTCCTTTTCAGTGTGTCAAATTATACCTGGTAAAATATTTCTTTTCCTTAAAATTTGCCATGTTTTGGTGGTTTAAAAAAAAAACCAGGGTTAATATAAAGAATCTTCTTTATAATAACGCTAACCTAATGTTGAGGCGGTGCATGTCGTTTTTGTTACAAGTTTGTATTTCCGAAAATAATTCTTAGGTGATTATAAAAAAAACTAAACACCCTAAAACAATTTAAACACCGTAACATTGCTTAAAAAAGAAAAAAAACCAAAAAGATTTTGTGGGATTCGAACCCAGGTCATAAAATTACTAGTCCTATACCCTCACCCCTGAGCCACGAAATCACTTAAACGAACAAACGAATATCGAATTCCCTTGATTCGCTTTCGGCTCTATGACGTCACAGCTGTCAGCGAGAGTAATCAGAATTGATCCCGAGCCACTCGTAATAAATAGACAAGGATAAAATGTTATATGTCATTTTACTTCATAAAGTATCACGTTACTGACTTATTTGGAGGTAAAGATCGCAATATGGCCAGTACATATCTACAATTAAATGTATCAAAGACGAGTTTATGTAATATAGTTATGTGTTACACATACATACGGCTGCATACACGCACGCACACCTACATCACACCGACACGGCACTTGAGAGCACAGGCAGGCAGGAGAGGAGGCGCGGTGGGTCGACACATTCCGCGCCGGGACACCACCAACACTACGTGCATACTTAATCGAATTATCTCGTTGTACTGAGAAGACCTAAATTAAAATAATACTATCGATACGGACTATTATTTGGCCTCCTGTAACATCTCAGAAGTGGGATTACTGGGACCTAAACTGAACGTTCAGTGTCACAAAATTAAACAAAAATAAAAGTTATTTTTTACTCAAGAATCAAATCAAACAGACACTTGCGTTGTATATTAGTGGGTGCGACCAGTAAAACAAAACAATTACTGTGTAATGTGTGCATATATGAATGTGTAGTGAACAATAATCGATCAATAACATTTTTAAATTCGTTTTTAATTGGTGTGGCAAAGACGTATCTGCGTAGAAGGCGCATCAGGGGACAGTGAATCAAGTTAACTGATAATTTATTGTGTGATAGACATTTAAATTAAAAAAAACACCTTTGTAACGGCGAAGACACAATGGCGTATTTACGTCAATATAAGAAGATCCACCGTTCGGACAGTGAGGATAGTGAGGAGGAACGCCCACACATAATGATAAAGAAGTTGGTAGAGAAACGACTCGAAACCATGGTGCAGAAGTACATAAAGGAAAACCCCCCACGAGTTTTTCCAAAATCAAAAGGAAAAGGAAAGGAAAAGGAACTGTGTGCATATTTAGACACAGGTAGTTAGGTTAACATCTTGTCAGCTGATCAAGCACGGTCAACGAACTTAGATTTAACCCTTAGCTCCTCGCCAGCGCGAATTTCCACGTAACGTTCCGGGTAAACACACAATTCCGCGCGCGAAACATTTTCCGCGCTTTCTCCATTAAAAAATCATAACTATGAAATTTCCTTCAGAACCCTATATAAATTTGCACGTCATTGTAATCTAGATGAAATTATCTTTCATATGACATAGGTTTGAGCTAATTGGTTTGCAATTGTAATGCATAGAAAAATAGGCAAAGTTAGAAATGAATGATTTACGGGAGTCGGAAGGAAAGAATGAAGATTCCTCAAAAAGTAAATCGATAACATATGTTTTTTTTGTTTTAAAATAGAACTAAAATACATTTGCAATAAACCTACATCAAATTTAGTAAATATCTTCTTGATAAATATTTCACCAGAGCCCTCCAACCATGAGCCAACCGGCGAGTAAATTGTACCGGCGGCAGAATTTTGAATGGTACAAAAAAGTGCTGTTATTATCGAAAATGAGCAATAAATACAAAAAGTATGGCCATTGTCGTCTGCCCCCAAGTGTCCTCCATATTGAATAGAAGAAATCATAACATTTTACGTATTAGATTTTTTTTGAAAAATAAAAAACCAACGCAATCCCTTTCTAGTGCGTGAGAAAACTACTTCCCGTTGGAGCGATGTTTTGGCTATAATACAACACTTCGTAAAGGTTATATCCCACTAATAAATTAGTCTATGACATGTTTATCAATATGTCAATGTCATATGAGCACTCACTGAACATATTATAATAACACTGGCCTATTGAAATCAAACAAAAAACTGAAGTGGCTCACGCACACATGCACACAATGACGTCAGCCGGCAGCCGTGCGCTAGTATTAGTAAGTCGACGACCTGTTCTCGAAAGATACATAGAGGGTGTTTGCAATATACAGATAACGAAAAATATTTATATTTAGCTACGGTTGGTCAAGCAAGTGTGAACAAATTAGGAATAGCTGTAAAACACAAATGCTATTGGTCAAGTGTGTACTTTAAAAGAATAGTCCCACTGCATCTCTCCCCGTGTGTGTCGTAAAAGGCGACTAAGGGATAAGACTCCCTTCTTATATTACTAGATGGTAGGTTATTCCGCCCGGGTTGGTACCACCGCACTGAATGAAAGGTCGGTCGAAACGGCTATGTAAATAGTTTGTGTTTTCCGTCCAGTTCAATGTAGCCGGCACGACCGAAGTGAAGCACTGACGTGGCACCAAGTTCACCCGGTGTTATGGGCTGACATCACGAATGTACCGTGTGGGGCCGGTACTTTAAAAGAATAGCCCCACTGCATCTCTCCCCGTGTATGTCGTAAAAGGCGACAAAGGGATATGACTCCCTTCTTATATTACTAGGTAGTAGGGTTTAACCCGCCCGGGTTGCTACCACCACATTTGTGTTTTCCGTGCAGTTCAGTGTAGCCGGCACGACCGAAGGGCAGCACTGACGTAGCACCAAGATCACCCGGTGTTATGGGCTGACATCACGAATGAACCGTGTGGGGCCGGTACTTTAAAAAAATAGCCCCACTGCATCTCTCCCCGTGTATGTCGTAAAAGGCGACAAAGGGATATGACTCCCTTCTTATATTACTAGGTGGTAGGGTTTAACCCGCCCGGGTTGCTACCACCACATTTGTGTTTTCCGTGCAGTTCAGTGTAGCCGGCACGACCGAAGGGCAGCACTGACGTAGCACCAAGATCACCCGGTGTTATGGGCTGACATCACGGATGTTGTAAGTGATGTAGCCAACCGTTTCAGTTCCCATAAAAAAAAAATTATAAATAAATTTTGTAGGTGGTGTAGCCAACCGTGTCAGTTTCCATACAAAAATACTAGGTTAGTATAAGGCTTCGTCGCCCAACCTAACCTTTCACTGTAACTGTAACGTAACGTAACGTAGTGGGGGGGGGGGGGTGGGGGGGGTGGTTGTTTTGTTTGATAGTCTGACAGTTTGACAGATTTGACAGTTGTCATGTATGACAAAGTTGGACAGTTTGATCTCTGTCAAAAGTTGACATTGTCAGATTTTGACATTTGACAGTGTAAATCGGAGTGAATTGATGACATCTGGGGGGGGGGGGGGGGGGGGGGGGGGGATTTGGGGAGATAGTTTATTGGGTCTAACTAGTAAGGGGTCCGAGTTATAAGCGTAAACGGGGTTGTCAAATGTACATTTTGGGTTCCAGCTTGATAGTTTGACCGATTTGACAGTTGTCATGAAAAACAAAGTTTGAGATTTGGGTATAGGGCACAAGTTGACACTGTCAGATTTTGACATTTGACACTCCTTGACAGATTTTTGGTTGACAACTTTGACAGATTGACAGATTTGACAGTTGTCATGTACTACAAAGTTTGACAGTTCGATCTCTGTCACAAGTTGACATTGTGAGATTTTGACATTTGACAGTTTAAATGGAAGTAAAATTGATGAAATTTTGGTGGAGGGGGAATTTGGGAGTGGGGGGGGGGGGGGGGATTTTTGTTCTCCCCGATATCTATCCGAATATGTAGTTATACCTCTCTACCTAGTCTATTTCAAAAGTAAGTTTTCGTAATTTGAAAATCGACTAAATTGTGTGAGCAACTTGATGTTTAATTCACTACACTATTTTCAGATCTTCGATCCGAAATGTAACTTTAGATTGCGCAGTCCTAGGGAGATGTGTGATGCCTCGTCGGAAGCGTATCGTCGAGTGTAACAACATATTTGAGTTTCATCGAAATCATTTGAGCGGTTTTTGAATTATTGGCGTTAGAAATGTGGGCGTCAAAATGTTTGTATCTCTATAGCGATAGCATTTTAGGTCCGATCGATTCTAAACTTGGTGTAGGAGTCTATAATAATGGTCCCGAACGTTTTTTAGAGTTTGACTCCTCCAGCCCCCTCCCCTACGAAAAAGGTTGGGTTAGGTTAGGTTAGGATTGGTTAGTTTGACAACTTTGGATTGCGCAGTCCTAGTGAGGTGTGTGATACATCGCCGGAAGCGTATCGTCGAGTGTAACAACATATTTGAGTTTCAACGAAATCATTTGAGCGGTTTTGAATTATTGGCGTTTGAAATGTGGGCTCCAAAATGTTTGTCGCTCTATAGCGATTGCATTTTAGGTCGGATCGAGTCGAAACTTGGTGTAGGAGTCTATAATAATGGTCCCAAACGTTTTCCAGAGTTTGACCCCCCAGCCCCCTCCCCTACTCAAAAGGTTGGGTTAGGATTGGTTAGTTTGACAACTTTGGACTGCGCAGTCCTAGCGAGATGTGTCATACCTTGTCGGAAGCGTCTCGTCGAGTGTAACAACATATTTGAGTTTCATCGAAATCATTTGAGCGGTTTTTGAATTTTTTATTGTTTCCGAACTAGGCTAGGCTGTGCCCGAGGTCGAATCCTCAGGCGCAGCCAATATCACCCCCAAGGAGGTGTACGTCCGGCTTGGAGGTGGAGTAATGTCGCTGGGGAAAGGCTATTTACCCGCGATTTGAAGATCCGTGGATTGTAGGAGTGGGGAAAGATATTCCCCGGAAGCCCGTTCCACATCTTGCGGCTCAAGAACGATTTAGAGAATCGTGCAGTTTGAAGTACTCTTCTGTCCACTACAAAGGGATGTTCCGCGAGAGTATGGCGGGTTTGGCGAAGGCGAACAGGAGGAGGAGGGATAAGGGAAGCAATTTCGTCAAAGCAGCGGCCATAGTAGTACCGATAAAACAGGCTAAATGATCCAACGATCCGTCTGTGCTTTAGAGGTTGAAGGTCCTTTGTGAGTACAGAATCGCCAATGAGGCGAATGGCTCGTCGTTGAATAGAATCCAAGATGCTAGTTTCGCCTTGGACTCTATGAACGATCGAAATCCAACGTCCCTGGACACCTCCATACCCAGGACGCCCAGACTACCATCATTGGGGACTTGGCTGCCCTGGAAAGTGGCTTGGAGGGGAAACGGATCAGCCTTAGTAGAGAAGGCACAAGCTTGCGTCTTAGCTACGTTGAAGTTGACGATCTGTTGGTGATCTCCTAGCGTACGTCACTCACCTTTGGGGGGAATCGCTTGAAGGTCATGGTGAATCCTTGCCAATTGGCCTGGATATTGCCAAGGCATTTGACCGGGTTTGGCACAAGTCGCTCTTGGGCAAATTGCCGGCTTACGGACTACCTTCTGGCCTCTGTGACTGGGTCGCCGACTTCCTACATGGGCGTAGCATTCAGGTCCTAGTGGACGGTTGCTCGTCGGACGCCATGTCAGTGAACGCCGGCGTACCACAAGGATCTGTGTTGTCACGCACGCAGTTTCTTCTGCACATCAATGATATGCTGTCTCTGGGCAACATACATTTTTATGCAGATGACAGTACGGCACACGGATCCTACACCAGTCACCCTTCATCCAGTCGGGATGTTGTGGATGAGAAGAGACGAAGACTTGTGTCTGAGCTCGAACATACACTCGGCTCTATTTCCGAATGGGGCCGTAGTAATTTGGTCGGGTTCAACGCTTCCAAGACACAAGTTTGCACGTTCAGTGCGAAGAGAGCGACGTTCACACCGGCTCCTTCATTCCAAGGCACGTCACTCAAATTAAGCGATCACCTCGGGGTCCTCGGAGTCGAACTGTCGCACGACTTGAACTTTCGTCCCCACATCGAGGGGAAGGCCAAGCTTGCTTCTAAAAAGCTGGGCGTACTCAATAAGGTGCGACGGTACTTCAGGGCGGACCAAAAGCTGCTCCTGTATAAATCGCAGATCAGGTTTTTTTTATTTTTTTATTTATGTAATCCGATATGGGTGGCTGAGTCAGAGGGGCGAAAGCACATGTTCTGACTAGCCAATATCATCTCCGAGAAGGTAGGTGCCATACCGGAGACTTCCCTGGATTGTTGGCTATACTGGACTAGAGGAGAACACAACCGAGGTTGCTATGCGGCCATCTTACATCCAGTACGGTGGTACCAACCAAGTCGGCTACAATTTGAGCCTACCACCTAGTAAGGGGCAAGGGAAGGGACCTACAGTTTTACACCGGTTCCGAACGGTGAAGCAGCAGGTGTAGGTATGCACGTAAATTTTTTCGTCAGAAAAAACTCATTGGTACACGCCGACCGGATTCGAACCTCGGACCTCTCGCATGAGAAGCCGATGCTCAAACCACTCGGCCACCTGCCGCGTAAAGGTCTTGCTTGGAGTACTGCTCGAACCTGTGGGATGGCTGCGCCAAATACCAGCTTGCGCCTCTGGACTCGATCCAGCGTCGAGCCGTGCGACTAATGGGTAACCCCGAAGTGTCCCGCGATCTAGAACCACTCGGCGCCATATGTCGAGCTTACAATAAAAAAAAAAATATGAGATCATTTTTTTTTTACTTTTTAACCTGTCAGCTCCCGCGTTATAATATGCCCACAGCGGGTCTAGCTCCCGCATGGGCGTGGCCCGTGGTACGGCGCGCGCGACCTTGCGCGCCGACCTCGACATAAACGCAGATATTTCGGAAACTAATAAAGTCAGATCTATAAACTCTTGTGGCCTAGAAAGCCTAGAAAATTTCCTAAAATCCATGTGAAACAGTGAGGCTTACCTTGTTTAGAAGTACCAGATAATTTAGTTAAAAAAAAAATCCCAAAAAAAAAAATTGAAAAATTCATCTAATATAAATTCAAAACATACCTTTACAATATCTATATCAGAATACTCGTAAAGAAACATACTTTTAGAAATAGTAAAGTATAATATACGTTTTCTTTACAGAAATCGGCGAAATCTGATGTTCGACATAGGACATTCCGTAAACTACCAGATGGCGCGCGCGTGCCATTTTTTTTTCAAATATTTTTAGAATCTACAAGTCGATCAGGTTCCAGCGATGTATCACTTGCCATATACAAAAACAGTTTTTTGAAAATATCACAAAAATAAATTTCAAATTTCATCAAAATAGTAATTACATGTCAGTTTGTGGGTATCCGCCTGTATAAGATTGGCGCGGTCGGCAGGCAGCTACGTCACGAGCAAAAAACCAGACGATTACACAGACACTACGTCATAACGGTTTTACACCCCATCAAATGTTGCCGGCCGTTCAGCTTTTGAGAGTTTTTTATATATTTGGGCATGAACACTCGTGTGATCATCATGTGACATATCAATTCATATATGATATAGTTTTGTCTAGTCCATACATACAATGAAATCTGATATATTATCGAAACGTTGATAATAATCACGCTTTTAGCCACACCGACACGATACAATTGGAACACAAAATCACTTGCTCAACTTTGGACAGGTATATTTAATTCAAAACAACTTACCATTGCACACAAACACGTCTAGTAAATAGTAAATTTCACTGCGATTACACCAATACCACACACTCGATGAAAAATTAGAATTATGCTTACAGAAACACGAATTTATTGTCGAAGAGTCGCGCCGCCGTGATTTTTGAAGCGCAATTGTTTACAACCAATGTAAACAATTTTTTTACGGTCAGTCCACAGCTCTATGCGAGCATTTTTTGTCACCTTCTGTCACTATTCAACTAATGATTAGAGGAAAAGAAATAGCTCTAAGGTCAAAGCATAAAGAATTAAAAATAAAAAACCAACTCCGGTTGTCAATATTAGGCTTGGCACTTAAGTGCCGTCGGAGGACCCGGTCGTTTTTTCGCGTGGCACCAAAAGGCCGTTTTTGGGATTAAAGGTTAAAACCGTCTTCGATCATTTTGGGTTTTGGAGGATAACGGTAATTTTCATTAGTCAATCTTGGACGAAATAATGGCAATACTTTAGTTTATATCGATCGGAACTGTCAAACCACGCCGCCATTTTGTTAGTTTTAAATAAGAAGTAGCGCCTCTACGGTGCCAAGCACCTCAATGAGGTGCCGTAATTTTCCCATATTCTAGTGCAAGTACCTATACATGTAATACACCGATGGTTTTTCTGGGTGCGAGGTCATCCTCAAACTCCATACAAATATTCCGAGCCATTTCCCGTGAGATGCGGTATAAATCGCGGAATTCCGATTTATGCAACCCGCATGGGTTATCCCTTATCAAGTCCCAAGTCCCTTATCAACTTCCTCTGCACCTTTCTATGCTGCATTTGTACTTGTCGCAGCCTTCTCACCATTTACATATTCACGAAAACTTGAGCCATAATCACAGAAATCGTTTATCGTCCACTGATGTTGGGAGCGATAAGACAACCGATGTCAAACGTCAAATGAGAACGATAAACATAGTTTGTGCTCGCAAATGTAGATAAAACCGCCTTCATCTCGATCTTTGTCTATGACATCGCTAAATTATATCGATGACGTGCGATATTATAACTGTTTGTGCTCGGTCGTCACGATAAATGAAGCAAATAGATATTTATCGATCGATATAGGCTTATCGACGCTTTATCGATCATTTGTGCTCCCGCTGCAGTTCTTTGTAATAAAAACCATGAGTTTTTTTTATCTGTGTGTGAGGGTTCCCGATAAAAGATCGATTAATCGAAAAATCGATTAATCGGTCTAGCAAAAATCGATTCTCGATTCGATTTTTAGAAACTCAATCGATTCGTGCATCGATTCTTTTAGATCGGAGATCGGTGCCCGATCTTTTCTTAATGGCAACACTTTTACTCCCGCACGTTTGTATGAAGATGAAAGAACGATCCTTGGCAAAAAACATATTTCTGGGAATCCCCACATGTGTGAATCAAAGAACAATCCTGCCAACCAACTCAAGACCGATTATGCCTCCCTCAGGCATGCAGACAGATTATGTTTGTATGAGTATGTAGTTCATCAGAGCATTCACCGTTGAACAGTCGATAGAACACACTTAGTGAACCTATGTCTCTACGGAGCTGCAAAGGTTCAAGTTTGCAGGACACTTCAAAGTCGTTAACTTGGCGAACTGAAGCTCGATTCTGCTATAAGATTAGTGCGTGTGTTATGTTTGTGTTTCGTCAAAACCGCACGTTTCGCCGAAATGCTATTCTACTCGCTAAGTTAGAGCAAACGCGCGTGTTATGTTATGTTATGTTTGTGAAACACTAACACGCCGTCTGCTTCAAAGTAACGATGTGTTTTGGTGAAAACATATTATTTTTGAGGTGATTTCGAATGTTTTGTTTTAAGTTTTGGGTTTAATTTTAAATTGTTGTTTGTGAAAGTTTCGAAAAATGGCAGAAGGCTATCTAGAAATGAGAATGAGGAGACAGGGATCGCCGAGAGAAAACGGAGATACGCGTCAAACCCTCTCGACGTACCGATGAATTTGCTATTTTATTATTTATGATTTATTATTTATTACTTATTACTTATTACTTGTTACTTATTACTTGTTACTTGTCACTTGTCACTTGTCACTTGTCACTTATTATTTATTATGTATTATTTATTATTTATTTATTTAAATCCTTTATTTCACATTTTTAAAATGTTATATTAATTTTACATATTTAAACTAAAACTAATAAAAAATACATAAAATGTACAAATTTAATAAAAACGGTAATTATTAATTATTCATGTTTGCCGTTTTGGCTTCTAAATAAATTATGTTAACGTACCTACTATTCAGATTATTTCAGTGAAATTATATTAATTGTAATATCACTTACTTTTATGCATATTATATTTTATATTTATGTAATAATAATTATACAACATTTTGTAAAAATGATTCTTTCTAGCAAATAAATCCCCAACAAAGAGGGATTTGTAAAATGGTATCACATCTATGAGCGTGTCGCCAAGCGACGAAAATCAGTAAACATTTGCACTCAATTTGAACAAAATAAATGTATAACTCGCTTAATTATGAATGTTTGATACAATAATTAATTCTTGCATATTTTTATGCACCTATTACGCATAATTCATTATTTTTATTGGTAAGTATTTAAAAGAAAAAACTTTAGTCAACATTATTGTCAGAATTTTTCGCGTTAGGCGACGCGATGTCAAACCTTTACATAAGCTCCGCCTCCTGTTACCATAGACACTAACTAAACGTGTTTTGTAAATAGCAGAATAGCATCATGTGGAAACCACGTCCAAACTTACTCGTGTTATGTTTGACTCAAACACAACACACGAAGTATGTTTGAAAATTGTGCAATTAGCAGAATCGAGCTTCTGCACGTCTTTGGATCGAGTCTAACAAGCCAAGTCGATACTGAGCAGCCTCACCCCAAAGATGCGAGCAATACTCCACGCATGACCTCACCTGCGACTTATACAGCAGCAGGATTTGGTCAGGCGTAAAGTATCTCCGCGCCTTGTTCAGGACTATCAGGCAGGACGCCCAGCTTTTTAGAGGCAAGCTTAGCTTTGTCCTCGATGTGACGGCCGAAGTTGAGTTCGCGGGTTAAGTCCACTCCAAGGATACTAAAGTGGTCATCGACGTTCAACCTTGTGCCCTGGAATTCGGGGGCTGAGCGAAATGGCGATTTTTTCGCACTAAGCGCACACGCCTGTGTTTTAATTGCGTTGAACAGTGCCAGATTTTCCTGGCCCCATAATGAAATTAGGTGCAGGGTTTTCTCAATTTCAACAACAACACTACGCCTGCCCTCCTCCACTTCCTCCTTACTGGCACTGGGGCCGTTGCCGTAGCGTCCGTGTACCGAGCTGTCATCTGCATAACAGTTAATATCACCAAGGGATTGTAAGTTATTGATATGCAGAAGGAACAGCGTAGGCGATATCACGGAGCCTTGTGGAACGCCAGCGTTCACAGCCATGGCATCAGAGCAGCAGCCGTCTACTCGGACCTGAATACTGCGGCTATGCAGGAAGTCGGCGATCCAGTCGCACAGATCGGAGGGGAGGCCGTAGGACGGCAGCTTGGATAGAAGTGCCTTGTACCAGACGCGGTCAAAGGCCTTTGATATATCTAGACCAATAGCCATAGCTTCACCAAAGTCTTCAAGCGATTGACCCCAGAGGTGGGTGACGTACACTAGTAGATCCCCGGCCGAACGCTTTGGTCTAAAGCCGTATTGCCTGTCGGAGATGAGGTCATTCGTCTCTAGGTACGTCATTAATTGAGCGTTAATAACTCGCTCCATCACCTTGCAAAGCAGGGAGGTAACCGCTATCGGACGATAGTTGGCAGGGTCAGACAGAACGATCGCCTTTCTTTGGGACCGGCTGGACGTACGCAGACTTCCAAGCCGATGGCACCTGGCCAGAGGAATAAGACAGGCGGAA
This sequence comes from Nematopogon swammerdamellus, assembly GCA_946902875.1. Taxonomy (NCBI): domain Eukaryota; kingdom Metazoa; phylum Arthropoda; class Insecta; order Lepidoptera; family Adelidae; genus Nematopogon; species Nematopogon swammerdamellus. The sequence continues at coordinate 20,652,215 of OX336352.1, forward strand.
CAGATGCGTCTCTATATTAACACTGGTAATTTTTTTTTAAACCACCAAAACATCACTAATACATACCACACAACATCACTCATACCACACATTCCTCCTCCGAGCCGAAGTTTGCCGAAAGGAGCTAAAGGAGCGGTTGTAGGATCAAGCAGGTCTTTCAGCTAGCGGCCAGTTTGGACTGCCTCTTATAATGTGGTGCGCTCCGACGCCACCATCCTTTGCAGAAACTCTGCACTTCACCCATTAAAGTGGATGGACGGGCACCGAAGAAACGCACGTCTAGCTAGACGGGCACGTAGCCACAGCGTAAATTTTATTAAAGGGCTTCGAAAGTTTGTGGCATGGTCATCGGCCATTTTGAAAAAAAAAATCAAAATAAAGGCCAGCGATAAAACCTTCATAAATCGATAGCGAATAAAAAAAGTGGCCGCCATTTTGAACGTTATAGTTACTGGACCGATTGCTTTATAAATCGACATCTGGGTGTCAGTTTGTGCTCTGAATACTAACCCGTTGTCAAAATAAAAAAAAAGTGGCCGCCATTTTGAGCTTTATTACATAAATATAAAATATAATATGCATAAAAGTAAGTGATATTACAATTAATATAATTTCACTGAAATAATCTGAATAGTAGGTACGTTAACATAATTTATTTAGAAGCCAAAACGGCAAACATGAATAATTAATAATTACCGTTTTTATTAAATTTGTACATTTTATGTATTTTTTATTAGTTTTAGTTTAAATATGTAAAATTAATATAACATTTTAAAAATGTGAAATAAAGGATTTAAATAAATAAATAATAAATAATAAGTGACAAGTGACAAGTGACAAGTGACAAGTGACAAGTAACAAGTAATAAGTAACAAGTAATAAGTAATAAATAATAAATCATAAATAATAAAATAGCAAATTCATCGGTACGTCGAGAGGGTTTGACGCGTATCTCCGTTTTCTCTCGGCGATCCCTGTCTCCTCATTCTCATTTCTAGATAGCCTTCTGCCATTTTTCGAAACTTTCACAAACAACAATTTAAAATTAAACCCAAAACTAAAAACAAAACATTCGAAATCACCTCAAAAATAATATGTTTTCACCAAAACACATCGTTACTTTGAAGCAGACGGCGTGTTAGTGTTTCACAAACATAACATAACATAACACGCGCGTTTGCTCTAACTTAGCGAGTAGAATAGCATTTCGGCGAAACGTGCGGTTTTGACGAAACACAAACATAACACACGCACTAATCTTATAGCAGAATCGAGCTTCAGTTCGCCAAGTTAACGACTTTGAAGTGTCCTGCAAACTTGAACCTTTGCAGCTCCGTAGAGACATAGGTTCACTAAGTGTGTTCTATCGACTGTTCAACGGTGAATGCTCTGATGAACTACATACTCATACAAACATAATCTGTCTGCATGCCTGAGGGAGGCATAATCGGTCTTGAGTTGGTTGGCAGGATTGTTCTTTGATTCACACATGTGGGGATTCCCAGAAATATGTTTTTTGCCAAGGATCGTTCTTTCATCTTCATACAAACGTGCGGGAGTAAAAGTGTTGCCATTAAGAAAAGATCGGGCACCGATCTCCGATCTAAAAGAATCGATGCACGAATCGATTGAGTTTCTAAAAATCGAATCGAGAATCGATTTTTGCTAGACCGATTAATCGATTTTTCGATTAATCGATCTTTTATCGGGAACCCTCACACACAGATAAAAAAAACTCATGGTTTTTATTACAAAGAACTGCAGCGGGAGCACAAATGATCGATAAAGCGTCGATAAGCCTATATCGATCGATAAATATCTATTTGCTTCATTTATCGTGACGACCGAGCACAAACAGTTATAATATCGCACGTCATCGATATAATTTAGCGATGTCATAGACAAAGATCGAGATGAAGGCGGTTTTATCTACATTTGCGAGCACAAACTATGTTTATCGTTCTCATTTGACGTTTGACATCGGTTGTCTTATCGCTCCCAACATCAGTGGACGATAAACGATTTCTGTGATTATGGCTCAAGTTTTCGTGAATATGTAAATGGTGAGAAGGCTGCGACAAGTACAAATGCAGCATAGAAAGGTGCAGAGGAAGTTGATAAGGGACTTGGGACTTGATAAGGGATAACCCATGCGGGTTGCATAAATCGGAATTCCGCGATTTATACCGCATCTCACGGGAAATGGCTCGGAATATTTGTATGGAGTTTGAGGATGACCTCGCACCCAGAAAAACCATCGGTGTATTACATGTATAGGTACTTGCACTAGAATATGGGAAAATTACGGCACCTCATTGAGGTGCTTGGCACCGTAGAGGCGCTACTTCTTATTTAAAACTAACAAAATGGCGGCGTGGTTTGACAGTTCCGATCGATATAAACTAAAGTATTGCCATTATTTCGTCCAAGATTTCGTCGTTGTTCTGCACTGTCGATATACATATCGACCTACATGTTTGTGCTCGCATAGATAAATTTATCAATTTTCATATCGAGAACGATACGATAGTTTATCTATTTGTTTGTGCTCCCGCTGCTGGGGCAGTGAGCAATCACGCTGCTGGTACCGTGATCATCTTGTAATCAAATGTTAACATCATCTTGTGATCCTTGTGTGTGACCGTACACCTTACGGACGTCGTGAAGAAGAAGAATATAGTTGAATCATAGAAGGACGCAGTACTCCGCCCTGCCGGCCGACACCACTACGCCGTCCCTCAGCTGAGCGCAGGCCGCGGGCGCGCGTGTCGCGGCGACGCGGACCGCTCCCGACTGCGCTACAGCGAGAGTGAAGGGCGCCTCTCCGCTTGTTTTATCGAGTAGGACTTAGATGCGACTGCGCTCACTTCCCAGTTCCCCAGTGTACTGCGAGTACTCTTTTGAAGGTAACCTTCCACATACCTATCCATCTTGCATTGTTGAACATTCGTGTATTCGGTCGAGACATTCTTGAGATTGTAAAGCGCACGTGTTTCCCCTCTGCAAGGGGGCTGACCTCCTATGCTGAAGTTTTGGGAGGGAGGGGGAGAGCTGAACGCGGCGGTCGGTGTTATACTAGAGTTCTTGCAGCATAACACCGATTACTCTGCTTACCCTGATTGATTGTTGGGATACAGCGTGCGGTATGTATTCAAACTATTTACTTTGTTTCAGTTACTCGTGACTTGTCGTGAATCATGGCTGATGAAAAACTGATAATGAACAAAAATGACCATGTCCAAGACAACCGCAGAACTTCACAGCCGGGTGCGGTCTCTACTCTGCATAATGCTCTCGCCGATAAAGTTTGTTCGCCGGAGACAACTACTGTTAAAACTGAGCCACCAGATGTTAACGATGATGTCTGCTCGACGGATGATATTGCGAATGTAAAGAGTGAGGTTTCTCACGTTGTGGATGAAGTTTGCTTTCTGGAAATGGATACTGCTGTTAAAAACGAGCCGTTGGATGTCAACGATGATGTGTGCTTACGGGACGGTGCTGGTAATGTGAAGATCGAGGCTCCTGATGTTTGGGTTGAAGTCTGCCCGCTGGACCCGGCTGCTGTCGTCAAGCAGGAGGTGGACATTGAACCCACAGTGCTGCAGCCTCCAGATATTAAGTACAAGTTGCTGCCTCGCAAGCCAGATCCTGAGAATAATGTTGCACAGTGAGTATCAAGTTTGGTTCGGAATGTGTTTTGTGAATTTACGCATACGAAAAACATCATGAATAGGTATTGATGAGCAGTGGCGGCTGGTGACCTATGGGACTGTGTGTGCGCTAGGTACTTACTCGTAGTACTAAACCCAAACGTGAATCTAATGGATACCGAGACTTCATTTTTTATTTTATTTTTATATCTGAGTTAATTGCCCAAATTATGTAAAAGTATTCTCACTCAACAGATACATAATTGAAATACAAAATAAGGTAAGCATAAAAGTAATGTAAAATTATATATGTAATAAAAATGTACTCTAGACGCACTTACCTGGACCAGATCGGGCATGTGCTCAATAAGGGGCAAGTGCGTAGTACCGTGCGTAGTATAGTAGTAGTAGTAGCATGCATGAAGAACATTATGGGAGTGGAAGAGGCGGCAGAGGTGTGTCAGGATCGTGGCACGTGGAGATCCGTTGTCTCTGCCTACCCCACCGGGAAACAGGCGTGACGCTATGTATGTATGTATGTATGTACTCACTTTCAAATATGTAGGTATGGTGTTTTGAAGAACACGCCAGCGAATTTATGAAAATTATGAAGAAATCAGTCACACACACGCACTACAGTTCGATTGGGTAGGTAAGTCTACCACAAGTCACCCACTCAACACTACCTAACTGTTAATTTACGAAAAGTTGTAAAAACTGCTAAAAACCGACTTGCGCCGATAATAGCTTCATAGAGGAGCATAGTCGAAGTCGATTGATCAGGTTGTCAGTAACCCGATCGCGGCCACCAATTAACCTTATCTATCGTCACTACCAAATTAATCCGATCGCGATCGAACACCCGCTCGCATCGGTCGCGGTTGTCGGTCGGTCGTGGGCCGCGGGTCGCGGTTCGCGAGCGGGTGCCGCCGGGTGCCGACCGGGTACTCATTGATTGATTGACCGAACTGACAAGACACGCACCGCACGACCCACAGTACGTACTACACAGCACAGCCACGCACTCGTAGTGTCGCATCGATACCCGGCCCTGCGGCGCGGCACCCGCTTACGAACGAACCACGCCCGAGACAGAGATTAGAGAACGAACAGAACAAACAACCATGGAACGAGGCGGCAGACCAAAGAATATAAGACTGAACCGACTCATCCACTGACTGGACTGACTGGACTGATCGAACTAGTTGTCTTGTCTGCAGTTTCGTAATTATGTTATGCTCATAACAGCGCTGCAGCGTTAATAGACGCTTTGTATTTTTTTTACTACACGTGCCCGCAATATCGCACTGCGTTTAGATTCAGCGCTTGCACAGTAAACTTTGCTCGCGGCTTCGACATACCATGTGACAATTCATTCGTGTCGTGATTCGTCAAACGGTCGCTACGTGTTGCACGCGTGTCCACGCACAATATAGCGTCTTTGTTTCCCATTCGTGCGCCGCACGCGGAATGCAACCTTGGCCCATACAAATTGTATGGAGAGTGTTTTGTTTCACGCGCCAGCTGCGTTTGACAGTTTTATATAGTATCACTATGAGAGACTCGCATGCGCTTTGAAATCCGCACGGCGGCGGCGATACGTACACGCAAAACCGTGCCTTGTGATCTAGGAAATAGAAACTAATTTATTTTGATATTTTTCGGTGAGAATCATGTAGAATTTAAATTTATTTATTTTTTATGATGGGTGAAACCGCTATATGTTTTGTGGTGGTGCGGCGCACGAGCGCACTTAAGGGTCAGCCGTCACGATCACGACGTGAAGAACTTTTGTGTCTGCTTACTGCGCTGGAAATCAGACAGAAAGACAGGTTTCCGTATCACGTACGGAAGCCTATAACTAAGCCTCCGCCGTCTGTCCTTCCGTCCGTCCGTCCGTCTGTCCGAGCCCTGTATCTCTTGAACCGTAATAGGTAGCCCGTTGAAATTTTCACAGAATATGCGTTACTATGGCGGATATAACAAGAAATTAAAAAAAATTTAAAAAATTAAAAAATTAAGGGGGGCCCCCATACAAGAAACGTACAATAGAATAGATTAGTCACACTATTGAATAATAGATGGCGCCACAGGCTATTATACATTGCATGTTGAAAGACAAAAGATAGGCAGATAATAGCTTAAAGTAATGCACCATAAACCCTTCAGATACTCCACTGACAAGTTATATTCTGAGAGTAATCTCCTCAATGTCCGTCAAACCTACATGGAGAGGCTCTGCACATATTTTCATAAACATACAAATCTACATTTAACACCCTCACACAACTTCTGTACACGAGCCAACATAAATCTACAACTCCAGAGAATGAAACACAAAACTTCCTTCTTTAGGCACACATCCTCCTTCCTAGGGTCAAATCTTTATAATAAAATTCCTCCATCTATAAAAACAATACACAGCAAAAATATGTTTAAAAACAAAATTAAACAATGGCTACTTACCATCTCACAAACTGAATGTGAAAAAATGCTTACCTATATTCAACAGTAAAATATACAACGTGCAAACATTAATCCAAACTTACAAACTTATCTACTATTATATTAATTTAATTAACTTTTTTATTAAGGAAGGTGTGGATCTAAGCTTACGATGGCTTCACCGAACATATCCGGGCCCATCGGCAGTAGAGGAGGGTATTAATCGAGGCCGGGACTAGCGAGTGGCCACTCTAAATTTCCCGCGCATGCTTCACGTTTCGGCTCGCTTCAAGCCCTCGTCAGCTAGTCTGCGTTGACTAGGACGCGGGGAAACCACCAGTCCCGCTCTCGACCTCCCTCTCTCTACCTATCCATATTCTGTAGGATGCTTCCAGTGACGTTTTCGAAGCTCTCTCCATATATGAGCTTAGCGTCGATCTTGGGAGCCCTAGATTCTTGAAGAGACTGTAGAGCGACTTCGCTGGTAGTCCCCTTGCTCCGACTTCCACAGCGAAGAGATCAGTCTTGAATCCGTTTCTCACAATCCGGTCTACTAAGTTGCAGTACTTGTTAAGTTTGATGTTGTGGTCCTTCGGTATGTTACTTTCCCATGGAACTGTAAGTTCAACAAGTACTACATGCTTTGTCGCTTTTGAGAATATGAGTATATCCGGTCTTAATGCTGTGGTACAGATTTCCGAAGGCATTTGGTAATGCTTCTCATGTGTGTCCATCAACAATTCCCAATCCTTTGCTGCTCCCAAAATTGAAGAAGGTTTAGTCCTATCTTTGGGCAGCTTATTGGCTCCAGGTTTCACAAAGTTGACCTTCTGGAAGCCGCTACTGGTTTGCCCTTTCCTGGTCCGTGCAATTGACAGGTTGATGGCCTCTCTGATGATTTGGAGGACTTTATCATGACGGTAGGAATACTGGCCTCGCTCAAGTAGTATTTTGCATCCGCATAACAAATGTTTGGCCGTGCCTACGAACTCCTTACATGACGGGCATAGTTTATTTGTAGATTTCCCCCATCTAACTAGGTTACTCGGGTCGGGGAGAGTAAGCTGGAATGCATTTAAGTAGAACTTAAGCAGCTCAGGGGACCAGTTGTATATTATGGATTTCCACTTCAATGCAGGAGGGATGCAGAAGTCACCCACTGTTAGCCAATCATTCTGCATTTCTAGGTTTAAGGCGTGAAGTTTGAAGCCTTGTTCCATGTCCTCCTGAGCAAAACCTTTCAGTATTTCTTTATCAGACTTTGCTGTTTCTATGCCCAATCCAGATCTATTGGTGCGTGTACCAACTTGGAATGATTTGTAGAAGTCGAGTCTCGATTCCAGTTCATCTGATAGTGATGTGTTGGGTAAGGCTTGAATAGCGCTATCATTGGAGTCTTTGAGTATACATCGTTTGGCTATTCTCGCCTTTTGATAAAATATCGACGGTTTCTTAATGTTCAGTCCAAAGTTATTGTGAGATCTGTATAGCGTTGACGAGTCAGCCGGGTGAGCCAGTCCAAACCATGATTTCAGGAATCTGGTCACATACGAGTCTAATTTAGTCAGGTTTTGCTTTGTGAAGTCGTAGACGAGAAATGGCCATGAAAGTTTTGATGTCAGGTAGTTATCGTAAATCCATGCCTTTTGTGTACCCAGGAGGGGAAGATTGTCAGTTTGGCGGAGGCTCTCTTCGAAAAGTTGGACAATATCATCAGTAGGATGCTCCTTTCCTCTGCTGGTGATCCTTTTGCCCAAGAATTTAAAAGGAGCTTCATCAGCCACGGTTGCGATTGGTTTTCCGGCTACTGTCAAACCTGGATTGCTCGAGGTAAACTTTGAACCTTTCCTGGTTAAGCTCAAACAGTAGCACTTCGCTGGTTTTATCTTCATCCCTTTGGTCCATTCACAATAGTCATCCACCACCTTAAGAAGCGACTGATTTTGTTTTGGATTGCGGGTTAACAGCGTAATATCATCCGCAAATGCCAGGATGGCCGCCATATATGTGTCTCCATATTTGAAACTGTATCCCCATTTCTTTTCTTTTACGACAAGCGTATCAATTAGAATGTTGATAACAATGTTAAATGTGACAGGAGAGAGGCAGCAACCCTGGAAAAGTCCTATGCCGTAACGAATTTCCGGTGTCTTCTCCGTTTCGCCTTTTACTTGTATTACAAAGGAAAGTTTTTTGTAGTAGGAGGCTATTATATTACAGATCAGAGGTGGCACATTATACCACTCTAGCGCCTTTAATAGTAACTCATGGCGCACCGAACCGAAGGCGTTTTCAAAGTCTAACCACGTGGCAGTTAATTGTCTCTCATTCTTCCTTGCATCTCTAAGACATTCAGTCAGCAAAGAATTATGTTCGAGGCACCCTGCAACTCTTGGGAGAAAACCTTTTTGGTACTTCTTCGGTAAGTAGTCGTTGGTACACATGTGTTTGAGTAGTCTGGCCTGTATAATGGAGAAGAATATTTTCGAAATTGTGTTCGTAAGGGCTATAGGTCTAATATCCTTGGGATCAGTATTCTTTCTTTTTTGGTAGAAGAACAAACACGGCTTTACCAAGACAGTCTGGCACTTCTCTGTTCGTCCAAATTCTTTTGTAGATGTTCAACATGTGTTTCCGCACTGATGGACATTTTTTGTATATGATGTATGGTATGCCATCGGGTCCCGGGGCGGAACTATTTGGTTTCCTTTTTATGTGGTATTCCAGCTCTTCCATCGTCGGTGAATCAGCATCAAATGCTAGAGCAGGTTCTTTGGGTTTTGGAGCTGGTGGATCCCTGTAAGTTATATCTGCCTCCGGGGTGGTATATGTGGCTTTAAAGTAGTTGAACATCTCGTCCGTACTTAACCTAATTGTACCCTGCTGTTCCTTAAAAGCTTTTTTGGCGAAATAAAAGGGGTTCTTCTCGAAAGCTGCTATATTCTGAGCCTTTCGAAATTCATTGCCAGCAACCGTAATTTGCTCAGATACTTTCTGGATGAGTTTTAGGATCGATCTCATCGCTCTGGCTAATTGGTGGCATAGATTTCTGTCTCCTGAGGCTTTAGCCTTCCTTAGCTGCTTTATCAACTCTCTCTTCCTTCTCCTAAGCTTTGCTTTGAAAGTGTTTTCTCTTTCCATTGGGTTGTGGTGATAGCGAACAGGGTACAATTCGGAGAAGTAATTGTAAATTGTTCCCTGGAAGTCATACAGCTGATCTTCGGGACTCTGCCTGCAGCCTGGGAGGTCAAGTCTTTCGGCTAGGCATCGATCATGTTGCTTCCAAGTGGTCTCGGATATGCTCGGTAAGCTTAGTCGGTCTCTGGGCGAAAATGCTTCATGGTGAGAGGAAGGTTGCGCAACACTTTGTGACGTGTGAGGTTGTACTCTGTCAATAGTGTCAATATTATAATACTATATTATAATAATATTACAATACTATATTTAAAATTATAATACGTAAAATGTATTTACCCGTAAATAAATATTAATCCCACTCTTTATTTATTATCAATATCATAATATGTAAATGTATACTTTCGTACCTACAATCATATAACACAAAATCTACACCCCCACACCTAAAAACAAACGGAGCTTAGCGATACAGGTGCGAGCCTAGTGCCTAGCTCTGAGCACACATCGTGTAAAAGATTTTTTTGTACTTTCTTTCCTCTTACTGTAAAACACATGAATATATCTTTTAATTTAATTTACACAATAAATGATTTTGTTTGTTTGTTTGTATAGCGGATAGATATTCTTGAATATTTACTTTTTCGAAATCAATTTCATTTTGGTTTTTTATTTTTTCATGACAGTTTTCACATTGGTGTATTTGATTTTCAAATATGACATCTTTGTTTATGTGGCTGCATTTGAGTTGATAAATATCAAACGCCAGTATGTCCTTGATAAGTGTAAAGGAGATAATAAGCATTTTCATGTTTTGTGTAATATAGACCGTATAACCTAAATGTTTAGATTTATTTTACGTTGTTTAGTTATTATAACGTCTCTGTCAAAATATAATAATAGGTGATCATAGAAAAACTCGTTGAAACCTTTAAATCGGGTGTGGACATACAAGGTTTTGAAATACACCAGTGGACGTATAGGGTTTTGAAAAAATATAAAGCGGGACTTACTTGATTTTGATACAGAACTGTCATAGACTGACACCAAACACGCCTCCGCTTCTAACAGTAATGGCCGCCATAATGGCCGACTGCTCGATGTTGATTGGCTGGTTTGGACGTATGGGATTTTGATATGAATGTATATGTGGACCTACTGGCTTCTGAATTGAAACAGAGTTTTTTGACAACGTTTTCATAGCAATAATGAGGACGTATTTGAATTTGAATAGTACGGGAATGGTCAGAATTAGCTTTTCTATATTTCATAGAAAAATGTCAAAATGTGGTCTGGGGTGGACATACCGGCGTTTGATATTTATCAACTCATTTGTGGACATAATTGTTACCACGGTTCTGATTATTTTCAGGGTTACGGTTACTTCCTTGGTTACCGTTGTCACTTCCTTGGTTACCGTTGTTATTTCCTTGGTTACGATTTTTTACGAGACGAACGTCGCAGCGCCGCAAAGATCAGGTGAGCTTCCAAATGGCCTTCGGACGATATATTTCCCGAACATTCGGTATTGCCCGACCGAATGCTGCTTGGTCGCTTACCTCACACTGCGCGACTCTGCTGTCCTCGTCTCGGCGTTCCCGCGATGGCGTGTCTTCACGTGCTTAGGGGCGTGCATCCCATAAAGGCAGAAAAGCACTGTCTACCCTGAGTAAAGTCCCAATTCCACCTACCCAAACAATCAAATTAAAACATATAGAACTACACGACATCACGACAAAACAAATGATTTAAAATTTGCCGCGCACTCCTCACTCTCGCTCGGCTCGGCGCGGCCGCTCGCGCGGAGGCGGAGGCGCGGACGAAACGCCACCGCGCGGCAAAAGCCCACAACACGGCTGCCTGGTGGTATTGTATTGTTTATTGATCATTCATATGGCAGTTAGACTGCTCTCGAACTTGTCACAATTTGTTCTATCCGGTTCGATTACACCCACGAAGAAGAACCGTCAAGAAACTTCGCAGGGTATTTTTTAAACATATTTTTACAAGAATTTAGTGACTAGCCACATAATAACACCGCCCATAGTCTATCTAAAACACAGCTTGAGAGCAAGATTAACAATTTTGCTGAGAGTTCTGACTACAAAGACTTATTAATTAAGTGAATCAGGTGTAAAGAGCCTTTGTCAAACTTTGATACGTAATTTGTATCAACATAACTATGTTAGTATATTAAACTACAATGTAGTATAATTGTATTGTCAAAAATAAAAAAATTAAAATATATGAATATTTAAGATACTTGAAGTATCAAGTTGTCAATGGGTTAATAAAGTTGAGGTACTAATGGTACCTAGTCAAGAGTTAATATTGTTTGTAAAAAATACAATTGTCAAAAACCAAAAAAATATTAATATATATATATGTTTATATATAATAAAATATTATCATACTTGAAGTATCAAGTTGTCAATATGGGTTAATATAATTATTGAGGTACAAATGGTACCTAGTCAAGTATTAACTAATTATGCAGTCAGAAACTCAAGATATGATTTTATCAGCTAAGGCCTCCTTTACACTGTAGTAGGCTTTCTTTGCAAGGGTAGATTTTAAGTGTTTCTTAAACAAAGGATCATTAAGATTTTTTACCTCTTCGGGTATTTTATTATATTTTTTTTTTTTTTATTTATTTATTTATACATACTTCTATATTTTACAATTTTATGTTCTGCGAAGCCTACAAGGCTTATCCGCAAAAGCAGTTTTGTCGCCGTCTATTATTTATACAGTAGTAGTTATATAGTAGTAAATGACCTGATTTTATACATTCATAATTATATTATTAAACTTTATATACCTAAGCAAAGCATCCTCCGAGCGCCTTTGTTGTGTGCTGTGTGCTGCTGTGGCTGATGCGAGTAGTGTCTGTGTGACTGAAAGAGTAGTTGTGCGAGCGAGACAGTAGGTATGCATGCAGGTTTCGAATGATTTCAGTGCACGAGCGGACGATATCGCCCGGCGTCCGGCTATTATACAGGTTGATTCAATAACTCAGAAATATTTCGCAGTACAATTATAATTATAATTATTTCCCGCATAGTTTTTGCATGTAATGCATATGAAGATGTCTTTTTAGCGAATTATAGTTATCAATATCTTTTAAATTATGTTGAAGATCATTTATTAGTTTTGGGATTATGTATTTAAGTGTTCGTTCTCCATATGCATTAACAGCAGTCCATTCCTGCAAGTCTCCCTTTAGTTTTTTCCTGGTATTTCTATTGTGGAGTATTGGTATTTTATATTCCTCTTTAAAATAGTTTTCCACCAAAATGTTGTATTTAATTTTATATTCTACGGGTAAAATATTACAAAATGTATATAGTTCGTTGTCCTTACCTTTATATGATTTTCTTATTTTATGTGGTACAATTTGTTTTAATATTCTTAGCTGCAATCTTCTAATTTTTTCTATGTATGTATTGTATGTTCTACCATATGAGCTTATTCCATATTGAATTATTGATTCTGCTAAGGCTTGATACACTGTTAAGAGAACCGGAAAAGGCAGTTTATTTTTTAACTCATACATTTTGACTAGGATCAATCTTAGTTTTTGACAGACATGTTCTATCTGGTTCATCCAGTTGAACCGTGTGTCAATGCGTAACCCTATGTACACTTGTTTTTCTGCCACTTCAATAATAGGACAGCCGCACCTATTTGGTTTATTGTGTAGACATTTGTGTGCGTGAGATTTAATTTTGAGTGTATGTGCCGAGCTGATGTGTGAGGAGTGAATGTGTACTATTTTAGTTTTTTTTGCATTTATTTTTAAACCCATGTCATGCGAGAACATACATATCCTATCAAAGTCTTGCTGGATGTGCGACTCTGCCACTTGAATTTCTTTATGAGCGGCTACTATAGCCGCGTCGTCTGCAAATTGAAGTAGTAAGCAGAGTTGCACCGCCAGCTCCATCCTGTTAACATAGGTTAAAAATGTGGTAGGACCGAGTATCGATCCTTGTATTGTCCCGACCTTTATATCTTGCATGTCACTAAACGTTTCTCTAAATTTAACCGTCATTTTCCTCCCTACTAAGTAATTATTGAGCCACTTCAATATAGGACCTCTTATTCCACATCTGTCCATTTCTTGCAGCAATAAATTGTGTTGCAAGGTATCGAATGCTTTCGAGAAGTCAATAAAGAGCATGACCACGTGCTCCCTTTTATTAAGTTTTTCATTTACTTCGTCAGTAAGTTTAGATAATAGCTGAGTTGTACTGCGATTACTTCTGAAGCCATATTGATTGTCAGTTAATATCCTGTTGTCTTCTAGAAACCCTTTAATTTGATTATTGATGAACCGTTCGTAGATTTTATCAATCACTGAAAGAATTGCTATGGGTCTATAATTGTCATGTTCCCTATGGACTCCTCCTTTGTATATAGGTCGTATAATTGAAATTTCAGTCTTTTCTGGCATAACTCCCCGCATAACACTAAGGTTAATCATTTTCGCTATTGTATGTGCTATTTGTGATTTTATAAATTTTATATCGCTAGCTCGAATTTCATCATACCCTGGTGATTTATTTTCATTTAATTCGTTGATTATTTTTAAAATATCTTCCGCTTTCGCCTTCCTGAACCTTATTGACCTATCGCAATCATTTCTTTTCATTGTGTGTGTTATAAGCTTAACGTTGCAAGGTGGGTCTTTTGGGACGACTGCATTAAAATGTTTGGAAAAGCCGTTGGCAATGTCGCTGTCTGTATTTGTTCCTGTTTTAAAATATTTATTTATTGTTTCATCCACATCATTTGTTTTTTTGCCTAAAAATTCATTGACTTTACTCCATAATTTCCTACCGTTTCCTTTTAATTTATTGATTTCACTTTTATTGTAATTGCACTTAGCATTGAAAATAATTTTGTTTACTTTGTTTCTTGTTTTTGTGTATTCTAATTTTGCCATCATATTGCTTTTATTCTTTGTCCACGTTTTGTACGCCTTATCTCTTTGTTCCATCATAGATTTAATTTCTCGAGTCACCCATCCATATCCTCGCTGTTGTCTCATTCCCACTTTCCTCACCTCCTTTTTTGCATCCTGGTAAATATTTTTAAATGTATTATATATATTATTGAACATTTCATTAGCGCAATCCGTTTTAGGTAGATTACTCCACTCAAAACGTTGTAGCTGTTGGTGTACATATGCATTATCAATACTTAAATATTTAATAATTGAATCAACCTGTATATTCTCTCTGTAGGTCATTAGCGCAATCGGAAAATGATCAGAAATCTTATGCGACAGGACGGCTGAGTACATCGCGTCATAATTGCCACGAATCATATAGTGATCGATGCATGATTTACTCAGGTTTTGACCAGATATTTCTATCCGTGTATATTTAGTAATACATGGTTGAAATCCTAATTGCGCCATCGTGTCTAAATAATGTGTAGTGGTTGAAATCCTAATTGCGCCATCGTGTCTAAATAATATAATCTAATACTATTACAAACAAAACTTTTCGACATTTTAGATGATCTGTGCTTTGTAATTTGAATATTATTTTTACTCCTAGTGTCATGCTGGTGAATATCGGAATGAAGAGTAACGTTCTGCATATACTTCCTAGCATAGCAGATATTTTGATAAATATAAACACTGGGTAATGTCATGATTCCTACTTTATGAAATACATTTCTACAAGAGTCCCTGGCTTTCATACTGAGTGCACAACGCAATGCTCTTTTTTGAAGAACAAATATTCTGCTAGATTCCGCTGCATTTCCGCAAAATAATAGTCCGTAAGACATAAGAATATCGAAGTAAGCATAATAGACAGTTTTAGCAGCTTGCATACCACATAGTTCTTTGATTTTTTAAATGGCATAACAAGCTGCACTTAGCTTACCAGCAAGCTATTACTCTATTACTAGTCACTCACACTATTAAGCTAGAAACTCATTGGGCCCACGTACGCCACACACGCGAATGTGGGCGCGTCGGTCTCCATATATTTTATATGGAAGAGTGCAGCACGCAGTTTCATTGCGCCCACGCCACCCTACACTACGGGACACACTGCGTGCTGCACTCTTCCATATAAAATGTATGGAGACCGACGCGCCCACGTACGCGTGCGTAGCGTACGTGGGCCCAATGAGTTTCTAGCTTTACTCAAATCCTGCGTCATATACGCTGGAATTCATTGTTTGGAATTCAACTTGTTTCTAAATTAAGTACTTATTCTGAATCTTAATTGCTGCCTGCCTACCCGGTCTAGAATGTCTGTGCACGTCACTGCACGTGCTAGGGGCCCCAGACTTTAGTTCGACACGCGCTCAATTTGTGATAAGCAGTAGGTGCGCGCGGCTTCCGTCGGTTGCCCGCGCGCGAGGAGTAGTCGGTGGCTGCGTGCCGCACGGCGCCCGTCGCCTCGGCAGGCCACGGCGTTAGCGCGCGCGGAGAGAGAGAGATATCGGACCGTCCGATGTCCCGTAAATTACAATGCAACAAGTTCAAGGCAATGGCGCCCAACGTGGCGTCGCCTCACATCAAGGTTTTTTCCAGTCGCGACTCCTGGTCCTGAATATTGGGTTGGCTCTGGCTAAGGATTTTTTTTTTCATAATTTCATAACTTAGCTACCTACCTACGCGTTAATTTATTTCTACCACAATGAGTTCAAAAACTGAAAGACGATTACGATATAGATAGTTTATAATATTTAGTTTAAATGATTTATTTTTCTCACATACGATTAATTTGTCTGTAGATAGGTACCTACTGGTTGTGTCAAAGCAGTCGAGTTGCAGCCGACAACAGCGACGTCTCCTCTAGCACGACGACGACGAGACAGGCATACAAGCTTGAATTGTTACATTTTATTTGTACCTACATGAAGTCCACTCTTCGTTCCCCAGACAAGAAATTTTCGATGACTCGATCGTGAAAATCTTCTTTCTTCCTCAATTTTCTTAGCAACTCCTTTTTCACAGATAAGAGTGCCAAATTACTGAGTCTCTCTTGTCCTTGAGTGCTCCGTAGATAGCTCGGTAGGAGTTTGCCATTATAATTACCAATAAATCACTTTAATTTAACAACACTTCACAGGATTCATCCATACAAAGTCCATACCTACATAACGGAATATATGCAGCTATCAACTCGCGAGCCAATGCGCACACACACGTGCACACAACACACCTAGCCTAGCTCGCTATAATAGTCGCATCGCATCGCACGTCGCACAGCACAAGAATACTCGTCGTGTGGTCGCAGCGCGCACACACCCACACACGCAACACACACACCTAGCTCGCTTGCTAGTCGCTCTACTCGCTACCGCGTCACTAAATGCACTCCCCGCTGCGCCAACTCGAAAGGCTGAGCAGCGGGTCCGCGCGGGACGGGGGGGGGGGGGGGGGGACATTCGGCCGCTTCCGCCTTGTATGGAATACGATGGCGCTTCAAAATGTAGCCAACCGGCCAATGAATGCCTTGATGTGTCGTCATTCGTGTCGTCGCCCGCGTTAGACGCGCGCGAAATTTCAAATTATGTAACGGGTACGGGATTGACGTTTTATCTTATTAATCGTGGGTTATAGTTATATGATATAAATAATTTAACTCCGATATTTTTTCACATTTATTTTAGCTTGATACTTCTGTAGTAATGGTGTCATTCATTTTATTTGGTTTGGCGGCGCCAACCTCGCCAACTGAAAGGAGTCGCCACTGGTTTTTTCAACCGCAAAGCTAGCGCGTGGCGATCGCGGCTGAGCTACTACTAAGACTGACCGGCGGCGGAAAACGAATCCGTCACGATGACTTCAGACGACAAAGGGCGCGCCGGTCGCCCACTTGTACCAACTGCATGTCAAACGGGTTTTCATAGCTTTTTCCGTCACTCTTGCCTAACGAATCGTGTCCGTGCAAAGTTTCAATGTCATGCGGATATGAGGTTGCGCGGGCGCCGATGCTTGTGTGGTAAAATGCTAACTTAGTAGATTAGCCTTAATCTTCTTTTTCTTGTCTTAATCTTTTTTTTTTTCATTTTCAGAATGGAATCACATCACCTCGGCAAAGATAATGTAAATGTAACTCAACATAACTACGATATTTGCAATACTGATTTTCCCCATAACATACATTTTAAAAAGAACATATCGGATCATACGAGCAAAACCTCACATCGTGACGATCGTGGCAGAGCAAATGTATTAAACACCAGTGTAAGGCATCATCGCTGTGACGTTTGCAATAGGGCTTTCACAAGTCAAAATCGTTTAAAAAAACACATGTTAACTCAAACTTGTGAAAAACAACACCATTGTGAGATATGCAATAAATTTTTTTCAATGAACAGTAGTTTAAAAAGGCACATGTTAATTCACACTGGCGAAAATCCACATCACTGCAACCTATGCAATAAAACATTCTCGCTAAAGGAACATTTAAAAACACACATGTTAACTCACACTGGTGAAAAACCACATCACTGCAACCTATGCAATAAAACATTCTCGCAAAAGCAAAGTTTAAACAAACACATGTTAAGTCACACTGGTGAAAAACCACATCAATGTGACACATGCAATAAAAAATTTGCGTTAAAGCAAATTTTAAAAAAACACATGTTAACTCACACTGGTGAAAAATCACATCAATGTGACACATGCAATAAAAAATTCTCGGAAAAGCTAAGTTTAAAAAAACACATGTTTACTCACACTGGTGAAAAACCACATCAATGTGACACATGCAATAAAAAATTCTCAGATAAACAACATTTAAAGAGACACATGTTTACTCACACTGGTGAAAGACCACATTGTTGTCAGATATGCAATAAATGTTTTTCACTAAACAGTATTTTAAAAAGTCACATGTTAACGCACACTCGTGAAAGACCACATTGTTGTCAGATATGCAATAAAAAATTCTCAAATAAACAACATTTAAAGACACACATTTTAACTGTTGAAAAACAACATCATTGTGAGATATGCAATAATTTTTTTTCACTAAACAGTCTTTTCAAAAGTCACATGTTAACTCACACTGGTGAAAGGCCACATCGTTGTCAGATATGCAATAAAAAATTCTCAACTAAACAACATTTAAAGACACACATGTTAACTCACACTGGTGAAAAACAACATCATTGTGAGATATGCAATAAAAAATTTTCACTAAACAGTCATTTAAAGAGACACATGTTAACTCACACTGGTGAAAGACCACATTGTTGTCAGATATGCAATAAATGTTTTTCACTAAACAGTCATTTCAAAAGTCACATGTTAACTCACACTGGTTAAAGACCACATTGATGTCACAATGCAATAAAAAATTCTCCCAAATTTTTTTAAATGTGTGTAAAATGTAATTTAAAAAGTCTAACATATGACTTTTTAAATTACATTTCACACTGATGACAGCCCATGACAGATCGCTGTGAGGTATGCAACAAACATTTCTCACATAATAGTCATTTAAAAAGAGATATTTTAACTCACACTGGTGAAAAACCACATCAATGTGACACATGCAATAAAAATCCATAGTTGCACTCCGGGAGTGCCGGCAGAAGTGAAAACAACACCGTAATATTGCTTAAAAAAAATAAATGTTAAATTTAGTAGAAGTAATAAAAGTAAGCACCGTAAGAATTCAATATACGGACAGACATACATTTGTTACGGAACCCTACATTTATTATAAAATAACCGTCGGAGAACCTTGGTTGAAAATTTTAAAATTTAGTAGAACGGACAGACATGCATTTGTTACGGAACCCTACATTCATTTTGAAATAAATGTTAAATTTTGTAGAACGGACAGACATGCATTTGTTACGGAACCCTACATTCATTTTGCAGAACTTAGTAGAATGGACAGACATAAACGTGTTACCGAACCCTACTTAACAGTTGCACTCCGGGAGTGCCGGCAGTTCCCGTGCCACTCTAACTTAATCCTTAATGCAATGACTTAAGGTTTCATTTTAAAAATGACGCGGACGCGACATCGTCGCGATGTCGCGAGTTATACATTTTTTACCCACCTAAAAAAGTGCCAAGCGCCGCTAAAGAAGTTTTCACTTAAAAAATTCTCAGATAAACATCATTTAAAGACACATGTTAACTCACACTGGTGAAAAACCACATTGTTGTGAAATATGCAAAAACAAATTCTCACTAAAACGGAATTTAAAACATCACAAATGTCAACTCACACTGGTGTAAAACCACATAACTGCGTCATCTGCAAGAAAGGTTTCTCACGGCCTGCAAGTTTGAAGAGCCACATGTTATCTCATAAGGGACTGGACACACTGAACTCGCCGAGTAGCAGTGACGAGTCCCACCGCACTGCAGGTTCCACCTCGGCTTCCACCACCGTAGATGACCGCTAGTCGTTGTAGTTCCCGCAGACATGACATCACACACCCTCCCCTGTCGTATAAATGTATTTTAGATTATGTTACCTTAATTGTGAATATAAAATTTGTATCAAAGTTATTGACTATATTCTACCTGTTCCACACACCACACCCGCATTTTACGATGAGAAGAAAGCTGAAGTGATCGATCACGGACAGCCTAGAGCAGTGGTGTCCAACTTGTTTCGCATTAAGGGCTACTTCCATATTTCTGTCAAGCCCAGCGGGCACCAAGTAGGGGCACTACCTATGTATGACGTTTACCTATCAATTTTAATGGGTTACGATTTTCAGACAAAGGGCTTCGAAAGTTTGTGGCTTGGTCATCGGCCGCCATTTTGAAAACAAAATCAAAACAAAGGCCAGCGATGAAACCTGGATAAATCGATAGGGGATACATAGACAAACATAAAATGTTCATTTTTAAGTTTCCGGATTAAAAGTTGGTTAGACTTACATAAGTCGACGTTTCGCCCGCCAGACGTCTGGTACAACGGACACCAGACGTCGGCTCCAGGAACTCCCGCAGTTCCTGATGAAGCCCGTGACGTAGCGGGCGAAACGTCGACTTACGTAAGTCTTTAAACCTACTGTTAATCCGGAAACTTAAAAATGAATATAATTAATAACAGTGTAAACTTAAAAACATAAAATGGTATATAAATATCTTTACTTCCTAAAGTGTCAAGTTACCGAGATAATTGGAGGTAAAAATGTCAATACGTTCAGTTCGTTGTTTACAATTACACATATTTTTTATTATTTATACTTATATTTTTATTTTTTTTATTTTATTTTATTTATATATTACTAATTATATATTACTTAACTAAAAGTATTAAAGTAAGTATTATTATAGTATTAGAATTTTACAAAAAGTGCTAGATTATGCGCTGTTTATAAACTTTTATAATTAAAAATATAAAATACCTATATAATATGAAATGGAAAAAGATAATAGGAAATCAGCAGCAATTTAGTAAAAATAATAGATAATATTCGGGAGAATAAGTTATTCTTTGTTAAAATTCAAGATAGGATATCTTGAATTTGAACAAAAAATAAGTTAATAGAGCTCAAAACAAGCTTAAATATTCTATACCTACTTATTAAAAAAAACTTATTTGACTGTAAAGTGAATCAAAATAGTAAGAAACACGGGATTTGATCTTAACTATATTACATAAACTCGTCTTTGATACATTTAATTGTTGATATGTACCTACCTACTGGCCATATTGCGATCTTTACCTCCAAATATCTCAGTAACGTGATACTTTATGAAGTAAAATGACATATAACATTTTATGCTTGTCTATTTATTCGCTATCGATTTATGAAGGTTTTATCGCTGGCCTTTATTTCGATTTTTTTTCAAAGTGGCCGTTGACCATGCCACAAACTTTCGAAGCCCTTTAATAAAATTTATTTAATTTGGGTTTGCCATTTTCTCGGTACATATTTATTAGTCGTCTGTTTCCAGAATGCACCCGATGACGGTTATGACGTCACAGCTAGCGGTACCGTAGACAAAAAAGTCGGATAGACGAATGCTCCCGCCACTAGGTGTTAAACTGAATTGTCGTTACTTCGTATTTCAAGCATATAAGTAATATGTACTACCATGTAATAATAATTCTACGTAATTAAGTGACATGGCTAGTGAGGCTGTGGCGGTTCGCCAGGTGAAGCAAGTGAGGCGCCGCCTCACTTCATTATCTTGAGGGTAAAAAAAATCAACATGGATGTTTATTTATTGCTATACTTTGGGCATGTCCTGTCATCGAAATGAAAACTGCAATCCAACATTAATAAAATGCTATTATGTAGGTGGAGCCTCACTAAAATTCACTGGCCAGAGCCGCCACTGGAGGCTAGCGCACACGTAATATTCATATTACTTGTCCTTTTTTTATTCACATTGGCATTTACACAACAAAATGTTAGTAAAACAAATAACACAAAAAAACACAATTCATACACGCGCGAGGGATAGGTAGCTCAATTACACATACAATACGAACGTGGCTATGCGGTATTATATTCTTTGGCTACGCGACAGCGATGCTGGGTGAGGCGCGATGTGCGGAAGCGCGGGCCGAGGTAGAGGCAAACCAAAAGAAGACAAGTAATACTTCCTGGTGTTCTTGCTCATTGAAATAAAAAAAAACTATTGAAACAGACAAAGTTTTAGACTTGGCTGTTCGGTCAAATAACCCTCGCCTTTCCGTAAGATAAAAAGAGAGTATAAAAATTATGGTGGCTAACGTCCGGCGAGCCACCTGAAAGAGCAACTGGCTCCTACTACGGATCCTTTTACTCCTTTCGGGAAACTTCGGCTCGAAGGAGGGTCTGGCACATGAGAGAACAAAATTGACTCTTGCGCTATAAATCAGCTGTGATGTTTTGGAGGTTAAAAAAAAACCAGGGTTAATATAAAGAAGCGACGCATCTTCTATATATTAACCCTAACCTAATGTTGAGGCGGGGCATGTCGTTTTTGTTACGTTTCGTTTCTGCCACTTCGCGTTTACAATCAGCTGATTATAGCGCAAGAGTCAATTTTGTTCTTTCATGTGCCCCTTCGCTCGAAGGAGGAATGTGTGGTATGTTATATGGTATGAGTGATGTTGTGGGGTCTGGCACATGAGAGAACAAAATTGACTCTTGCGCTATAATTCAGCTGTGATGTTTTGAAGGTTAATTAAAAAATAACCAGGCTATGTAATAAAAAAATAACCAAAATATGTAACTAACATAATGTTGAGGCGGTGCATGTCGTTTATGTTACGTTTCGTTTCTGCCACTTCGCTTTTACAATCAGCTGATTATAGGGCAAGAGTCAATTTTGTTCTTTCATGTGCCGCTTCGGATGTTGTGTGGTATGTATTAGTGATGTTTTTGGTGGTTTATAAAAAAAATAACCAGGGTTAAGATAGAGAAGATGCGTCGCGTAGCGACGCATCTTCTCTATATTCTTCATTCTCTAATGTGGCATACTATGGTGGCTATATTAACGCTAACCTAATGTTGAGGCGGTGCATGTCGTTTTTGTTACGTTTGTATTTCCGAAAATAAAGCTTTCTTAGGTGGATAAAACATTTTATACAACATATTATATACACGGTGTTGCAACCCCAACCGTAAAACCCGAAAGGGGGTGATTCTGTACGTGAAATAGAACAACTTTTGTTCTACGACTTTTTTATTTGACAAAAAAAAATTTTTTTTCTCCATACATTTTGAGAATAGGTATTTAAATTTGTATGGACAAAATAATGTTTTTTTTGTTCCAAAAAAATTTTTTTCTTCACAGAAGTTGTTTAGTTTCACATATAGAATAACCCCCTTATGTCAGTTAAAAATATTAGGGGGGCAACTGCAACACCGTGTATAACATGACTTAAAAAAAAAACAAAACAAAAAACCCATGGTCGATATCGAGAAAATAAACCTACCCAACACTCTTACCACTGAGCCAGCAAATAACATAAACGACCAAACGAATATCGGCTTCAATTGGTTCGCTTTCGAGCCGAGTCAACCCGAGTGTTTCCGAAGTCGTAGGAGTAGCACGATCGCTGGATCCGCAGGAGCCGCCAGAGCTGTCAGGTGCCAAACCCGGCTAACGTCACAGATAAAAAAAAACTAATTTCTCTAAAAAAAGATGGCGAGGTGAACAAGTTTGTTTGTTTGCCGCGTAGTCGTAAATAAAAAGTAGGTGCGCGCGTTAATTTAACTTCATAAATTTTTCTGCTTTTATGTGAAACTGCTGTATGTTTTTTTTTATATCTTGTTGATGCAACTACTATTGACTTAACGACGTGACTATGGCATAAATACGCTAAACTAAAAGCGTGATCGCCAAAAAAAAAAAGTAGGTGTAAGTAAAATATATTTTACAGTATGCAATGCATCTAGGGTTAAATCAATGTGATCCTTGTGTGTGACCGTACACCTTACGGACGTCGTGAAGAAGAAGAAGATAGTTGAATAATAGAAGGACGCAGTACTCCGCCCTGCCGGCCGACACCACTACGCCGTCCCTCAGCTGAGCGCAGGCCGCGGGCGCGCGTGTCGCGGCGACGCGGACCGCTCCCGACTCCGCTACAGCGAGAGTGAAGGGCGCCTCTCCGCTTGTTTTATCGAGTAGGACTTAGATGCGACTGCGCTCACCTCCGAGTGTGCTGCGAGTCCTCTTTTAAAGGTAGGTAAGCTTCCACATACCTAGATATCTTGCATTGTTGAACATTCTTGTATTCGGTCGAGACATTCTTGAGATTGTAAAGCGCAGAGGTTTCCCCTCTGCAAGGGGTTGACCCCCTGCTGAAGTTTTGGGAGGGAAGGGGAGAGCTGAACGCGGCGTTCGGTGTTATGCTAGAGTTCTTGCAGCACAACACAGATTAGGTACTCTGCTTACCCTGATTGATTGTTGGGATACAGCGTGTGTTATGTATTTAAACTATTCACTTTGTTTCAGTTACTCGCGACTTGTTGTGAATCATGGCTGATGAAAAACGGATAATGACCAAAAATGACCATGTTCAAGACAACCGCAGAACTTCACGACCGGGTGCGGTCTCTGCTCTGCATAATGCTCTCGCCGATAAAGTTTGTCCGCCGGAGACGACTACTGTTAAAACTGAGCCACCTGATGTTAACGATGATGTCTGCTCGACGGATGATATTGCGAATGTAAAGAGTGAGGTTTCTCACATTGCGAATGA
Source organism: Nematopogon swammerdamellus (assembly GCA_946902875.1). NCBI lineage: Eukaryota > Metazoa > Arthropoda > Insecta > Lepidoptera > Adelidae > Nematopogon > Nematopogon swammerdamellus. The sequence continues at coordinate 20,676,609 of OX336352.1, forward strand.
AGTTTGCTTTCTGGAAATGGATACTGCTGTTAAAAACGAGCCGTTGGACGTCAAAGGTGATGTGTGCTTGCGGGATGGTGCTGGTAATGTGAAGATCGAGGTTCCTGATGTTTGGGTTAAAGTCTGCCCGCTTGACCCGGCCGCTGTGGTCAAACAAGAGATGGACATTGGCCCCACAGTTCTACAGCCGCCAGACATACTGTACACGATGCTGTCTTGCAAGCTAGTTCCGGAGAATAATGTTGGACAGTGAGTACCTAACAAGTTTTGTTCAGAATGTGTTTTGTGAATTTACGAATATGAAAAACATAATGAATAGGTATTGATGAGACATCAGAAGTTTGTCACTATCGCGACGTGAAGAACTTTTGTGTCTGCTTACTGGGCTGGAAATCAGACAGACGGGATTTTTTATTTATAATTTTTTTTATAGAGAAAGAGCAACATGTGGCTGAGTCACATGCCACGCGAATGCCATGCCGGCCTGACAGGTGCCTATTCACGCCTTTTTTTTTTTTTTATGGAAACTGACACTGTTGGCTACATCACCTACAACGTCCGTGATGTCAGCCCATAACACCGGGTGAACTAGGTGCCATGTCAGTGCTTCCCCCTTTGATGGTGCCGGCTACACTGAACTGGTCGGAAAACACAAAGTATTTACATAGCCGTTTTGACCGACGTTTCATTCAGTATTGCCTTGCTCGGTATTGCCCGACCGAATGCCGCTTGGTCGCTTAACTCACACTGTGCGACTCTGCTGTCCTCGTCTCGGCGTTAGCGGCGGGTGGCCGAGTGGTTTGGGCATCGGCTTCTCATGCGAGAGGTCCGCAGTTCGAATCCGGTCGGCGTGTACCAATGAGTTTTTTCTGACGAAAAAATGTACGTGCATACCTACACCTGCTGCTTCACCGTTCGGAACCGGTGTAAAACTGTAGGTCCCTTCCCTTGCCCCTTACTAGATGGTAGGCTCAAATTGTAGCCGACTGGGTTGGTACCACCGTACTGGATGTACGATGGCCGCATAGCAGCCTCGGTTGTGTTCTCCTCTAGTCCAGTATAGCCAGTAATCCAGGGAAGTCTCCGGTATGGCACCTACCTTCTCGGAGGTGATATTGGCTGGTTGGAGCATGCGCTTTGGCCCCTCGGACTCAGCCACCCATACCGGATTACATAAAAAAAAAACCGCGATGGCGTGTCTTCATGTGCTAGGGGCCCCAGACTTTAGTTCGACACGCGCCTACCAAAGCGGTAGGTGCGCGCGGCTTCCGTCGGTTGCCCGCGCGCGAGGAGATTCAAACGATCTATTTCAAACACCACTCTTGAAGGACCCGAGACTGTACTTGTATTGCATTTGTGTGTGTGTAGTGAGTCGAAACAAAGCATTATCTCACCAAGTGCAACATTAATTCAAACCACGATTTTGAATAAAATATCGTACAATACTCGTTATGTGTAGATAACTTTGTAGGTTTTTTTTTATTATTACATACATCGACACTAAGTTTGCTACGGGTTTTCATAGATTTTTCCGTAACTCTTGCCCAACGAATCTTGTCCGTGCAAAGTTTCGATGTCATGCTGATATGAGGTTGAGCGGGCGCCGACGCTTGAGCGGTAAAATGCTAACTCAGTAGATTAGCAATCTTAATCTTTTTTTTTTTCATTTTCAGAATGGAATCACATCACCTCGGCAAAGATAATGTAAATGTAACTCAACATAACTGCGATATTTCCAAAACTGATTTTTTTCATAACATACCTTTTAAGAAGAACATATCGGATCATACGAGCAAAACCTCACATTGTGGCGATCGTGGGAGAGCAAATATATTGGACACCAGTGTAAGACATCATCGCTGTGACATTTTCAATAGTGATTTCACAAGTCAAAATATTTTAATAAAACACATGTTCCCTCACACTGGTGGAAATTCACATCACTGCAACCTATGCGATAAAACATTCTCAGAAAAGCGACATTTGAAAAGACACATGTTAACTCACACCAGTGAAAAACCACATCAATGTGACACATGCAATAAAAAATACTCAGAAAAACAACATTTAAAGAGACACATGTTAACTCACACTGGTGAAAGACCACATTGTTGTCAGATATGCAATAAAAAATTCTCACAAAACAGTGATTTAAAAAGTCATGTGTTAATTCACACTGGTGACAGAGCATCACAGACCATGACAGATCGCTGTGAGGTATGTAACAAACATTTCTCACCTAATAGTCATTTAAAAAGACATATTTTAACTCACACTGGTGAAAAACCACATCAATGTGATACATGCAATAAAAAATTCGCAGATAAACAACATTTAAAAAGACACATGTTAACTCACACTGGTGAAAGACCACATTGTTGTCAGATATGCAATAAAAAATTCTCACATAATAATCATTTAAAAAGACATATTTTAACTCACACTGATGAAAAACCACATCAATGTGACACATGCAATAAAAAATTCTCAGATAAACAACATTTAAAGAGACACATATTAACTCACACTGGTGAAAGACCACATTGTTGTCAGATATGCAATAAAACATTCTCACAAAACAGTATTTTAAAAAGTCACATGTTAACTCACACTGGTGAAAGACCACATTGTTGTCAGATGTGCAATAAAAAATTCTCACAAAACAGTACTTTAAAAAGTCACATGTTAACTCACACTGGTGAAAGACCACATTGTTGTCAGATATGCAATAAAAAATTTTCACTAAACAGTCATTTAAAAATTCACATGTTAACTCACACTGGTGAAAGACCACATTTTTGTCAGATATGCAATAAAAAATTCTCACAAAACAATAATTTAAAAAGTCACATGTTAACTCACACTGGTGAAAGACCTCATTGTTGTCAGATCTGCAATAAATTTTTTTCACTAAAGAGTAATTTAAAAAGTCACATGTTAACTCACACTGGTGAAAGATCACATTGATGCCAGATATGCAATGAAAAATTCTCACAAAACAGTAGTTTAAAAAGTCATATCTTAATTCACACTGGTGACAGGCAATCACAAACCATGACAGATCGCTGTGAGGGAAGCAACAAACATTTCTCACATAATAGTAATTTTAAAAGACATATTTTAACTCGCACTGGTGAAAAACCACATCAATGTGACACATGCAATAAAAAATTCTCAGATAAACAACATTTAAAGAGACACATGTTAACACACACTGGTGAAAGACCACATTGTTGTCAGATATGTAATAAACATTTTTCACTAAAGAGTAATTTATAAAGTCACATGTTAACGCACACTGGTTAAAGACCACATTGTTGTGAAATATGCAAAAACAAATTCTCACTAAAACGGAATTTAAAACGTCACAAATGTCAACTCACACTGGTGTAAAACCACATAACTGCGTCATTTGCAAGAAAGGTTTCTCACGGCCTGCAAGTTTGAAGAGCCACATGTTATCTCGGGAGTGGACACGCTGAACTCGCCGAGTAGCAGCGACGAGTCCCACCCACCGCACTCCAGGTTCCTCCTCGGCTTCCACCATCGTAGACGACCGCTAGCTGTTGTCGTTCCCGCAGACATGACATCACACACCCTCCCCTGTTTTTTAAATGTATTTTAGATTATGTTACTTTAATGGTTAATATAAAATTTGTATCAAAGTAATATTATTCAATCTATATTTCTGTCAAGCCCAGCGGGCACCAAGTAGGGACATTACCTACGTATGACGTTTACCTATAAATTTTAATGGGTCACGGTTTTCGGACAAAGTGCTTCGAAAGTTTGTCGCTTGGTCATCGGCCGCCATTTGAAAAAAAAATCAAAGCAAAGGCCAGCGATGAAACCTGGATAAATCGATAGGGGATACATACACAAACATAAAATGTTATACATATATCTTTACTCCCTAAAGTGTCAAGTTACCGAGATAATTGGAGGTAAAAATGGCAATACGTTCAGTTCGTTGTTTACAATTACACATATTTTTTATTATTTATACTTATATATTACTAATTATATACTACTTCTCATATATTACTTAACTAAAAGTAGGTATTAAAGTATTAATATTTTACAAAAAGTGCTAGATTATGCGCTGTTTATGAACTTTTATAATTAAAAATATAAAATACCTATAATATGAAATGGAAAAAAATAATAGGAAATCAGCAGCAATTTAGTAAAAATAATAGATACGTAATATTCGGGAGAATAACTTATTACTAAAGATAGGATATCTTGAATTTTAACAAAAAATAAGTTAATAGAGCTCAAAACAAGCTTAAATATTCTATACCTACTTATTAAAAAAAACTTATTTGACTATAAAGTGAATCAAAATAGTAAGAAACACGGGATTTGATCATAACTATATTACATAAACTCGTCTTTGATACATTTAATTGTAGATATGTACCTACCTACTGGCCATATTGCGATCTTTACCTCCAAATGTCTCAGTAACGTGATACTTTATGAAGTAAAATGACATATAACATTTTATGCTTGTCTATTTATTCGCTATCGATTTATGAAGGTTTTATCGCTGGCCTTTATTTTGTTTTTTTGTTTTTTGCGCCCGTCTTACGAATTATTCGGAAATAAGGAATACTTCGAAAATCATGGAATCTTTCCAGGATTTATAGAAGTTTACTCAGTATTCTGCCCTCCTGTATAGGTCGTAACTGCCAAAATACAATTTTACAGGAGAAGCAAAAACGTGTTTGGCTTTCTGCCAACTATTTGTTCTTATTTATTTAAAGTTATTATAATGTCAATATATGGTCTCTAAATGAGTCTATTTTTTCTTATTTATGGTTTCTTGAAAATTTAATCGGATGACCTGTAACTGCAGTTACAACGTTTTAGTTCTTTCTTAGTATTAGAAGACTCCTATATTTCGTCAGCCGCAGCCAGCAGGCTTCAAAGTAAAACCACAGAATAGAAAAGAGTACTCCGTACAGAAGCTTCTCTGTACAAACACTCACAAAGAAATAGCTACTCTGCGACGACGCGATAAAGTACAAATTGACTCGCACAGAGCTGCATGCCTAACCACGTTATCCACCTACATTTCGCTTCTCTTTCTGTCGCGTAACTCTATCTCGAAAGCGCGTCGTTCGGCGCGTGTAAGGGCTGTGTCTTTGGGCTGTCTTTTTGTGAGGAATAAAATGAAGATGATACCTACCAACGATACTATATTTAGCTACGGCAAATTCATGCGAACAAATTCATGCATGCGTTAGCGTCACAATTAGTTGTTCACATGGAAGCGTGCAACCTTCCAGTGATAGTTTTGTTTGATCAATAAATTTAATGATCATCTACAATGTACCTATTGTTTTATTGGTGTTTTTTATCGTATAAAACCCACACTGAGAGACAGAGAATAAATGAATGTTCTATTTCTATCCTTATACATATACGAATTAGGCCATACATACCACGCTGTTCGGCGTCATCTAACTAATGTTATTGGCAATATGATATTATTTTAAATCTATGACCTCCTACTAATATGAATAAATAAATTACTAGAAATAAATCACATTGCTGCACAATATTGACGTGATTTCGACATTTCTAAATTCGAAACGAAACGTAGTAGATGCGCGCGCCGCGCGCTCGCTCTGGCTGGATAGCGGCAGCCCACTGTTACTTGTGCATTAACCGGCACGCCAAGCGATAGGCATTTAACGCACGACCTTGAGCGAGTGACGAAGGCCTGGTAAAACGGTCATATCTACTTTTATCCTGTAAATTATTCCAATAAATATCTAAATAAATCACATGTTTTAGGTATAAAATAAAAAAAAGAATAATATTCTACAAAAACTTGCATTATTTTTTAATTGAGATGAGTAAATTATTATAATACTTTATACATATATATTTATTAATTCAAACAAATCAAGAGAAAATAATCTTAGCTTGCAATCGCTTCACCAAGAACACCACCTGTGCCATTAAAAAGACTTGGGAGGGGAAAAATTTGGGAGCTATGATTTTTTTTTTTCCGTTACGCGAGTAACGAGTCGTCTTTATCTTGCAGTGTGAGTAAAATGGTTTTCGTGTATGCATATACTTGAAAATTAAGAATTGTAATTAAATATTTTTTTCATTTTTGACTATTTTTGTCTATTTTTCAAAATTTACATATTTCAGTCTGAAAAAAGCAAGTAAATTATAATAAAATTTTTAAATATGAATACATGTTAGCATTTAGAGGAGTAGAAGTAATTATTATACATATAGTGAAAAGGTGCGCGCTGTTAGAATCTGGAGTGCGTTCGCTCGTTGAGTTCGTCGCTTCAGCGACACCAGGATATTTTCACGCTCACAGTCGGCGATACTCTATACTCTTATATTTGAAAGTCATTTTCAATGTACCCCAAGGTCATGTAATGCATGAGATCTGTGAATTTTTTGCTAAGTATATCATTAGGACCACTGAACTTAAAATAGACTAATTTTATTAATAAATAAATAGATTAATTAATAGAACTTAAGAAAGACATAACCTCAAATTGATCACGCCTTTTAACTCGTTACTTACTTACGAGTTGGTCACAGGGTTCCCAGGTAGATACGATACACTAATTTTTGGCTATAAATACCAAACTTAAGAGGCGTAACTGATGCCGTAAAACTTATCCATAATGACTACTTTAAGAAATTGCCACGACTATACATAAGTCTTATCTGCTCTAATTTATGTAGATACGACCTTTATTTCGTGTAACAGTAAGATACGACCACTTTAGTAGTAGGCCTAAATGCTAAGACAAGAAGTCGTATCTGCTTAGTTACAACTTTTGGTCTTAGTGATCTTCAGATACGACTAGAAGTCCGTGCACATGGTCACTTTTTGCAGATACACATATTTTTCTTAACAATTTTTCTTGTGATTTTTACGTCATAACGAACTTTCTGTCAATGTCATGAGGTGCATTATGAAGAGGGCTACCCAAACCTGTTTCGCGTGACGTAGGCAGGAATACTTCCCAAAAGATCGGAAGCTTTCGTTGAATAGATACGGAACGGACTGATACTGCCTGGCGGCGGCGCGGTGGCGCTGCGCGCGCGATGCGTCATGCGAGTTGAGGAATATTTAAGAACTATATTGTGGTTATTTATTGTTTGTGTGGTAATTATATTATATAATGGTGGTTGAGGTTTGAATTGTAGATGTTTTTGAACATTGTAATAACAATAAATAATGTTCCAGTTACAAAATAATTTTGAGCGAATTTTTTTTTCTGACGTAAATGTTTTTATTTTGTTAATTTTGTAAAATTACATAGATACTGTTTATTGTTTTTTGTATACCAACTTAAATAGAGATTAAATGAGGGTTAAGTTGAGTTTGACTTGTTTGAGTACCAACACGATGGGTATAGCACCAGTGGTTGTCGAGTTATGACCAAAACAAAAGTTCACATGACAGATGGATAGATCTCACCGAGACCTGAAATTTGAGTACCAACACGATGGGTCTAGCTCCAGTCGTTCTCGAGTTATGACCAAAACAAAAGTTCACGTGACAGATGGATAGATCTCACCGATACCTGAAGTTTGAGTACCAACACGATGGTTTTAGCACCAGTGGTTCTCGAGTTATGACCAAATCAAAAGTTCACGTGACAGATGGATAGATCGCACCGAGACCTGAAGTTTGAGTAGCAACACGATGGGTCTAGCACCAGTGGTTCTCGAGTTATGACCCGGTTCTTAAGAATAGGCTAGCTAAAAATACACACTTCCATATGCTTGCCACTTCAAAATAATAATGGGAAGCAATCGGAAATTCACTTCTGTTGGGTTCGCGGACGCAGAATGGCGTGCCACTGAAATTGTGTTTTGGAGTGATTTTTTGCCGTATTTTTGCTGTTTTTTGCTGAAAAACAATGGAAGGGTAAGTAATCTACATGTTGCAATAGTTTTTCGGACTTGAGGAATGATTTATTCGACAATAATTTTGATGTTTGCGTCCCACTACGAAAAACCGTTACGAAAATTTTGAATGGTAGGTTACTTTGGTCGATCGAAATTATATAGATTTTTGCCAAAACAAGTGAAAGTTTATTGAAATAGTTTATTTGTTTCATTGTAAATGTTGTAAGAACATTATATCTGTCCTAAAGTGGCTTAGTAATTAAATTTTTCGAAAAATAAAGGCACGGTCGCTTCGGAAACCGTTCAACGGTTCGGGGCACTATGGGCGTGAGGTCACGTGACCGTGTCGCTGGGCGACCGCTCCACCTATATGGATAGCGGCTTCAATACATTTTAATAAAATTATATTTTTTTAGTGTGCTTGCTTTGAGTGATATTTTGATTAAATTTTATGATATTTATTTTGGCCGTAAATTTAATGGCGTACTTTTAATTTTGTGCATGGATTTTTGCGTTTCATTTATTTCATATGTATTTGCATAACGTTTTTAAAGAAGTATAACTTCAAAAAGATTTCAGCATTAAGTCCGCCTTCTGGAACATTTATCTGTAACCATTTCAAATACGGTATAAGATACCAAAAATTATGATATGCAAAAAATTTGCTATCATTTCCCGAAAGCCTCCTCCATATTAATAATCCTTACTACTTACTAAATTTTGGTTTTTTTATTTTTATTTCTGTAAATTTCACTGAATTTTTTTTCAATATTTTTGTACGGTAGTATAATTTTTTTTTCACTGAATCTAAGAGCAAATTTAATAAACTATTTTTAGTGTCCTTCTATTTTAATTCAGTCAGTAGGATTTGCTTCTAGAGCAGTTTTTGCTATATAGGTCATTTTGACCATTGTTCCATTTGGCCTCGTATTGTTTAGAAACAAAACATCCGACACATGTAATTATTTTATTCTGAGTACTTGAAGAGCCCAGGCTTACATCCAGGATTACATCATACCGCTGGAGTGGATCATTCAGCCGAAATTAATTTGTAAACATACTTGACATTTACGACCTCGAGTGAAGAGCGTCATATTTTTGTTATACTTTGGAACTCTGTTGAGATCTACATTTCTACTGTAACGAAAGATATATTGATAGGAAATGGTAGATTATGTAATAAACTATAAACAAAACACAATAAATTCAGTATCTGCAGTTTTTATTAGAAAATACAGAAAATATGAATATTTTTTTACCCGAATGTGTAAATGAATTCGTTCGTGGACTTTGACCCAGTTTAATGGTGATAATAATAAACACAATTAGACGTGATACCAAGGCAATGCATAGTAAATTTAATGTAGATTTAGAAAATATAGGCTTTTCATATATTTTTCATAGAAAAAAGTCTAGAAATAAGGTCTAGAACGCACTAGGGTGGAGCGCGCTCGACTCTGCCAAAATGGCGGGGCAATCACGATTTTGGCATGATTTTGAGCCGGGCAGTAGAAGGGGTAGTACCTACTTTTATTACCGTGGATCTTTCAAGACTTGATATTGGCGTAATAAGTCGAACGTATATCGGCTAATCGCCAGAAATAAAAAGAAGAAGAAGAAGATAACTGGGGTAGTATTGTATTCTTTGGAACTGGGCAATCACGCTGCTCTGCTGGTAGTTGGTACGGTGATCATCTTGCAATCAAATGTTAACATTCGCTTGGATCTTACAACTTGATATTGGCACATTGAGCCTCAACTGTAAAGTCATGAGGCCACTTGCCATTGGGAAACAGACAAGGCTGCATGGTATAATACCTTTGCCTATCCCAAAAAAGGGATAAAACAACCAAAAGAAAAAAAAAATCATCTTGATTGTGATCTTTCCTTGTGTGTGAACGTATACCTTACGGACGTCGTGCGTGAAGAAGAATAAGATAGTTGAATAATAGAAGGACGCAGTACTCCGCCCTGCCGGCCGACACCACTACGCCGTCCCTCAGCTGAGCGCAGGCCGCGGGCGCGCGTGTCGCGGCGACGCGGACCGCTCCCGACTCCGCTACAGCGAGAGTGAAAGGCGCCTCTCCGCTTGTTTTATCGAGTAGGACTTAGATGCGACTGCGCTCACTTCCCAGTTCCCCAGTGTACTGCGAGTCCTCTTTTGAAGGTAACCTTCCACATACCTATCTATCTTGCATTGTTGAACATTCGTGTATTCGGTCGAGACATTCTTGAGATTGTAACGCGCACATGTTTCCCCTCTGCAAGGGAGTTGACCCGCTGCTGAAGTTTTGGGAGGGATGGGGAGAGCTGAACGCGGCGGTCTTTGTTATACTAGAGTTCTTGCAGCACAACACCGATTACTCTGCTTAGCCTGATTGATTGTTGGGATACAGCGTGTGGTATGTATTTAAACTATTCACTGTGTTTTAGTTACTCGTGACTTGTCATGAATCATGGTTGATGAAAAACGGAACAAAAATGACTATGATCAAGACAACCGCAGAACTTCACGGCCGGGTGCGGTCTCTACTCTGCATAATGTTCCCCTGCTCGATAAAGTTTGTCCGCCCGAGACGACTACTGTTAAAACTGAGCCACCTGATGTTAACGATGATGTCTGCTCGACGGATGATATTGCGAATGTAAAGAGTGAGGTTTCTCACGTTGTGGATGAAGTTTGCTTTCTGGAAATGAATACTGCTGTTAAAAACGAGCCGTTGGATGTCAACGATGATGTGTGCTTACGGGACGGTGCTGGTAATGTGAAGATCCAGGTTCCTGATGTTTGGGTTGAAGTCTGCCCGCTGGACCCGGCTGCTGTCGTCAAGCAGGAGGTGGACATTGAACCCACAGTGCTGCAGCCTCCAGATATTAAGTACAAGTTGCTGCCTCGCAAGCCAGATCCTGAGAATAATGTTGCACAGTGAGTATCAAGTTTTGTTCAGAATTTGTTTTATTATTATTTATTATTCATTTATTTACACATCTATTTACAATAATTTTACATATAACTAACTATACCTAAAATATACAAAAATTATACATAAAATTATTATAAAACAAATGGAGTTTCCACCACCGGCGGCGGGGCGGACCCAAGCTACCGATGTTTATTATTATTATTATTGTTTAGATACACTAGCAGCTTAAAGCTGATGCGTGTACATCGAAGTTGGTAAATTGATGGTGCACTGGTTTGATTTTTTTTTTGTTTTGTTTTTGTTTTTGTTTTTTTTTGTATTTTTTTTTTTTATTTCGTTCTCTAAAGTTTGTGGCAGTGGCGGTTCCCCAGGTGAAGCAAGTGAAGCACCGCCTCACTTTATTATCTTGAAAGTAAAGAAAAAAAAACATTTCAAAATATCAAGAAAGAAAATTTAAAAAAGTCTAAGTATATCCGATCCGAACTGATCACAATATTAGCGCGGCGGCGCAGCGCGGGGCGGAGGAGCGGAGGCGGCTGGTGCGACGCGCGCGACGAAATACGTTAAAGATGTGTTAGTGCATCAACACCACCAACACAGCACGCACACACACACAGACGTGACGTGTGACGCGTCACGTACGGCATGGCATATGGTGACTTACCTGCGGGCGGTCCGGTGCGGTGCCGCAACGAATCGCTTATTTTGATATCGCTTCACCAAGCGTAAAGACAACAGGTTGACCTTAGAGGCTTTGGATGTAGGGAGCAGCTGAGGCTCTGATAAATGGCGCCGAACGAGACACCTATATCCAATTACAAGAATGCAGAGCGAGATAGGGCGATTCACGTTTTCTATAAGTCAGCTTGTTTTACCTCCGTGATTAACGTGATGGCGAAATTCGCATTAGTTAGGGTAAGTTTCATAGCTCAATGGTATATGCTTCGCTTTTCAATCTAGTGACGTTGGTTCGAATCTCACTTTTGCGAATTCTTTTTTTTCTTTTTGTTAGGGTTCCGTATCCGGTACGGGACCCTATTACTAACCGCCGTCTGTCTGTCTGTCTGTCTGTCCGTCCGTCCGTCTGTCTTTTTTTTTATTTAATCCGGTATGGATGGCTTAGTCGGAGGGGCCAAAGCGCATGCTCCGACCAGCCAATATCACCTCCGAGAAGGTAGGTGCCATACCGGAGACTTCCCTGGATTGCTGGCTATACTGGACTAGAGGAGAACACAGCCGAGGCTGCTATGCGGCCATCTTACATCCAGTACGGTGGTAACAAACAACCCAGTCGGCTACAATTTGAGCCTACCACGTTGCCTACCACCTAGTAAGGGGCAAGGGAAGGGACCTATAGTTTTACACCGGTTCCGAACGGTGAAGCAGCAGGTGTAGGTATGCACGTAAATTTTTTCGTCAGAAAAAAACTCATTGTTACACGCCGACTGGATTCGAACCTCGCACCTCTCGCATTTGAAGCCGATGCCCAAAACACTCGGCCACCTGCCGCTTGTCTGTCCGTCCGTCCGTCGTCTGTCCGAGGCCTGTATCTCTTGAACCGTAATTGGTAGCCCGTTGAAATGTTCACAGAAAATGTGTTATTATGGCCGATATAACAAAAAATAATAAAAATAAGAAAAAGTAAAAAACTCACGGGGGTTCCCATAGATAGCGCGCGCGCATACACTTTTCGGTTTCAAAAAGTGTATGCGCGCGCGCCATCTACCAAATAGATGATGAAGCATTTTCTAATAGTGACTAATTAATATGAAGTATTTCATAAAGCTAGAAACTCATTGGGCCCACGTACGCTACGCACGCGTACGTGGGCGCGTCGGTCTCCATACATTTTATATGGAAGAGTGCAGCACGCAGTGTGTCGCGTAGCGTAGGGTGGCGTGGGCGCAATGAAACTGCGTGCTGCACTCTTCCATATAAAATGTATGGAGACCGACGCGCCCAGATTCGCGTGTGTGGCGTACGTGGGCCCAATGAGTTTCTAGCTTAACACGCCATCTAGATGGCGTGGCGTGTTATGAAATTCATCTAGTGGCGCTAGCCGTGACATGGCGATACGGTACCCTCCATAGAGTAACTTATAGTACCCTCGGTGCGCGATTCGATAGTAGTTTTTGGTTAAGTATTGTTAGGGCCAAAAAAATTTGGTTTAGGTTTTTCAATTTATCATAAAGTAATAGCAATGTAGGTGGATTTTTAGTCGCCTCACTAAGATTTACTGCCTTTTCTATCTAAGGTGCTCGAACGCGTAGCCCATTCTCAACTTTCTAAATACCTATCCACAAACGCCCTCCTCAATCCTTTTCAATCGGGGTTTCGTCCATCCCATAGTACCACCTCTGCTCTAGTCAAAATTACTTATGACATTCGCCTAGCTATGGACAGTAGGCAACTCACTCTTCTAGTTTTACTAGATTTCAGTAGCGCTTTCAATACTGTCGATTATGACATACTCTTGGCTATTCTTTATTCTCTGAATATCTCACAGTCCGTACTCGATTGGTTTTCCTCATATCTGAATGGTCGCCGGCAGTGTGTCCGTGTCGACAGTGTCGACTCCGCATGGTGTGACATTACTGCCGGTGTACCACAGGGTGGCGTACTTTCACCATTACTCTTCTCAGTCTTCATCAACGCTATTGTTGTCCCACTTCAATGTTCCCACCATCTGTATGCCGATGACTTGCAGCTGTATCGTCATTTTCATCCCGGAAACATAAATGCTGCGGTGAGTCAAATGAACGTCGATCTACGTGCTGCACACGACTGGGCTGTGCGTTTTGGCCTGCTGGTCAATCCTTCCAAGACGCAAGCCATTATTGTCGGATCTCCTAAACTGATGGTTAAGATTGACAGGGATACTTTACCTGCAGTCGTGTTGGACATTGTCTACAGTAAGTCTGTCAAAAACCTGGGGCTCATGATTGATGAGTACCTGAGTTGGAACAAACAGGTTGGTGAAGTCAGTCGCAAAATAGTTGGTAGCATGCATTCTCTCAAGCGTCTTCAAAACTTTATTCCTACTGCCACAAAGATCACGCTTGTTCAATCCCTTTTACTCCCCATTCTGGACTATGCAAATGTGTGTTATCTCGACTTAAATGAAGATCTTCTAAACAAACTTGACAGACTCTTAAATATGTGCATTCGCTACATCTTTGGTCTGCGCAAGTACGACCATATTTCCGAATATCGCACGCGTTTACAATGGCTCGATATTCGAAGTCGCAGGAATAGCCACGTCTTATCTCTTCTCTTCCATACACTGAACGACCCTGCTGCTCCGATATACCTAAGTGAACGGTTTAATTTTCTCTGTTCTCATGGTCTCTCTCTGAGATCCACTGACAACTTACTCCTAGTCAACAACATATGGATGTTCCGAGCGAGTCCGGCGGGTATGGCGGAGACGGATGGGGGCTGGAGGGATGAGGGAAGCCAATTCATCAGAGCAACGTCCATGGTAGTACCTATAGAACAGGCTAAGAGAACCGATTTGTCGCCTGTGGCCCAATGATTCAAGTCCCTCCGTGAGCTTGGGATCACCAATTAGACGGATAGCGCGGCGCTGGTAGAGTCAAAGGACGCCAATAAGTAAACATAAAGGTATAAAATGTATGTAGTGTATGAGATGTATGAAGTGTATGAGATGTATGACATGTAATTTATCTATGAGATGTATGAGATATATATAATGTATGAGGTGTATGAATTTTATGTTAGGTATAAAGTGTATGAGATGTAATATATGAGATGCATGAGGTGTATGAGTTAAGTTGTAATGTATGAGATGTATGTAGTGTATTGGATTGGATGTAATGTATGAGATGTAGGTATTAGGTGTATGAAATTAAAAGTGTGTTCCTGCGATTTTTCATTTTTCCGTAACTCTTGCCTAACGAATCGCGTTCGTGCAAATTTCCGATGCCAGGCGGATATTAGGGTTGCGCGGGCGCCGACGCTTGAGTGATAAAATGCTAGCTCACTACATTAGCAATCCTAATTTTTTTTTTTTTTTCATTTTCAGAATGGAATCGCATCACCTCGGCAAAGATATTGTAAATGTAACTCAACATAACTACGAAATTTGCAATACTGATTTCCCCCATAACGTACCTTTTAAAAAGAACATATTATCGGATCATACGAGCAAAACCTCACATTGTGACGATCGTGGCAGAGCAAATGTATTAGCCACCAGTATAACACATCATCGCTATGACATTTGCAATAGTGATTTCACAAGTCTAAATCATTTAAAACACATGTTAACGCACAATTGTGAAAAACAACATTGCTGCAACCTATGCAATAAAACATTCTCAGAAAAGCGAAATTTAAAAAGACACATGTTAACTCACTCTGTTAAAAAACCACATCGCTGTGACGTTTGCAATAAAAATTTCTCAGAAAAAAATGCTTTGAACAGGCACATTTTAACTCACAATGGTATAAGACCACATCAATGTAACGTATGCAATAAATATTTCTCACAAAACAGTCATTTAAAAAGACACTTTTTAACTCACACTCGTCTAAGACCACATCGCTGTGTTGTATGCAGTAAACATTTCTCAGAAAAAAGTCATTTAAAAACACACATGTTAACTCACACTGGTGAAAGACCACATCGTTGTCAGATATGCAATAAAAATTTCTCACAAAACAGTAATTTAAAAAGTCACATGTTAACTCATACTGGTGAAAGACCACATCGCTGTGACGTATGCCAAAAAAATTTCTCGGAAAAAAATACTCTTAAAAACCACATGTTAACTCACACTGGTGAATGTCCACATCGCTGTGATGTATGCAAGAGGAATTTCTCAAATCAAAATAATTTAAAAAATCACATGTTAACTCACACTGGTGAAAAACCACATCAATGTGACACATGCAATAAAAAATTCTCAGAAAAACAACATTTAAAAAGACACATGTTAACTCACACTGGTGAAAAACCGTATTCCTGTGACATATGCAATACAAATTTCTCAGAACAAAGTAACTTAAAAAGACACATGTCAACGCACACTGGTGGAAGACCACATCGCTGTGATGTATGCAATAAACAATTCTCAGAAAAAGGTAAATTGAAAAGTCACTTGTTAACTCACACTGGTGAAAAACCACATCACTGCGTCATCTGCAAGAAAGGTTTCTCATGGCCTGCAAGTTTGAAGAGCCACATGTTCTCTCATAAGGGAGTGGACACGCTGAACTCGCCGAGTAGCAGCGACGAGTCCCACCGCACTGCAGGTTCCACCTCGGCTTCCACCATCGTAGATGACCGCTAGCCGTTGTAGTTCCCGCAGACATGACATCACACACCCTCCCCTGTCGTATAAATGTATTTTAGATTATGTTACCTTAATTGTGAATATAAAATTTGTATCAAAGTTATTGACTATATTCTACCTGTTCCACACATCACACCCGCATTTTACGATGAGAAGAAAGCTGAAGTGATCACGGACAGCCTAGAGCAGTGGTGTCCAACTTGTTTCGCATTAAGGGCTACTTCCATATTTTTGTCAAGCCCAGCGGGCACCAAGTAGGGGCACTACCTATGTATGACGTTTACCTATAAATTTTAATGGGTTACGATTTTCAGACAAAGGGCTTCGAAAGTTTGTGGCTTGGTCACCGGACGACATTTGAAAAAAAAATCAAAACAAAGGCCAGCGATGAAACCTGAATAAATCGATAGGGGATACATAGAGCACTAAACAGTGGAAAGGCCACTACAGAGTGCAGGTAAGGACAGGGGTGCAGCCGCTGTGACGTCGTCCAGCTCAGCAAGAGCGACGGAGGAGGCGGCGGGGCGAGGGGGGTTGCACCCGCCTCCGCCTCCGCCGCTCTCTCGGCTCTGCACGCTGCCGGAGGATGTGGCTATGGCTGTACGTAAAATGAAGCGTGGGAAGTCGTCGGGTCACGATTCACTTAGCCTGGAGTACTTGCTGCACGCGGGTCCAGCTTTGTTTGACAGACTGTCACAACAGGTCACAACTCTTTAACGCATGTGTGTATCGCTCACGGACATCTTCCAGATGAGTTCATGAGAACGATGGTCGTACCTATTGTTAAGAACAGAACCGGAGACGTCGCTAGTCTATCAAACTACCGTCCCATCCCCATCTCACTGGCTACGGTGACATCTAAGGTATTAGAAAGGCTGATACAGCCACGAATCTATGAATTTCTTAATCTTAACGACGACGCTCAGTTTGATTTCCGCCCGGTCTCTCGACAGATATATGGCCTGGCCATCCTGTCGCTGAAACACACAGTAAAGTATTAATAGGTACCTGAAAAGAAAAACATCGGTGTATGGGGACTAGGTAATATCTATTCTGTGGTATGGGTGTTTTCTAGATCTCAGTCGCGCATTTGACACAATTGATTACGAGACATTGTTGAGTACTTATAGGTATTGCGCGCGCTCGACTGAGGTCCCGACGGAAGTTATTGATCTGTTGAGGTACTGGTACGGAAACCAGGTGAATGTCGTGAGATGGGGTGATGCTCTCTCTCGCGAATATCAACTTCAATGCGGTGTTAGACAAGGCGGGTTGACGTCCCCGGATCTGTTCAACCTATACGCCAACGGACTCATAGAGCTAAGGAGCGCCAGAGTCGGCCGTCACCTAGCCAATACATGCATACCTACATAGTATCAGTTATGCAGATGACATGCTGCTGCTCAGCCCCTCTGTGAAGGGTTTACGCACGCTGGTAGGTGTCTGAGCGATACGCCGCAGAACATGGCCTAGTTTATAATGCAAAGAAAACAGAGGTGTTGGTAACCCTTCGTAACACCATGTGACAGCTCTGTAACATACTATTAAAGTATTTACTAAATTCCATATTGACATCAGAACTAATTTTAAATCAATGTGACAGGCAGGATGGCTACAAACCATTCTATGGATTATTAGTACAGTTCTGCAAACTAGATGGCGTTTGCTGTATCAAAATTTGTTCAAATTTCACTTCGTGCAAGATTGCTAGACTCCACGTGCGTAATACTTTCTAAAATCGGAAAAATATAAAAAAAACGACAAAATGTGAGTGTTTATGCTGTAAATGTTGTATGTAAGTTTATAGTTTAGACTGTTTAGTGTTGGTAATGCATAGTTCATAGTAATTCCTGAGATTATTATTGAAATGCTGTTTGTACCATTTCTGTAACATTGCATTACAAGGGTCCTAGAGTGAAGTTCACTGACTTACATACATTACATACATAGCTTCACGCCTGTTTCCCAGTGGGGTAGGCAGAGAAAACGAATCTCCACGCGCCACGATACTGACACACCCCTGCCGCCTCTTCCACTCACATAATGTTAAGCGTTGCGGATCCGGATTTTACTCCGGACTTAGAACTCCCATTTGATGGTGATATTCGCGAAGAAGTTGGCGAAGTAGACATCGGTTCTATTATTGAAGATTTGGAGCAGGTTGACTTTATTCCTCAACCCCTAGCCACCGCTGCAGCTTCTCCACAGCCAGGAGCATCAGCCCGACAAACAAAGAAGAAATATATATATATTTTTTATGTAATCCGTTATGGGTGGCTGAGTCAGAGGGGCCAAAGCACATGCTCCGACCAGCCAATATCACCTCCGAGAAGGTAGGTGCCATACCGGAGACTTCCCTGGATTGCTGGCTATACTGGACTAGAGGAGAACACAACCGAGGTTGCTATGCGGCCATCTTATTTTATTTTTATTGTTTCCGAACTAGCTGGCTGTGTCCGAGGTCGAAGCCTCAGGCGCAGCCAATATCACCCCCGAGGAGGTGCCAGTCCGGCTTGGAGGTGGACTAATGTCGCTGGGGAAAGGCTATTTACCCGCGATTTGAAGATCCGTGGATTGTAGGAGTGGGGAAAGATATTCCCCGGAAGCCCGTTCCACACCTTTGCAGTGCGGCACAAGAACGATTTAGAGAATCGTGCCGTTCGAAGTACTCGTCTGTCCACTACAAAGGGGTGTTCCGCGAGAGTATGGCGGGTTTGGCGAAGGCGAACAGGAGGAGGAGGGATAAGGGAAGCAATTTCGTCAGAGCAGCGGCCATAGTAGTACCGATAAAACAGGCTCAATGACCCAACGATACGTCTGTGTTTTAGAGGTTGAAGGTCCTTTGTGAGTACAGAGTCGCCAATGAGGCGAATGGCTCGTCGTTGGATAGAATCCAAGGCTGAAAGAAGGTACTCAGGGGAACCCTCCCAAAGATGACTGCAATATTCCATCACCGGTCTTACTTGTGCTTTATAGAGTGTAAGCAATTGGACCGGTGTGAAAAATCGCCGACATCGGTAGAGTATCCCTAATTTTCGAGATGCTAGTTTCGCCTTGGATTCTATGAACGATCGAAATCCAACGTCCCTGGACACCTCTACTCTGGGAGAAATTTTTATGGTTATATAACTCTGAATGGGAGCAGTAGTTACGTATTCTAAATTTTGAGTTAGCCTTAACTCTAAATGCCTTAACTTAAAATTATGGTTATGAATAATTAAGTTACGTAAAACAAAATGAAGGTTGCCTAAGTCAAAATTCTAACGTTGGGTCCTAGCCATGTACCCATATTTCACAGTTGAGACTAACTCATTATTTGAATTATCAAACTAAACATTTTAAATAGGAATAAGTTTATTTTTGCGTTGCATAACTTTGATATGTGAGCAAGCGTAACCAACTTGTAAACTTGTTTTATTCCTATATCATGCGTAAGCCTAAGCCTAAATCTTGGTTATCATAACCTTGAATCCAGAATACCCTAATTGTATTTCATGGTTATAGTCACTAATGAATCAGGGTTACGTAAATCTGAATCTGCGTACGTAATAATTTTGATATATGGGTAAGTTTAACCTACTTTTACTAAATCTTGGTTATCCATAACCTTGAATTCTTCTTGTTTTATTTCTGTATCATGCGTAAGCCTAATTCTAAATGTTGGTTATCTATAACCTTGAATCCATCGTACCCTAATTGTACTTCATGATTATGTTCACTAATAAATCAGGGTTATATAAAACTGAATTTACGTACGTATATACGTACGGTAGGTAGGTATAGTGGTAGACGACAAACTGAAAAAAAATTACTTTGTACTTTTAACACTTTTATTTTTAAACTTAGATCACATCAGATCAGCGATGAACAGAAGACATCAGATAACATTTACACTTACATTAATTAGAAAAAATGTCATCAGATGTCATCTGTTGTAGGTATAATGCCATTAAACGACATCAGATGACAACAGAAGACATCAGATGACACTATATCAGTAAAAATACACAACAGTTACATGACTGTCATGTAATGTCATTACATTATACTACATCAGATGACATCTGATGACATTATATCAGGAAAAACTAGTTGCATTACTCAGAACAATGTCATCAGATGTAAACTGATGTAGTATAATGACATCAGATGACAACAGAAGACACAGGTCACACTATATCAGTAAAAATACACAACAGTTGCATTAGTTAGAGCAATGTCATCAGATGTCATCTGATGTAGTATAATGACATGAGATGACATCAGATGACAACAGAAGACACCGGATGACATTATATCAGTAAAAATATACAGCAGTTGCATGATTGTCATGTTATGTCATTATACTACATCAGATGACATCTGATGACATATCAGTAAAAATACACACCAGTTGCATTATTCAGAACAATGTCATCAGATGTCATCTGATGTAGTATAATGACATCAGATGACAACAGAAAACACCGGATGACATTATATCAGTAAAAATATACAGCAGTTGCATGATTGTCATGTTATGTCATTATACTACATCAGATGACATCTGATGACATATCAGTAAAAATACACACCAGTTGCATTATTCAGAACAATGTCATCAGATGTCATCTGATGTAGTATAATGACATCAGATGACAACAGAAAACACCGGATGACATTATATCAGTAAAAATATACAGCAGTTGCATGATTGTCATGTTATGTCATTATCATCTGTTGTAGGTATAATGCCGCCTTTGCGCCACGTGTACTGTTCTAAAATGTTAGTTATTTAAATCTGTTTCTTGGAGCAATAAAGAGTTTTCTATCTATCTATCTATCTACTACATCAGATGACATCTTATGACATATCAGTAAAAATACACACCAGTTGCATTAGTTAGAGCAATGTCATCAGATGTCATCTGATGTAGTATAATGACATTACATGACATCAGATTACATTATATCAGTAAACATTCTCAACATTTACATTCGGTACCTATACTTACTAATAGTATTACAAGTTAATTGAAAGGTGTATGTCAAGCAGTGGACGCAGACACGTAGAGAGAGAGAGAGAAAGAGAGAGAGCCGGTTTAGTCACTAGAATCTGTGCTAATCTAAAGGGTATCTGACGGTCACGTACAACTCTAAAGTAGGCATAACTGTTAAGGTATTAGGTAAAGGAGCTAACAGTTTTTTATACGGAATTATATTGAAGGTACCCGTTCGATGTACCTCATATGCAAAGTAATGTTCGTGAAAGGTTTCAGTCTGAAAATATTCACAAAGGAAATAAACCTCATTATCAACCAGAAATATTGTTTCAATTTCAGCAAATAGTGGTAAGTAATCATTATCATCAGATATTTCTACTGTGACATTGTATGAAGGTTTAAAAACGGTTCCTTCAATTTTGACCCAAGATACAACACTTAGAGAAGTTCCTGCAGGTAAAGAATCATATTTGCTATACAAATCTAAAATTCTAGCTTCAGAGAGAGGTCTTTGGTTGCCGACTAAATGCTTAGAAAACGGTATATTTTTAAGAAAGATGTTATTTAAAATTAGTTGATTTCTGAGGGCTAATGTTTTACAAATGTTTACCCTACCTGCGACGGAGTGCGCAATCATTTTAGATACTCTGTGACGGGCTTCAAATCTAAAAGTGGATAAATTCGCCAGAGGTCCGAACTTTTTCATCATTTCGGGATAATGTAAAAGAAAATGAAATTTTGGTTTCAGATTTTCCTTAGTTAGTTTCAAATATTGTGATAGAAGTTCAGCAATATCATACTTTAAACTTTCACAAGTATCATGGTACACTCTACGATTGATTAAACGGTCAGTGATACGCCGTACCAACAAAAACAGTTGCCATATAGGTTGTTCATCAGGTATATAATAACCGCAGATTAAAGCAAAATACCGAACAAACGTTAACATTTGTGACGCAGAAGTCCTGAACTTGACTTCTTGACCTTCAATGACAATTGATGCAGAAGGTTTTGTATTACTGTCAGGGCCATAATCAAATGAGGAAATTTTTTTTTGCAAGAGATCAACACTTATAAATCTAAGTTGTTTTATAAGTGCAAAAAGTATATAATTCAAAGTGTACTGGCAAACACCTTGGCACCAGTCATGCAAAATATCAGTGGGTACATTTTGGAAAAGATCAAATCCTTTCAGATTTAGCCAGACACATTTTTCTTTTACACCAGTTTTAGATACATCATTAATTTCGAGATCCGTGGCATATGACTGTTTGGTACGCATAAGCAACTTGTCCTCAAACGTCATGGTGTGCATGATGTTCTTGTGTACATGGCAAATTCTGCAGGAATAGTTCGCAGAGAAACTTTCAACAAAGCCAAGTGCACTAGCTAGGCCAAGGTTATCGCCTACAAATGCTACTACATGAAATTTTATGACCCCCGTGTAAACATCCGTTTCCACATGTATGCCATTTTCAGAAAGATCATTTTTTCACTCTATTATTTTTTTAAAGATAATGTAATTGCCAAATTTAACTCGGTCAGATGAATGAAAAATACCCAAAAGAAATATGTTTTTTAGAGATTGCATATAACACTGGGGCAAACCAGGCAGAGAAACATACACCCCTCCCATTTTATGAATGCCGGCGTGTGGCCCTAACGGGTTTCCTATCTCAAAGTCATCCCAGTATACAACAATAGGAAAATGCTTTTCGTTTTCATTAATAAATTTTTCTTTCATGTCACACCAGACAGAACCCTGTGTAACATTCTCAATACAGTCATTGCCTTTCAAAAGTAACTGAGTATTATAGTCAATTGTTTCTCTAAGGACTTGAGGAATAGAAAAAAACTTTTCAAAGATAGCCTTTAAGGGTACAACTTGCATAGTACACTTTGTGGGAACCAAAGAATAACCTATTCGGGTTCTTCTATGCTCCATCCTTTGACCAACTGTAATTTCCGTTGAATTAATGAGAGTTCCAATTTGTTCAAAGAAACGAATACGTAAAAATTCAGAGGAAAAACTATTTAAAGCTTTAGAAATTTGGAGATCAGATGGCTGTATGTGGCTTGCAACAACATTATATGTATCAGGTGGCAAAAGTTCACGTAAACGCAATTGTAGAGCACACTCAATGTCAGAAGATAAAATATTTTGAAGTTCGTTTACAACAAGCTGAACTACATTGCGGGGTATTATAGGATTCGCATAAAGCGATGCAAAAAAAATTGATAACTGTTTTTCTAGTAATCTCAGAGCTGACAATTTGTTGTGCACTTTATTTTCAAATGTAGATGAGCATTCGATTGGTTCACTGCTTGTGCTTGCCAAATTTATGTTAACATCAATATTTTCAGGGTTTGTGGAATGGAATTTCTGTAAATGTCTTCTTAACGATGGAAGAGATGAATAATGACGGAAACAATTGCCCTGCCCACAAACAAAGTTACCATCTGATACACAATCATGTCTTATATGGTTAATCAATTGAACAACACTTGGAAATGTCTTCTTGCAATTGTTACAAGATAACATCTTAATAATTAATAATTACTATTAAACCAATCGAGTTGTATTTGAAATTAGAGATATTAAAAAAAACCGCCAAAGTGCGAGTCGGACTCGGTACCGAGGTTTCAGTAACCACATAATTAGTAGCTTTTTATTATTTGTTGTTTTGCACACAACAGTCTAACGAAAAAATCTGAAGAAAACATATTTCTTGTATGAGGATCACAAAATTTTTTAAATTTACTTTTTTTTTTATTTGATATTATTGACAATTGGCTACCTATTACGGTACAAAAGATCGCGAAGCTCCCGCATCACTTCGCAAAACGCAAAAACTAATAATTCAATTCCTATTTTAGACATATGAAGTTGCAATTTAAAGAAAAAACGCGAAAATATCATCAAGTGACATCTAAGGTCTGGTGACTTTAGGTGCAGGTTGGAAAGACGGACAGACGGACGGTCAAACAGACAGACGGACAGACAGTTTATTTTTAGAAATATGCTTCCGTATGGATACCAAAACCTGAAAATTACAATATCAGATAAAATTTATCTTTATTATAATCTACATATTATATAAATAAAAATCCAATGCCTCATGTATGACGGAGCATCAATAACCATTTTTTTTATGTGGTATTCGTAATTTTCCGGACAAGGTTTGCATGAAAGAAATTCAATTTCTTCTAACAATTTCTTCTTTTGTTTTACACGACGGCGGACGACCGCAGGGCGAGGGATAGGGGAGGAGGGGGAGGGGCAAGGAAGGGAGTAAGGGAGGGGGAACGAGCGAAGGGAACAAACCGTGAGCCGTGAGCGGAGACGCGGTTAAAAGCTATAAATAAAAATTTACGTGGTGGTTCGTGGTACGGAACCCTCGGTGCGCGAGTCCGAATCACACTTGGCTGGTTTTTATATTATTCAATTCAAGCCTAAATCGCTTAATACACCAGAGATAGCAGAAGTAGTTTTTTTAATATCTCCAATTTTATAGAACAATAGTGAAATTAGTGTCCAGATTGAGCGGCATTCGGGAGGATATTCAGCTCCAAGAGCAAAAAATATTTTAAAAAGGGTATCAACACCTTCAAGGAGGGACGGCAGCTTGTAAACCGTAGAGTCAATGACAATAAAGGCGCAATTAACATTACTAGCGTCCCCCACACCAAACAGTGAAGGCTGGAGTGCTCTGCCTCCAAGTGCTTCCTTTCGCTGTGCAATTTTTTCTTCTACGTGTGATTCCTCCTGGACCATTGAGATAAATCCATTTCTAATTTCGGCATTAGACGGCTTCCAGGAGTTTCCCTTCTTGTAATAGACCTTGCCGGGCGCCGGGGTTATAAAAGGCAAGAGGAAAAGAAGACTGGTTATGCGGTCTCCATCTGTAAGGAAATAACATGAAAATTACCACTAATACCAGTATTCTCAACACAATACATACAGTGGGGTTTTATTCCGCTTGCAAACTGATGTTAAAAAAGAAGTTATCATAATATGAACATGGTAGTCCAAATTACTTTAATCAATAATTATAATATAAAAGCGTAACGGTGGTGGAACTTGACTTGACGATTTTTTTTTACATTTAGCATTGTACCAAAAAAATACTGGTTGAATACTTTCGTCTGTCTGTATGTATGTCTATCTGTTCTCCATAACTCTTGAACGGCTGATTTGATTAGAATTAAAATGTGTATAATAATTTATTATACACATTTTAATTCTAATCAAATTATTAATAAATAACACAGGAGTTCAGGGCGAACAGGAAATGTTATATAATGTCCAGCTTCGTTCATGTTAAAGTAGGCATCCCATAAAAATTTAGGTACTTTTCATAAAAAAAAAAAAACACTTACACGGGGCTCCATCGTTTTTTAAGCGTATCACACGCGAGCGAAGCCGCGTGCAAAACTTTATTATGATGATATTATTTTTAATAAATCAGCAGTTTTACTCTGGTGTGTCGTATCAACCTTTTTCTTTATTTTGACATAATCCCACATGAGAATGTTTCATACCTTTGACAGTGTGCAAATGTTGTGACAACAGATTCTTCGTCGCCTTGTCGCCACCTTTCTCCAATTTAGTTGTAGCGATAGAAATTATTTTCTCCCTAAATGCAACTAATCCGGTCGCTAGGACATGCTGTTTATCTGGGTAGAGAGCATTGAAGTCTTCAAGGAGCTAGAAAATTACATAAATAATTTATTTCACTTATATACATGCTTCGGCTCTATCTCCAACGCAAAGAGGTGGATCTTGTTACACATAGACTTATATGTAATTTCAATGCATAATATTTCATATGTATTTTCAAATGGTTATATATTCAAAGATTTAAAAATCTTTGGTTTAATTCATTTATAAAAATTTGTGATGAAGAAATGTTAACAATAAAATAATATTAATTGAAAATGTGTGATGTGTATTTTAAGAAAGACATAAATCATTGACCTTGGTTTTCTATAGCTCTAAATATATAAGTATGAAGGAATGTACTATGTGTCGCAAATATAATGGTCAAATCAAAAGTGAATTGAACTTACCAAGCGGTACCCTTCAGGGGTCTTCAGGGCAGGAAACTTGTTGAAATAATTGAAAATCCCTGCATTCTCGAGTATTGTCTTTCTGTCATGCAATGTATCTTTCCAAGAATTAAGTACTGCTCCCCATGGGCTAATGGTGGTTTCGAGAAAGTTTAATCGTTCTAAGACTTCATCTGAAAAAAAAAGAAATAAAATTTAATTATTAATAAGTATTATTCATAACTTTGCCGCGGGCAAAGGTTTTGCCCGCGGTTCTGCCTTTTTTATCAGAAAACTTCCCAGGCAAACAACAGCCTCCCTAAGTTTCATCGTAATCGTATTAACGGTTTAGCGAGGCATAGAAGACGTACCTATGTACGTACGTACGAAAGAACGAACGAAATAGGCATCCACTTTATGGGAAGCAATTATTACAATCCTTACACCGTAAACCGCCCTGCGCATTAAACAATCTTTGAATTCTTAGCCCTCAAACGTATGGCCTTGTCAATACTTTGTAGAACATACGCAGCTTATTTAGTGAAGCATACATACTCGTACATTCCAATTGAGGTGATGGTGATGGTGACGGCACCGCTTGCACATCAGCCGACGAAGTAGGACGAGTCTGCTCTTCGTTTGAGATACGCTTTATACAGTGGGCCTGAGAGATTTCTTTGTCTTTCAAATTTAGTTGCTTTTATATATGTGGTGAAGAAACTCGCCGGGCTGCATTGCTTGAATATTGTTGCTAGCTCTATAGACCAACGAGTGAATTCGTGGGATGTGATTTCTTTGCGTGGGTTTATTTCCAGAGCCTTCTCTATTATAATTTTGCTCACAGTTTTTCTCTCTGTTTCACTAATAAAGCTGTTCTGTTTTTCTGCCGTTGAAAGTATTGCTTTGCCAACTTGGGTAGTGTTTAAAGTAGTATAACACTGAAACAAAAAGAAAAAAACAAAATTTTTATAAGAGGACGACACCGTGTGGATACGGCGTGAGGTATGTATGTACCTACCTATGTATGTATGTAGGACCGACACCGTCTCACGCACCGATTAATATGTAAGTGCTAAAGGTGATTGAGTTTCATTTTATTTACTTAGCGGTCCCCCGACGCCTTTATGTAACTAAACGAAAATAACTGTTGACTTGGAAAACTTACGAAATTAGATTCATTGCCAGTAATTGATGAAGACGATGAACGACGATCATTATTTACAGGCTCTCCTCTCTCTGCGCCTATAATAGTTCCTGTGTCTAAATTTTCCAGCAACCTGTCAAACTGAAACAAAAAACTACATGTCACATAAATACATCTCTCGGTCAAACAAAGATAAGTATATCAATAACCCTTGCCCAGCAGTGGTACATTAAAAGGTTTTGGAGACTTTAAAATTTTTCACATTGAAGACAAGTAGGTAATATCCTATTACTTTGAGAGAGAGCTTTAATAAAATCCAATGTCTGCTTTCTGTCTGTATTTCTGTCTGTCTGTCTGTCCGCTTATAACTCGAGAACAACTGAACCGATTTTAATAAATAAAAATTCAAAGGATAGCTTGATTATTTCCATAATAACTATAGGCTACTTATCATCACGCTGAATGACTTATGAGGTTAGCAGAGAAGTCAAATATAAGAGCGGGCGGAGCCGCGGGCACAGCTAGTTATTTAATATATTACTAGCTGTGCCCGCGGCTCTGCCCGCTCTCATATTTGACTTATCTGCTAACCTCATAAGCCATTTAGCGTGATGGTAAGCAACCTATAGTTGATGGGAATAATCAAACTATCCGTAGAAACAAATTTTAATAAAATCGGTTCAGTTCGGTCAAGTTATAAGCGGACAGACAGACAGAAATACAGACAGAAAGCAGACATTGGATTTTATTAAAGGTAAGGATATAATAAATACAATTACCTTTTAAATTTTGCGTTTAGGTAGGTACTGTTTTATTTTACAAACTTATAGGTGTCATCCCCGAGAAAACGCCCGAGGAAGCTCGGTCGCCCAGGTACTATGTATTTATTAAATATAAAAATCCTCATCCATGCTTGCGGAATATTTAGTTGAAAAAGAACCTTATCTATATTTTACAAACTATAGATACTACAAGTCTCTCACCTCTCACCCGCAACCTGCACACACATACGGAAGCATAGGTACCTACTACTTAGCGCGACAAGATTTCAAAAAAGACCTACCAATCCCAGCTATTAGAAATCTTCTATGCCGCGCTATATTCGACGCTATACAAACACCCACTCGTGAAATAGGTTATCTAGAAGATAAAACCGCGCGAACTTGCGTTGTCGGGCGTGGTCTCTCAACAATTCTAAACATGTCGACAACCGCAGGTCCGCGGCGCCCGCTCATCCGCGCCGTTCTACATTCAAAAACAATAAAAAGGTTCAAACTTACTTGTCTTCAACTGCGTGTCCCTCTTCCTGCGGACTTCCCTCAAGCTTCTTCACAAGATTATGAGGTACTGCAAATGGCGACGCGACGCACGCATGCACTCACGCCACGCCGTACACACACCCGTGGCAGAGTCTGCCCGTAGCGAGGCGAATCGCTCGATCCCTTTGCTGCACCTCGCGGCGGCTGGCTGGTGCGCCAGCCGCCGCGAGAGAGAAGCAAGGAATTTTTGTGCAAGGAATGAAATGAATGAATGACAGGTAGGCACAGCACAGGCAGGCAGGCAGGCAGGACAGGACAGAGTACGTATAATACAGACAGTCTTTCATAGAGACCAGAGTTGCCAGTCGTAATATTAATTTTTCCACAAATTTCGCTTCCTCATACGAGTTAATTTTTTTTTTATGGAAACTGACACCGTTGGCTACATCACCTACAACATCCGTGATGTCAGCCGGTAACACCGGGTGAACTAGGTGCCATGTCAGTGCTTCCCTTCGGTCGTGCCGGCTACACTGAACTGGACGGAAAACGACGAAAACACGAGGATGTATTATGTATGATGTAGCTAGCAGTTTTAAATAATTAAAAAATAGGAAAATAAAAATGTGTGTGGGCGTGTGTGTGTGTGTGTGAGGGTGTGTGTGTAAATATAAAGTAAATTTATATTGTAAAATCCATACATTAGTAGTAGTTAAAGTCATAGTTGTAGTTAAATTAGATAATTATTTTGTATTGTGCAGAACAAGGAATTTTTATTAAATTCGTTTGTTTGTATCAGGGTGTATTATGAGCATACATCGGAATCCGCGGGGCACGAATACGACCTTGTTAGGGATTGACTACGGCGATCAATAAACAATCGACACTGTTATCGATACTCATATTTATTTGTTTATTGTATTTTATTCATGTCATATTTCAGACCTGAATACTTATATACCTACAGTACTTATATAAACATGTATACTTTATGTTAACGATTAAGTAAATATAATACATATTTATATAAGGTCTTTCAAAATTTGTTCATAGTACGCTAAGGGGGGTTTCTGTATCATATAGGGAGTAAAACTTATAGTAAAATTTTTTGGACCTTGGGCTTTTTTTTAAGTAAAAAATTTTTTTATGTATGTATTTAAATAAAAAAATAGGTGTTTGATTTTTATAACCTAATCGATTCAGTTTCATAACAGTAACAAAAAAGTCTTCATGACCATTATGATGTAACACGTGTAAGTTGGTAAAAAAAATTAAATTCTTTCTATTCCATACTGATAAAACTGCAATTGTGGTTTTTCACAATTTCTGAAAGAAAGAGATATACGTGTTGGAAGACTTTTTTGTTCCTGGCATGAAACCGAAACGATTAAGAAAAATTTTTTTTTTGCATTTAAAATTTAAAAAAAAAATTTTTGTAAAAAAAAAATTCTTTGTTCTTCAAAAGTGATCTATTTCCGATACAGAACCCCCCCTTAGCGTACTATGAACTAATTTTGTAAGACCTATTTTTTTGGATCTTGGCCTTTTTTTATTATGTAAAATATTTTTTTATGTCTTTAAATAAAAAAATAGGTGGTTGATTTTTATAGCCTAATCGATTCAGTTTCATAACAGTAACAAAAAAGTCTTCAATATCATTATGATGTAACACGTGTAAGTTGGTAAAAAAAATCAAAGTCTTTCTATTCCATACTAATAAAACTAATATTGTGGTTTGAACAGATTTGTATTGTACCTACAAAGTAAATACAACATTTGTTTATTATATTTTATTTTCTATAGAAATACTCTTAGTTTTAATAATCGACATTATTCCATATTATTCTAAAATAACGATCGATTTTCGATATTTGTGGATACATTGTCCCATCACTAAACAACCTTGAATCATTCGTGCCCCGCGGATTCCGATGTATGATTATGAGCATAGGTCATAAAGCAAACCAGTGATTCCTTGACTAATTTGAAGCCTAAAAGGCCCAGTAAAGTTTTGTCAAATATATTTCTTAACTAGATAAATTAAAAGCCGAAAATGAATAGAAAAAATACGCCCCGACCAGGATTCGAACCCGGACCTCTGACTTGAGCCGCCAGCGCGTTGCCGATTTCGAGTGCAAGTTGTCAAATATGCCTTAATTAAGGAGTTATTAATTAAATAAGTTTTCGCGCGAAAAATACCACGGTAGTGCGACCCGACGCGACGATGCCGCTCTGTGCGCTGTCGGCGCCCGCATAGAAGCGTCTCGGTGGTTTCGGTCTACTACACGGGAGCATTTCGTAAATGGAGTGTCTTTATTTATTATTAGTATGGGAGAAAAAAGTTCACTGTAGAACAAAATGTCATCTAACTTTTTTGCTCCAAATAGGCTTAGGAGTACCTGGTTTGCTTTATGACCATACATCGGAATCCGCGGGGCACGAATGATTCAAGGTTGTTTAGTGATGGGACAATGTATCCACAAATATCGAAAATCGATCGTTATTTTAGAATAATATGAAATAATGTCGATTATTAAAACTAAGAGTATTTCTATAGAAAATAAGATATAATAAACAAATGTTGTATTTACTTTGTAGGTACAATACAAATCTGTTCAAACCACAATATTAGTTTTATTAGTATGGAATAGAAAGAATTTGATTTTTTTTACCAACTTACACGTGTTACATCATAATGATAATGAAGACTTTTTTGTTACTGTTATGAAACTGAATCGATTAGGCTATAAAAATCAACCACCTATTTTTTTATTTAAACACATAAAAAAATATTTTACATAAAAAAAAGGCCAAGGTCCAAAAAAATAGGTCTTACAAAATTAGTTCATAGTAAGCTAGGGGGGGTTCTGTATCGGAAATAGATCACTTTTGAAGAACAAAGAATTTTTTTTTTCACAAAAATTTTTTTTTTTTAATGTTAAATGTAAAAAAAAATTTTTCTTAATCGTTTCGGTTTCGTGCTAGGAACAAAAAAGTCTTCCAACACGTATATCTCTTTCTTTCAGAAATTGTGAAAAACCACAAGTTTAGTTTTATTAGTATGGAATAGAAAGAATTTAATTTTTTTTACCAACTTACACGTGTTACATCATAATGGTCATGAAGACTTTTTTGTTACTGTTATGAAAGTGAATCGATTAGGTTATAAAAATCAACCACCTATTCTTTTATTTAAATACCTACATAAAAAAATTTTTTATTAAAAAAAAGCCCAAGGTCCAAAAATTTTTATATAGGTTTTACTCCCTATATGATACAGGGGGTTCTGTTAGCGTACTATGAACTAATTTTGAAAGACCTTATATAAATATGTATTATATTTACTTAATCGTTAACATAAAGTATACATGTTTATATAAGTACTGTAGGTATATAAGTATTCAGGTCTGAAATATGACATGAATAAAATACAATAAACAAATAAATATGAGTATCGATAACAGTGTCGATTGTTTATTGATCGCAGTAGTCAATCCCTAACAAGGTCGTATTCGTGCCCCGCGGATTCCGATGTATGTTTATGACCTATGCTCATAATACACCCTGTATGAACATACTTATATGAACAATAACTTTTTTAGAGCCGGATTTTTTTATTATTTTTTTCTTTTTATAGATCGTCGCTCCAGTTCGGGAGTTGTCTAAGTGCCACAGAGCAAATTTTACAGGAGAGCCGTTTAAAGTTTTATAGTTTGGTTTTCACTGTGTGATTGCGTTACTGTTAAACATATGTTTGGAAACTGACTAACTGTATTAGAATCGCTAAAAAAACAAAACATTCCTTAACATTAATTAAATAAACAACACAAAAACACTATTTTTGTTTGGAGATAGACAAAACTGACTAAACGGACGTTGCGAATGGCGGACATAGCACAAGTCAGCACAACACACACTGGATATAGAAGTCACTTAGCTGACATCATCCTTAATTCGTATTTTTGCTATGTCCCATTTATGCACATTTTCGTGTACAGGCTGCTTCGTGTTTCACAGTCAAATAAGTTTAGTGCAACTTTCAATCTACGAGATTTAAAAAATAAACTAAACTTGTGACTGGAAAATACATAGATTAAGTAAGTAATTTTTTTTTATTTTCCATTTTATTTTACCATAACATTTACCCAGAGCACTTCCCTTGTTTTTGTATACATTTATATTCAAAATCAATGTTTTCGGGCGTAAAATTTTAAATTTTTTTTTATTTCGTATGAACCATTTATTTTGTATGGGAAATTCGCCCCTCCACCCTCCCCTCTCCCTTTCGGCAAAGGGGGAGGGGAGCATACATACCCACATACCATACATACACACATTCATACACACATATACACACACAATACATACACAAATGCATACATAGACTGGTAAAATCATAACCCTTCCTTTTGGCTTCGCCGTAGTCAGGTACAAAGAGTAACTTTGGGTAAATTCACGTATGTAACTAAATAAAGCAAAGCAGTTAACAGGAAGCAAAACAAGTACGTAGGAACAGTAAAATATTAAACAATGAAAAACATATTTTATTATTTAACTAAAAAAAAGAACGCAGTACAAAAAAAATTCCGCGCACAGTTTAGACAACCTGTATACACATTCAAACGGGTAACGGTTCGGGAAGAATTTTATTGAAAATATCAAATATTTAATTACCTGCGGAGTTTTTTGGCTTGTTCTTGATCCTTACTACAGGTAAACATGTTTAACTTCTCATTTTATATATACACAACTCAAAATATGCAGATTAAAAACAAGAAAAACGTAAAATCTGACGAGCCGATCCACACTCCAAACCAACTTGACGCCGACTAAAGCGGTCACGTGATACGGCGCTCGTCCGTGATTGGCTGTTTGGTCGTTAGACAAAATACGAACTCAGCGCAAGCTGTGGAATCTTAGAGATAGGACGAAAATGTATGTGAAACTGTATGGAGCCATAGCATAATAATGGCTTTAATTTGACACTGTCAGTATGGAGATAGCAATAATATGCCCTAAAATGTGTTTCATTTTAGAGGAGATAGAGCAAAGATTAAAAAAAAACTTCTTTATTAGATAAAATGTTTTTACTTTTTAAATGCAGAAATATGCAGAAAAATCTGCTGAATAGAACTGCATTCAAAGCTCATTTTCGCTAAAAATGTGACATAAACAACTCCCGAACTGGAGCGACGAGATGTGGAAGTGCGTATGCGTAAAAGTTGAATCGAAAGACGTCATACTTCGTATAATATGTATACAATCATAATTCACGCGTTGCAATGATTGACATACCTATTTGTGAGTCATGTTTCTATTACTATAATTTTATTATACAACTCAAAACTCAACGTCAAACCGGAACCAGGGAGTACCTAGGCCAGTTTATGACTTTTTGTTGATTGGTTTTGCTTTAAATGTTTTTATATTGTTTATTACTTTTTGTTCTTTTCATAATAATTATGTGTAATGTAATGTGCTACTTCAATTCTGTTACTTACCCTTACTTTTTTTTTTAAATAAAATATCATTTTTGTTGTTATTTGTATGTTACCTATATATAAATAATTTGTGTTTATTTCCTTTTTTTTGATTTAATAAAAAATTATTTGTTGTATTTCTTGTGTGTTGTTATGTAAGGGGCAGACTTAAAACCAGCCGCAATTATCTACACGTAGATTTAGCATCGTGCTGTGTCTGCCCCTATTCAGCATAGACTTAATTACTTGGTGTAAATTCTTGTCTTATTATTTAGTTTAAAATGTTTTGCTGAATAAACATTTTTTCTTTCTTCCTTTCAAATAATTTTCTGAATCTGAATTCGAATCTGAATCATGTTGTGTGAGATAACGCTATTTTTATTACCTATAGCTATTTTTTTTACGTACCTACCCAAAATAGTAGGTGCAAGAAAGTTGCTCTTACAAAATATTCATGATTATTCATGGAGGTAGGGGATGGAAAGATAGTAGTAAAATGTAAAGTTTCTTTTTGCCAATATTTATTCGTCATTCAAGTTCCTTCTTCCAAAATATAAACAACACCCGACAATTTGGGTAAATTATTCGCACGCCGCGCCGGCAACACTAACATTTTATGGAGAAAACAAACAAGTTTGGGTTTGAATTGCATAACTTTGAAATTGAATTATAGTTTAAAAAATTAAGGTTATGTTAAGTCAATTTTATGGTTATGTTAAGTCAATTTTTAGGTTATGTTAAGTCAATTTTAAGGTTATGTAACCTTAAATTAAAACATAAAATTGAATTGTGATAACACAATAATATGGTTATGGTCATCGAAATCCAAAATTATGTAACCATCATTGAAGATTAGGAGTCTCTCGATTTCTTAACCATACTTTATGTTTATAATAAGTTTTTAATTTTGTTAATTCTAAGCAACATTCGGAGGTGCGTAATACTAAAAATGACTTCTTTAGTTTACGCAATTTTTTGGATTATGCCTAAGCTATAAACAAGGTTTAATTTTATTTTCTAATCAAAATCGAAGCCTATGTAGCCCTTAATTTGAAATAAATGCCCTTAACTGTAATTCAAAGGTGGATTTAAGCTAAAAAAATTGTCAAAATTTTTCCCAGAGTATACCCAGGACGCCCAGACTACCATCATTGGGGACTTGGCTGCCCTGGAAAGTTGCTTGGAGTGGAAACGGATCAGCCTTAGTAGAGAAGGCACAGGCTTGCGTCTTAGCTACGTTGAAGTTGACCAAGTTCTCCTTCCCCCATGAGGATACTTTATCGAGAACCAGGTCAACCCGAGCAACAGTTTCGCGTCTCGCGTTTGCTGCTGACGCCTCTCTACCCTTCCAGTCTTTGATGAACCCTTCGTGCACCGTGCTGTCGTCCGCGTAGCAATGTATTTCGCCGAGCGAGAGCATGTCGTTAATAAATAATAGAAACAGCGTAGGCGACAGCACGGATCCTTGTGGAACACCAGCATTGATTGAGTAATCGGCCGAGCATGCACCATCAAGGGTGACAAAGATCGACCGATTGCTCAAAAAGCTGGAGATCCAAGTGCACAGTTTTGTAGGGACACCGTAGGCCGGAAGCTTGCTTAGGAGTCCCCGGTGCCAGACGCGATCCAATGCTTTGGATATATCCAAAGCGACCGCCAGCGATTCCCCAAAACCATCGAGTCTTTCAGCCCACAAGTGCGTGACGTACGCTAGAAGATCTCCAGTCGACCTTTGCTTGCGGAAGCCGTATTGCTTATCGTCGAGGAGTTTATAGTCTTCTAGGTACGTCAGGAGCGCTGAGTTGACAATACGCTCCATAACAAAACCTAACATTTCTGATAGCGGATTTCTCTGGATCGTGCTCTGGATTATGAAGTAGGTATTATTGTTGAAATACAAATAATATTCTTTCGACCCATCACGCCGCAGCAGGACAGGACGACGGGAACAACCGGAACAAATACAGGGGGAGGGGTTGGATGGATGGGACTCTGGTGAAAAAACACGCCAAACTAAAGCGAGAGAGAGAAGCGCACTGAGCCCCAACTGACGACACGACATCACACGCCGTCCCTCCGCTGAGCACAGACCGCGGGCGCGCGTGTCGCGGCGACGCGGACCCTCCCGACTCCGAGCGAGAGTGAAGGGCGCCTCTCTGCTTGTTTTGTCGAGTAGGACTTAGATGCGACTGCGCGCGCTCACTTCCGAGTGTACTGCGAGTCCTCTTTTGAAGGTAACCTTCCACATATCTATCTTGCGTTGTTGAACTTTCGTGTATTCGGTTGAGACATTCTTGAGATTGTAAAGCGCACATGTTTCCCCTCTGCAAGGGGGGTAACACC
Source organism: Nematopogon swammerdamellus (assembly GCA_946902875.1). Taxonomy (NCBI): domain Eukaryota; kingdom Metazoa; phylum Arthropoda; class Insecta; order Lepidoptera; family Adelidae; genus Nematopogon; species Nematopogon swammerdamellus. The sequence goes on from OX336352.1 coordinate 20,713,010, forward strand.
CTGCTGTAGTTTTGGGAGGGAGAGGGAGAGCTGAATGCGGCGGTCGGTGTTATACTAGAGTTCTTGCAGCACAACACCGATTACTCTGCTTACCCTGATTGCGCTTGGTATATATTTAAACTATTCACTTTGTTTCAGTTACTCGCGACTTGTCGTGAATCATGGCTGATGAAAAACGGATAATGAACAAAAATGACCATGTCCAAGACAGCCGCAGAACTTCACGGCCGGGTGCGGTCTCTACTCTGCATAATGCTCTCGCCGATAAAGTTTGTTCGCCGGAGACGACTACTGTTAAAACTGAGCCACCTGATGTTAACGATGATGTCTGCTCGATGGATGATAGTGCACATGTAAAGAGTGAGGTTTCTCACGTTGCGGATGAAGTTTGCTTTCTGGAAATGAATACTGCTGTTAAAAACGAGCCGTTGGACGTCAACGATGATGTGTGCTTACGGGACGGTGCTGGTAATGTGAAGATCGAGGTTCCTGATGTTTGCATTGAAGTCTGCCCGCTGGACCCGGCTGCTGTCATCAAGCAGGAGGTGGACATTGAACCCACTGTGCTGCAGTATCCAGATATTAAGTACAAGTTGCTACCACGCAAGCCAGATCCGGAGAATAATGTTGCACAGTGAGTAACAAGTTTTGTTCGGAACTCTGTTATTATTATATTATTATAACAGCTATCGGTGCCGTCGACAAAAAATCGGATAGACGAATGCTCCCGCCAACAGGTGTTAAACTGAACTGTCGTTACTTCGTATTTCAGGCATAGAAGTAATATGTACTACCATATAATAATACATACATACATATCACACACGCTGAATCCCGACAATCTGGGTAAGCAGAGTAATCGGTGTTGTGCTGCAAGAACTCTGGTAAATTACAGCACAACACCGACCACCATGTTTCGCAAAGTATTAGAACAAGATTCAATCGATCAAGCAGCAAGTGAGGCACGAAGACCCACCTGCTGCATGACTCGGTGGAAGTACCGTGCCAAGGTGAGAGGCGGCGCCCTTTAGCACGGGATAAGCACGGCTTTTGTGCTTATCCCGCAGTCGCCTTTTACGACATGCATGGAGAGAGATGCAGTGGGGCTATTCTTTTTAAGTACCGGGCCCACACCGATATTCTTTTTAAGTAATAATAATGGAGTAAGTTACTTTGTTTTATGAGATACTGCGTTTGTAGACTCTATGCAAGAACATTTCTTGACTCTATGCATAGGCGCCGACTCCGTGGGTGCTCGGGGGCTCCAGCAACCACGAGCAGTGAGTGATGGATGCTCCGCTCACACGACGAGAGATATAAATACTGATCAATAATCAGATTTTAGCTACGATAACAGTGCCTTATTTCCTTCCTACAAGCCTTTGAGCGGCCGCATTTACACGTTCGCACTAGTGGCGCGGCGAATAGCGAACGTTATAGTAGAGTGCGTTATAGTAGGAAGTTCTGAGACCGCGCGGAGCTCAGTAGGGAACGACTCGGTTCGACGGAGCGACGCGGAGACGTGTAGAACGTGTGTAATCTGCACCGACCTGGCATCGAGTTCGTTCTCTACTAAGCTCCGCGCGGTCGCCTCTCGCACCACTTCCTACCACGTGCAATCCCTCGTGCCTTCGTAAAATGAAAACACTCTACTCCTATATTATTCTATACCATGCATGCAATAGAATATAGGAGCACTACATGCGTAGTAGTACGAGAGCGCGCTGCAAAAAACCAACGTCATCGAGTACCAAGATGGGACCAGTTTGTGGTGGTCTAGAATAGGATATGCATCTTAAATATACAGGGTTGCCTGAGAAAATCCTGGCACGTTTTGTGTAGAACGTAATTAAACATGTCATTTTTTTGGTGCAATTTACGTCATCGAGTACCAACTGGAGACCTGATACATTCGATAAAGGTCATCGAGAAGAGCACAAAAATACTAGGTTGCCTCGTCCTACCTTGGCAGTTTTCGCAGTCGGGCAAATTTAAGAGTGGTGAAAAATGGTCAAATTTACGTCATCGAGTACCAAGATGAAAATCACACCATTCGATAGTTCTGATAACCTACTTCATAAAAAACTTTGGTTGCCTGCCCTCACCTTGGAGCATTTCCTAGTCGGCCAAGTTGAATGTCGGATAGACGCCTTGTTACTAAGTTATAAAATCGTTCATGTATAATCATAGGACCGTTTAACGATAGATTTATCGTAAAACTGTGAACACTTTATTAATCCAGCTATACCAGTGGTCGTTAAACCGCGGCTCGCGGACCGCATGCGGCCCGCGGGCGGTATTTGTGCGCATTGTCACAAAAAGCGCAAATAATAAGTTTTTTTTATTTATTGTTAGCGCGACATATGGCGCCGAGCCACCCATAAGGTGTCTAACGACGCCCATGTACATACGGTCCCGTGAGATACCGGAAGTACCTACCGTGCAGCTCCTTGTCTTTCCATACTTCCATGCGGTCCTCAGTGCTAAGTACAACCAGCTTCCGCCAGTTCTCTTTTCCCATGCCCAGTGGGGTAAGCTTTAAAGCTGGTAGCGACATCGCGGTGCATCTCACAAACATCAGCATTTTCCAAAAAGTACTAACGGAGATTGCATACCTCACGGTTGTGCATGTTCTTGGCATTTAACATACCTCGACCCCCACACTTCCGCGGGATATACAACCTCATGCATGACCGATGATCGTGGGTAATATATATTTTAGCTTTTACTCACTATGAAAATATTACCTGCGCTGTGAGTGTGTGTGCGCGCTTGACGACAAAAACTGATGCGGGAATATGCAGAGCAACTGAGCGGGTCTGCACTGCACACTATTTTGACATTTCTTTCGACGTATCTCTAAGGTTCGTTTTCGAAAATGAACTTCTTAAAAAACAAATATTGCATTAACTAAAACATGTTTGTCGTTGTATTAAACATCTCGAAGACACATTTTTTTGTTTACTATACAATACGTGGCAGTAAATAATGTACATCGGGATTTAGAAAGAGACAATCCGGTTGTGGAGCATCTCTCTTTCGCTCTAATTCGCACGTCTCTGTGCCCCTATAAGCTTTTCAAGACAATAGTTTCGCCTTCAACTCCATGAACAATCAAAACGTCTCTGGACACATTCCCCACCCAGGACGCCCAAACAACCATCGTTGGAGACTTGGCTGTCCTGGAAAGTAGCTTGAAGATGAAATAGATCAGCCTTAGTAGAGAAGGCGCAAGTTTGCGTTTTCGCTACGTTGAAGTTGACCAAGTTCTCCTTTCCCCAAGAGGATAATTTTTTTGAAAACCAGGTCAACCTGAGCAACTGTTTCGCGCCTCGCATTTGCTGCTGAGGCCCCTCTACCCTTCCAGTCGTTGGTGAACCCTTGTTGATAAATAAAAGAAACAGCATTGGTGACAGCACGGACCCTTGTGAAACACAAGTATTGATTGATTAATCGGCCAAACAGGCACCATTTAGGGTGACAAAGATTAAGCGACCACTCAAAAACTGGAAATTCAAGTGCACAGTTTTGTAGGGACACCGTAGACTGGAAGCTTGCTTAGTATTTCCCGGTACCAGGCGCGATCGAATGCTTTGGATATATCCCGAGCGACCGCCAGCGAATCTCTAAAACCATCGAGCCTTTCAGCCTACAAATGTATGACGTACGCTAGAAGATCTCCAGTCGACCTTTGCTTGCGTAAACCGTACTTTTTTTTTCTTTTTTTTATGTAATCCGGTATGGGTGGCTGAGTTAGAGGGGCCAAAGCGCATGCTCCGACCAGCCAATATCACCTCCGAGAAGGTAGGTGCCATACCGGAGACTTCCCTGGATTGCTGGCTATACTGGACTAGAGGAGAACACAACCGAGGTTGCTATGCGGCCATCTTACATCCAGTACGGTGGTACCAACCCAGTCGGCTACAAATTGAGCCTACCACCTAGCAAGGGGCAAGGGAAGGGACCTACAGTTTTACACCGGTTCCGAACGGTGAAGCAGCAGGTGTAGGTATGCACGTAAATTTTTTCGTCAGAAAAAACCCATTGGTACACGCCGACGGGATTCGATCCGCGGACCTCTCGCATGAGAAGCCGATGCCCAAACCATTCGGCCACCCGCCGCTTAAACGCCGTACTGCTTGTCGTCAAGGATTTTAAATGTTTCTAGGTACGTCGGGACCGCTGAGTTGACCATATGCTCCACAACATTACTGAATGGTGATGTTATCGCAATAGGACGATAGTTTGATGGGTTCGCTGGGTCTCCCTACTTGGGTGAGAGGGAACCGGCCGGACAGAAGCTCTCTTTCAGCAAGAAGGCATTGAACCGGAGGAATAGAAGCGTTTGAATAGGCGGGTGAGGAATGGCGCCAATTGCAGGGCACAACTTATCAAGACGATCACTGGAACACCGGCGCCGCGCCGTCACGATAGCTCTCTTTGAAATATTCAACCCACGTAGCGTTTTATAGACCACTCTGGGGTGGAACCTAATATTTGCCATCATACGCCCGCAATGGGGTAATGCAGGTAGGTTGGCGCCCAGGTCGTCCATGTTTGAGTTGGATGCGAAAAGGCGTGCAAAGACATTTACCTTTTCCTTCGCGAGTATAGCGAGAATTACGTAGTCGACACCGGTTATTTACTTTTTAAAAAGTATTTAATTAATTAGTAGTAATTTTACAGAGTTCTTTTCAGTCGGCGATAGCTTACAGACTAACTAAAATATATCGGAGTCTTCAGTGAAGAGAACAATGCAGGCGGCCGGCCGAGGTGCTGTCCTCAGAAGTCGTCTGCATCATCAGCGGGAATCGCCTGCTGCTGGGCACATAACTCGAGCAAACCATCCGACCGAACGCTCCAGCGGAGGTAAAAAGACGGCATAAATTCCGATCAAAGGACGAGTAACCAGAAGGCGCGGCTACCCGAAGAGGTAGGTGCGAGTTTCGCGCCAATTCCACGGCCGCGCCTGAACTTGGCCAAGTTTTGCGTTCCTTTGTAGAACCTAGCAGCGACGTTGAGCTCTCGTCTATTCTCGACTTTTTAAAATGGAAACGGACACGTTTGGTTATATCACCTGCAACATCTGTGATGTCAGCCCATAACACCGGGTGAACTAGGTGTCATGTCAGTGCTGCCCTCCATTTCATGTCGGCTACACTGAACTGGACGTGAAACACGAACTATTTACATAGCCATTTGGACCGACGTATCGTTCAGTGCGGTGGTACCAACCCGGCCCGGATAAACCCTACCACCTAGTAAGGCAAGAAGGGAAGGGACCTACAGCTTAACTTAGAATCCGAACCTTGGTCAGCATCCAATGGTCGAGCGGTCACCCATCCAAGTAAGCGCCCAGGGATGCTTAACAACAGTTGACAGACCGTACCACTGAGCTACCGAGGCTGAAAGACCTATTTTGCAGCTATTTCCTATAGGCCTAGTTCTTAGCGTCAATAACCAGCCTGGAATGACGATCGAACCAAGGCTTAAGGCGTCCGCCGATGGGAACGATGGATGGAGAAATTCATACCCTGTGCGATCACATCGACGACCGATTCGGCACACAGGGATAGGTCTGAAAAAGAGATGCAAACGTCGCGCCAAGGGTATGCACCCAGGAAGGAACGGAAGTCATCCCATTGTGCTAACCGGTAGTGCCAAACTGTCCGCGTACTACATTCACGTGCTTCTGTGAAGTGCACAGTTGGCACAGTTGAGCGTATAAGGCAATGGTCGGAGTTACCGAGGGGAGCCTCAATCCTCACCCTGTAGCCATTTGGCTCAATAGTCCGGACAAGGTCCAATAAACTAGGTCGATGGGCAGGGTTATCCGATATCCTAGTAGTTCCGGACACCAACTGCGTCAATCCGTGTGCAATGGCTAAGTTACCAGCTAGTTACAGGCTGACCTCCAAGTGCAGGAAAGTGACATCAGGAGTTTTTCGCCTGCGACCTGTGGTACCGAACCGGGCGACATGGTGGAGAACCTGTCTACAACATATTGAAGGTGAAAATAGATCTTGTTTAGGCGCAGGATGATTGCCTGTCGCCTGACATTTCTCAGCTGTGCGAGGTCTGGGACGGTGGCAAATCCTACAGACATCGTCGCAATGAATGTCGGACTTGCTAAGCTCTACTTGAGTGTGAACCGCCACTGGCATAGTAGATTGTTAGATTCGTAATTTGGTGAACTCCATTCAGCTCCAGAGAACACTACCAAGGCTTAACACAGCGACCCTTCGGCCAAAGGACTCATCAACAAGATGAGGGTCAGGCAACACAAATTCTTGTGCATCACCACAGGTGCGCCCTGGTCCACAGAAACGCCAACCTATACAGAGACCGCACCGTACACCGTACGTACAGGGATAGCACCGCTGGAGGAGTATCTCCAGACGCTGTCCACGGGCTTCTTCAAGGGGCGTACTGACACGATAACCCGCTGATCGCTAGCGCTTGTGACTACCGACTGTGGGATCCATCAACACGCCGCTCTCTGTCGATACTAACACATCCGTTTAACTTCGCAGGTCCGGAACCACCTCGCCGTCCTACCGTCGACGACCAGGGTACGACCCATCGAAGTTTCTTGCCAGTTCTTGGTGTGGTAATCGAACTGGCGGAACTCCTTCTAACACCATCGCCCCAGCGGGCGCCGGGGTCGATGTCGAGCAAGCAGGCGGTTTGACTGACATTCGCTTCTCATTGGCAGTTCTCTTCACCACTCGCAGCTGCAGCGGCTTCGATGCCGCTCGCCCTTAGCCAGTAGTCAGTCACTGCGGCCGCCCTAACTTATGGCGGACAAAGTGACCGCTCCTACCCATGGCTCCTACTCACCAACCAGCCGACCACGGCGACTGTGCTATTTTATATAGGGCGGACAAAGTGACGGCAGGCCTCACGGGGTTACCGGGCAAAAAAGACCGGTTACGGTGTGAGAGTTTTATGACTAATACCTTGTTTTCCTTCGCAGATTCCAAATTCCAGCGACCCTTTAATTTTTTTATATTATTCTTTAAATATTTCTTCAAGTATAACCATATTTTGATGCAATAGATACGTCGAATCGCAGAGCAGCAACATTTGGAAAATTTACCGAAACTCTTCTCCCGCCAGTCCCGCCACCCGCTCACTTGCTGTGAATATTCACGCATCAGTTTTTGTCGTCAAGCGCGCACACACATTCACAGCGCAGATAATATTTTCATACTGAGTAAAAGCTAAAATATATATTATTATCTGCGCTGTTTGTGACAATGCGTACAAATACCGCCCGCGGACCGCATGCGGTCCGCGGGCCGTGGTTTGACTACCACTGGTATAGCTGAATTAATAAAGTGTTCACAGTTTTATGATAAATATATCTTTAAACGGTCCTATGAACGATTTTATAACTTAGTAACAAGGCGGCTATCCGATATTCACCTTGGCCGACTAGGAAATGCTCCAAGGTGAGGGCAGGCAACCAAGGTTTTTTATGAATTAGGTTATCAGAACTATTGAATGGTGTGACTGTCATCTTGGTACTCGATGACGTAAATTTGACCATTTTTCACCACTCTTACATTTGCCCGACTTCAAAAACTGCCAAGGTAGGACGAGGCAACCTAGTATTTTTGTGCACTTCTTGATGACCTTTATCGAATGTGCCAGGTCTCCAGTTGGTACTCGATGACGTAAATTGCACCAAAAAAATTACATGTTTAATTACCTTTTACACAAAACGTGCCAGGATTTGCTCAGGCAACCCTGTATATTTTAGATGCCTATCCTATTCTAGACCACCACAAACTAGTCCCATCTTGGTACTCGATGACGTTGGTTTTTTACGGTGCGCTCTCGTACTATAGTAATCCAGTCAGTGGGGACAAAAACAGGCCTTTACCTTACAAAAGATGGTGTAGTAACCATTTTTACATATGTTGTTTAGATATGGGCACTGACGGAAATTCCAAGTTTTCGACCTTGGTAACCTTGCGCTGGCGGCTCGAGCTGGCTTCGATGTTATTTAAGTATGTTGGACATACTTTTGATATAAATTCAATACTTGAGAACTTATTTGATAAAAACTTGAAGAATAAAGATTTTTTTGGAAACAATTTCATCTTTTCGTCACTGTAGCTCATTAAATATAAGACTTACATAAAAAGTTTTTACTGATGAAATGTAAGGAATTTGATCTACTTCATATGTATCATAGGCAGTATTGTTCTAGAATGAACTGTAAAAGCATTATTTTTCAAAAACTAAATTTTTGCACATTTAATCCAATATGGCGGCTCGAGCGCAAGGTCACCAAGGTCGAAAACTTGGAATTTTCATCAGTGCCCATATCTAAAGAACCCATGTAAAAATCGTTACTACACCACCTTTTGTAAGGTAAAATCACCGACTGACTGGATTATAGGTACATTCGTGCGAATTTGTAAATGCGGCGTGAAATGCATAACATTGTGCGAATGTTTTGCGAATCCATGCTGCCGGGTGCCGGGGGAATTAGAGAAAAATTTGAGAAGCGTATGTCCAGCAGTGGACGGCAACACGCTGATGATGATGATGATTGTTCAATCTAGGATTTTATACTTATCTTCTTTTCTTCTCTTCTATATAATTTTTAAAAAGTGGCTAAATTAAAAAAAAAATTACATGAGCACCCACGAGGATTTATAAAAGTCGGCGCCCCTGACTATATATGATGCTAAAACTAAATTGATGATTTTTAGAAATCTTTTTTGTATGTATGTATGTTCCTCCATAACTCTTAAACCGATCGTCCGAATTCAATGAAACTTAGTACAAGCATATTTAACTATACGGGACACAGGATAGGCTGAGTAACATTCAGTTCTGGTTACGCTCAGATATGACTCTCATACAAACCGACTAGTTGCGCGCGCCGAAATAAAGGTACGGTAGCGGGCTTGCTTACTTTCTTCTTTTTAAATACAAATTTCACGCGAGCGAAGCCGTGGGCAAAAGCTAGTCTGCAATATAATACCCTCCTATAACAAAAAACTTTCCTTTGTAATACAATTAGAAGGAGAAGCTGAAAAGACCCTGGAAATTCATTACGGCATCGGTCTTTTCCAGGTTTCTTTTTATTGTAAGCGCGAGCAATGGCGCCGAGTCACCCATAAGGTGTCTAACGACGCCCATAGACATTCGGTCGTATGCGGGAGTTGCGAATGCCATGCCGGCCTATCCGGTGCCCATTCACGACTCTCTTGAAGGACCCGAGACTGTACTTGGTACCTTATTGCATTTGTGTGTAGTGAGTCGAAACAAAGCATTACCTCACCAAGTGCTGTAACTTGTTGACTGATGTGAAGCAACCCTGAGCGCGGTCAGTACTTGGAAGGGTGACCGCTCGACCGTTGGAGGCTGACCGTGGTTCGGATTCCACGTAAAACTGTAGGTCCCTTCCCTTCTTACCTTACTAGGTGGTAGGGTTTATCCCGTCCGGGTTGATACCACTGCACTGAATGAAACGTCAGTAGAAACGGCTATGTAAATAGTTCGTGTTTTCCATCCAGTTCAGTGTAGCCGACATGAAATGAAGGGAAGCACTGACATGGCTGGCACCTAGTTCGCCCGGTGTTATGGGCTGACATCACGGATGTTGTAGGTGATGTAGCCAACAGTTTCCATAAAAAAAACAACATTAATTTTAACCCACGATTGTGAATCAAAAGTCGGTACAATACTAGTTACATATGTGTAGATAACTTTGTAGGACATTTTTTAACCTTTACAAAACATCCGCGCTAAGTTTTCATAGATTTTTCCGTAACTCTTGCCTAACGAATTGTGTCCTTGCAAAGTTTCAATGTCATGCGGATATGAGGTTACGCGGGCGCCGACGCTTGAGCGGTAAAATGCTAACTTACTAGATTAGGAATCTTAATCTTTTTTTTTTCATTTTCAGAATGGAATCACATGACCTCGGCAAAGATAATGTACATGTAACTCAACATAACTACAATATTTGCAATACTGATTTTCCCCATAACATACATTTTAAAAAGAACATATCGGATCATACGAGCAAAACCTCACATTGTGACGATCGTGGCAGAGCAAATGTATTGGCCACCAGTGTAAGACATCATCGCTGTGACATTTGCAGTAGTTATTTTACAAGTCAAAATTATTTAATAAAACACATGTTAACTCACACTGGTGAAAATACACATCACTGCAACTTATGCAATAAAACATTATCAGAAAAGCGACATTTGGAAAGACACATGTTAACTCACACTGGTGAAAAACCACATCGCTGTGACGTTTGCAATAAAAAATTCTTAGAAAAAAATACTTTGAAAAGGCACATTTTAACTCACAATGGTGTAAGATCACATCGCTGTGACGTATGCAAGAGAAATTTCTCAAATCAAAATAATTTAGAAAATCACATGTTAACTCACACTGGTGAAAACCCACATCAATGTGATACATGCAATAAAAAATACTCAGAAAAACAACATTTAAAAAGACACATGATAACTCACACTGGTGAAAAACCACATCTATGTGACACATGCAATAAAAAATTCTCAGAAAAACGACATTTAAAAAGACACATGTTAACTCACACTGGTCAAAAACCACATCGCTGTGACGTTTGCAATAAAAATTTCTCACAAAAACAAAGTTTAAAAAGACACATGTTAACTCACACTGGTGAAAAACCGTATTCCTGTGACTTATGCAATACAAATTTCTCACAACAAAGTACTTTAAAAATACATAGGTCAACTCACACTGGTGAAAGACCACATCGCTGTGACGTATGCAATAAATATTTCTTACAAAAGAGACATTTAAAAAGACACATGTTAACTCACACTGGCGAAAAACCACATCAATGTGACACGTGCAATAAAAAATACTCAGAAAAACAACATTTAAAAAAACACATGTTAACTCACACTGGTGAAAAACCGTATTCCTGTGATTTATGCAATACAAATTTCTCAGAACAAAGTATTTTAAAAAGACACATGTCAACTCACACTGTTGAAAGACCACATCGCTGTGATGTATGCAGTAAACAATTCTCAGAAAAAGTTAAATTGAAAAGGCACTTGTTAACTCACACTGGTGAAAAGCCACATCAATGTGACATATGCAATAAAAAATTCTCAGAAAAACGACATTTAAAAAGACACATGTTAACTCACACTGGTGAAAAACCACATCAATGTGACACATGCAATAAAAAATTCTCAGAAAAACGACATTTAAAAAGACACATGTTAACTCACACTGGTGAAAACCCACATCAATGTGACACATGCAATAAAAAATTCTCAGAAAAACGACATTTAAAAAGACACATGTTAACTCACACTGGTGAAAAACCACATCAATGTGACACATGCAATAAAAAATTCTCAGAAAAACGACATTTAAAAAGACACATGTTAACTCACACTGGTGAAAACCCACATCAATGTGACACATGCAATAAAAAATTCTCAGAAAAACGACATTTAAAAAGACACATGTTAAATCACACTGGTGAAAAACCACATCAATGTGACACATGCAATAAAAAATTCTCAGAAAAACTACATTTAAAAAGACACATGTTAACTCACACTGGTGAAAGACCACATTGTTGTCAGATATGCAATAAAAAATTCTCACAAAACAGTAATTTAAAAAGTCACATGTTAACTCACACTGGTGAAAGACCACATTGTTGTGAAATATGCAAAAAAAAATTCTCACAAAAACATAATTTGAAAAGTCACAAATGTCAACTCACACTGGTGTAAAACCACTGCGTCATATTGCTGTGACATATGCAATACAAATTTCTCAGAAAAAAAGTCATTTAAAAACACACATGTTAACTCGCACTAGTGAAAGACCACATCGTTGTCAAATATGCAATAAAAATTTCTCACAAAACAGTACTTTGAACAGGCACATTTTAATTCACAATGGTGAATGCCCACATCGCTGTGACGTATGCAAGAGGAATTTCTCAAATCAAAATAATTTAAAAAATCACATGTTAACTCACACTGGTGAAAAAACACAATGTGACACATGCAATAAAAAATACTGAGAAAAACAACATTTAAAAAGACACATGTTAACTCACACTGGTGAAAGACCACATCGCTGTGATGTATGCAATAAACAATTCTCAGAAAAAGGTAAATTGAAAAGGCACTTGTTAACTCACACTGGTGAAAAACCACATCGCTGCGTTATCTGCAAGAAAGGTTTCTCACGGCCTGAAAGTTTGAAGCGCCACATGTTGTCTCACAAGGGAGTGAACACGTTGAACTCGCCGAGTACCGGCGACGAGTCACACCCCACTGCAGGTTCCGCCTCCACCATCGCGACCGCTAGCCGTTCACGTTCCCGCAGACATGACATCACACACCCTCCCCTGTCGTATATAAATGTATTTTAGATTATGTACTTTACTCAGTAGAATGTTTACAAACAACGGAACAAAGCTGTAATCTTATGTAATGTACAGTGTAGGCAGATAAATGTAAGTGAACGACATGTAATGTAAGACGGTATGTTTGTTATTTATTAGTCAGTTTTATCTTATAAGTAGTTTATTTTTATTGTATCGATTGTGATTGTGACCTCTTATTATTTAGATATTTCTATTACTTGTTTATATTTTCCAAGTTCTTTTAAACCGTGTTATGTTCCATATTATGTGCTTTAAAAATAAAGTGAACGACCGGATGAGAGACCCTGTTGTTGTATATGTTCTATGTTTAAAAATTAAAATATATAATCTTGGTGAGGACATCTGTGGTTGTTGTCATGGTGATGAGAAATTGTTTACTAAATAAAAGATGGATTGATTGAACATTCTAGTAATTTTATTATACTTATTACAAAACATGGTGTCAGAAGTAAAGAACCTACACTAATATGTAGTAGCATGTAAGTTACTAAACAAGATGACAACAAATAATAGTGATACCGCTGCTAGCAGCCTGGGGCTGGGGACGGGTGGCGGAGGCAGTCATCCCGGCGGCGGAGGAGGGAATATGAGGCCTCCTCGTGAACTAAATTGCAACGGCGACGACCCTAATACGTGGACGCGCTTCATTCAGATGTTCGAGATATACATGAAGGCATCTAAACAAACGAACCTGGACGATGAAACGAAAATCGCTATACTTCTCAATGTTGCAGGGGAAGATGCAATTGAGATTTATAATACATTCGCGCCTTGTGAAACGTACAAGGAGGTAAGAGCAGCATTTGAAAAACATTTTATGCCAAGGAGTAATGTAGTGTTCAATCGGTACAAGTTTTTCTCCCGAAGTCAACAAGAGGGCGAACATTTTGATGCATACCTGACGTCATTGAAAATACTTGCTAAAAGTTGTGGCTTTAAGGACCAAGAAGAATCACTAATAAGAGACAGGGTCATACTAGGTGTCAAGGATGCAGATTTACAGGAGCGATTGTTGCGCCTCAGCGAACTGACTCTATATGAAGCCGCGTCAATCTGTAAAAGTGCAGAAATAGGAAAGGTGCATGCAGCAGCCGTGCAGAGCGGCGCAAGGGTACTCGCTGTTCAGAAGAAATCGGAAGAAGTTAAGAAACGTGTATGCTCAAAATGCGGCATGAATCACAATTTCGCTCAGTGCCCTGCATTTAAAAAAAAATGTAATGCTTGCGGTGGTGAAAACCATTTCGCAAAAATGTGTCGTAGAACTAAGACTGGTCAGCGACGTCGAGCGCACGAGGTATTAGAAGATAGTGACGGCGAGGTTTATTATTTATACTCAGTTAATAAACGTACTGATTTGTGCTGGCAAAGTAAGATTAGAGTTGCAAAAGTAGGTGTAAATTTTAAATTAGATACGGGTGCAGAGTGCAATGTGCTACCATTGAGACTTTACAAGCACATTGAGCGCAATGGTCAAGGAAAAATTGTATTAAAAGACACCAACTGTATGTTGTTAGTGTATGGAGGACAACAAATAAAACCAGTAGGAAAAGTGGAACTAAACTGTTCAACCACTAATAATTTAAATTCATTTGCTACTTTTGTGGTAGCTGATTCAGATTGTACACCCATTCTAGGGCTTAAGGATTGTGTTAGATTCAATCTTGTTAAAAAAATTGATGATGTGGGTAAGCTCAGTGGTATCCCTCTAAGTGAAAAAGATAAATTTATAAACAAAAATAAAGACATATTCACAGGATTAGGCAACATTGGGGAGTACAAAATAAATTTAAAACAAGGTACCCAGCCAGTCGTTAAGTCAATTAGAAGGATACCGGAGAGCATAAAGTCTAAGCTCAAAGAAAAACTTGATGAATTGGAAAAGAAGCACATAATTTGTAAGGTCAATGAGCCAGTTGAGTGGTGTCACAACTTAGTGATTGTCGAAAAGCCAGATAAATCTTTGCGAATTTGCTTAGATCCACAATCATTAAATCCGAGCATAATGAGGGAACATTATCTAACACCCTCTCCGTCAGAGATCAGTAATAGGCTGGCTGGTAAAAAAGTGTTCACTGTAATTGATATGAAGGATGGTTTTTTTCAGGTTCGATTGGAGGAGTCGAGTAGTAGAGTATGCACGTTTGGGACTGTTTTTGGAAGGTACCGATTTGTACGTATTTGGTATCTGCTCTGCTCCTGAGGTCTTTCAAAAAATTTATTCTCAAATATTTGGTGATATTCAAGGCCTTGAGGTATATTTTGATGATCTCATTATAGCAGGTGAGGATGAACGAGAACATGATAAAATACTAAATAAAGTTATTGAAAGATCTAGAGACTGTGGGGTAATATTTAATCCTAAAAAACTTCAGTACAAAGTAAGTGAAGTGAAGTACATTGGGCTTATTATATCAGCAAACGGTATACAACCAGACCCAGAGCATGTCAGTGCGATTATGAAGATTAAGGAACCTCAAAATATAAAAGAGCTACAAAAATTTCTAGGTATGACGAATTACTTGAGTAAATTCATTCCACATTATTCAAATAGCACGGCAGTTAAGAGACCTCTTAAAAACAAATGTACACTGGCACTGGGATAATGTTCATACAGACGCTTTCAACTTATTAAAACGAAAACTCTTGTGTGCACCCACTTTAAATATGATAAATAATGCTATCCCTTTTACTATTCAGTCTGACAGTTCAAAGGATGGGCTCGGTGCTTGCCTATTACAGAATAACAAACCTGTATCGTTTTACTCTAGGAGTTACACAGAAACACAAAAGCGATGGGCCACAATAGAAAAAGAAATGTTTGCCATCTGTGCCGCACTAGAAAAATTTCACCAATTTGTATATGGCCGCAAAATAATAATAGAAACAGACCATAAGCCCTTAATCAGTATCATTAAAAAAGATATCAACAAAGTGAGCCCTAGATTGCAGAGAATGCTACTAAAATTATTAAAATATGATTTAAATATTACATACATTCCGGGAACAAAAATGTTCATCGCTGATTTCTTATCTAGGAACTATATAACTAATAATGCAAAAGAAGATAAGAGCCTCTTAGAGCATGTTCACTGCATAGACAGGGAGTCACCAGTGAACGAAAAACAATTCATTGACCTCAGAGAGGAAACCAAACGCGACAAGGTTCTCAGCCAGATTTTAAGCTGGAATAAAGTAGGATGGCCCAAAAGCAGTCATAAACTAGAAGAATATGAATTAAAACAGTTGTGGCATCTTAGAAATAAAATATCAGTACAAAAAGGCATTGTTTACCATAATAACAAAATAGTTGTCCCTAAAAATCTTAGGAGGGATATGTTGTGTATAAATTCACTCCGCACATCAAGGTGTTGTAAAAGATAAAGCACAAGCAAGGTTATATATGTACTGGCCTGGTATTTCTCATGATATTGAAACTTATGTCAACACATGCAAGAGTTGTGAAAAATTCAGACCATCTAACATCAAAGAACCTATCATATCACATGAGATACCGGAGCTACCATTCCAAAAAATTGCTATGGATATATGTACTTGTATGAATAGTGACTACTTAGTATTGGCTGATTATTTTTCTAAATGGATAGAAGTAAAAAAAATGATACACAAAACAGCTGACGATGTAATTGAGGTGATCAAACCTATGTTTGCCTGTCATGGTATACCGAAAACTATTGTGTGTGATAATATGCCATTTGATAGCATTAAGTTTAGGGAATTTGCAAGGGACTGGGGCATTCAAATTGTTACATCGAGCCCTCGGTACCCTAAGTCGAATGGTCTGGCTGAAAAGTCAGTGGGAATCGCTAAAAATATGATTAAAAAATGTCATGATAGTAATGATGATATAGATTTAGCACTACTAGCTTATAGAAACACCCCTGTCTGTGGTATAGATTATTCTCCCTCGCAAATGTTGATGAGCAGACTACTACGGTCTAAAGTTCCCTGCTCGAAGCTAATAATAAAACCTAAAATTACAACAAATGCCCACAAACAGCTACAAGCCAAACAGTATTATTCCAAAACATATTACCTACAATAAATCGGCGAGAAGGCCAAGGCCAACATTTGGGAAGGGAGATGATGTAGTTATTCAGAATAGACCAGATAAAACCTGGCTACCTGGATGTATAGTAGGTCAAAGTGAGCATCCCAGGTCATATCTTGTAAAGAATGAAAAAGGTAATATTGTAAGACGTAATGCTGAGCATATAAGGCCATCTGCCAATACAAGTGAACATATTCAAGATTGGAAGCAGAACAGTTCTGCTCCAAATATTGTTCCTGAGTTACCCTTGTCAAACACGCTTGTAGATACCACTGCAGAACCTGACGCAAACATTAATAGACAGTTACCGTTGTCAACCTCAGCAGATCATACCACGGAAGCAAGGACCAGATGTGGCAGGCCAATAGTTAAACCTAAATACCTTAATGATTATATTACCGCCTAAATTAAAAGAGGGGAGATGTTGTATATGTTCTATGTTTAAAAATTAAAATATGAGGAGCAACTGATCAAACAGTATTTTGTGTCGTGATCCTAGTTTCGAGAAATTAGCAAAAAACATGTGTCTTGAAAACTAAAAATCATAGAAAGATGATTTTTTTTACTAATATATTTGTTTTAGCGAGTAGATTATGATGATAAAATAACAAATATACCGTTTCATTTCATAAATCAGTGTTTTTTAAATTATAATTTCAAACATAATACTCTTTGATGCGATCTTTGATCCATTCCATAAGAGCAGGATACCCAAACGTAGGTGATCATGCCGCGATCTTAACCTCAAAACTTAGGAACAAAATACGATTTGACGCGGTCGCCAACATTCAATATTTTTTTAATAATACTAAATATTGTTTGATGTGAATTCTGTAAAAACACACATAAAGGAGCTATTGAGGTCTACCAAAATAATTTTTTATCGATTTTTTTTTAATAAATGCACAAAAGACTCTTTGATCTGTTGCTCCTCATATATAATCTTGGTGAGGACATCTGTGGTTGTTGTCATGGTGATGAGAAATTGTTTACTAAATAAAAGATGGATTGATTGAACATTCTAGTAATTTTATTATACTTATTACAAAACACCTGTTTCCCATAGCTCAGGGAATCCTATTTTGGGAAACAGGGATCATTTGAAAGTACCTACTCTTTTATGTATGAACAATAAAACATTTCTATCTCTTTCTTTCTTTAACTTAGATAGATAGAAAATTCTTTATTGCTCCAGTAAACAACAGTAATAAAAAAATTAGAAAATTTACAGAAGGTGCAAAGGCGGACTTATCCCTTACAGAGATTTCTTACAGTCAACCTTTGGATGTTTGAGATTCGATAATATACTAGTGGAATGTAAGTAGGTAGTAGCAAAAATACAACCGAATGTCCATGGGCGGCTCGGCGCCATATGTCGCGCTGGCAATAAAAAAAAAGAGTTGAGCGTGAGAATTTCAGATAAAATAATATAAGAGTACTTATTAACAATCATATAAGTAAACTTAATGATGCATGTAAAATTTGTATCAAAGTTATTGACTCTATTCTACCTGTTCCACACACCACACCCGCATTTTACGATGAGAAGAAAGCTGAAGTGATCACGAACAAACAGCCTAGAGCAGTGGTGTCCAACTTCCATATTTTTATGTCAAGCCCAGCGGGCACCAAGTAGAGACAGTACCTAGATGTATCACGTTTACATATACCTAAATTTTAATGGGATACCTGGCTATTTTGTTTTTCAGACATTTATAAAATCTGCAATAGTAATATAGGTAATCCTTAAGACAGCATGACGGCCGCTAGAGTGTGGAACTGTCTTCCGGTGAGTGTATCCTTTAACCTGGTTGTCTTCAAGCGTCGTTTTAACGGGCTAGACAGCCTAGCAACAGTCTGCAAATCTGCTGGCATGTATGTATGTAAGTCCTATAGGTATATTCTTTATTGAACACCAATTTATAAAAATTCGGTACAACAGGCGAGCATGGCACATAACTGTGCGTGGTTTCGCAAGGAGAGGTGATTTTGGCTCTGTCGACTGCACCATTAAATTAGGCAATTTACATGTTCTGTAGTCAACATATGTTTCAGTCACAACTCCAGATAATCCCCAAGTTTTAAGATCACTATTACCTCGATACGTCAATTACAATAGTAGTCACCGAGAAGTGAGTGTGCTTTTCTCGAAAGAGAGTGCTTTTCTGCCAAAAAACGCTCAAGAGAACGGTCGACGCGAACTTCGGGAAGTGTGTTTACGAAGGTAAGATGGTACTTAATTATATTTTGATAGTTTTAATCTTACTAGTAATAGATTAAATAAATTGCGTCTTAGGATTACCTATTTGTAAGAAATTTTACTAATTTCAGAGAAAATCAGGGGGCTGGAGTTAGGTTGGTGATTTTTCATAAATTCCTTTTATCAGCCGGGCACTGATGTTGGGCAAATAACTTTCGTTTTTTTAAATTAAACTCATCTTTATTTGGGAATTTTTAGTCTACTGCATCCAATAACCTAAATACAGTCGGGTGAATAATGTTCAATACCTAAGTTATTTGCTCTTCAAATTAGGGGCTGATATTAGAATTTTTAAGGGAACCTAATGTCAGCCGGTCATCAAATCTTTACAGCAATGCACAGACTTCTCAAAAATCTGTCAAGTGCGATCTTTACTCGCGCACGGAGGTTTCCGTATCTATCCGCTATCATTAATATCCGCCTATCTTTTGTCTTTCAACAATGCAAGAACAGAAATCGGAGAGAAGCCTCAATGAGGTCGGTAGCAATTGACGGTGGGAAAATGACAGCACCTCAATGAGGCCGTTGGCAATTCAGCGGATAATATCCGCCTATCTTTTGTCTTTCAACAATGCAAAGTATAAAAGCCTGTGGCACCATCTATTATTCAGTAGCGTGCTAATCGATTTTTCGAACGTTTGTTGTATATGGGAGCCCCCCCTTAATTTTGAACTTTTTATTTTTTTTATTATTTGTTATATCCGCCATAGTAGTTAAGTAACACATATTCTGTGAAAATTTCAACGGGCTACCTATTATTATGCCTCCTCTACACATCGACAGATGCATCAGCAGATTGCATCTGCGGATGCGTCCGCAGATGTGTAGACGGGGGTATTTGGACATCTGTGGTAGGTATTTAACGTCGGCCGATGCGTCTGCCACTCATCCGTTTGTTGTCGGTTTTTGCGACACAGATCAAAGGGCGACAGAGCGAACGCAAGGCGTCTGCCCACACATCTGCAGGCAGATGCGTTAGTATTGCGTGGGAAGCAAGTGAGAGTGCACGTGTTTAGTTTTTGACGTGATGACGTCACGTCTTATAAATTGATGAGCACCGGCTGCACGCACGAAAGCGTGTCACGTTGATATTCAAAGTTACCATGGAAACGCCTTAAGAAGTAAAACTGTCAAGATCAGACAACAGAACTTTATTGATAGCCAGTCACAAGATGATTAATCTTTCTACTGGAAATATAAATTACTGATCTTTGATCTATGTACTACGATTATTCCACGTCATCACGTAAAACTATCGTCCGTAAACCAACTTTACAGACAACACATTTTTTTTTCTCGTCATTTAAAATGGCTGCCAATATGACCACTGAAGAAACTTTCAAGTTCATAGAGTTATACCAAAGTGAAAACTGCTTATGGAGCCCCATAAATAAGTACCATAATAATAAAAATGTTGTAAATATATTATACTTAATTACTTAATTATTTTTCATTACCTATCAAAGCGGTGCACACTCAAGTAGTAGTTGTAAGTACTGAGTAAATAAATAGCAGCGGCTGCTACCGTCTCCACATCCATTTTTTGGGGCACGAGTTGCGTCTTTCGATGTTGAAGTTGTTGAATACAGACTGAATGACTCGCGGATGTGTGGACGGATCACGTTTATTATCTGCGGATACATCTGCTGATCCACCTGCTGATGCATCTGTCGATGTGTAGAGGAGGCATTACGGTTTAAGAGATACAGCCCTCGGAGTTCGGACAGACGAACAGACAGACGGTGGAGGCTTAGTAATAGGCTTCCGTACGGGATACGGAAACCTAAAAATGATTATGAGTGAGTTAAAGCCGGTAAACCCCCTGGTCTTCTTGCTCATTGAAATAAAAACAACTATTGAAACAGACAAAGTTTTAGACTTGGCTGTACGGTGAAATAACCCTCGCTTTTCCCTAAAAGAAACAAAGGAAAAATTATGGTTAAATATGAAAGATGGCGGACGGCGAGAGTTTGTCGCGTCTCGCGTCGTCGCACAGTGGGCTGAGAATTGAGTTCCATAGTATTAGGATTTCTCGAAAATCAACATTGGATTTGCGGGCAACAAAGTATGCAAACATGATGGAGCACATATCTGTATGTTGTGTGTATATGTATGCTTCCAATAAACCGAGCACATAATCTTTTACAGGTAATATAAAATTTTCATTGTATGAAACAGAAAACATTTTATTTTATTGTACGAAAGTGGTATGAGATGTCAAAATCTTATTACCGAAATAAAGTAACACAGAATAGTAGGAGCCATGCTGAGTAAAAAAAAATTTCGTACAGTTGCAGCTTTTTGAGTTATGCCATGTCAAAGTTAGACATTTTTTGAAAAATTCATTTTAATGAATTTGATATCGAAATTAATTTAAAATTATAAACAGCTCTACGGAAAACGTTCACGTCTACCAGAGTATTAATATATTAGTACTACGCGTGTGAATAATTAGCACAATTTTGTATAAAACGAAATAAACATACATATAAGGAACTATTTTCACTTAAAAATAGTTTATGTTTTTGCGCGCGACAAAGTATACAAACATCTTGGAGCAGGTGACTATACATCGTGTGTGTACATACCCATTCTATAAACCGAGCGCATAATTTAACATTTGAACATTTTTAAAGTATTGAAAGGAAAACATTTTATTTTATTTTGTTACTGGTAAGAAATGTCAATGTTTTATTACCATGGTGAGGTAATATAACATAGAAAGGGCCATGTAGAGTAAAAAAATATCTCAGCAGGTGCAGTTTTATGTCATGTCAAAAGAATGTATTTTCAAAGTTTATTTTTTACACATATTTCACACATTTTCCCATACTATTTACATTAAGATTCGTCGTCGGACTTACCGTTAAATACAATAATATATGGAAATACAAATAAGCTCATTAATAGTAGTAGAAAATACGAAGAAGTCTATATAAACACATTGTCAAGCAAACAATAAACAGAATCGCTGCTGGTTCTTAGTAGAGATTTCGTAATTATAACCCAAAATCATCCATGCTGGCGAGACCTGCAATAAAACTTTATCTTATCTATTAGTGAGTTTCAAGTTGCACTCACAAGAACTATCGACATTTAAAAAAAGTATCGAAACAATATCGATGAGTCATCGGCAACTTTTAACTCAACTGGAAGCCATCCTTTATATATTTCGCTTTACAATACTATCTTAATAACTATCTTAATACTGGTTTTTTGCTGTTTACAGTTAAAAATCACACCGCATTCCGATGAAAAGACAGATAAAGGAATGCAACTTGCTTAGCGCAGTTGTAGTATGTTCTTCATTCTGTGAACATCGACAACAAAACAAATAAATAACTATTAGAAATAAGTAGTGTATGAAAAATAAAACAGTAATCGATACCATATATTTTTACGTACGTCACATCACTAACTTTCTCACATCTCATTGTTTAAATTTTATGGCAGGTTTCGGCAGCACTGATGATTTTGGGAAGGGATTATCTCACTCGACACCAATTTACTCGAATCCAATACAGTTTAAGTACCAGATTAGTTGCACGGTAATCGATTCTTAAGTTCGCCGCCTAATGACTGTAGTTCTTCGAATTATTTGTTACTGCTGTAAACCAAAGCAGGTTGTCCTTTGTCTTTGAATATCTATTCAGTATTTGTTGGACAGCCGCGCGTGAAGGACGTGTTTTTCGTAACTTGCTATTTCGGTGTTAACAAGTGCTTTTCCAATATTTTTATCGTGCGCTACTATTCACAATCGTTTGTTTATTTGAATATCTGTATTGTACACAACCAAAAACTGATTTTCCACAATAGGCGAGCCTAATGCCCGAGCCCGAGTGTATTCTCTAATGGCCGACCTTGGAGGTGTGAGAACTGTAGTGTAGGCGGAAAATAAATAAGTGATATGAAATAAGTGTGGAGCTGAGTTTAAAATGAATATATTATACTCGAATATGCAAATAAAAATAAATAAATAAATCGTGACAAGTAGAAGTGTATTTGTGAATCATGGAGGGATTTAGTACAAATCTAGACATTTTTATGGTTTTGAAACATGGAAATACTCTTTTTGACTCAAAAATATTGTTTGACAAACTTAGTGTACATCTCAGTATGACGGAAAAAGATAGGAAACATTTCAAATTGTTTTGCAGTACGTACGTGAGTAATATGTTAAAACGGTGGAAAAACTCGAACCGTCTACTAAGAAACTTCCTATCACAAAATGAACAATGGTTGGAATCAAAGATTTCCTGGCCGCAATATGTACGAGCGGCGATTCCATCAACATCCCGTGACGCAAAAATGTCAAAACCAAGTGATGTTGAAGAACTTCCTAGCTTTTCTGCTACATCGAGCTCTACCGCAACGTCATGCTATAATCGTGACGAAGAAAGGGCAAAACCAGGTGATGTTGAAGAGCTTCCTAGCACTTCTGCTACATCGAGCTTTACTGCAACGTCATGCTATAAGAAGGTCAGTCCAAGAAAACCTTTTGAATCACTTAACTACCGGCAAAAAAGACGACGTACTGAAGATGTTTGTTCGTTGCACGATTTTGAAGAGCTTGCCTTTTCAACGATTTCGAAGAGCAAAGAATGCAACCGAGGAGATATAGGAGATATTTTAAAATACCTCGTAGCTAACCCAGATGAAGCTGCTCGGATAAAGGCAAACATTAAAAATAAAAATAAAACTCAATGTTCAGCAGAAAAGGCACTTAGCCTATTAAGTTCTCTAAAGTTATCAAAGATGCAATATTGCACTTTGAGGCAGACTGTCAGAGAAGAAGGACATGATGTATATCCTTCTTACTATCAAATACAACGAGCTAAGCTTGAATGCTATCCTCCGAATGAAAGTATACTGGTTACCGAAACACAAGCAAAAGTCCAACTGCAAGCACTTCTGGATTTAACGGTAAAAAGGATAGCAAAAGTTCTGACAAGAGAAATTGAAAATCTACAACTAACACTCGTGAGTAAATGGGGGTTTGATGGTGCTTCCGGTCAGAGCTTATATAAGCAAAGGATGGAAGGTAATGTAAGCGATGCCAGTATTTTTATGTGCTCGCTTGTGCCATTAAAACTAGTTTGTGGAGAAGATATATATTGGGAAAATCCGAAACCCTCTTCTACAAACTATTGCCGACCATTGTATTTTAAATTTGCCAATGAAAACGATTTGAACATCCAGAGCGAAATGATGGCTATAGAGACAGAAATACAAGAACTACAACCTTCTCCGATGCCCAATCAAACTTCGGTTCAACACATGTTATTAATGACCATGATCGATGGAAAGATTACGTCACATTTGTCTGGCACGTCAGCTCAAGCGTGTGATATATGCAAGGCAAAGCCCACTGAAATGAACCACCTTAAAAGTGTACAGAAGAAAGAGGTGGCTACAGAGATTTATAAATATGGTTTATCACCTTTACATGCACGAATAAGATGCATGGAGTGTGTACTTCACATAGCATATAGGCTCGATTTCAAGAAGTGGCAAAGTAAAGGTGCTCATAAAGAAATCCTAAAAGCGAAGAAACGAGAAATTCAAGATTCTTTTAGGAGTGAGCTAGGATTGCTTGTGGATGTTGTCAAGCAAGGTGCTGGTAGTACAAATGACGGCAACACAGCCAGGCGTTTTTTTGAGAACCCAGAAAAGACGGCAGCCATTACGGGAGTTGATAAAACTTTAATTGAACGACTGGCCGTTATTCCTGGGACCCTAACGTCTGGTGAAAAAATTGATGAAGAAAAATTCGCACAGTACGCGCTACAGACAGCAAAGCTTTATGTTGATCTGTACAAATGGTATTATATGCCTGGTATATGGTGCTGATATCAAAAAACACCTCAATGTAACTCCAATAGGAAAACTGTCTGAAGAGGCCTCGGAAGCGCGAAATAAAGATTTCAAAAAAATTAGGGAGCATCATGCGCGCAAATTCAGCAGAACCGCGACGAATCGGGATATTTTGTATAATTTGCTAATATCATCTGATCCATACGTGACAAGCGTGAAGCCTAAAATTAGCGACAAAAATAAAATACCTTTGTCAAAAGACATTCTATCTTTGTTAGTAGTACCCTTCAATGAAGAAAAAGAAAACACGGAATTCGTTGATGTGGAAGCTTTATCTGAATCTGAAGTTGAAAGTGAATATTCTCATTCAAATGATGATAATAAGTCAGATTAAAAAGTTGTAATCTCTTATATGGGTTTTTAATTTAGTTCTCTGCCAACCGTCGCACCAGGCAGAGTGCTCATGAAGATGGGCCATACGTTTGGCCCGAAACGTCGAGCCACATAGCTCGTGAAGAACCGTGAGTAAAGCTGTTGTATTTAAAAATTGTAATCTCTTGTTCGATTTCGGTTGCATTCCTTTATAAATACCCCATGTTTCAGGAGCCTCCTACTATCCTGCCATGATAGCTCTCTTGGCAAAAATCCACTTCCTGAATTTGTCCTTTCCATATGGGGTGGATGTAGTAAGCCTTCCCGAAGAGTCAGATCCCAGACTCGGGCCCTCCCCGTGAGTAACAAAACCACTATAATGGGTTTCTTGTGAAACGAATTACTACGCACACATGACTTAAAAAAAGACATTGACATTTCTTACCAGTAACAAAATAAAATAAAATGTTTTCCTTTCAATACTTTAAAAATGTTCAAATGTTTGTGAAAAATTATGCGTTCGGTTTATAGAATGGGTATGTATACACACGATGTATAGTCACCTGCTCCAAGATGATTGTATACTTTGTCGCGCGCAAATTTGACCGTAAACTATTTTTAAGCGAAAATAGTTCATTATATGTATGTTTATTTCGTTTTATACAAAATTGTGCTGATTATTCACACGCATAGTACTAATATATTAATACTCTGGTAGACGTGAACGATTTCCGTGGAGATTTTAAACGGATTTCGATATCAAATTCGTTAAAACGAATTTTTCAAAAAATGTCTAACTTTGACATGGCATAACTCAAAAAGCTGCAACTGTACGAACATTTTTTTTACTCAGCGTGGCTCCTACTATCCTGTATTACCTTATTTCGGTAATAAGATTTTGACATCTCATACCACTTTCGTACAATAAAATAAAATGTTTTCTGTTTCATACAATGAAAATTTTATATTACCTGTAAAAGAGTATGTGCTCGTTTATTGGAACCATACATACACACACAACATACAGATATGTGCTCAGTCATGTTTGCATACTTTGTCGCGCGCAAATTTGAACGTAAACTATTTTTAAGCGAAAATAGTTCATCATATGTATGTTTATTTCGTTTTATACAAAATTGTGCTGATTATTTACACGCATAGTACTAATATATTAATACTCTGGTAGACTTGAACGTTTTCCGTGGAGATTTTAAACGGATTTCGATATCAAATTCGTTAAAACGAATTTTTCAAAAAATGTCTAACTTTGACATGGCATAACTCAAAAAGCTGCAACTGTACGAAAATTTTTTTTACTCAGCGTGGCTCCTACTATCCTGTATTACCTTATTTCGGTAATAAGATTTTGACATCTCATACCACTTTCGTACAATAAAATAAAATGTTTTCTGTTTCATACAATGAAAATTTTATATTACCTGTAAAAGATTATGTGCTCAGTTTATTGGAACCACACATACACACACAACATACAGATATGTGCTCAGTCATGTTTGCATACTTTGTTGCCCGCAAATCCAATGTTGATTTTCGAGAAATCCTAATACTATGGAACTCAATTCTCAGCCCACTGTGGCGTCGTTGTAATTAGAAAAATATATTTTTGTGGTGCGAGAACTTATACAACAGGCGTTAAAAGCTACGACAGAATTGGCTGTATACTCTAATGAGTTTTGCCTGTTTCGGGAGGAGACGAATAATTCGTTTTTTTTTTTAGATTAATTATTAATCTAAAAAACAAAAAAAACTAAAAAAAAAGAAAAATTATGGTGTCTAACGTCACAAATAAAAAAAAAGGTGCGCTGTAGTCTAAGGCAGGTTTGGTTGAAGATTGCCGGTAGCTGGGACTGATAGGTGAGGGTCTGGAACTACTATCAAAAATATTTAGGGCGCGGAGACTTGTACTTTCGGAAAATAAAAATTTTTCATTCAAAATAAATTTTCGATTTTTTATGTTATTTTTTTAAATGCACCAACACATTTATTTTGAATAGGAATTTATGCAAAAACGACATGCGCGGCGCGCCTCAACATTAGGTTAGGGTTAATTTATAGAAGATGCGATGCGACGCATCTTCTTTATATTAACCCTGGTTATTTTTTTTTAACCACCAAAACATTCACCCATACCACTTCCCTTGTTTTTACATACATTTATATTCAAAACCAATGTTTTTGAGCCTTAAAAAAAAATTGTTTTTTATTTTGTATGAAATTTTTTTTCAAAAATTTTTTTCTCCGAAAGTACAAGTCTCCGCGCCCTAAATCTTTTTGACAGTTTTTGATAGTAGTTCCTTAGACCCTCAACTCACCTATCAGTCCCAGCTACCGGCAATCTTCAACCAAACCTGCCTTATACTACAGCACACCCTAAAAAAAATCTAATTTTTCTATATAATTTGGTTTATATTTTGCTCTAAATAAAATATTCTTTGCTCTAAAACACTGATCGCGCTCTTACCGTGATCATCTTGTAATCAAATGTTAACATCATCTTGTGATCCTTGTGTGTGACCGTACACCTTACGGACGTCGTGAAGAAGAAGAAGATAGTTGAATAATAGAAGGACGCAGTACTCCGCCCTACCGGCCGACACCAATACGCCGTCCCTCAGCTGAGCGCAGGCCGCGGGCGCGCGTTTCGCGGCGACGCGGACCGCTCCCGACTCCGCTACAGCGAGAGTGAAGGGCGCCTCTCCGCTTGTTTTATCGAGTAGGACTTAGATGCGACTGCGCTCCCTTCCGAGTGTACTGCGAGTCCTCTTTCGAAGGTAACCTTCCACATACCTTTCTTATCTTGTATTTTTGAACATTTTGTGTATTCGGTCGAGACATTCTTGAGATTGTAAAGCGCTTTCCAGACGGAGGTAATCCAGCGTCCCAACAGGGGTGACCTTGCTTGTTGCCATCCATGTAGACTGCAGATGTAATCCAAATTATAATATGACCTTCATCGTCCTTGGAGTACGGGCGCGTGTTCCCATCCGCAGTTGGAGCGCGTGGATTACATCCGTTTAGCCGGCGGATTACATCTAACCACAGAGCATCGAATCCCGCGCGCGCCCCCTCCTAGAGACGCCCTGAGCGCGATTTCCCTACAACGCCGTTGAAGCCTGTGGGCGTGGCCTATGATTTACATAAGTGTGTTGTGCGTGTGCCTAACTTGCTCCTTTTTGTGTGTAGTGTCGATACTAACACACACACACACATACGAAGCGCTAGCAGCACTGCGTGCAGTTATTGGGTTTCAAATATTATTATTACTTTCGCCTCTAGGAGAGGCGCGCGCGGTATTCGATGCTCTGTGCATCTAACCAAGGACAGTTGCGCTGTGACAGGCAGCGGGCGCACATATGCGAGTAGGAAGTTATGAATATCATTGAAGTCCGATAACTCCAATAAGTTTGAATGGCTGAGAATCGATCGTTCTTTTAACCAACGCTTCATCCACTTTATTTTTTTTTTTTCTTCGTCAATTGCGGACAAAACTTGACAAAACTGCTAAAGCAAGGCCCACTTTCTTAAAATATTGACAAATTTGGAACAATTTCTACAAAACGATATGAGTAGATTTCACGACAGGAGACGACTCGCAACAATTCGCGAGCGCGTGTTGGCGGGTGGATTAGATCCGTGTAGCCGAAACACAAGCCGCGGATGGAAACAAAGTCCCCACCAAGGTCACCCCTGTTGGAACGCTGGATTACCTCCGTCTGGAAAGCGCTTTACCCCCTGCTGAAGTTTTGGGAGGGAGGGGGAGGGAGGGGGAGAGATGAACGCGGCGGTCGAGGCTGGGGTTTCCAATACGTACACCTTTCTTTCAACTAGCTGGTATGATAGGCGTGTAGTTTAGGCTTTTACGGTTCTAAAGATGTAAGTTTGATTGTGGGCAAATTAGTAGTTTCAGAGAAAAAAATTAATAAAGTTCCGTTTCTGCGACTTTGTCCCACTCACTCGCTTGCTGTACACATACGTTTACCTACTACTACTTAATGTGACAAGGTACCACCCGAGACTTATAGAGTAAATATAATAGTTTGAAGTGTGTTTCGTACAGAATGGTATAGATAAGGTGTGTTGCCATATAGACAACAATAAAAAGGACAATGGGGTAATTAACATACTTGGCGGAAAAACTTAATCCACCGCCCCGACATAACCTGTTAGTGTGGCTATTCCTATAGAGTGTTTTTATAAGGCAGAGAAGAGGCAATCCTAAGTCGCTATTGAAAATTAAATTCGCGGAAGTTGCACTTTTTGTATGAAATTGTTTTCGTGAAATTTAATTTTTTTATTTTTGGCCCCAGTTTTGATTTCCGCAGGCTAAGTCTTTTCTAAAAGCAGTGTTTTGTAGTCCTTTATGCTCCTGTATTTTTATTTTATTTTTTACGAGGTGATCGTTTTGGAAACCCGCCCCGCGGTCGGTGTGATACTAGAGTTCTTGGAGCACAACACCGATTACTCTGCTTACCCTGATTGATTGTTGGGATACAGCACGTGTTATGTATTTAAACTATTCACTTTGTTTCAGTTACTCATGACTTGTCGTGAATCATGGCTGATGAAAAACGGATAATGAACAAAAATGACTATGTTCAAGTCAACCGCAGAACTTCACGGCCGGGTGCGGTCTCTGCTCTGCATAATGCTCTCGCCGATAAAGTTTGTTCGCCGGAGACAACTACTGTTAAAACTGAGCCACGTGATGTTAACGATGATGTCTGCTCGACGGATGTTATTGCGAATGTAAAGAGTGAGGTTTCTCACGTTGCGGATGAAGTTTGCTTTCTGGAAATGGATACTGCTGTTGAAAACCAGCCGTTGGATGCCAAAGATGATGTGTGCTTATGGGACGGTGCTGGTAATGTGAAGATGGAGGTTCCTGATGTTTGGGTTGAAGTCTGCCCGGTGGACCCGGCTGCTGTCGTCAAGCAGGAGGTGGACATTGAACCCACTGTGCTGCAGTATCCAGATATTAAGTACAAGTTGCTGCCTCGCAAGCCAGATCCTGAGAATAATGTTGCACAGTGAGTAACAAGTTTTGTTCGGAATGTGTTTTGTGAATTTACGCGTATGAAAAACATAATGAATTCCTCTCACCATGACCGACTAAGCTTACCGAGCATATCCGGGACTACTTGGAAGCAACATGATCGATGCCTAGCCGAAAAACTTGACCTCCCAGGCTGTAGGCAGACTCCCGAAGATCAACTGTTGGACTTCCAAGGAACAATTTACAATTGCTTCTTAATACAAAAGAATATGGACGAACAGAGAAGTGCCAGACTGTCTGGGTAAAGCCGTATTTGTTCTTCTGCCTAAAAAGAAAGAAGTTACTGATCCCAAGGATGTTAGACCTATAGCCCTTACGAACACAATTTCGAAAATATTCTTCTCCATTATACAGGCCAGACTACTCAAACACATGTGTACCAACGACTACTTACCGAAGAAGTACCAGAAAGGATTTCTCCCAAGAGTTGCAGGGTGCCTCGAACATAATTCTTTGCTGGCTTGTCTTAGAGATGCAAGGAAGAATGAGAGACAATTAACTGCCAAGCGGTTAGACTTTGAAAAGGCCTTCAGTTCGGTGCGCCATGAGTTACTATTAAAGGCGCTAGAGTGGTATAATGTGCCACCTCTGATCTGTAATATAATAGCCTCCTACTACAAAAAACTTTCCTTTGTAATACAAGTAAAAGGCGAAACGGAGAAGACACCAGAAATTCGTTACGGCATAGGACTTTTCCAGGGTTGCTGCCTCTCTCCTGTCACATTTAACATTGTTATCAACATTCTAATTGATACGCTTGTCGTAAAAGAAAACAAATGGGGATACAGGTTCAAATATGGAGACACATATATGGCGGCCATCCTGGCATATGCGGATGATATTACGCTGTTAACCCGCAATCCAAAACAAAATCAGGCGCTTCTTAAGGTGGTGGATGACTATTGTGAATGGACCAAAGGGATGAAGATAAAACCAGCGAAGTGCTACTGTTTGAGCTTGTTGTTGTTGTTGTTGTTGTTTGCTGCCCAGCCTCTTGGGAAGACGGGTGGGCCATTCTCCGCACTGAGACCTCAAGACGGTCCGTTGTACGTTGGCGCTCGGGTGGTGTTACTCCAGCCACCCGAGCTCTTTCATGAAGTGGAGCACTCTTCTTGGACGCTTCCACACTCCATGGGCAGTTCCCACGTTCCCAAGAAACTGCAGTCGTACTTCTGCCACCACCGGGCACTCCAGGAGCACGTGGGTGGCTGATTCGTCCTCCGCCATGCAGCCTCTGCACAGGGGACTGTCGGTGACACCTATTGTAAACAAGTGTCTGTTGAGTGGGCAATGACCCGTAAGAAGTCCTACCGCCACACGCAGTTGACCTCTGTGGAACTTTAGCAGGCACTTCCTGAGTCTCAGGTCTGGTTTGGGAATGGCTTCCCGGGATTGCCTGCAGTCCCTGGTGTTGGCCCAAAGATTTTCATGTTTAGATTTTGTAAGTTGATGTAGCCAATATTTGAACTGGCTGATTGGTAAGGGTACATACGGTTCTGGGCCTTCTGCACTCCAGCTGGAGCCCCGTTTAGCCAGCTCGTCCGCCGCATCGTTCCCGTAGGAGCCGCTGTGCCCCCTGATCCACTGTAGGGTTACCTTGTTGTTTACCGCTATACCCTCTAGTGCCTGGTGGCACTGGAGTATCAGTCCGGAGTTGATTGTCACGGTGTTTAGGGCTTGTAGCACCGATGCGCTGTCTGACAGTACTCTGATCTGGTAACCAGTGATTTCTCTGTTGCGTACTGCCGCTGCTGCCTCTATTATTCCGATGCACTCAGCCTGGAAGATTGAGTTGTGAATACCTAGAGTGATTGTCTTATGTATGTTTAGGTCAAGTGAGAAAGCTGCT
The DNA here is from genome assembly GCA_946902875.1 of Nematopogon swammerdamellus. NCBI lineage: Eukaryota > Metazoa > Arthropoda > Insecta > Lepidoptera > Adelidae > Nematopogon > Nematopogon swammerdamellus. The sequence continues at coordinate 20,744,899 of OX336352.1, forward strand.
GCCCCTGTTCCCGACCCTGTTTTTGACCCATCGGTGTATATTCTTACCTCGGACCCCGAATAGTCCTTAGGTTCCTCAGCTAGTTCTACATAGTAGTGTTTGTCAAACACATGTGTTTTCCTGATTCTATCACACGGTGCCTCTATCAGGGGATGTTTTTTTTTTATTTCCTGAAGTATGGTCGTGTGTGGTGTTTGTGTACTAGCCCTCCACAGTCCTAGGACGTTCAGCCTAATTGCTGCGGCTGCCGCCTCTTGTTGTATGAAAAGTTCAAGAGGCGGAAGGCACAGCATGGCTTCCATCGCTGCCGTGGGTGTTGTGCGCATGCACCCTGTGGTCGCAACGCACGCTAGACGCTGGAAACTTTGCAGTTTGTTAATAACTATGCTGAGTTTGGTCCTGGGCCACCATACTACTGCACCATAAGTTACCATAGGTCTTATTATAGCTGAGTATAGCCACAGCGTAATGTTAGGGTTGAGTCCCCATGTCTTACCTATGAGTCTGCGACATTGCCAAAAGGCTATACGAGCTTTATTTATTTTAAGATTAAGATGTTTGGCCCAGTTTAGCTTACTGTCAAGTGTGATGCCCAGGTATTTGACTTCTGTTGCCAGGGGTATTGGGGTGCTGAAGAGTTTTGGCAGTGTTAAGTCGCCTAACTTCCGTTTGTGTGTAAAGAGAACTAGCTCAGTCTTATTGGGATTGACGTTAAGCGAGAACTCTTTGCACCATCGTTCTATGATTTTGAAGGCATCTTGCATCAAACTGCATTGGGTGCTTTCGAATTTGCCGTCAATCAGCACAGTCAGGTCGTCTGCATATCCTACCGTGTAGTGCCCTGCTGTGTTTAGACGTCTGATGAGGTCATCCACCACAAGATTCCACAGGAGTGGTGACAGGACTCCTCCTTGAGGGCATCCTTTGGCTACGATGCCTCTAGTTGTGCTGTTTATAGTGAACTGGATGGCTCTATATTCTAGCATGTTGCCTATCCAGCTGCATAGAGTGGAGTCTACTCCCTGCCTGGTCAATGCTCTATTAATGCTCTCAAAGGTGGTCTTGTCAAAGGCCCCTTCTATGTCTATGAAGGCACCTAGGGTTGATGCCTTTGAGCTCATGGCGTACTCAATTTTGGAGACTACACTGTGTAATGCGGTCTCTGTGGATTTACCTGTCGTGTATGCATGTTGATGTGGGTGAATTGGGTGTTCGACTATAGTTGTACCCCTAATCTCCCTATCCACGAGTCTTTCCAGGGTTTTTAAAAGAAAGGATGTCAGACTAATTGGTCTAAATGATTTTGCGCTAGTGTAGTCCTCTCTTCCGGGCTTGGGAATGAAGACTACTTTAACCTCCCTCCAAATCATTGGGACATATTTGTGAGCAAGACTGGCTCTGAATATGTCTATGAGGAAGGGTGTTAGGGTTTCACCCGACCATTGCAGGAGTCCCGGGAAGATGTTGTCTATTCCTGCGGATTTGAATGGGGAGAAGCTGTTTATGGCCCATGTTAATTTGTTTTTTGTCACTACTTTGTCAGCTGCAGTCCAGTCCGAATCTGTAGGGTTAGTGTGTTGTTGTGTATCCCAGTTGACGTGGTTCATAATTCGTGAACCTGGAAAGTGAGTATTGAGCAAAAGTTCACTAGTCTCTGCGTCATTCTGGGTGAAGGTGTTGTCAGGTTTCTTTAGGTGTCCCAAGTCCCTGTCCGGTTCTCTGGAGAGGACCTTCTTGAGCCTGGCTGCTTCTGTTGTGGATTCGATACCACTGCAGAAGTTCCTCCATGATTTTCTTTTTTCCTCCCGAATGCTATGCTTATATTGGGCTAGAGTCTCTTTATAAGAGTCCCAGTCACTCTCTACTCGAGTGTTTTTTGCCCTGTTAAAAAGTTTCCTTACCCTTTTTCGAAAACTTTCGAGTTTAGGGCACCACCAGCTGCTTTTGTTTTGTTTGTACTTTGAGGGGTCGCTGAGTGGACAGGAATTATGATAGTTGTTTGTTAGACACGAGTTGATGGTGTTTACCCAGGACTCGATTTCCCCTGTTGTGTTTATGTTACCAGGCGTTTGCATAGTACTTAGACAGTTACGTACCTTTTCCTGGAAAAGCGATTTGTCGGTTTTCCTGGGGTTCCGTTTGGGCTCCGGTCGCCGGAGATTTCCCTGCAGCTTGGCTTGTATCCATCTGTGGTCTGAACACGAGGCTTCCTTGGAGACGTGCCAGTCAGATAGGGAGCTGGCTATCGTGCTGGATGATAGTGTCAAATCTATGATGGTTTGGTAGCGCGAGGAGACAAACGTGGGTTCGTTACCTCTGTTAATGATTACAAGGTTAGTACTGAGGAGAAAGTCTGCAAAGTCCTCACCCCTCTTGTTGTTTGTCTTGCTGCCCCAGAGCAGATGATGGGCGTTGGAGTCCACCATGATAATTACCGGTTGGTTGTTGTCTTCGCTGGAGCGGACGAGGTCCTCCAGTGGTCTAGTTGGAGCCTCCTCCTCTCCAGGCAGGTAGGACGACGCCATCAGGATGTGTTGGGTCCCCAGTTCCGTATCCCTAGATACCCTGATGGTCGTCAGGTCCCTAGAACAGTGCTGTGTTACAATACTTGTACTTAAATGTCTGGGTACATATATGCACGTTCGGGGACTGTTGATCGCGGTGTTAAGAATGATTTTACCACCTAGGTTACTCAGACCGCAAATTCTATCTTTCCTGATCCACGGCTCTTGGATCAGTGCTATGGTGTCCGGGTTTTTCTCCAGCTGTCTGCGCAAGGAAGCCGTTGCAGTTTGACTGTGCTGGAGGTTGATTTGGATAAGGTTGATTGGTTTGTTACCTGCCATTAGTCCTCCTCGGAGTCCAGGAGAGAATCCTCATCCTGGAGGGTGGTGGGCCTCGCCCTCCACTGGAGGTTGGGTTGGTGGTCGGGCGCCCCGGGTTCCGGAGTGGCCATGATGGGCCCGTCGTTTGACGGACGAACAACCGTCCGGTCATCCACTGATTTCTCAGCTTCCCTGCCAGGCGGTTGCTCGCCCGTCAACTGCAGGCTTGTTGCCGGCGCCTCTTGAGCAGCGACTCCCACCGCATCGGTCTCCATCTCGACCGGTGCAGCGGGGGGCGCCTGAACTTCAGGGGTTTTTTGGGGGGGGGGGCTCATTGACAAGTTTGCCTCCTTCCGCGAAGAACTTCAGGTAAATACAGCCTAGGCGGTAATTTACCCTCCTTCCTCGCGGAAGGATCTCCTTGTTCACGGTCTCCTCGGGAATTCCCAAGGTTATGAAGATGCTTTCCGGGTCTCCCCGACGCTCCTGACTGTACAAGACCCACTCCGGGACCTTGTACTGAGGGTTGAATCCTCTCAGGACCCGACTCAGGTCCAGCAGGCTGCTGGAGCATTCGGGGACCAGCAGGGCACACTTGATCAGGCGGGTCACCTCGTCCTGCCTTTTGACCAGAAGTCTGCATCCCTCCCACATGGGTGGTAGGTATGCGACCGTTCTTCGCAGCCAATCGACGGTCTTTGCGTTTTCGCACCATACTTTGAGCATGCCGTCTGCTAGGAACGGATTGCCGCGGAACGCAACCGGAACCTCGTCAGTAGAGTTCAAGGCGTGGGCCCACGCCAAGTCTCCGAGCTTCCGCTTGATTTGTTCCGCTCTATCCGGCGTTAATTCGCTGAGCGGTTCCGCGACGATGGCCATGCACAGATTGCGCATGCACGCGTCCGCGTAGCTCGGGGCAGTTAGCCTCACCGACTCGTCCCGGACGCGTTTGGAGTCGCCTCTGGGCGACTTGGCCTCGTCTGATCTTCCTCGTTTAATGCGGGGCACTGTGGTGGGTTTCATCGACGCCGGTGCGCCTGCGACTCCCCCACTGCCCTTGTTGCTGGCAGGCGGATTTTGAGGGCCGAACTGTCCCCGTTTTTTCCCTCTGGGGTTCCCCCCACCTCTGCCAGTGGAGTGAGGTTTTCCTCTAGCTACTGGTGGAGTTCCAACCTGTAGCTTCCCACCAGGCAGGGTGGTTTGAGCTGCGGCTCTGGGGTTCCCGGCGGTCCCGACTGAAGAGCTTGCGCCCCCCCCAGTGGTTGTCTGGGGTAAGTCAGGAGTCACCTGAGGTCTGTCCACAGGGGCAGGTTCGCCTTCCTCCCTACCCGCCTCACCGCTTTTTCCCTTGTTGAATTTGGTCATCCGCGCGGTATTCCTGCGCTGCTGCCTATTTTGTTGCTGTGCGTTTCTCTTCCTGTTCTGGGGGTTCTTCTTCCTTGAGGGAACGAGCTCCCAGGAGGAGTGGTGGGCTGGGGCACTGTTGTCCATTGCCTCACCGAAACTACTGAAGTTGTAGGCTGGGAATTCCACTGCCTTTGATGTGGAGGCCGAAGCCTGTTGGTCGAGGGTGACTGCGGTCGAGACCGCAGAGCCCGAGGGGAGTTCCCCATCCCTCCCTACCAATTTTTTCGCGGGTGACTGTTTTCCGGTTTCGCCGAAAAGATCCATTCAAGTTGTTTGTTTTTCTTCACCCTCCGACGTCCCACCCGCCGTGGAGTCCTCAAAAAAGGGGGATGCCCATAGATGGACACCAGGTTAATCGGAGGGTATAGCGCCCGGAACGAGCTGGTTCACTCTTGGGGCGCCGCACCCGCGAGCAGGTAACGGTCACGCTTGGACCAACCCAGTCACGTAGAAGGTCCAAGACGCTCCGGCCCGCTGCGGGCACAACGCCCTAGGGGCACTAGCCTGCATCCATCAGACTGAACGCAACAGCCGCTTGATCGCAGCGCGGCTACGCTGCGACCGCCCGTTTTGGGATGAATCTGAGGCCAAAGCAGCGTGTTGCACCTCGCGGAGATACTCAGCTACCAGGATCCCCATCTCCCCCCTCACGGGTTTCCACGCACGGCACAAACACGTGGGTGGTCAATAGCCCTGCCATCCAGCATATCTTAGCGATGGCGGGGGCGCAGCGACTTGACCACAGCATCGCATGCGTCTTGTAGGATGAGGGGCAGCCGAGGCAGTATGTTGCACTCCCGCGAGGTCGGCCATGTGTGTACCCCGGGATCGGAGGTGCTCAACTGCCAGACTCCCCCCCACCCAGGAGAGGGCTGGGTGGAATTGGGTAAGATAGGTAGCCGGTGGGGGTTGGGTTCTGGGGTGTGAGGATGGGCTGGATTGAGACCGCGGCTTTGTTGCCCGTTACAATGCTCGCAGGAGAAGCTCTTGGTAAAGTGTCCGGCTACGTCAACCGCTCACGAACCAGTCACCGGACCTGGTCGAGAGCGGTTGATAAACTCGACTCTCGCAAGCCACCACGCCCCGACAAGGCGCCTTCTCTTCGTGATGGACTGTTTGAGCTTAACCAGGAAAGGTTCAAAGTTTACCTCGAGCAATCCAGGTCGACAGTAGCCGGAAAACCAATCGCAACCGTGGCTGATGAAGCCCCTTTTAAATTCTGGGGCAAAAGGATCACCAGCAGAGGAAAGGAGCATCCTACTGATGATATTGTCCAACTTTTCGAAGAGAACCTCCGCCAAACTGACAATCTTCCCCTCCTGGGTACACAAAAGGCATGGATTTACGATAACTATCTGACATCAAAACTTTCATGGCCATTTCTCGTCTACGACTTCACAAAGCAAAAGCTGACTAAATTAGACTCTTATGTGACCAGATTCCTGAAGTCATGGTTCGGACTGGCTCACCCGGCTGACTCGTCAACGCTGTACAGATCTCACAATAACTTTGGACTGAACATTAAGAAACCGTCGATATTTTATCAAAAGGCGAGAATAGCCAAACGATGTATACTCAAAGACTCCAATGATAGCGCTATTCAAGCCGTACCCAACACATCGCTATCAGATGAACTGGAATCGAGACTCGACTTCTACAAATCATTCCAAGTTGGTACACGCACCAATAGATCTGGACTGGGCATAGAAACAGCAAAGTCTGATAAAGAAATACTGAAAGGTTTTGCTCAGGAGGACATGGAACAAGGTTTCAAACTTCACGCCTTAAACCTAGAAATGCAGAATGACTGGCTAACAGTGGGCGACTTCTGCATCCCTCCTGCATTGAAGTGGAAATCCATAATATACAACTGGTCCCCTGAGCTGCTTAAGTTCTACTTAAATGCATTCTAGCTTACTCTCCCCGACCCGAGTAACCTAGTTAAATGGGGGAAATCTACAAATAGACTATGCCCGTCATGTAAGGAGTTCGTAGGCACGGCCAAACATTTGTTATGCGGATGCAAAATACTACTTGAGCGAGGCCAGTATTCCTACCGTCATGATAAAGTCCTCCAAATCATCAGAGAGGCCATCAACCTGTCAATTGCACGGACCAGGAAAGGGCAAACCAGTAGCGGCTTCCAGAAGGTCAACTTTGTGAAACCTGGAGCCAATAAGCTGCCCAAAGATAGGACTAAACCTTCTTCAATTTTGGGAGCAGCAAAGGATTGGGAATTGTTGATGGACACACATGAGAAGCATTACCAAATGCCTTCGGAAATCTGTACCACAGCATTAAGACCGAATATACTCATATTCTCAAAAGCGACAAAGCATCTAGTACTTTCAGAAGTATAAAAATTTCAAAAGAAAATTCGTCAGCCTCGGTTGCTCAGTGGCGCGGTTGGTTAGTCAACTGTTATTAAGCGACGCTGAGCGCGGTCAGTGATTGGATGGGTGACCGCTCGACCGTTGGAGGCTGACCGTGGTTCGGATTCCACGTTAAACTGTAGGTCCCTTCCCTTCTTACCTTACTAGGTGGTAGGGTTTATCCCGGCCGGGTTGATACCACCGCACTGAACGAAACGTCGGTCGAAACGGCTATGTAAATAGTTCGTGTTTTCCGTCCAGTTTAGTGTAGCCGACATGAGATGAAGGGAAGCACTGACATGGCACCTAGTTCACCCTGTGTTATGGGCTGACATCACGGATGTTGTAGGTGATGTAGCCAACCGTGTAAGGTTCCATAAAAATAAAAAAATAGTACTTGTTTAACTTACAGTTCCTTGGGAAAGTAACATACCGAAGGACCACAACATCAAACTTAACAAGTACTGCAACTTAGTAGACCGGATTGTGAGAAACGGATTCAAGACTGATCTCTTCACTGTGGAAGCCGGAGCAAGAGGACTACCAGCGAAGTCGCTCTACAGTCTCTTCAAGAATCTAGGGCTCCCAAGATCGACGCTAAGCTCATATATGGAGAGAGCTTCGAAAACGTCACTGGCAGCATCCTACAGAATATGGATAGGTAGAGAGAGGGAGGTCGAGAGCGGGACTGGTGGTTTCCCCGCGTCCTAGTCAACGCAGACTAGCTGACGAGGGCTTGATGTGTCTTGTCGCATCTTCAGGCGGAATAACACCTGGTCTGCCAGCATCTGCCTGCCTTCGGTTAATACTGCCGATTTCTCAGAGGCGCCGGTATGTCCCAGAAAACACTCTTACATTAGGTATACGACGATCAGGGTAAGGATGCGCGTATTCCCTTTGTGCCGCAGCGTCAACGCCGTCGCAAAATTCATAGCAAAACAGAATATCAGCGTGTTCTTCACGAGTGAATGCAGCCATTACTGCATGCACAACTCAAAAATAACGAACAATTTATAACAACAACAAGGAATCAACAACGTGGAATTCGTTTTACTAATTACTAATTTACTAATTTTGGCAAGAGACAAAACGGCCGATCCCAAGTAAACGTTCTCTCTGTGTCAGACGTTTCATTTTTCGTTCATTTTGAGCACGAGTCTGATACTTGATATCTGATAAAAAAATGTAACTTGTGTACAAGTGTACAACATTTGTACCTTTTCTGAAAGCTTATGAAATGATGAAGTTATTCCCATAATTTGCACGCCACGTGTCGTAAAATTTTTTTTAGTAATCCTCTTCGATTTAAATAAATTTTGTGGTTTTTTTTGCATAACCTGTGATTTATGATCTTTTATTTCTGAGATTACGGATATTTTCAGCGCACATATTTTTTTGAAGTTGTCCCTTATTCGTCAGCTTTTAGAAAATAGCTTAAGTACCCAGAGTGGAGTATTTATTTTATAATTATAATTTTTTGGTAACAAGACAGAAAATAAAAAAAAAAATTTAAAACCTAAATAACTCAAAAACTATCGATTTTGGACCCATAGTTTTTTGAGACAAATTTGTTGCAAATTAGCTCTAGAATTACCCCTTAGAAGGAATGTATCGAATTACCAAACACCCTGTATACACGGTGAACAAAAAACCTGTCAAACACCCGAAGGCAGGAAGTACAGTATCAGATACTGAATCGGATAGGCTAGTTTTTTTTTTAATTCGGACAAAATTTTTCAATAAAAAAATTGAATTAGTATCTCTACCTTTTACTTCTAATGCAAAAGTCTCTAGGAGGCGCGGCGGCGCGGCGGCCGCGACACAAAGCGCCCGCCACCGCCTCGCCGCCATTGTCATAAATTATCTTGAGGCCACATTGAATGAAGTGAAGGCAGAGACCGTGTTCTTATGTCTTTAGTGAAATTCTTTGTAAAATAATTTGCCGATTTTAATATTTTTTTTTGTCTTCTGTACTGAAAATGAAGTCGGTAAGTGCTTTGAGGTCTGTTAGTGTGCAACAAACTATTATTTTGTATACCTAATAAGTTTTAGAATATTACCTAGGAAACTGATAACACGTGCTTAAGACATATGGTAGTAGGGTTTAACTTCACATCACTGTTATGATGGCATGCAGACATAATTTAGTTATTTCAAGACATCTTGATACTTAGGAATAATTGAAAAAGGGCATATTTTCATATAAATTTCGAAAAAAAAACTAGACTATCCGATTCAGTATCTGAAACTGTACTTCCTGCCTTCGGGTGTTCGATAGGTTTTTTGTTCACCGTGTATTTTTTTTTTTATGTTTTTTTTTTTATGGAACTTGACACGGTTTGCTACATCACCTACAACATCCGTGATGTCAGCCCATAACACAGGGTGAACTATATATCGTCCCTCCCATGCAAAAACGACGAATGTGCAAAAAGGTCATTCGGGGATAATAGTAACTATTATTGTGTTGTATTGTGTATTATTATGTACTGTTGTGAGAGTTTTGTGCTAAAATAACCAATGTTACAAATTCGTGACTATGGCATGGCTAAAATTCAAGAACTTCTAAATTATCATAGAATTATTTCACGAATAGAACATTACTGTGTTTGTGTGTTTGGCACAGTAAAATCGAAAAAAGTCACATTCGTTATTATTTTCACAAAAAAATATCTCTGAGTACCGATCATTTAGAGATTCGTGACTTTGACATTGCAAAGATTTGATAAAAATTTATGAAATTACATCAAAAGGTCATTTTCGCCAAAATTGCACATTCGTCGTTTTAGCATATCATCTTATGCGGAGTTCTTAGTTCAATTTGCTTGAATTTGTTGTGTTTGGAATGAAAACACGATGGAACGCTAAGTAATTTTCATTTTACAAGTGTTTGTCGAAGTTAGGGAACGATTTATCCGTGAAATATCGTGATTTTTTCAACACAATAAGAAAAACCATTACAAAATTTTTGAAATTGGAGCGGTCGAAATGCTATTTATTTTCACCAAAACCATTGAAAGTTGATTGAAATCGTTGAATTATTTCATTGAGAATATTGTAAAAACTTTAGATTTGTGCTAAAGAGGACAAGGAATTAAATTTTCCGACAAATACAAAGTGCTACACTCGGCGCACCTCAATGAGGCCGATGGCAGTCTAGGAGTTTTCAGTCACGTGACCACGTTCTTGGGCGCACTCGGCAAGCGTTTGTTTCTCAGCTAAGCGCAAACTGCGGCGATCAAGGCGATCACGGCGGTGGCGGTGGCGGTGGCGATCAGATAGGTTATATGCAATTGTGTGTGCAAGCGCACACTGGCGCGGGCGATCGCTGCACGCGTGCGGTCAGTGCGCGGTCCGATCGCGGCGGTGGCGGCGGTGGCGATCAGATCGCGCCTGCAGCATCTGATCGCGTGATAATCATAGGAACTGACGAAAGGATGGAGGAAATAATTATAAACGAGGTCTACAATCACTCAATTCTATACAATACTGCTCACACGGAATTAAAAAAAAGTAAAACAAAAGTAAAAAAAAGTAAAAAATAAAAAAAAAAGTTTAATTTTGTAGTAAAAAAAGGAAAATTTCTTCAATTTTGTAGTTAAAAGTACGAAAATTACGAAATTGCGCAACCACCGCGGCACCACCGCCGTCGAATCTGAACGCTCTGATCTGCGCGACTTTTGAACGCCACCGCCACCGCTGCTTTGGCCGCCACCGCTGTGACCGCCACCACCGCGCCAATTTGCGCTTAGCTTAAGAAAGGTAGGTATTGTAAATGTATTTATTATTGATTTACTAGATATTCCTAAAAGTGGGCAAGTGTGAGTCGGACTTGCGCCCAGGGTTCCGTATCACCACGTAATTTTCGATTTTTTTTTATTTGTTGTTTTACTTTTTCTGTTACTTTTTTGAGTTTGCACAATAATTAAACCAAGTTTGTGTTGCAGTGTTGACTTTGTAGATTTTTCCGGAGAAGAAACTTTTTTTTTCTAGAATGTTGATGTTTTTTCGCCGGAATCTTACGCGTTTTTCACTAAAGTCGATAAGTATTTCCAGGGGGAAAAAAAAACCTTTTTTTATTTTCTAGGACATTGCAGTTTTTTGCCGAAATCTAATTCCTATAGCAAATATAAGACTAAACTCGATGTTTCCGGAGAAAAAAAATTTATACACTTTTTTATTTTCTGAAATATTGGTTTTTTTGCCGGAATCGTACTTCTAGACGACCTTGGGAGAGGCCTATGTCGAGCAGTAAACCGTTACAGGCCGAAGATGATGGTGATTTCCATTACAGTCTGCGCGCTCGAGTTGGTTCGCGAGGTCCGTTAGCGCGCGGAGGCCGCGGCGGTGGCAACAACGCTCAGAGGGGCGCGCCGGTCGAACCGGACGCCTTTTTTTTTTTTATTGAAACTGACACGGTTGGCTGCATCACCTACAACGTCCGTGATGTCGCCCATAACACCGGGTGAACTTGGTGCCACGTCAGTGCTTCCCTTCGGTCGTGCCGGCTACACTGAACTGGACGGAAAACGCAAACTATTTACATAGCCGTTTCGACCGACCTTTCATTCAGTGCGGTGGTACCAACCCGGGCGGGTTAAACCCTGCCACCTAGTAATATGATAAGGGAGTCATATCCCTTAGTTGCCTTTTACGACATACACGGAGAGAGATGCAGTGGGCTATTCTTTTAAAGTACCGGCCCCACACGGTACAACTTTTACGAGTAAGCAAAGTTCCATTTAGTTTTATTGTATGTACCTATGTGTAGCCGTGTGATTAGGGTTGCCATCCGTCCGGGTTTCCCCGGACAGGGTCAGGGTTTTTAGGGTGTCCGGGGAAGTCCGGGCGGGTTTTCTTAATCGTCCTAGGTTTTTAAATACCGTGCCAAATGTCCGTTTCTCAGGTCTCGGCTCGGCGAACCCATGCTAGTTTCTCATCTTTCTAAGTCTAATACAATGCTAAGAAAATTATTAAAATTAGAAAAATGCAAATCGAAAATCATGGAAAAAATACATCCCGACCAGGATTTGAACCTGGGTCTCTGGCTTGAGCCGCCAACGTGATAACCAACTGCACCACCGGGCCGTTACATATTATCTCCAAATTTTCGATCTATTGCCACTGCATCTTCATGAATGATGTCGCATAATTTTTCCGATCAGTCAACTTGCACGGTTCTACATTGAACCGAAGGTTCAATGTAAAATTTGGAGATAATATGTAACTTCCCGGTGGTGTAGTCGGTTATCGTGTTGGCGGCTCAAGCCAGAGACCCAGGTTCAAATCCTGGTCGGGATGTATTTTTTTCCAATGATTTTCGATATGCATTTTTATTTTATGTCCGGGTTTTTGTCCAAAATGTCAGGGGTTTTAGATGTTCCTGTCTTGTCCTAGTTTTACCAACATGAAGATAGCAAGTGACCCTATTTCCTTTCCAAAGCGGCTCAATCACCTTCAGTGAATAGGGAGTCTTAACAATTCACATGGCTAATCTCACTTGTAACAATGATATTTTAATCCTTTTATGGCCTTGGCTGGATTTCGATGATTACTGCTGAAAAATAAAAACAAAAATAAACCAACAAGACGATAACAGCCCTGCCTATCAGACCGTCAGTTTTATGACGCTTACTGTTTATTCATCCGTATTTGTAGTTTGTCTTAATTACACCGGGGTGGTAGATTTAAGGCTTGTCAGCCTCGATAGCTCAGTGGTGCAGACAGTCAACTGTCGCTATTGAATGTTAAGCAACGCTGGGTGCGTTCAGTACTTGGATGGGTGACCGCTGACCGTCGGAGGCTGACCGAGGTTCGGATTCCTCATAAAACTGTAGGTCTCTTCCCTCCTAATCTTAATTGGTGGTAGAATTTCAGTGCGGTGGATTGGTACCACCGCACTGGATGAAACGTCGGTCGAAACGGCTATGTAAATAGTTTGTGTTTTGCGACCAGTTCAGTGTAGCCGACACGATCAAAGGGGGGAAGCACTGACATGGCACCTAGTTCACCCGGTGTTATGGGCTGACATCACGGACGTTGTAGGTGATGTAGCCAACCGTGTCAGTTTCCATAAAAAAAAAGAAAGGCATTAAAATAGAATTTGATTGCCTACCATTTTTTTATGATATGGTGATCACCACGTGGTGGACACCACGTGATATGGTGCGTAACGAGGCAATCCGCCGACGCACTACAGTAGTCGATATTGGACACCGGGTGGCTAAGCTCAAGCGGCAGTGGGCCGGGCACGTTAGCCGAAGAGACGACGACCGTTGGAGTAACCGTGTCCTACACTGGCGGCCGTGGACTGCAAAACGGAGTGTGGGAAGACCACCCGCCAGGTGGGACGACGACATCAGTGACGTCGGCGGAAATCAGTGGTTCCGTACCGCTGAAGGCCGGGAGGACTGGAGGAAAATTGAAGAGGCGTATGTCCAGCAGTGGACGCTTACACGCTGACTGACTACCATTTTTTAACTTTTTTTTTTATGTAAACCAACATGGGTGGCTGTGTCGAGAGACCAATGTAACAGTTGACAGAGCCAAAAACCCCTCTCCTCGCGAAACCACGCTCAGTGAGGCGCCATGCCAGCAGATTTGCGGACTGTTGCTAGGCTGTCTAGCCCGTTGATACGACGTTTGAAGACACCCAGGTTAAAGGATTCGGGAAACGCACTCGCCGGGAGACAGTTCCACACGCTAGCGGTGCGACAAAGAAACGATTATTCTATTACTAACTATTCTATTGTCAGTGTGCCCGACGACGGCGCAGCGGTCGCCGGAGCCCGCGCGGTAGACGGCGTGCGTGGGCGGGGCGGCGTCGCGGGCGCGCGCGGCAGAGCTGGCAGCGCGCGAGGCGGTCCGCGAGCTGGCAGTCGAGGCGCAGGGCGACCGGCGGCCGCCGATGAGTAAGTAAAAGGATATTTGAATAATTTTTAATACATACATACATAACACACGCTGTATCCCGACAATTAGGGTAAGCAGAGTAATCGGTGTTGTGCCGCAAGAACTCTGGTCAATTACAGCACAACACCGACTAGCGCGTTTCGCAAAGTATTCGAACAAGATTAAATCGATCAAGCAGCAAGTGAGGCATGAAGACCCACCTGCTGCATGAGTCGGTGGAAGTACCGCGCCAAGGTGAGAGGTGGCGAGCCTGTCGCCCTTCAGCACGGCATCTTGTCCTTATCCCTTAGTCGCCTTATACGACATGCATGGGGAGAGATGCAGTGGGGATATTCTTTTTAAGTACCGGCCCCACGCGGTACCGAAAAAATTTAAGAAATACTCATAATTGCTTAATGTACAAATGTAATTTATGTCTCAGTGTCCACCTTGGCCTCGTCGAAAATTTGCCGCTCGCGGAGCCACCGGAGACGCCGCTCCACCCCCCGAAGCGCCGCCGTTTGGATCCGACCGCGTGAGTGTATTTTCTTGGCACATGTATAAGTCGTCGTGTGAATACATACGTTATGTTTTCATTGCATTTTCGGTGCAGACAGTCAACTGTCGCTATTGAATGTTAAGCAACGCTGGGTGCGGTCAGTCCTTGGATGGGTGACCGCTGACCGTTGGAGGCTGACCGAGGTTCGGATTCCTCGTAAAACTGTAGGTCCCTTCCTAATCTTACTTGGTGGTAGGGTTTAACCCGCCCGGGTTGGTACCACCGGACTGAATGAGACGTCGTCGGTTGAAACGGCTATGTAAATAGTTTGTGTTTTCCGACCAGTTCAGTGTAGCCGGCACGATCAAAGGGGGATGCACTGACGCGGCACCTAGTTCACCGCGGTGTTATGGGCTGACATCACGGACGTTGTAGGTGATGTAGCCAACCGTGTCAGTTTCCATAAAAACCAAAAAATAAGTTTTTACATCGGCTGCTAGTGTCCGTGTTTTCATTAGTTTGTGTTGTTTTAGGGCAACGAATAGACCAGCGACAGCTGATCCCCAACAGACACCGCAACACAGTCTGCCTCCTTCGGCCGTGTAAGTGTATTCTTGTTGGTGACCCGAAACTTACAGATGGTCTGGAGTCTCTGAGTCACAGACGATTTGTGGGTTCGCTTAGTCTGTTTTACAGATACTATCACGGACGCTGCTCTGCGGAACTAGCATCCCTTATTCCCTGCCACCCGTCCTGTCTCCGCATGACTCGTCGCAGAGAGACTCAGCACCGTTTAGTTGTTGCCATTGGGCTTTTGAGAACCCATCGGTTCTCTAAATCGTTTCTTTGTCGCACCGCTACAGTGTGGAACTGTCTTCCGGCGAGTGTATTTTCTGAATCCTTTAACCTGGGTGTCTTCAAGCGTCGTATTAACGGGCTAGACGGCCTAGCGACAGTCCGCAAATCTGATGGCATGGCACCTAACTGAGCGTGGTTTCGCGAGGAGAGGTGATTTTGGCTCTGTCGACTGCACCGTTGGTCTCTCGGCACAGCCACCCATGCTGGTTTACATAAAAAAAAATTAACAAATTGGTAATACACTTTTAATTTCCGTATTTCTTATTAACGATGTTTTATCATTATCATTACCTTTAATAAAATCCAACGTCTGCTTTCTGTATGTCTGTCTGTCCGCTTATAACTCGAGAACCACTGAACCGATTTTAATACAGTTTGCTTCTACGAATAGCTTGGTTCTTCCCATCAATTATAGGCTACTTTTCATCACGTTAAATGGCTTATGAGGTTAGCAGAGAAGTCAAATATGAGAGCGGGCGGAGCCGCGGGCACAGCTAGTTAACAATAAGAATATCATTTTTAAGCTATGAGGGGCCGGCATGGTCGATGATGGGGATGTGACTGCCGCTGCGTTCATCCGTGTCAAAGACCTTTTGTGACTTCAGTATTTTAATAGCAGTTCACCAAAGTTTCATGAGCTAACATCGCCAACTTTAAACTGAAATGAAAATGGACTTTTTGAAATGGAAAGTAAGAAAATATATATTTGCCCAGTACTATACAAAATGTTGTTAGAAATTCAGGCCTTATGCCCCCAAAATTGTTAATTGGACATGCAGACAGACAAGACGGACGGACGAATGTGTTGTGTATGTTGTGTTGTGTGCGTTTTATAACTGCGTTTATAACTGTGCTCGCCTTCCTTAATTTTTTTTATTTTTTTTATTGAAACTGACACGGTTGGCTACATCACCAACAACATCCATGATGTCAGCCCATAACACCGGGTGAACTTGGTGCCACGCCAGAGCTTCCCTTCGGTCGTGCCGGCTACACTGAACTGGACGGAAAACACAAACTATTTGCATAGCCGTTTCGACCGACCTTTCATTCAGTGCGGTGGTATCAACCCGGGCGGGTTAAACCCTACCACCAATAAGGGAGTCATATCCCTTAATTCTTTTCTTCTGTTTACTGTGATTGATTAGTTATAGGTTATTTAGGGTTTATTAGTGTATTGCGTACCTGGGCCTGACTTAAAATCAGCGTCCCTCTCATCGGCTCCAGGGCTCGGTGGGGAGGGACCAAGGCTGTGTCAGGTCCAATTTTTTCTTGACTATCTATTTACTGTTCTATGTGTTATTTAAACTCTCGTGTGTGTGTTAAACAAGAAAAATAAAAGTTATTCATTTTCATTTTAAAAGAGGTGTAGCAAACCGCGGAAGTTTCCATAAAACAATTTGCATCATAATTATTGTTTCCGTTCAGTTGTTGTTGTTGTTGATTTGGTTTGGGGTTGCCTCTAGGCCTACAAACTAATCCCGCTTGGTTGGGGACCTTCGTGCAAAACCCCGCAGTCTCCAGCTACCCCAGCCACCCTATGTCTTCCATGAAAGCCACAAGTCGACCGGGGTGTCTGCAGACCGCCGCCCTTAGTCGCCTTTTACGACATACACGGGGAGAGGTGCAGTGTGGCTATTCTTTTAGAGTACCGGCCCCACACGGTACGGTTGTTGTTTCCGTTCAGTCCCACTGAGTCTCCGGTCACCAGCGGCGGCGACCTCGAGAGTTCGGTTGCCGGGAGCGGCGAGGCGTGGCTGTCGTCCGCCGAGCCTCCGCATCCTCCGGCCCACGACGCGGCGAGCGGCAGCCTCACTCCTGCCGCTGCCGGCGTCGCGACGATCCCCCCTCCGCCTGCTTGGTGAGTGTATGATTTTTTTTTTTTTTTTATGTATACCACAGAGCATCAAATGCGCGCGTCCCTCCTAGAGGCGCCCTGAGCACGATTTCTCTACAACGCCGTTGAAGCCTGTGGGCGTGGCCTATGACTTACATATGTGTGTTGTGCGTGTGCATTTGTTTTGTGCGTGTGCCTAACTTGCTCCTGTTTGTGTGTAGTGTCGATACTAGCACACACACACACATACGAAGCGCTAGCAGCACTGCGTGTAGTTTTTGGGTTTCAAATATTATCGCTTAGGGCGTCTCTAGTAGGGGGCGCCCGCGGTAGGTATTTGATGCTCTGTGATGTAAACCAACATTGGTGGTTGTGTCGAGAGACCAATGGTACAGTCGACAGAGCCAAAAACCCCTCTCCTCGCGAAACCGCGCTCAGTGAGGCGCCATGCCAGCAGATTTGCGGACTGTTGCTAGGCTGTCTAGCCCGTTGATACGACGTTTGAAGACACCCAGGTTAAAGGATTCGGGAAACACACTCGCCGGTAGACAGTTCCGCACGCTAGCGGTGCGACAAAGGAACGATTTTGAGAACCGATGGGTTCTCAAAAGCCTAATGTCAACAACAAAAGGGTGCTCAGTTACTCTGCGGCGAGTGCTGCGAAGATAGGTCGGATGGCAAGGAATAAGGGCCGAGACTAGGCCTGCCACCCCTCCGGGTTTGACCCGGAGTCTACGGGTTTGAATGGTGTATATCCGGGCTACGGGTTAGCATCGTATTTCTCCGGGTCAGACCAGGCGGGCGGTGCGTGGAACGCACGCACGTCGTCGTCGTCGCGAGCGTCAATGAAAGCCGGCTTTCGCCCGCCGCTCGAGTCGAACCGAGCGAGCGGTGAATTCGGCTTGACTGACTGAATCACTGGACTGAATGATCGGAGCGGAGTGGGTGGACATCGGACGAATCGGACGCGCCGTGCATTAATTAACGAAACCTCTAAAAATTTAAAAGTTTCGGAGAAAAAAAAAATTTCCCATACAAAATTAATTTTTCATAGAAAAGAATTTTTTTTAAAGCACCACAATATTGGTTTTGAATATAAATGTATGTAAAAACAAGGGAAGTGGTACGGGGGAATGTTTTGGTGGTTTAAAAAAAAATAACCAGGGTTAATTTATAACCTAACCTAATGTTGAGGCGGTGCATGTCGTTTTTGCATAAATTCCTATTAAAAATAATTTTTTTGGTGCATTTAAAAAAAAAATCGAAAATTTTATTTGTATTAAATATATTTTTTTTCTCCGAAACTACGCGTTTCCGGCAAACAATTCTTCCAATATAATTCATCTTTTATCTAGGCCGACACAATAAGCATACCAGCAATGTTCGATCTATTTCCCGCTAATCAAATACTCACCCAAATTTTGAATTTCCTGAATACTCCGGGTCTGCAATTTTTTAAAGGTGGCAGCCCTAGCCGAGACACATAACGGCGTTGCGACGCCGCAACGCTAAAATCGGCAGTTTGCGTTGCTTATTTGTATATTCTTATTATGAAGGCCACTGCCGATTTTAGCGGCGCGACGCTGCAACGCTAAAATCGGCAGTTTGCGTTGCTTATTTGTATAGACTTATTATGAAGGCCACTGCCGATTTTAGCGGCGCGGCGCCGCAACTCGGTTATGTGTTCCGGCCCTTAGGGAAGCAAGTTCCTCCGAGCAGCGTCCGTGACTGATAGTACCTGTAGAACAGACTGAGTGACCCTACAAATCGTGACTGAGAGACTCCAGATCATCAGTCAGTTTCGTGTCTCCCACCAGACGGACAGATACTGGTGGCTGCCTGTCAGATTGTATTTATTAATTTTTATTTTTTTATGGTAACTGACACGGTTGGCTACATCACCTACAACTCCCGTGATGTCAGCCCATAACACCGGGTGATCTTGGTGCCACGTCAGCCTTCCCTTCGGTCGTGCCGGCTACACTGAACTGGACGGAAAACACAAACTATTTACATAGCCGTTTCGACCGACCTTTCATTCAGTGCGGTGGTACCAACCCGGGCGGGTTAAACCCTACCACCTAGTAATATAAGAAGGGAGTCATATCCCTTAGTCGCCTTTTACGACATACACGGGGAGAGATGCAGTGGGGCTATTCTTTTAAAGTACCGGCCCCACACGGTACAAATAGTTGTAATTTGTTTTCTTCTTCTGTAGCTCCTTTAAATGTCCCCACTGCTGAACTTATGCCTCCTTCTCTGTCGTTATGTATGAGGACGCTTTCAGTCCTACATTTTACACAGCGACCAGCCGCCGGCTTGGAAGCAATCACTAAGACTGATAAGTTTATAATGTGGAATACCTCTCAAGCACCACCAAACGGAAGCCACTGACATGGAACCTAGTTCACAATAGTCAGTCTCGATAGCTCAGTGGTGCAGACAGTCAACTGTCGCTATTGAATGTTAAGCAACGCTGGGTGCGGTCAGTACTTGGATGGGTGACCGCTTACCGTTGGAGGCTGACCGAGGTTCGGATTCCTCGTAAAACTGTAGGTCCCTTCCCTCCTAATCTTACTTGGTGGTAGGGTTCAACCCGCACGGGTTGGTACCACCGCACTGAATGAAACGTCGGTCGAAACGGCTATGTAAATAGTTTGTGTTTTCCGACCAGTTCAGCGTAGCCGGCACGATCAAAGGGGGAAGCACTGACATGGCACCTAGTTCACCGCGGTGTTATGGGCTGACATCACGGACGTTGTAGGTGATGTAGCCAACCGTGTCAGTTTCCATAAAAAAAAAAATCAAGGTGTCATGGTCATCACGGCGGGTGGTCTTTCCACATTCCGTTTTCATATTCTGAAAGTTTATTATTCTTTGTCAGCTTCGTCGAATGCGATGGTAGCGGGCAGAGCAGCCCCTCGTCGCCCTCGACTCTTCCTCAGTGTCGTGGGCGCACGGACGCCCCAATTGGCGATGTCGTAAATTTTGGTGAGTTATATTTTCTTTCTTAACCCAGTTTAGTCGAGAGTATATTGTTTAGTTAGACGATCACAGCTCGGCCTTCGGCCTCGCTCTTAGTGGCTTGCTTTATTTGAAACTACGTTGTTGCGTAAACGCAGTTTCGACTTCGATATCATACATACATACATAACTCACGCTTTTGTATCCCGACAATCAGGGTAAGCAGAGTAATCGGTGTTGTGCTATAAGTTCATACATACATACATACATACACATACATAACGTCACGCCTGCCTGCCTCCCAGTGGGGCAGGCAAAGACAACGGACCCAACCCACGCAAACAACCCAACCGCCACGCGCCCCGATCCTGACACACTTTTGCCGCCTCTTCCACTCACATAATGTTCTTCATACATGCTCGTCAGTTACGGGTACTACGCACCTGACCCTCTTCGAGCACATGCCCGATCTGGTCCAGGTACTTCGATATCACCCTTAGTATATTATGTTTTAGACGGAGTATATCGCCTACGTACCGTGTGGTGCCGGTACTGTACCGTGTGGTGCCGGTACTAAAAAAGAATAGCCCCACTGCATCTCTCCCCGTGCATGTCGTAAAAGGCGACTAAGGGATAAGGACAAGATGCTGCGCTAAAGGCGACAGGCTCGCCACCTTTGCACGGTACTTCGGGTCTACGG
Source organism: Nematopogon swammerdamellus (assembly GCA_946902875.1). Lineage (NCBI taxonomy): Eukaryota > Metazoa > Arthropoda > Insecta > Lepidoptera > Adelidae > Nematopogon > Nematopogon swammerdamellus. The sequence goes on from OX336352.1 coordinate 20,765,252, forward strand.
GTCTTCGTGCCTTACTTGCTGCTTGATCGATTTAATCTTGTTCGAATACTTTGCGAAAAGTGGTGGTCGGTGTTGTGCTGTAATTTACTAGAGTACTTGCAGCACAACACCGATTACTCTGCTTACCCCGATTGTCGGGATTCAGCGTGTGTGATATGTATATGTATGTAATGTATATCGCCTACTCTAATGGAGATCTGCGATTTTGTATAGCACATAGGTTGTCTTCCCAATGGATAAATTGTCTCACTCTCTATGTATAAACAATACAAAGGATTCTTTAAATAGGCACATATTTTGTTCTCCCGAAGGAAGCGAAGAGTCGAGTGACGACGACGAAGAAGCCCAACCGCCAATATCATCCTCAGTCTATCACCCGCGTTCGGCGAGGCATCTCTGGAGGTACCTCACCTCCAGAGAATCGGACGAGGAGGAGGACTCCGAGTTCGCCGAGTGGGCCGCCGCGGGCACAGCCGAGAGGAACGCCGAGGGGAACGCCGAGGGGGAGCCGCGGTCGCCCTCTGAAAATTCAGCGCCGATGCCGGAGGCCCCGCATATCGCTTCGCCGGAACCGCAGTTGGGGGAGGCAGAGGAAGTTGAAGGTGCGGAAAACATCTTCGACTTCCGCTGGAGATCGTTTCCTAATCCGCCTATCCCGCCTGCGGAGAGGAGGGAACGCTTCACCGTCCCCAATTGTGGGCCGACGAGGAGATATGACACGCCGTACGATGTGTTTGTGGAAATATGGGACAGAGCCATTATGCAGCACATTGCCAATGAGACGAACCGGTATGCACGGGAGTTGATTAACCTGGTGTCTGTTGACGGGGCGATACCCACTCATAGTAGGATCGGACGTTGGAAGGACACGGACGTGGACGAGCTATACGCTCTTTTTGCATTGATTCTCGCAATGGGAATCCTTGTAAAAAGCCGTATAGTTGACTACTGGACTGACGCGGACGCACCCAACGTATTTGGGACACCAGGTTTGGCTGCGCAGATGAGCCGGGACAGATTTAAACTCCTGTGCAAGTGCCTTCATTTCAATGACAATGGGCTGCTAGACCGACAGACCCTCACCCGACCGCAGGCGAAGCTGTTTAAGCTGCAGCCTGTGATCGATCACCTGAACAGAAAGTTCTCAACACTTTACGTGCTCGCTCAGAATATTTCCCTGGACGAATCTCTCAAGCCGCGGAAGGGCCGGTCGGATATCAACCAGTTCATCCCTAATAAGGTCGCAGAAGTAGGTGTGAAAACCTACGAACTTTGCGAGTCCCAGACTGGGTACCTCTGGCGTTTCGAAGCTTACGCCGGGTCCGACGGACACAACCAGCAGGATTCCCCCATCGGTGGGTCTATAGCCCAATTGGTTGTGAGACTCCTGAGTGGGCTCGAGCGCAAGGGGCATACAGTCTGGATGGACAATTTTTATAACAGTCCCGCTCTCGCAAGACGTTTGAAGAGGCAAGGGTTCGACGTTGTGGGAACCCTTCGGACCACCAGGCAGCTCGTGCCTGTTGAGATTTCACAACTTCTGAATAGGCAGACGGCTGTCGGGGAGATCGCCGGTTGCACGTCGGGCGACGTTGACATCGTGGTATGGCGGGATAGGAAACGCGTGGCGATGTTATCCACATACCACGGTGTCGCTGCCGTCGACGTTAGGGGTGTCCGCAAACCGAGCATCATTGCCGACTGTAATGTCTTCATGGGAGGAGTTTATAAGAAGGAGCAATTGCTGGCTGGCTTCCCTATTGAGCGGAAGCGGACGATGATCTGGTACGAGAAGTTTTTCAGGAGGTTGCTAAATGCTAGCACCTTAAATTCCTACCTTCTGTATGGAAAAAATAGGTGCGATCAGTTGGATTTCCGCATGGATCTGGTGAAGGAGCTGCTTCACCGCCATCAGAAGCGGCAACTACCCATCCGCTCTGAACTTAATGTACCCGGCCGTCCAGCGTGCCTCCTCCGCTTGTCGGCGGAGACATTAGACCACATGCCCCGTCAATATCCTCCCATGAGCGGAGCGGGACACCAAAAAATGAGGCGCAAGTGTGTTTTGTGTTCTAAGCGCACCAATACCTATTGCTCGGGGTGTCGGCTAACGTTGTGTAACTTCACGTGTCATATTGACTTTCACAGGTAGCCTCGTTTTTTGCGGACAAGCTCGGCCTTCGGCCTTGCTAGACTCAGGTGTGCTCGGCCTTCGGCCTTGTCGTGTCCAGGTGTGCTCGGCCTTCGGCCTTGCCGTGTCCAGGTGTGCTCGGCCTTCGGCCTTGCCGTGTTCAGGTGCAGTACAAACGGACAGATAACATATTCAAGCCCATTTACGTGCCACCTCACAATACTGACGTAGACGTATTTTTTTTATCCTTTTTAAGATAGATAGAAAATTCTTTATTGCTCCAGTAAACATTAAACAGTAACAAATACATTGGAAAATTTACATAAAGTGCAAAGGCGGACTTATCCCTTACAGAGATTTCTTACAGTCAACCTTTGGATGTTTGAGATTCGATAATATAGTGGAATGTAAGTAGGTAGTAGCAAAAGAGTTGAGCGTGACAATTGAAGATAAAATAATAATAAGAATACTTATTAACAATACATATAAGTACATGCTAGTAAAATATAAGCCATACATGTTATATATAAATTAATAAATATATAGAATATTATATACAAATATATATACATACATACATACTTGTCCATCCAGGTAAGTATGAAACAAAGTAGTTTTTTGTTTTTTAGGTTTTTAACTTTTTTAGTAGAAGATCTCGGCCTTGGGCCTTGCTCTATTCATATATACTCGGCCTTTGGCCTTGTCGAGCTCGGGCGTAGTACAGACGGACAACATATTCTACAATGCATCGTCGGGGCCGCGGCGTTGACTTATCGGAAACGTGGCCAATATATGGATATGTGGACGATGTTTATTGTATTAAGCATATGGCAGTCATACTGCACTCGAACTTGTTACAAATTGTTCTATCCGGTTCGATTACACCCACGAAGAAGAACCGGCAAGAAACTTCGCAGGGTATTTTTTCCATCAATATTCCATCCGAGGCCATAGCTTGAAGCTGAATGTCACTGTCAGCTCAACAAATCCGAGACGAAACTTCCTGTCAAATAGTGCAGTGGAAATGTGGAACAAACTGCCCGAAGATGTCGTACAAGCACCCACCACCAATTCCTTTAAAAACAGGCTCGACAAACACCTAAAAAAAAACACCAAACTAAACTAACATAAAAATAACAAAGCACCAGTGAACTTAGACATGAACACATCAGCCTAGGCTGTTCGTTCATCAAATAAATAAATAAATAAATAAATAAATATTATTACTTGTACATACATATTTTAGTGACTATCCACAAAATATAGCTGGAGAGCAAGATTAACAATTTTACTGAGAGTGCTGACCACAAATACTTATTCATTTGGTGTATCAGGAATCAGGATGTAAGAGCCTTTGTCAAAATGTTTATACGTAATTTGTACCAAATCGATAATGTTAATAAATTTCACATACTACAATGTAGTATAATTATTATGGTCAAAAAAATCAAATATTATTATACTTTGAAGTATCAATTCCGCAGTGTGTTCATCAATGTGTTGTCATGTGTGCCTTGAAGTACCTAGGAATCAAATAAATGTTTTAGTGACAATCCACACAATAACATCACCTACAGTATATCGAAACTGTAGCTTGAGAGCAAGATTAACAATTTTACTGAGAGTTCTGGCTACAAGTATGTACTTATTGATTCGGTGTATCAGGTGTAAAGAGCCTTTGTCAAAATGTTTATACGTAAATTGTAACAACTCAATAATGTTAGTACCTACCTACATTGCACATACTGCAATGTAGTAGTATAAATTATACTTTTAAGTATCAAGGCCTCAATGTGTTCATAAATGTGTTGTCATGTGTGCCCTAAGTACCTAGGAATCAAATAAATACACCTACAGTATATCGAATCTATAGCCTGAGAACAAGATTAACAATTTTACTGAGAGTTCTGGCTACAAGTAGGTACTTATTGATTCGCTATATCAGGTGTAAAGAGCCTTTGTCAAAATGTTTATGCGTTATTTGTAACAACTCGATAATTATACTACATTGTAGTATAAATTATTATTGTCAAAAAATCCAAATATTATTGTACTTTGAAGTATCAAGTCGTCTATGTGTTGTCACATGTGCATTGAAGTACCAAACAAATGTTTTGGCGACATATGAAAGATTAACCCCCACATAAGATGTGATTTTTTTTTCAGAAATAATTTAATTTTTTTTTATCATTCCATTTTTTTTACAACCGATAAGGTTGATGATAATGATGATGATGATATCATGTAGTTACCTAGGTATAATGCGCGGGGCGGATCTTGGCGTGTCGCCGCCGCAGCGGTTCGTCGGTGTTCTCCCTCGCACCCGCACCGTACTTGTATAGTTTATTCGCGTGGCGGGTCGCCCGCTGCGGCGACGACACGCCGAGATCCGTCCCGGGCACTATATTCAATAAACATGTTTACTGACTTGACGTCTTTTATTTAAAAAAATGCGTTCTGCAATATGTCCACTTTCTGTAACATTCATCAGTAACCATATTTAAAAGATTCCTGTTTAAAAATTTCAGTTCTAACAAAATAATTTATTCCGAAAGCCTCCTCCATATTATGTAATCAATCCCTATTGCGCAATAAAGTTCCGATTTTTTTATAAATTTTTCGTATTTTCACTGAATTGTTTTTCAATATTTTTGTATGGTGCCAAAATTATTTTGTAAACCAAAGAGCAAATTTACTAACCTGTTTTTATGTGTCCTTGTATTTTAAATCACGCCAGTAGTGTTTGCTCTAGAGTCGCTGTTGCCAAGTGGGCGATTTTGGCCACTGTTCCATCTGACTTCGTTTTATTTACAAATTAAACATTCGACACGTACCATGCCGTACCAAGTAGTTGAAGTGCCCAGGCATATGTAAATACGTACATGTATCATAGTAATAAGTAATAAGTAATAAATAACCCTCGAGTGAATTTTTGACGTGATAACGTCTTATAAATTGATGAACACGGGCAGCACGCACGAAAGCGTGTCACGTTGATAGTCACGTTGAGTTACCATGGAAACGTCCTCGGCCCAAGCGGCAGTGTTGCCAAACGTACGGTAATTGCCGTATCGTACGGTAATCGAGGCTAGAAATCGACAAATGTACGATTGTACAATTCTTATAGCTGTGTTTCTTTATGACGTTATCACGTAAAACTATCGTCCGTAAACCGACTTTAGAGACAACCAATTTTTTCTTACGTGATAACGTCTTTTAAATGATGAACACCGGCTGCACGCACGAAAAAGTGTCACGTTCCATCTGAGCCTGTGTGTGCAAGCGAGAGCGCGTAACAAGCGATAGAGAGGCACAATCGGCCCAAGCGGCAGTGTTGCCAAACGTACGGTAATTGCCGTATCGTACGGTAATCTAGGCTAGAAATCGACAAATGTACGGCGTACGTACGGCAGCGATAGGGGTACCGTACGAAAAAATACGGTAATTCTTATAGATGTGTTTCTTTATGACGTTATCACGTAAAACTATCGCCCGTAAACCGACTTTACCTACAACCAATTTTTTTTCTTTCCCAATGGCTGAGGCTCAATGTGCCAATATCAAGTTGTAAGATCCGGTCCACATGAAAGACTTTGTCAATCCCGCGAATCCTTAATCCTGCAATCCTTCGTTTGGTTCTTCGACAAGTGATAAATAAGTGATATTTTGGTGGTTTAAAAAAAAATAACCAGGGTTAATATAAAGAAGATGCGTCGCTCTATATATTAACCCTAACCTAATGTTCAGGCGGTGCATGTCGTTTTTGTTACGTTTGTATTTCCAAAAATAGAGCTTTTAGGTGGCTATAAAAAAAACTAAACACCCTATAAAAATTTTAACAACCAAAAATTGCTTAAAAAAAAACAAAAAAAAAAATTGTGGGACTCGAACCCATGGTCCAAAAGTACAAACCCTACACGCTTAGCACTGAGCTAACAAATTACATAAACGACCAAACGAATATCGGCTTCTGTTGATTCCCGGAGTAGGATTGCTGCAATCCTGCAGGATTGAAGGTATAGCAGGAATAATAAAGGCTTTCAGGTGTCGTATAGTTGTAAGATCCAAGCGAATTCCAAATCGTGGAATAATGTCTAAAATCAATTAGCCGAAATTAATTTGTAAACACACTTGACATTTACGACTTTAAGTGACGGGCGTGATTAATTTTATAATGTTTGGGTCGGTGATAACTGATAACTGATAAGAGCAACTTTTCTAAAATGATCAAGGATATTTTGATAGGAAATGGTAGATTCACAAATAAACTTTAAATAAAATACAACAGAAGCAGGATATAGGAAGAAATTAATTCGTTCGAGGACTTGGACGTTTATATGGATATGTTTGGGTCGTTCCGCCATTTCGTTCAAATTGCATTCCCGCGCAATAAAAGCGTGTGAAAATGTATGTTTTTTAAAATAATTTTATTGAAATATATAGGTTTAGATGAAAGGAAAAAGTAGTATTTAACGAATCAGACATTTGTGCATTCAATTAAATAAAAAAAAATAAAAACCTTCAAAATTCTCATTCCTATCCTCTTCCAAACGAAGGATCAGTATTTAGTATAATTTCTTTTTTAGTTTCTTCAAGTAAAATGAGTATATTAATAAACCCACCTATAGTGTAACTAATAACGCATGTTTCTTTGGGATTAATTTATTTTTAGAGCCATTATATCATAAAAAGAATTAATATTTCATTTTTGTCCGTGGAAAAACGTCATTACCTTCCGCAGAAGTGGTATTACAAATTAGACAGAGTGTGACCCGACTTTAGCCTTCGCTCTACGCTCCGCACGTCGAACGCCCCTCATTGTGTCCCTGGATCTAGACAGGAGAGGACGAGCATCGCTGGGGAAGAAAATACTCACGATCTTCGTGCTCATCAACTACTTTGTCACCGTCCAGGCATCATTACCTTCCGGCTTTTTTTAACATAAGTACACGATATAAAAATTTCATTTAAATCTTAATGAATCAGATTTTAGTCAGAATATTCGTTAATTAATATAATAAATTTGTAACATCAGTAATAAGGGAGCAATTGAAGAAATACATCAAAATTTCACTACCCTCCTTTTCATTACCCTCCTTTACCCTCAAAATGTTTGCCGGACGGTAATGAAGGGGTTCGGATGGTAATGAAATGTTTACTTGATTTTCCTTCCCTCCTACCTAACTGGGTGGTAGGTTATATCCAGCCCGTGTTGATACCACCGCAGCACTGAATGAAACGTTGGTCCAAACGGCTATGTAAACGTCCGAATGTCCATGGGTCATCGTTGGACACCTTATGGATGGCTTGGCGCCATATGTCGGGCTTTAAATAAAGCAAAATATTTCGTGTTTTCACTCGAGTTCAGTGTAGCCGACACGATGAAAGGAAAGTACTATCAGGGCACCTAGTTCACCAAGGTGTTATGGGCTGACATCACGGATGTTGTAAACGTGTGTGTTCACAAAAAAAATTGTGTGCACGTAGTAAGTAGTACATAAATAATAAAAATCCAATAAAACTGGACTTTTAATTCTATTTGGCACGTAAAGTATCTACATAACGTATACTGGAGTACGGGGTTTAACCCGACCGGGTCGCCACCAACGCACTGACTGAAGTTCGGTCGAAATGCTATAAAAATTGTTCATGTTTTGACCAGTTAAGTGTAGCCGGTTCAATTCAGTGATATGTAAGAGTATAGTTGTTTCCACTCAGTGCATAGTGTGTGTGTTCACTAAGTTACTGTATTTTAATTGCGTAGCAACGGTTGGAATTCAATACAGCGCCGAGTCTAGTGAAATATTCACTAGATTCAGCATAGGTTGTGGCCAGTCCTATTTTTTTCTTCTTCTCTTATTAACTGACGAAAGCAAAAAGGAGTAGGTTCTCAATTCGAAGCTCATATATTTTTTTATATGTATATGACCAATAATTTTTTTATTGGATAGGGTATACGTCAAAGTTAGTCCCATTTTTATTTGTAAAAAAAATTAATAAAAGCTTTAACAAAAAATTTTACCGACGAAAAACTGAAAAGCGAAAAATCCAATTTTGGCGGGTAAAATAAACCTTCCTAGTCTTCCTAACAGTCTCAAAATTAGTCACTTGCGTAGCTATTAAGACTAAAAGGGTTTATTACCCGCCGAAATAATATTTTTCGTTTTTCAGTTTTTTGCCGGTTGAATTTTTTGTTAAAAAGTTTTTTACAGTGTATTTTTGTTTTGTTGCTGGTTGTAATGAAGGAACCGGAACCCTCTTGAAGGACCCGAGACTGTACTTGGGGGGAAATATATGGGCAGGGAGAGCGTTCCAGAGTTTACCGGTTCTGTAGAGGAATGATCTGCAGAATCGATTGGTACGCATCCGCGGTAAGTCCAGCGTGTAGGGATGCAATCCCTGCCCAGTGCGCGTGGTGCGAAGGTGGAAAGGGGATTTGTTATTTCAGTTAAAACTTTTTACACTATGAATTATAAATTACTTAGCTAAAATTTTGATGTTAATAGTGTCGAACTTTTGATAATCGTTAACATTATTACTACCATCAGCTAAATAATTATATCTTTATCATTATCATATTAATAATAATATAATAAAGCAAATTTCATTAAGACATACTAGCATGCTTCATTACCATCCAACCGCATAAATTACCATCCAGGTGTTTTTCATTACCATCCACACCTTCATTACCTTCCATCAATTTTCTCCAAAACTAAAAGTTGTACATAGGTGCCTCTCTTATGTTACTACATCTAATAAGTACAGGAACTCATATATATATAAATATATTTCAGAAAATAAAAAAATAAAAATTCCGCCGAAACATGCAAATTTGAACGAAATGGCGGAACGACCCGTTTCTTTAAAAAAAGTCTATAAATATCGTCTAGAACGCGCGGCGCGGTGGGCGCGCGTCATATGTCGAAAATGGCGTGCCAATTCGGCGTTGACAGATGATATAAGGCTTTGGCATCTGAGCGGCTATGAGTTTCATTAATATCTTGCATGCAATAGGAAATAAGGAGACACTATGGATACTGGTCACTGGATTATATTATACACGGTGTTGCAGTTGCAAATTTTAAATACCTATTCTCAAAATGTATGGAGAAAAAATAATTTTTTTTCTTCAAATAAAAAAGTCGTAGAACAAAAGTTGTTCTATTACACTTACAGAATTACCCCCTTTGGGGTTTTACGGTTGGGGTTGCAAGTTGCAACACCGTGTATAATAGGTAGGGTGCTGACAATAAAGCACATTTTGGAAATTCCTCTTCATTCTTTTAATATTTCAAGAGAAATTTCGTCAATTCTGTTGTATTTAGAATTTTTCCTTACACTATTATTTTTTTCTCTTCTTTATTACTTCCTTTGAACTATGCAAGGTGTGTTTATCAATGTAGGATTCATATTTTATTTAACAAAAAGGCAACCACTTTTTCCCCATTTCCTTTAATTCCCAAATTATGTGCGGCGCACTGGCAAGCTTCAATATCACTTCCGGTGAGAAGATCCACCAAAATTTGACGACCATAGCCACGGTAAAGATACTGGCATAGACAAGTGAGGCACTCAATGCCCCTAAGTTTATATAAACTTCCTCGTATAACTCTTCCAAGGGTGGAATTGTGACCCCAGTGTCGATTACTACTGATGTATATAAAGTGCCAGTGTGGTCTTCTTGTTCCTCTATGGAAACAACAGAGCTTGAAAGGGCTTCTAGAAAGCGCTTGTAGTTTACCTCTCTTACTTGGGTTATAGTACGCTCCGCCCGGAGGGTCTCGATGAATTCGTCCCATATCGTATCTAAAACTTCCCCAGGTACCGCAGTCTCGACCGTATCTTCGTGTTCCTCCATTGGGGAATTTAACCGTGTATCGATCTTCTTCATTAGCAGTGATAATCCCTTCGTTGCTAATACATACCCTTGTTCCATCTTCCTCTTTTTCGTCAGTATCGTCTCCCGGTTGTCTGAACCAGATATCGTCGCATCCGGCGTCGGTTCCCGTTTCCCATCCTGTTTCGTCGAGGCACTTTGCTGCTCTTCCTCCAGAATCTCTATCGAGTCTCCATTTGCCATCCTGTAACGTGCCCTCGGCTTGGATGAACTCGTGGACGCAGAATTTACAAACTTTCTCATATCCCCCGCTTCTATGTAGTATCGGCCACGGATTTAAATGTTTTATATTATTTTCAATTTCTTCCGAGTCGGCAACTATTATGTGGTAGTAATGCAACTTCTTGTACATCACAAAATACTACCTCTGGAAATAAGAAGGGAAATTGCTGATATTTCCCTTCTAATGAAAATAGCAAGTCGTAGCCAACTCGTGGACTGTCCCGACCTACTAAGCCTTTTGCCTATTAGAGTACCAAACCGACCCAACCAAACCAGGAATACATCCTTGTTTCATGTACCACTCTGCCTAACAAGGTATCGGCAAAACTCATTTTTAATAAGAGCTACTAAAAAATTCAATAATGATTACAGTGAAGTGGATTTTTTCAGTGATGGATTGTGCAGGGTTAAGAGACTGGCATCAGTAAAATTTTTTGGTACCAGTACTTAATTATATGCACTAGGTACCTGTCAACCATGCCATTGTACTTGTTGGTCCATTCTTCGTAGTAACTTTTATATTGGCTTGCGTATCAAATTCACATGTTTTATTGTAATTTCTTCTTTGGTGATTTTTTGCTTATTTCAGTTATTTTTGTTTTCACTCATATTCATTCATGGTTACATTTTTACTTTAATCACTAGTTTATTATTTACTTTTTAATCTATTACATCACATTCTAAGTTATCTACATGGTTTGTAGTCATCCATCTGTTTTATGTTTTTTTTCTTATCTGTATCAACCTTCACCGGTGTATGTGTTTAATCATAAGTATTACTGTAATGTAATTAGTTTCACTGTTGGTTGGTCTTAATAAATAAATAAAAATAAAAAAAATGACTGATACTGTTCCCTTCGATCTATCGTACTTATACCCCAGTCTGGCACTCGTTATGCTAATTTGTTGTTCTTGTTGACCTCCTTTCACTTCGCCTAGTCGCGACTAGGTGCGGGACTAGTATGTTGCAATACAAGTGATGGAGATGCTCTACAGCCACGGTTGCCCGGTATCTTACGTCTCCAACTTTCGTTTCTACGAGTGTTCCGTTGAGTGTGCCGATCATCATCGCAAGTTTTTTCGCGGAAAGTCTGTTGAATACATTTCAAGATATTTTAAAGTACGCCAAGATCGCCCTTGCGTCGTTCCTCTCTGCATGCGCTGTCGAAGTAATACTTCCTGGCCGACTAACCTCGAGTCTTACGACGTTATGCTGCCGTTGACTAGCGACACTGAAGATGATGATGTCAGCGTCGGCCCCCCTGCATATTCTCCCGTCGTTCAACAGCCTAACGTCGAGGCGCAACCCGCAGCTACCCCCTCCACACTTGAAGATGTTGGTGACTCTACTCCTCCGGGCGCCATATTTCCGGGACCTTCTGGACCAATTTCTTCGATCATTTACATGGACGACTTGGAGATGCCGCCGCTCGGCCCCGATGTGATTGCCGCCGATCTTCAAGGGCTCAATGTCGAGGCGCAGCCCGACCCTCTTCAGCCGGACCCTCAATCTGTTGCCGACTCTACTTCGTCAGGCGCTGAAATTCCGGCAGCTACTGTAAATTTGAATTCCGAAATTTTTCGCAATAGATACGTGTGCGTATCGCTGCTGCCTCACCAATATCCGATACTTTTGTCGGATTTTCTCAACCGTCAGCCTGTGTTGATGGAGCTATGCCTTGAATTATTAGAATAACAACCTTCAGCCTGTGTATAACTTGTGTCTCGAATTTTTTGAATAAACTTTTTATAATCCCTCGTGTCTTTGACTGTATTCATATTCTAGTTTATCCATTAATTTTATTATGTCTTCTTGATCGAAGTATTGACCGAAGAACTGCACGCCGGTCGTATTGTACAATGTTGCAGGTTAGGTTAGGTTAGGTTAGGTTAGGTTAGGTTAGGTTAATTTTTTTTCCTACTACTACACGACTGTATCGATATAAATATCCAGTATCAGTCTTTTCGGACAGTCTCAACAAGTTGCGACATGTCCTCACGTTGGGAACCTACCCACCATATATAACCCGACCTACCATTCCCTTATAGTGGTGGCTGAATATTTCATGTCAAAACAATAAACGTCCGACAGCATTGAAGAATTTCTTCAGTAAATTTTGTTACCAAGACCCAAAAACCCCGTCAAGATACTCCCCAATATCTAAATTCCATATAGCAATCAATCAAAAATGTACATAGAGTTCAGATTACTTTTTATTCGCGATCATATCTCACATGGACATCAATAACTGCCTATAATAGAGAAGATGCGTCGCGTAAGCGACGCATCTTCTTTATATTAGGACTGGTAATTTTTTTTAACCTCCAAAAAATCACAGCTGAACAACAGCGCCATCGTTCCTTTGTTCTCTCCTGTGCCAGCAGACCCCTAACGACGTCACAGATAAAAAAGTTTGGTTTTTATTTGCTAGGTATTTAAAACACCGGGCATCGCGCTCGTATCGTGATCATCTTGTAATCAAATGTTAAATCATCTTGTGATCCTTGTGTGTGACCGTACACGGACGTCGTGAAGAAGAAGAAGATAGTTGAATAATAGAAGGACGCAGTACTCCGCCCTGCCGGCCGACACCACTACGCCGTCCCTCAGCTGAGCGCAGGCCGCGGGCGCGCGTGTCGCGGCGACGCGGACCGCTCCCGACTCCGCTACAGCGAGAGTGAAGGGCGCCTCTCCGCTTGTTTTATCGAGTAGCACTTAGATGCGACTGCGCTCACTTCCGAGTGTACTGCGAGTCCTCTTTTTTTGAAGGTAACCTTCCACATACCTATCTATCTATCTTGCATTGTTGAACATTCGTGTATTCAGTCGAGACATTCTTGAGATTGTAAAGCGCACATGTTTCCCCTCTGCAAGGGGGTTAACCCCCTGCTGAAGTTTTGGGAGCGAGGGGGAGAGCTGAACGCGGCGGTCGGTGTTATACTAGAGTTCTTGCAGCACAACACCGATTACTCTGCTTACCCTGATTGATTGTTGGGATACAGCGTATGGTATGTATTTAAACTACAATATAACCCGCTTAATATGATCCCGGTTAATACGATTTCCCGCATAATACAATCTTTTGTGCCGGTCCCCATACTCCATCTTTTTACGAACAATTTTTTCCGCTTAATACGACCCTCAATTCGCTTCAAACGATCTTTTTTGACGACGTGCGGCGACCGCCGAGCGAGCGAGGCTCGCTCCTAGCGCCGCGCGCCTAGTAAGTGGTCATATACTGACAGAAAAAGCTCATACAATTTGCACAAACCTTGCAAATCGCTGACTTCTAAATCTCGAATCGGAATCGGTCAACGAAGAAGATGCCGGTACCTGGAAAAATTGGTCCTTCCAACTGTAATTAAAGATTACGCTCTTCGAGAGATATTCAATGCTGACGAGTTTGGGTTCTTGAAACGAATGCCAGTCAAAATCTTTCGTATTGACGATTGCGAAGATTAATTTCTGTCAGAAATACAATAAACAGATTTTAATGTGTGTACTTTCTATTTTAACTCTTCCAGCTTAAGACGATTTCCCGTTTAAGATGATTTTTACGCCCATCCCCTTGAGAATCGTATTAAGCGGGTTTTACTGTATTCACTTTGTTTCAGTTACTCGCGACTTGTCGTGAATCATGGCTGATGAAAAACAGATAATGAACAAAAATGAGCATGATCAAGACGACCGCAGAACTTCACGGCCGGGTGCGGTCTCTACTCTGCATAATGCTCTCGCCGATAAAGTTTGTCCGCCGGAGACGACTACTGTTAAAACTGAGCCACCTGATGTTAACGATGATGTCTGCTCGACGGATGATATTGCGAATGTAAAGAGTGAGGTTTCTCACGTTGCGGATGAAGTTTGCTTTCTGGAAATGGATACTGCTGTTAAAAACGAGCTGTTGGATGTCAAAGATGATGTGTGCTTACGGGACGGTGCTGGTAATGTGAACATCGAGGTTCCTGATGTTTGGGTTGAAGTCTGCCCGCTGGACCCGGCTCCTGTAATCAAGCAGGAGGTGAACATTGAACCCACAGTGCTGCAGCCTCCAGATATTAAGTACAAGTTGCTGCCACGCAAGCCAGATCCTGAGAATAATGTTGCACAGTGAGTAACAAGTTTTGTTCGGAATGTGTTTTGTGAATTTACGCGTATGAAAAATATAATGAATAGGTATTGATGAGACATCAGAGGTGTGTCAATATCACGACGTTCTGCTTACCTCATCGGGAAGCAGACAGACATGATATTTTACTACTCGTCTGTTTCAAGTTTGCCACCGCTGACGGTTATGTATGATGTAAGAGATATCAGTACCGTCGACTAATTAATTTTATATAGCATACAATACAATTTTAAATTTTATTTCATTTAAATATTTTTAATTAAATTTACTTCAATAATTTAATTTATGTGGGGGTCTGTGTGTGTGTATGTGTGTGTGTGTGTGAGGGTGTGTGTGCGTGTGTATGTATGTGTGATTTATTAATGTATTATAGAATTTATCTTTGTACTATTTTTGACTTCTTGCTTTTTTTGTTTTGTTATTTTAAATTTGTAATATTTTTTTCTCTCATTATATTTTTTGGAATGCTGACTGAATATGTGTAAATTAGGAATATATCTTTAATTAATTATGTGCGATATTGCTTTTATTTTATAAATGTAATGATATTTTAATTTTATTTGATTATTTTGTCTTTTTTTTTATCTTTGACGTTTCCCATAGTGGAACAATTTTATTTTTATAAAATTGTAGAAACCCACTAAATGGAAAATAAACCATTTGACTTTGACTTTGGCAAAAAATTGGATAGACCAGTGCTTCCGCCACCAGGTGTTAAACTGAACTGTCGTTACTTCGTATTTCAGGCATAGAAGTACATAATATACTACCATGTAATAATAATTCCATGTAATTAAGTGACATGTCTAGTCTATGCAAAACTTTTCCTTTTTTACTCATATTGGTATGGCTGGCGAATGTTAGATGCTTTTACACTAAATTAATCAATTAGTTTGTATGAAGATTAGCATCCTATATCAAAAAACTTTCCTTTGCAATACACCTAGAAGGGGAAACTGAAAAGACACCGAAAATTCATTATGGCGTAGGCTTTTCCTGGTTTGTTATTTTTTTTTACTGTAAACGCGACTTATGGCGCCGAGTCACCCATAAGGTGTCTAACGACACCCATGGACATTCGGTCGTATGCGGGAGTTGCGAATGCCATGCCGGCCTGACCGATGCCCATGCACGCCCCTCTTGAAGGACCCGAGACTTTACTTGGTACCTTATTGCATTTGTGTGTAGTGTGCCAAAACAAAGCATTACCTCACCAAGTGCTGTAACTTGTTGACTGTTGTGAAACAACCCTGAGCGCGGTCAGTACTTGAATGGGTGACGGCTCGACCGTTGGAGGCTGACCGTGGTTCGGATTCCTCGTTAAACTGTAGGTCCCTTCTGTTCTTACCTTACTAGGTGGTAGGGTTTATCCCGCCCGGGTTGGTACCACCGCACTGAATGAAACGTCGGTTGAAACGGCTATGTAAATAGTTCTTGTTTTCCATCCAGTTCAGTCAGTGTAGCTGACATGAAATGAAGGGAAGCACTGACATGGCACCTAGTTCACCCGGTGTTATGGGCTGACATCACGGATGTGGTAGGTGATGTAACCAACCGTGTTAGTGCTCGTCCAGAGTGAGGGGTTTGCGCGGTGGCGACAGCTGGCGCGAAATATCAAACATATGAAACCGCCGCTTGTAGGCAGTTTGAAGAGCCTGTGACGGGCGCGACAAGCGACCGGCCTGCGCGGGCGCGGCAGCGGGCCGCGCGCGACAACATCAAACGTTCCTATCCGCTCGTTGCGGCCTCACTGACAGGCCTAGTACGCGAGCGGCGAACGCGCTACCGGCGGGTGGAACAAACCAGTTTGGTCTTGTCGCCCGGCGTGTGCGCGGCGTCTACGAACAAAATATGTTAGAAAATACGCTAGAACAACTCGCGAGGCACTGTAGCCGCTTAGTCGCGCCCGCGCCCGCACTCTCTTCAGCCCCCCCCATCGCTCATTCACTATGGCCGCCGCCTTACGTTTCCATAAAAAAGCAACATTAATTCAACCCACGAATGTCAATCAAAAGTAAGTACAGTACTAGTTACATATGTGTAAATAACTTTGTGTAAGACATATGTGTAGACATTTTTTAAACATTACAAAACATCCGCGCTAAGTTTGCTATGGGTTTTCATAGATTTTTCCGTAACTCTTGCCCAATGAATCGCGTCCGTGCAAATTTCCGATGTCATGCGGATATGAGGTTGCGTGGGCGCCGACGCTTGAGCGGTAAAATGCTAACTCACTAGATTAGCAATCTTAATGTTTTTTTTTTTTCATTTTCAGAATGGAATCATATCACCTCGGCAAAGATAATGTAAATTTAACTCAACATAAGAAAGATATTTGCAAAACTGATTTCTCCAATAACGTACCTTTTAAAAAGAACATATCGAATCATACGGGCAAAACCTCACATTGTGACGATCGTGGCAGAGCAAATGTATTGGACACCAGTGTAAGACATCATCGCTGTGACATTTGCAATAGGGATTTCACAAGTCAAAATCATTTAATAAAACACATGTTAACTCACACTGGTGAAAATACACATCACTGCAACCTATGCAATAAAATATTCTCAGAAAAGCGACATTTGAAAAGACACATGTTAACTCACACTGGTGAAAATCCACATCGCTGTGACGTTTGCAATAAAACATTCTCAGAAAAGCGAAATTTGAAAAGACACATGTTAACTCACACTGGTGAAAAACCACATCGCTGTGACGTTTGCAGTAAACATTTCTCAGAAAAAAATACTTTGAACAGGCACATTTTAACTCACAATGGTGTAAGACCACATCAATGTGATGTATGCAATAAACATTTCTCACAAAACAGACATTTAAAAAGACACTTTTTAACTCACACTCGTCTACCACATCGCTGTGATGTATGCAGTAAACATTTCTTAGAAAAAAGTCATTTAAAAACACACATGTTAACTCACACTGGTGAAAGACCATATCGTTGTCAAATATGCAATAAAAATTTCTCACAAAACAGTACTTTGAACAGGCACTTTTTAACTCACAATGGTGAATGTCCACATCGCTGTGACATATGCAAGAGGAATTTCTCAAATCAAAATAATTTAAAAAATCACATGTTAACTCACACTGGTGAAAAACCATATCAATGTGACACGTGCAATAAAAAATACTCAGAAAAGCAACATTTAAGAAGACACATGTTAACTCACTCTGGTGTAAAACCGTATTCCTGTGACATATGCAATACAAATTTCTCAGACCAAAGCAGTTTAAAAAGACACATGTCAACTCACACTGGTGAAAGACCTTATCGCTGTGATGTATGCAATAAACAATTCTCAGAAAAGAGTAAATTGAAAAGGCACTTGCTAACTCACACTGGTGAAAAACCACATCGATGCGTTATCTGCAAGAAAGGTTTCTCACGGCCTGCAAGTTTGAAGAGCCACATGTTATCTCATATGGGAGTGGACACACTGAACTCGCCGAGTAGCAGGGACAAGTCCCACCGCACTGCAGGTTCCGCCTCGGCCTCCAACATCGTAGACGACCGCTAGCCGCTCACGTTCCCGCAGACGTGGCATCATAAACCCTCCCCTGTCGTATAAATGTATTTTAGATTATGTACTATACTCAGTAGAATGTTTACAAACAACGGAACAAAGCTGTAATCTTATGATGTGTACAGTGTAGGCTGATAAAATGTATGTGAACGACCGGATGAGAGTTCCTAGAGCTCAGGGAATCCTATTTTGGGAAACAGGGATCATTTGAAAGTATAGGTAAAATTTTATAAGTTGGGATAACACATACACTCACCAATATCCATGAGAAAAACATGTATAGTTTTATTCAATTCATAGTATCCGAAACTCTTGATAAGAGCCATAAAATTATGAAATTCGTGAAATTATTATATTATTAGGTATTATTATTAGAAAGTAAATTACTATGACTACCTACGTAAATTTAATAAGGGTTTTCTTATTTTTCTTATTTTCTAGGGAGTAGGGACACAAAATTATGAAATAGTTTTAATGTGTGCTAGGTATTATCAGAACGTAATTTTAATACGACTTATTACATTTAATAGAATTTTTCATTCTTTTTATAAAATAATTAGTTTAAATATGAAAAATAAACAAAATGTCCCTCTTACGATTTGTAGTAAACTATACTCGGTGGCTGACCACGTGCAACTTGCTGTTATTATTACAATGCATTTCAGGGAACAAGTGACGCCATAACAAACGGCTATTTGTTTCTCTCGAACCCGCATAGTCTTAGCTGTGTATAACAGAGAGGTTCTAGTCGCCTATTATTCGTATTTTTTGTAGGAAGGTTCTGAGTTTAGAGCGTGTTCCCTTTGTAATTATTCATATTCAGTTTGGATTCAGTTACAGAGTATTCTCTCTCTGAGTGAGTGCGTCTTTAATTAAACCTGTAATTTTATTATTAATATGTAAGTTTATTATATACATATATATGTTTATTAAAGTATTTATGTAGTATTCGTATGTAGTTTATAATACATATTTCTTTACAGTCTTAACACATCGCGGCATTAAGCTCGCCTGTTGTACCTAATTTTTATAAATTGGTGTTCAATAAAGAATATATACATACATACATACATAATTATTGTTTTGTTCTGTAATTAATTAAACAAATTAATGAAGCGATTACCTAGTTAGTTTTTTATATATTAGCACGAAAAAGTGTTTCGTCATGGCTGCCAACAAGGCATGGACTGGTAGGGGAAAGACATTGAATGGACAAAGTTGTGAAATCATTTTCAGTGTTTTCAACTTTTTAAAAGGTAATGTAAAAGTGAATGGAAAATTTCTAAGTATAACACACACACAATTGTACGAAGTGACATCGAATGCAACGCAAACCAGCAAATCAAGTGTGCACCGAATCGTAACACGAACCCTGAAGCAAGCGTCGTCAAGTGAAGCTGGAACCTCAAGCGAGTTAGTATTCAGTACTCTCGGCAAGAAAACATCAAAACCGACACCGAAATCTGACCTTGACGACTTCGACTACGTAGTAATTCGCAGGACAATCTATAACTTCCATCTGGAGTACAAAATCTTGCCAACGATGGAAAGTCTTCACTTAAAAAAAAAATTTACTTCAAGGGTGGTATAACTCGCTTGAAAAGAATAATCCGGAAATTAGGTTTCCGGTGGAGAAAAACCGCAACTAACAGATTAGTAGGTACTCATCGAAAGTATTCGAAAGGCACGATATTCGCCTGAGAGAACTACGTACCTACTGAAAAAATTACACAAGTACAGGGAACAAGGTAGGTATTTTTTTTAATAGAAAGCGTGACTTGTGGCCCCGAGCCACCCATAAGGTGTCTCACGACGTCCGTGGGCATTCGGTTCGGTCGTACGCGGGGGTTCCGAATGCCATGCCGGCCTGACAGGTGCCTATTCACGCCTCTTGAAAGACTCGAGACTGTACTTGGGAAATATGTGGGCAGGGAGAGCGTTCCAGAGTTTACCGGTTCTGTGGAGGAAAGATCTGCAGAACCGTAGTAAGTCCACCGTATAGGGATGCAATCGCTGCCCAGTGCGCGTTATGCGGAGGTAGAAAGAGGGCGGCGGGATCGCATTAAACATCTCCTCCGAGCATTCCCCATGAAATAAGCGATAGATAGTCATTTTCACGAACTTTGTACATTTGAAAAAAAAAGTTTGTCAGAATTTATAAATTGTTTATTTGTCAAACAAATGTCATTTAATAGAAAATATCTTTATTAATTGAGAATTGATAATGTATAAGCTCTACTTCTTTTAATTATTTGGCACTTGTACGATTAAACAAGCCCTGATTTTGTTCTCCATACAAAAATCGTCTTGTCACTCTATACCTTTGCAGGTTTAGACATTTTTTATCAATAGTTTCTATTATTCTATTTACTTACATATTAAACCAATCAGAGTAATGTTCTATTTTATATTTCTTTATCAATTAGGACTATATCTCTTTGATTCTTTTCGAAATTAGTAGTATTTTGCTTGTCTGTCGCACCCATTTTAGAATTTCGTTACGCTTTTTTGTAGTGATTTATCGAGATATTGAACGCAACTTTAAGTCATACGGTTGGCAACACCGGCCCGATTTTTATTGGCGGACAAAAAAACTGCCATGGCGTCTTTGGAAGCAATGACAGCAGTTTAGGTGAGGATGTCGTAGCGTCGAACATGCAAAAAAATTCGTTACAGTGGATTAAACACAATCTTTTCCTGGTAAGTGGTTTTAGAATATTGATGCCGATTTAATATGTCATAGATCTTACATTTATCTAGTCCTTTTGTAATGTTTTGATTCTATTGTTGTCAGGGAAATAATTTTTAGGATATTTTTTGCAAAAAACTTCGTTACATTTCGTTATATTTTGTTACGTAGTGTTATACCCCTAATTATGCATCCAAGCCGCGCTGCACTTTTATCTTATAAATAGCGTGCGCGCGATCGCCAGTCAGCTCAGTCAATTTCAACCACTCTTCTAGGGCGAAGCTCTGCCCAAATATAATAATAAGTTTCTATATTAACAATGTTCTAAATCAAGTGCTAATTCATAATTCTAAATCTATTAAATAAGTTCTAAATCAAATGGTGTTATAATTAAGTTCTTATGTGCAATAAACGTTCTAGTTCATAAAAACAATTAATTTAATTTTTTAAAAAAGCTAAACGGAAAACCACGCCTAACATCTGGTGTCAGAAGTGGGATGTCGAGTAATTAAAACTCCAGTTTTTCCCCACGAAACCCACAAACTAATAGTGAAAGAACTCCAGTGTTCCATACCTCCGCCACTGCCATCTTCTACATCGTGAACCAGAACTCAACTCCAGCTCGCCGACTCACCCTCCAGTTGCCAGATCAACCTCCGCTATCCCAGACAGAACCAGCACTGCTCAAAAGGCAGTTCTCCAGCCAGCTCCTGCCATTTCTCCAGCCAGCTCCTGCCATTTCTCCAGCCAGCTCCTGCCAGTTCTCCAGCCAGCTCCTGCCAGTTCTCCTACGTCGTCGTAACTCCTCGCCAGTGTAGTGTTGTGCGATGCACCTGTGTATCTACTTTCTGTGAGTAGACTATATTATTAAGCCCTAAAGGACATTAAGTAATTCTGATTTAATACGATAATTCTTCCATGTCAACCGACTCTATCCAGCTTTCTGACTCCGATTCATACTCCGACTCCGAGACCCAACCAAAAATGTCGGAGAAGGTCCCCCTGAATGTACTCATCAAATTCATCAAACCCTTCAATGGCGACAGGGCTAACTTGCCCGCCTTTCTAACCAACTGCGACAACGCTATCGAGTTGGCCAACCCTGATCAAAAAATAACATTGTTCAAATTCATCCTTTCACAATTGGAAGGAAAAGCCCAAGCAGCCACCTCCCTCCGAGTATTCGACTCGTGGGACGAGGTTAAGGTGTTTCTCCGATCCACATTCGGCAACCAAAAACATCACTCTCATCTGCTGGCTGACTTGCAAGCCTGCAGACAGCAAACATCCGAGAATGTGACCCAGTTCGCAATGCGGGTCGAAGGGTGCTTGACTCGCATCCAATCGGACCTTCACCACAGCGTCACCGAAAAGAATGAACTCATAGGTCGCGTAGCCGAAATCGAGGACCTCGCACTAAATACATTCATCTTAGGGGTAAACCCCAATATTTCTATCATCCTCCGCTGCCGGAACCCTAAAACCCTCAGCGAAGCAACGAACCTAGCGCTTCAAGAAGAAAAAATTTCAAACTTAAAAAGAGATACTTCTAACCAACACCGCTCCCAAAATACCAACCCGCAACCCTATAATCGTAATACTAATTTTCAACCGCGCTATAACAATAATATGCATAATTTCAACTCCCAAGCCCAAAACGCGCAATCGTCCAATAAAGTAACATGCAGGTACTGCAAAAACATCGGTCACACGATCGAACAATGTCGCAAACGGGAGTACAATAATAGAATGAAAGCAAATTCAGCAGGCGGACACCCGAGCCGTAACAACCACACGTCGAAGTGGTCGAATCCTCCGAATCAGCGCTCTGGTTACGGACCGCTGCAGCCCCGTGTGAACTACGCCGTGGACAATGCCGATTCGCAGAATGACGGCGAATACGATTATTTAAACTAAATTCAATTCCGCAATCGTGCCTCTCGGAATTCGAAACCGAAAACGGCACTCACTTAACATTTAATCATGGTAATAAATATGTTAGAAATAAGCAAGCATCGCTAAATCGTAACTACAATACCAATTCTTTACTAAATCTTAAGGTTGCCAATTCTGCTAAATCTTCAAGTTCGAATAATATTAAGTATACTAGTTCCACTGAGTCTTCTAAATCTAAGAAACCTATTATATCTACTAAGTCTAGTTCATCACTGAGTCCTAATTATAATTCTACGTCCTTGCTAAACTCTGAGGTTACTAGTTCCGCAGAATTTAATAATGTTAAATATAATAATTCAAATTTTACCAACCCTGCTACATCTGCTAGATCTAAATCATCGTCGAATCATAATTACAATGCCAAATCTTTATTAAATCTTAAGGTTACTAGTCCTACTACCTCCACTGAATCTACTAAATCTGCCAAATCCACTGTATCTGCAAAATGCAATGATCCTACTAATTCAAAACAAAAGAAAAAATATAAATCCGTGTCTACAGACACCCATGACCTCGCGAACTACTCCAAACAAGAAAACGAAACAATCACTGAATCCAGGTCCATCACATCGCTGAAGCCAACTTCATCAGAAATTTACGAAATCTCGCCATTAAACAAAATTCATCTGCCTCATATATTCGTCCAGACTCAAGTATCTAGCCAGCCTCTCAACTTCCTAGTGGACACCGGCGCCTCTGTCTGTCTAATCAAACAAAGCTCTATGGAAATGATGCCAACCCTTGGCGATGCCAGATTGAAGATCAAGGGCATTGAAAATTCGGAAAAACCTTGTGAGACCCTAGGCGACTTCGACCTAAACCTGCACCTACCAATCAGTACTATATCTTTTCCATTTCATGTTATGGCTCTTCCCGGTCTCCAATACGATGGAATAATTGGAAACAATTTACTAAAACCACTGGAAGCCACTATCGAATATCAATCGGAAACGCTCACCATCCGAGAAAATACTATTCCATTAAATTTTAACAAACCGATGTACACTCTATCTCCTCGATCAGAAACATTCATCGAGTGCGCAGTAAGCAACCCCGAAATTCTAACGGGTCTAATCCTTGATCACAACTTCCATGAAGAAGTTAAAATCGCTAATTGTATAGTAAAAGTAAAACATAATAATCACGTGAACATTTCCGTTTTAAATATATCTCCACACGAAATTATCTTAAAGGACCCAAGGGTCACCTTAATCCCTATTTACGAAATCCTAGAGCCAACCAAAGAACAAGTACTTAATTTCAACTTCCAAAACTCTGCTTCTATGCCAAAATCTACTATTTCCCAAAGAGAAAATTTAATTCTCAAATCTATTCCTATGAAGCACCTCAATAATGAAGAATACGAACTCCTAAAAAATCTATGCTTTAGTTACCCGGATATATTTCACCTTGACGGTGACATTCTTACTTCTACCTCAGCTGTCCAACACGAAATCAAAACAAAAACGGACCAGCCCATCAACACAAAGACCTATCGTTACCCAGAAATTCATAAGGAAGAAGTCAACAATCAAATCTCTAAAAATGTTAAAACAAGGTATCATCGAACATTCCAACTCGCCGTATTCTTCCCCAATATGGGTGGTTCCGAAAAAACTAGATAACTCGGGAATACGTAAGTGGCGCATAGTGATCGATTATCGTAAAATCAACGATATCACAATCGGCGATACCTATCCTATTCCCAATATAGTGGAAATTCTAGATCAGCTTGGCAACTCAAAATATTTTACAACCTTGGACTTGGCTTCCGGTTTTCATCAAGTCGAAATGTCCCCAGAGGACGCCCCGAAGACCGCGTTCACTGTCCCAAACGGCCATTACCACTTTAAACGCATGGCGTTCGGATTAAAGAACAGCCCTATCACATTTTCCCGATTAATGGGAACGGTCCTATCCGGTCTACAAGGAATCCACTGTTTTGTGTACCTTGACGACATTGTCATATACTCACACGACCTCAAAACCCATTTAGAAAAACTTCACCTAGTCTTCGACCGCCTTCGACAATACAATCTCAAACTCCAACCAGATAAATGCGAGTTCCTCCGTAAGGAGGTTGCTTATCTAGGTCATATGATTTCCGACAAGGGCGTCACTCCAAATCCCGAAAAGGTCAGATGTGTATTAGATTTCCCAGCGCCCAAAAACCTAAAACAAGTCAAAAGCTTTTTAGGCCTTATTGGCTATTATCGTCGCTTCATTAAGGATTTTTCACGAATTACCAAACCTCTTACTTCGCTCCTTCGAAAGGACGCACCCTTCTTATGGGAACAAACTCAACAAAATTCCTTCGATAACCTCAAAGAACTTCTAACCAGCGCTCCTATTCTCCAATATCCAGATTTTTCAAAACCTTTCGTATTAACCACAGATGCCAGTAAATACGCGTGCGGTGCTGTGCTCTCCCAAGGTGAGATAGGTAAAGATCTTCCGATAGCTTATGCGTCACGCACATTCAACAGTGCCGAGGGTAATTACTCTACAACTGAACAAGAACTAGTCGCAATAATGTTCGGCGTGAAAACCTTCCGACCCTACTTGTACGGTAGGAAGTTCAAAATAATTACCGACCATCGTCCCCTAACTTGGTTGTTCAACGTCAAGGACCCTGGAAGCAAGTTAGTCCGCTGGCGCCTTAAGCTAGAAGAATACGAATATGAGATAGTTTACAAACCAGGGAAAATAAATTCTAACGCTGACGCTCTCTCTCGAATACCGATTCATGCTACCGAAGACGAAACCTCACCTCAACGTAATCCGAACGACTCCTACGCTGATTTTATAAGGTCAATTCGAAACTCTGAAATCGAATACGATACTGAAGTAGAAGAACACAACCAAAACCTATTGAAGACACATTGCAAGTTCGTCCTATATCCGACAGCTCTTGACCTAGATGACTCCATCCCATTTTGCAAGGAAATTATCGACCTATCTACAAACGATCCCAATTTCAGAGAAATCGAAAGAGAACAGAATACCTACTCAATCACTTCAAACGATAAACAATATTTCGTCCACTTATTTCTCCGTGTCCACCACTACGAAGAAATGTCCTACAAAGATATCTTCCAAGTGTTATCAAATTTCCGAGATTGTTTCGTAATAGTAAACAGCGAAATAAAAGAAATAGCTATTTCAGACTTTAAAGATCCTTACTGTCGCTTACTATACCCTAAAATCTATAACATGCTTACTCACATTTTCCACGGTACTGGAATAAAGATTCACCTATACCGCAATCAAATTATCTACCCCCTACCAGCAGAAGTGCCGACCATTCTTAGAGATAATCACGACTCACCCATCGCGGGACATCCAGGCTCAAATCGAATGTACAACCGATTAAAAGACTCATATTTCTGGAAGGGAATGAAAAGGGACATAGAAACCTATGTAGAGAAATGCCGCCCATGCCAAGTCAACAAGCCCCTTAGACAGACAAACCGACCCCCTATGGAGATTACTTCTACCTCCACAAAACCATTTGAAAGGATCGCCCTAGACATCGTCGGTCCTCTACCATTATCAGGCCAATACAAATTTAAGTATATTCTCACTCTGCAGGATGATTTAACTAAATATTCTACCGCTTACCCTCTAATTGCTATTTCTTCCGAACAAATATCCATTCAACTCATCCATTTCATATCTCTCTTTGGTATACCAAAGGCAGTTCTAACAGACAACGGCTCTTATTTCATTTCAGACGTTTTTAAAACTATATGTAAATTCTTCAAGATAAAAAACCTATTTGCTTCTCCATTCCATGCTCAGACCAACGGAGCCCTTGAGAGGTCACATTCCACTATGAAGTCCTATTTGAAATCATTCGTAAACGAAAACCGCAACAATTGGCATGAATATCTGCACACCGCTATCCTCGCATATAACACGAATGTACATAGCACAACTCAATACTCACCATACGAGCTCGTCTTCGGCGTAAAGCCCTATATTCCAAACTCACTCCTTAGTTACGACCCAAATCTTACCTACCCTGAATATATTCGTTCACTAAAATACAAAATGAATTTTAGCCGACAAAAGGCCCTAGAACACGTCGTCCAAAGTAAGCAAAGGTCAAAGGACCTCTATGACCGACATTCCCGCGAAATTAAATACAAATCTGGAGAGTTCGTATATCTAAAAAACCACGCCAGACAAGGCAAATCGTTAGAACCCATTTGGAAAGGGCCATTTAAAATAATAAAGTTAAACGGAAGGAACACCGCTACCCTACAGATAGGTCATAGACAGATACGTCACCACTTCGATCAAATGAAGCCAGCTCATTAATTAGTAAACAAAAGAAATTACATATATATATTGCAATATTCAACCATTAGAAGTAATCTTACTTAATAACATTACATATAAATCAGAATACCCGCCACTTCGATATCGCGCGACACACGTGCCGTGTCACGTTACATCTCATTGTTCTAAGAAAATAATAAAAGCAACCTTGAAACTCTGTACAGCTGGTACCTTGACCTACATTAAATCCCATTTCTTACAGGTTGATGAATACATTCCCCGCGTCGTCGAAATTCGTGGAACCGATTCTGCACAGTCCCGGGATATATTTCGACCCTCAGGGAACCATGAAATACTTCAATGACTATTGGAACGTCATCACCCATATTGACGTCTCATTTATTCAACCACATCTAAAACTTATACAAAAATCAGTTGAGCGAACAGAGAATTTATGTTCCATATCGAAAAACCTTCAAGTTAAAAGCCACTGCGAGAATATACTAGACCCTATTAAAGTACAAATAACTCAGAATTTTGATCAATTAGAAGCCTTATCCCACATCATTGCCGACGAGGAGCCCAATCGTCAAAAACGCAGCCTCTTCGATTTCGGAGGAAATATACTAAAATTCTTCCTCGGAACCCTAGATTCATCCGACGCCGAGAAATATAATAATGCGATCGAATCATGTCAACAAGATGAGAATCAACTGTCCCATCTTATGAAGGAAAACATACACATAATAAAATCATCCTTTACAACGTTCAACGATTCCATATCACAGATAAACAACAACGAAATTCAACTGAATGAAGGTATAGAAACCCTTAATAAATTAATGCATAATTTCTCAACACAATACGTAAGCTTCCGAGTATACCAAAGGGTCAACTCACTTTCTAATTCCATCGAAAGCTCATTATCATCTATTTCTTTCAGTCTAGAAAACACCATAAATTCTATCCTGTTCGCCAAATTAAACACTCTGCATCCATTTGTCCTAAGTCCTAGAAGATTACTAAACGAATTAAATCAACATTCAAATTCAATTATAAAAAACAGAGATTTTCCTACACCTCTCAGCATAAATAAAATCCACACGCTGATAGACGTGTCCAAGTTACTATGTTATTACATTGATAAGAAAATAATATTTATCCTGCAAATTCCATTAACCCAACCTACTAGGTATCTGTTATACCACAATATACCTCTGCCAACACCGCATAACTCGGCTATTCCAAACACTTATTCATTGATATCCCCAACATTAAAGTTCCTCGCAATTACACAAGACAAACTCACTTATTCTCTCCTCGACAACCTGGAAGAATGTAAATTGGTAAACAATTTCGAATATATATGTCCAATGGCGAATATTTATTCCAGCATTACTAATCCATGCTGCGAAACCCGATTAATATCGGAAATTATTACTTCCATGCCCAATGAATGTGATTTCAAGACTGTGTATGCCGAAATTGAAATTTGGCAAAACTTGAAAAACAATAAATGGATCTATGTTCTTTCTAAATCAGGAAAATTAACCGTAAACTGTAATAATAAAATTTCAGATATCGCCATTTCAGCTACTGGAATACTCACCCTACCTAGTAATTGTATCGCATTTTTCAAAATCCTTACTTTTAAACCAACATTAAAGATAAATTCAACAATTGAACCACTAAACTCTAACTTCGATATAATAGAAGACGATTGCTGTAACCAAGAAAAATTTAACGATAGTTTAAACTTTCTAACTCCCATCAAACTAACCAACATCAATCTAGAATCTTTAAAATATTCAACACACAAGTTAGATCACTTAAGTGAAGAGCTAAATAAATTAGAAAATCAACCTCACTATATTAAATATGGAAACTATTACTCTGGCCTGGTCTACACTATATCTATCTCCCTGATAATTTTTATTATTTACAAAATCGCCAGGAAAATTTGTGGTAATTCAAAGTGTTGTGTCACAATCTATAACCAATGTAACTCACGGAAATTAGTCCGTCATTCATCTAAAATTAGCAACTCCATTGAAATGACGGAGATGGAGTCCTCTGAAGAAGATGGAACTAATACTATATCTGTAGAACCTACCTACTCCACTGTATCGCCCAGGAGAAATAGGCTTAATACCAATAACTAGACTAATTAGAATTAAGTTAAAGTGTAAGAGTATATGTTATGATTACCATGTCGTGCTATGTCAATTCTATGTCGAAAGAAGTTACTATGTCAGAAATACTATGTCGTGCTATATCGTTCTATGTCAAGAGAAGTTACTATGTCAGTAGAAGTTACTATGTCAGCAGAAGTTACTATGTCAAGAGAAGTTACTATGTCTAAGGAAGTTCTATGTCGAAAATGCTATATCGTACTAAATCATTCTATGTCAAAAGTTCAATGTCTATAATATTAAGTACTAAATCGTTACTAGTTCAATAATAAGTTTCTACTATATCATTGCAAATTCGTCACTGCATCATGTAATATCAATTTCTAAATAATTACTAGATCGTAAATGTTTGCTATATCCTTACTAGTTCGCTACTATGTTGTTTAATTAATTTCGATGTCAATCTTTTAATATAATGTAATTCTAAGCCATATAAATTGTAAACTGAGTCTTTTACCCTTCGCTTTCCTATTCTTCCCGAAAGCTCAGTCTATCTCAGGGGGCTGTTATACCCCTAATTATGCATCCAAGCCGCGCTGCACTTTTATCTTATAAATAGCGTGCGCGCGATCGCCAGTCAGCTCAGTCAATTTCAACCACTCTTCTAGGGCGAAGCTCTGCCCAAATATAATAATAAGTTTCTATATTAACAATGTTCTAAATCAAGTGCTAATTCATAATTCTAAATCTATTAAATAAGTTCTAAATCAAATGGTGTTATAATTAAGTTCTTATTTGCAATAAACGTTCTAGTTCATAAAAACAATTAATTTAATTTTTTAAAAAAGCTAAACGGAAAACCACGCCTAACAGTAGGTAACGTAATCTTTGTATTATAAAGATCCATGCACACTGGAATTTTCTCAACATAACATTATTTATAAAAAATATAAAAACCGACTTCAAATACTATGTATGAAATAATATTTCTTTTAGGACCCTGGAGTTGAATGCGTCACAAAAGCACAAAAGGATTTCATCCACTCATGTTTTCTTTCATCCATAATTTTTTTGCTTGCATATAAACAATAAATTATTTTCGGACCTTTGAGATGAAGGCGGTGCAAAAACCGCCTTCATCTCAAAGGTCCGAAAATAATTTATTGTTTCATACATTTTTGAAGTAGGTTTTTATATTTTTTCAAGATTCAACTGATAAACAGCAAGATCCAATAAATTTTGGTTACTCAATACATTTTGTCTTTTTATTAACCTATTTCCATTAAAATGCAAGCCAATGTGAATGTTACAAATAAATTTTCGTTACATATTTAGAGTTTCGTTACAATAATTTAGTTACAGTGTTTCGTTATGGGCTAAAGTTCTAGATCGCGAGATCGTCGGGGTCACTCACTAGTCGCACGGCTCGACGCTGGATAGAATCCCAAGGCGCAATCTGATATTTAGCTGAGCCGTCGCACAAGTGCGCGCAGTACTTCAAGCAGGACCTAATCTGCGGTTTATACAAACGCAGCCTTTGGCCTGGCGCGGCGTGAAGTACCGTCGCACCTTATTGAGTAGGTACGCCCAGCTTTTTAGATAGAAGCCAGCCAAGGTAGACGGTGTATGCTGTGTAGATTATGTATACGGACGAGTCCTCTATGAGTCATTTTCACGAACTTTGTCCCATAACGAAACACTATAACGAAACTCTAAATATATAACGAAAATTTATTTATAAAGTAACATTCACATTGGCTTGCATTTTAATGTATAGGTAAATAAAAACACAAAATGTATTGAATAACCAAAATTTATTGGATTCTGTTGGTTTATCAGTTGAATCTTGAAAAAATATAAAAACCTACTTCAAAAATGTATATAAAAATAATTCTTTTCGGAAAAAAACAAGCAAAAAAATTATGGATGAAAGAAAACATGAGTGGATAAAATCCTTTTATGCTTTTGTGACGCTTTCAACTCCAGGGTCCGGAAAGAAATATTATTTCATACTTATTTGAAGTCTGTTTTTATATTTTTTATAAATAATGTTATGTTGAGAAAATTCCAATGTGTATGGAGCTTTATACTACAAAGATTTCGTTACGTAACGAAATATAACGAAATCGTAACGAATTTTTTTGCAAAAAATATCCTAAAAATTACTTTCCTGACAACAATAGAATCAAAACATTACAAAAAGACTAGATAAACGTAAGATCTATGACATATTAAATCGGGATCAAAATTCTAGAACAACTTTCCGGGAAAAGGTTGTGTTTTAGTCCAGCGTAACGAAATTTTTTTCACTTTTTTGCTACGACATTCTCACCTGAACTGTTGTCACTGCTGCCAAAGACGCCATGGCAGTTTTTTCGTCCACCAATAAACATCGGGCCGGTGTTACCAACCTTATGACTTAAAGTAGCGTTCAATATCTCGTTAAATCACTACCCAAAAGCGTAACGAAACTCTAAAAAAAGTGCGACATGCAAAAAAATATTAATTGCTTATATAAGCTGGGCGTACCTACTCAATAAGGTGCGACGGTACTGCACGCCGCGCCAGGCCAAAGGCTGCGTTTGTATAAACCGCAGATTAGGTCCTGCTTGAAGTACTGCTCGCACTTGTGCGACGGCTCAGCTAAATATCAGATTGCGCCTTGGGATTCTATCCAGCGTCGAGCCGTGCGACTAGTGAGTGACCCCGACGATCTCGCGATCTAGAACTTTAGCCCATAACGAAACACTGTAACTAAATTATTGTAACGAAACTCTAAATATGTAACGAAAATTTATTTATAAAGTAACATTCACATTGGCTTGCATTTTAATGGAAATAGGTTAATAAAAAGACAAAATGTATTGAGTAACCAAAATTTATTGGATCTTGCTGTTTATCAGTTGAATCTTGAAAAAATATAAAAACCTACTTCAAAAATGTATGAAACAATAAATTATTTTGGGACCTTTGAGATGAAGGCGGTGCAAAAGCAAGGAAAAAAATTATGGATGAAAGAAAACATGAGTGGATGAAATCCTTTTGTGCTTTTGTGACTCAACTCCAGGGTCCTAAAAAAAATATTATTTCATACATAGTATTTGAAGTAGGTTTTTATATTTTTTCATAAATAATGTTATGTTGAGAAAATTCCAGTGTGCATGGATCTTTATAATACAAAGATTTGGTTACCTACGTAACAAAATATAACGAAATGTGACGAAGTTTTTTGCAAAAAATATCTTAAAAATTATTTCCCTGACAACAATAGAATCAAAACATTACAAAAGGACTAGATAAATGTAAGATCTATGACATATTAAATCGGCATCAATATTCTAAAACTACTTACCAGGAAAAGATTGTGTTTAATCCACTGTAACGAATATTTTTGCATGTTCGACGCTACGACATTCTCACCTAAACTGCTGTCATTGCTTCCAAAGACGCCATGGCAGTTTTTTTGTCCACCAATAAAAATCGGGCCGGTGTTGCCAACCGTATGACTTAAAGTTGCGTTCAATATCTCGATAAATCACTACAAAAAAGCGTAACGAAATTCTAAAATGGGTGCGACAGACAAGCAAAATACTACTAATTTCGAAAAGAATCGAAGAGATATAGTCCTAATTGATAAAGAAATATAAAATAGAACATTATTCTGATTGGTTTAATATGTAAGTAAATTAATAGAATAATAGAAACTATTTATAAAAAATGTCTAAACCTGCAAAGGTATAGAGTGACATGACGATTTTTGTATGGAGAACAAAATCAGGGCTTCGTTAATCGTACAATTGCCAAATAATTAAAAGAAGTAGAGCTTATACACTATCAATTCCCAATGAATAAAGATATTTTCTGTTAAATGACATTTAATGTTTGACAAATAAACAAGAAAATATAATTAATTTCTCAATTTAGAAATTGCGACAAAATTTTTCACAAACCGTTTGTGATACGCCAGCACAGTTAGGATATTTGCACCGGGTATTTTGAATAGTCGGTCGTGGTCAGAGTGATCACGAGGAACATTTTTTGAGTTGTCATTGTAATGAATGAATCGCCTGATCCTCTCAAATTTATTGACCGGCAGGTCTCCTTGACTAAAGGTGTTCCTATGCAAGCATGCCAATGCCTCTAGCCCAATGAATTGTTGAATGTCTGTCTCTGTGACGCGAAACGACATAGGTACTAGGATCTTTTTGGACAATGTAATGATTTGTTCGATTGACAATATGTTCAATCAACTCCTTGGGAAATAGTTTGAAAAAGAATTGTATCGGAGTTTCCAAATCTAAAACCTCCACTGGCAAGGTTTTATCGTCTGTAAAGCAGATCTGTTGCTCGTTCAATTCCAAATTTTTTTCCACCGCGCACATTTGCGCGGCGGGTTGCCGAGTGGTTTGGGCATCGGCTTCTCGTGCCGGAGGTCCGAGGTTCGAATCCGTCGGCGTGTACCAATGAGTTTTTTCTGACGAAAAAATTTACGTGCATACCTCCACCCGCTGCTTCACCGTTCGGAACCGGTGTAAAACTGTGGGTACCTTCCCTAGCCCCTTACTAGGTGGTAGGCTCAAATTGTAGCCGACTGGGTTGGTACCACCGTACTGGATGTAAGAATAATAACCCCCCTTCATTGCCCCATTGCGGGCGTATGATGGATAATATTAGGTTCCATCCCAGAGTCGTCTATAAAACGCTACGTGAGTTGGATATTTCGAAGAGTAGCGGGCCTGACGGCGTCCCGGCGGTTGTCTTGAAAAATTGTGCTCTGGAATTGGCGCCAGTCCTTACTCGCCTATTCAAACGCTCCTATTCCTCCGGTTCAATGCCTTCTTGCTGGAAAAGAGCTTCGGTCCAGCCGGTCCCCAAGAAGGGGGACCCAGCGAACCCATCGAACTATCGCCCTATTGCGATAACCTCACTCTTGAGTAAGGATATAGAATAATGGTAAGAAAATTCTTTTTTTTTTTTTTTTTTTTGGCGATCACGCTTTTAGTTTAGCGTATTTAAGCCATAGTCACGTCAATAGTAGTTGCATCAACAAGATATAAAAAAAAAAAAACATACAGCAGTTTAACATAAAAGCAGAAAAATTTATAAGTTAACTTAACGCGCGCGCATACTTACGAACCAAGCTAACAATGAGTAGCTTGCGTGCATGAAAATAGTAAAAGAACTTATAACTAAACACAATAGTACTATAACAAATATGAAAAAATTTATATACAATCTTCATCATCATTCCCATTTACAATTTTATATTGTTATCAACAATAAATTTAGCTAATAATTTCAAAATTTTAACATTATTAATCAACAATAAGCAATTAATGTTAGTGGGGAGGGGAACCTTAAGAATTGATAAAGAAGAGTACAGTGGCGGAGAATTATTATTTAAGGGACAGGAAAAAAAAATATGATTAAGATTCCCCTCTTCCAGACCACATTCGCAAATGGAAGAGTCGAGAATACGGAGTCTGGCCAGGTGAACTGGAGTACAACAGTGACCGAGCCTAAGTCTGCAGATTACAGAAGTGGCAAATTTCGAGACGTTTAGCTTATAGAACCATGGTCGGGCTGGAATATTTGACTGAAACTGTGCATAATGAGAGCCTTTGTGTTTACTGGATGATTTCCAGACATTAGTCCAAGATTGAGATAAATATGTTTGAGAGAGAGAAACCAGATCGTGTGAATAATTGACATAGGGAAATTTATCCCCTCGCACCACAGCCTCCTTAGCAAGGGCATCAGCACGCTCATTGCCTGCGATGCCACAGTGAGACGGAATCCAAGCCAGAGTGATTTGTTTTTTATTAAGACAATTGAAAATTAAATTCTTTATATTGAAAATTATGGGATTATGTAATTTGGAGTAAAAAGGGTTTTGCACTAGGGCCTGTAGAGCACTAAGTGAATCTGTAAATATGATAACTTTTTCTAATTTTTGAAACAGATGCACAAATTTTACTGCTTCCAGTAAAGCTGTGCACTCTCCCGTATAAACTGTAGTCTCCGGTGGACATTTAATTATTTGATAAGTATTGCTGGATTTATGATATACAGCAGCCCCTACACTACCTTTCTCTGATAATTTTGAAGCATCTGTAAAGATAAGATCCCAACCTTGCCAATTTTTGGAGATGAGCAAATTAAATAATTTATCAGCTTTTTTAGAATCTTTGTCTATACCAAAATTTTTAATTACATCTGGTTTGTATATGACTGCCTCATATGGAGTCATGAATAAGGGAAGATGAAGAGATCGTTGCACTGGAGCTCGAAGATAATTTAATTTACGAAAACTACGGACTAGCCTAGTAGCTGGCTTGTTAATCCAGTAGGGTTTTTCAAATGAAAATTTTGAAAGAAGTCGTAATTTGGGGATAAGTGGATGATTCGAAATTTGTATGGCCTTAAATAGAAATCTGTCAGCCAGAAACTGACGACGTAAAAACAAAGGAGGGTCTACACACTCAACCTGAAGGGCGTTGATTGGACTGGATTTCATAGCTCCCGTTATGATGCGGAGGCACTTGGATTGGATACGATCAAGCTTCTGCATAGCAGATTTGTTTGAAGGTTCCAATATGAAAGTTCCATAATCTAGATGACTCCGTATGATCGCATTGTAAATTAATTTTAATGAAAATGGATGAGCTCCCCACCACACTCCAGCAAGAGTTCGTAATATGTTAATGTTTTTTTCACATTTTGTAACTATATGATCAACGTGAGGAGAACCAGTCATTTTAGAGTCTAAAATAACGCCTAAGAATTTGGTCTGATTAGAAGTGGGAATGCGGACATTTTTATAAAATACATCTATTCGAGGAATGAGTCTTTTCCTAGAAAATACTACTATGGAACTCTTGGACGCAGATAAGTCTAGTCCATGAGTATCAAGCCACGATGACAAGGAAAAGATGGAACGATTGACTGAGCCAGCAGCCTCCGGAATTAATTTATGAGAAGCATAAATAAGTAAATCATCGGCATACTGCAGAACTCGACCAAAGGGATTTATAGCTCTGTCAAGGTCGTGGGTATACAAGTTGTATAAAAGGGGACTCAGGACTGAACCTTGGGGCAGACCCTTCCAAACAACTCGGGCATCAGTCACAACCCCTTCAGACCGAAGAACTATGGTTCTCTCAGTAAGTATATTTAAGATAAAAGAAACAAATTTAACTGGAACTCTGAGATGAATCAATTTCTGTCTGAGAATCGGAAGTAAGACATTGTCATAAGCGGCTGAAATGTCCAAAAAGGCAGCGACAATTGATTCATTACGGCTAAATGAAAGACGGATATCCGTACTGAATATGGAAAGGCTGTCCATGGTGCTCTTGCCTTTTCTAAAACCAAATTGGCTTTTGGCCAAAAGGCCTCTATTTTCCAACAGCCACTCCAGCCTGTTCTTCACCAAATGTTCTGTAATCTTTAAGAGAGTGGCTGAAAGGGCAATAGGACGATAAGATGATCCGTCATTGGGGTCTTTCTGTGGCTTGAGAATGGGAATAATTAATTGTCTTTTCCAATCAACTGGAATTAAACCTGTCTCAACAATAATGTTAATGATTTGGAGGTAATAGTTAAGTGTGGTATCACTAGCATGCGTAAGGAAAGAATATGGAATACCATCTAAACCAGGCGAAGAGTCCCTGACATGATCAGTAACTATCTTAAGTTCTCTGAGTAAAAAAGGGGCATCTATGGGAGAACTGGAAGGAGGAGAAGCATATAATAAAGGTAATTCTTCAAACCGAGGAGCTGATGAAGGAGCTAGTTTATTTAAGAAAGAATCTTTCCATAAATCAGAAGGAGCTTTATAATTTGAGTTTTCAATAAAAGCGGAACGGTATCTCTTTACATTCCGCCAGACAAGACTGGATGGAGTAGATGGAGAGATGGATGAACAGAAACGTTTCCAGCCCAAACGTTTTTTTTCCAGAAGAGTACGTTTGGTTTTTGCTTGAGTTTTCTGAAGTTCCAAGTAATTATGCCAAGACATGTCCTGTGCATATTTTCTCTCGCCTTCATTTCGGGAGCGAATCGATTCAGTACAGTCGGAATCCCACCAGGGGGGAGACGAGCGGAGAGGTTTGAACTGTTTAATAGGGAAAATTTCATCAGCAACCCGAGTGAGAGTAACAACAAACTGTGAATAACAAGAGAATACGTTATGTGCTGTAGGAATAGGTAGACATATGATACTATCTTCAACTGCTGAGCTAAAGCTGGACCAATCAGCTCTGTCTAATCGGTACTTTAGTAAAGGTAGAGGTTGATCAGGGCTAGTGAATCCAGACAAGGGAAGGGACAAGATAATTGGAAAGTGATCACTCCCATGTGAGCTGACGAGAGTCCTCCAGGAGAGAAGTGATGCCAGCACCGGGGAACATAAAGACAAATCAACCGCACTAGGATTCTGAAAGGGAGAGGTGCGACGGGTCGGAGACCCGTCATTAAGGACACAAATATTGAGTTCATCCAAAATATCAACCAACCTGTTTCCAGCTAAGTCGCTCTCGAATGAACCCCACATTGTATGATGACAGTTTAGATCACCGAGAAGGAGAAAAGGTTTAGGAACGGATTCAAACAGTAACTTCAAGGCAGTAAGTGATGATGATGAAGGATAAGGGATATAAATAGAAATAAATGAGTAACCCTTCACCCCCACAGCGACAGCATTAATACCATCTCTGAGGGGAGGAAGTGTTATGATGGAGAAGGGAATTTTATTATTTACAAATAAGGCGCAACCGCCTTTCCCATCGTCTCTATCGTCCCGAAGACTGACATAGCCAGGAACTCTAAAACGAGTGCCTGGCTTGAGCCAAGTCTCCGAGACTGCAGACACGATAGGTTTAAATTTATTCAAAAGAAAAAGAAAATCTGATTTATTTTTAGTCAGACTTCGGCAATTCCACTGAAGAATTGACTCGAAGTGAGCCATCGTTGGCAGTGAGAGAGAGAGAGGTTTGCGTACTGGGAGCAGCGTGGTACGGTAAAGTATTTGTTGATTTTAAAAAATTCAAAAAGGAAATAAATAGACCATGGATGTCCCCAAGGTCGACAAAATTCCCTGGTCTCGGCGAATTCTGAGATGGATAGGCAAACCCATCTTGGTACGTGGTAGTATTAAAGTCATTTAGGATTTTTTGATGAGCCTTCTTGTCGTAACCCTGTGGAAGAGGGGCACGAACACGAGGAGGAGAAGTTACAGTTTTCCTGTAAGAAGAGATCGGAATGGAAGGATTATTAATTTTTGAGCTCACGGGTTTACGGGCCTGGGAGAAGGTTGAGGACGAAGCAACATCTGCATATGACCGCTTAGGAGCCGAAAAACGACTGGCAGCCTCTGCGTAAGAAATAGCCTCTTGAGCCATTATGGACTTAA
The DNA here is from genome assembly GCA_946902875.1 of Nematopogon swammerdamellus. NCBI lineage: Eukaryota > Metazoa > Arthropoda > Insecta > Lepidoptera > Adelidae > Nematopogon > Nematopogon swammerdamellus. The sequence goes on from OX336352.1 coordinate 20,803,656, forward strand.
TGTTCTCCTGTCTAGAGCGTTCTGGACATTTTTTGCTTGTTGAAAAATGATTCCCTTGACAGTAAAAACAACAAGAGTCTTCCTCTTTTAGGCTACATTCGTCCCCAGAGTGTGGCTGAGCACACTTGAAGCAACGAGGCTTTGAACGGCACTGGACCTTGGTGTGTCCATATCGACAACACTGGAAGCACTGGATAGTGGGGTACTTGTACAACTCGACCGGGAGGGAGTTATACATTAGAGTGACACGAGAAGGGAGCGTTTGACCATCAAAGGTCAGGACAACGGATTGGGTGGGTTTCCACACTGGGTTGCCATCTACAAATTGTTTAAAATTGAGCCTTCTGACCTTTAGAATCTTCCCGCCCTCGGGGACTCCAAGTTCCTCCAGAAGCTCTTCAGGAGTTGTATCGGTCGGGACACCCCTGACCACGCCGAGCCTAGTAACGTTAAATGAAGGCACAAACGCCTTATACTTGAGATGATGTTGGTGTATATTATTTAAAAAAGTATTCGCAAATATTCCTGAAATGAACTCTACGGAGACCCGATTACGCCCAGCGCGCGCAACCCCTCCGTCCTTGATACCGCGGAAAGCAGATTGTTTAAGAAACTTACCGAAATTTATTGGGTGTAGCACAGCCCCTGACGAGGGGTCTGTCTCCACCCGTTGAACATGCACTAAAAATGGAGCCCGATCATGAGCCCTATAAGTGAGAGGGGGAGTCACTTCAGCAGGAGTTTTTTGTGGAGTGATGGCAACACTTTCTGTTGACTTGACTGTATGACAGGAGGTCGTCTCGGAGTCAGAGCTGGTGGTACTGCTCTTATCCGCAAGACGAACCTCCCGCCGCCTGCGCTTACGCTCGGCCTGTTTACGCCATTTCATTTTGCCTCCTGTCAATCCCTGTACTCGTTGCGTTGAATCTTCAATGGTGACATACTCCGCTACTGGCAAATCTGTTGCCGAAAGAGTAACAATACCTGAACCAGAAATAAGAGGATTGGGGCCTAGTTGCGAATCATACATCGGCGGAATACTAGACCTAATATCGGGAGGGTCAGGCGGTTTTTTTACCTCCAGCACCATTCTACTTATGTATTTAAGCTACTTACTTACGATTTTTACACTTATAAAATAATATTTTCAACAATTTGCACGCAAGCTAATGCTTTTTTCGTAAATATTTTCTATGAGAAAATTCGGGTTTTCGAAAAAACAAGTGCAACCGTCAGTCCGTCAACCGTCAGAATCCAATATAATACTACCAAGAAAATTCTGTATAGATATTAAAATCTTGATACTAAATTCAACATTATAATAGGCTGTTTTTCATAAAGCAATAAACCCAACCTAAAAAAATCAAGAATGTTGATAAACGACTGCGTTCACGGTCACGGCACTTCTAATGCAGTGGTGCCAACATGACAGCTACAACCGGATAATTTGCAGCGGCCATTGAAATTATGCTGACATTCATAGAACGATTTTTTGTATAAGAGTTCCGTCTCATAAACGTAGTCGTTATATTCTCTTTGTGAATATCCACAGACTGTAAATAAATTTTATTTTTTAAGCTTTGTTTTTTTTTTTTTATTCATCCCATTTCGGGAGTTTGGGTGTCGGGTCGGGGCGGGACCACTTAGGGTCTGGCTGGCACATGAGAGAACAAAATTGACTCTTGCGCCATGATCAGCTGGGATGTTTACGAGGTTAAAAAAAAATAACCAGGGTTAATATAAAGAAGATGCGTATCTTCTATATATATATATGTAACCTATATGTACTGATGGGTCGATCCCGGGATTGAATCTTTATGGGCGGGATTTTATCATAAAAACCCGGATTTAATCCTATTCTAGGAGCGAATGAGGATTTTATGTTTTTAACTAGCCTTTGCCCGCGGCTTCGCTCGAAATTCGTATTTCAAAAGAAGAAACTAAATCACTAAGGGCGAGGCCGAAGGCTGACCTGCGTTCAGGTTAATGATAAACCTTCTCGAATAAAGTATGTTTTTAACTAGCTTTTGCCCGCGGCTTCGCTCGCGTGAAATTCGTATTTCAAAAGAAGAAACTAAATCATGAAGGGCGAGGCCGAAGGCTGAGCTGATAAACCTTCTCGAATAAAGTATGTTTTTAACTAGCTTTTGCCTGCGCATTCGCTCGCGTGAAATTCGTATTTCAAAAGAAGAAACTAAATCATTAAGGGCGAGGATCTCGTTATGAGCCACGCAAGTTTGCAACGAGTTTTCACGAGTCGTATTAGTGAGTGGTCATTGCAAGGGATCGCTTGGACTATCCGCTCTGATCTGATGACATTACATCTCTGATTACATTACACAATTAGTATTAAGCGGCGGGTGGCCGAGCTTTTGGGCATTGGGTTCTCATGCAAGAGGTCCGAGGTTCGAATCCGGTCGGTGTGTACCAATGAGTTTTTTCTGACGAAAAAATTTACGTGCATACTTACACCTGCTGCTTCACCGTTTAGAACTGGTGTAAAACTAGGTACCTTCTCTTGCCCCTTACGAGGTACTGGATGTAAGATGGCCGCATAGCAGGCTCGGCTGTGTTCTCTTCTAGTTCAGTATATCCAGCAATCCAGGGAAGTCTCCGGTATGCACGGGCACCTACCTACTCGGAGGTGATATTGGCTGGTCGGAGAATGTGCTTAGGCCCCTTCGACTCAGGCGACCGGATTACATAAAACAGTATTATTTTTAGTAACTATTATAGTTTACTAGCTTTTGCCCGCTCTCGTGAAATTCGTATTTCAAAAGAAGAAAGTAAGTTATAAAGCGAGAAGGTCGAAAGCTGAGCTGCATTAAGGGTAATGACAAACCTTCTCGAACAAAATATGTAACTACTGACTAGGCCGAAGGGCGAGCTCCTTTCAGGTAAACGTTATTTTTCTCGAAGAAACTAAGTTACCTATGGCGACGCCGCAGGCGGAGCTCCCTATAGGTAAACCATATACTTTTTCAAAGAGGCCGACGAGGCCGAAGGCCGACGAGGCCGAAGGCCGAGCTGCGTTCAAGTAAATGATAATCCTTCTCAAAGAAACTAAGTTAATGCCCTGTCGAACGCCGAGTTGCGTTCGCGTAAACGATATTCTCGCCCTTATTTACTTACTTTCATCGAGAAATATATCTTTAACTTGAACGAAGCTCCGCTTTCGGCCTCTCCCTTAGTTACTTACTTCGAAAAGGTACATGTTTCGTATCGGTGACGTCATATTTAGTTTACATGTATCCTAACTTGTACCATAAGAATAGGATAAAAAAATTAGGATCGAATCAAATTACAATTTTGGCTTTCTATAGTATGGGCAGTGCGCTTTTATAGGCACCCGCCCGCGCACCGCGCCGCCCGCTCCGCCGCGCCGCCCGCTCCGCCACGCCGCACTCTGGTTCGATACCTACCAAACGTGGACTACCACACTTTTTTTCGAATTTAAAATTTTTTTTTGCGGAATCTTATATGTCGACTAAATACAAGGTGCTTTTATTATCTCGTGATTTTCTATCAAGTTGACGGTTACGGAGATAATCGTCCGAATCTGATTTCGTTGTATGGACACTTTTTATTAAATTTCTCGAAATGTTAAAATTTGTTAGAGTAGTGAGTTATATAAGCGTATTCTACACATGAGCTCCGACACGACTGTAAAAAAAACTCATCCCGCTACGTCCCGCTTTTCGTTTTATTTACATTTAAATATTTTTTTCTTGCTTATTTTGAAAATAAAAATAAAATACCATAGTGTGCCTACGTTACCAAACGAGTAATCCATTTGCAAGAGTCAATGCTTAACTTTAAAGTTAAATAAATAAAATAAGTAAATTTTATGTCAAACTATAAAAATAAAGCACTCTGTAAACCCAATTTTTCGGGTAAAAAAGTGGTAATAATGTGCATATTACTTGTATTTTGTATTCTATTGTAACAAAATCTACTAGAAATATTGAAACGTACAACATAATGTACTTTCCATGGATTTTTATAACGAAACATTACCTACTACACGAAAACAGATCGTATAAAACGTAAAAACCTTTAAAAATTATTAATCATCCAGAATCATTCGTTTATTTCGTATCTATCCTTAAAACTGCGGCATGCCTGAGTATGCCGATACACGAAATGAATACACAGACGCGTAATAATGTATATAGTTACATCTATCCTCAAAACTGTGGCATGCCTGAGTATGTCGATACTCTATAAAATTCTGATATTACATTATATTTACTCATTACGTTTGTATCAAATTTCATAATTCATTATATCAAAACAGCTACAGGTCCGGGGCCTTGACTTGAGGAATTATTGACGAAAATATACTGTACATTTATTTATTCTTATGTTGTCTTACATTTAAGAGTATCGTCATTTGACATTTGCATAGAAATTTATAAACTCATCCATCACTCATTTGTAAAATTACACTTCTTGAGCAGAGCGAAGCGGCAACGTTGCATGAACGGTACAGTTAATCTATGATACAACTAGTTCGTTAATTATATTATGTAACTCGCTCGTTCAATTTTTGGGGAAGATTTAGTTATGAATTACAGTAGTCAATTAAATTATATTAATGAAAACGAGTACCGTGTGGGGCCGGTACTTAAAAAGAATAGCCCAACTGCATCTCTCCCCGTGAATGTCGTAAGAGGCGACTAAGGAATAAGGACAAGATACTGCGCTAAAGGGCGACAGGCTAGCCACTTCTCACCTTGGCGCAGTCCTTCCACCTAGTCATTCAGCATGTGGGTTCTTCGTGCCTTACTTGCTGCTTGATAGTTGTATTGTATTGTATTGTATTGTTTATTGATCATTCATACAGTAGTTAGGCTGCGCTCGAACTTGTCACAATTTGTTCTATCTTGTCCGTATACTGTGCTAAGCGTGGTGGTCGGTGTTGTGCTGTAATTTACCAGAGTCCTTATAGCACAACACCGATTACTCTGCTTACCCTGATTGTCGGGTTACAGCGTGTGTTATGTATGTATGTATGTATGTATGAGTTTCTTTCTTTAGAATGCATGCAGTATAGCAATCAGTTTCGCAGTTTATATAACTTACAACTGCTACTCACTGGGAGGGCTCGAGTATGAACGTATACTCTTCGGGAAAGCTTGCTACTTCCTCCCCATCAGGATGAAGGGATTGATAAAGAGAAAGGATGTTGCAAAGAGAGCAATCATTGCAGGAATAAGGCGGCTCCTGAGACAAAGGAAAAAGGAATAGGTGAGATACCAAATTATACAAACTCAAAACAATCTAGCACATCAGGTTGTGAACTTACATCAATAAATTCTACTTCTTGAATTTCTTTTTCCCCAAGTGGTGAGATCAAGAGAGATCGAACCTCTTCTGGCAGTACTTTCGCAGTGTTTGTTTTTGACTTTTTGACTTTTTGATTGACTTTGTGAAACAGGGATCAGGGACGACAAACGACGGAAATACGGCTCGGCGCTTTTTCGATAATCCCACATTAAGTTCAGACATTACAGGTATTCAAAGACTATCTACTATTCTGATTAGTATATCTAGTGGTCTGAATATACATATCGAAAAATTCCACGAATATGCCTTAGAAACTGCCAAGCTATTCGTAGCTTTGTATGGGTGGTATCGCATGCCACTTAGCGTTCACGAACTTCTTATTCATGGCAGCGAAATAATTAAACGTTTGAATGTTATTCCTATAGGAATAGAACACCTATCGGAAGAGGCATCTGAGGCCCGGAATAAGGATTTCCGAAACTATAGAGAGTTTCGTTCTCGAAAAATCAGTAGACGCGCATCAAATCACGATATCTTGAATAACTTATTGCTTTCATGTGATCCATACTTAACAACAATTGGTCCAAAAATGATTACAAACACTGCGAAAGTACTGCCAGATGAGGTTCGATCTCTCTTGATCTCACCACTTGGGGAAAAATAAATTCAAGAAGTAGAATTTATTGATGTAACATCACAACCTGACGTGCTAGATTGTTTTAAGTTTGTATAATTTGGTATCTCACCTATTCCTTTTTCCTTTATCTCAGGAGCCGCCTTATTCCTGCAATGATTGCTCTATTTGCAACATCCTTTCCCTTTATCAATCCATTCATCCTGATGGGGAGGAAGTAGCAAGATTCCCCGAAGAGTATACGTTCATACTCGAGCCCTCCCCGTGAGTAGCAGTTGTAAGTTATATAAACTGCGAAACTGATTGCTACACTGCATGCATTCTAAAGAAAGAAACTCGTTTTCATAAATTTAATTTAATTGACTACTATAATTCATAACTAATGTGATATTCCCCAAAAATTGAACGAGCGAGTTACATAATATAGTTAACGAACTAGTTGTATCATAGATTAACTGTACCGTTCATGCAACGTTGCCGCTTCGCTCTGCTCAAGAAGTGTAATTTTACAACTGAGTGATGAGTTTATAAATTTCTATACAAATGCATGACGATACTCTTAACTGCAAGACAACATAAGAATAAATAAATGTACAGTATATTTTCGTCAATAATTCCTAAGTCAAGGCCCCTGACCTGTAGCTGTTTTGATATAATGAATTATAAAATTTGATACAAACGTAATGAGTAAATATAATGTAATATCAGAATTTTATAGAGTATCGACATACTCAGGCATGCCACAGTTTTGAGGATAGATGTAACTACATACATTATTACGCGTCTGTGTATTCATTTCGTGTATCGGCATATTCAGGCATGCAGCAGTTTTAAGTATAGATACGAAATAAACGAATGATTCTGGATGATTAATTATTTTTAAAAGTTTTTACGTTTTATACGATATGTTTTCGTGTAGTAGGTAATGTTTCAATATTTCTAGTAGATTTTGTTACAATAGAATACAAAATACAAGTAATATGCACATTATTACCACTTTTTTACTCGAAAAATTGGGTTTACAGAGTGCTTTATTTTTATAGTTTGCCATAAAATTTACTTATTTTATTTATTTAACTTTAAAGTTAAGCATTGACTCTTGCAAATGGATTACTCGTTTGGTAACGTAGGCACAATATGGTGTTTTATTTTAATTTTTAAAATAAGCAAGAAAAAAATATTTAAATGTAAATAAAACGAAAAGCGGGACGTAGCGGGATGAGTTTTTTTTACAGTCGTGTCGGGTTTCATGTGTAGAATACGTTTATATAGTTCACTACTCTAACAAATTTTAACATTTCGAGAAATTTTATAAAAAGTGTCTATTTCCATACAACGAAATCAGATTTCGTCGATTATCTCCGTAACCGTCAACTTTGTAGAAAATCACGAAAGAATAAAAGCAGCTTGTATTTAGTCGACATATAAGATTCTGCAAAAAAAAATTCGAAATTCGAAAAAAAGTGTACGTGTCCACGTTTGGTAGGTATCGAACCAGAGTGCGCCGCCGGCTCGCTCATATCTGATACCTACTCGCGCTAAATGGCGCGCGAAACATTTCAGTTTGGGAACCACATCTTAGCGTAACCGGAACTGAATTTTATTTAGCTTATCCTCTGTGTCGTATAGTATAGGATATAACATACTTGTACGATGTTTCATCGAATTCAGATGATCGGTTTAAGAGTTATGGTGGAACATACATACACAGAAAATATTTCTAAAAATCATCAATTTAGCTTTAGTATCATAATTCATACATAGAGTCTTATACCTCAGTATCTCATAAAACAAAGTAACTTACTCTATGGCCATCCGTTACAGATTTATTATTAGTATTGATTTAACAAATATCAGTAGATTATTATGACCTCAAATCGTTATTTTTTAACCGACTTCAAAAAAAGGAGGAGGTTCTCAATTCGACTGTATGTTTTTTGGTCAAACATGACCGAAATTGGTAGATCTACCAAAAAATCGGTACCTAACTTTTCACACTGTCACGGTCACTGAACAGACTCTATTACCGACTTTTTTCCTCTCTCACATCACGGCGAAATGTACGCGCGCTCAAACGACCACAGATATAGATTATTTTGTGAACATAACTAGGGAATCATGCATTCAAATTAAAACCTGTCGAGACATTATTTATTTAGATACCTATAGGAATTCATCCAGTAAAACAATGATCTACAGACCTACTACCATATTATGCCTAGTACTAATGAAAACAACTCATTCACGATGTCGAAATCTAATATTAAAATAAAATCCTATTTCGTAGGATCGAATGAGGAATCTTCCCCAACTTTCCCAATAAAATCCCTATAAAGTCTCGAATAAGGATTCGGTCCCAAATGGGATTGAGTCCTTGCCCATCAGTACCTATATGTAACCGTAACGTAATGTTGAGGCGGTGCATGTCGTTTTTGTTACGTTTTGTTTCTGCCACTTCGCGTTTACAATCAGCTGATATATAGCGCAAGAGTCAATTTTGTTCTTTCATGTGCCGCTTCGGACAAGTTAAACTTAGGCCCACTTGCACCAACACAAATTTAATATATAAACCAGTTTAACTCGTTAAACTAGCACCCGTTGTATGTGTGAACCGCGTTTAAATCCATAACTCGCTACTTAACTTTAAACTCGTGTTGGTGCAAGACGCGCTTAATGTATACAGCCTTTTCTGTTGTACTTCTAATGTCTGTTGTTTTCTTCTCGTATTGCGAGTATTTCAAAAATATTTAATTTTTATTTACGACAACGCGGCAAACTTATTCATCCGCCATCTTTATTTGTAAGATTTTTTATTTATTTATTTATCCCTTTTCGGGACAGGCAAAACTAATTAAAGTATACAGCCTTTCCTGTTGTACCTACTTCTGAATATCTATTGTTTGGTTTTCTTCTCGTATTGCGAGAATCTCAAAAATATACACCCCTCATTTACGACAATTTTATTTGTAAGATTTGATGATGATGATGAAGATGAACGATGGCGGACGGCGGCAGTTTGTCGCGTCGTCGTTGTAATTAAAAATATATATTTTTGTGGTTCTCGCGGTGCGAGAACTTATACAACAGACGTTAAAAGCTACAACAGAATTGGCTGTATACTCTAATGAGTTTTGCCTGTTTCGGGAGGAAACGAATTTTAAAAGAAAGATGGCGGACGGCGGCGCGGCGGGAGTTTGTCGCGTCGCGTCGTCGTTGTAATTATAAAAATATATTTTTGTGGTTCTCGCGGTGGGAGAACTCATACAACAGACGTTAAAAGCTACGACAGAATTGGCTGTATACTCTAATGAGTTTTGCCTGTTTCGGGAGGAGACGAATTAATCTAAAAAAAAATTAACTAAAAAAAAAAAAAAATAAAAAAAAAATTATAGTCTGGCTACGTCTGCGCCAGTGTTGCCATCTTAGGAGATTTTCTCCTAGATTCAGGAGAATTTCAGCGGTGTTAGGAGAAGTTTTTGCCTGTCAGGAGAGTAGGAGAAAATCTAGGAGAAAGAAAATTATTACAGGAGAAGATTTAGGAGTGAGAAACATATATTTACTAGTAACAAACAAAGATATATTACGTACTAGATCAATCACTCGGCTAGCTCACATGTTCCACCTAGTTGCGGTTCACGATCATCAAGTCTCTTAGTCGAGCGCGAGAGGCCGTAGCGCGCAGTCGTCGCCTGCCTGCTGCGATCGCGCCTCGCCTACTTTAAACTAATACATTTACACATCTTCATTGATGCGAAGGTGCGATGGCGAATCTGGAGATGAATTGTTAGAATGAAAAGACAATATGCACACGCACACCGACGACGCACGAGTGCGATCGTTCTCCCTACCCATTGCCTCTCTCCCGCAAGCTTCCCGCCCCGCGCGAGGCCACAATACCGGCCGCCAGCCCGTCTCCCACACGCTTCCCGCCCCGTGCGCGCTCCCCTCTTCCCTTCGGCTCTGCGCTCCGCCTCCCCGCTACCTTACCCCATACCTCAGCCGCTCGAACATATTTAGCAGCTATATTTCTTCGGAGCGCTGGCTCTATATATAATATTTCCTCAAAGGTAACAAACAAATATGTCGATATGTACGGTCAGAGGCGGACTAGCAGCCTTAGCCGCCCTAGGCTGTTAAGCACCAGCCGCCCCGATTCAATGCAGCCGCCCCTTTCAAGTTTACAGCATAGATACAAATGTGAAGTTGTACGAAAATCAGTATTGCGTTCGGTTCAACCTGCCAGAAATATATTATTTCTCGGTTTATTTTACATATAGCAAAAGTATTTTTTATAAGTTTTGCGGCAATATTGACCTTATCGGCATAGCTAAATTATTTTGTCCGCGTAAATAGTGCGTCGTCTCCGCCGCCGCGCTCACCACTCCCGCACGTCGAACGCACTTGCTCCGGCCGGCACCCTTTCTATTCTGTACCTGCGCTCACTGCTTCTAGCAGCAGGTACAGATTGGCCGCCCCTAATATCTGGCCGCACTAGGCCCGGGCCTAGTCGGCCTTAAGGAAAGTCCGCCTCTGTGTACGGTGACAAACGGTATGTGAATCGACCAACCATCTTCTCAAGTCACACAATATACGATAGGATTTGTCTTTTGATAAGAGCAAGGTTCCCCTTCTTGCTCTTCATATAGGAAAATGTGACACTCTGTGAGTGTGTGCGTGCATTGATCGACCGACCAGCCGACTACTGGGCGGGCCTAGCCAAACGAACATTTTGTTATCAATCAATGTTATTTACATGTATTCTTTGTAATAATCAGTAGTATTACTAAGCCTACGGCTGTATCTTTTGTACCGTAATAGGTAGCTTGTTGTGATTTTCACAGATCATGTGTTATTTATTATTGGCGGATATCCTGTCAAATAATAAGAAAAAAAATACAAATTAAGGGCTTCCCCATACAAGAAACGTTTAAAAAAACAAATGGTTTGTATGGTTTTGCTTTAACGTAAAAACGGTAATACGTACAAGTGTCAAACTTGGTGTGGTTAAAAACTAAAAAAAAAAACAGACGAATTACGTGGTGGTTAGAATGGCAATCGTGGTTATGACGGTAGGACAAATCATTATTGGAGCGGAGAAGTGATGGAACAGATTGAAGGAATAGTATGTACGTATATTTCGGTTAAATACTGCTTGGTAGTCTCTATGGTCTCCTTAAGTTCGAGGTATTTAAGGTCGAGGGAGGAATTCAACAGAGTAGGGCTGCCTCGGAAATTTAAAATTCGCCCCGAGGTCTAACCTGTATATATTATGACCAGTGCGTCCTACCGTTTATGACGTACGACATAAACGGTAGGACGGTAACGTAGGTGTGAAACGTGAGCTCTGACTATGGTAGTTTACCAAAGTTGCCCAGCGAGCGTTGGAACTAGCCATGCTGGGCTGGCCTGGGAGTATAGCTAAGCGAAATGGCGCGTAATGACTAATGAATGAGGCAATCCGCCGACGCACCAAAGTCATCGATATTGGAATCCAGGTGGATAAGCTAAAATGGCAGTGGGCTGGGCACGTTAGCCGAAAGGACGACGACCGTTGGAGTAACCATGTACTACATTGGCGGCCGTGGACAGGAAAACGGAGTGTGGAAGACCACCCGTCAGGTGGGACGCCGACATGAAGTATGTCGGTGGAAAGCAGTGGTCCGTACCGCTGAAGGCCGAGAGACTGGAGGAAAATTTAAGGCGTATGTCCAGCAGTAGACGCTTACACGCTGACTTACTTGACTGACTTACAGAGAACCCTCGGTGCGCGAGTTCGACTCGCACTTGACCGGTTTTCAGGGTGCAAAAGATACAGATCTTTACAGGTAAGACAAACAGACGGACGGACAGACGGCCTAGGCTTAGTAATATGGTCCCGTACGTATAATCACTAAAAATGTGGTGAATTTTTTATAATTTGAACAGGAGAATTTTTTAGGAGGACGAAAATTTTCTAGGAGATTTTTAGGAGATTTTCGAAGTCAATCTAGGAGAATTTCAAATTTAGAGTTGGCAACACTGGTCTGCGCGCGCGTCCAAGAGTGAGGTGAGGTGAGTGGTGAGTCTTTGTTACTCTTTGGTGAGTATTGTAGTATTTGCTGGGCGTGCATGGATTGTGTAAGTCTGACCAATGACCATAATATATCAGTAAGCTGCAATCTGACCCGCCCACCTGTCCGTCTTAATGCGAGTAGGTATTTACCTACCAAGATTTATAAAAGTATCTACCAACGAATAAGAAAGGGAATAAAATCCTCCACAATACCCTGACCTCGCCATTTCCCAAATACATACATTCCTAAATATATACGTTTCGGCTCTCCCGCGAGAGTGCGTTGTCGGCGGCGCGGAGCAGTGGCGAGGTGAAGAGGCTCCACCGGGAGACCGACTTCACCACCGCGGAGTCCATACTCGCACACGCGCTCGCAAGCTGCGGTCGCTTACACAATTCATTCACCAGTGTCGCATGCCTTCTGTTACTATCTGCTGCTCTATCAGATATACTCACACACGCGCTCGCAAGCTGCGGTCGCTTACACAATGCATTCACCCGTGTCGCATGCCTTCTGATACTATCTGGTGTTTTATTAGATATACTCGCACACTCGCTCGCAAGCTGCGGTCGCTTACACAATGCATTCACCCGTGTCGCATGCCTTCTGATACTATCTGGTGTTTTATTAGATATACTCGCACACTCGCTCGCAAGCTGCGGTCGCTTACACAATGCATTCACCCGTGTCGCATGCCTTCTGATACTATCTGGTGTTTTATTAGATATACTCGCACACTCGCTCGCAAGCTGCGGTCGCTTACACAATGCATTCACCCGTGTCGCAAGCTGCGGTCGTTTACACAATGCATTCACCCGTGTCCCATGCCCTCTGTTACTGTCTGCTGCTCTATTAGACATACTCACACACGCGCTCATAAGCTGCAGTCGCTTATACAATGCATTCACCCATGTCGCAAGCTGCGGTCGTTTACACAATGCATTCACCCGTGTCGCAGGCCCTCTGTTACTGTCTGCTGCTCTATTAGACATACTCACACACGCGCTCATAAGCTGCAGTCGCTTATACAATGCATTCACCCATGTCGCAAGCTGCGGTCGTTTACACAATGCATTCACCCGTGTCCCATGCCCTCTGTTACTGTCTGCTGCTCTATTAGACATACTCACACACGCTCTCATAAGCTGCAGTCGCTTATACAATGCATTCACCCGTGTCGCAAGCTGCGGTCGTTTACACAATGCATTCACCCGTGTCCCATGCCCTCTGTTACTGTCTGCTGCTCTATTAGACATACTCACACACGCGCTCATAAGCTGCAGTCGCTTATACAATGCATTCACCCATGTCGCAAGCTGCGGTCGTTTACACAATGCATTCACCCGTGTCGCAGGCCCTCTGTTACTGTCTGCTGCTCTATTAGACATACTCACACACGCGCTCATAAGCTGCAGTCGCTTATACAATGCATTCACCCGTGTCGCAAGCTGCGGTCGTTTACACAATGCATTCACCCGTGTCCCATGCCCTCTGTTACTGTCTGCTGCTCTATTAGACATACTCACACACGCTCTCATAAGCTGCAGTCGCTTATACAATGCATTCACCCGTGTCGCAAGCTGCGGTCGTTTACACAATGCATTCACCCGTGTCCCATGCCCTCTGTTACTGTCTGCTGCTCTATTAGACATACTCACACACGCGCTCATAAGCTGCAGTCGCTTATACAATGCATTCACCCATGTCGCAAGCTGCGGTCGTTTACACAATGCATTCACCCGTGTCGCAGGCCCTCTGCAAGAACGTTGAATAGGTTGGACGTCGGACTGTCCAATGCTTATATGAGAAGCAGCGTCGAGCTCCGCGGGTAGCGGAGGGGACGGCGCGCGCTCTGATTGGGTGGTATCGGGTGGTATCACGGTCTGATTGGTTGGTAACAAATGTTATTTGTATGTTTATTTACGTATGTGTATTTATATGTTACGCTGGCGCGGGGAAGGTCCGACGTCCTTTCCTATATAACATTCTTGGCCCTCTGTTACTATCTGCTGCTTTATTAGGACCACCGAGAAAAAAAGTATAGAGGTGTGGTCTCAAAATAATACACAATTTCTGCCACACGGACTTGATCGCGGCTGCATACAAGACTGACGTGTAGAGTATGAAGCCGGCATCGATTTGGTGTGACGGATTACGGACACCGATTGTCCGTCTTTTCTGGTCTGTTATTAAAACACTTAAGTGATTGTTGCAGACACTTGCAAGGACATAGCCGATAAAAATCGACCAATGGCAGAGCCCGCTGATGTTCCTGATGATGCCCGCTCGCTGGACATGGGTGTTACAGTGAAGATTGAACCAGCAGATGTTGACGACCACTTTGAAGAGGTTCTTAGTTATTTTTAATTTATTTTATCAAACCTGACACGATTGGAGCGTTGAGCTGCGTATCCACTAGAGGCAGACTCGGGGCGAGGCGGCCGCTCGACCCGAGGCCGCACAAGTGGAGACGCTGCCTCAACCTGAGGCACGCCGCGCCATGAGGCAAATTCGCCGCCTCGCGCCGAGCGATATTTTGTCGATTTTTTACCACGCTCAAAGGAGCCTCAGTCCGAGGCGTGCACTTGCTGCACGCCTCACCTTGATCCGCAACGTGCCTCGAGACTATGCCTCAGAGTGAGCAGCCTCAGTTTGCTTCAAGTCGAGGCTGCTCGGCCTGAGGCTGCTCCAATGGATATGCAGCCTTAGAGTAACCGCGTCCTAGACTGACGGCGGCAGTAGACAGGAAAACGGAGTGTTGGAAGATCATCCTCCAGGTGGGATGACAACATCAAGTACGTCAGCGGAAAGCAGTGGTTCCGTACAGCTGAAGGCCGGGAGGACTGGACGAAAATTGGAGAGGCGTATGTCCAGCAGTGGACGCATACACGCTGACTGACTGACATGGCTGACTACTTCATCCGTGATATCAGCCTTGGTGAACTAGGTGCCATGGTCGTGCTGGCTACACTGAACTGGACGGAAGATAAGTTAACAGGTGTTTCAGGATAGGGTTTCGTAACTTCAGGGTTCGAAAGGGGTCCATATTTGAAAACGAAAAGCTCCGAAACTTTTTCCCAGATTTGGTCATTTTATAGTACTTTTTGGTGAAAATAGTTTCATCGAGATTTGATGGACGGTTAAAACATCCGCCTTTATCAAATGAAAATAAAATGACTAAATTGCAATTTTTAACTAGTATAATTGAACTGCATGTAGGTCAATTCCAAACAATTAAAATTAAATTACATTAAAATAAAAAGGGGACTGGACTAGGTCATTGCACTCCCTAGACCTAGACAGCACCTCCCCATACTCACTGTCTTATCGAGTTTTTATAACAATTTCCAATTTTTGAATGAAAAAAAAGTACTGAATTTCGATTTGGGTAGTAAGAATTTTTTTCTTCTAATAATGAGTACTTTCTATTCCTGAAGTTTCTCAAGCCTATCCTGAAACAACCTATAACCACTTAGATTGACCTTTCCGTCAGAACTGTCGTATAAATTCAGAAAGGTTAAGTTAAGTACCGTGTGGGGCCGGTACTTAAAAAGAATATCCCCACTGCATCTCTCCCCATGCATGTCGTAAAAGGCGACTAAGGGATAAGGACAAGATGCCGTGCTAAAGGGCGACAGGCTCGCCACCTCTCACCTTGGCACGGTACTTCCACCGAGTCATGCAGCAGTTGGGTCTTCGTGCCATACTTGCTGCTTGATCGATTTAATCTTGTTCGAATACTTTGCGAAACGTGGTGGTCGGTGTTGTGCTGTAATTGACAAGAGTTCTTGCAGCACAACACCGATTACTCTGCTTACCCCGATTGTCGGGATTCAGCGTGTGTGATATGTATGTATGTATGTTAAGTTAAACTAGAACTTGTAAATACTGAAACACTCCCCCTGCTCATATGTTTCCTCCCAAGTACAGTCTCGGGTCCTTCAAGAGAGGCGTGAATGGGAACCTGTCAGCGGGGCATGGCATTCGCGACCCTCGCATGCGACCGAATGTCCATGGGCGTTCTTAGACACCTTATGTGTGGCTAGGCGCCTCATGTGGCGGTTTCTATAAAAAAAATACACCCTTCCACCTGCCTGGCGATCCATTAAAACTTTGAATATTGTGTCGTAACTATGCATACATTTTTAGGTTTCCGTATCCCATACGGAAGCCTATTAAAAAGCCTCCTCCGCCCGTCCGAGGGCTGTATCTCTTAAACCGTAAAAGGTAGCGTGTTGAAATTTTCACAGACTATGTGTTACTATGGCGGATATAACAACAAATAAGAAAAATAAGAAAATGTTAAAAATTAAGGCGGGCTCCCATACAACAAAAGTCCGAAAAATCGATTAGTCACACTATTGAATAATAGATGGCGCCGCAGGCTTTTATACATTGCATTGTTGAAAGACAAAAGATAGGCGGATAATAGCGGATAGATACGGAAACCTCAGTGCGCGAGTAAAACTCGCACTTAACATATTTTTTTAAATGTTTTTTTTTTTTATGGGAAGCACGACATATGGCGCGCGCCAGACTAACGCAGATGTGTAGTCCGACGGCGCCCACGGGCATTGGGATATTTACGGGGACTGCGAATACCATGTCGGCCGGCTAGGTGCATCTTCTCAGGATTTGATGGCTTAGTATCCCAAAGTCAGCTTGAACTACATTATTGAAGTCCTCGATAGCAGAGTCAACAGTCCTTGTGTTTGAATACATATATTGTTTTTAGGGTTCCGTATTCGGTACGGGACCCTATTACTATTGCGAGAGTGTATATACAACACTGTAATACCTATGTAGGTACTATTTACTTATTCCTAGACTGTGATGTTGAGTAGCTTGGTCAAGTGTTATGGGTATTGTATGCACCCACTGTCTTTCATGATACAGCCGGTTAGGCCAGTTTGGGAGACGGTGTTTGCACACAACAGAAAATAATCATTGATAATTTGTCTGTTATGAAATAGGGACAATTTCTGTTTGTGTAAAGTGTCTGTAAAAACAATAAAAGAAATTTTGAGTTGAGTTGAGTTGACTATGTCTACGCCGTCTGTCTGTCTGTCCGTCCGTCCGTCCGTCCGTCCGTCCGTCTGTCTGTCTGTCCGAGGGCTATATCTCTTGAACCGTAATAGGTAGCCCGTTGAAATTTTCACAGAATATGTGTTATTATGGCCGATATCTCTAAATCATTTCTATGTCGCACCGCTAGAGTCTGTCCTAGAGTCTGAACTGTCTTCCGGCGAGTGTATTTCCTGAATCCTTTTACCTGGGTGTCTTCAAGTGTCGTATTAACGGGCTAGACAGCCTAGCAACAGTCCACAAATCTGCTGGTATGGCACCTACCTGAGCATGGTTTCGCGAGGAGAGGTGATTTTGACTCTGTCGACTGCACCATTGGTCTCTCGGCACAGCCACCCATGCTGGTTTACATTAAAAAAAAAAAATTGTCCCCGATTATCGGCTAGAGACAATTCAAAATACAAGTGGAAATAAATTTGATACATTATACTATCAACAAGGTTGTTCTTTGTGGAATTAAAAATTTTAAAACAATGTACAGTAAAGCGCCGATTATCCGAACTAGGGATCATTTAACAATCACGTGATCACCGGAAAGGGCGGGGGGGGGGGGGCGGGGTCGGGTGCTTGTATATACATCTGATTATTTGGGGGGGGGGGGATGCTTGTATATACATCTGATTATTTGGGGGGGGGGGGGGGGGGGGGGGGGCTTGTATATACATCTGATTATTTGGGGGGGGGGGGGGGGGGTCGGGTGCCTGTATATACATCTGATTATTTGGGGGGGGGGGGGGGGGGGAATACATGATTACGTGATCATTTTATAACTTTAATAGAATATGGATAGGTAGAGAGAGGGAGGTCGAGAGCGGGACTGGTGGTTTCCCCGCGTCCTAGTCAACGCAGACTAGCTGACGAGGGCTTGAAGCGAGCCGAAACGTGAAGCATGCGCGGGAAATTTAGAGTGGCCACTCGCTAGTCCCGGCCTCGATTAATACCCTCCTCTACTGCCGATGGGCCCGGATATGTTCGGTGAAGCCATCGCAAGCTTAGATCCACACCTTCCTTCTTCCTTCTATAGCGAAATTAACACGAGCGCCTCGTTTTCGTGTCGCAGAAACTATCTATTTCATTGATTTAACTTTATAGTTCTTACCTTTTGCATTCTAACAAATGACACACCCTCTTCCTTTAATTTAGGTCATTTAAGACCCATAGAAACATGACATACGTGTCAGTGCTAATAAACAGCAAACATTTTAAGCACGGACGAAGATTACGTAATCAAGGCGAGGGGGGGGGGGGGGGATCCAACAAAAGATTACGCTGTGATCACATGGGGGGGGGGGGGGTGTGTTAAAAAAACGGCCAAAAATGATCACGTAATTGTTGAACGATCCCCTAATTGGGGGACATGGGTGTTCGGAAAATCGATTTTTTCGGATAATTGACCTCTATGAATCTATGAACACACTATGACAGCCAGCCATTCTTCTACTGCATGCTCATCACATTCAGAGCAACCGAGGTCTTTAAATAAGTTTTAAATTTCTGAAATATCATTTGATACTTCGTCTTCATTCTCGCACTGTTGCTACGGAGCGGAGCGACGCACGCTCCGCGCCGTTTAAGGCCGCTGCATACGTAGCGTGGTGTCGGCGAGGCGGGGGCGGGGCGAGCTTTTCTGCAGAATCCTCAGGAACTAAATGCAAGCACGTGTTTAAGTCATGAATTGCTGCATGTCACAAATCAGCACATGCGTGTCTAGGCAGTGGCAAACATTTTTGTATAGAGTAAGTGGACATTGAAAAAATTTCCAGTGAAGTTTCTTGTCAGTTCTTCTTCGCTGTGATAATCGAACTGGCGGAATGTTACAATGTAAATATGACAAATCTGAGCGCAGTGTACTGCCAATAGACGCTAAATAAACAATAAACAACAATAAACAATATACGCGGCGGGGCGGGAGCGGAGCGGCGGCGGAGCGGGAGCGGAGCGGGATAAAATATTCTTTCGGAGAATATTTCCCCGCCACGCTCCCACCACGCTCACCTCCCGCCCCGCTAGTAGCATCGGATGCACAGACCATCTCCTTTGATAATTGTTTGCCATTTCTTCTTTTTCTTCTTCATCTAATGCAATCGCCATCATGGCTAATTCTTTTTGTGAAAACATGAGCGGATAATCGGAGCTCTACTGTATTATTAATTTTTTACATACATGCATACCACACGCTTTATCACGACGAACTCTGCTTACGATTAATCCGTGTCGTGCTACAAGAACTCTGGTGATTACAGCACAACACCGACCACCACGATTAACAATCTATTCAGACAAGATCAAGTATCAAGCAACAAGTAGGGCACGAACACACCCACCTGCCGCATGTCTCGGTGGAAGGACCGTGCCAAGGAGAGAGGTCGCTATCCTGTCGCCCTTTAGCGTGGCATCTCGTCCTTGTCACCTTAGTCGTCTTTTACGACATGCACGGTAAGAAATGCAGTGGGGCTATTCATTCTAAGTATCTGCCCGACACGGTACTTATTTATTTATTAATATTTTTTTATGTCCCGGAATTTTGACTTAATTTGAACTTAACCTTAGAACCCGTGGTTTCGACTGGCTTCTGAACTCAAACTCCATGCTAAGCCTTGAAAATAAACTCCTACTATATAGAGCTGTTCTGAAGCCGGTATGGACTTACGGAATATAATTGTGGGGTACCGCCAGTAACTCCAATATAGAAATACTACAAAGGTATCAGAATGTCATACTCAGAAAATTTTGCCACGCGCCTTGGTTCACAAAAACAGAGAAAATACACAAATACCTAGAAGTCCCCACTGTAATGGAAGAAATAAATGAGTGTAGCGCTCGATACCACTTCAGGTTGGAAAACCATGTAAACCCGCTAGCAGTGCAGCTCATACATAACAGAAATAATGTAACTAGACTGAGGAGGCACGATGTCCTGGAATTAAATAAACGGCACCAGTAACACCGAAGGTGGCTGATCACTGGATCACAACACCTACAAGCCAAAATGACGCTGAAAAAACCTGCTTATGGTCGAAAGACCGATCGCAAGTAGCTGTAAAATAATAATAAAAAAAAATGTCCCGGAATTTTGACTGACACATCTGGCAACCCTATGCAGGATGGCGGCTACACGGTCAAGGTGGAGGTGGAAATCGGGCCCGAGGTGCTGCAGCCGCCGGTCTCGCAGTACGCGCCGCTGCCCTGCAAGCCCGAGCCCGCCGGCGATGCCGCGCCGTGAGTCACCTTCGTCGTCTTTTAATTTTTTTTTTATGTAACCCGGTATGGGGGGCTGTGTCGGAGGGGCCAAAGCGCATGCTCTGACCAGCCAATATCACCTCCGAGAAGGTAGGTGCCATACCAGACTTCCCTGGATTGCTGGCTATACTGGACTAGAGGAGAACACAACCAAGGCTGCTATGCGGCCATCTTACATCCAGTACGGTGGTATCAACCCAGTCGGCTACAATTTGAGCCTATCACCTAGTAAGGGGCAAGGGAAGGGACCTAAAATTGTACACCGGTTCCGAAGGGTGAAGGCAGCCACATACCACGACGATTTCTTTGCGCAAGGCTTGTGAAAGCCTAAGTTTACAATAAATTGTTAGGAGTGTGGATAGAATTAGTTCAAATATCTCTGTTAAAAGCCTAAAAAATTCTTGTATTTTTCGATTCTGAACTTGCGCAAGTCTAGGTTTGCCCAAATTTATTGGAAGGTGTTTGGCGTCGGTCAGGACCAATCTAGCAATCTACTGTGCCAGCGGTAGGTCACACTAAAGTAGAGCCCAGCAAATCCGACATTCACGTCCTCGTCGTACTCCCTGGGCAATGTTGCGACGATGCCTTTGGTATTACCACCGTCCTAGAGTCGCAACAGCTGAGGAATGTCGGACGCCAGGCGATCATCCTGCGCCTAAACAGGATCTATTTTTCAGCTTCACTATGTGGTAGACAGGTCCTCCACTTTGTCGTCCGGGTTGGTACCACAGGCCGCAGGCGAAAAACTCCTGATGTGGCTCTGCTGCACTTGGAGATAAAAGATAATCATGAATCTGTTGACATATAAATGATATAACGCTTGTTTGTTATATTTACAGAATCGAACCAGATCTCATAAACAATGAACCGAATGCAGCGCTCACACAAGACAACAGCGATTCTGTGCGAAGTCCCAGCAGGTCTCAATATATATGTGTCTTTTGTAGTAAAAGTTTTTTATGTAAGATGACCTTACAACAGCACTTACTAACTCACACAGGTGAACAACCACATAAGTGCGTTATTTGCGAAAATAGCTTTTCACAGAAATCTGATTTAAATAACCACATGTTGACTCACGAGGATGAACGACCACATAAGTGTGATATTTGTAAAAAGGGGTTTCCACGGAAATATCTTTTAAATATCCACATGTTAATTCACACAGGTGAACGACCACATAAATGCGATATTTGCAAATATAGTTTTACACGTAAAAGCGATTTAAAAACCCACAAGTTAACTCACACAGGCGAGCGACCACACAAATGTCATATTTGCAAATCTAGTTTTTCAAGAAAAACACATTTAAATGGCCACATGTTAACTCATACAGGCGATCGACCACACAATTGCGATATTTGCAAATCTAGTTTTTCAAGGAAGTCGCATTTAAATGCCCACATGTTAACTCACACGGGTAAACGACCACACAAATGCGATATTTGCAAATATACTTCTACAAATAAATCCAATTTAAATATCCACATGTTAACTCACACAGGTGCACTACCACACAATTGCAATATTTGCAAAAAGAGGTTTTCTTATAAATCCAGTTTAAATGCCCACATATTAACTCACACAGGTGAGCGACACAAATGCAATATTTGCAAATATACATCCACACATGAATCCAGTTTAAATACCCACATGTTAACTCACAAAGGTGAACTACCACACAAATGCGATATTTGCAAATATACTTCCACAAATAAATCTAATTTATATACCCACATGTTAACTCACACGGGTGCACGACCACACAATTGCGCTATTTGTAAAGAGGGGTTTTCTTATAAATCCAGTTTAAATACCCACATGTTAACTCACACAGGTGAAAAACCTTACAAATGCGATATTTGCGAATATAGTTCTACACGTAAACATAATTTAAATACTCACATGTTAACTCACACAGGTGAACGACCACACAAATGCGATATTTGCCAATATACATCTGCACAGAAATCCAGTTTAAATATCCACATGTTAAATCACACAGGTGAACGACCATATAAATGCTATGTTTGCAAAAAGTTGTTTTCACAGGAATGCAATTTAAATAGCCATTTGTTAACTCACTGATGAACGGCCACATAAATTTGATATTTGCAAATATAGATCTGCACGGAATCCAATTTAGGTATACACATGTTAAGTCACACAGGTGAACTATCACATAAATGTGATGTTTGCAAAAAGGTATTTTCACAGAAATTACCATTCGTTGACTCACACTGGTGAACGGCCACATAAATGCAATTTTTGCAAATATAGTTGCAAGTTTGCGATTTAATCTTTGCGCTACTCGGTCAAAATGCGATTGAGGCGTTCCGCGCCCGACCCATCGTATGGACGTAAATCCAATTTAAGCAGCCACACGTTAACTCACACATGTGAACATGAATCACCGGACGACCATGGAAGTCAGTTGTAGGTAGGGCATTTGAATAATATATGTCATTCTGATATGCTACAACATGGTGCTGGAACAATTGGCCACCATTTGTCCAATTTTCCATCACTTTTTGTCATAATAGCAGCTCTATCTCATTGAAGAGGCGTGTTTAAAATTTTAAGTTTTCGACATATTGTGGCATATTCGCATACAATAATGCTTCATTCCCCTTTTAGGCTTTCTTTTATAGGTTTATGTACATTTTAGATGGGTATATTTATATATAATATTAATTAGTGGGAGAAAGTTTAATTTCGGTTGTTCCACTTTTCTCGTTAATTCTTACATCGTTAATTCTCGTTAATTCCTATTAGTAAGTACTATAATAATAAGGTCTCTGACAGTATCTGCCGTCTACAGTCTCTGAAAAGTGCACGCGATGTCAATGTATGTGTAAACGCTTCGCCTTGCAGGGAACTGGCCGTTAGTGACTGTGCATTATAGGATTATTTCAACTATATTTTCTGTGGGTAGTTAAACACAAAATGAAAACAAAAGCAACCGTCTATAAGACAACCGTATAGGTTAGTTTGGACGGAAGAAATTATACTAGCATACTATTTAAAAAAATTGTCATTCAATTGTTTATGTAAGTATTTTATACACGGTGTTGCAACCCCAACCGTAAAACCCGAAAGGCGGTGATTCTGTACGTGAAATAGAACAACTTTTGTTCTACGACTTCTTAATTTGAAGAAAAACAAAAAGGTTTTTATCCATACATTTTCAGAATAGGTATTTAAAATTTGTATGGAAAAAATATTTTTTTTTTGTTTCAAAAATATTTTTTTCGCCACAGAAGTTCTTTAGTTTCACATATAGAATAACCCCCTTATGTCAGTTAAAAATATTACAGGGGACCTGCAACACCGTGTATATCATGTGTTATATTAACAAAGATAATTTTGATTTGATTTGATTTGAAAACAAAGGGCAAGACTTTGTACGTAGAAAATACATCGAGCTATCCTAGTTATTTATTAAAAAAAACAAATTATTTATGCAAACTGACACTGTATACAGTAGCCTGGTAAAGTAGTGGCGAATAAATGTACCTATATTGTTATAATATTTTTCTTGCAGATACATACCACACACGCTGAATCCCGACAATCGGGGTAAGCAGAGTAATCGGTGTTGTGCTGCAAGAACTCTGTTAAATTACAGCACAACACCGACCGCCACGGTTCGGTTATTCGAACAAGATTCAATCGATCAAGCAGCAAGTAAGGGACGAAGACGCACCTGCTGCATGACTCGGTGGAAGTACCGTGCCAAGGTGAGAGGTGGCGAGCCTGTCGCCCTTTAGCACGGCATCTTGTCCTTATCCCTTAGTCGCCTTTTACGGCATGCACGGGGAGAGATGCAGTGAGGCTATTCTTTTTAAGTACCGGCCACACACGGTACTTGCAGATAAGAGCAATAAACAAGGTTTGTTTTTTATAGTATTTTATATTACCTGAGGTAGAAATTTAAGCAGTGTATAAGGAACTCATATTAACCCGGAGCATGCCTACACGGGTATTTCATACCCGGGATGTTTTGTTTTAAAAATGTTGAAAGAAAAAAATCACATTGGCGTTCTGCATTCTCAGTAGCAGGAGAGGAGGAATTGATTTGTTATGTGAGCATCAAATCAGTGTCTTCCTGCAGCTCGAATACCCGAAGCTCAAATACCCATGTAGTCACCTTTTTCGGTAAACATATTGTTTTGTGTTATGCGTTTTTTTTTTTGCTTAAGTATATCGAAATTTTTGGTCAGTTTCTTTCAACGCAATTTCTTACGAATAGGTAATAAATAACAGATGAGACAGTGTGAGCTCGTTGATTCTGTTCTGAACTTCTGACAGATTAACAGGCAACACACAAAATAAGTATGTCAAGATTGTGAGGATGTTTAGTATAGATATTATATTTTATATGTATGTGACGAAATATTCCAACGTGTGCTGGTTCGAAATATTCCAACGTAGTTGGTTCCTTTGCCTAGTTTAAATACATTTTCTTTTTTTCCTATTCAGTATTATTAATTTAATTTGCAAGGTCCTTACAAATTAAATTATCCGTAAATTATCCGTCCGTATGTTTTAACATACCTTCCTTTGATAAATATTTTGTTGCAGCTAAAACCTAAAATAATATGCACAAAGTATCTTAACTACAATATAATTTTATAAACAAAATCTTCTCATTCTTGGTATATAGGGTAAAGTATCTTTGGGTATGAAATACCTGTATATGGATGCGGCTTAAGTTTTTCACCTTGGCTCACAGGGCCTTGCGGTACATCTTAAATATGAAAACTAGAGATACTTGTAGGACAGCATTCGGAGAGATAGGAATCATGACTTTAGCAAGTGCATATGTTTACCAGAACATATGCTATGCCAGAAAATATATTCATGATTCCTCTCTTAACTCCGACAATCATAACTATGACACACGCTGTAAGAATAATGTACAATTAATAAGACATAGATTATCCAAAACGTCAAAAAGCTTTATCTGTAATAGTGATAGATTTTATAATAAACTGTCTTCTAACATAAAACAATTAGATGACAATAATTTTAAACGACGGATTAAACTAATGTTAATTGAAAAGAGTTATTATACTGTTAAGGATGCGTTAACTGACCGTAATTTTATATAAGAGTCTGACTACTGTTTTTCCCACTAACAACTTTGACAATTGGATACACTTTGTATCATTAGATTTTTAATATGACTTATTACATTTCTTTGTAATAAACGTAAACTAATTGTTTTTATTTGACTTGATATATGAAGTATCAAAATTGACGATGGCACTATACACCAGATATAGGTAATGTAAATAGGCAGAGTGGTCGGATTCTTGAGTGTTCATGCTTATGCTGTAAATATTAATGTTCTTGTGAGCGGTAGTATGCGTTAATTATTGTAAATTACTTGAATTATAATACTTATATATGAGGTACTAACAAAACATTGTGACTTGCGAAGTTTGTTTGTCAGTTCTTCTTCGCATTGAATTTAGAACTGGCGGAATTTTCAACATGTCCAAGCGTAGGTTACCTACCTATGGATGAAATTATACAATAAACAATAAACAATCACCAGATGTGAGCCGGGTTAAGACACAAATATAATATGTTAGATTATATTAGACATAATTTATCAGCTAGTTCCAATCAAAGATTTAAATAGTTTAGATTCCTAATAGGACGCTAGCATTCGTCACCAAAAATGCGAACAATTAAAGCGGTCGAACGAATAACTACCTCTGTCGCACTAATGGATTATGTATGTTGCTGTCTAATATTGCATACCGTTTATTTAATGCTAACGTGTTTGATATCATGCCGGGTATGGAAGCTGTATCTAACTATTTAAATCTTTGATTCCAATGCATTTGGCTCAAAAGTAATATCTAAGTGTTTAAAAGCATAAAATAAAAGGTATTGAAAATTTCTTGAATGTTCATGATTTATTTTTATTATTAATGCATAAAGCGGCCGATATCGGCCGCTCCGTAGTAGATGGGTTTTAGATATTTTTAGTGCTAGATATAATTATTTTAAGTATTTAATTTCAAATAAAGTATTATGATGTACATGTACATACATACATACATGTATAGCGTCACGCCTGTTTCCCGGTGGGGTAGGCAGAGACAACGGATCTCCACGTGCCGCACGATCCTAACACACCTCTGCCGCCCCTTCCACTCCCATAATGATGTATAAATTTTTAAACAGTGATTGTAGGCAGAATTCGCCAAATTAAGTCAACACACGCTGGGAGTACAGGTACACGGCAGCAAATAATGCGTGTCGGGGTTTAGAAAGAGACAATCCGATTGTAGAGCGTCGTCCCTGTCGCGCAGAGACGTGCCAGTTCGTGCGACAGGGACGACGCTCTACAACCGGATGATCTCTTTCTAAGGCTCCACAAGCATAATTTGTTGCCAGGAACTGTACATTCATGCATAATATGTAAGCTGTATACAGTCAATGATGTTGGTCTATTTATGGGTAATTAGCTGGTACGTCCAATGGTTTCTTTTTATAAACTGCTTTATTTTATGTTTTAAGTCATAACTGAATAGAATAGAAATGCTTTACACAAGACAGAAGATAACATACAGAAGAGCAATAGAAGTTAACAATAATTCGCACAGAAACAAGAGAAAAGTAGCGTGCAAAGGCTTTCACTTTAAGTGATTTCTTCCAGTCAACCTTCAACTGAGTGTCTTCCTTGCAGAAAACCGTTTTGCCTAACATGTTTTAATGAAGATCATTAGAGTTTTGTTCTTCTGATTTAGACGTCCATAATAAAATATTTAAAAAAAATCGATGGGACATTTGATTTTTATTTTCACCAATTCACTGTCATTCGCCCCTAGAAAATCAAAGTTCTAGCTCACATTTCCAGCCCAGGACACGCGGTTTAGTTGCCTTTGGCTAATGCATTACATGTAATGCACGGTCGTCACAGCCAGACCAAAAATGCATTAGGGAAGGTGTGCAGCTAAGCTTGCGATGGCTTCACCGAACATATCCGGGCCCATCGGCAGTAGAAGAGGGTGTTAATCGAGGTCGGGACTAGCGAGTGGCCCCTCTAAAATTTCCCGCGCATGCTTCACGTTTC
Organism: Nematopogon swammerdamellus; assembly: GCA_946902875.1. Lineage (NCBI taxonomy): Eukaryota > Metazoa > Arthropoda > Insecta > Lepidoptera > Adelidae > Nematopogon > Nematopogon swammerdamellus. Next base: position 20,831,050 of record OX336352.1, read on the forward strand.
GGCTCGCATCAAGCCCTCGTCAGCTAGTCTGCGTTGACTAGGACGCGGGGAAACCACCAGTCCCGCTCTCGACCTCCCTCTCTCTCTCTACCGATCCATATTCTGTAGGATGCTTCCAGTGACGTTTTCGAAGTTCTCTTCATGTATGAGCTTAGCGTCGATATTGGCAGCCCTAGATTCTTGAAGAGACTGTAGAGGGCAATTCCAATATCACTGACGTAACATCAGACTCCAGAATTAAAAGTTAAATCTTAGATATTTTCCAAAATAATTGAGTTCATCAAAAACTGTATGAGATCATATACTAAGAAGTCATTTAATCATTTTAATAATGACAAAAAAACATAGCATACTATTATACTTAAAAAAAAATAACAATTTCATCAGCGTCACTGACGTAATATCAAAATGGTAGGGACTTTTTTGGAGGTTAAGAAAAAGATTTTTTTTTCTGAAACTAAGGTTTATTGGAGAAAGAACATAGGATACAGTCTCTAATTCACAGTGTTTTACAAAAGCTATTGAAACTTTGGAAACTTATAAATAAACTAATATTACAATACAAAAATTGTGTCACTGAAGGAAGGTGTGGAACTCAGCTTGCGCTGGCTTCACCGAACATATCCGGGCCCATCGGCAGTAGCGAAGGGTGTTAATCGAGGTCGGGACTAGCGAGTGGCTACTCTAAATTTCCCGCGCATGCTTCACGTTTCGGCTCGCGTCAAGCCCTCGTCAGGTAGTCTGCGTTGACTAGGATGCGGGGAAACCACCAGTCCCGCTCTCGACCTCCCTCTCTCTACCTATCCATATTCTGTAGGATGCTTCCAGTGACGTTTTCGAAGCTCTCTCCATATATGAGCTTAGCGTCGATCTTGGCAGCCCTAGATTCTTGAAGAGACTGTAGAGCGACTTCGCTGGTAGTCCTCTTGCTCCGTCTTCCACAGCGAAGAGATCAGTCTTGAATCCGTTTCTCACAATCCGGTCTACTAAGTTGCAGTACTTGTTAAGTTTGATGTTGTGGTCCTTCGATAAGTTACTTTCCCATGGAACTGTAAGTTCAACAAGTACTACATGCTTTGTCGCTTTTGAGAATATGAGTACCTATGTATATCCGGTCTTAATGCTGTGGTACAGATTTCCGAAGGCATTTGGTAATGCTTCTCATGTGTGTCCATCAACAATTCGAAATCCTTTGCTGCTCCCAGTCCTATCTTTGGGCAGCTTAATGGCTCCAGGTTTCACAAAGTTGACCTTCTGGAAGCCACTACTGGTTTGCCCTTTCCTGGTCCGTGCAATTGACAGGTTAATGGCCTCTCTGATGATTTGGAGGACTTTATCATGACGGTAGGAATACTGGCCTCGCTCAAGTAGTACTTTCCATCCGCATAACAAATGTTTGGCCGTGCCTACGAACTCCTTACATGACGGGCATATTCTATTTGTAGATTTCCCCCATCTAACTAGGTTGCTCGGGTCGGGGAGAGTAAGCTGGAATGCATTTAAGTAGAACTTAAGCAGCTCAGGGGACCAGTTGTATATTATGGATTTCCACTTCAATGCAGGAGGGATGCAGAAGTCGCCCACTGTAAGCCAATCATTCTGCATTTCTAGGTTTAAGGCGTGAAGTTTGAAACCTTGTTCCATGGCCTCCTGCGCAAAACCTTTCAGTATTTCTTTATCAGACTTTGCTGTTTCTATGCCCAGTCCAGATCTATTGGTGCGTGTAAGTACCAACTTGGAATGATTTGTAGAAGTCGAGTCTCGATTCCAGTTCATCTGATAGCGATGTGTTGGGTAAGACTTGAATAGCGCTATCATTGGAGTCTTTGATTGTACATCGATGTCTAATTTTATAGATCGAACGTCGCGCGAAAACTGTAACTATGTTTCGTCTTAACAAGTGTGCGTGCATTCACACACAGTATTGTGATACTCACACAAGCACACACTTACATCATATAGTCGTTTCATGTCCGTAAACGGCGGGCATCGGAGCGCGCCGCGCCTCCTGCCACGAGATACTTTCGTGTTTGCATTTTACACGCCGCCATGCTGTCACGTGACGCGATCCCTACGACGTTACTGTCGCGTTCTCACTTGCCTACAGGTGATAAGAGTGAGCGAGAAAGTTGTCATCGCTCGCCCATCGGCGCGATTGTCGTATTTCCGCTCACTCTTATGATCAGTAGGCAAATGGGAACGAGAACGCGATAGCTACGTCACACAATCCGTGACATGTCAGCATGGCTTCTTAACACGTCATAACATGCACAGGCGAAACAAACAACAACGTTTGTCACTGTTACTCTTGCATAAAACACAGCTTTACTCTTTCTCGTTCGCTCTTTATATTAATTTACGTATACAAAAACCTGTATACGTATACAAAAAAAATTTGAGAAAAAAACCAGCAAAATAAATACTTACTGATGGAAGGAGATGCCATTCTTTACCTAATTTCGATCAGCAACCGGGCATGCTGAACACACGCACTTTTGCGCCACAGACTCGGTACAGTAAGACTTACGCTCAACACGCGCTGCACACGCCGTATGAAGCGGCTGTCCGTGAAATCTGTAATTTATGCAGTTCTCGTCGAGAACAAATTTTTTCGGGAGTAATGTATGGGATGGGCATATCTCTAAATATACCTACTTCAATGTTTGAGTAAACATCGTTTGGCTATTCTCGCCTTTTGTATAGCGTTCATTTTACTTTAAAAAAATACGGAACTTCATGCGAGGTGTTCTCGATGACATCTGTCACGCGTATCAAGCTATATTTTACGAACTACAATCGTACATTTGTCGATTTCTAGCCTCGATTACCGTACGATACGGCAATTACCGTACGTTTGGCAACACTGCTGCTTGGGCCGAGGACGTTTCCATGGTAACTTTGAATATCAACGTGAATATCAACGTGACACGCTTTCGTACGTGCTGCCCGTGTTCATCAATTTATAAGACGTTATCACGTCAAAAATTGGTTGTCTGTAAAGTCGGTTTACGGACGATAGTTTTACGTGATATAATAACGTCATAAAGAAACACAGCTCTATGAATTACGGTATTTCTTCGTACGGCACCCCTATCACTGATTACCGTACGATACGGCAATTACCGTACGTTTGGCAACACTGCCGCTTGGGCCGAGGACGTTTCCATGGTAACTTTGAATATCAACGTATTGGTAATCTGTGATGATGATCAACGTGACGCAACGTGACCTGTGATCAACGTGACGCAACGTGACGTGATATTCGTGCGTGCAGCCCGTGTTTCATCAATTTTTATGACGTTATCACGTCAAAAAAGGACGTACTCCGGAAATACTCCGCCCTACCGGCCGACACCACTAAAAGGCCGTCCCTCAGCTGAGCGCAGGCCGCGGGCGCGCGTGTCGCGGCGACGCGGACCGCTCCCGACTCCGCTACAGCGAGAGTGAAGGGCGCCTCTCCGCTTGTTTTATCGAGTAGGACTTAGATGCGACTGCGCTCACTTCCGAGTGTGCTGCGAGTCCTCCTTTGAAGGTAACCTTCCACATACCTATCTTACTTTGAACATTTTGTGTATTCGGTCGAGACATTGTTGAGCTTATAAAGCGCAGAGGTTTCCCCTATGCAGGGGGGGGGGGCGTATTGATATAGCGGGGGTTAGATCGAATATTACTGGTATGCTTATTGTGTAGGCCGAGTTGAAAGATGAATTATAGTGAAAGAATAAAATTGTTTGCCGGAAATGCGTAGTTTCGGAGAAAAAAAACTTCCCATAGTTACAAAATTAATTTTTCATACAAAATAAAAAAAAAAAATTATTAAAGCACCAAACATTAGTTTTGATGTAACGATACCGATATATCGGCTAGGCCGATATATCGGTATCGCCGATACATACAAGCCGATATCTATTCGAAAATACCTATTCGAAAAGCGCACGAAACGACGCGCGCGCGACATTGCCACTCCGTCGCAGAGTTTAAGCAGACTATTTCATGTGGAAGCTTGTACCAGACATTAAATGTCTGGTACAAGCTTCCACATGAAATAGTCTGCTAAACCTTGGCGACGGAGCGGCAATGTTTTTTTTTTTGACAAATAGAGTTATAAATTTTATAACTCTATTTGTCAAAAAAAAACTCTTTGTCATTTGTTTTTTAATATTATTATTTGTAATGATACTAAATTACTTTCTTAATTAACACTTTGATTGCTTGACAATAATTCATTCATAATCATACATATTTTCTTTGAATTTTGATTGACATTTTTATTTACTTTATTTTTTACACTTTCCATCCCAAGGTTGAGTCTCTGTTGATTAAATGTAAGTATTATGCATAATAAAGACATACAAACACCTGAGGTATATACTTCATTATTTATTTCATTATTTGATTTATTATCTACTAAGCCATAAATATCGGTATCGGTGTCGGTATCGCCGATTATTTACTACAAAAATCGGTATCGGTATCGTATCGGCAAATTCATGTATCGTTACATCCCTAGTTTTGAATATAAATGTATGTAAAAACAAGGGAAGTGGTATTGGTGAATGTTTTGGTGGTTTTAAAAAAAAATAACCAGGGTTATTTTATAGAAGATGCGATCTTCTGTAAATTAACCCTAACCTAATGTTGAGGCGGCGCATGTCGTTTTTGCATAAATTCCTATTCAAAATAAATGTTTTGGTGCACTTAAAAAAAATAATAAAAAATCGAAAATTAATTTTCTTTGAAAAATATTTTTTTCAAATTTTTTTTTCTCCGAAACTACGCATTTCCGCCAAAAAATTCTTTCACTATAATTCATCTTTTAACTCGGCCTACACAATAAGCATACCAGCAATATTCGATCTAACCTCTGCTAATCAAATACTCACGCGGGGTAACCCCCTGCTGAAGTTTTGGGAGGGAGGGGGAGAGCTGGACGCAGCGGTCGGTGTTATATTACTCTGCTTGCCCGGATTGATTGTCAGGATACAGCGTGTGGTATGTATTTAAACTATTCACTTTGTTTCAGTGAATCATGGCTGATGAAAAACGTATAATGAACAAAAACGATCATGTTGAAGACAACCGCAGAACTTCACGGCCGGGTGCGGTCTCTACTCTGCATAATGCTCTCGCCGATAAAGTTTGTTCGCCGGAGACGACTACTGTTAAAACTGAGCCACCTGATGTTAACAATGATGTCTGCTCGACGGATGTTATTGCGAATGTAAAGAGTGAGGTTTCTCACGTTGCGGATGAAGTTTGCTTTCTGGAAATGGATACTGCTGTTAAAAACGAGCCGTTGGATGTCAACGATGATGTGTGCTTACGGTACGGTGCTGGTAATGAGAAGATCGATGTTCCTCATCTTTGGATTGAAGTCTGCCCGCTGGTCCCGACTGCTGTCATCAAGCAGGAGGTGGACATTGAACCCACGGTGCTGCAGCCTCCAGATATTAAGTACAAGTTGCGGCCTCGCAAGCCGCGTCCTGAGAATAATGTTGCACAGTGAGTATCAAGTTTTGTTCGGAATGTGTTTTGTGAATTTACGCATATGAAAACCGTGAAGCATGCGCGGGAAATTTAGAGTGGCCACTCGCTAGTCCCGACCTTGATTAACACCCTCTACTGCCGATGGGCCCGGATATGTTCAGTGAAGCCATCGCAAGCTTAGTTCCACACCTTGCCTTCGTATTGATGAGACATCAGAGGTGTGTCAATATCACGACGTGAAGAACTTTTGTGTCTGCTTACCTCATCGGGAAGCAGACAGACGTGATATTATACTACTCGTCTGTTTCAAGTTTGCCACCGCTGACGGTTGTGACATAACAGCTATCGGTGTTGTCGACAAAAAATCGGATAGACAAATGCTCCCGTCATCAGGTGTTAAATAGTCTTGTCCAAAGACTGACAGACCGACCGAACCGACATACCGTACTGAAGTTAGCGAATGAGCAAGCTCAGAACAACTGAGCAAAGCATCTCAGCCGCACAGTCACTCCTTGTCAGACGGTCGGTCGGTCTACCGCACGAGCGGAGGTGAGAGCGAGCGAAGGCGTGAGCCGCTAGACGCGCGGTCGGTCGGTCGGTGGCGGGAGCGCACTTTGCCGCTCCGCCCGCTCACGCTCAGCCCGAGCGGCTCAGGTAGTCTTCATTGTTTGTCGCGTCTGGCTGTGCTGCGCTCGGAGCGCTCGGTCGCGATGCGAGTTCGACATCGAATGGTACGACCGAAGGGAAGGGCTGACTGACCAAGTTCATCGCGGTGTTATGGGCTGACACGACGGATGTTGTAGGTGATGTCGCGAACGGTGTCACTTTCCATAAGAAAAAATTCTCATGACGGCATCAATCACCACTTAAAATTAACCCTTCGAGTCTCAAGTGGAGCGCGCGCTCCCGTTTTCGTCGCCTACCCTTGGCTCCCAAGTGGAGCGCGCGCTCCACTTATTGCGCGCCGCTAGTTTTAATTCAGTATCTAATTCTACCAATTTTCTAACAAAACACTCAATACTGGTATCATTTCTTGGTTAAAACTTACTAATAACTATTCTCAGACACGACTGGGCACACAATAACCTTCACACAGAAAAAAAATAACCCCTCGAGTGCGAGCGGACCCGATTAGCTGTCAGCCCTTGGGTGCGGCGCCATTTTGGCCAAAATAAATTTTGGTCAAAATCGGGTGCGCTCTGCGTTTTTGGCGATATTTCTAGACTTTTTTCTTTTAAACGTATATGAAAAGGTTTTATTTTCCAAATGTACATAAAATTTTCTATAATTTCATTGGTAATGTGTTTAACACTATCATTATTAAACTGGTTTAAAAAAATCAAGAATTTTCGGAACGGTTTTTGCCTAGGGGGTTACCAAAATTACGATACTTTACGAATAAATCGTTCCTCAGCGCCGAGAAACTATTGTAAATGAAGATTACTTACCCTTCCATCGTTTTTCACAAAGAAAACACCACAAAATCCACAAAAACCGACTAAAAACACGAGGCGCACACGTCACCGTCCGCGAACGCGAAGAAACCGACTGAAGATCGCTTGTCAATAATTATTTGACAGGACAAGCACATAGAAGTGTGTATTTTTAGGTAGCCTACTCTTTCATCAATTACTAGACATTCGTTAGAAGAGTTAAGAAGGATGTTGCACGTTACAATAAATTATTTGTATGAAGTCGTCCGAGCCGCCCCGCGGGGGCAGGTCGCACTACCGACACAGCAAATGACACCGCCCCCGCGGGGCGGTTCGCACGCCAGGGGATAATGAAGTTGACAGAAAATAAAATGTCACTTTTGGCAGCTGACATTTCCACTGACCCTGGAATAGACAAAGATTGTACCCGTAAACGTATTTCGGTATTTGATAGTTCGTTTCAATGCGCTTATTTCGGTATACCATATGTAAGACGAAATTGTACAGTTTTGGTCAGAAAAATTCAAAAAAAAAATTCGAGTGTGTTTTTTTTTGCCTGGAGTTCAAAAAATCGGTCTGTGCTTCTAAATAAGTGAATCCTGAAGAGTTTGGTATCTCTGAACGCGTAATTTCAGTACAAACAAGACAGAATAACGAGTATTGATGGATCGATCGATTGAGGCGGGATATTCGAATTTGTGTGGGAGCGCGCGCGCCAAAATTTTGCGTTTTTGAGCGCCGCCAAAAGGGCCTGGGAGCCAAGGGGAGGTAGGACTATTTTGAGTCAAAGGGACTCAAAGGGTTAATTAAGTATTATGAATGCAAAGAGAGAAAAGATTTTGACGTGATGACGTCACGTCTTATAAATTGATGAACACCGGCTGCACACACGAAAAAGTGTCACGTTCAATCTGAGTCTGTGTGTGCAAGCGAGAGCGCGTAACAAGCGATAGAGAGGCACAATCGGTATAGTCAAAGTTACCATGGAAACGTCTTAAGAAGTAAAACTGTCAAGATCAGACAACAGAAGGTTATTGATGGCCAGTCACAAGATGATTAATGTTTCTACTGGAAATAGAATTACTGATCTTTGCTCTATGTACTACGATTATTCCACATCATCACGTAAAACTATCGTCCGTAAACCGACTTTACAGACAACCAATTTTTTTATTATTCTACTTTTTCTATGTATTTTATGAGGAGGGAATAATCTGGAGTAGTCAGTAGGAATTTTAATGGGCGGGGTTAAAACCACAGGGAGAAACGCTACTAAGTAAGTCGCTCCCGTTAGCGCGACGTACGTTCCTCTACCTACTTTATAGTGAGCCTGAGCTAACTGAGCAAGAGAGCAGCTGAGCGACAAGACAGAACTAGTTCACCGCGTTCACTGAACTACAAAGAGCGAATCAGTATAGTGAACGAGCGAAGACAGGACTAGTGTTAAACTGAACTGTCGTTACTTCGTATTTCCGGCATAGAAGTAATATGTACTAGCATTTAATAATAATTCCACGTAAATAAGTGACATGACTAGTCTATGCAAAACTTTTCCTTTTTTACTCATATTGGCATTTGAACACAACTGTTAGTAATAAACTTAACAAATAAATATAACACAAAACAGAACTTAACAGAGCTCAGAACAGAGCTCAATTGCGCAATACGGACGTGGCTACACCACAGCGATACTAACGCTACTGAGCTGGGCATCAGCGGGTGTAGCGTGAGGCGCTGTGTGCGGAAACGCGGGCGGAGGTAACGGTAAACCTGGAACAGACACGTGATATGTTTGGGTCGGTGGTGGCAAGTACGTCCTTGGAAGAGGCGCCGTCAACGGCCGATAATGAAATGTACACTCTTAGACATGCCATATGGTTGGACTTTGAAAATGCCTTCGGTTCGGTGGGCCACAGTGGTGGTAACCGTGTCGATATTCAACACGGACAAAGCGTGTTGGACCCGGTGGACCGCGCTCTAGGCGACCGTGTTACCGGGCTTTACCAGGCCGGCACGGAGCACGGGCCGACACGGAAAGTCCGGTCTGTGTCCGCCGACAGAGGGGCGTATTTATGCAAGCAGGTACAACAAATAAATTCAATTGACGAAATAAATGAAAACAGGATTATTATTTTATACATTCTCATCACAAATGTTTTTCTAAGTTTTTAGCGAAATAGCTAATAAATAATAATAACGTCACGTCGAGGGTGAATGGATGAGAGTTGTCCAGCGGGAGTGTCAGTCGATAGAACCAATGTCAGCCATAAATATCAGCGATGAGGATGTAGGTTCTGCAATCGGCCAGGCACTGAACTGGAAATCTCCAGGGCCGGACGGATTGCAGAACTTCTGGCTGAAATGGTTCAGAAGCTGCCACTCCCGATTGGCTGTTCAATTCCAGGATGCCCTCGAACGTCCGGTTCTCCTGGAATTCATGACCACTGGTGTCACCCACCTGCTCCATAAATCTGGTAGCACTGCGGAACCCAAAAATTACAGACCAATCACTTGCTTGCCTAACATCTACAAGCTCCTGACATCCATTCTGACACACAAAATATCAATTCACATAAAGGACAATAACATCTTGTCCGTTGCTCAGAATGGATGTCGGGCTGGTTCCCGCGGTACTAAGGAGCTGCTCCTCATAGACATGACCGTTTGTCAGCAGGTCCGACGCAATCGAAAGAACCTGTCTGCTGCCTGGATAGACTACAAGAAGGCTTTTGACTCCGTGCCCCATACATGGTTGCTAAAGATATTAGAACTATACAAAACTGACACGAATATCTGTCAATTCCTTGGCGCATGTATGGGACAATGGAGTACTATCCTTCGTGTGCCAGGTGGCCAACAGACTTCGGTTGCAGATGACCGGATTCCCATACGGCGGGGGATCTTCCAGAGAGACAGTCTGAGTCCGCTTTGGTTTTGTCTCTCTCTGAACCCTCTTAGCACTCTGCTTGAGGACTCGAAGGCTACTGTCTTCGAAGAGGAGGCTCTCGAATATCGCACTTATTTTATATGGATGACCTCAAACTGTTTGCCAAGTCGGAATGTTCGAGCTCTCTCCGAAGACGAAACCTATAGATATCTGGGAATATCGGAGGCTCTGAACATACGGGACACGGACATGAAACAATCTGTACTAAAGACACTATTGACAGAGTACAACCTCACACGTCACAAAGTGTTGCGCAACCTTCCTCTCACCATGAAGCATTTTCGCCCAGAGACCGACTAAGCTTACCGAGCATATCCGAGACCACTTGGAAGCAACATGATCGATGCGTAGCCGAAAGACTTGACCTCCCAGGCTGCAGGCAGAGTCCCGAAGATCAGCTGTATGACTTCCAGGGAACAATTTACAATTACTTCTCCGAATTGTACCCTGTTCGCTATCACCACAACCCAATGGAAAGAGAAAACACTTTCAAAGCAAAGCTTAGGAGAAGGAAGAGAGAGTTGATAAAGCAGCTAAGGAAGGCTAAAGCCTCAGGAGACAGAAATCTATGCCACCAATTAGCCAGAGCGATGAGATCTATCCTAAAACTCATCCAGAAAGTAGCTGAGCAAATTACGGTTGCTGGCAATGAATTTCGAAAGGCTCAGAATATAGCAGCTTTCGAGAAGAACCCCTTTTACTTCGCCAAAAAAGCTTTTAAGGAACAGCAGGGTACAATTAGGTTAAGTACGGACGAGATGTTCAACTACTTTAAATCCACATATACCACCCCGGAGGCAGATATAACTTACTTACCAGCTCCAAAACCCAAAGAACCTGCTCTAGCATTTGATGCTGATTCACCGACGATGGAAGAGCTGGAATACCACATAAAAAGGAAACCAAATAGTTCCGCCCCGGGACCCGATGGCATACCATACATCATATACAAAAAATGTCCATCAGTGCGGAAACACATGTTGAACATCTACAAAAGAATCTGGACGAACAGAGAAGTGCCAGACTGTCTTGGTAAAGCCGTGTTTGTTCTTCTACCAAAAAAGAAAGAAGTTACTGATCCCAAGGATATTAGACCTATAGCCCTTACGAACACAATTTCGAAAATATTCTTCTCCATTATACAGGCCAGACTACTCAAACACATATGTACCAACGACTACTTACCGAAGAAGTACCAGAAAGGTTTTCTCCCAAGAGTTGCAGGGTGCCTCGAACATAATTCTTTGCTGACTGAATGTCTTAGAGATGCAAGGAAGAATGAGAGACAATTAACTGCCACGTGGTTAGACTTTGAAAACGCCTTCGGTTCGGTGCGCCATGAGTTACTATTAAAGGCGCTAGAGTGGTATAATGTGCCACCTCTGATCTGTAATATAATAGCCTCCTACTACAAAAAACTTTCCTTTGTAATACAAGTAAAAGGCGAAACGGAGAAGACACCAGAAATTCGTTACGGCATAGGACTTTTCCAGGGTTGCTGCCTCTCTCCTGTCACATTTAACATTGTTATCAACATTCTAATTGATACGCTTGTCGTAAAAGAAAACAAATGGGGATACAGGTTCAAATATGGAGACACATATATGGCGGCCATCCTGGCATATGCGGATGATATTACGCTGTTAACCCGCAATCCAAAACAAAATCAGGCGCTTCTTAAGGTGGTGGATGACTATTGTGAATGGACCAAAGGGATGAAGATAAAACCAGCGAAGTGCTACTGTTTGAGCTTAACCAGGAAAGGTTCAAAGTTTACCTCGAGCAATCCAGGTCTGACAGTAGCCGGAAAACCAATCGCAACCGTGGCTGACGAAGCTCCTTTTAAATTCTTGGGCAAAAGGATCACCAGCAGAGGAAAGGAGCATCCTACTGATGATATTGTCCAACTTTTCGAAGAGAGCCTCCGCCAAACTGACAATCTTCCCCTCCTGGGTACACAAAAGGCATGGATTTACGATAACTACCTGACATCAAAACTTTCATGGCCATTTCTCGTCTACGACTTCACAAAGCAAAACCTGACTAAATTAGACTCGTATGTGACCAGATTCCTGAAATCATGGTTTGGACTGGCTCACCCGGCTGACTCGTCAACGCTATACAGATCTCACAATAACTTTGGACTGAACATTAAGAAACCGTCGATATTTTATCAAAAGGCGAGAATAGCCAAACGATGTATACTCAAAGACTCCAATGATAGCGCTATTCAAGCCTTACCCAACACATCACTATCAGATGAACTGGAATCGAGACTCGACTTCTACAAATCATTCCAAGTTGGTACACGCACCAATAGATCTGGATTGGGCATAGAAACAGCAAAGTCTGATAAAGAAATACTGAAAGGTTTTGCTCAGGAGGACATGGAACAAGGCTTCAAACTTCACGCCTTAAACCTAGAAATGCAGAATGATTGGCTAACAGTGGGTGACTTCTGCATCCCTCCTGCATTGAAGTGGAAATCCATAATATACAACTGGTCCCCTGAGCTGCTTAAGTTCTACTTAAATGCATTCCAGCTTACTCTCCCCGACCCGAGTAACCTAGTTAGATGGGGGAAATCTACAAATAGACTATGCCCGTCATGCAAGGAGTTCGTAGGCACGGCCAAACATTTGTTATGCGGATGCAAAATACTACTTGAGCGAGGCCAGTATTCCTACCGTCATGATAAAGTCCTCCAAATCATCAGAGAGGCCATCAACCTGTCAATTGCACGGACCAGGAAAGGGCAAACCAGTAGCGGCTTCCAGAAGGTCAACTTTGTGAAACCTGGAGCCAATAAGCTGCCTAAAGATAGGACTAAACCTTCTTCAATTTTGGGAGCAGCAAAGGATTGGGAATTGTTGATGGACACACATGAGAAGCATTACCAAATGCCTTCGGAAATCTGTACCACAGCATTAAGACCGGATATACTAATATTCTCAAAAGCGACAAAGCATGTAGTACTTGTTGAACTTACAGTTCCATGGGAAAGTAACATACCGAAGGACCACAACATCAAACTTAACAAGTACTGCAACTTAGTAGACCGGATTGTGAGAAACGGATTCAAGACTGATCTCTTCGCTGTGGAAGTCGGAGCAAGAGGACTACCAGCGAAGTCGCTCTACAGTCTCTTCAAGAATCTAGGGCTCCCAAGATCGACGCTAAGCTCATATATGGAGAGAGCTTCGAAAACGTCACTGGAAGCATCCTACAGAATATGGATAGGTAGAGAGAGGGAGGTCGAGAGCGGGACTGGTGGTTTCCCCGCGTCCTAGTCAACGCAGACTAGCTGACGAGGGCTTGATGCGAGCCGAAACGTGAAGCATGCGCGGGAAATTTAGAGTGGCCACTCGCTAGTCCCGGCCTCGATTGATACCCTCCTCTACTGCCGATGGGCCCGGATATGTTCGGTGAAGCCATCGTAAGCTTAGATCCACACCTTCCTTCCCTTAAGGAAAAGTTTTTTTGTCATCTTACAAAAGTACTAAATAGCCTTTTGTCAGGCGGCAATAAAATTCGGGCCTATAACGGTTGGGTCATGCCTGTGCTCGTATATACCTTCGGTACTCTCAGGTGGACTCAGACCGAATTGGACTCGCTGGACAGAAAGGTCAGGACGCTGATGACGAAATCCCGTATGCATCACCCACGATCATCGGTCATGAGGTTGTATATCCTGCGGAAGTGTGGGGGTCAAGGTATGTTAAATGCCAAGAACCTACACAACCGCGAGGTATTCAATCTACGTCAGTACTTTCTGCAAAAGACTGATGTTTGTGAGATGCATCGCGATGTCGTCACCAGCGATAAAGGTCTTACTCCGCTGGGCATGGGAAAAGAGAACTGGCGGAAGCCGGTTGTACTGAGCACCGAGGACCGCATGGAAGTATGGAAAGGTAAGGAGCTGCACAGTAGGTACTTCCGGTCTCTCACGAGACCGGATGTAGACCAACTTGCTTCCGTGCACTGGCTACGCTTCGGGGACCTCTTCGGGGAAACCGAGGGTTTTGTCTTTGCAATACAAGATGAGGTTATCAAGACGAACAACTATAGGAAACACATAATGAAGGACGGGACCATTGACATCTGCCGCGCCTGCCACCAACCTGGCGAGTCCCTCAGGCATGTGATTTCCGGTTGTTCGCAGCTTGCCAACACCGAGTATTTGCATAGACACAACCTAGTAGCCAGGATTATCCACCAGCAACTTGCCTTAAAATACAACCTTGTAGGTACTGAGGTGCCTTACTATAAGTACAATCCACAGCCAGTTCTCGAGAACGGTCATGTCACACTCTACTGGGACCGGGTCATTATCACAGACAGGACTATTCTCGCGAACAGACCTGATATTGTGATAGTGGTCCGGGAGGCAATGCGCGCAACGCTCGTCGATATCGCCGTGCCGCATGATGGTAACCTCGTCAGTAAGGAAGCAGAGAAGATGTTAAAGTATCTGGATCTGCAGCACGAGGTTACCAAAATGTGGCGCGTCGACTCGACGATCGCTGTGCCCATAGTCGTATCAGCGCATGGGCTGATAGCGAAGAGCCTCGATGACCACCTTAAGAGGCTCTCGCTGAGTGGTTGGGTCAAGGGCCAGATCCAGAAGGCAGCCCTGCTCGACACTGCACGCATCGTCCGGAGGTTTCTCTCTTTGGGACCCGACCATCGGTAGCCTGGGTTCGCCTCGCCGCCGGTGGTGGAAGCTCCGTTTATATTTTTTATATTAATTTTAGGTATATATTTGTATTTTTAACGTTGTATATGTAAATTTAATGTAAATATTATAAATGTGTAAATAAAGAAATAACCAAATAATTAATATTAATTATGAATAAATAAATTAATAATAATTATAAACGATAAATTAAAAAATAATTAATATTAATTATAAATAATAATAATTATATCAATTATCAAATTATTATATCAATTTTTAATTAACAATGTATCAATAAGTACTTTTTCTTTGTTAAAATAAGTTATTAACAATTTCTTTTGCAGAACCGCTTACAGTCACACCATGGCAGACGAACCTGATCAAGCTATGGATCTCACGGATCTGCCATTACTTTCAAGGAGTATAAATGTACTCACGGAAGCGCAAGACGCTGCCGTATCCACGTCTGCAACACCATTCGCTGAGCCACCAACAATGGCTGTTCGCAAATCGAGGGCACAGAAACAACATGAGTACAGACAGCGTATAGCAGCATCCAGAACTTCTACACAGGGGATAGCTGCGAGGAAATCGGATGCCGAAAGACAGCGCAACCGCAGACTACGCAAAGCTGCTAACTTGGTTCTTGTCAGTGATTCATTAGAATCTACTACTGCATCCTCTCCTCGTTCAGGGGCAAGGTCAAACGACGTCCAAACTGGTACTCGACGACCGCTCACACGCCAGCAACGTCGAACTTCAGTAGCAGAACCAGCACAAATCACTGTTCAACCGGGTACTTACGAAGCTATGGATCTCACGGATCTGCCATTACTTTCAAGGAGTATAAATGTACTCACGGAAGCGCAAGACGCTGCCGTATCTACGTCTGCAACACCATTCGCTGAGCCACCAACAATGGCTGTTCGTAAATCGAGGGCACAGAAACAACGTGAGTACAGACAGCGTATAGCAGCATCCAGAACTTCTACACAGGCGATAGCTGCGAGGAAATCCGATGCCGAAAGACAGCGCAACCACAGACTACGCAAAGCTGCTAACTTGGTTCTTGTCAGTGGTTCATTAGAATCTACTACTGCATCCTCTTCTCGTTCAGGGGCAAGGTCAAACGACGTCCAAACTGGTACTCAACGACAGCCCACACGCCAGCAACGTCGAACTTTAGTAGCAGAACCAGCACAAATCACTGTTCAACCAGGTACTTCTTCTGATCAACTTGAAGTACAACAGGCACAATCTACTTGGAACACCAAATGGGCATTCTCGATCGTGAGATTTAAATCAACTTTTCTAGACAACGATTTTGGCTACGCTTGTTCGGTTTGCGACAGACTGTGGTTCAAGAACGACCTTAAACCCATCACTGCGGCACAGCTGGAGGTGATCTCGGAATGGTTCATGAAAGAAAATCGACGACTGTGCAGAGAAGAATATGAAATGGTTTGCAACACTTGTAAACGTTTACTGAACAATAAATCAATGCCGGCCGTAGCAAAAGTTAATGGATTCTCATATCCAGACCAACCAGCAGGTCTACCACCGTTGGATCCCATCAGTGAACGATTGATATCGCCACGTCTGCCATTCATGCAAGTGCGTCGTCTGCGCCATGATTCCTCTTATGGAATCATAGGGCAAGTGATCAACGTACCAGTAGACGTACAACAGATGGTAAAATGTTTGCCGCGCCAATTAAATGAGGACGAGGTCATTAATGTTAACATCAAGCGAAACCTTGCCCACAAATCGGTCTACATCAGCGGATACATATCAAAAAGTACAATCAGTGCGTGGCTTACTGTACTGCAGGAGTCTCCATTATATCGTTTGTACGAAATCAACGTGGATTTGTCGAGACTGCATCCTACTGTGCTGTTTCTCGATGACATACAGGATGATCCGTCCAACCGTATAGAAAATATCTCCGCTGAAAACACACCTGAATCTGAGATTCTCGCTTCAAGACAACATACCATGATGTGGAATGAAGAAGATTGTCTCAATATCGCGCCAGGACATCAGGCTACACCTCTCGACATCATTTATGACCGTCATGCAGAAGAGTTGTCGTTTCCATCGATATACTTCGGAGAGCCACGTCGATTCAACACGGGAGTTTCAGTAACACCCTACATGGTAGCGACCAGTGAAATACGACGTCGGGACAGACGCGGAGCCACGCCTCAAAAAATCTTGTACGTTGCAATGAAAATATTACGGCTACGCATGGTGAATGGAATTTACAGCTCATTTCGCAAACTTTCGGTGACGGAGTATGTTACGCGACGTATGTTAGAGGACACAGAATTTCTGAAAGAACATGTCATACAAAACCTCGCATTCATGAAGACAGTGCCAAACTCCGTCCAATACTGGGCCTCTCGCAAACGAGACCTCTTTGCAATGATTCGTCAACTTGGTAAACCAACCGTTTTCCTCACTATAGGTGCCAACGAAATACGCTGGATGAAACTGCTCACAATACTTCTCAAACTGAGCAAAAAATATCCTGGAAAAACAGCAAAAGATCTCAACACTTCTGAGCGCTGTACTTTGGTGAGCGACGATCCTGTTACGTGCTGCATATACTTCTACAAGCTCGTTGGTTCCTTGATGAAAATGCTAAAATCCAAAAAGTCTTACAATCCGTTCGGCAAGTATTTCGTTAAAGATTACTTCCTTCGTATTGAGTTCCAGCATCGAGGAAATCCAAACGCGCATATTTTATTGTGGTTGAACGACGACCCACGTGAGACCGTGTCGGAAAATATGCCAAGAACCATCGATCTCGTGGAAAAATTAAGTTCGGTTGCTCGAGATGATGTGCCAAACAATTCTATCTACGCCAACCAGATACACAAACATACTTTCACTTGCACAAAGCGAGGCGAGACAACTTGCAGATTCGGGATCCCGTACTGGCCTATGCCCACGACCCGTGTACTGGTTCCGATGCCTCAATCTGATGGACGCCGCCAAACGCTACAACAGAAGGTCAAGGAGCTGCGTGCCTCTCTCGGTGAACGTCGATACGCATGCATGGATGAGTTTCTTAATGCTAATGGTTTGACATACGCTTCATACCTCGACATTGTGCGTTCAACGTTGCGCAGACCGACTCTGGTGTTCAGACGAAACTTCGACGAACTCATGACAAACACGTTCAATCCGTACCTTGCCGGCGAAGTCAACTCTAACATCGACATTCAGTTCATCTTGGATGAGTACAGCTGCGCAGAGTATGTCGCAGAGTATGTAAATAAATTAGCCCGTGGAATGGGTAACCTACGTCGTGAGCTTACCACAATGATGCAAGAGCATCCCGAACAGGACTACACAGGCCAATTAAAAGCGTTAAGTATCAAACTGCTTAACGCAGTTGAGATGTCAGCGCAAGAAGCAGCATGGTATCTACTACGGCAACCAATGAGTGAGGCAAGTTGTCAAATTGTGTACATCCCAACGGTGTGGCCGACAGAAAGACAATGCTGTCGCAAGCGTCGTCAACAAATGGACCGCGAAGGCATCGATGGAGACAGCACTGATGTTTGGACCAAAAACATAATACAGCGATATGAAGAACGACCTGCATCTTTAGAACAAGTATATTTGGCTGAGTTTGCTTCGTGGTATGCTAACGCTAGTGATTTCGTTGACGAAGAAGACGATGTGCACGTGGATGACGATGAAGATTCTGAAGCTGTGCCTCAACCTGTATCTTTAGAACAAGTATATTTGCCTGAGTTTGCTTCGTGCTATGCTAACGCTAGTGATTTCGTTGACGAAGAAGGCGATGTGCACGTGGATGAAGATGAAGATTCTGAAGCTGTGCCTCAAGCGAGGACGTCGAGAGCACCAAAAGAATATCGCAGACGACTGCTCGGACGAGTCATACGATACAGACGCTACGATAATGATGAAACTGTCAATTATAAACGAGAGATGGTTCTACTTTACGTACAGTTTCGCAACGAAATGTCCGAGATTGTTGATCAAAATAAATTTTTGCAATTATTTGACGACAACAAAGACACGATTATGGAACGCCGTAGCCTATTCGAGACGAATTTAAACATTGAAAACGTCATGAAGGAACTTGAAGCGATGATGATTTTGCAAAATGATAATAACAGCAATTTGCAAGAAGAAGAATCAAGAGCAGCATTTGTCCAACGATTATTAGGAGAAGATGGTGCCGAGAACGTCGATGATGTTAACCGAATCGTCCCCAAGGATTCTCGATTGTGAAGAAACGCAGCAATGTGATGACAAAACAGCAGTATTGCGAGTTTCTAAGAACCACCAACCCAGAACAACGGGAGATCATTCTTAAGGTCATACATCAATTACATGGTTGTGGAGATGACACTTTTGAAGTGCTACAAATATTCTTCACGGGTCTTTCGGGCTGTGGAAAAACTTACACCTTAAAATGTCTTATGGAGACATACAACCGCTACACTCAGGATCACAACTCGATGAACAACGCCTACATTGCCTGTGCCAGCACAGGTAAAGCCGCTGTACCTCTTGGTGGCACTACTGTGCATTCAGTGTTTCGTCTCACAAATTCTCGCGTGACAAAACTCTTATCCACGGAGAATTTGCAAGCCTACAGAAACATTGTAAAAGTAAACAGTTGGCGTCAAAGCTGTTTTCGTGGACGAGATCAGCATGATCAGCTTCTGACATATCTAGAAACTTGTAAACTCCTTGATGACAAGCAGTACGGTTTCCGTAAACAGCGATCATCAGGAGATATTCTAGCATATGTCACGCATGTGTGGGCTGAGAGATTAGACAACTTTGGAGAGTCGCTGGCAGTTGCCTTAGACATATCTAAGGCTTTCGATCGCGTTTGGCACAGTGGTCTCCTCAGCAAGCTTCCGGCCTACGGTATTCACTCATCCCTTTGCAATTGGATCGCCAGCTTCTTGGGAGGCCGATCCATATTTGTAACCATTGACGGTGCAAAATCGGTAGATTTCCCAATAAACGCTGGCGTCCCACAGGGCTCGGTGCTGTCGCCTGCATTATTCCTGTTATTTATTAACGACCTACTGTGCCTAGGTAACATTCACAGTTATGCAGACGACAGCACCGCCGACGAGGGTTACGTCAAAGAATGGACTGCTAGAGAGGTGCGCCACGTTGATGATGCTCCACGTCAAACAGTTAATAGAGTCGACAGCGTTCTCGTTCTCTGAAACGTGGATGCGTGACAATTGTGATCCAGTTCCAGTCAATAATTATGAGTGTGTGTCCCGGCAGAATAATCGATCGGATTCTGATACAAACGCAGCTGGTGGAGTAGCAATCTATCGCAAATTATCATCGACATCCACGGCCAAAGTTCTCCAAGTTGCATTGTCGGTCACAACTCGTGTCATCAAAAACACAGGTGACGTAAGCTTGGCCGAAATTACATGCTTCACTGATAGATAATGCAAAGTTTAAATTTGTACTTGGCGCCGTGTATATTCATCCTGGAGCAAGTATCCAAAATATATATATATTTTTTTATTTTTTTTTTTATGGAAACTGACACGGTTGGCTACATCACCTACAACGTCCGTGATGTCAGCCCATAACACCGGGTGAACTAGGTGCCATGTCAGCGCTTCCCCCTTTGATCGTGCCGGCTACACTGAACTGGTCGGAAAACACAAACTATTTACATAGCCGTTTAGACTGACGTTTCATTCAGTGCGGTGGTACCAACCCGGGCGGGTTAAACCCTACCACCAAGTAAGATTAGGAGGGATATTATATTATTATATTATGCTATGCAAAATATATACCTATATCCAAAGTATGTTGCTGTACCAAGCACTTGTTCCATATGTGCACAACATATTGATACTGATGTACCAATTCTTCTTTGCGGCGACTTCAACACAAACGTAAAAAATGATGACGCATTCCTTAAATACATGAAAGATACGTACAATCTCGAATGCGTATCAGATGTTAATAAGTCAACAACGCTGAGGGGAACAACCATCGTTTTGACTTTTGCAAGACACGTTACACTTGAAACACTCCCCTTGATTTCATAGTTTTCCTATCATCGTCCTATTCTTAACAGAATAACGCAGATTGGAGGATCTTAAATATAGGACATGTATATAAATTGTAAATAAATTGTTAATAGCCCATTGTTACTTGTAATTAATCTGTATACTTAATTTAAGTAAAAAAATATTTGAATTAACGAGTGTAATTAAATGTTAATTTATTGAAAAATTATAAAAAATTATAATTTTCAATTAACTCCTTCTTTTTAATATACAAAATAATGATAATTCAGTGACAATAATTCAATTCAATTCATAAAAGTATACAATTTTTCATCAATGTTTCTTTATGACGTTATCATTATCTATCACGTAAAACTATCGTCCGTAAACCGACTTTACAGACAACCAGTTTTTTTAGTACCTTATAAGTATTATAGTAACTTACAAATAATTAACTCATACTACCGCTCACAATAGCATTACCTAATATTTACAGCATAGACATGAATACTGAAGAATCTGACCACTCTGCCTATTTCACTTTGAATCTGACCACTCTGCCTATTTCAACTCTCACGCCCTCTCTCTTCTCTTCCGCACACTTAATGATCCTGCTGCTCCCAAATACTTGAGTGAACGATTTGAATTTCTTTCTTCTCACGGCCTGGCTTTAAGATCTGCTGACAACTTACTCTTGGCAATACCGGCTCACTCAAGCTCGTTCTACACGGACTCTTTCACAGTACAAACAGCTCGCCTCTGGAATAATCTACCTGTGCATTTACGCTCCTCTACGTCTATGAATGTATTTAAGATAAATTTAAACAAACTTCTCCTTTCCTTACCGAAGTAAATGCAATTTATATTACATAAGTACATATCTTTACTCCCCTTCTCTTACTCTCCTGTCATTAAGTTGATTGTGTTGCACAACGGTACCACCGATTAATGTAAATATAATATGTAAGTTTATTATATACATATATATGCTTATTAAAGTATCTATGTAGTATTCGTACGTAGTTTATCATACATATTTCTTTAATCTAACACATTGTCACAAACTATTCTTGTTCGCCTGCATGTACTTCTCCCACATCCCAAAGGTTAGTTAGAATAGAATGCCTCGCGGCATTAAGCTCGCCTGTTGTACCTAATTTTGATAAATTGGTGTTCAATAAAGAATATATACATACATACATATTTACATTACCTATATCTGGTGTATAGTGCCATCGTCAATTTTGATACTTAAGTAGGTATATCGATTGTTGTTAGATGCTTTCTTAAGCCTGCGCTGCTGGTTACAACATAGTAATCGGCAGCGGCAGTAAATAATGTACATCGTGCTTTACAGAGACTGTCTCTGTGCGACAGGGACGTAGCCCGTCGCACAAGAGACAAGCGAGTTAGTGCGACAGAGAAAGTAAAATGTATGTACTGTATTTTTATAATTGTGAATTAAACATCGATGAGCATGAATAAAATTTTTTTTAAACCAATATTTGATTCTTTATATATACAGAGTGTCTCATACATAATTAATGGATAACCCGTAACTAATGGGAATGTAGAGGGCTTGTTGACAGTTTATAAAAAAATAAGGAAAAAAAATATAAGTCAAGTACTTTTTTTATTACAATTGTTTTTATTTTTTGTTTTAAATTGCTACCTTATTTATGTAATGTAGGCCCCAAGTGAAGATTTTTTCTAATTTTATTTCTATGAATAATAATTCTGAAAAGTTGTACTTCCAAATTACAAAAGAAAAAATAAATTTAATTATAAAGTAAATTTAAGTAATTTTGCAATTTGGCAAAAAATGCTCTTACAAAGATTAAACAAGCATATCTGAATTTTTTTTAAATAAAATTGTGTTAGTTACCTATACCATTTCAGAATCGGCACTAACTAGGCTAATTTTTGTCGTTTATTGCCCGTGGTACCACCAGGTTGTACACCCAGTGGTACCACGGGCAATTTTTTTTGCCCGTAGTACACCCAGTGCGCAGTGGTACCACGGACATTTTTTTTTGCCCGTAGTACATCTGAACATTCTATTCTGATTTATGTTAGATGATTATTTTTATTATACATACTAACTTTTACCCGCGGCTTCGCTCGCGTAAAATACTGTTCAAAAAATTCAAAAATTTCATAATTTGCAAAAAATTCTAAATTCAACATACTAACTTTCACCCGCGGCTTCGCTCGCGTAAAATTCGGTTCAAAAAATTCAACATTTAAAAAAAAATCAAAATTAGCAAAAAATTTATTTTTAAAAATTTCAAAATTTGTAAAATATTTTAAAATTTTTGAATTTTCATAAATTTCAAAGTGCTCTAAATTTTCAAAAATTTCAACAATTCGAAATTTAAAACTTTAAAAACCAAAAACTATAGTGAGAATGATAACTATAACTTCTAACGCACGTACACGTACACTTAACATTTTTTTTATGGAAACTAGTGTTGCAACGGATAGTGCATTGGCCGGATATCCGGCCAGACGTAGGTCTAGGTTTAGGTTTATGTTAGAGCGGAGCCATAAGGCAGCGATGTACTTTCCCAGGATGCAAACTATCTCCTTCCCAAATGTTAAAGAAATCTGTTTAGCCGTTTAGGCGTGAAAAGCCGACAGACAGACAGACGGACTTACTTTCGAATTTATAATATTAGTGTGCATAGTGTGGATTTGATTGATTATACCGGTATTAACTTAGTCTTGGTTTCCAACTTGGTTAGTTGGAAAATAATGCCGCAAGGCATTAAACTCGCCTTTTGTGACCCTTTATTTAATGGTGAGCAAAATCAGAACAAAATGTTCAGGTGTACCACGGGCAAAAAAAATTGCCCGTGGTACCACTGGGTGTACTACGGGCAAAAAAAATTGCCCGTGGTACCACTGGGTGTACTACGGGCAAAAAAAATTGCCCGTGGTTCCACTGGGTGTACAACCTGGTGGTACCACGGGCAATAAACGATTTTTGTGAGCTGGGCCACCTATGTTGTCATACATAATTTTTTGACGTGATGACGTCACGTCTTATAAATTGATGAACACCGGCTGCACACACGAAAAAATGTCACGTTCCATCAGAGCCAGTGTGTGCAAGCGAGAGCGCGTAACAAGCGATAGAGAGGCACAATCGGATGATGTCATCACGTAAAACTATCGTCCGTAAACCGACTTTACAGACAACACATTTTTTTTTCGCCAGCTTTCAACGTACCTATTGACAAAAAATAATAAAAATAATAAAATGAAACTTCAAACGTATCTTGAAACAAAACTACGAAATAAAATTTATTTTTTCTTAGTACAACTTTTCAGAATTATTATTCATAGAAACAAAATTAGAAAAAATCTTCACTTGGGGCCTTTATGCCTACATTACATAAACAAGGTAGCAATTAAAAGAAAAACACAATTGTAATAAAAAAAGTACTTGACTTATATATTTTTTCTTATTTTTTTATAAACTGTCAACAAGCCCTCTACATTTCCATTACGGGTTATCCTTTAATTATGGGACACTCTGTATATTGGGACGACTTATATCTAAGTAAGTCGAAATATAAGATGTATAATATGTGTAGTTTTTAATTTATTATGTACAAAATATTTTTATAATTGGCTTGACAATAAAGCCATTTTATTTCAATTCAATTCTTTACCCGGACACCATCCAGTAGATTCCTGTGATCCATTCCACATGGCATCTAATAAAGGTGATGAAATATATAATAGAATATACCCAATACCACTGGTGCTAGACTCATCGTGTTGGTACTCAAACTTCAGGTCTCGGTGAGATCTATCCATCTGTCACGTGAACTTTTGTTTTAGTCATAACTCGAGAACCACTGGTGCTAGACCCATCGTGTTGGCACTCAAACTTCAGGTCTCGGTGAGGTCTATCCAGTGGGTCTAGCACCACTGGTTCTCGAGTTATGACCAGTTCATGTGACAGATGGATAGATCTCACCGAGACCTGAAGTTTGAGTACCAACACGATGGATCTAGCACCAGTGGTTATCGAGTTATGATTATGACCAAAACAATTTTTTATCTGACAGGTGGGCAGAAATCATCGAGACATCCAGTTGAGTATCAACACGATGTGTTTAGAACCAGCGGTTCTCGAGATACGACAAAAACAAATGGTTATTTGACAGATGGGTAGATCTCATCGAGACGTCCAGTACCTAACTATAATGTTCAATAATAATATATATTTTTTTATAAAAACTGGCACCTTTGGCTACATCACCCACAACATCCGTGATGTTAGCCCATAACACCTGGTGAACTAGGTGCCATGTCAGTACTTCCCTTCATTTCAAGTCGGCTATACTAAACTGGACGGAAAACACGAACTATTTACATAGCCGTTTCAACCTACGTTTCGTTTAGTGCGGTGGTGCCAACCCGACCGGGATAAATAGATATAATGTTCTATAAATATAATATAATGTTCAGCTTTGTTCCTAAGGTTGGCAATTTTTTTTTCTGAACTCAGTTGTCCCACAAGAGAAATCGCTAGGTCACCATATTTATTAGAAAGGGACACAATGCACCGTAAATGCTCTCGCACCTGCGCTCACTTTTCAGCAGGGAGAGCGTCCTTTTGATTCCTAAGTCCATGGTATTACGGGAGGGAGGACTAACAGCGATTTGACAATTTTGCTGTCTTTGTCTGCCGCATGGCGCACGACAGAGATAGAGCTGGATGGAGTACATGGTGGTTAATAGTACATGAACGAACCAAAATTTGTTAATAGAGATTAGCTAAATGGACACCGTTTTCGGTTGGTGCAACGTACATTTACATTATTATTAGATGTCATTTAACAAATTTTAAACATACATATCGTCACGCCTGTTTCCCGGTGGGGTAGGCAGAGACAACGGATCTCCACATGCCACGATCCTGACACACCTCTGCCGTCTCTTCCACCCCCATAGTGTTCTTCATGCACGCTCGTCGGTTACGGGTACTACGCACTTGCCCCTTTTTGAGCACATGCCCGATCTGGTCCAGGTAAGTGCGTCTAGGGCGACCCTTCCCGACTCTTCCAATCACATTTGCTTCATAAATTATTTCTTTCGTTAGTCTCCTATCATCCATTCTTCCAACATGACCGAACCACCGAAGCATCCCTTTCTCAATCCTTGTCGCTATATCTTCTTTCAGCCCACAGCGCTCTCGCACTATACTATTTCTCACTATCTTTCATTGTAACTCCACACAGACTCCTCAACGCGCGCATTTCCACAGCATTAATCCTGCTTTCATGCTTGTTCTGCCATGCCCTACTTTCACTCCCGTACATAAGTGTAGGGGCCAGCACTCAACCGTGGACAGCCAAACGTGCCCTAGTTGACATGCTTTGGCTGCTGATAATAGCGTGCAACGCTCCATTCACTTGGTTGCCGGCTTTCACTCTCTTTTCTACATCTCCTTGACATTTTCCATCCCGCGTGAACATATTCCCCAGATATACGAATTCGTTCACTTGCTCCAGTCTCTTATTCCCAATCCTTACATCGCATTCGGACACTATTTCATTCCTTTCCAGTACCATTACTTTCGTCTTGTTTACATTCACTTTCATTCCCTTCCTTTTAACACTGCAGTGGTCGCGTGGATTACATATGTAATCCACTTGTGAAAAATTCTACGTCATGAAAAAATGGGCAACGCCAATGATTTGATCCTCCGTGTACTTTAAGTACAGTACGGATGCGCTCCGTGCAGCGCGGGCGCCAGTCATGTGCGGTTGTGTTGCAGGAGCGCCGCAAAGTCGACGGTCTACCCCTGTAATCCGCGCGACCAATTACGTAAGTATATTTGATACACATTATTTTTTCATATTTTTGTTTATTTCTACTTATATTTTTGTATTTTTGTAACACATTTGTACTTAAAATGAATAGTCCCACTGCATCTCTCCCCGTGCAAGTCGTAAAAGGTGAAAGATGCCACGCTGAAGGGCGACAGGCAAAAAACGAAAAATCTGTAACACGTGCAAGAAATTTATTTGTCCTGATCATTCTAAGATAGTCTGTATGTCCTGCTCTGAAAATGATAATTACATTATAATTCATTATAACAGTTTTTTTTATTTCAACATAGGTAGTCAAAGGCGTGATTTAGTTAAGAAAAGCAGATTTTATGTTTTGTTAATTTTGTTTAAAGCAGATGCAAAAATGCTTACTTTTTGTTCTATAATTTAACACGTAATATAATAGTGTATAATATAAAACAACAAATAAATAATTTATATAAATGCAATGTTTTATTTTCCTGGTTTAAAAATGGCACACCAATGTAATCCACGCGACCACTAATGCTACTTTTTAGAGCACGACTACTGCAGGGTTAAATTCTTCAACCATAACAGTTACCATGTCCTGCAACTCGCCCACCGACGACGCAAGTATCACTTGATCGTCGGCGTACAAGAGACATTTCACAACTAACTCATCCATTCTTAATCCACAATCATATTCTTTCAGATCAGCCAAGCAGCTGTCCATGAATAGATTGAACAGCCAGGGTGACGCCACACACCCCTGTCTGACCCCTCTAGAGATGTCAAACCAGTCGGTGATGCCCCGTTTATCCTGACGCAAGCCCTAGAACCCTCATAGAGAGATTTAAGTGCTTGCACCAAGCGACTGTCCACTCCATACTCGGACAACACTGCCCACAACTCATTCCTCATCACTTTGTCATAGGCCTTCTCCAGATCTACGAACGCGCAAAAGACCTGGTTTTTCGCCAGATATTTTTCGGCTATGCACCGTAGGGAAAAGGCCTGATCCGTGCATCCCATACCCTTCCTAAATTCCGCTTGCACATCCCAGATCCTTTCTTCCGTAATTTTCAACACCCTTTCAATCAGTACTTCTGCATACAGTTTGCCGACAATGCTGAGAAGGCTTATGCCCCGGTAGTTTTTGCATTCCTGCTGCGAACCTTTTCCTTTATACAGCGGGACGATCACAGCTTTGCACCAATCATCTGGTACTCGGCCGTGTCGCCAGCACATATTAAAGAGCCGGTGCAACAGGTCTGCAACCACCCAACCACCGCCCCTCAGCATTTCGACCGACACTCTATCATATCCCGCTGCTTTACCTAATTTCATGGCTTTCAATGCTTTCTGAATCTCATCCACACTAATCTCGCTATCATCATCCATACTAGGCGTGTCGCTCACAGCTCCAGCTGCAGGCTGTGTCTCCACACCTTCAGGTTCAAAAAGTTTTTCAAAATAACCCTTCCATCTTTCTAAAATTTTCTTTTCATCCTTTAATACACATCCCTCATTGTCCCTGATATCCGTCATTTTACATGTCTCTGATTTCTTCCGGACTGTTTTTACCATTTTCCAAAACAGTTTTATATTAGTCCGGAAGTTGTCAGAGAATCTCCTGTCATTCTTTTCTTTCTCTTTGCTTTTATTTCTTTCAACACATTCTTTCACTTTCATTTTAGCCTCAACATACTTTTGTTTTCGTATCTCTACTTCATTATTTCCTGCGTTCACTCTTCTGTCAGCCTTACTCGCTAACAGATCAAGCCATGCTTTCTTCTTTTCATCCACTACTCGTTTTACATCATCATTCCACCAAGAGTTATTGGATTTCCTTCCATTCTTTCTCTTTGCGACGCCACATACCTCAGTAGCTGTCTCGATTATTCCACTTTTTCATTTTCTCCCATACATATTCCATTTCATACTCAACGTTTTTACACAACTCTTCACTCAACCTTTCGCTCAATTTTTTGTGATATTCACCTTCAACATCCGTATCCTGTAATCTTTCTACTTTTATTCTTTCTGTCCAGCGCCGTTGTTTCCACATGATTTCGGTGTCGCCAACGCTTGAACAGACCCCTGATTCGGCATACCACCAGGAAGTGGTCTGTTCCAACATTGGCTCCACGATGAACCCTATCTACAACATTGCCTCTTAATCACGTCAAGTATCACAAAATCTATCATACTTCTTTCTTCCTGTCTTTGCCAAGTATACATACACACATACATACATACATAACTCACGCTTTTGTATCCCGACAATCAGGGTAAGCAGAGTAATCGGTGTTGTGCTATAAGTTCATACATACATACACATACATAACGTCACGCCTGCCTACCTCCAAGTGGGGCAGGCAAAGACAACGGACCCAACCCACGCAAACAACTCAACCCCCACGCGCCACGATCCTGACACACTTTTGCCGCCTCTTCCACTCTCATAATGTTCTTCATACATGCTCGTCGGTTACGGTTACTACGCAACGCACCTGACCCTTTTCGAGCACATGCCCGATCTGGTCCAGGTACGTGCGTCTAGGGCGACCCTTCCCGACTCTTCCACTAACATTCGCTCCATAGATTTCTTTCATTAGTCTCCTATCATCCATTCTACAATTCTACAGACACACATGCTCCTCCTATTCCACACATACTCCTCTCAACGCGCGCATTTCGACATCATTTATCCTGTTCTCATGCTTCGCCAGCCATACCCAACTTTCACTCCCCTAAGTACTCTGGTAAATTAAAGCACAACACCGACCACCACGTTTAGCACAGTATACGGACAAGATAACTATCAAGCAGCAAGTGAGGCACAAAGACCCACCTGCTGCATGACAGGTGGAAGGACCGCGCCAAGGTGAGAGGTGGCTAGCCTTTCGCCCTTTAGCGCGACATTTTGTTCTTATCCCTTAGTCGCCTTTTACGACATGCACGGGGAGATATGCAGTGGGGCTATTATTTTTAAGTACCGGCCCCACACGGTACACACGGCCAAGTATACATATGAATCTTTTTGTGGTCAAACATAGTGTTAGTCAAAAAAGATTCTTTTCCAGGCACACCTCGATCAAACTAACACCATTCTCGTTTTTTCTTTCGTCACCAAACTTTCCAAGTACAGACTCATAGCCATCCCTTTTCACGGCAACCCATCCATTAAAGTCTCCCATCATTAACACTCTCTCATTCCCCTCACATCATATAAGTCGATGCCTCACATGCATTAAGTATTTCTCTCACACTCTCCCAGAACTCCTCGCGGTCCTTGATGGGCTTGGACATGTTCGGAGCATACACCACCAAGACGTACAAGCGGACCAAACCCACCTTAAGTCGGACCCATAGGAGTCTTGGGCTCACACATTCGTAATCTATCATGCATTGAGCCATTCGGTGAGAGAGAACAACTCATACACCTTGGCAAGCCCTTTCATTCTGTGGTACACCAGACCACAGGGCTGTGAAAGTACCGTGCGTGGACCTGTCCATCCCCTTCCTCTTGGTCTCGCTCACAGCCAGCACATCAATCTGCCTCGCAATCATCATCTCACACACTTCATCCTCCTTATCTTTCATTCCTCCACAAACATTCAATGTGGCAAAGCGGCTTTCCGTTGCCCACTTTTCGCCCCCTCGTGAAACGCGACGTGACGAGTGGCGAGCTGCATCGCCGCCATTTATAGGATTTGAGATGTTAAATTCCATTTTTCGTCCCACGAGTAGCTAGGGAAGTAAACTGTCAACCCTGGCAGAGCCCCGCTTGCCAGGGTAAGGCTATTAGAGCCTATGGGCCCCAAACCCCAGGATTTTATTTGGCACGCTCGAGACTAGACTCGCCTCTAGCCACGCATCCTTCGGCACGGCAACCTTGGATTGGCGTAAAAGGGGCAGGTAAGGGAAGTGGAAATGGGACGGAATAGTAGCGGACTAGGTGTGGATAAATGGAAGAAAGGATGCTATTGTCACGGAGAGGTAATGGGAGTGTGACAATAGTAGCTGGAGGTGTCCCCGGGGCCGCAACCCGCATCCACCCACTCGGTTACTGGACAAGCAACCGACGGAATGAACCCTCTGAACATTTTGGAATTAGCGGTAAATGGAGAACGTGTACGTTGGCGCAAGTGGCCCTAAGTCCTAAGGCCCTAAGAGGAATAAAGACAAGAAGAAAACAAATGCAATGAGAAGAAGAATGAAAAAACAAGTCATGGCTATACGGCCGCACACACAAAATCCTTGCCTTTCCGTAAAAAAAAGTTAACTGTCAGGTTCTTACTACAAAGAGAATCTCGTCACGTTTTCTTACTTTCAGTAAACGTAATTATCTTTGGTGAGTTGCGTGCGTGCATGGAGGAACGCTTAGAAGTTACTAGTCATGTGGGTTATCAACAATTTTTGGCAACCGTGATCTAACCGATATCTGTCTTCAATACCGATATTGATATCCGTTGCCAAATATCAGTATCAAAAAAAAAAAAAAAAAAATTATTGCTTGCTGATCGTTTCGTAAATTTCTGCTTACAATAATTACATATAGCGAAAATATTGTCTTTTTTTTTCAAAATGAGTCCACACCACACCTTTTTTGTTGGCCATTATGATGTCTTTCTTATATGATGATTTTAAAAGTAAAGTTCTGTCTTTACATAATTTATTTTAACACTAATCATTTTTTTTTATACACTATGTTCACGCACTATGTCATTGTTTATTAACGAAAAACCTACACACTAAGAAGAGTTGCACCTACACACTTAAATACACAGTAAAGTATAAACAAAGTTTCTGTCCTGAACTACGTAACTCAACTCAACGTTCTGCGTGTCCGGCCCGGCGTGCCTGCGCGGCGCGACGCCGGAACGCACCGTGTGGCATACATCACTATTCACAAATCACAGTCACATCACAGCACAGCACGTACGCACCGATACTATGGATATCTCTCCGCGCAGCGGCACCGCTCGGGCAGCGGCGCCGCGCGCCGCACCGGCCGCCACCGAAACCGTAACGCACCGCACGCAACGTCCGTCACCGTCCGTACCGCACCGAGTGTATCGGTAATCTGAGGTGGCTGGCTAGTGGCTACTGGCTCGATCGGCCGGCACTAAAACTAACTGAAACTGACTGGATTGACACAACTGGTTGTTCTGATATCTAAATAACTGACAACTGTTCTAGTTGTCAGTTGTCAGTTGTCACCCGCGCCGTTAGATATTTCGTAAATATCTAAGATAATTATATATTTCCAACCCAAATACGACCTTATTGGTTCTGCCATAAAGGTAATTTTTCCATGAAAAGATTTATTTGGTGAAACTAAAAGGAATCGCACGTGCTCTTTCTTGCATTTGGGGACTTACTTAAAGAGAGAGGGAAGGCATAATAGTTGTCGGATATCAGTTGTCTGTCAGCCTGCCTGGCATACGCTGTTCGTTCGCTCGCTCGCTACCTACCTACAGTATACTTTGGTTGGTTGGTTGGTTGGTAGCCGATAGCCGATAGCCGATGTTTGCTATGACAATACCGATGCGATACGTTAGAGGCGTGGCAACGGTTTTCAGCTACGTTTCGCTGTAGCGGACACATGAGTAGAAGTTACTTTATGGAGGAACGCTGCACGTGCATCTATTGCATAATTTTGTTTGTCCTTCCTGCCTGTATGTCCGTCCTGCCTGTCACACACATGTGAGAAGAATGTAATTAAAAGATTTGAAAAATAATCCACCTACATGTAAGTTATGTTAATCCTTTCCTTTGGCTTCGAACACTTTAAAGGCGTCCTTTAGCGGCAGATCGGGGGAGCGAATCGAAACGGGCGCTCGATGCTCTTGCATCCATCTGTACGGGGCGCGGCGGCGGACCGCCTACTGCTCGGACTGTGCGCATGTGTTAAGCTAAGCGCAAACTGCTCCGATCAAGGCGATCACGGCGGTGGCGGTGGCGGTGGCGATCAGATAGGTTATATGCAATTGTGTGTGCAAGCGCACATTGGCGCGGTCGATCGCTGCACGCGTGCGGTCAGTGCGCGGTCCGATCGCGGCGGTGACGGCGGTGGCGATCAGATCGCGCCTGCAGCATCTGATCGCGTGATAATCATAGGAACTGACGAAAGGATGGTGGAAATATTTATAAACGAGGTCTACAAACACTCAATTCTATACAATACTGCTCACGCGGAATTAAAAAAAAGTGCAATTTAAAAAAGTAAAACAAAAGTAAAAAATAAAAACTAAAATTTAAGAGTAAAAAAAGGAAAATTTCTTCAATTTTGTAGTTAAAAGTACGAAAATTACGAAATTACGCAACCACCGCCGTCGAATCTGAACGCTCTGATCTGCGCGACTTTTGAACGCCACCGCCACCGCTACTTTGGCCGCCACCGCTATGACCGCCACCACCGCGCCAGTTTGCGCTTAGCTTTAGGGAGTGTGATTGCGCTGCATAATGGATAGCTCCTATGCAGAGATTATTATTCGAGGTTATTACTCAAAGACGTTTTAACTGTAGGAATAACAATATACTCATGCTCAAAATTATTTCCATTTTCAAAATTTTTTTCTAACTTAAATTGACAAAATTTACCCATACAAATTGTATATCAATGTGTAGGTAAAGAAACATACTCTTTAACCTGCCGGCGCCCAAATGCGTAGGTATTACGTAGGCCCTCCGGCTCCCAACTGCTCCGCGCGGAGCAATTATTACTTAGGTACGCCGCCGGCTGTCATCTGTATCCGTGTGGGTTTTCGTCTAGTAGGTACTCGTCTAGCGTTCACCCGTGTCGCAGGCCTTCTGTTACTATCTGCTGCTCTATTAGGACCACCCAGAAATAAAATATAGAGGTGTGGTTTCAAAATAATACACAAATTCTGCCACACAGACTTGATCGCGGCTACATATAAGACTGACGTGTAGAGTATGCAGCCGGTATCAATTTGGTGTGACGGCTTACTGATACCGATTGTCCGTCTTTTCTGGTCTGTTAATAAACACTAAAGTGATTGTTGCAGACACACATACGAGGACATAGCCGATAAAAAGTGACCAATGGCAGAGCCCGCTGATATTCCTGATGATGCCCGCTCGCTGGACACGGATACTGCAGTGAAGATTGAACCAGCAGATGTTGACGACCAACTTGATGAGGTTATTTAGTTAATTAATTTATTTTTATGGAAGTTGTCATGGTTGGAGGTTGGTTTAATGCATGCTCCGCGGGCAACTCACATCCACGACAGGAATGCACTTATGCGTGTGTGTGTGTGTGTGGGAATGAGAAGAAGAGTGTTGCACGCGGAGCGGTGTGTAGAGTACAGAGTGTGCGGTGCGGATGTGCAGGATGGCGTCTGCTCGGTCAAGCAGGAGCTGGACATCGGGCCCGAGGTGCTGCAGCCGCCGGACCTGCAGTACATGTTGCTGCCCTGCAAGCCCGAGCCCGCCGGCGATGCATCACGGTGAGCCACCCTCGTCCTCTTATCCGCCGTCCGTCCGCCTGTCCATCTTTCACACGTGCCGTCCGAAGTGATTACTCTCAAACGTAAAGCTCATTCAATCTAAAAAAAAAGTGTTTATGCTTACTTTAAACGATTGTTGAGAACATTGCATTCTAGTGGGGTACCACGCGGCGCCTTGAGCGAGACACTGTGCAACCGCGTGATCGCTATGCGTGCAAAAAGGAAATTGTAATGTAACGGGCACTTCACCCAACTATTATGGAAGGAAAAAATAGAGAGGCACGGAACTCACTTACCCGTTGGTCGACTGTCCAGACCCCACTGCCGGGGTCCCAGCTCCCGGGCCTCAGCAGCCCCTCCTCTTCTCCAGAAAGGGAAACGAGAGCGCCCCGTCTTCACACTATAACTTAACAACTAAATAACGTCTTTGTCATAGCACAAGTGCACTTGTGCTCGTATACAATGTGTCCCAAAACTCAACGTCAAGCGGGAACCAGGGAGTAGGGCAGTTTATGACATCATCAGTAGGATGCTCCTTTCCTCTGCTGGTGATCCTTTTGCCCAAGAATTTAAAATGCGCTTCATCAGCCACGGTTGCGATTGGTTTTCCGGCTACTGTCAGACCTGGATTGCTCGAGGTAAACTTTGAACCTTTCCTGGTTAAGCTTAAACAGTAGCACTTCGCTGGTTTTATCTTCATCCCTTTGGTCCATTCACAATAGTCATCTACCACCCTAAGAAGCGCCTGATTTTGTTTTGGATTGCAGGTTAACAGCGTAATATCATCCGCAAATGCCAGGATAGCCGCCATATATGTGTCTCCATATTTGAACCTGTATCCCCATTTGTTTTCTTTTACGACAAGCGTATCAATTAGAATGTTGATAACGATGTTAAATGTGACAGGAGAGAGGCAGCAACCCTGGAAAAGTCCTATGCCGTAACGAATTTCCGGTGTCTTCTTCGTTTCGCCTTTTACTTGTATTACAAAGGAAAGTTTTTTTGTGTAGGAGGCTATTATATTACAGATCAGAGGTGGCACATTATACCACTCTAGTGCCTAAGCTAATATAATATGTACGTACCTTAGAGTATTTGACAGCCTCGATAGCTCAGTGGTGCAGACAGTCGACTGTTGCTATTGACTGCCCTTCGGCTCCCACAAGACCCGGCCGGGTTTTACGACGCGCCAATCCGTCAACTCCCACAACACCCGGCCGGTAGTCGGCGCGGCGCGGCTCCCTATTTAATTCATAACTAATTCTACCAATTTCCTATCAAACAACTGATTACTGGTATACATTCTTAGTTAAATTTACTAGTAACTATTATCAAACATGACAGGGCAACACATCACCTTCACACAGAAAATATTTTTTGAAAATGTCAAAAAAAAGGCTCCCATGACGACTGACATTTCCACAGACACTGGAATACACAGATCTTGTACCGTATTTCGAGTACCCGTATTCTAGAGTACGCTTCAATATCTATATTTTGATGGGCGACTTGTGGGAAGAAATTATACAGTTTCGGTCAGAAAAAACCAAAAAAAATGTCGAGTGTGTTTTGTTTTGCCTAGAGTTAAAAAAATCGGTCTGTGCTTCTAAATAAGTGAATCCTGAAGTGTTCGGTATGACTGAATGCGCAATTTCAGTACAAATCAGACTGAATACAGATCATTGATGAATCGATCGATTGAGGCGGGATATTCGAATTTGTGCGGGAGCGCGCGCGCCAAAATTTTGCGTTTTTGCGCGCGGCGAAAAGGGCTGGGAGTCAACGGTAGGTACTGAAATATTAAAATCGCGGGAGCTAAAGGGTTAAGCAACGCTGGGCGCGGTCAGTTCTTGGATGGGTGACCGCTCGACCGTTGGAGGCTGACCGTGGTTCGGATTCGACGTTCAGACGTTAAACTGTAGGTCCCTTCCTTTCTTACCTTACTAGGTGTTAGGGTTCAACCCGCCCGGGTTGGTACCACCGCACTGAATGAAACATCGGTCGAAACGGCTATGTAAATAGTTTCTGTGTTCCGTCCAGTTCAGTGTAGCCGGCACGACCTAAGGGAGACACTGACTTGGCACCAAGTTCACCCGGTGGCTGACATCACGGATGTTTTAGGTGATGTAGCCAACCGTGTCAGTTTCAATAAACAAAAAAAATTTTATAAAATTATATGTTTCCATCTATGTATAATGATAGCGTCTCTTTATTTAATATTTTATTCTTCACACTTTTACTTTTTGTATAATTTTTTTTCGGTTATGCGGTATAATTAAAGCGACTCACTTTTGTTAGTCGACGTTTCGTCCCTTCCTCCGGGGACATGGACAGGACTCGCGGAACTGCGTCGACCTAGAGGACACCCGACACGTCGTCCAGTGAGATGTCAACTGCTGTCTTTCCTGTTGAAATTGGCATGTCTGGAAATTTCAATGGCTTCTCGAACCAAACGTGGCACATAGTGTTTTTCGACTGATATCGTACTGTTTTGGTCGAATAGAATCCAATGATTTGTGCCACTGTCCAGAGTCCAGAGCATGCTCACAGATGGCTGATTTATGGAACTCGTTGTTCTTCATCGCCCTGATGTGTTCCGACAACCTTGTCTGAACACTCCGCTTCGTTTGTCCAATGTATTGTTTGTCATTGGATTCGATTCGACCAAACCAGTACGAGTTCAGTCGAAAAACACTATGTGCCACGTTTGGTTCGAGAATCCATTGAAATTTCCAGACATGCCAATTTCAACAGGAAAGACAGCATGGTACTCTCGTCGTCGTGGACTCCTCTGCTGGCGAAGCATGGCTCGGATGGTAACCAGCATCAAGCTCTGGCAGCCATAGACACAGTGAGCTACGTGTGCACCGACCTTTTCCAGCAAGAGATGTCGAACCTACCCGCATCGGCCGAAGTACCTTCGAATCGCTACAATCTACGTCAGCGGCGACCGGCAGTTCACATCTGACTGGACGACGTGTCGGGTGTCCTCCAGGTCGACGCAGTTCCGCGAGTCCTAACGATGTCCCCGGAGCGAGGGACGAAACGTGGACTAACAAAAGTGAGTCGCTTTAATTATACCGCATAACCGAAAAATTTATACAATGTGTAATAGCGGTAAAAGCCTAAACGAACATACTTTTACTTTTGCACTGCATTGTCCGCCCTATGTGCTTCTCCACATCCCAAAAGTTAGTTTGTAAAGAATGCTACATTGCATTAAACTCACCTTTTGTGTTTTATGTTTTTATGGCGTACAATGAAGTAGATGTGATTTTAATTTAATTTAATATTTATATGCTTGTTTATTACATTTACAGAATCGAACCAGATCAACTCATCAAAAATGAACTAAATGCAGCGCTCACACAAGACAACAGCGGTGCTGTGCGAAGTCACAGCAGGGCTCAGTTTATATGTGACATTTGTAGTAGAAGTTTTGCACGTAAGACGGCCTTACTACAGCACTTAATAAAAGCTCACTCAGGTGAACAACGACATAAGAGCCATATTTGCAAAAATGGGTTTACACACAGCAATAATTTAAGTAGACAAGTGTTAAGTCACACAGGTAAACGACCACACAAATGCGATATTTGCAAATATAGTTCTACACATAAATCCAATTTGAATAAACACATGTTAATTCACACAGGTGAACGATCACACAAATGCGATATTTGCAAATATAGTTTTATACACAAATACCATTTAAATAGTCACATGTTAATTCACACAGGTGAACGACCACACAAATGCAATATTTGCAAATTTAATTCTACACTTAAATTCAGTTTGTACGCCCACATGTTAACTCACACAGGTGAACGGCCACACAAATGTGATATTTGTAAATATAGTTATACAAGAAAATCCAGTTTGACTAGACACATGTTAATTCACACAGGTAAACGACCACACAAATGTGATATTTGCAAATCTAGTTTTATACATAAATTCAGATTGAACACCCACATGTTAACTCACTCGGGTGAACGACCACACAAATGCAATATTTGCAAATATAGTTCTACACAGAAATCGAATTTAATGACGCACATGTCAACTCACACAGGTGAACGACCACACAAATGCAATATTTGCAAATCTAGTTTTATACATAAATTCAGATTGAACACCCACATGTTAACTCACTCGGGTGAACGACCACACAAATGCAATATTTGCAAATATAGTTCTACACAGAAATCGAATTTAATGAAGCACATGTCAACTCACTCGGGTGAACGACCACACAAATGCAATATTTGCAAATATAGGTCTACAACGAAATCGAATTTAATGACCCACATGTCAACTCACACAGGTGAACGACCACACAAATGCAATATTTGCAAATATAGTTCTACACATAAATCCAGTTTGAACACCCACATGTTAACTCACACAGGTGAACGACCACACAAATGCACTTAACTTATAAAATGGATTGTCTAAGACTCTGGTAGTTCTGACATGTACATTGTGTATAGAACTGGTCCTAAGAGAGCCCAGGGGTACGCCTGCTTTTATATCATAGAATAGTGATGTAGCCTCATTAATTCTGACTCGCTATTTCCTTCCTTCTAGGAATGATTTTAGCACAAGAAAGAAATTATGTGGGATATCTTTTTTAAGCTTTTATAGCAGGCTATTGTGCCACCGGTCCGCCTCCTGAAAGACTTTATCAATCCCTCGAAACCTTAATCCTGCTAACCTTCGTTTGGTTCTTCGGCAAGTATAAATAAGTGATGTTTTGGTGGTTTAAAAAAAAATAACCAGGGTTAATATATACAGGGTGTCCCAGAAACCGACGATAATCCTTTAACAGGAGATAGGGCTGCTAATTACCTCTCAAAATATCTAATTTTAGGTTTAGTAAAAATGGCTTAGTTTTTGAGATATTGTCATTTTTGTAAAAATCCAAAATTTTCTCCCTCAGCTCATTTTTTTAAATGCCACATGTACAAATGTAAAATTTTCTTAAATCTAGTTTTTGTCAAATATTCCCTAAAAGTAAGGCTTTCACGCGGTATAATTTATTTTTTTATGTTTAATCCTGTTTAGCTGAAAAACGACTTAAGAGCCACATGTTAAAAAAATTTCAGCCTCATCCCTTGAGTTTGGCCCTTCACGGTGAAAAAAAAAATTACTATACTAAAGTGGCATTATGGAACAAAAAAATACGTCCATCTAATGTAGTTTTTAAAATGGTACATCACTTACCGATTTGCCGAATAATTTATGAGATATTGTTATTTAACTGCAAATGGACCTCGGAATTTGATAACTGTTCTACCAAGTACGAATTGGAATAAAATAAACACTTGAAGTAAATTGGTCTTTATTAACCTGTTAAAGTAGATGTTCAAATTGTTTACCACCTGCACAAATGCTAGCTCGACATCTTCTCACAAATGCGCGGTTGATGCGTCGAGCATGTACTCGATGCAAGTGCAGATACGTCCACCTATGCTATGTAAATAGTTTGTGTTTTCCGTCCAGTTGACTATAGTCGGCACGACCGAAGGGAAGCATTGACGTGGCACCAAGTTCACCCGGTGTTATGGGCTGACATCACGGACGTTGTAGGTGATTAGCCAACCATGTCAGTTTACATAAAAAAACTTTCTGTAATTCTTTCTTTGAGCTCTATCAAGTTTTCCACCGGTTTCCCGTAAACTTTTTCTTTTAAATAGCCCCAATAATAAAGATCTAACGGATTTAAATCCGGTGATCTAGACGTCCGGTCTATCTTTGGGGAT
Organism: Nematopogon swammerdamellus; assembly: GCA_946902875.1. NCBI lineage: Eukaryota > Metazoa > Arthropoda > Insecta > Lepidoptera > Adelidae > Nematopogon > Nematopogon swammerdamellus. The sequence goes on from OX336352.1 coordinate 20,870,692, forward strand.
GCAAGTGGCTAGGAGGCAAGAAGACGTCCGTTGAATAGTAGAGACTTTAAACGGGCGAATTATCTTGAGTTTCTGAAACAGGAGCTTCAGAGCCTTTTAGAAGATGTACCTATTGGAGGTGGTTGCAAAATGATGGCTGCCCAACCCATTACGCTAGAGAAGTGCGTAATTTTTTAGACCAAGCATATCCCCACAGATGGATCGGAGGTGGACGTATCACGTATCTGCACTTTCATCGAGTACTTGCTCGACGCATCAACCGGGCATTTGTGAGAAGATATCGAGCTAGCATTTGTGCAGGTTGTAAACAATTTGAACATCTACTTTAACAGGTTAATAAAGACCAATTACTTCAAATGTTTATTTTATTCCAATTCGTAGTTGGTAGAACAGTTATCAAATTCCGAGGTCTTTTTGCAGTTAAATAACAATATCTCATAAATTATTGGGCAAAGCGGTAAGTGATGTACCATTTTAAAAACTACATTAGATGGGCGTATTTTTTTTGCATAATGCCACTTTAGTGTAGTAATTTTTTTTTTCACCGCGAAGGGCCAAACTCAAAGGATGAGGCTGAACATTTTTTAACATGTGGCTCTTAAGTCGTTTTTCAGCTAAACAGGATTAAACATAAAAAAATAAATTATACCGTGTGAAAGCCTTACTTCTCGGGAATATTTGACAAAAACTAGATTTAAGAAAATCTTACATTTGTACTCGTGGCATTTAAAAAAATGAGCTGAGGGAGAAAATTTTGGATTTTTACAAAAATGACAATATCTCAAAAACTAAGCCATTTTTACTAAACCTAAAATTAGATATTCTGAGAGGTAATTAGCAGCCCTATCTCCTGTTAAAGGATTATCGTCGGTTTCTGGGACACCCTGTATATAGCGCATCTTCTATACAGGGTGTAAAAACGGCGAGTACATTAAATTTAGGAAATGATTATTGGGATCAAGAGTAACAAAAAAGTCAAATAACTTTTTTCTGAATTCCCTTTAAATAAAAAGTTACAGTTTTCATACAAACTAATTGATTATTTTACTGTAAAAATGATCTAATGACAACAGGGCGGCGCGGAGGGAGGAAGAGCGGGTGAGTCGTGAGCGCCTCGGACGGAGGTGTTGGCGGGAGGGGCGGGGGTTAGCTTTGTGAGTGGAGGACTGGAGGTCGGCAGGCGGAGGGTGCGGAGCGGCAACAACGCGTTAAATTACACTAGACGAAAACATACATTTCAAAAATTCTTATCTCGAAAACTAGACACTTTAGAGAAAAACTTTATTTGCTTTTTTGTCTAGGAAAAACATGACGATTGCGCTGGAGAAATTAATGTACTCGCCGTTTTAACACCCTGTATATTAACCCTAACCTAATGTTGAGGAGGTGCATGTCATTTTTGTTAAGTTTGTATTTCCGAAAATAAAGCTTTTAGGTGGTTATAAAAAAAACTAAACACCCTAAAAAAATTTAAACACCCTAACATTGCTTGAAAAAGAAGAAAAAAAAAACAAAAAAAAATTTGTGGGACTCGAACCCATGGTCAAAAAATACAAACCCTACACGCTTACCACTGAGCTAACAAATTACATAAACGACCAAACGAATATCGGCTTCTGTTGGTTCGCTCCGGGCGAAGGAGTAGGAGTGAAGGTTTAGAGGGATTAAAAAAGTCTTTCACGTGTCGTATCGATTGGGCCACACCCTGTCGAAGGCCTGCTGAACGTCAAGGAATGCGATCGAGCAGGTTATTTTTGTTCCAGGATTTTCCGTACTTTGAGTACGTGTCTGTGTGTTTGCCAGATTTTCCGCAGTTTCCTCTTGTCCAGAACCTTTTCTTTAATCGCGAGGACATTTTGGTGGATATTTTTCTTCAGGGTAGGGGTTGGGGTGCCTATCTAGGCTGCTGGTTGTAATAAGTTGGTTATCTATAGCGTTGCGTCATTGGTATATGCCTCTGTTTTTAAAGCAATATTCAAGTCAATATTTTTCGCTATGTAGTAATTGAAGGAGTGCCAGTCGGTATTTTTGTTGAAAAGCTGACGACTTGCAGCTCTTTAGGTAATTTAGGGTTGAGGATGTTGGCAGTGCTTTTGCTCTCATGAACATCGAACTTGACTCAGTACTCTCGTGGGCTGAGCGATATGGTCTACTGGTAAACCCACAGAAAACGCAGGCGATTATTATCGGTTCTACAAAACTTTAAGCAAACTCGACAAAACATCTTTACTACATATTTTTAATGGTGTCGCAGTCCGTCTGGTTAAGGTGGTAAAAGGCCTTGGCCTATGATGAGACGTTATCATGGAACGTACAAGTCGGTGAGGTTAGTCGGAAAGTGTTCGCCAGCATGCATTCTCTCAAGCGTCTGCAGAGTTTCCTACCTATCAGCACAAAGACTATGTTGGTACAATCTCTTCTCCTTCCTATTCTAGACTACGCTGATGTCTGTTACCTCGACGTCAATGAAGAGCTGCTGAATAAGCTGGACCGGCTACTAAACATGTGCATCCGCTACATTTTCGGTCTGCGGAAATATGATGACATTTCTGAGTTCCGATCTAGCCTTCAGTGACTCGACATTCGTCGTCGCAGAAATTCTCATGTCCTCTCTCTCTTGTACTGCACACTCAATAACCCTGCTGCTCCTAAATACCTATCCGACCGTTTCCAAATGCTTTCCTCCCACGGTGTATCATTAAGATCCTCTGACACCCTTGTTCTTGCTATCCCGTCCCTCCCACTCCTCTGTCTTTTACACAGTGCTCGCTGCACGCATGTGGAACGAACTTCCTCTTCGTTTACGACAATGTTCATCGATCCACACGTTCAGAGTGCTCTTGAAAGACCATCTCCTCAAACCCTAAACATCTCCTTCTTCCGTGTCCCTGGTTTCTCAGTTAATTCATACTATGTATTGTCTGAGTTTTATTTTGTATATGCTTATATATTTACTATTTACTATGCATACTATATGGTTATTACCGTAAAATCAGCCAACATTGCACCACTTTTTTAGAAAAAACTAATTTTCTCTAACATTGATTGATATAATAAATTGCCATATAAACGTAGAGAATTACCCTTTATTTCCAAATCTTTCTCAATGCCAACTAAGGTCGTAACTGTAGCCGTTATGATGAAATTTTAGGACAAACAGGCGTGCAACTTTACCAGCAGATGCGTCCAACTTTGCCCATCGCCAAAATTCATTGAAATTACAGCTCTAAATTCATCACATTAAGATATGCATTAGCCAAAGGATTAAACTTGCCTGCAGATTATAAAAATAAATATTTTCTTCAGTACTTTTCTTGTAAATCACGTGGGCAAAATTGTATTCATATTTACGTTTATTTTCATACATGGAGTGTTGGAAGTTTAGGGTTGTCAATTTTGATGTGAAGCCAAGACTGTAGGTATAGTACAGCCATTCTAAAATGCCGGATTTTACAGTTCATATCTTAAATCTAAGCAATCTTACGACAAAATCTTCATTCATTTGAGATTTGTTTAGCGCCGAAAAGAACGATTTTGAAAAAAGTGGAAATTTTTCCCAAAAAATAATAGGTATTACTAAATTTTGTATGAAAAAAATTATTTAAGTCACAATGTGGTTACGGTATTAATATCGTTTTAAAGTGTCATGCCTCTAGATCACAAATAATATGTTTTATGCGAAAATAAGAGGGACGTATTTTATAAAAGGCAAACATTTATTTTTTTACATATAAAGTAAACATACTTTGTCGAATATCTCGTAAAATATACATTTATGAGGAATATACCAAAGACTAAAAGTGACTTATATTTATTCGGCATGTACAACTGAAAAAGAAAATTCGCTAAATTGAAGAAAAAAGAACTGTTCACAATTTTTCAATATCGTCCTATCGTGGCGCTCTTAGAATGGCTTTACTATAGCAAACATTTTGGTGATCGTAGCATGTATGTACAAAAGCGGAGTACCTTCATTATTGAATTGATATTGAATAGATGTGTTGCCAAAAAAGTTATTTTAATATTGGTTCCCTTTCCTTATAAGGGCATAGGTACCTAAAGTTCATAGGTAATAATAATTTAGGTACTTTTGCTTATAATTTTTAGAAAATTGAATTGTGTAGGTACCTTTGTAAATAAAACCAAATTATTGACAAAGTAAAGAATATATTTAGAAAAATTATTAAACATTACCTATTATAGGTATTTTTCAAACGAATGACACAGCAAAAAATATCAAATAAAATTAGCAAGCATTATTATGTTTTTCTAATTATTAACAATGCAAAGAATACCTACCGTATCTAAAGTAAGAAAATTATCAAACATTGTTATATTTTTCAAACAATTGACACAGGAATGAATACCTATTTTAATTTAATAAAAGTAGCAAGCATTATTATATTTTTCAAATTATTACTTATTATTACCTATACAAACAAAGACTTCAGAATACAGAAAGACTATTTAGAAAAATTATCAAGCATTATTTTATTTTTCACAAAGCAAGAATATCTTTATTTAAAATATTAGCACACATTATTATATTTTTTCCATTCGTCTTCGAATTTCATGAATCCACGCCTGCATTCTACGGGCTTTGAAAGCACTTTCACCGCGTCGTAAATTAGCATTACATGCACATCTTCAACATTTGGCCAGTAGAACATGTCATTGGTTTTTTTGCGCATGAATTTAACGGTTATTTCAATACCTTCTCTTTTTATAACTTTTCCAACATAATGCTTTATGCTTTTCTTGCCGTAAAATTTAATAAGTGCGTACTGATTCTCCTGTATTTCTAGACCTGGTACCGATTCTTCAACGTTGCTTGTTGTAATTTCTGCATTTAACCTTACTCTTTCCTTCTCTCTCTCTATATCCTCTAAATCTTCATAAGACGTATCGAAAACTTCAGTATCAGTAGAGTCATCATATCGCATTTCGTCACATGATTCAGACGAGTCGGTATCGATCATAACCTTAGAAGTTGAAGGTTTTGGCACATCGGAATATTTAGGTTTGGCTAAAGTATTAATTTTTTTTTTTCGTTCATCATATTGTAGTTGTACAGATGAGTCGGTTTCGACCTCGGATTCGTTGAAGTTTAAAGAGATTGGCATGATTTTATTATCCACATGATATGAGCCAGGCTTAATTATAGTTTCAGATAAAATGTTTATAACTTTCGTCTGTTTTCTCATTGTTCCAGTCTTCTCGTCTAATATGTATTCGTTCAAATCATTATACGCATGCTCTTTTTGCTCGCATCTGTTCATAAGGTTCATGTCGTTTTCTGTACTATCTATAGTTTTGGATTTTTTTTGTTTGTTTTGTTGTTTTTGTAATTTTTGTTTTAAAGGCCGGTTGACAATCATGTGGACTATATCATCAGGTGTTACTGACTTCCCAGGTTGTATATTAACTTTTTTGTTTCTTTTTGTTATCATAGGATTAGGAGTACGCGTCCTTTTAAGAAAATCTAACATGGTTTCTTCTATAGTGTATGTAGGATCTTGAACCAAAATTTCAGGAATATGCTTTAATACCGCCTGCGGGTTAAACGGATGAATTCCTGTCGATCTGAAACCGCTCTTTAAGTTTTGGGAATCATTTATTTTGATGCTGTTCATAAGTTTTTGAAGAAGGTGGGGAAAATGCTTCTTATTCAAAGTTTTCTGTTCAGGGTTCTCTATCTTATAATCAAACAACAGTTTACGCCATTCCTTCTTCAGAGGACCAAAGAATGCCACGTCCAGCGGCTGGGTAAGATGCGTGGAATTTGCTGGTAGAAATGCAAACTTTATATTGTGTTCTTCACACATTTCAATGACCTCGACACTAAGGTGGCTAGATAGATTATCGGCTAGAACAACTTTGACCCCTGGTTGTGTCTTAGCCCATTCAACGACGACTTTTTTAAAGTAATCATGGAAACACACTGAATCGAACCATCCAGATTTGGAAAAGTTGAATCTACTTTGTGGTGGTCCACCAACTACCCATTCAGAATATAAGTTCGATGCCTTATATACTACGTAAGGAGGTAAGCAAGTACCACTTGCCGTACCTGCAAACATGATCGATATTGATGCTTTTGTGTGGTTTAAAATTCGCTCCGGATACTTTGTTCCTCTCCTAAATATACATTTGATGGAACCTGGATTGTCACTCAGGTTCGTTTCGTCCAGGTTAAGTATGTTTTCTGGCGGCACATCTATAAGCGTCGTCTCAAGGTGTTTGAAGTATTCTAGCATTTCAGTCGAACTTTTCTGTGCCCTAGCATGAGTTATATTTTGTGTAGCTCTAACTGAAAGGTCATCTGCGTGTCTCTCTAAAAATCCTTGAACCCAAAATCGACCGGGCAGCTTCCCCTTCAACTTTTCTTCCTTGGAATTTTTCTTCAAGTATTCTGCAACCATTAAACGTAGATCTAATTTAGACAAAGGGCTCCCGAAGTCTGCAGCTGCTTTTAGGACGTTAACATTTTCATTTCCTCTACGTCTGTCAACATTTTCGGAGCTCCAACAGGGCGTACATGAACTTTTTTAATTTTATTTAAAAGAGTTTTTCGCGGTATTCCAAAGTGACGTTCAGCTTTTCGTGACGACATTTGGTGACTGGTAACTAACTCTACAGCAAGTTCTAACATGTCACTACTATAATTTTTGTATTGTCTTGCTCCAAGTTTTCTTCTGGGTTTACGCTTTTTTATACGTGGCTTTGGTTTACTGCCCACGCTATTGCGGAGTGGGTTCATTATATGATGCTCCGATGCAGAAATCAAGTGAAGATAAGCGCCTCAGCACACCTGGAACAAAGATTAAACCTCTGAAACATCTGAGTATTTCTGTACACATCTCGTGTGTATTTCTGAGCATCTCGTGAAGTGCGATATCCAATCGTCAGCTGAGACGACATACTGTTGAGAAGCACTTTAATGTTGTCTGTGTTTCTTTAGTGTGAATATAACCAAATACTTCGATTATATTATTTATCCATATAAAAAAAAAATATATAACAGACACACAACAGAAAAGGCACAAAATTTTTAAATTAACCAATATAAAGGATAGGTATGTTTTTATCAACTGCATTCCCTTTAGGAGGTTATTCTGTAGCCTAAACTGAGCAACTTTTGTTCTAAGACTTTCAGAAATTCGAAAAAAAAATTACTTTCTCCATACATTTAAGATCTTCAAAATGTAGGTGATTTGTAGAAAGTGATTTTTTTTTATTTATAACAGTTGTAGAATTAAATTTGCTCAGTTGAGACTACAGAACAATCCACTAAAAGGAACGCAGTTAATAAAAATACACCCAGTATATAAAACCGACTTTTTTAAGTCGGTACCAGACAAATTATTACAGACGTACCATAGCCATCTAAAAGTATGTAGTTAGGCATTAACTTTTGTGTGTTTTGAAGTCGGTTGTACTTTTTTTGACATGAAAGGTGAGACGAGTGTCTCGCACTCATAATCTGATGTTGTTGATGGGTTTAAGATCAGTGCTAATCAAGCCCAAATCAAATTTCGATATGAATACGATAGATCTCAACGAGACGATTACTTTGAGTAGGTACGATATGATGGGTCTAGGACCAGTGGTTCCCGAGATATGTCAAAAAATCATCAAAATTGTGTTAAAAAAAATAATTCGTTCGTAATAAAATAATAAGTCGTGCCCATAGTGGTAAACTTTTTTCAAATATGGATGGGACCAACTTGGCGTAAAGGTAACGTATCGAATAAAAAAAAATTACCAAAATCGGACAACTCTGTGTATCGGAGGTACCTAGTTATTCGTGATCATAGGTACATAAAAGAAAATGAAATAAATTAAGATTTAAAAAACATTTTTAAAAACAAGCTTTTATATAAAATGTCCTAAAAAGAAAAAAAAAATAAACTTTTAAATTCAGTCAAACTCATAAAGTTATTAAACTATAGAATTTATATTTATATATGCTATAAAAGTTGTCGCGAAATTTTCCTGTGTGAATCTATTTTATGAAATATAAACCTACATTTTTTCTTAGAATTACTTGCGTCATGTCATGATCAAGTTACATATTCTTGTTTATTTACGCAGGTAAATCTCGCGACAAGTTTTTTTTTGTTCAGTAACAAAAAAAACTCATAATTTTAATGAAAAAAAAATTCTCTATCTAGTTCCTTCATATAGTGAAAAATTTTCGTTTAAAACCACTACATTTAAGAAAAAATCTTAACAAAATGACAAAGAATACATTTTCTCACAAATATTCTATTTTAAAGAAAGTGGCAGCCCTAGGACGACTCTTTGACTGTTGGCATTGTTGGCGACATATGCACAGGACATGTGAAGGAAACATTGCCCATCTAAATATTTCGTGTATTCTATAACATACAATCACACTATATTCTTAAATCTTATTCATTTCGGTTGTTTAACGATACACCAAAATATTACTTACCTTCGGTAGCTGGAAGTAAACGAACCCGAAAAGGTTTTCTGAACAAATTTTGGCACCACAAAATTACGTCCAACTTTGACGAGTTCTGACAAGTAACTGACAGAAGTTAGCTGCGAGAGTAATAGCCAGTGTTGCCAGAGTAGTACTCTAATTTATGCCAAATGCGAGAAAAAACCACAAAATTGTAAAATTTGTTAGAAAATTGCATCTAAAGTTAATTCTGCCGCCTGGGCAAAGTATCCTTCCGAGGGCAATGTTGGCTGATTTTACGGTATATGTATATATCTATATTTATATATATACATCCCGCTATCATTTCTGCGTCCTTTCAAAAAAGATACTTGCTGCGTCCATCACTTCTAGAGTATTTAATAAGGATGTAAGTGAAAATAGTGTAATAAAAACTTTCTATCATATGGGCAGATTACTTTTTATTTCGATATTTTTATTCGTATTTATATATGCTGTTTTCATTTCACCCTCCGTATGACGTCTGTTCATATTACAGACATTTCGGCACCCGCCCTGTATATTATGAGTATACATTTCAATTTACACACAGAATTGACTCCTTTTATAATACACATTATGGCGTCCAGCCAGTCCAATCCAGTCAAGGTCAAACTATGTATACTCTAAATAAAAAAAAAACCGACACTATTGCTTCCAATCCATTCATCACTAACAAAGGTCATATAAAAGTCAAAATATACACTAAATAAAAAAACAAATTACATTGATGCTTCCAATCTAAAGGTCGAATTAAAGTCAAAATATTTACTGTACCTTCTTCAAGAAACAGGCACTATTGCTTCCAATCGATTAACTAAGAATTTCGACATTCGAATTCAAGTCAAAATCTACTTTAAAAAACCGACATTAGATATTGCTTCCCACGTATTTTTTAAATATTAACACTCTTTGATTAGGTCAACCTGTGAGTAAATTTGTATGTAACTAGATGGGGGGGATCACACGAAAAATTATTCAATTAGTTTCATCCCGTTTTGATTGTAAATGAAGGTGCAATCATATTTTCTTCTAATTTTAATGGGACAAGTCTATTTTTGACTGAAAATGCATAATTGAGTATTATTTTGTATAGGAAAGAAGCGGTTTTGAATGAAAGTACTTCAGGGACGACATAAATATGAGCTCAGAGAATAAAAAAAAATCTATCTATCTATCTATCGATCTTCTATACTACGAAGACTTCTTCGTACTTATTCTTCGAGACTACGCCCGACTGACTCATCATCGCCCAGCCCAAACCGTAAGACTAAGAGTGTTGAAATTTGGAACGTAGTTCTATTATATGACTTAAGCATCCACTAAGAAAGGATTTTTGAAAATTTCAACTTTAAGGGGGTGAAATAGGGGATGAAAGTTTGTATGAAAGTCTTTGTCCTTTGAAGTTAGAAATATAAAAATTTTAATTAAGGCTACTGAGCATAAACAAATGAAGACGTGTATCACGGTTTTTTGATTTTCACCTTTTAAAGGGGTTAAAAGGAGGGTGAAAGTTTGTATGAGAGGACTTTGTTCTTTGAAGTATAGTATGAACGGCATTTAGTAACAAATTTTGATGCGGTTTGCACCGATTCAAAGAGAGTTCTGGAGTTTAACTATAGGCTATATACCATAACACTGAATTAATTAAAGGACAAAGTAAATCACTAACTCCAAGGTTATTCGAAGGTCGAACTGTGTTCAGATAAACAATATACTCTCTTCATACTACTCGAAGAAAGTAAGTCACTGAGGGCGAGGCCGAAAGCCGAGCTGCGTTCAGGTAAACAATGTTCTCCCTAGAAGAAGTAAGTCACTAAAGGCGAGGCCGCCGGCCGAGCTGCGTTCAGGTAAACAATGTTCTCCCTAGAAGAAGTAAGTCACTAATTGCGAGGCCGAAGGCCGAGCTGCGTCCAGTTAAGCAATATCCGCCCTAGATGAAGTAAGTCACTAAACGCGAAACCGAAGGCCGAGTTGTGTTTAAATAATCGGTACTATCTAGAAGAAATAAGGCGAGGCCGCAGGCCGAGCTGCTTTATTGTTTATTAATCATCTATAGGCAGCACACTGCAGTTAGACTCGTCAAGTTTTACAAACGATGTACTCTTTAGAAGAAATAAATCACTAAAGGCGAGGCCGGAGGCCGAGCTGCGTTCAGGTAAACAATGTTCTCTCTAGAAGAAGTAAGTCACTAATTGCGAGGCCGAAGGCCGAGCTGCGTCCAGTTAAGCAATATCCGCCCTAGAGAAGTAAGTCACTAGAGGCGAAACCGAAGGCCGAGTTGTGTTTAAATAATCGGTATTCTCTAGAAGAAATAAGGCGAGGCCGCAGGCCGAGCTGCGTTCAGGTAAACAATGTTCTCCCTAGAAGAAGTATGTCTTTAAATGCGAGGCCGAACGCCGAGCTGCGTCCAGGTAAGCAATATTAGCAAAATTTTTTAATTATAATTTATTTGATTTTAAATAATAATTTAATTATTTTTTAGAATGAGAAATTCTTACAATTAATTCTTCTATTTCTTCTAGAGAGTACATCGTATACCTGGACGCAGCTCGGCCTGCGGCCTCACCTTTAGTGACTTATTTCTTTTAGAGAGTACATCGTTTACCAGCACGCAGCTCGGCCTTCGGCCTCGCCTTTAGTGACTTACTACTTCTAAGTAGCACTTTGCGGCCACGCCTTTAGTGACTTATTTCTTCTAGAGCAGTGCTACTCAAAGTGTGGTACGCGAACCCCCAGGGGTTCGCCATTTGATGGTAGGGGGCAGTGGCGGCTGGCCCTTAAGTGCACTCGTGCGCCGCACTACCACAAAACAGCGCCTTCACCCGAAAGAAATAAACAAATTAAAATATTAAACATTTCCATGAATATCACCGATCGAAGTTAAAATATCAAACTGAATTCGTTCCTATTTCCTAGACAACAAGGCACGATTTTGCTGTACGTAATACGTACTACATACTATGTATCGCCGCCGAGCTCGCCGCCGCCGAGTGCATTAGAAAACACCGCGAACGTCTCTTGTATTGATACTATGAGAAAATGTCTAACGCCGCTGCCCCGCCGCGTGAAACAAAACACTCTTCATACGATTATGTGTGGAACAAGGTTGCGTTCTGCGTGTGACACACGACGGAAAAAGAAGGACAGTATATTGTGGATAGACGCGCGTGCGACACGTCGCGACCGAGCCAGCCGACGATGAGCCGAAGTAAGCCGAGATCGTGAACCCGACCGCGGGCACGTGCGGGCGGGAGCGCGCGGGCGCGGCGGGGGCGATCCAAACTCTGGGTCGAAGATACACACAAGCGCTAAGTACCTACATGTATGTACGCTGTTGCACGACTCGACAGGCGAGTCCATTTTTGGAATATGGGTTGTTTCTTATATATAACAGATCGAGTTTGCAATTGAATATTTGAGTTATTCGAATATCGATTTGATACATATTCGAATGTTAATTTATAAAATATTCGAATGTTACGACAAACATTAATGCGTTACGAAAATATTTCGCTATTTTAGTTAAAGTCAAAAATGGAATCACCCAAAGAGCTAGGCAGGCGTTGTTTGGCGCGCCGCGCCTTCTCAGTTCGGGGCGAGACCCGTCGTCGCGTGACGCGTCGGTCGACCGACAATCGCCGCTCCGCCGCGCCGGGATGTTTTGCAAATCCGTTTTTTAGCAGTTTGAACGACTTTTCGTCAGTTAACATGTACATTGTGAAGTTTTCTTCATTGCTCGGCGCGGCAAGGACGCGACACCGACGCGACACAAACATTAATATCAGTACCGCACGCTGTCTGGCCGGGCGGGCTCGGGCGCGCGCGCCGCGCCGGGCACACCTCGTGCGCGGGTGCGCGCGAGGCGCGGCTCGCTCGTGGCCACTGCGCGCGCAGTGAAGTGTCGCTTTGGTTCTTCGAGCAATTAGGACGCTGGGTGGGTACATAATTTTTGCAAATAAGTCAAGACCGCGGTATCCATTAGATTCACGTTTGGGTATAGTACTAAGTAGCTAGCGCACACCCAGTCCCATAGGTCACCAGCCGCCACTGGTAGGGGGTTCGCGACTACATTTACGTAATGGCGGCTGGACGGCTAGCAAGAACTGCGCGCCACGCACACGGTGGCGCGCACGCGACTAAATCTCGATCGCTGGTAATGATAAAAACCAAATATAGAAATCGACTTGACGTTGAGTCAGAATTAAGATTGAAATTGTCCAAAATTGCACCGAAAATCGACTCAATTTGCGACAAGAAAGAAGCCCACCCATCACATTAATAACTTTCACTGTCAATTGTTTCACTATGTATTTAAAAAACCTTTTTTATTATATTAAAAAACCTTATTTAAAGCTAGAATTTATTTTTCTTATTTTCCTTTCCTTTGGGTGGAGGGGGGGGGTAGTTGCGTTAGGGCAGGGGTTCGCAGTCGTTTGGAAACTTTACTAAGGGTACGTGGCATCATAAGTTTGAGAAACCCTGTTCTAGAGAGTACACCTTTTACCTGAACGTAGCTCGGCCTTCGGCCTCGCCTTTACTGACTTACTTCTTGTAGGGAGCACATTGTTTTCCTGAACGTAGCTCGGCCTGCGGCCTCGCCTTTAGTGACTTATTTATTCTAGAGAGTACATCGTTTACCCGAACGTAACTCGGCCTTCGACCTCGCCTTTAGTTACTTACTTCTTCTAGGGAGAACATTGTTTACCTGAACGAAGCTCGCCCTTAGGCCTCGCCCCTAGCGACTTGCCGTTTGTGACTTACTTTGTCCTTATGGAATTAAACGCGAGCGAAGCCGCGGGCAAAAGCTAGTAAAAAATAAATCTATGTGGGTGGACATGTCCGCTTTTGTTCGCCGCCTCCTCCTCATTATGAAAGTTTAAATTCAATAGGTACACGCCTATCTAGATAACTAACTACATATTATGGTTGGTTCTGTCTGTTGTCTACGCGGCTAAAACTCGTTAATACTACACCACTCACACAAAGCTATGGACCAGTGAAAACAACGCATTCGAAATAGTGGAAGCAATACTATGGTGCTAATAGCTGATTAATATGAGCCGAGGGGGGAGGGGGAAAAGGGGGGGGGGGGAGGCGCCGCCGGGCGAGCGAGCGGCGCTCGGGCTAGGCTATGCATTCGAAAGAAATAGTGGAAGCAACACTATCGTGCTAATAGCTGATTTATATGCGCCGGGGGGGGGGGGGGGGGGGGGGAGCGCCGCCGGGCGAGCGAGAGGCGATCGGGCTACTACTATGCATTAGAAATAGTGGAAGCAGTACTATCGTGCTAATAGCTCATTTATATGCGCCGAGGGGAGGGGGGGGGGGGGGGGGGGGTCCCACGCGAGAGGCCCGGGCGAGGTTAAATTACGCATTCCAAATACCGGACGCAATACTACTGAGCCAATCGATATTTTATATACGGCAGGGGCGCGGGGCAGGGTATACGCGCGCTCAGTGTCGCCACCTGCGCCGCTCGGGATTTGGCTAAACTAAAATACCCGAATTTGTATACTTTTTCAGTAAAGTTGCGTCCGTGGTTGTGTTCACGGGTGTTTTCACAGAACGCTTCTAGATGGCATTAGAAGTCATTTCTAGTTAAAAGAACAGAGGTTGCAAAGTTGCGTCCGTATACGGAAGCCCAAGTGCGGTGGACGCAGTATTATATGAAAATTTTGTAATAGGTGGACGCAACTTTGTTCGCGGGACAAATATATAATTTTTTGTTCTTCTATTATTTAACACTTTTTTTAGTTGCACCTACCCTGATTTTTATATGTGAAAAATGGTAGGCTGGCTGAAAATGCCATAGGCATTAAGTGCATTAAGTACGACATTATGTGCAATAAACATTTTTTTATTTGATTTGACTTCTCTCAACGATGGTTGTGCGCACGGTCGCAATAACAGGCGTGTGGTCGGAAATACTGTCGAGACAGCTTTCACATTTTAAGAAGTGACTTGACATACCCTTGTGTATAAAGAAGTCGAGTAGATCCGGTAGTATATTTGGGTCTGTTGTTGGTCTGTGTGCTCACATGTCGACATTACGTGGAGTGAGTTTATGTCAACACTAGATTTTAGCTCTCTTCCTCCTGTGACTGTAAGTCTTGATCCCCAGTTTATATGTTTCGCGTATGCAGCAGCAGGATTTGGTCAGGCGTATAGTACCCATCTAGATAAGGTGCCTCTTTGTTAGGGTCAAATATTTTGGGAGGGTTAGATAAATACACAAATAAACATGTTACCCAAAAACAAAAAACCTATGTTTTTACATTAGTTTTCGAGGAATTTAACAAAACATGTTTGTGTTTGTTTTTTAAACATTTAAAACGTCAACCTCTGTAGCAGACCGTACTATGCACAAACGCTGACTGACGGCACTGATGCCATTTTAGAGTCTATATCGCAAAAACTAACGCCTTTTGTTGCTGGACAACGACAAAAATTTATAATTTAAGTAGCTGGGTACTTTTATTTCTAGCGAGTTTTCTAGCTTCCTAAGCAGAGGTCGGGGAATTCGAAGATGATGTTGACGTGTTTTTCTTGATTTATTATAAGAAATTTATAAAACTTGTTTTCGGACCTATTTTGTGTTCTAATTTTTTAATCTGTAAGTTCCCCTACCTAAGGATTGGGAATTGTTGATGGACACACCAAAGCATTACCAAATGCCTTCGGAAATCTGTACCACAGCATTAAGACCGGATATACTCATATTCTCAAAAGCGACAAAGCATGTAGTACTTGTTGAACTTACAGTTCCATGGGAAAGTAACATACCGAAGGACCACAACATCAAACTTAACAAGTACTGCAACTTAGTAGACCGGATTGTGAGAAACGGATTCAAGACTGATCTCTTCGCTGTGGAAGTCGGAGCAAGAGGACTACCAGCGAAGTCGCTCTACAGTCTCTTCAAGAATCTAGGGCTCCCAAGATCGACGCTAAGCTCATATATGGAGAGAGCTTCGAAAACGTCACTGGAAGCATCCTACAGAATATGGATAGGTAGAGAGAGGGAGGTCGAGAGCGGGACTGGTGGTTTCCCCGCGTCCTAGTCAACGCAGACTAGCTGACGAAGGCTTGAAGCGAGCCGAAACGTGAAGCATGCGCGGGAAATTTAGAGTGGCCACTCGCTAATCCCGGCCTCGATTAATACCCTCCTCTACTGCCGATGGGCCCGGATATGTTCGGTGAAGCCATCGCAAGCTTAGATCCACACCTTCCTTCCGAAAAGACGAAAATAATATACTAGGTAGGTAAGTAGGTAGGTACTAGGTCCCTACACCTAGCCTAAACTTATCATTCATTCCCTTCTTACCTTACTAGGTGGTAGGCTTAAACCCGCCCGGGTAGTACCACGGCACTAAATGAAACGTCGGTCGAAACAGCTATGTAAATAGTTTATGTTTTCCATCCAGTTCAGTGTAGCCGGCACAACAACCACCGTATTCACCGTATATGGCTCCGGCCGACTTTTTTCTGTTTCCAAAACTCAAATTACCACTTCGAGGCACCCGTTTTAACTCTATAGGGTAGGGTGGGGCTATTGCGCCGAAAATTTATGTTTTTTGGATGCCATTTCTTGCATTATCAACTTTTACGTAGTTTAATTATTTTATCCTTCCAAATGGCTCTTTGGCTATTCAATTGCAGCAAAAAAAATTATTAGTGAACTCTATATATTTTTAATAAATTAAAAACAAAAGGCTGTCAATGCCGGCGGAATAGCCCCACGGTGGGGCTATTCCGCCGGTCTCGTTTTTGAGCTGTATTTACCTTTGGAACTTTACTGGTCATATGCATAATTATGTCTAGTCTCAGTAATACTGATTCTGATGATAAAATCCCGAGTTTTCGATATCGGCGAAATACTCCCACGGTGGGGCTAGGTAAGTGAGGGTAGGAAAAACAAATGAAAATAATGACATGCAACAGTTTCACACCATTTACACAAAGAAAAAAGATTTTGAAATGTCAGAAATAACCCGTTAAACATGCCTCTTTTTTATTTTTATTTTTGCGCGTTCAGATTAATTTATTTAAAAAATTGAAAAAAAGTTTCATGTCATTATCTTAGAAAACAAAAAAGTTACAGCCATTCAAATGACAAAAAACGGGTTTCCGGCGGAATTGCCCCACCGGCGAGATAGCCCCACCCTACCCTAGAAGACATAAAAGAGAATTTGCGGTGAGAACTGAAGTCGATTCCGGAAAATTCATTTAAATATGTTTTGATAATTGGATTATTCGTTGACGTAAGTGTATTATTTTGGGAGGGGCCTACTTTGAAGGTGATAGCATAAATTTGGAAGAATAATTAACATTTTGTGTGTTATTGACCTTTTCCCGGTACTTTCTTGACAGAGTAGTAGGTATTTTGAAAAACTAATTTTACATACACGCCAAACTCATAAGCCTATCTTTTTTGGCTTCGCCGTAGTTGGACAATAATAGAGCAAACACTCGCCGCACATGCCTCCAACATCCATTTCCAGCGTCCCGAGCGAGTATGAGAAAAATCTAGTTTTCGAAAATTCGCTCGATAAAAATGTCTATAACTTTTCATTTTTCAACTTAGACTTCCGATTCCAAAATCAGTCCGACGGGAACATCCCGGCCACCGAATGAGCATACCCGCGCCCCAACAATCCTACAGCAACATCCCGGACGCCTAACCCACAAAACCTCTAAAATGACCGAAAATGGTCGATTTTCTCATGTTTTTTTTACGAGCAGTTGTTGCGACGATTCTGGCTGCGCCTCCGGCACCCCCAGCGAACCTACTGAATCCGATATTTGTTTGGTAATTTATGTACTTTGGTGGCTCAGTGGTAGAGGTTTTGCCAAAACAAAATTTAATTTTTCACAGAATTACCTACAAAAAATAATTTTACAGGAGCTAAAAAGGATCGTATTTTAGCGTCGGACACAAGCATGAGGATCTTATGTCTTACGACCGTTGTAATTATAGTACAAATACGATAATTTCGAATAAAGTATTAAATTTGCCACTTATCTGTAAAGACATTATGTTCCTAACACGGTCCAATCCAGAGTGAATCGCAAAGAAAAATTAACATTATTTCCAGCTCCCTTGTAGTTTGTATGGGCGGCTATTTATCGAGGTCTAGTTTTTTCGTCTTACTGTAAAATCGTCCGAAACGGAGTTGGCGGGTTCTGGAACTATACGACTCAATTATCGTACGAAATCCAAGCCGGCTTGTGGTGCGGTTGAGACAGTCAGACCGCGGTCAAAGTAACGCCATCTAGTGAAATGTGAAGTAATCACTTACGTGGACACTCGTTAAAACTAAACCGAACCTCAAGCAAATCAAACCCAAGAAAACACTTTATTGCCAACCGGGTAGGTAGTTGACTCGTGGAATAGACTCGCAGAGGAAGTGATTAGTGCTACTTCAGTGAACAGATTAAAAAACAGACTTGACATCTATATAAAAAAACACAAACAAGTGCTCCACCAATTTACCAACTTCGATGTACACACATCAGCTTTAAGCTGCTAGTGTATCTAAACAATAATAATAATAAGTAATAACTTTTGTAGGCGATTTCTTCATAGAAAAACGCGTAGTATAGGAGCGAACCTAGCCTAGTTTCTACAGACATTTCGAAAAAGAGCAAAGAAAGAAATAACATTTAATTAATTTTATTTATTATACATGAAACATACAGCACACTACCTACATATATTGTTCGTTAAGTACACACACAGAGCCTGACACGTTCCACTTATTTTTTCTACATGGTTTACTGTTTCACATCATTTTACACGGTTTTGCACAACAGAGTGAAGAAACATCACTGAGCGATATCTTAGTGAGAAATATAAATAATGTATTTATATTTCTTCATTCATTCATGTCTAGGCAGTGGCAAACATTTTTGTAAAGTAGACTAAGTGTACATTGAAAAAATTTCCAGTGAAGTTTCTTGTCAGTTCTTCTTCGCTGTGATAATCGAACTGGCGGAATGTTATATATAACGTAAATATGACAAATCTGAGCGCAGTGTACTGATGCCAATAGATGCTAAATAAACAATAAACAATTCATTCCATTTATCTTAAAACTACTATGTTAATACTGTGGATACTGACCGCCATCTTGCTTAGAATAAAATACAATATTTATTGACATTTATCTTCTTTTTTTTTTTATGGAAACTGACACGGTTGACTACATCACCTACAACGACCGTGATGTCAGCCCATAACACCGGGTGAACTAGGTGCCATGTCAGTGCTTCCCCCTTTGATCGTGCCGGCTACACTGAACTGGTCGGAAAACACAAACTATTTACATAGCCGTTTCGACCGACGTTTCATTCAGTGCGGTGGTACCAACCCGGGCGGGTTAAACCCTACCACCAAGTAAGATTAGGAGGGAAGGGACCTACAGTTTTACGAGGAATCCGAACCTCGATCAGCCTCCAACGGTCAGCGGTCAGCCATCCAAGTACTGACCGCGCCCAGCGTTGCTTAACATTCAATAGCGACAGTTGACTGTCTGCACCACTGAGCTATCGAGGCTGACATCTATCTTATAGGTAATAAAAGATCGACATACCGTGACAACAATAGCTGCTAAAATGCTAGGGTTTAAGCACTAAAATAAAGAAATTAATTTAAAACATTAATTTATTAAATAATTAGTACTTATATACAAAAAGTTATCTTATACTTAATACAGGTTATGTTGATATAATTTATTTTATTATATATTAATATAGATTATTATTACAAAACTTATTAAATAAAGCTAAAGCTAGTGGCAGTGGGCTGGGCACGTTAGCCGAAGAGACGGCGACCGTTGTACGTGTACGTGTCTTACTTTGGCGGCCGTGGACAGGAGCACGGAGTGTGGGAAGACCACCCGTCAGGCCAGGTGGGACGACGACATCAAGTGCGTCGAGAGAAAACAGTGGTTCCGTACAGCTGTAGGCTGGAAGGACTTGAGGAATATTGGAGAGGCGTATGTCCAGCAGTGGAAGCTTACACGCTGACTATTAAATAAAATTAGCCTAATAAACAACTAATAATACTAGACTGTGCCGTTTGCAGAGAGAAGCACTGACATGGCACCTAGTTCACCGCGGTGTTATGGGCTGACATCACGGATGTTGTAGGTGATGTAGCCAACGGTGTCAGTTTCCATAAAAAAAAAAAAACAAGGTACGGTAAATATTTTACCTATGTACAGCAGCCTACCTACTGTACGTTTTTTTTTATGGAAACTGACACGGTTGGCTACATCACCTACAACATCCGTGATGTCAGCTCACAACACCGGTGTGAACTAGGTGCCATGTTAGTACTTCCATTAATTTTCATGTCGGCTACACTGAACTGGATGGAAAACACGAACTATTTACATAGCCGTTTCGACTGAAATTTCGCTCAGTGCGGTGGTACCAACCCGGTCAGGATAAACCCTACCACCTAGTAAGGTAATAAGGAAAGGGACCTACTGTTTAACGTGGAATCCGAACCGCGGTCGGCCTCCAACGGTCGAGCGGTCACCCATCCAAGTACTGACCGCGCCCAGCGTTGATATGAGTTGACCCACCGCAGCACTGAGCTACCGAGGCTGACAAGCATGGACAAATAATACTGGACCCATCATTAACGTCGTCAACAAAGCGAACCGGGGTCGCCGCGTAAGGGGTAAGAAGACGGCGAGGGAGCGGGGAACGTTGCGGGAGCGAAGCGGCGGCGGAAAATCTGTTTGTTAAGTACAATGACGAAATTATACAGTTCGCATCGTCCACAGTGTTTCTGGGGTTCACACTGGACTCAAATCTACGCTGGGAGGAACACATCGAGAAAGTATGCGATAAATTAACCAAAGCTTGCTTCTGCTTGAAGACTTTATCTAAAAACTGTGATCTGATCACTCTGACCAAGTGGCTAAAAGAGAAAACTTTTTATGATCTAAAATTGTTTAATATTATAACATAACATTTTAAATGTAATAAATAATGTGCAATGAAGATGTAAAGTGTTAAACTGACGATACCACTAGATATAATTGAGCACTGGTTGTTAAAATTGTATACTAATGTGTGTAAATAAAATTATTTGATTTGATTTTGATTTGATTTGATTTGTTGCGTATGCGATGTTTTTCCATCTCCGTCGATCACGCAGTCGCACAGTATTTCTTTCCTCGTCTACGAATTCACCTACACACACTTAAAGAGGAGAAAGAGATAAGGCGATCGAGTGCCTTCGTGAGTGAGTGAGACGCAGTTCGCACGCGCTCAGGCAGTCAGTGAGCCTGGCGCCCGTGCGTGGTTACTCCCGCTCGCCTATGTATGATCGATCCAGTATTATTTTCCATGCTGACAAGTGACTGGTGGATACGATGTGACCAGCTCCACTGGTTTAGAGCAAATGAGAGACCCTTGTAATGTAACTTGGCCAGCTTCAGTATATGAATTACTTATTTTACTTAATAATTTACTGTATTTATTTCTCAATTCTCATATTTCATAATATTAGACAAAACGAGAATTTATATAATATAAATTATAATTAATTAAACTATACTCTCTTAAAAATGATTACAATAAATGAAACCATAAATTTAAATATTACTATTACAATTAAACAAATAAAGAAAAAGGAGGGTTGCACCGGTTACTATATACAGGGTGTCCCAAAAGTCAACGTCATCCCTTGGAGGGCTGATAGGCCAGCTCAGGACTGACCAGAATATCACAATATGACCTTAATAAAAAATCGTTAGTTTTCGAGATATTTTGACTTTTATTAATTTTGTCAAAATCGACACCCTAGATCAGTTTTTCGAGTGCCACAGGTACAAAATTCCATATTCTAAGATTCTATTTTTTGTTACGCAACCCTGTATAGTCCTGCTATTGATCACAGTCCAAAAAAATAAATTACGAATAGTGCAATACCCTAAAAAAAATTGTTTTGTCGAATTCATAGTAATTTATTTTTTAATAGTCAATTTCGACCTCTTCATACTTTAAAAATAATGTACCACGCTTATCTGGCAAGTTATTTTAAAATATTGCTTATTTAGTGTAGTTTTTAAAATGATAAAACATTTGCTATATTTTCCTTTAGAAAAAAAATATTACCAGTTTAGTGCAAAAATGAAAGTCCGGCCCGGTCGATTGCCAGATTGAAACTTCGAAATTATGCCGAATTTGACAGGAATTTTTCGCAGTTTTATGTCAAATTATTAATTTTAAGAGTAAAACCACCTGGCATGTCATTTTAAAAAATATCTCATTTAGGGAGTTCTTAAAATTTTATAACATTAACTATGTTTTCGTTTAAAAAATATATTGCCATTTTAGTGCAAAAGGAACTCGTTGTAAAATCATTTCAGTAAATTAGTAATTCGAATTAAAACACTTGTTAAATTAAAGTGACAGGAATTTATTAAACAAAAAAAAATTTTTTTTTTTTGGAAATGTAATATTTATGAACATTTTATGTTTTATAAAAATATTTTTTTTATTTAAATCTTACTCTTAAAATTAATAATTTGCCATACATTTCGAAAAAATTCTGCCAAATTCGGCATAATTTCGTAGTTTGAATCTGGTAATCGACCGGGCTGGACTTTCATTTTTGCACTAAAATGGTAATATTTTTTTTTTCTAAAGGAAAATATAGCAAATGTTTTATCATTTTAAAAACTACACTAAATAAGCAATATTTTAAAATAACTTGCCAGGTTAACGTGGTAAATTTTTTTTACAGTATGAAGGGTCGAAATTGACTATTAAAAAATAAATTACTATGAATCAGACAAAAAAAAATTTTTAGGGGTATAGCACGATATTTTTTTTTCTTTTTTGAACTGTGATCAATAGCATTGCTATACAGGGTTGCGTAACAAAAAATAGAATCTTAGAATATGGAATTTTGTACCTGTGGCACTCGAAAAACTGATCTAGGGTGTCGATTTTAACGAAATAAATAAAAGTCCAAATATCTCGAAAACTAACGATTTTTTATTAAGGTCATATTGTGATATTCTGGTCAGTCCTGAGCTGGCCTATCAGCCCTCCAAGGGATGACGTTGACTTTCGGGACACCCTGTATACAGGTTGTTTCAGGATAGGCTTGAGAAACTTCAGGAATAGAACGTACTCATTATTAGAAGAAAATAATCCTTATCTCTCAAATCGAAATTCCGTTTTTTTTTCTTAAAAAAATTTGAAATTGTAATAAAAACTCGATGCACAGTGAGATTACGCAACAGTCCTGTCTAGGTCTAGGGAGTGCAATGACCTTGTTCAGTCCCCGTTTTCTTTTGATGCCATTCAAATTTAAGGGTTTGAAATTTACATTTTTTTTTTTATGGAAACTGACACGGTTGGCTACATCACCAACACGCATCTTCTGCATCCCTCCTGCATTGAAGTGGAAATCCATAATATACAACTGGTCCCCTGAGCTGCTTAAGTTCTACTTAAATGCATTCCAGCTTACTCTCCCCGAACCGAGTAACCTAGTTAGATGGGGGAAATCTACAAATAGACTATGCCCGTCATGTAAGGAGTTCGTAGGCACGGCCAAACATTTGTTATGCGGATGCAAAATACTACTTGAGCGAGGCCAGTATTCCTACCGTCATGATAAAGTCCTCCAAATCATCAGAGAGGCCATCAACCTGTCAATTGCACGGACCAGGAAAGGGCAAACCAGTAGCGGCTTCCAGAAGGTCAACTTTGTGAAACCTGGAGCCAATAAGCTGCCCAAAGATAGGACTAAACCTTCTTCAATTTTGGGAGCAGCAAAGGATTGGGAATTGTTGATGGACACACATGAGAAGCATTACCAAATGCCTTCGGAAATCTGTACCACAGCATTAAGACCGGATATACTCATATTCTCAAAAGCGACAAAGCATGTAGTACTTGTTGAACTTACAGTTCCATGGGAAAGTAACATACCGAAGGACCACAACATCAAACTTAACAAGTACTGCAACTTAGTAGACCGGATTGTGAGAAACGGATTCAAGACTGATCTCTTCGCTGTGGAAGTCGGAGCAAGAGGACTACCAGCGAAGTCGCTCTACAGTCTCTTCAAGAATCTAGGGCTCCCAAGATCGACGCTAAGCTCATATATGGGTAGAGCTTCGAAAACGTCACTGGAAGGATCCTACAGAATATGGATAGGTAGAGAGAGGGAGGTCGAGAGCGGGACTGGTGGTTTCCCCGCGTCCTAGTCAACGCAGACTAGCTGACGAGGGCTTGAAGCGAGCCGAAACGTGAAGCATGCGCGGGAAATTTAGAGCGGCCACTCGCTAGTCCCGGCCTCGATTAATACCCTCCTCTACTGCCGATGGGCCCGGATATGTTCGGTGAAGCCATCGCAAGCTTAGATCCACACCTTCCTCCGTGATGTCAGCCCATAACACCGGGTGAACTAGGTGCCATGTCAGTGTGCTTCCCCCTTTGATCGTGCCGTACACCTACATGCAGTACAATTTCTACTAGTTAAGCATGTAAGTTAGTAATTTTATTTATTTAATAAAGGTGGAAGTTAACCGTCCACCATAGCTCAATGAAACTATTTTGTCAGCCTCGATAGCTCAGTGGTGCAGACAGTCAACTGTCGCTATTGAATGTTAAGCAACGCTGGGTGCGGTCAGTACTTGGATGGGTGACCGCTGACCGTTGGAGGCTGACCGAGGTTCGGATTCCTCGTAAAACTGTAGGTCCCTTCCCTCCTAATCTTACTTGGTGGTAGGGTTTAACCCGCCCGGGTTGGTACCACCGCACTGAATGAAACGTCGGTCTAAACGGCTATGTAAATAGTTTGTGTTTTCCGGCCAGTTAGCCGGCACGATCAAAGGGGGAAGCACTGACATGACACCTAGTTCACACGGTGTTATGGGCTGACATCACGGACGTTGTAGGTGATGTAGCCAAACGTGTCAGTTTCCATAAAAAAAAAAAAAAATATTCACCAAAAAGTACTTTAAAATGACCGAATCTGGGAAAAAGTTTCAGAGCTTTTCGTCTTCAAATATGGACCTCTTTTAACTCTGAAGTTACGAAACCCTATCCTGAAACAACCTGTATAGTAACCTAAACACAGAATTGTTTCAAAGAAGATGCTGACATAAAATTAGATTCTTTACCGTCTATATCAGCGGTTCCCAATTACATTTTAATCGGTACCCCTCTGTGAATTTTCGGAGACTTAAAATATTTAAACCAAACAATTTTTATAATTACCTAAGTCATTTATTAGGTTCTAATAGCTACCTGGTAATCACAATATAATACGAAATAGGTCCCACTCAACCATCGGAGGCAATTTTCACTAATGAGATAAGTGGGTGGGACCCCTGTCTCTTTACTGAAGATTGTATAGGTGATTCAGCCGAAAAATTGTTCTAATTGGTCATGCGCCAAAAATGTTATAAATTTGTAATAATTTGTCACGTCTCAAAAAGGTTACAACTTGTCACCTCTCAACACAGTGTAAAGGTAGTCATTATGTGCGCCCACGCGTACCCCTTCTCTTGAGCCTGTGTACCCCTGGGGGTATGCATACCACTATTTGGGAACCGCTGGTCTATATAATTTCAAAACAACATCTCGACGCAATTTATTTTCTCATGAAGAGAATAAAGTGAAAATAAACAAATTTTATTACATTCTTACCCCAGGTATAGCTATAAATATATTAAAATGCGGTTCCATCATATTCATGTTGTGAAGTCAATAACATTCCTTCGATAAATTGTTGTTAATAATGGAATTTGAAAAGGATTGAATGGAATAATACTATATTTTTAATTAGAAAAATGCATATCGAAAATCATTGGAAAAAATACATCACGACCAGGATTTGAACTTGGGTCTCTGGCTTGAGCCGCCAACGCGATAACCAACTACACCACCGGGCCGATATGTATTATCTCCAAATTTTCTATTGCACCTTCATGATGTCGCATAATTTTTGCGAACAATACGAATAATACCAATTGGAGGTCAAGTAGTTCCAATTTCAATATTAGGGGATAACATACTAAAAAAGAAAGTTAAAGAAAAAACTATTTTTTTATTTTTTATTATGAAATGATTTTTTTTAAAACCTGTCATACAGTTACACCTCTAATATACATTCACGCGGCAGGGTGGTGTGAGGGCGCTCCATGTCACTATAGTTCTATCATCTTTTGTAGTTTTTGGAAGTAGAGCCCTTCTGGCTCTGCATGTGTGCTTGTTAAACTCGAAGAGTACAGTGGAAGGATGACGGCATCAGTACACGGCCCGCAAAGTTGTACAATATATACCAGCCATCAGTAAGTTCTTGCATTAGCACATACAAATTTTGTGCCACCTTAACCTGCAGCCTTGCCTCCCAGAGTTCCCACCCGTCCCGTTTTTGCCGGGACAGTCCCGTTTTCGATGATATTGTCCCGCGTCCCGGCGACATATCAATTTTGTCCCGTTTTTTTTAGAATACATACGCACGCAACGCAATGAGGCAGCCAGCGCGTGCGCCCCTTACTTCTCGCTCACTCACACCACCCGCTCACGACGACGACCGACGCCGCCGCCGCCGCACGCACTGCGCCACGCTCGCTCGATCGCCCGCCGCGCCGCCGCTAGCCAGACAGACAGTCCAGCCAGCCAGTCCAACTGTCCAGTCCAGTCCAGCCGCCACTGGCGGCCCGCCAGTCGTGACCCACTCACTCGTGAGAAATCATGTGGCTCTTCAAACTTGCAGGCCGTGAGTAACTCTTGTTGCAAATGGCGCAGCGATGTGGTTTTTCACCAGTGTGAGATACCATGTGGGTTTTCAAATTACCTTATTATGAGAAATGTTTATCGCATACGTCACAGCGATGTGGTCTTTTCGCCAGTGTGACTTAACATGTCTTTTTAAATTACTTGTGAGATAACACGTGACTCTTCAACCACTCACTTGTGAGATAACATGTGGCTCTTCAAACTTGCAGGCCGTGAGTAACCCTTGTTGCAAATGGCGCAGCGATGTGGTTTTTCACCAGTGTGAGTTAACATGTGACTTTTAAAATTACTTGTGAGATAAAATGTGACTTCAACCACTCACTTGTGAGATAACATGTGGCTCTTCAAACTTGCAGGTCTTGTGTAACCCTTCTTGCAGATGGCGCAGCGATATGGTTTTACCGCACTGTGAGTTACCATGTGGCTTTTTAAATTACCTTTTTCTGAGAAATGTTTACCGCATACTTCACAGCGATGTGGTCTTTCGCCAGTGTGAGTTAACATGTGTCTTTTTAAATTACTTTGTTCTGCGAAATTTGTATTGCATACCTCACACGGGTATGGTTTTTCACCAGTGTGAGTTAACATGTGTCTTTTTAAATGTTGTTTTTCTTGAAATTTTTTATTGCATAACTCACAGTGATGTGGTTTTTCACCAGTGTGAGTTAACATGTGACTTTTTAAATTATTTTGTTTTGTGAAATCCCTATTGCATACGTCACAGTGATATGGTCTCTCACCAGTGTGCGTTAACATGTGGTTTTTTAAAGTATTTTTTTCTGAGAAATACTTATTGCATACATCACAACAATAAGGCTTTTCACCAGTGTGACTTAACATATGCCTTTTTAATTGACTTTTTACAGAGAAATTTTTATTGCACATGTCACAGTAATGTGGGCTTTCACCAGTGTGAGTAAACATGTGATTTTGTAAAGTATTTTTTTTCGAGAAACTCTTATTGCATATGTCACAGTGATGTGGTCTTTCGCCAGTGTGAGTAAACATGTGTCTTTTTAATACACATTTTTCTGAGAAATATTTATTGCATACATCACAGCCATGTGGTCTATCACGACTTTGAGTAAACATGTCACTTTTAAGAACACTGTTTGGTGTTTCATCAGTGTGCGTTAAGATGTGTCTTTTTAAATTACTTTTATCTGAGAAATGTCTATTACATATGTCACAGGGATGTGGCCTTACACCAGTGTGAGTTAACATGTGTCTTTTTAAATGGCTTCTGACTGAGAAACTCTTATTGCACACGTAACAACCATGTGGTCGTCCACCAGTGCGATTACGCATGTGCCACTTTGAGGTAACTTTCTTGACTATATTAATGCTACCACTATCGTAACAGTGTGATGTTTCGCCAGTATGATCCGAAATGTTGTTTTTAAAATGTAATTTCGGCAGGAAATTGGTATTGCAAATATCGTAGTTACCTTCACCTGTACGAGTCAGCAAGCGGCGTAGAGTTATATTTTCATTATCTTCGCTGAGTTGTTGCGATTCCATTCTGAAAATGCAATTTATTTATTTATTTATTTATTTATTTAGGTAAATTCACAGTGCATTTACAATGTTACATAGACATAAAAAAATGGGTACTAATGACACCATTACGAATTTACACAAGATAGACACAGATGTAAAATTAAAATTACACTATACCTATACTTACTTAACTATACAATTGTAAAAACTAAACAGGACAAATTCAAGCGTAGTGTACCACCGTACGAATGAGTGAATATAACTGAACATAGAAGTTATTAGGGAAAAAATATTAAATATTATATGTGTGTGAGAAAATGATTTTTTTTTAAGTATATTAGACAAAATATTACTTATGGAGTTAATTAACATTCCATAAAGGTTTTTATGTATTTTGATTTGAATGAAGAGGGACTAGTACAAAACAGATCAACATCATCATTAGAATTGAGTAAGTATCCAGCTCGCCAGAAGAATGAGTTCTGTCTATAGGAAGTTTGGACCCTAGGTAGATGGATGATGGTGCGACTCCTGGTTGTGTATGATGGTACTTGCAAGTCGAGGAATCCTAAGAGTTCGGGGCAGTCGATTGATCCATTAGCCAATTTAAGCAGGAAAGGGGCATCCAACATTTCGCGTCTGTATGTCAGGGGAAGTAGTCGATGATAGTTGCACGCGCTATCCATCCCTGGGAATGACATGCCTGTACGGTAATTAATATGTAATAAATAAGTCAATAGCGTAAAGGAAAAGGGTTTGGGCATCGGCTTCTCATGCGAGAGGTCCGAGGTTCGAATCCGGTCGGTGTGTACCAATGAGTTTTTTCTGACGAAAAAATTTACGTGCATACCTACACCTGCTGGTTCACCATTGGGAACCGGTGTAAAACTGTAGGTCCCTTCTTTTGCCCCTTACTAGGTGGTAGGCTCAAATTGTAGCCGACTGGGTTGGTACCACCGTACTGGATGTAAGATGGCCGCATAGCAGTCTCGGTTGTGTTCTCCTCTAGTCCAGTATAGCCAGCAATCCAGGGAAGTCTCCGGTATGGAAACTACCTTCTCGGAGGTGATATTGGCTGGTCGGAGCATGCGTTTTGGCCCCTCCGACTCAGCGACCCATACCGGATAAGATATAAAAAAGTGCCGGCTACACTGACCTGGACGGACCACACAAACTATTTACATAGCCATTTCGACCATCCTTTCATTCAGTGCGGTGGTACCGACTCGGGCGGGTTAAAACCTCTCGGTTGTGTTCCCCTCTAGTCCAGTATAGCCAGCAATCCAGGGAAGTCTCCGGTATGGAAACTACCTTCTCGGAGGTGATATTGGCTGGTCGGAGCATGTGTTTTGGCCCCTCCGACTCAGCGACCCATACCGGATAAGATATAAAAAAGTGCCGGCTACACTGACCTGGACGGAAAACACAAACTATTTACATAGCCATTTCGACCATCCTTTCATTCAGTGCGGTGGTACCGACTCGGGCGGGTTAAAACCTACCACCTAGTAATATAAGAAAGGAGTCATATCCCTTAGTCGCCTTTTACGACATACACGGGGAGAGATGCAGCGGGGCTATTCTTTTAAAGTACCGGCCCCACAGAGTACTGCAAGTACTTTTATTGCAAGTCAACAAGCATTTCATACAAAACAGGTTACTCACTGTGAAAGATTATCCTCCGGACCGGTCTCGCAAGCCAGCATATTGTACTTCATATCTGGCGACTGCAGCGCTGTTGCTCCATATTCCATCTCCTGTTTAACCGTAGCATCCGTGTCCAGCGGAGAGACTTCAATCCAAATGTGAGAACCCTCGTTCTTCACTTTACCACCACCGTCCCACGAGCAGACACCGTCGTTGACGTCCAATGGCTCATTTTTAACAGCAGTACACACGTCCTTTACATTCACAATATCACCAGTCGAGCAGACATCATCGTTAACACCTGGTGGCTCATTTTTAACAGCAGTAGCCATCACCGGCGGCCAAACGTGATCGGCGAGAGCATTATGCTGAGTAGAGACCGTATCCGGGTGTAAAGTCCTGCTGTCATCTTGTACATGGCCCCCTTTGTGAATGTTGGTTTTTCTTCTTTTTCTTTTATTCATACGAGTGTGAGATATCATGTGAAGTTTCAAAGTTGCAGGCCGTGAGAAACCCTTGTTGCAAAGGATGCAGCGATGTGGCCTTTCACCAGTGTGAATTAATATGTGATATTTTAATGTATTTTTTTCTAAGAAGTCCCTGCCGCATATATCACAGTGATACGGTCTTACGCCTGTGTGGGTCAACATGTGCTTGTTTAGAGTCTTTTTTTCTAAGAAACTCTTATAGCACACGTTACAGCTATGCGGTTTTTCACCACTATGAGTTATCATGTGTCTTCTCAAATTATATTTATCTAAGAAATGTTTCTTGCATAATTCACACTGATGTGGTCTTTCGCCAGTGTGATTTAACATGTGTCTGTTTAAATGATATTTTACTAAGAAACGCTTATTGCACACATAACAACAATACGGTCTCTCATAATTGTGAGTTAACAAGTGCTTCTTTAGCGTAATTTTTCCGGAAAAATCTTTCCCGCATAAGTCACAATGTGGTCTTTCAGCTGTGTGTTTTGAAGCGATTTTCTGCAATATGTTTGCGCCGGACCAATTTGTCGTTACGCTCGTACCATCTGAATTGCTATTTTCAAAAGGCAATTTCCGCAGTGAATCAGTATTACAAATATCGTAGTCGCCTTCACCGGTATGAGTGAGCAGGTGGCTTCGAGTTGCATTCACATTATGTTCGCCGAGGCGATGTGATTCCATTCTGAAAATGCAATAAACAAGTGAGAGGATATTGTTACTATTCTCAATACCATGTACACTCAATACAGTGTTTATTATTTGTATGTAGTATCTATGTTCTATACATGTGTATGTATGTATATGCTGTTTGTATTTTATGTATTGTATAAATAGGTATGTATGCCAGTGGCGGCTCTGGCCAGTGAATTTTAGTGAGGCACCACCTACATAATAGCATTTTATTAATGTTGTATTGCAGTTTTCATTTCGAGGACAGGACATGCCCAAAGTCTAGCAATAAATAAACATCCAAGTTGATTTTTTTTTCTTTTCCTTCAAGATAATTAAGTGAGGCGGCGCCTCACTTGCTTCACCTGGGGAACTGCCACTACGTGTAGTAAAAATACATTATATTCATAAAAATAATTCCTCCTCCCTTTCGCTTGCACTACCCATACTTTTTTTTTATTGAAAGCGCGACATATGACGCCTAGCCACCCATAAGGTGTCTAACGACGCCCATGGACATTCGGAAGTATCCGGGGGTTGCGAATGCCATGCCGACCTGACAGGTGCCCATTCACGCCCGTCTTGAAGGATCCGAGACTGTACTTGGGGGGAATATGTGGGCAGGGAGAGCGTTCCAGAGTTTATCGGTTCTGTAGAGGAAAGATCTGCAGAATCGATTGGTACGCATCCGCGGTAAGTCCAGCGTATAGGGATGCAATCCCTGCCCAGTGCGTGTGGTGCGGAGGAGGAAAGGGGACGGCGGGATTGCGTTCAACAGCTCCTCCGAGTACTCCCCATGGAATAAGCGATAGAACACACTTAGGAAGCCGACATCCCTACGGTGTTCAGTGGTTCTAGATCACGGGACACTACTTTCTCTGTATTTTATTTCTCATCACCCAAAGGTTGAGTGGAAGAAATCACTTGTAGTAATAAGTCCACCTTTGCGCACTCCTGTATTTATTGTTTCTCGTCGTGTACTGTTCTTCCTTTAATTTGTGTGCAATAAGGCGTTTCTATTCTATTCTATTCTATTAGACAGGTGAAATTGTCGCATTCACGACTGCATAGCTTGCACTTATAGCGTGAAGAAATATAAGATGATGCTAATGATGTTGGCGAATACGTAATTAATTAGTATCAACTCAATAATGTTAGTAAGCGGCGGGTGACCGAGTTGTTTAGGCATCATGCGAGAGGTCCGAGGTTCGAATTCGGTCGGCGTGTACCAATGAGTTTTTACTGACGAAAAAATTTACGTGCACACCTACACCTGCTGCTTCACCGTTCGGAACTGGTGTAAAACTGTAAGTCCCTTCCCTTGCCCCTTACTAGGTGGTAGGCTCAAATTGTAGCCGACTGAGTTGGTACCAGCGTACTGGATGTAAGATGGCCGCATAGCAGTCTCGGTTGTGTTCTCCTCTAGTCCAATATAGCCAGCAATCTAGGGAAGTCTCCGGTATGGCACCTAACTTCTCGGAGGTGATATTGGCTGGTCGGAGCATGTGCTTTGGCCCCTCCGACTGAGCCACCCATACCGGATTACATAAAACAAAAAGTACATTACACATACAATATTTTTATTATGTAAACCAACATGGGTGGCTGTGCCGAGAGACCAATGGTGCATTCGACAGAGCCAAAAATACCTCTCCTCGCGAAACCACGCTCAGTTAGGTGCCATGCCAGCAGATTTGCGGACTGTTGCTAGGCTGTCTAGCCTGTTAATACGACGTTTGAAGACACCCAGGTTAAAGGATTCGGGAAATGTACCATGTCAAAATTTTTTTATCGAGTTGGCAAGTAAAGTGAGGTGAGGTGTGAGGGTGGAAGAGCTTGACGCCAAGGCCGTCTCCCAATACGGTAAGGAGAGAGATAAAAGATCTTCACACATCTCTGAAATTTCGTCAATACCTACTTATTATGATTTTCACACACTTCAATACGCACATACATACATATCACACACGCTGAATCCCGACAATCGGGGTAAGCAGAGTAATCGGTGTTGTGCTGCAAGAACTCTGGTAAATTGCAGCACAAGACCGACCACCACGTTTAGCAAAGTATTCGAACAAGATTCAATCGATCAAGCAGCAAGTAAGGCACGAAGACCCACCTGCTGCATGACTCGGTGGAAGTACCATGCCAAGGTGAGAGGTGGCGAGCCTGTCGCCCTTTAGTACGGCATCTGGTCCTTATCCCTTAGTCGCCTATTACGACATGCATGGGGAGAGATGCAGTGGTACTATTCTTCAGATGGTTTCAATAAGAAGAGGTGTGGAACTCAGCTTGCGATGGCTTCACCGAACATATCCGGGCCCATCGGCAGTAGAGAAGGGTGTTAATCGAGGTCGGGACTAGCGAGTGGCCACTCTAAATTTCCCGCGCATGCTTCACGTTTCGGCTCGCGTCAAGCCCTCGTCAGCTAGTCTGCGCTGACTAGGACGCGGGGAAACCACCAGTCCCGCTCTCGACCTCCCTCTCTCTACCTATCCATATTCTGTAGGATGCTTCCAGTGACGTTTTCGAAGCTCTCTCCATATATGAGCTTAGCGTCGATCTTGGCAGCCCTAGATTCTTTGCTCTGCAGTTGCCCCCGTAATATTTTTAACTGACATAAGGGCGTTATTCTATATGTGAAACTAAACAACACAGAAGTGTGAAGAAAAAACATTTTTTGAAACAATATTTTTTACAATATTTGATACAAAAAAATATTTTTTCCACACAAATTATAAATGCCTATTCTCAAAATGTATGGAGAAAAAAAATTTTTTTTTGCCAATAAAACAGTCGTAGAACAAAAGTTGTTCTTTTTCACCTACAGAATCACCCCCTTTCGGGTTTTACGGTTGGGGTTGCAACACCGTGTACATAACAAATAAAATAGGTTACTCACTGTGAAACATTATGCTCCGGACCGGGCTCACAAGCCAGCATATTGTACTTTAAATCTGGGGACTGCAAAACTGTGGCTCCATAGTCCGCCTCCTGTATCCCATCCATCCTGTGTCCCATAGCACCCGTGTCCAGCAGACAGGCATCGTCGTCGACGTCCAATGGCTCGCTTTTAACAGCTGAATTCATATCCAGGAAGCAAACTGCACTCGAAACGTTAGAAGCATCGGTCTTAACATTCTCAATATCATTTTTCGAGGAAACATCATCGTTAACATCAGGTGGCTCAGTTTTAACAGCAGTAGCCATCTCCGGTGGACAAACATTATCGGTGAGAGCTTTATGCAGAATAGAAACCGTATCCGGGTGTAAAGTTCTGCTGTCATCTTGTACATGGTCCCCTTTGTGAATGGTGGTTTTTCTCCTTTTTCTTTTAGTTGTGCGAGTGTGAGTTATCATGTGAAGTTTCAAACTTGCAGGCCGCGAGAAACCCTTGTTGCAAATGGCGCAGCGATGTGGTCTTTCACCAGTGTGAATCAATATGTGATATTTTAAAGTATTTTTTTCTGAGAAAACATTGCTGCATATGTCACAGCGATATGGTTTTTCACCAGTGTGCGTTACCATGTGCTTTTTTAAAGTCTTTTTTTCTGAGAAATGTTTATGGCATGTGTTACAGCGATGTGGTCTTTCACCAGTGTGAGTTAAAATGTGTCTTTTCAAATTACTTTTACCTGAGAAAATTTTACTGCACACTGCACATTGATGCGGTATTTGGTGCTGTAAAAGGTGTTTGTTGAAATGCTTTTTCACTGAGTAACCCTTATTGCACACGTTACAACGGTACGGTCTTTCAGAACTATGAATTAACAAGTGCTTCTTTAACGCACTTTTTTCTGAGAAACGTTTCCTGCATATGTCACAGCGATGTGGGCGTTCACCAGTGTAATTTGTGTGTGATTTTGAAGCGATTTTCTCCAATAAATTTGTACTGCCACTGTCGTAACTATGTGACATGTCGCTCGTATTATCCGAAACTTTAATTTTCAAAGGCGATTTCTCCGGTAAATCAGAATTACAAATATCGTAGTCGCCTTCACCGGTATGAGTGAGTAAGTGGCGTTGAGTTGCATTTACATTATCTTTGCCGAAGTGATGTGATTCCATTCTGAAAATGCAACAAACGAGTGAATAAGAAGGGTGCTAGCGTAAAAGAGATCGATAATTGCTAAATATAAGAGAAAATGGCAATAATCTCAAGACAGCCTCTCTTTGTCAGCCTTGATAGCTCAGTGGTGTCGACTGTTGTTATTGATTGTTAAGCAACGCTGGCCGCGGTCAGTACTTGGATGGGTGACCGCTCTACCGTTGCGAGGCTGTCCGTGGTTCGGATTCCACGTAAAACTGTAGGCCCCTTCTCTTCTTACCTTGCTAGGTGGAAGGGTTCAACCCGCCCGGGTTGGTGCCACCGCACTGAATGAAACGTCGGGCAAAAGGGCTGTGTAAATAGTTTGTGTTTTCCGTCCAGTTCAGTGTAGCCGGCACGACCGAAGGGAAGCACTGTCATGGCACCGAGTTCACCCGGTATTATGGCAGGCCTCACGCACTCTATGTACTTGCGCGCGATAACTACCTACCGCCCGGCGCACCGCCGGCGGTGAATTTCTATGGGCTACCCAAAGAGTATAAACAGCCGAAGAATATAAACAGGCGAAGCTGCAAAGCAATAATCACTTTACACTCGATCGTTAAGGTACATTTTCGCACGCAGCGATTGGCGTCGTGAAGCAGTAGGCTATTGAAACCCGAAGGTAGGAACTTTTTCTATGGAGTGATTTATCTGTTACGAAGTAACTATTTAGCAATCTGTGGTTATGGGCTGACGTCACGGATGTTGTAGGTGATGTAGCCAACCGTGTTAGTTTCCATAAAAAAAAAATAAGATGAGTGCTAGCGTAAAAGACATCGATAATATGATGGTTTTGGAGAACAACAAAACCAATATTATGTGCCAAAAAATGCTCGGCATTACTCTATGAAGCAGTCCTGTTGTGTTCATCAATGTTACATGTTTTACCCCTCTGAAAATCTATTTCATCATAGACAACACCAGCAAGTCTCACACCCAGAGATTATATCTCCTGTCATAGCGTTTTGTTTTGTCACTAGAATAACTTCGAAAATTTTCATAAAAAAATCTAAAATTTTCTTTTTTATCTTTTATGTGGTTACATTTTACCTAAACATGCAAAAATTCACGCGCGTTTGACGCGACACGAGGTGTGCTAGCGTAAAAGAGATTGATAATTTGGTAAATATAAGAGACAATAGCAATAATCTCAAGACAGATAGATAATCTCAATTCACTGTAGATATATGAAATTGTTATGGCGCTCTCTATGTCAGAGGCACTTTTGGTGTGAACAAATGATGCTAATGGTGTTGGTGTTCCGTACCAAACCGTATCATGATTGCACTCCCTGGATTTCATTCTGTTATCCATTTATTAATCATATATCTTGCAAGGACCCTGTGGAGGTTTGAACTTATCCCTCCTTTCATTCACTGGAGGCGTCACTGTTCGCCGCAACTGGCCGGAAATCACCTAAGCATTCTCGCACCATAAAGAAAGAAGAAGATATCGGCGACAGATTAAGGTCTTTTTTTATTAACTGACGAGGCGTAAAGGGGATGTTCTGTATCGGAAATAGATCATATTATAATGATAAAAAAAGAGGGTAACATTTTATATTTCATTAAATATTTAAAAAAATCCAAATCCAGACCGGTCCAGTCAGGCAGAACCCAGCTGCAGAATTTGGAGTAGGTTCGGTAAGTCAAACCTTCATAAACTCCTTGCAAAAATATTATTGTTTATTGTATAATTTTATCCATAGGTAGGTAACCTACGCTTGGACATGTCGAAAATTCCGCCAGTTCTAAATTCAATGCGAAGAAGAACTGACAAACAAACTTCGCAAGTCACAATGTTTTGTTATTATATATAAGTATTATATTATAGTAACTTACAAATAATTAACCCATACTACCGCTCACAAGAGCATTAATATTTACAGCATAAACATGAATACTGAAGAATCTGACCACACTGCCACACTAAGTAGGTATACAGTCCACTATCTCTCCGAGTCCTCAATAGTTGGTGAAGAGAATTCTTTCGAATATTATGTGGGTGGGAGAACTTAACGTCATGGCCGTCTCCGAATACGGTAGGGAGAGACAAAATATAGTCGGAGGAAGAGAACTACCAGCGAAGGCGCTGTACAATCGCTTCAAGAATCCAGGGCTGCCAAGATCGACGCTAAGCTCATACATGGAGAGAGCTTCGAAAACGTCACTGGAAGCATCCTACAGAATATGGATAGGTAGAGAGAGAGAGGTCGAGAGCGGGACTGGTGGTTTCCCCGCGTCCTAGTCAACGCAGACTAGCCGACGAGGGCTTGATGCGAGCTGAAACGTGAAGCATGCGCGGGAAATTCAGAGCGGCCACTCGCTAGTCCCGGCCTCGATTAATACCCTCCTCTACTGCCGATGGGCCCGGATATGTTCGGTGAAGCCATCGCAAGCTTAGATCCACACCTTCCCTTCCAACAAGGGCGAACTTGGTGCCATGTCAGTGCTTCCCTTCGGTCGTGCCGGCTACACTGAACTGGACGGAAAACACAAACTATTTACATAGCCGCTTCGACCGACATTTCATTCAGTGCGGTGGTAGCAACCCGGGCGGGTTAAACCCTACCACCTAGTAATATAAGAAGGGAGTCATATCCCTTAGTCGCCTTTTACGACATACACGGGGAGAGATGCAATGGGGCTATAAAGAACCGGCCCCACACGGTACAACCCTCTACTGCCGATGGGCCCGGATATGTTCGGTGAAGCCATCGCAAGCTTAGTTCAACACTATGCCCAGTGACGGCAGTGGCGGCTCTGTGCAATGAATTTTAGTGAGGCACTACCTACATAATAGCATTTTATTAATGTTGCATTGCATTGATTCTGTACCGTGTGGGGCCGGTACTTTAAAAGAATAGCCCCACTGCATCTCTCCCCGTGTATGTCGTAAAAGGCGACTAAGGGATATGACTCCCGTCTTATATTACTAGGCGGTAGGGTTTAATCCGCCCGGGTTGGTACCACCGCACTGAATGAAAGGTCGGTCGAAACGGCTATGTAAATAGTTCGTGTTTTCCGTCCAGTTCAGTGTAGCCGGCACGACCGAAGGGAAGCACTGACATGGCACCTAGTTCACTGCGGTGTTATGGGCTGACATGACGGATGTTGTAGGTGATATAGCCAACCATGTCAGTTTCCATAAAAAAAAAATAAAAAAAAATGCTCATTTCGAGGACATGACATGCCCAAAGTCTAGCAATAAATAAACATCCATGTTGATTTTTTTTTCTTTACCTTCAAGATAATTAAGTGGTGAGGCGTGAGTGCGGCGCCTCACTTGCTTCACCTGGGGAACTGCCACTGCGTCACGGTAGTGACACACCTCTCAAGTCTCGACACATTAAATTACGAATAAAATCGGTCACTCACCGCGAAAAATCATCCTCCGGATCTGGATTGCGAGGCAACATCTTGCAGTTAATATCTGGAGACTGCTGCACCGCGGGTTCACTGTCCACCTCCTGCTTGACGACAGCAGCCGTGTCCAGCGGGCAGACTTCAATCCAAATATGAGAACCTTTGGTCTTCTCATTACGAACACCGTCATCGCGGTCGAAGTCCAACGGCTCGGTTTTAACAGCAGTATCCATTTGCAGAAAGCAAACTTCATCCGCAACGTGAGAAACCTCACTATTTACATTCGCAACATCATCCGTCGAGCAGACATCATCGTTAACATCGGGTGGCTCTGTTTTAACAGCAGTCCCCAGCGGGAAAACATTATCGGCGAGAGCATTATGCAGAGTAGAGACCGCACCCGGCCGTGAAGTCCCGACCGCATCCGGGCGTGAAGTCCCACCCTCATCGGACATGGTCACCTTTCCTAATTACCAATTTTTCATCTCCCATGAGTAACTGAAACAAATTAATACATTTTTTTTTATGGAAAGTGCGACATGTGGCATTGTTTCACCTACAAGTAGGTGTCTAACGATGCCCATGGGCATTCTGTGATGCACAGGGATTGCGAATGCCATGCCGGCCTAAACAGGAGCCTTTTCACGCCCCTTTTGAAAAACCCCAGGCTGTACTTGGGAGGAAATATATGAGCAGGGAGTGCATTCCAAAATTTCCCGGTTCTGTGAATAAAAGACCTACAGAACCGGTTGGTGCGATCCTCGGTAGGTCGATTGTATAGGGGTGCATCCCCTGCCCACTACGCGTAGTGCGGAGGTGGAATGGGGACGACGGAATCGCTTTAAACAGCTCCTCCGAACACTCTCTGTGAAATATACGATAGAACACACTTAGGGAGCCGACGTCCCTACGGAGTTTGCTGCACATCCGAAAATTATACACACACCGCACGCCAAATCTCGACAATCGGGGGTAAACAGAGTAATCGGTGTTGTGCTGCTAGTGCTCTCGTAAATTACAGCGCAACACCGACCACCACGTTTAGCAAAGCATTCGGACAACATAGCTAACTAACAGGCAGCAAGTAAGGCACGAAGGCCCACCTGCTGCATAACTCGGTGGCAAGACCGTGCCAAGGTGACAGGTGGCTAGTCCGTCACCCTTACGCACGGCATCTTGTCCTTATCCCTTAGTCGCCTTTTACGACATGCACGGGGAGAGATGCAGTGGAGCTACCTATTCTTATTAAGTACAGTATATAAGGTCTTTCATTAATAGGTAACTTTACGCTAAGGGGAGTATGTGTATCAGATACTGATCACGTTCCTCATACCTATTTTTTTTTACGATAACAAATACCTACCCATGCTATGAAATAATTTTTTTTTTTTTTATTTATTAATTTTATTTTTATTTTTTATGGAACCTGACACGGTTGGCTACATCACCTACAACATCCGTGATGTCAGCCCATAACACAGGGTGAACTAGGTGCCATGTCAGTGCTTCCCTTCATTTCATGTCGGATACACTAAACTGGACGGAAAACACGAACTATTTACATAGACGTTTCGACCGACGTTTCGCTCAGTGCGGTGGTACCAACCCGGCCGGGATAAACCCTACCACCTAGTAAGGTAAGAAGGGAAGGGACCTACAGTTTAACGTGGAATCCGAACCACGGTCAGCCTCCAACGGTCGAGCGGTCACCCATCCAATCACTGACCGCGCTCAGCGTTGCTTAATAACAGTTGACTAACCAACCGCGCCACTGAGCTACCGAGGCCGACGAATTTTCTTATCCCTTAGTCGACTTTTACGACATGCGACGGGGAGAGATGCAGTGGGGCTATTCTTTTTAAGTACCGACCCCACACGGTACATTTCGGTAATTGTTCAATAAACTATTATTTTAGTAGGATGGGTAAGTATTTCACATCCGAAAAAAAAAAATGGGTATGGGAACGTGATCAGTATCTGATACACATACTCCCCTTAGCGTAAAGTTACCTACTAATGAAAGACCTTATAATATAGTTATATATAAGGTGCTTCGTTATTTATGTCAAAAATTTCGGGAGGGTTACATACACTCAAATAAACACAATACGCAAAAAAAATTATACGTTCTTAGCATTACATCCGTATCTTATTCACTCCCTGGGTTCACGCCTATTCGCAACGACCGAACAAACAAGGGATGGGGAGGAGTGGCTGTCTACCTCAGTAGTAATATATCCTATAAAATTATTTCTAAATCTCCTTTTTTTTTTATACTAAGCGCGACATGGGCGCCGAGTCAGTGGCGGCTGGTGACTTCAGTGACCGGTAGAGCGCCTAGGTAGGTCCTAGGTACTTAAATACCAAATTTCCCAACACATTCCCGTCATGTTATTTTAAGATCGGGACTTCCGAATTTTTTAAACGCCTGCGTTTTATTATGTACGTACCTAGTATGAATGTTCTCAAGACACTCAATGAGTTGCAAAAAACAAGAAAAAAAATTCACACAAGTTTTAGAACTCATTTTTAGTACCTTTATGAACACACCCATAGACCACAACACTACTGCAGCTTTCAAAAAGAAAACAGTAGTAATATCCCAAAAATACTTCAAAAAATATATATAGATAAAGTATTTGAAAAGTAGGAATTGACCCCGGAATCACCTGATTGTAAAGCCTTACCTTTAACCTACACTTAGGCAAATATCGGCACCACTTAATTCATAGTATCACGTGACAGAAAGCACAAAACCTAACCATATCCCATTTTAAATATTCGCGCGCTATCAGGTATGTGACAGACATCACATGACAGCGCGCTGACTCTGACGGACTCGTGCAAAACGAATCGCTCGCGACGTGTCGCACGCGCGGCTATTCACGATATAGCGTCCTTGTTTGGCGCTCGTGCGCCGCACGCAGAACTCCATTTCGGCCCATACTGTTTCTATGAAGTATCTTTTGTCTCACGCGCCAGCGGTGTTTTGCCGAACCCCATACATTCAGTATGGGAGACCCGCGTGCGTTACTCGATTCCGCACGGGGCGCGCGTTTAAACGCAAAAAAGTGCCTTGTGATCTATAAAATTAGGTCGAATTCACATTCGTATTTATTTGGAGTACGATCTTTATGGTTTTAATGTAGTTATGTTGTAAGATATTATTTATTTTGAGTGAAGTGAAGACTTCTCGTGGTATGGTAGTGCGGCGCACGAGCGCACTTTAGGACCAGCCGCCAGTGCGCCGAGTCACCCATAAGGTGTCTAGCGACGCCCATGGACATTCGGACGCAGGCGGGGGCTGCGAATGCCATGCCGGCCTGACAGGTGCCCATTCACGCCTCTCTTGAAGGACCCGAGACTATACTTGGGGGGAAAATATGTGGGCAGGTAGAGCGTTCCAGAGTTTGCCGGTTCTGTGGAGAAAGGATCTGCAGAACCGATTTGTAGGCATCCGCGGTAAGTCCAGCGTATAGGGATGCAATCCCTGCCCAGTGCGCGTTGTACGGAGGTGGAAAGGGGACGCCGGAATCGCGTTAAACAGCTCCTCCGAGCACTCCCCGTGGAATAAGCGATAGAAAACGCTTAGGGCGCCGACATCCCTACGAAGTTGCAGCGGTTCTAGATCTCCTTCCGAATATTCTCAATCTGCCGAGTTTATAATGCTTGAACTCAACCTTAACTCAACTAAACTCCTCCTATGCGTCTTCTATTGCC
The DNA here is from genome assembly GCA_946902875.1 of Nematopogon swammerdamellus. Lineage (NCBI taxonomy): Eukaryota > Metazoa > Arthropoda > Insecta > Lepidoptera > Adelidae > Nematopogon > Nematopogon swammerdamellus. Next base: position 20,912,428 of record OX336352.1, read on the forward strand.
CACCCCGTGTTAATTATTTCTCTACATTTGAACAGCTTCTGGAACAGCATGTTGCTGAGTACACACATCTGCTTATTATGGGTGACTTCAACACTTGTTTGCTCAAGGACGACTATCGATGTCATAAACTTCGCACTATTACTAGATCTTTAAATCTCGACATTCTCTCTCTTCAACCCACCTACCACATGCACGATTCCCACACCGTTCTCGACCTAATCATTACCTCTCACAAAGATCTAGTAAGTAGTCACGGACAATTCACCGCTCCAGGATTTTCGAATCATGATTTAATCTTTGCGTCCTATAAAATCAAACCCCCCAAACAGAAGCCTAAGACACTTCTGCTGCGCAATTTTGCTGGAATGAATTTGGAGGCGTTAAGAGCGGACGCTGCCAACATTGACTGGTCCATGCTCACTGACCTTGATGACATCGACGCCAAGGTTCGTGCTCTGTCCATCCGTGTTACCGAGTTGTATGACAAGCATGCTCCCATACGACCCATTAAAATGAGGCATGCTCCTGCACCCTGGCTGACCCGTGCTATTCGGTCTATGATGGCGAAACGTGACGCATTAAAACGCAAACATAAGCTGCAGCCTACTGACGAAAACTGGAACCCATACAAGTGTGCGAGAAACCGATGCAATAAGATGTGTAGAGACGCAAAACGTCGCCATATACACGAATCTATAGACAATACTTCTCCCAGTGATATGTTAAGGTTTTTAAAAACTCTTGGTGTTGGAAAAACCACTTCTGATGTGAATTCAACTTCAATGGACATCAACGGCATTAATCACCATTTTTCATCATCTCCCGTGTCCTGTACAACAACAAAACAGACTGGGAATCATTCAGGGAACATCTGGAGAACAGTATAGATCTGAAGATGCGGCTTAAAACAGCTGAGGATATAGATTATGCTTGCTTCTATATCACTAATAAAATACAAGTAGCGGCATGGAGGTCGACACCGGAAACATCTTATAACCCTAAAGGCTTGAACTACCCACTAGAAGTACGGCTAAAAGTTGCCAATAGACGTAGACTGCGAAGAGTCTGGCAATTATCCAGGCATTCCTCCGATAAAACTGCCCTAAACAAAGCGTCATCTGAACTCAAGAAAGCTATCAAAAAACATTACTCTCCAAGCCCAGCTGGAATCCTTATCCCCTATGGGAAGATGTGATTATTCGCTCTGGAGGATCACCAAGAACATGAAAAGCCCTCAAGAATTAATTCCACCAATTCAAACAACGGAGGGTAACTGGGCCCGCAGTGACTCGGAAAAAGCGGAACTGTTCGCTAGCCACCTCTCGAAAGTCTTCCAGCCAAATCCAGCTGTTGACCTTGAAAATGAGTCAACTTTAGATGAAGTACTCCTGCAAGACTTCCAAGTCTGTCAACCTCTTAAACCCGCATCGCCCCGAGAAATATACAGAGAAATCAGAAATTTGAACGTAAAGAAGGCGCCAGGCTTCGACCTTATAACGGCAGAGGTACTAAAAGAACTCCCTAAAAAGGCTATAGTGTTTCTGACCACACTAATGAATGGAATTCTTCGAACATCTCATTTTCCAGAGGTTTGGAAGGTATCCCAAATCAAGATGATCGCTAAACCTGGAAAACCTCCCAACCTTGTAACGTCATACCGACCAATAAGCTTGCTTCCCATACTGTCGAAAGTTTGCGAAAGAATCATCCTAAACATATTGCAACCAGTCCTGGACCGAAATGCCGTCATCCCGGACCACCAGTTTGGCTTTAGGAGAGAACACGCAACATTACACAGATTTTGCAGTACGGTTAGGCAGGCCTTGGAGAAGAAAGAATTCTGCTCAGCGGCTTTCTTAGACATCCAACAGGCCTTTGATAAGGTCTGGCACAAAGGACTCCTCTACAAAATTAAAACCTTACTCCCACACTCATTCTTCGGACTACTTAAATCTTATCTAACCGATAGAATCTTCCAAGTAAAGGCCAGAGACGCAGAGTCTAAATTCCATGGATGTGAAGCTGGTATCCCGCAGGGCTCTGTCCTTGGGCCAGTGTTCTACTGCATCTACACTGCCGATCTACCGCAGATTGACAATGTCCTCACAGCTACCTTCGCTGACGACACCGCAATTATTGCCACTATCCTAGATATCACAGAAGCTTCGGCCAAACTACAAACTACGCTAAACAAAACTGAAGAATGGCTTCAAAGGTGGAGAATAAAGGCAAGTGCAAGCAAGAGCAACCACATCACCTTCTCGCTCAGAAAAGGAAACTGTCCTCCGGTCAGGCTAGGCAAGGAGGTACTTCCTCATGCAGACACTGTAAAATACCTTGGCTTCCACCTTGATCGTAGACTTACTTGGAAAGAACAGTCAGTCAGTCAGTCAGTCAGCGTGTAAGCGTCCACTGCTGGACATACGCCTCTCCAATTTTCCTCCAGTCCTCCCGGCCTTCAGCGGTACGGAACCACTGATTTACGCCGGCGTACTTGATGTCGTCGTCCCACCTGGCGAATGGTCTTCCCACACTCCGTTTTCCTGTCCACGTCCGCCAGTGTAGGACACGGTTACTCCAACGGTCATCGTCTCTTCGGCTAACGTGCCCAGCCCACTGCCACTTGAGCTTAGCCACCCGGTGTCCAATATCGACTACTTTGGTGCGTCGGCGGATTGCCTCGTTACGCACTATATCACGTAGCGATATTCCCAGCATGGCTCGCTCCATTGCTCGCTGGGCAACTTTCAACCTTTGGACAACAGCGACCGTCAGAGTCCACGTTTCACACCCGTACGTCATAACCGGGAGGACACACTGGTCATATATACGGGTCTTTAAATTCTGCGGAAGGTCAGACTTCAGGACGAATTTTAGTTTTCCAAAGACAGCCCAACCCAGGAAAAGAACACATCAGGACAAAGCGCAACGAAATCAATATCAAAGTTAGAAACATGCTCTGGTTGATTGGGAGAAACTCAGCACTGTCTCTGGAAAATAAGCTTTTAGTGTACAAAGCAATAATCAAACCAATTTGGACGTACGGAATAGAGCTCTGGGGCACTGCAAGTACGTCAAATGTGGAGATCCTTCAAAGAGCACAAAACATCATCCTAAGAACTCTAGTCAGCGCACCGTGGTTCGCTAAAAATGCTGAAATACACGACTACCTTGATGTGCCAACAATAAAGGAAGAACTCTACCAACGTAACATCAGCTACAGCAAGCGCTTATCACATCACCCCAATCAACTTGCAGCAAGCCTGCTGAATACAACAGGCAATGTGAACAGACTGAAACGGACAGTCTTTCTCGAAATACCTAACTGAGGAAACTGAGGAAGCTGTACCTACTACCATATGGGGAGCCGCATTGATGGATGTGGCACCTTCACGACAACCTTCACACATCACATCTAATAAAAGTCATCCGACGGATTGTAGATGAAAAGTGAAAAGAAAAAAAAAAATCTCCCATGTCTGTAGATCCCTTAGTTAAGGGGGGGGTACTAGGCAAAACATCACATCATATTATCCTAACTATAGCCATATTTCAATAGATATAACTATAATTTATATGTTTATAGTTAGGTAAAGATTCAAGGTATAATGTGTGATAGATTATTGTAATATAATCTTGTAAATTCTCTGAAAAATAAGTGGGTGAAAAGTGATGAAAACGTTCGAAAATGCATTTGCTACTCTCGTTACAAATACGTCCATACAAAAAACGCTCGCGCATGGCAACGGCCCAAAATTTTGAATGTTCAAAGATAGTTCAGTGAAAAACCATTTATTCTGTAAGCGTTTGAATTTATTTAGATGATTCTTAGTCTTATTGACTCTAAGCTCATTGGTGCATTTTTCGTATTAGGTGCATTTGTAAAAAATGGCGAGGGAAATAGCAAAGGCATTTTTGAACGATTTTACCACTTTTCAACCACATATTTTTAAGGGAATTTATAAGATTAAATTAAAAATAACGTAATCACATTATACCTTGAATCTTTACCCAACTATAGTTAAACTACTTGAAATATGGGTATGGTTAGGGAAATACGAAGTGCTTTTGCCTAGTACCCTTAAAGCCAACACGTTAAGACAGATACTCTCTGTCACTATCCCCAACATTGATGAACCTTTAGAATTTACCCCTGTCTCCGACTGTGAAATTAAAAAGATTATTCTCTCGATTAAAAGCAAGGCTGTGGGTTGTGATGACATGAGTCGGGATTTATAAATACCGATACTAGATAATATTCTGCCTGTAATATCTCACATTATGAACTATTCTCTAGAATCGGGTTTCCCGACTCATGGAAGAAAACGCCTACGTTATCCCTTTACCTAAAAAAACTTCCCCTTCACAGGCTAGTGACTACCGGCCCATTTCTATTTTACCCTTTTTGTCTAAGGTTCTTGAGCGAGTTGTACACCGCCAGCTATCAGATTTTATTTCCAATCACAATCTTTTAAGCCCTTTCCAATCGGCATTTCGCCCACACCATCGCACCACCTCTGCCTTAGTTAAAATCACACATGATATTCGCCACGCTATGGACAGGCGTGAACTCACAATTCTGGTCTTGCTTGACCTTAGCAGTGCCTTCAATACCGTCGATTATGGCATTCTCCTAGCTATTCTTAGTTCCTTTAATATTTCACAGTCGGTGATCGGTTGGTTTTCATCGTATCTGCGTGGCCGTCGCCAGCGAGTACGAGCAGACAATGTCTGCTCTGACTGGTGTGATATCACAGCCGGCGTTCCACAAGGCGGCGTTCTTTCACCCTTATTATTCTCCGTCTTTAAACGGCGATGTAAATAGTTTGTGTTTTCCGTCCAGTTCAGTGTAGCCGGCACGAGCGAAGAGAAGCACTGACGTGGCACCAAGTTCACCCGGTGTTATGGGCTGATATCACGGATGTTGTAGGTGATGTAGCCAACCATGTCAGTTTCAATAAAAAATAAAAAAAATAATATGTTCGGTGAAGCCATCGCAAGCCGGGCCCATCGGCAGTAGAGGAGGGTATTAATCGAGGTCGGGACTAGCGAGTGGCCACTCTAAATTTCCCGCGCATGCTTCACGTTTCGGCTCGCGTCAAGCCCTCGTCAGCTAGTCTGCGTTGACTAGGACGCGGGGAAACCACCAGTCCCGCTCTCGACCTCAACGGTTGTGTTCTCCTCTAGTCCAGTATAGCCAGCAATCCAGGGAAGTCTCCGGTATGGCACCTACCTTCTTGGAGGTGATATTGGCTGGTTAGAGCATGTGCTTTGGCCCCTCCGACTCAGCCACCCATACAGGATTACATAAAAAAAAAAAATATATACTCTTTTCAGTAGATGGCTAGATCAATGGATTTCTATGTATGTGTTCGTCTCGCCAATACCTAACAAGTTAACCATTATCATAACGCTCGCTTGCCATTATAGTTTTTGTGAAATACTGTGTAAAAGACGACTAAGGGATAAGGACAAGATGCCGTGCTAAAGGGCGACAGGCTCGCCACCTCTCACCTTGGCAGGGTAGTTCCACCAAGTCATGCAGCAGGTGGGTCTTCGTGCCTTACTTGCTGCTTGATCGATTGAATCTTGTTCGAATACTTTGCGAAACGTGGCGGTCGGTGCTGTGCTGTAATTTACCTGTGTTCTTGCAGCACAACACCGATTACTCTGCTTACCCCGATTTTCGGGATTCAGCGTGTGCGATATGTATATGTATGTATGTATGAAATACCCTCTTTTTAGGGTTCCGTATTCGTCGTACTGGACCCTATTACTAAGCCTACGCTGTCCATCCGTCTGCCCGAGGGCTGTAGCTCTGGAACCGTAATAGTTAGTTAGCCCGTAGAAATTTTCACAGAATATGTGTTACTATGGCGGATATAACAACAAATAATAAAAATAAGAAAAAGTAAAAAATTCACAGGAGCTCCCATAGAAGAAACCAAAAAGTGTATGCGCGAAGTGCGAGTACACCGCTTGTACACCGATGGCGCGAGCCATCTACCGAATAGATTATAAAGCATTTTAACTAATCATGACATTTAACTAATATGAAGCATTTCATAATACGCCATAGATGGCGTGAGTGGCACTAACCATGACATGGCGATACGGAACACTCGGTGCGCGAGTTCGACTCGCACTTGGCCGGTTTTTAATGCTGGTGTTCCACAAGGATCCGTGCTGTCGCCTACGCTGTTTCTATTGTTTATCAACGACATGCTCTCGCTCGGCGAAATACATTGTTACGCGGACGACAGCACGGTGCACGAAGGGTTCATCAAAGACTGGAAGGGTAGAGAGAAGCCTCAGCAGCAAACGCGAGATGTTGAGCATTCAAACTGTTGCTCAGGTTCTCGAAAAAGTATCCTCTTGAGGGAAGAAGAACTTGGTCAACTTCAGCGTAGCCAAGACGCAAGCTAGTGCCTTCTCTACTAAGGCTGATCCATTTCCACTCCAAGCAACTTTCCAGGGCAGCCAAGTCTCCAACGATGGTAGTCTCGGCTTCATGGGTATGGAGGTGACCAGGGACGTTGGATTTCGATTTTTTATGGAAATCCCCTACAACATCCGTGATGTCAGCCCATAACACCGGTTGAACTCGGTGCCATGTCAGTGTTTCCCTTCGGTCGTGCCGGCTACACTCAACTGGACGGAAAACACAAACTATTTACATAGCCGTTTCGACCGACCTTTCAATCAATGCGGTGGTACCAACCCGGGCGGGTTAAAACCTACCACCTACTAATATAAGAAGGGAGTCACATATCCCTTATGGTACGTTGACACGATGCGAGGTTTCACGCACGAGAAGCATGCCGCCTTCTCGAACGAGAAAACTCGCATTCGTGAAGCGTTCGTGGAATTTTTACACTATTCCACATCTCGTTCGAGCTCGTCTGTGTTTCTCTGTTTTGTCAGTTGCAAAAATGGAGTCTGTAGACGAAGGTTTGGCGTGTATTGGTACAATTTTAGCGTTTATTATAGCACGACTTTTTATAAGAAACAAAATAAAGAAGAAAAAACAGAAAAGAATTTTTTGACGTGATAACGTCTTATAAATTGATGAACACCGGCTGCACGCACGAATATCACGTCACGTTCCATCTGAGCCTGTGTGTGCAAGCGAGAGCGCGTAACAAGCGATAGAGAGGCACAATCGGCCCAAGCGTCAGCTTGTAAAAGTACCAGGGCCGCAGAAATTAAAACGAGGTTACTCGTACCATAATATCTGGCCGGTCGGAAAATATTTCAAATTTAGAATATTCATGAAGGAAGGAAGGTGTGGATCTAAGCTTGCGATGGCTTCACCGAACATATCCGGGCCCATCGGCAGTAGAGGAGGGTATTAATCGAGGCCGGGACTAGCGAGTGGCCACTCTAAATTTCCCGCGCATGCTTCACGTTTCGGCTCGCTTCAAGCCCTCGTCAGCTAGTCTGCGTTGACTAGGACGCGGGGAAACCACCAGTCCCGCTCTCGACCTCCCTCTCTCTACCTATCCATATTCTGTAGGATGCTTCCAGTGACGTTTTCGAAGCTCTCTCCATATATGAGCTTAGCGTCGATCTTGGGAGCCCTAGATTCTTGAAGAGACTGTAGAGCGACTTCGCTGGTAGTCCTCTTGCTCCGACTTCCACAGCGAAGAGATCAGTCTTGAATCCGCTTCTCACAATCCGGTCAACTAAGTTGCAGTACTTGTTAAGCTTGATGTTGTGGTCCTTCGGTATGTTACTTTCCCATGGAACTGTAAGTTCAACAAGTACTACATGCTTTGTCGCTTTTGAGAATATGAGTATATCCGGTCTTAATGCTGTGGTACAGATTTCCGAAGGCATTTGGTAATGCTTCTCATGTGTGTCCATCAACAATTCCCAATCCTTTGCTGCTCCCAAAATTGAAGAAGGTTTAGTCCTATCTTTGGGCAGCTTATTGGCTCCAGGTTTCACAAAGTTGACCTTCTGGAAGCCGCTACTGGTTTGCCCTTTCCTGGTCCGTGCAATTGACAGGTTGATGGCCTCTCTGATGATTTGGAGGACTTTATCATGACGGTAGGAATACTGGCCTCGCTCAAGTAGTATTTTGCATCCGCATAACAAATGTTTGGCCGTGCCTACGAACTCCTTACATGACGGGCATAGTCTATTTGTAGATTTCCCCCATCTAACTAGGTTACTCGGGTCGGGGAGAGTAAGCTGGAATGCATTTAAGTAGAACTTAAGCAGCTCAGGGGACCAGTTGTATATTATGGATTTCCACTTCAATGCAGGAGGGATGCAGAAGTCACCCACTGTTAGCCAATCATTCTGCATTTCTAGGTTTAAGGCGTGAAGTTTGAAGCCTTGTTCCATGTCCTCCTGAGCAAAACCTTTCAGTATTTCTTTATCAGACTTTGCTGTTTCTATGCCCAATCCAGATCTATTGGTGCGTGTACCAACTTGGAATGATTTGTAGAAGTCGAGTCTCGATTCCAGTTCATCTGATAGTGATGTGTTGGGTAAGGCTTGAATAGCGCTATCATTGGAGTCTTTGAGTATACATCGTTTGGCTATTCTCGCCTTTTGATAAAATATCGACGGTTTCTTAATGTTCAGTCCAAAGTTATTGTGAGATCTGTAGAGCGTTGACGAGTCAGCCGGGTGAGCCAGTCCAAACCATGATTTCAGGAATCTGGTCACATACGAGTCTAATTTAGTCAGGTTTTGCTTTGTGAAGTCGTAGACGAGAAATGGCCATGAAAGTTTTGATGTCAGGTAGTTATCGTAAATCCATGCCTTTTGTGTACCCAGGAGGGGAAGATTGTCAGTTTGGCGGAGGCTCTCTTCGAAAAGTTGGACAATATCATCAGTAGGATGCTCCTTTCCTCTGCTGGTGATCCTTTTGCCCAAGAATTTAAAAGGAGCTTCATCAGCCACAGTTGCGATTGGTTTTCCGGCTACTGTCAGACCTGGATTGCTCGAGGTAAACTTTGAACCTTTCCTGGTTAAGCTCAAACAGTAGCACTTCGCTGGTTTTATCTTCATCCCTTTGGTCCATTCACAATAGTCATCTACCACCTTAAGAAGCGCCTGATTTTGTTTTGGATTGCGGGTTAACAGCGTAATATCATCCGCAAATGCCAGGATGGCCGCCATATATGTGTCTCCATATTTGAACCTGTATCCCCATTTGTTTTCTTTTACGACAAGCGTATCAATTAGAATGTTGATAACAATGTTAAATGTAACAGGAGAGAGGCAGCAACCCTGGAAAAGTCCTATGCCGTAACGAATTTCCGGTATCTTCTCCGTTTCGCCTTTTACTTGTATTACAAAGGAAAGTTTTTTGTAGTAGGAGGCTATTATATTACAGATCAGAGGTGGCACATTATACCACTCTAGCGCCTTTAATATTAACTCATGGCGCACCGAACCGAAGGCGTTTTCAAAGTCTAACCACGTGGCAGTTAATTGTCTCTCATTCTTCCTTGCATCTCTAAGACATTCAGTCAGCAAAGAATTATGTTCGAGACACCCTGCAACTCTTGGGAGAAAACCATTCTGGTACTTCTTCGGTAAGTAGTCGTTGGTACACATGTGTTAGTCTGGCCTGTATAATGGAGAAGAATATTTTCGAAATTGTGTTCGTAAGGGCTATAGGTCTAATATCCTTGGGATCAGTAACTTCTTTCTTTTTTGGTAGAAGAACAAACACGGCTTTACCAAGACAGTCTGGCACTTCTCTGTTCGTCCAAATTCTTTTGTAGATGTTCAACATGTGTTTCCGCACTGATGGACATTTTTTGTATATGATGTATGGTATGCCATCGGGTCCCGGGGCGGAACTATTTGGTTTCCTTTTTATGTGGTATTCCAGCTCTTCCATCGTCGGTGAATCAGCATCAAATGCTAGAGCAGGTTCTTTGGGTTTTGGAGCTGGTGGATCCCTGTAAGTTATATCTGCCTTCGGGGTGGTATATGTGGATTTAAAGTAGTTGAACATCTCGTCCGTACTTAACCTAATTGTACCCTGCTGTTCCTTAAAAGCTTTTTTGGCGAAGTAAAAGGGGTTCTTCTCGAAAGCTGCTATATTCTGAGCCTTTCGAAATTCATTGCCAGCAACCGTAATTTGCTCAGATACTTTCTGGATGAGTTTTAGGATAGATCTCATCGCTCTGGCTAATTGGTGGCATAGATTTCTGTCTCCTGAGGCTTTAGCCTTCCTTAGCTGCTTTATCAACTCTCTCTTCCTTCTCCTAAGCTTTGCTTTGAAAGTGTTTTCTCTTTCCATTGGGTTGTGGTGATAGCGAACAGGGTACAATTCGGAGAAGTAGTTGTAAATTGTTCCCTGGAAGTCACACAGCTGATCTTCCGGACTCTGCCTGCAGCCTGGGAGGTCAAGTCTTTCGGCTAGGCATCGATCATGTTGCTTCCAAGTGGTCTCGGATATGCTCGGTAAGCTTAGTCGGTCTCTGGGCGAAAATGCTTCATGGTGAGAGGAAGGTTGCGCAACACTTTGTGACTTGTGAGGTTGTACTCTGTCAATAGTGTCAGGTGGAGAACTTACAGGCGCTTTCTGCCCTGCTTCACTATCGCTATGTTTCTCCTTCACGTGCTTTTCTAGCCAGATTTTTGTTAGATAACAAGAGTTGTATGACGTTATCACGTAAAACTATCGTCCGTAGACATTACAGACAACCAATTTTTTTTATAGAAACTAACACGGTTGGCTACATCACCAACATCCGTGATGTCAACCCATAACACATTGGTGAATTAGGTGCCATGTCAATGCTTCCCTTCGGTCGTGTCGGCTACACTGAACTGGACGGAAAATACAAACTATTTACGTAGGTAGCCGTTTCGACCGACCTTTCATTCAGTGCGGTGGTACCAACCCGGGCGGGTTAAACCCTACCACCTAGTCATGAGATCTATGTGGATAAGGAAATGGATAAGTATATAAAGATAACTTAATCATTTCCACATCAGTCCACTTTGTCATGATGCCGTAAACAACCAAAAACCACTAAGAAAACTATTTTTCACCAACAAACTTCGTGCGAGACGCTCCTCTGGAACGCCAACTAATAAACATGCATGAACTCGTTCGCGCGCGAACGACGCTGCGTTCGTGCACGCATGCGAGCTTGCGAGAACTGTCTACACGGTGCGTGAATGCGTTCGAGAAGCATTTCTCGTGCGTGAACTCGCATCGTGTCAACCAGGCATAAGTCGCCTTTTACGACATACACGGGGAGAGATGCAGTGGGGCTATTCTTTTAAAGTACCGGCCCCACACGGTACAAATTTACAATTTACTTTAAATTACATCAAATAAATTAATTATGTCAGCGTGCGTGAACTGGGTATGAGTGAGCGCGGTTAACAATTAAGCCCCCATACTTTCACTCTGCTGGTCGTCCGACGATATCAGGGTCATCATGTATATCGGCCCGTATCGATCCACTGCTGGACATTGAATAGAAAAAAAAACATGCCAAGTGCGATTGGAACTCGCGCACCGAGGGTTCCGTATCGCCATGTCATGGTCAGCGCCACTCACACCATCTATGTATTAGTTAAAATAGTGTAATTTTAATAGTACCCATCGTGTGTAAATTCGTAATGGTGTCATTAGTACCTACTCATTTTGTACGGTGTGGGGCCGGTACTTTAAAATAATAGCCCCACTGCATCTCTCCCCGTGTATGTCGTAAAAAGGCGACTAAGGGATATGACTCCCTTCTTATATTAATAGGTCTTAGGGTTTAACCCGCCCGGGTTGCTACCACCGCACTGAATGAAAGGTCGGTAAACGGCTATGTAAATAGTGCATGTTTTCCGTCCAGTTCAGTGTAGCCGGCACGACCGAAGGGAAGCACTGACGCGGCACCTAGTTCACCCGGTGTTATGGGCGGACATCACGGATGTTGCAGGTGATGTAGCCAACCGTGTCAGTTAACATAAAAAAAGAAAAATTTACATTGTAAATACACTGTGAATTTACTGAAATGAATAAATAAATAATCTCGCATTGAGGCCAACCAACACTCGTACAGAGGGAGATTGCGGGGTATGAAGCGACGGGCGGGCGTGCACCCGCCCGACCGGAGCTCGCGAGCGTAGAGGACTATAGTCTGATTTTTTGGAAGACGGAGTAAATTGACCTTTGACTGACATTATAGTTCGTAAAATATAGCTTGATACGCGTGACAGATGTCATCGAGAACACCTCGCATGAAGTTCCGTATTTTTTTACAGTAAAATGCACGCAATACAACGTCATACTTTGTTGAAATGTCACTCTGACATCTGTCACGCATACAAAGAAATGTCACTCTGACATCTGTCACGCGTATCAAGCTATATTTTACAAACTATAGAGTGTTGCACGCTTTGCACCACTAGTGATTGTAGTCGATGAAAATAGTATCGACTTTTACACAACACGAACACGCCACGACACACCTTCACACATATTATGCGCTACCTGTGGCGCTGCCTTAAACTTAACATTTTTCTAGCAAGATTTAGCTTAATATGTTGTCAATTAAATCCACAATTAGGTAAATATTAGAGTTTACAACATTTCATTAATTAATCAATCGATAAAAGTATCGATAGCAACTGCATGCCTATTTAAAATTTTCCATAAACTGGCAACACTCCAAACGTCACTTTCCTCCGTCTTCCAAAAAAACAGACTATACCAGCGAAGTCGCTCTAAAGTCTCTTCAAGAATCTAGGGCTGCCAAGATCGACGCTAAGCTTATATATGGAAGCCGCGGGCAAGAGCCAGTAAAACATTAACACAAAGAAAAATAATTAAAACTATGGAATTTCGATTTGAGTGATAAGGATTTTTTTCTTCTAATAATGAGTACTTCCTATTCCTGAAGTTTCTCAAGCCTATCCTGAAACACCCTGTATAAAATTAACAGTGGTAAATTTTTTATCCAACCAAACATTCACCCAGCCGATGCCCTTCCTCTCTGCTCCCGTCTTCTAAGCCACACCCAGGGTGTGCTGTAGTATAAGGCAGGTTTGGTTGAAGATTGCCGATAGCTGGGACTGATAGGTGAGGGTCTAAGGAACTACTATCAAAAAGATTTAGGGCGCAGACTTGTACTTCCGGAGAAAAAACAATTTTAAAACTTTTCTCATACAAAATTAAAAAAAAATTTTTTAAGGCTCAAAAACATTGGTTTTGAATATAAATGTATGTAAAAACAAGGGAAGTGGTATGGGTGAATGTTTTGGTGGTTTAAAAAAAAAATAACCAGGGTTATTTATAGAAGATGCCCGCGCCCTAAATCTTTTTGATAGTAGTTCCTTAGACCCTCACCTATCAGTCCCAGCTACCGGCAATCTTCAACCAAACCTGCCTTATACTACAGCGCACCCCACACCCATTATAATATTTAAAAAAATACAAAAAACTATGTTCCATACAAAATTAATTTTTCATACAAAAAACCCCCTCCGGCTGAGGGGATAGGGTATCAATAGTCGCTCCCGACCCCCTCCCCCTACCTCGGCTCCCCAGTAAACCACCCACCTACAAATTTAAAACAACTGAAAGTTACCTGGAAGGTCAGATGCTATGCAATAAGTCGCCATCTTCAATATAGAATGCGTTATACGCACGCAACTGGCCGAAGTCGAATCATCGAAGTTTCACTAGGTAAAGCAAGCGGTGAGGCGTCCTTCACCCTCGCTGCGGAAGAGTAGGGAGCTGTCCACGTCGCCGTAACCGCACAGCGGAGGAACGGCGAAGTGGTGGCGTCGGGCGGGGTGGAGTACTGCGTCCTTATATTTTCCAAATAACTTTTCACAATCAAGGAAGAGAAATAGATTCAACCACCCACAGGATTCAACCAATAATCCCATTTGATTGGTATATTTATTTGCTTGATTTCACAATTCACATCACACAATCACACCACAAGCCACCCACAGATTACTGATTGATTACAACAATACATACTCTTTGGCGTAGACATGATATTTTTTCTCTTTTAATCCTCGCGGAAAGGCTGGGTCGGTCGTTTGTTTGATTGATCGTAAATGTTTTTCTGGTAGGTAAAATCCACAGTGAGGTCATCTACATTTCAGCAGACCAGCGTTTAAATAGAAGAAAATTAAAACGAAATACACAAATTTTACCGGAACCTTGAACATATCATCGATCGATCATACATAGCTTACGTTAACGTTTAACATTTAATTACACAAACTGTTGTTCAAGCCATCTTTTATTTATCGATACAACGCTATTTACACCGAAGTAACTGAGGTGCAGTGTGCAGTACAATTTGCAAAACTCTCTTTTTCTCTAGATTTCTCTCTGTTCTTTAGACTATTACGCATAGGACGCATTATGTCCATTTTACGTGCGAAGCAAAGCACATGGATAGTGAACAAATCTAACGTTGACTCAAAAATACATTTTGTATCAGCTGATTGATTGTAACATGGGATTGTAATCAAAGAATATAATACTAGGTACTAGGGCGTATTGTAATCTGTGATTTTGATTTGGCATGTTTATTACATAATCTGTGGGTACCCACCCACAAAGAGTGTGTATGTGTGTGGTTATTTCAAAGAGTGGTTATTTCTCTTTTTTTGTGCAGTTCTCTTCTTTGCTTCTCTTCCCAAACGATTTGATCATGCATTGGCATTTTTAGAAAATTGGCTACTGCTACCAGCTACCTACTGGCTAGTTAGGCTACGATCGACCAAAGAATTTAGTACTAACTAACTACGTCTTCCTTCACCAAAGAGAATATAACCATACTATAAACATGGCGGAGGTAATTACTTTTTTTTGTTTTTTCTTCGATGTAATAATTTGTGATTTATTTTCTTGTTGTTTATTTTCATGTCTCGAAAGTGGAAAAGTACACATTTATTAGTACCTTTCTTAGACTTTTATTCACTCTGTGGTACTATAGTACTAAATGAGCCTACGTTTTTTCTATGTAATCCTGTATAACGCTACCAAAACTTGTAGACCAATGGCATGTTAGTGATAATCAGACATCGGAATCCGCGGGGCACGAATACGACCTTGTTAGGGATTGACTACGGCGATCAATAAACAATCGACACTGTTATCGATACTCATATTTATTTGTTTATTGTATTTTATTCATGTCATATTTCAGACCTGAATACTTATATACCTACAGTACTTATATAAACATGTATACTTTATGTTAACGATTAAGTAAATATAATACATATTTATATAAGGTCTTTCAAAATTAGTTCATAGTACGCTAAGGGGGGGTTCTGTATCATATAGGGAGTAAAACCTATACAAAAATTCTTGGACCTTGGGCTTTTTTTAAGTAAAAAATTTTTTTATGTAGGTATTTAAATAAAAAAATAGGTGGTTGATTTTTATAACCTAATCGATTCAGTTTCATAACAGTAACAAAAAAGTCTTCATGACCATTATGATGTAACACGTGTAAGTTGGTAAAAAAAATTAAATTCTTTCTATTCCATACTAATAAAACTAAAATTGTGGTTTGAACAGATTTGTATTGTACCTACAAAGTAAATACAACATTTGTTTATTATATCTTATTTTCTATAGAAATACTCTTAGTTTTAATAATCGACATTATTTCATATTATTCTAAAATAACGATCAATTTTCGATATTTGTGGATACATTGCCCCATCACTAAACAACCTTGAATCATTCGTGCCCCGCGGATTCCGATGTATGGTGATAATATGTACAAGTGTACGCGCTGAGTGCACCTATTAGTGTGCCGAGCACCGCAGTGGCGTTCACGCACACTAACTCACTAACTAACACTAATGCCATTGGTCTAAAAGTTTTGATAGGGTAGTATGGGTGGCTGAGTCGGAGGGGCCAAAGCGCATGCTCCGATCAGCCAATTTAACCTCCGAGAAGCTAGGTGCCATACCGGAGACTTCCCTGGATGGCTGGGTGTACTGGACTAGAGTAGAACACAACCGAGGCTGCTATGCGGTCATCTTACATTCAGTGCGGTGGTACCAACCCAGTCAGCTACAATTTGAGCCTACCACCTAGTGCGGGGCAAGGGAAGGGACGTACAGTTTTACACCGGTTCCGAACGGTGAAGCAGCAGGTGTAGGTATGCACGTAATTTTTTTTGTCAGAAATCATTGGTACACGCGGACCGGATTCGAACCGCGGACTTCTCGCATGAAAAGTCGATACCCAAACCACTCGGCCACCCGACGTTTATACGTGTATCAGGTGTAAAGAGCCTAATTGTCTAATATGATTGTGCAACAACATCTGTGACAGGTGGTAGAGATAAAGGCGGAGCCGCCAGACCTGAAGGTAGCCAGCGTGGAGTCCCAGGAGCTCTTGCGAGATGCACTCAAAGGTATTCATTTTTATTTAGGTATTTAATTTTAAGAAACATACTTTTAACCTATATTTTTAATTAGAAAAATGTTAATCGAAAATCATTGGAAAAAATACATCCCGACCAGGATTCGAACCTGGGTCTCTGGCTTGAGCTGCCAACGCGATAGGAAGGAAGGTGTGGATCTAAGCTTACGATGGCTTCACCGAACATATCCGGGCCCATCGGCAGTAGAGGAGGGTATTAATCGAGGCCGGGACTAGCGAGTGGCCACTCTACGCAACCGGGCCGTGACGTATTATCTCCAAATTTTCGATCTTATTGCACCTTCATGCATGATGTCGCATATTTTTTTCGAAGAGTCAACTCGCACGGTTCCATATTGAACCTTATGCTGTCGTCACCAAAGTCGTATTTGGCATCGGACACTAGAAGTTGACTTGAGGTTTTTAATAATATTTTATGTTTATGTTAGTACTAGGCACATACTCGCTTCCTTACCTATAATAAAATCCAACGTCTGCTTTCTGTCTGAGTGTCTGTCTGTCCGCTTATAACTCGAGAACCACTGAACCGATTTTAATAAAAAAAAATCCTACGGATAGCTTGATTCTTCCCATCAACTATAGGCTACTTACTATCACGCTAAATGGCTTATGAGGTTAGCAGTGAAGTGAAATATGAGAGCGGGCGGAGCCGCGGGCACAGCTTTTTATATTTATTTTTAATTAGAAAAATGCAAATCGAAAAGTGAGTATGTGCTTAGTAACTACTAACATATAAAAATAAAATATTATTACTTTTATCCTCTCGACAACTTTCGCCAATTTCGCCTTCGCGTGTCCCTTAATCAGTCTCGCACGCACTAGCAGTCACTTTCTCAATTGTAAAATTATAACTTAGATTTTTTTTTCGGGAGCCATATAAATTTGCACCTCTTTGTAATCTAGATGAAATTTTGTTTCATATAATATAGGTCTGAACTAATTTGGTCTTCAGCCACAACGGCACGATTAAATTGGAACACAAATGACTAGATCAACTTTGGACGGACATATTTCACTCAAAATAGCTTACCTTTGCACGCACACACATCTATATTATAGGAAATTTCACTCC
This sequence comes from Nematopogon swammerdamellus, assembly GCA_946902875.1. Classification (NCBI taxonomy): domain Eukaryota; kingdom Metazoa; phylum Arthropoda; class Insecta; order Lepidoptera; family Adelidae; genus Nematopogon; species Nematopogon swammerdamellus. The sequence continues at coordinate 20,929,908 of OX336352.1, forward strand.
GATTACACTAATACCGAACACTTGATGATAAATTTAAAAAATACTTACAAAATCACGAATTTTTTGCTCCGCGCAGTAGCAGTTTCGGTGAGACTATGTAAACATTTGTTTAACGGCCAATCCACATCATACATTGAGTTGAGCATTTTTTGTCGCATTCTTTCATTAGAGCGTTTTCATTTTACGAAGGCACGAGGGGTATGAGGTATGAAGTGGTGTGAGACCGCGCGGAGCTCAGTAGGGAATGACTCGGTTCGACGGAGCGACGCGGAGACGTGTAGAACGTGTGTACCGACCTGGCATCGAGTTCGTTCTCTTCTGAGCTGCGCGCGGTCGCCTCCCGCACCACTTCCTACCTCGTACCCCTCGTGCCTTCGTAAAATGAAAACACTCTACTCAACTACATATTAGAGGAACAATGACAGCCCTAAGAACAATGGACACTGAATAAAAATTAAAAAACGACCGACTGTCAGTCAAATTACGCATGGTAATATATTACCGGCTGTTGCTCTTGGGACAGTTTTCGTGTAGTAATATATTACCGTCTGTTGCTCAAGAGGTTAAATAGTTCGTGTTTTTCGTCCAGTTCAGTGTAGCCGGCATGACTGAAGGGAAGCACTGGCATGTCACCTAGTTCGGCAAGGTGTTATGGGCTGACGTCACGGATGTACTAGGTGATGTAGCCAAATGTGTCAGTTTCCATAAAAAAAAAGAAAAAGGAGTAAAATGCATACTTAACTAACTGAAATATTTGGTTTTGCAGACTCGGCGATAGCGAAGGCTCTGAAGCTGGCGCGCGGTCGAGGCGAAGGCAAAATCAAGACTGTCTCGAAGAACAAGCAGTATGGCGACTCCAGCCGGTGCAATATTTGCGGAAAGGTAGCGGTCTCTCTCTCTCTCTCTCTCTCTGTTACATACATTTTGTGTCTCTTTCGCTCACATTCTCTTGTGAATTAGTATATTATGTATTGTTTGTATGCACATACATGCATCCCGCATAAAAAAAAAAATTTAAGTACCGGCCCCACGCCCCATTATTTTTTATTTATTTGGCCAAAACAAACATACAAGAAAACACAGAAAGATACAAACAATAATCTAGTTTGCCTCCCGCATTGTTAGGAACATTAGTATAACCTGTGGGTTCCGTTGTCGCAGATTCTGTGCGACCGCTCCGGGCTGCTGCGCCACCTGGTGGTGCACACGGGCAAGTTCCCGTACGCGTGCTCGCGCTGTCCGCGCGCATTTAACATGGCCGGCAACCTGCGCAAGCACGAGCGCCGCGTGCACGACAAGCTGCGCCCGTTCCGCTGCGCGCAGTGCCCCGGCGCCTTCTACAACCGGCCCTCGCTCGAGGCGCACCAGCGCGTGCACACAGGTCCGCCGTACTCCACCAATAAACTCTATTCTTCTACAACCGGCCCTCGCTCGAGGCGCACCAGCGCGTGCACACAGGTCCGCCGTACTCCACCAATAAACTCTATTCTTCTAACCGGCCCTCGCTCGAGGCGCACCAGCGCGTGCACACAGGTCCGCCGTACTCCACCAATAAACTCTATTCTTCTACAACCGGCCCTCGCTCGAGGCGCACCGGTGCGTGCACACAGGTCCGCCGTACTCCACCAATAAACTCTATTCTTCTACAACCGGCCCTCGCTCGAGGCGTACCGGTGCGTGCACACAGGTCCGCCGTACTCCACCAACAAACTCTATTCTTCTACAACGGGCCTAGAGTTCGGTTCTCCGTGGGGATTTCTCGGAGGAACGGTTTCTCGTTTCTGAGGATCCCCCATCCCCTTCCCACCTCCGAATCACGCGCACTGGGCAGGGATTGCATCCCTAAACGCTGGACTTACCGCGGATGCGTACCCCATCCCATGCGCAGATCATCACTTTACAGAACCCGTAAACTCTGGAACGCTTTCCCTGCCCATATGTTTCCCCCCAAGTATAGTCTCGGGTCCTTCAAGAGGGGCGTGAATGGGCACCTGTATGTCCATGGCTGTCGTTAGACACCTTATGGGTGGTTCGTCACTATCGTCAAAATATGTCACCCTGTCAAAAAAAAAACAATCACCCTCTCCCACCTAACCTACTCAAATGTTCTGTGGTTTCAGGTGAACGTCCCTTCGTCTGTACGGAGTGCGGGAAATCTTTCAACCGTCCGGACGTTCTGAGGCAGCACATGTTCATACACACCGGTATGTCCTGTTTGTGCATCAGCTCGCCGACGGCAGAATATATAAATTAGTCCGAACATTGTTTTGTCAGCCTCGGTAGCTGGGGACGGGCTAAGGACCCGTCATCGCTTGGGACGGGCTACCTCCGCTATTCTCACCGCCCCACCGCACCGCAATCGTAGTTATACACAGTGTTGCAGTTGCCCCCGTAATATTTTTAACTGACATAAGGGGGTTCTTCTATATCTTCTACCCATGCTAAAACGATGAATGTGCAAAAAGGTCATTCTGAGATAATAGTTGTCAAAGTTTTGTGCTAAAATAACCAATGTTACAAATTCGTGACTATGGCATGGCCAAAATTCAAGAACTTCTAAATTATTCGAAATTATCATACAATTATTTCACTAATAATAAACATTAGTGTGTTTGGCACAGTACAATCGAAAAAAGTCACATTATTATTTTCACAACAAAATATCTCTGAGTACCGATCATTTAGAGATTCGTGACTTTGGCATTGCAAAGATTTGATAAAAATTTATGAAACTACATCAAAAGGTCATTTTCGCCAAAATTGCACATTCGTTGTTTTAGCATGGGAGGGACGATATGTGAAACTAAACAACTTCTGCGAAGAAAAAAAATTTTTTCAAACAAAAAAAAAATTTTTTTTCCATACAAATTTTAAATGCCTATTCTCAAAATGTATGGAGAAAAAAAATTTTTTTTCCTTCAAATAAAAAAGTCGTAGAACAAAAGTTGTTCTATTTCACGTACCTACGGAATCACCCCCTTTCGGGTTTTACGGTTGGGGTTGCAACACCGTGTATATCTCTTGCGCCCAGTCTTTCCTCATATTGCCTCTCTACCGCACAGCGCTCGTCAAGTGTTCTCCCTCGCACCCGCACCTTAGTGTAGATGCGCGTGGCGATCAGCCGCGGCGGCGGCGACGAGTCGAGTTTGGCCCTGCTGTTTATAACACAGTCAGTCAGTCGGTCAGCGTGTAAGCGTCCACTGCTGGACATACGCCTCTCCAATTTTCCTCTAACGGTACGGAACCGCTGCTTTCCGCCGACGTACTTGATGTCGTCGTCCCACCTGGCGGGTGGTCTTCCCACACTCCAATTTCCTGTCCACGGCCGCCAGTGTAGGACACTGTTACTCCAAACGGTCGTCGTCTCTTCGGCTAACGTGCCCAACCCATTGCCACTTGAGCTTAGCCACCCGGTATCCAATATCGACTACTTTGGTGCATCGGCGGATTGCCTCGTTGCGCACCATATCACGTAGCGATATTCCCAACATGGCTCGCTCCATTGCCCGCTGGGCAACTTTCAACTTTTGGACAACAGCGACCGTCAGAGTCCACGTTTCACACCCGTACGTCATAACCGGGAGAACACACTGGTCATATATACGGGTTTTTAAATTTTGCGGAAGATCAGGCCTTAGGGCGAATTTTAACTTTCCGAAGGCAGCCCAACCCAGTTGAATTCGTCTCTTGATCTCCTTTAGCAAACCTTGTCTACCAAGCCGCAGAATTTGACCGAGATATACGTACTCTTCAACCTGTTCGATCACTTCTCCGTTTATAACACGCGTCTTAGTTTTTGACCGAAACGTATTTGTTCTGCCGGCAGGTGAGAAGCCGTACTCGTGCCTGGTGTGCGAGTACTCGTGCCGGGATCAGTCGACGCTACGCAAACACATGCAGAGACATACGAACACGCTCAAGAGCCACGAGTGCGCCATATGTCATAAGCGGTATGAATTGTGATTTGAAGTGTGAGAGTTAGGGCCCTATTAAGGGGGGTTACTAGGCAAAACATCACATCATATTATCCTAACTATGGCCATATTTCAATAGAATATAACTATAATTTATATACTTATAGTTAGGTAAAGATTCAAGGTGTAATGTGTGATAGATTATTGTAATATAATTTTGTAAATTCTCTGAAAAATAAGTGGGTGAAAAGTGGTAAAAACGTTCGAAAATGCATTTGCTAATTTCGTTACAAATACGTCTATACAAAAAACGCTCGCGCACGGCAACAACCCAAAATTTAGAATTTTCAAAGATAGTTCAGCGAAAAACCATTTATTCTGTAAGCATTTGAATTTATTTAGATGATTCTTAGTCTTATCTTATTGACTAGATAGAAGCATTTTTCGTATTAGATGCATTTATAAAAAATGGCGAGGGAAATAGCAAAGGCCTTTTTGAATGATTTTACCACTTTCCAACCACATATTTCTAAGGGAATTTATAAGATTAAATTAAAAATAATGTTTTCACATTATACCTTGAATCTTTACCTAACTATAGCCATATAAATTATAGTTAAATCACTTGAAATATGGGTGTGGTTGGGGAAATACGAAGTGCTTTTGCCTAGTACCCCCCCTTAATAAAGAGTATTGACGTGATCTTGTGTCGTATTGCACTCACTCACTTTTAATTTGTGTCTTAGGAAACACATCTAGAATGATTTCCGCACCCCTCACACGCTATAGATACTTCATAGTACTACGCTACGGCTGCGGCCGTGAGCTACCCATACAGTCAGTGGACGGTAACGGCTGTGGACGTACTGTCATATCACAGGTACTTAAACCTGTTGTTGTTGTTGTTGTTTTGGTTTGGGGTTGGCTCTAGGCCTGCAAACTAATCCCGCTTGGTTGGGGACCTTTGTGCAAAACCCCGCAGTCTCTAGCTACCCCAGCCAACCTATGTCTTCCATGGAAGCCACAAGTCGACCGGGGTGTCTGCAGGCCGCTTATCCCTTAGTCGCCTTTTACGACATGCACGAGGAGAGATGCAGTGGGACTATTCTTATTAAGTACCGACCCCACACAGCACCACTACTGTTCGATATGACAGCTCGCCGACAGGCGACGTATGAGTTTGTATGGAAATTTTTAGCGTCATATTGTTACGAGCACTGGGGCCGGATAGAAAATTAAACAGCACAAACTCTTTTCTATTCTTTACTTTTCAAACTTTACTAACGCATTTTTATCTGACAACAAAACTCCCTGTCATTTTTGACAGCTTTCTTCTTTTTATACATCAAACTTAAGGTGATCGTGACAATATCATGAAACCTAAGATCATCACAGTGTCAGTGAAAGTGTTAACCTCGGTGTCGCGATCAGGTACGATGCGAAGTCGAAGCTGAAGCTGCACGTGGCGGAGGTGCACGTGCACGCGGACGTGCGCCGGCTGCAGTGCCACGACTGCGGACGCAGGTTCAAGACCCGCCAGCTCATCAGCAGTCACATCGTGAGTGCACTCCTTAAATTTCACGCGTTACCGGCGCGCCAAGGCCGCGACCGCCGACCTTGACAAAAACTCAAATATTTCGTGAAATACTGAAGCTAGATCAATAAACTCTTTCGATCCATAAAGTCAATGAAATTGTCTATCGATCGGTGTCAAAAAAACGACAAAAGAGTGCTTACTTGTTTAGAAGTACCAGATATTTTTTATTTTTTTTTTTTATTTATTTATTTGATGAACGAACAGCCTAGGCTGATGTGTTCGTGTCTAAGTTCACTGGTGCTTTGTTATTTTTATGTTAGTTTAGTTTGGTGTTTTTTTTTAGGTGTTTGTCGAGCCTGTTTTTAAAGGAATTGGTGGTGGGTGCTTGTACGACATCTTCGGGCAGTTTGTTCCACATTTCCACTGCTCTATTTGACAGGAAGTTTCGTCTCGGATTTGTTGAGCTGACAGTGACATTCAGCTTCAAGCTATGGCCTCGGAGATGACTATTTGTATTTCTAGTAAAGATGGTATAAGCCCCTTATGACATTCAAAGGGTTAACATAATTTAATGCTGCTCGGTTGCAGAAGCTGGTGCATTTGAAGCTGGTGCAGTGGGAGTGTTCTGTGTGCGCGCGCCGCTTCAGCGTCGCGCACAATCTGCACACACACATGGCGTCTCACTCGCGCGACCGGCCGCACGCGTGCGCGCGCTGCCCCAACACCTACAAGACCAAGGCACAGATTACTTAATAGTTACTTCGTAACAGATAAATCACTCCATAGAAATAGTTCCATACCTTCGGCTTTAATAGACTACTGTTTCACGTCGCCAATCGCTGCGTGCGAAAATGTACCTAACAGATCGAGTGTAAAGTGCATTATTGCTTTGCAGCTGCGCGCAGCTGCGTGGGCGAGCGTGTAGGTATGCTTCGCGCGGCTGTCGAATTTCCACTGAATTAGACCGCCGGCGGCCCGTCGTGCGGTAGGTAGTTAGCGCGCGCAAGTACATAGAGTGCGTGAGGCCTGACCAAGGTTCCCTAACACTCTCACCTGCGCTCTTTATTTTTTATTGTATTTTTTATTTATTTATTATTTTTTTTATAGAAAGCGCGACATGTGGCATCGTTTCACTTACGAGTAGGTGATTTACGTTGCCCATGGACATTCTGTGATGCGCGGGGATTGCGAGTGCCATGCCGGCCTGACAGGAGCTTTTTACCGCCCCTTTTGAATACTCCCAGGCCGTACTTGGGAGGAAATAGATGAGCAGGGAGTGCGTTCCACATTCTCCCGGTTCTGTGAATAAAATACCTACAGAACGGGTTGGTCGGCGCATCCTCGGTAGGTCGATTGTATAGGGGGTGTATCAACTACCCAGTACGCGTAGTGCGGAGGTGGAATGGGGACGACGGAATCGCGTTAAACAGCTCCTTTTTTTATGGAAACTGACACTTTTTAACGTGGAACCCGAACCGCGGCCAGCCTGCACTAAGAAAAATAAGCGTGCGAACGACAGTCGACCGATCGCACCACTGAGTCACCGAGGCCGACTACTGTCCACTGACTTGTCTACTGATTTGTCTCCACTGACTTGTCTCCACTGACTTGTCTCTACTGATTTGTCTTCACTGACTTGTCTTCACTGACTTGTCTCCACTGACTTGTCTCCACTGATTTGTCTCCACTGACTTGTCTCCACTGACTTGTCTCCACTGACTTGTCTCCACTGACTTGTCTCAACTGATTCTGTGCCGTGGTCGTTGGAGTGCTGTTACCGTATAATGCGCAAGCAGCTATTTCTTCCGCGCGCTAACTTATCGATATTCGTTACAGAATGACCTCGCCAAGCATCAGAAGCTGCACGGCCCGCCTCCGTTCACATGCGAGCGCTGCGGCCGCGGCTTCTACAGGCGCGAGCGCTTCGAGCGGCACGAGCGGTCGGCGCACCGGCCGCGGCTCAAGCTGACGCCGTGCCCGCTCTGCCGCGTGCGGTGAGTGCGGATAGAGTTGCCGTTGTGCTTATACAGGCGCGAGCGCTTCGAGCGGCACGAGCGGTCGGCGCACCGGCCGCGGCTCAAGCTGACGCCGTGCCCGCGCTGCCGCGTGCGGCGAGTGCGGATAGAGTTGCCGTTGTGCTTCTACAGGCGCGAGCGCTTCGAGCGGCACGAGCGGTCGGCGCACCGGCCGCGGCTCAAGCTGACGCAGTGCCCGCTCTGCCGCGTGCGGTGAGTGCGGATAGAGTTGCCGTTGTGCTTCTACAGGCGCGAGCGCTTCGAGCGGCACGAGCGGTCGGCGCACCGGCCGCGGCTCAAGCTGACGCCGTGCCCGCTCTGCCGCGTGCGGTGAGTGCGGATAGAGTTGCCGTTGTGCTTCTACAGGCGCGAGCGCTTCGAGCGGCACGAGCGGTCGGCGCACCGGCCGCGGCTCAAGCTGACGCCGTGCCCGCTCTGCCGCGTGCGGTGAGTGCGGATAGAGTTGCCGTTGTGCTTCTACAGGCGCGAGCGCTTCGTCACATGTTTGTCACACGTCACGTCACATGGCTGCCGTCACATGTTTGTCGACAGTTTCTACAACTGTGTCACATGTTTGTCGACAGTTTCTACAACTGTGTCACATGTTTGTCGACAGTTTCTACAACCGTTCACATGTTTGTCGACAGTTTCTACAACCGTCACATGTTTGTCGACAGTTTCTACAACCGTTCACATTTTTGTTGGCAGTTTCTACAACCGTCACATGTTTGTCGACAGTTTCTACAACCGTCACACATGTTTGTCGACAGTTTCTACAACCGTCACATGTTTGTCGACAGTTTCTACAACCGTTCACATGTTTGTCGATAGTTTCTACAACCGTTCACATGTTTGTCGACAGTTTCTACAACCGTTCACATGTTTGTCGGCAGTTTCTACAACCGTTCACATGTTTGTCGACAGTTTCTACAACCGTCACACATGTTTGTCGACAGTTTCTACAACCGTTCACATGTTTGTCGGCAGTTTCTACAACTGTCACATGTTTGTCGACAGTTTCTACAACCGTCACACTTGTTTGTCGACAGTTTCTACAACCGGCACATTTTTGTCGACAGTTTCTACAACCGTCACATGTTTGTCGACAGTTTCTACAACCGTTCACATGTTTGTCGACAGTTTCTACAACCGTCACACATGTTTGTCGACAGTTTCTACAACCGTCACACATGTTTGTCGACAGTTTCTACAACCGTCACATGTTGGTCGGCAGTTTCTACAACCGTCACAAGTTTGTCGACAGTTTCTACAACCGTTCACATGTTTGTCGACAGTTTCTACAACCGTTCACATGTTTGTCGACAGTTTCTACAACCGTTCACATGTTTGTCGACAGTTTCTACAACCGTTCACATGTTTGTCGATAGTTTCTACAACCGTCACATGTTTGTCAACAGTTTCTACAACCGTCACATGTTTGTCGACAGTTTCTACAACCGTTCACATGTTTGTCGATAGTTTCTACAACCGTTCACATGTTTGTCGACAGTTTCTACAACCGTTCACATGTTTGTCGGCAGTTTCTACAACCGTTCACATGTTTGTCGACAGTTTCTACAACCGTCACACATGTTTGTCGACAGTTTCTACAACCGTTCACATGTTTGTCGGCAGTTTCTACAACCGTCACATGTTTGTCGACAGTTTCTACAACCGTTCACATGTTTGTCGATAGTTTCTACAACCGTTCACATGTTTGTCGACAGTTTCTACAACCGTTCACATGTTTGTCGGCAGTTTCTACAACCGTTCACATGTTTGTCGACAGTTTCTACAACCGTCACACATGTTTGTCGACAGTTTCTACAACCGTTCACATGTTTGTCGGCAGTTTCTACAACTGTCACATGTTTGTCGACAGTTTCTACAACCGTCACACTTGTTTGTCGACAGTTTCTACAACCGGCACATTTTTGTCGACAGTTTCTACAACCGTCACATGTTTGTCGACAGTTTCTACAACCGTTCACATGTTTGTCGACAGTTTCTACAACCGTCACACATGTTTGTCGACAGTTTCTACAACCGTCACACATGTTTGTCGACAGTTTCTACAACCGTCACATGTTGGTCGGCAGTTTCTACAACCGTCACAAGTTTGTCGACAGTTTCTACAACCGTTCACATGTTTGTCGACAGTTTCTACAACCGTTCACATGTTTGTCGACAGTTTCTACAACCGTTCACATGTTTGTCGACAGTTTCTACAACCGTTCACATGTTTGTCGATAGTTTCTACAACCGTCACATGTTTGTCAACAGTTTCTACAACCGTCACATGTTTGTCGACAGTTTCTACAACCGTTCACATGTTTGTCGATAGTTTCTACAACCGTTCACATGTTTGTCGACAGTTTCTACAACCGTTCACATGTTTGTCGGCAATTTCTACAACCGTTCACATGTTTGTCGACAGTTTCTACAACCGTCACACATGTTTGTCGACAGTTTCTACAACCGTTCACATGTTTGTCGGCAGTTTCTACAACCGTCACATGTTTGTCGACAGTTTCTACAACCGTCACACTTGTTTGTCGACAGTTTCTACAACCGGCACATTTTTGTCGACAGTTTCTACAACCGTCACATGTTTGTCGACAGTTTCTACAACCGTTCACATGTTTGTCGACAGTTTCTACAACCGTCACACATGTTTGTCGACAGTTTCTACAACCGTCACACATGTTTGTCGACAGTTTCTACAACCGTCACATGTTGGTCGGCAGTTTCTACAACCGTCACAAGTTTGTCGACAGTTTCTACAACCGTTCACATGTTTGTCGACAGTTTCTACAACCGTTCACATGTTTGTCGACAGTTTCTACAACCGTCACATGTTTGTCGACAGTTTCTACAACCGTCACATGTTTGTCGACAGTTTCTACAACCGTCACATGTTTGTCGACAGTTTCTACAACCGTCACATGTTTGTCGACAGTTTCTACAACCGTTCACATGTTTGTCGACAGTTTCTACAACCGTCACATGTTTGTCGACAGTTTCTACAACCGTTACATGTTTGTCGAAAGTTTCTACAACCGTCACATGTTTGTCGAAAGTTTCTACAACCGTTCACATGTTTGTCGACAGTTTCTACAACCGTTCACACGTTTGTCGACAGTTTCTACAACCGTTCACATGTTTGTCGACAGTTTCTACAACCGTCACATTTTTGTCGACAGTTTCTACAACAGTCACATATTTGTCGACAGTTTCTACAACCGTCACATGTTTGTCGACAGTTTCTACAACCGTTCACATGTTTGTCGACAGTTTCTACAACCGTTCACATGTTTGTCGACAGTTTCTACAACCGTCACATGTTTGTCGACAGCAGTCCCGGATTTCCCATTAGGCCGTATAGGCCGCGGCCTAGGGGCGGCAGACTTCAAGGGGTGGCAGATTACCGAAGGCGCTAAAGAATATTACAAGTAACACTTGCTGTGCTAAACGTGGTGGTCGGTGTTGTGCTGTACTTTGCCAGAGCCTTATAGCACAACACCCATTACTCTGCTTACCCTGATTGTCGGGATACAGCGTGTGTTATGCTAGAGTGGTATAATGTGCCACCTCTGATCTGTAATATAATAGCCTCCTACTACAAAAAACTTTCCTTCGTAATACAAGTAAAAGGCGAAACGGAGAAGACACCAGAAATTCGTTACGGCATAGGACTTTTCCAGGGTTGCTGCCTCTCTCCTGTCACATTTAACATTGTTATCAACATTCTAATTGATACGCTTGTCGTAAAAGAAAACAAATGGGGATACAGGTTCAAATATGGAGACACATATATGGCGGCCATCCTGGCATTTGCGGATGATATTACGCTGTTAACCTGCAATCCAAAACAAAATCAGGCGCTTCTTAAGGTGGTGGATGACTATTGTGAATGGACCAAAGGGATGAAGATAAAACCAGCGAAGTGCTACTGTTTGAGCTTAACCAGGAAAGGTTCAAAGTTTACCTCGCGCAATCCAGGTCTGACAGTAGCCGGAAAACCAATCGCAACCGTGGCTGATGAAGCTCCTTTTAAATTCTTGGGCAAAAGGATCACCAGCAGAGGAAAGGAGCATCCTACTGATGATTTTGTCCAACTTTTCGAAGAGAGCCTCCGCCAAACTGACAATCTTCCCCTCCTGGGTACACAAAAGGCATGGATTTACGATAACTACCTGACATCAAAACTTTCATGGCCATTTCTCGTCTACGACTTCACAAAGCAAAACCTGGCTAAATTAGACTCGTATGTGACCAGATTCCTGAAATCATGGTTTGGACTGGCTCACCCGGCTGACTCGTCAACGCTATACAGATCTCACAATAACTTTGGACTGAACATTAAGAAACCGTCGATATTTTATCAAAAGGCGAGAATAGCCAAACGATGTATACTCAAAGACTCCAATGATAGCGCTATTCAAGCCTTACCCAACACATCACTATCAGATGAACTGGAATCGAGACTCGACTTCTACAAATCATTCCAAGTTGGTACACGCACCAATAGATCTGGATTGGGCATAGAAACAGCAAAGTCTGATAAAGAAATACTGAAAGGTTTTGCTCAGGAGGACATGGAACAAGGCTTCAAACTTCACGCCTTAAACCTAGAAATGCAGAATGATTGGCTAACAGTGGGTGACTTCTGCATCCCTCCTGCATTGAAGTGGAAATCCATAATATACAACTGGTCCCCTGAGCTGCTTAAGTTCTACTTAAATGCATTCCAGCTTACTCTCCCCGACCCGAGTAACCTAGTTAGATGGGGGAAATCTACAAATAGACTATGCCCGTCATGTAAGGAGTTCGTAGGCACGGCCAAACATTTGTTATGCGGATGCAAAATACTACTTGAGCGAGGCCAGTATTCCTACCGTCATGATAAAGTCCTCCAAATCATCAGAGAGGCCATCAACCTGTCAATTGCACGGACCAGGAAAGGGCAAACCAGTAGCGGCTTCCAGAAGGTCAACTTTGTGAAACCTGGAGCCAATAAGCTGCCCAAAGATAGGACTAAACCTTCTTCAATTTTGGGAGCAGCAAAGGATTGGGAATTGTTGATGGACACACATGAGAAGCATTACCAAATGCCTTCGGAAATCTGTACCACAGCATTAAGACCGGATATACTCATATTCTCAAAAGCGACAAAGCATGTAGTACTTGTTGAACTTACAGTTCCATGGGAAAGTAACATACCGAAGGACCACAACATCAAACTTAACAAGTACTGCAACTTAGTAGACCGGATTGTGAGAAACGGATTCAAGACTGATCTCTTCGCTGTGGAAGTCGGAGCAAGAGGACTACCAGCGAAGTCGCTCTACAGTCTCTTCAAGAATCTAGGGCTCCCAAGATCGACGCTAAGCTCATATATGGAGAGAGCTTCGAAAACGTCACTGGAAGCATCCTACAGAATATGGATAGGTAGAGAGAGGGAGGTCGAGAGCGGGACTGGTGGTTTCCCCGCGTCCTAGTCAACGCAGACTAGCTGACGAGGGCTTGAAGCGAGCCGAAACGTGAAGCATGCGCGGGAAATTTAGAGTGGCCACTCGCTAGTCCCGACCTCGATTAATACCCTCCTCTACTGCCGATGGGCCCGGATATGTTCGGTGAAGCCATCGTAAGCTTAGATCCACACCTTCCCTATGTACTTTGGTACAGTGTAAGCCGTCAAGTTCGTGCGCCATTATTATTATTATTATTTCTTTATTAACACATTATCTTAAAACTAACTTTGTACATATTAAAAACCTAACATTAAAAACATATACAAAATTAACCTTAAAAAAATGGAGTTTCCACCACCGGCGGCGGGGCGAGCCCAGGCTACCGATGGTCGGGTCCCAAAGAGAGGAACCTCCGGACGATGCGTGCAGTGTCGAGCAGGGCTGCCTTCTGGATCTGGCCCTTGACCCAACCACTCAGCGAGAGCCTCTCAAGGTGGTCGTCGAGGCTCTTCGCTATCAGCCCATGCGCCGAAACGACTATGGGCACAACGATCGTCGAGTCGACGGGCCACATTTTGGTAACCTCGTGCTGCAGATCCAGATATTTTAACATCTTCTCTGCTTCCTTACTGACGAGGTTACCATCGTGCGGCACGGCGATATCGACGAGCGTTGCGCGCCTTGCCTCCCGGTCTACTATCACAATATCAGGCCTGTTCGCGAGAATAGTCCTGTCTGTGATAATGGACCGGTCCCAGTAGAGTGTGACATGACCGTTCTCGAGAACTGGCGGTGGATTGTACTTATAGTAAGGCACCTCAGTACCCACAAGGTTGAACTTTAAGGCAAGTTGCTGGTGGATAATCCTGGCTACTAGGTTGTGTCTATGCAGATACTCGGTGTTGGCAAGCTGCGAACAACCGGAAATCACATGTCTGAGGGACTCGCCAGGTTGGTGGCAGGCGCGGCAGATGTCAATGGTGCCGTCCTTCATTATGTGTTTCCTATAGTTGTTCGTCTTGACAACCTCATCTTGTATTGCAAAGACAAAACCCTCGGTTTCCCCGAAGAGGTCCCCGAAGCGTAGCCAGTGCACGGAAGCAAGTTGGTCTACATCCGGTCCCGTGAGAGACCGGAAATACCTACCGTGCAGCTCCTTGCCTTTCCATACTTCCATGCGGTCCTCGGTGCTCAGTACAACCGGCTTCCGCCAGTCCTCTTTTCCCATGCTCAGCGGGGTAAGGCCTTTATCGATGGTGACGACATCGCGATGCATCTCACAAACATCAGTCTTTTCCAAAAAGTACTGACGGAGATTGCATACCTCGCGGTTGTGCAGGTTCTTGGCATTTAACATACCTCGACCCCCACACTTCCGCGGGATATACAACCTCATGACCAGACATCGGAATCCGCGGGGCACGAATACGACCTTGTTAGGGATTGACTACGGCGATCAATAAACAATCGACACTGTTATCGATACTCATATTTATTTGTTTATTGTATTTTATTCATGTCATATTTCAGACCTGAATACTTATATACCTACAGTACTTATATAAACATGTATACTTTATGTTAACGATTAAGTAAATATAATACATATTTATATAAGGTCTTTCAAAATTAGTTCATAGTACGCTAAGGGGGGGTTCTGTATCATATAGGGAGTAAAACCTATATAAAATTTTTTGGACCTTGGGCTTTTTTTAAGTAAAAAAATTTTTTATGTAGGTATTTAAATAAAAAAATAGGTGGTTGATTTTTATAACCTAATCGATTCAGTTTCATAACAGTAACAAAAAAGTCTTCATGATCATTATGATGTAACACGTGTAAGTTGGTAAAAAAAATTAAATTCTTTCTATTCCATACTAAAAAAACTAAAATTGTGGTTTTTCACAATTTCTGAAAGAAAGAGATATACGTGTTGGAAGACTTTTTTGTTCCTAGCACGAAACCGAAACGATTAAGAAAAAATTTTTTTTACATTTAACATTAAAAAAAAAATTTTTGTGAAAAAAAAAATTCTTTGTTCTTCAAAAGTGATCTATTTCCGATACAGAACCCCCCCTTAGCTTACTATGAACAAATTTTGTAAGACCTATTTTTTTGGACCTTGGCCTTTTTTTTATGTAAAATATTTTTTTATGTGTTTAAATAAAAAAATAGGTGGTTGATTTTTATAGCCTAATCGATTCAGTTTCATAACAGTAACAAAAAAGTCTTCAATATCATTATGATGTAACACGTGTAAGTTGGTAAAAAAAATCAAATTCTTTCTATTCCATACTAATAAAACTAATATTGTGGTTTGAACAGATTTGTATTTTACCTACAAAGTAAATACAACATTTGTTTATTATATCTTATTTTCTATAGAAATACTCTTAGTTTTAATAATCGACATTATTCCATATTATTCTAAAATAACGATCGATTTTCGATATTTGTGGATACATTGTCCCATCACTAAACAACCTTGAATCATTCGTGCCCCGCGGATTCCGATGTATGCTCATGACCGATGATCGTGGGTGGTGCATACGGTATTTCGTCATCAGCGTTCTGACCTTTCTGTCCAGCGAGTCCAATTCGGTCTGAGTCCATCTGAGAATACCGAAGGTATATACGAGCACAGGCATGACCCAACCGTTATAGGCACGAATTTTATTGCCGCCTGACAAAAGGCTATTTAGCACTTTTGTAAGACGGTGAAAAAACTTTTCCTTAACTGATTGTTTCATGTCCGTATCCCGTATGTTGAGAGCCTCCGATATTCCCAGATATTTATAGGTTTCGTCTTCGGAGAGAGCTCGAATATTCATAGACTCCGACAACTGTATGCCGCCGGAGTTCACGACCACACCACGGTCCACATGGATGGTCCCACATTTTTCCAAGCCGAACTCCATTCCAATGTCTTTGCTGAAGCCTTCAGTTATCTTCATCATCGACATTAGTTCAGTGTCCGACTTGGCAAACAGTTTGAGGTCATCCATATAAAATAAGTGCGATATTCGAGAGCCTCCTCTTCGAAGACAGTAGCCCAGCTCTGAGTCCTCAAGCAGAGTGCTAAGAGGGTTCAGAGCCAGACAAAACCAAAGCGGACTCAGACTGTCTCCCTGGAAGATCCCCCGCCGTATGGGAATCCGGTCGTCTGCGACCGAAGTCCGTTCGCCACCTGGCACACGAAGGATAGTACTCCATTGTCCCATACATGCGCCAAGGAATTGACAGATATTCGTGTCAGTTTTGTATAATTCTAGTATCCTTAGCAACCATGTATGGGGCACGGAGTCAAATGCCTTCCTGTAATCTATCCAGGCAGCAGACAGGTTCTTTCGATTGCGTCGGACCTGCTGACAAACGGTCATGTCTATGAGGAGAAGCTCCTTAGTACCGCGGGACCCAGCCCGACATCCATTCTGAGCAACTGACAAGATGTTATTTTCCTTAATATGAATTGATATTTTATGCGTCAAAATGGATGTCAGGAGCTTGTAGATGGTAGGCAAGCAGGTGATAGGTCTATAATTTTTAGGTTCCGCAGTACTACCAGATTTATGGAGCAGGTGGGTGACACCAGTAGTCATGAACTCTGGGAGAACCCGATGGTCGAGGGCATCTTGGAATTGAATGGCCAAGCGGGAATGGCAGCTTCTGAACCATTTCAGCCAGAAGTTCTGCAATCCGTCCGGCCCTGGAGATTTCCAGTTCAGTGCCTGGCGGATTGCAGAACTTACATCCTCTTCGCTGATATTTATGGCTGACATTGGTTCTACAGTCTGACACGCCCGCTCGACTGCTCTCATCCATTCACCCTCGACGTGACAAACAGGATCCGACCAAATGTTTTTCCAAAATGAAGCATTTTCTTGATCAGTCGGTCGGATTGTGTCTGCCGGTCGTTGGTTCGGGTGCTCCCAGTTTCGGTATACCCACCTTTGGTCACTCTGGAATCGACGATTCTGATGATAACGGTCGACACGCTTCCTATAGCGACGGATACGTTGGGCCCACGCGCTAATTTGCTGCTTCAGGTCATCTATGCGTTCCGTGACTAGCGAGTGGAAGTTTGGCTGTGTTCGGCTTATTACAGCTCCATTAAAAGCCTTCGTCACGAAACGCATAATTTTTGGTCTTGTATTCCCAGACCTAAAGCAGCATAGCTTTCCGATGAGGATCCTGGCCTCGCCGATACGTCGTTCGATCCGTAACTGCCATGCGGGAGCAATGGCTGGCATGGCGCGTGTGTCTCGCGAGTTATTTTCAAATTTTAGACGCGCCATGCGACAGGCAGCCACCGCCCCACAATACAAGATCGAATTAGTATCGGCGAGATCTGTACTAGATTCAATATATTCTTTAAGATATGAATCCAGGATCCTCACCATAATAAGGTTTCGTTTATTCGTGGGCAACCTCGGTATCCGCGGCCTGTCATTGGTAGGTGCCGAGCGGTACCTCAGAATCGCCTCTTCAAGAGTGCTCCTCATTAACTCATTATCCTGGGTACTTACCGTGCCCCCTATCACATCGCCACCATCCTCCGCAGAAGGTGGTGTTGGCATGGTCGCAGCCATCGTGCCAGCAGCAGTGGTAACTGCGGCGGCACCCCGCGCTCTCGCCAGGGGTGGTGGCGAGGCAGGTGCGGGGTGCGGGCATGCGGGTGTGGAGGCAGTGGTAGGGGGAAGTGCATCCAGGCGTAGTCGCTCAAGTACAGCATCATCCACAAAATGACGGCTTAGGATGAGCCGTACTTGATCTGAGAGGCGCTGGGCTGTAACAGGGATGGTTGAATCTAAAGCCTGAAATTCAGAAAGCAGCCTCGGTCGGTACGCAGTTATTATTATTATATCTTTTATTTCACATTCTTAAAATTTTACATTAATTTTACATATATTATACAAAAAAGTAATAAAAATACACAAAATTAATATAAAAATTAAAAACGGTAATACCCCCGGCGGCGGGAGACAAACCTCCAAGCACGCCGGCGGGTGCAGGCCGTGGCTACGGAGCTCTCCGGGACGACGCGAGGCAAGCTACGAGCGATAGGTGGTGGTACTAGACACGTAGGCCACCACCACCCCCATCCCGGAGAGCTCCGTATCCGCCGGACTGCACGGCGACGTCGTCGCGCTGCTCTCTTAACGTCTTCTTCATCGCGCGCGCGTCGCCTCAAGGGCGCACTGCACCACCGGTAGCGGGGGCCCTAGACGGGACGTGAGGTCCCGATGACCCCAAGCTGGCCGATGGTGGACGTCGCCCTCACCGTAGTTGTTGTGGCTCGGCCGACGTCAACGCTCCATGTTCGCCGTCGATGAAATGCACCGGCGGCGTGGAGCTGGGTGGTGGGGCGTGCGTGTGGTGTCCGAGAAGAAAGCCGGCTCTTGTGTTGGACGACCCGGGCGCGGGGAGGCCGGGCGACGCGGCGGTGGGCGGAGGCAGTGCTGCTGCGGGCGAACGGTGGCGGCGGCGGCGTCGAAGTCGAGCGCAGCGGCGGCCGGCCGTGGCTGCAGAGCCTGCTCTCCATCACGCGTGTCGCGTCCCGGGTGGTCTGCAGCCGCTTCTGTCGTCAGGCATGTCGAGCTGGTGAAGTACCGGGGGCACCGAGCGGCGGCGGTGGTGATGCCGGCACGGTGCCTCTAACCGTGCGGGTCGCTGCGCCGCTGGAGAAGGGTCCGCGCGTGGCGGAAGCTCGGTTGAGTGGTCCCAGGCAAGAAGTTTTTTTAAAAATTTCCAAGAGAAAATTTTTCCGACATGTCGGTTTGACAGCTCTTTTTATTATTATTATTATTTATTCGTTTATTGACACATTTCTTTTTTATATTAATTTTACATAAAAAACTTAAATCTAAAATTAATATAAAATAACAAAATGGAATTTCCACCACCGGCGGCGGGGCGAACCCAGGCTACCGATGGTCGGACCCGAGAGAGAGAAACCTTCGGACAATTCGAGCGGTGTCGAGCAAGACCGCCTTCTGCATCTGACCCTTGATCCAAGCAAGTGGCTCTAGTGAGAGCCTCTTGAGATGATGGTCGAGGCTCTTCGCTATCAGCCCATGCGCAGACACGACTATGGGCACAACGATCGTCGAGTCCACGGGCCACATGTCGGTAACCTCATGAGACAGATCGATGTATTTTAACATCTTGTCTTTTTCTGCCTTCACAAGGTTCTCGTCATGCGGCACCGTGATGTCGACGAGCGCTGCGCGCCGCGCCTCCCGGTCGATGATTACTATGTCAGGTCTATTAGCCATAATAGTCCTATCAGTGATAATCGACCGGTCCCAGTAGAGCGTGATGTGAGCATTTTCGAGAACTGGCTGTGGGTTATACTTGTAGTAAGGCACCTCCGAGCCGACAAGGTTGAACTTCAAAGCAAGTTGCTGATGGATGATCCTGGCTACTAGGTTGTGCCTGTGCAAATACTCGGAGTTGGCAAGTTGCGAACAACCGGAGATTACATGTCTGAGGGATTCGCCAGGTTTGTGGCAGGCGCGGCAGATGTCAATGGTGCCATCCTTCATAATGAATCTCCTGTAATTGTTGGTCTTGACAACTTCGTCTTGTATTGCACAGACAAAACCCTCGGTTTCCCCAAAGAGGTCCCCGAAGCGTAGCCAGTGCACGGAGGCGAGTTGATCTACATCCGGCCCCGTGAGAGACCGGAAGTACCTACCGTGCAGCGCCTTGCCTTTCCATACTTCCAGGCGGTCCTCGGTGCTCAGTACAAGTGGCTTCCGCCAGTCCTCTTTTCCCATGTCCAACGGGGTAAGGCCTTTATCACTGACGACGACATCGCGGTGCATCTCACAAACATCAGTCTTTTCCATAAAATACTGACGGAGATTGCATACCTCGCGGTTGTGTAGGTTTTTGGCATTTAGCATACCTCTACCCCCACACTTCCGCGGGATATACAATCTCATGACCGATGATCGTGGGTGATGCATCCGGGACGTCGTCATCAGCGTTCTGACCTTTCTGTCCAGGGCGTCCAGCTCAGTCTGAGACCATTTGAGTATGCCAAAGGTGTATATAAGAACGGGCATGACCCAACCGTTGTAGGCTCTGATTTTATTACCGCCCGACAATAGACTTTTCAGTACTATTGTGAGACGGTGATAGAATTTAGCCTTTGCATGTTGTTTCATGACCGTATCCTTGATACCAAGGCACTCCTGCATACCCAAATATTTGTAGGTTTCTTCGTCAGAGAGGGCTCGAATGTTCACCGACTCCGAGAGTTGAATCCCGTCGGAGGCCATGACCCTCCCTCGTTTTATATGGATGCTCGCACACTTGTCTATTCCGAACTCCATTCCAATGTCCGTGCTGAAATTTTCAGTTGTCTTCAGCATCGACATCAGCTCAGAGTCCGAACTAGCCAGTATTTTTAGGTCATCCATATAGAACAAGTGAGAAATCGAGTGGCTCCCTCTCCGCAGAAAGTAGCCCAGTCCCGAATCCTCCAGAAGCGAACTGAGAGGGTTCAGAGCTAAGCAGAACCAAAGCGGGCTCGGGCTGTCACCCTGGAAGATGCCCCGCCGTATATGAATGCAGTCGTCCACATCAGAAAGCTGTCTTTCACCTGGAAGGCTGAGAACTGTTTTCCATTGTTCCATACATGCACTCAGGAATTGACAGATGTTTTCATCAACTTTGTATATTAGTAAAACTTTCTTGAGCCATGTGTGGGGTACAGAATCAAATGCCTTTTTATAATCAATCCAGGTGGCGGACAGATTCTTTCTGCTGCGGCGAACCTGCTGGAAAATAGTCGCATCTATGAGAAGAAGCTCCTTAGTACCGCGGGATCCAGCCCGACATCCATTCTGAGTAGCCGACATGATGTTATTTTGGCGGTCGTGAACATTTATTTTGTTTGTCAGAATGGATGTCAGTAGTTTATAGATAGTAGGCAAACATGTAATTGGTCTGTAATTTTTTGGATCCGCGGTACTACCGGTTTTATGGAGCAGGTGGGTGATTCCTGTGGTCATGAACTCTGGTAGCGCTCGTTGGTCTATGGCTTCTTGGTATTGAATTGCCAAGCGAGCATGGCAGCAAGTAAGCCATTTGAGCCAGAAGTTGTGCAGTCCGTCGGCCCCGGGAGACTTCCAATTGTGGGCACGACGGATTGCCGAACTAACATCAAGCTCTGTCAAGTTCACTGGCTCCATCGGCTCTATGTCTTGACATGCTCGCTCGACAGTCCTCATCCATTCACCTTCGACGTGGCAGACGGGCTCTGACCATATTTTACTCCAGAATTGATAATTTTCTGCTTTGGTAGGTTTAGCCTCATCTGCCACTAGCTGTTTAGGCTGCTCCCAGTTTCTATACACCCGCCTTTGGTCACTCTGGAACTGGCGATTCAGTTGATATCGATCGACACGCTCTCTATAGCGGCGGATACGCTTTGCCCACGCGCTGATCCGCTGCTTCAGGTCGTCTATGCGCTCCGTGACCACTGACTTGAAGTTGGGATGGGAGGGCCTTATTACAACCCCTTTTAGAACTTTAGTCACGAACCGCATAATTTTTGGTCGCATATTTCCTGACCTGAAGCAGCAAAGCTTCCCTATGAGGACCCGTGCCTCGTCGATACGTTTCTGTATTCTCCTCTGCCAAGCGGGGACCGCCAACGTTGGGCCTGTGTGTCTCGCGCGGTTGTTGTTTTCGAATTTGACACCGGCCATTCGACATGCGGCGATCGCCGCACAACAGAGGAGTGAGTGGGTATCGACTAGGCTCTCGCTAGATTCCATATATGGTTTTAAATGGGAATTCATGGTCCCCACAATGCTCATATTTTTTCTATTTGTGGGCAAGCGCGGTATTCGCGGCCTAGTTACAAAGCTTACCGATCGAAACTCCAAAATCGCCCGCTCCAGGGCGCTTCTCATTTGCTCATCATCCTGGGTACTTACGTCTCCCACTACTACCTCACCCCCGTCCTCCGCTGAAGGTGGTGGCTGTGACAGCAGCTCACTTATATTCGCCACTTCACATACAGGGGCGTGTGGTGAGCGGAGCGCGTCCGACAAGGCGCAGACAGCGTCTGCGCGCGGCTGCGAAGAAGCGGGAGCTATGGTAGTAGGGAGCGCATCTAGGCGCAGTCGTTCCAGCACGGCGTCATCCAAGAACTTCCGTGTCCGGATGACGCGTACCTGGTCTGATAGACGCTGGGCTGAAAAAGACATTGTCGGTTCAAGAGCCTGAAACTCAGTAAGCAGTCTTGCTCGAAACATGGTCCGGTTGGTTTCTCCCTCTGTGGCCCTGTAGTACGCCGTCATGACTTTCATATTAAGGTCATAGGGCCAGCGCATACGGCGCACTACACCATCGGTAGCGGGGACTATAGGCGGAGCATGAAGCCCCGATGGCCCCAAGCCGGCCGGTGGTGGACGTCGTCCTCGTCGTAGTTCTTCTGACGGGAGCGGCGTCGTCGGCCCGTCGTCGTCGTCGCCAGATGATTCTGACGACGTCACGGCGGGCGTCGGTGGAGGGTGTGCGGTGGATGGTATCAAAGTGGCGACTCGTGGGCGCAGGCGGCGGCGGCACGGTGATGCGGGCGCGGGTGGGGAGGGCGAGGTGTCTGATGCGCTGCTGGGCCGGTGCACAGACACGCGTCGGGGGCGGCGTGTGGTGTTCCGTGCACGGTGTCCTAGTTGGGTGTTCTGACCACGGCCTGCAGCGCCGCTTGCAGCTGTACCTGCCCGCTGAGGCGCCGACCGTGTCGCCGTACGCCGGGAGCCGCCGCTGTCATGCATTGACATGTGCTGTGCTATTGAGGCGCCGCCGGGCTTCGACTCCTGTGCTGGCTCGCATGCTTACTCCAGCACTGCGGGGCCGTGCGCCGTTGGTGATTGTTCCGCGCTTTGTGCGGGCCCGGTAAGGCGCCTTCAGCTGCCTTTTAAATTATTTTCTTGTTAAGGGCAGATTTTGCAAAACATGTCATCTTGACAGCTTTTCATTTATTATTATTATTGTTTAGATACACTAGCAGCTTAAAGCTGATGCGTGTACATCGAAGTTGGTAAATATGGTGGTGTACTTGATTGTTTTTTGTTTTTTTTATTTATTGTTATTTTTTTGTTTTTTTTTTTTTTTATTTCCTTCTTCTAAAGTTTGTGGTTTTTTATATGCATGTCCAGTCTGTTTTTGAAGCTGTTCACTGAAGTAGCACTAATCACTTCCTCTGGGAGTCTATTCCACGAGTCAACTACCCGGTTGGCAATAAAGTGTTTTCTTGGGTTTGATTTGCTTGAGGTTCGGTTTAGTTTTAATGAGTGTCCACGTAAGTGATTGTTCGTATTCATTGTGTACATTAGTTTGAGATCTGCCACATCATACCGTTCTGATAAAATTTTGTAAGTTTCGATGAGATCACCTCTGTGCCTTCGTTCTTCCAGTGTGGTAAGGCCCAACGCCTCTAGGCGGTTCTCGTATGACACGTTTCTTATAGAGGCCACCATCTTTGTTGCCCGCTTCTGTACTCTCTCTAGTAGGAAAATATCTTTTTGAAAGTAGGGGCTCCAGATTTGGTAGCCGTATTCGAGCAGTGGGCGTACATAAGTTTTATACAACTTGAGGAATAAATGAATAGTGATGTAGGAGAAAGCTTTCCTTATCATGTAGAGGAGAGAGTTTGCCCTTTTCACGATTTCGATTATGTGCATTTCCCATTTGAGGTTGTTAGTTAAGATAATACCGAGATCCTTTTGTGAGTTCACTGGAGTCACTGGTGTTCCGTCTATGGTGTAATGTAGGTGAGGATTTCTAGGACCCACGTGCAATACGGAGCACTTCCCGGCGTTGAGTGATAAGAGCCAGTCTTTTGTCCATTGGACAATGTGATTGAGGTTATCTTGAATTTTTTGGTGACTGATCGTGGGGTTGGCAAAGAATTTTGTATCATCCGCGAAGAGCATGAAATCAAGGTTGATGATCGCTTTCAAGTCGGTGAGGAAGATCCCGAATGCTGCAGGCCCAAGGACTGATCCTTGAGGAACTCCGCTTAGGACGGGATGGGGTTCCGAGAGCTCATCGCCAACGCGCACACGAAATTGTCTATTTGTCAAGAAATCTTCGATCCACAACAACAGTTTGCCACGAAAGCCGAAATGCTCTAGTTTTTTAACTAGCCGTTTTATTGGTACTCGATCAAATGCTTTCTCATAGTCTAGATATATTATGTCTACAGGATGCCGTTCATTCCATTCTGTCGTCCACTTATTTAAGCATGAGAGGAGGTTGGTTACAGTCGAACGTCTTTGTACGAAACCGTGTTGTTCTTCAATGATGATGTGCTCTTGGTCTAGGAAGCTCCTTATTTTATCTGTGATTATTTTTTCCATTGCTTTACAGATGATGCTTGTTAAACTGATTGGGCGATAGTTAGCTGCGGTGAGCTTGTCGCCTTTTTTGTAGATTGGTGTAACTACGGCTTCTTTCCAATCTTTTGGCAGTTTTCCACTTTCAAGGGACAAATTCATAATAACTGCTAGCTGTTCGCAGAGGTCTGTAGAGCATTCTTTTAAAAAGATGGCTGGAATATTGTCAGGCCCCATAGAAGTTGCATCTTTGAAGGAATGTAGCACTTTTGAAACTGCTTCTGGGCTAAATTCAACATGCTCTATGGAGTTTGCTATTCTCTGCACAGATATATGTGGTAGGGGGCCGTCATTCTCCCGCACATATGACTTTTCGAATTGTTTCGCAAACACGTTTGCTACAGCATGATGATCGGTTACTATGTCGCTTGAGTCATCTGGTCGTAGAGCTGGTGGTGTGCATACTTTCGATGATAATTGTTTGCGAATGTATCCGTAAAATGCCTTCGGTCCTGTATCGACGACGTTTGCCTCAAAGGTTTGTCTAAAGTGACGTATGGATTATGGATGCAATACTCTATCAATTCACTTGTGGATAGAGTTTTCGATCTATGAAATGCTAAATATCTTTTGGGTAAAGGTTTTAAGTCCCCATTGCGACTTAGTAATACTCCTATCATATGTAATTTGTGTTTTGCGCAGGCGGCGAAAGTCAAGTGGCCTATACTTAAGAACAGTACAAGTCCGGCACTGGTCGACAGTTTCTACAACCGTCACATGTTTGTCGACAGTTTCTACAACCGTCACATGAATGTTGACAGTTTCTACAACCGTCACATGTTTGTCGGCAGTTTCTACAACCGTTCACGTGTTTGTCGGCAGTTTCTACAACCGTTCACGTGTTTGTCAGCAGTTTCTACAATGAGAACTACGTGAGCGCGCACATGCGCAGGGTGCACGGCGCGGACCGGCAGCTGTACGAGTGCGAGCACTGCGGCGCGACCGTGCGCAACAAGCCCGCCATGGTGTCGCACATGAGGAGGCACACGCGCGGCAGGGTGAGTACCCCTAAAGTGCGGCCAAGGAGAAGCGATACCAAATGTAAACAGAGTCAACGAGACAGAGAGAACGAGACATTATGTGAAATGCACAAGATGGAATGAGATAGATACAGATTGTCAACTCCACCTGTCGTGTATTAGGTGAATGAACTTTCGTATCGCTTCTCCTTGGCCGCACTTTAGTGTATATTTTGTTTTTCGTCCCTCCCATGCCAAAACGACGAATGTGCAAACATTCGTGTACATTCGTCGTGAATGTGCACGAATCAATGCCAAAGATTCGTGACTTTGGCATTGCAAAGATTTGATGAAAATTAATGAAACTACATCAATAGGTCATTTTCGCCAAAATGCACATTCGTCGTTTTGGCATGGGAGGGACGTTTTCTGTTCGCAGTAAGTAAATTTTTTTTGAAGTGAAAACTTCTTTAGCGGCGCTTGGCACTTTTTTAGGTGGGTAAAAAATGTTATACTCGCGTCAGATCTCGAAAAGCGACAGATTTATTTTTATTATTTAAAATGTAACCTTAAGTCATTGCATTAAGGGTTAAGTTACGAGTGGCTCGGGATCAATTCTGTTCGTCTCTCAGTGACAGTAAAGCCGAAAGCGAATCAAGGGAATCCGATATTCGTTTGGCCGTTTATGTGATTTCGTGGCTCAATGGTAAGAGTGTAGGATTTGTATTTTTTGACCATGTCGAACCCATGAAACCCATCCTTCAAATTTTTGTTTTGTTTTTTTTTTTCTTTTGTTTTCTTTTTTAAGCAATGTTACGGTGTTTAAATTTTTTTAAGGTGTTTAGTTTTTTTTATAACCACCTAAGAATTATTTTCGGAAATACAAAAAGTTTTCACTTCTGCCGGCACTCCCGGAGTGCAACTGGGGCTTTTTTTTATGTAATCCGATATGGGTGGCTGAGTCGGAGGGGCCAAAGCGCATGCTCCGACCAGCCAATATCACCTCCGAGGAGGTAGGTGAAGAATTAGGCATATATTTGTCATCTCAAAGTTAGTTGTCTCGTTACAGAAGTACAAGTGCCGGGAGTGCGGCGTGAGGTTTCTGCGCGCGCACCGCATGCGGCGCCACGTGCGCAGGAAACATCGGTACGTGTTGTAGGTACATACAGTAGAATCGAAAACGTCACTGGAAGCACCTACAGAATATGGATAGGTAGAGAGAGGGAGGTCGAGAGCGGGACTGGTGGTTTCCCCGCGTCCTAGTCAACGCAGACTAGCTGACGAGGGCTTGAAGCGAGCCGAAACGTGAAGCATGCGCGGGAAATTTAGAGTGGCCACTCGCTAGTCCCGGCCTCGATTAATACCCTCCTCTACTGCCGATGGGCCCGGATATGTTCGGTGAAGCCATCGCAAGCTTAGATCCACACCTTCTGTACGTCACAACTGTTTTCCAGTTGAGTATATAAGGTCTTTTTTTTTTAGCTGACCATGGGTAAAGGGGGTGTTCTGTATCGGAAATAGATCATATTAAAATTATAAAAAAGGGCTATCCCCCTTACCTAGTAGCACCTAACCTACGCACGCTCTCCGACTTCCGAACAGCAGAAATTACTAATGTGTGTCAAGGCCGAAGCGAAGTTCAATAACCGCTGCCGTGCGTGGTTACGTAGGTAAGTAGCTACCTACCCAACGCGTGTTCCATAATATTATGAATTTAAACTATAATAAAATTTTACAATTATTATCTCAGTAATTGTTAGAAATAGAAACATAGTTTCTTAGCAAAATGTGTTAAATGTATTGAGCTCTCCACAAGTATTTTTTTATTATAAAATAAATTTTAAAAATAAAATATAAAAATATTACCCCCCCTTTTTTATAATTTTAATATGATCTATTTCCGATACGGAACACCCCATGGTCAGTTAAAAAAACAGAGACCTTTTATACAACGTGTCCCAAAACTCAACGTCAAGCGGGAACCAGGGAGTAGGCCAGTTTATGATTACCCAGGGAAAAATAAAAAATAAAATCTGACTCACATTTTTTTTATGATATGAGCATTTTTTTAAACGTTGAAAATTTACATCTCCTACAACATTTTTAGGTACTACGACAACAAATTTGTAAATATATAATTGTTAAAAAAAATTATTAGTAGCCTTAATTACTCTGCTATTGATCAGTATCCCAAACAAAACCAGAATGCCTGTAGTTTTACCAAAAAAAATATTCAGTTCAGTTTTTTTCTAAAGAAATAAATGACTCAGATTTTTTTTTCTTATTTTTTCGTGAGTAGTCATAAACTGGCCTACTCCCTGGTTCCCGCTTGATGTTGAGTTTTGGGACACGTTGTATACGAGGTGAACAAAAAACCTGTCGAACACACGAAGGCAGGAAGTATAGTTTCAGATACTGAATCGGATAGGTTAGTTTTTTTTTTCAAAATATATATGAAAATATCCCCCTTTTTAATTATTCCTAAAGTGTCAAGATGTCTTAGATGTGTCAAGATAACTAAATTATGTCTGCATGCCATGGTAAGTTAAACCCTACTACCCTATTTTTTTTTTATGTAATCCGGTATGGGTGGCTGAGTCGAAGGGGCCAAAGCGCATTCTCCGACCAGCCAATATCACCTCCGAGAAGGTAGGTGCCATACCGGAGACTTCCCTGGATTGCTGACTATACTGGACTAGAGGAGAACACAACCGAGGCTGCTATGCGGTCATCTTACATCCAGTACGGTGGTACCAACCCAGTCGGCTAGAATTTGTGCCTACCACCTAGTAAGGGGCAAGGGAAGGGACCTACAGTTTTACACCGGCTCCGAACGGTGAAGCGGCAGGTGTAGGTATGCACATACATTTTTTCGTCAGAAAAAACTCACGCCGACCGGATTCGAACCGCGGACCTCTCGCATGAGAAGCCGATGCCCAAACCACTCGGCCACCCGCCGCCATATGTCTTAACCCACCACCACCACACCATCAATTGAATGACAAGAGAGAGAGAGAAGAGGGAAGTTTTCTGACTAAAATAATTTTTTTTACAGGAAATCCGTCGAGTCCTCAGCGCCGTTAGTGAAGATTAAAGAAGAAATGCTGGACATCGAGGAGAACAGTTTGCCGCAGGACTTGGCTCCTGATGACGAAGGTGGGTGCATTATCCGATCAACTGCCTGCACTTCAGTTCTTCTTCGCATTGAATTTAGAACTGGCGGAATTTTCGACATGTCCAAGCGGAGGTTACCTACCTATGCATGAAATTATACAATAAACAATAAACGACAAAAGACAGGTTGCCTGGCATAGATTGCCATAGGTAATAAGTTCGTCTATTGTAAAATGTTTATCGAAGTGCAACAAGGGATATTGTTAGAAGGAAGGTGTGGATCTAAGCTTGCGATGGCTTCACCGAACATATCTGGGCCCATCGGCAGTAGAGGAGGGTATTAATCGAGGCCGGGACTAGCGAGTGGCCACTCTGAATTTCCCGCGCATGCTTCACGTTTCGGCTCGCTTCAAGCCCTCGTCAGCTAGTCTGCGTTGACTAGGACGCGGGGAAACCACCAGTCCCGCTCTCGACCTCCCTCTCTCTACCTATCCATATTCTGTAGGATGCTTCCAGTGACGTTTTCGAAGCTCTCTCCATATATGAGCTTAGCGTCGATCTTGGGAGCCCTAGATTCTTGAAGAGACTGTAGAGCGACTTCGCTGGTAGTCCTCTTGCTCCGACTTCCACAGCGAAGAGATCAGTCTTGAATCCGTTTCTCACAATCCGGTCTACTAAGTTGCAGTACTTGTTAAGTTTGATGTTGTGGTCCTTCGGTATGTTACTTTCCCATAATAATATATAGTCAATATATAGCCAAATAATAGTCCATATTGATAGTTATTAGTTATTATTACACACTTTTAATTAAGGTCTTCTCTGTACAAAAGAATTTTTTTATTTATGTGAACCAACATGGGTGGCTGTGCCAAGGGAACAATGGTGCATTCGACAGAGCCAAGAACACCTCTCCTCGCGAAACCACGCTCAGTTAGGCGCCATGCCAGCAGATCTGCGGACAGCTGTCTAGCCCGTTGATACGACGCTTGAAGACACCCAGGTTAAAGGATTCGGGAAACACACTCAAGTTGGGAGACAGTTCCGCACCCTAGCGGTGCGGCAAAGAAACGATTTACAGAACCGATGGGTTCTCAAAAGCCCAATGTCAACAACAAAAGGGTGCTCAGTTTCTCTGCGGCGAGTGCTGCGAAGATAGGTTGGGTGGCAAGGAATTAGGGAAGCAATTTACTCCGTCTTAAAAAATAAAAGACTATATTCTATTCTATTCTATGTTCGCAGATGATGAGAGCGCCGCCCCGGGGTTGCGGGAGGCGCGCGAGGCGATACGCGAGAACGCGGACCGGCTGTCGCGCGTACCGGAGCACTACTTTGACAAGTTTGTAATCTGACGCGTCTACTTTGTGTCCTTTACCTTTTATAAAGTGCCTGCCTTCGGAAAGTTAAAATTCGCCCTGAGGTCTGATCTTCCGCAAAATTTAAAAACCCGTATATATGACCAGTGTGTCCTCCCGGTTATGACGTACGGGTGTGAAACGTGGACGCTGACGGTCGGTGTTGTCCAAAGGTTGAAAGTTGCCCAGCGAACAATGGAGCGAGCCATGCTGGGAATAACGCTACGTGATATGGTGCGTAACGAGGCAATCCGCCGGCGCACCAAAGTAGTCGATATTGGATACCGGGTGGCTAAGCTCAAGTGGCAATGGGCTGGGCACGTCAGCCGAAGAGACGACGACCGTTGGAGTAACCGCGTCCTACACTGGCGGCCGTGGACAGGAAAACGGAGTGTGGGAAGACCACCCGCCAGGTGGGACGACGACATCAAGTACGTCGGCGGAAAGCAGTGGTTCCGTACCGCTGAAAGCCGGGAGGACTGGAAGAAAATTGTAGAGGCGTATGTCCAGCAGTGGACGCTTACACGCTGACTGACTGACTGACTGACTGACCTTTAATAAAATCCAACGTCTGCTTTCTGTCTGTCCGTATGTCTGTCTGTCCGCTTATAACTCGAGAACCACTGAACCGATTTTAATATAGTTTACTTGTACGGATAGCTTGGTTCTTCCCATCAGTTATAGGCTACTTTTCATCACGTTAAATGGCTTATGAGGTTAGCAGAGAAGTCAAATATGAGAGCGGGCGGAGCCGCGGGCACAGCTAGTTGTTTAATAAAATTAAAAAAAAATTCATAGAAACTGACACGGTTGACTGCATCGCTTACAACATCCGTAATGTCAGCATGTAACACCGGGTGAACTTGGTGTCGTGTCAGTGCTTCCCTTCATTGCATGTCGGCTACACTGAACTGGACGGAAAGCACGAACTGTTTACATGGCCGTTTCGTGTAGCCATTTATACATTTTCGTTTCGTTTCGTTTCATAGAAGGGAAGGGAGCTACAGTTTTGCGTGGAATCCGAACCGCGGTCAGCTTCCAAACGGTTGAGCGGTCACCCATCCAAGTACTGACCGCACTCAGCTTTGCTTAACAACAGTCGACCGACCGCACTTCTGAGCTACCGAGGCTACCAGATCCAGATATGCAGATACTGTATTTGTTTAGGTGCTATGTTCATTGTATATTGGATACCGGGTGGCTAAGCTCAAGTGGCCATTGCCACTTGACCAAAGAAATGTGCGAAAATGAGAAAGTGGACTGTATTGAAAAAAATGTGAATTTGGTAGAAATAATCAAACAAAAAAAAAGGGCTACCTTGCTGTGGAGTTGGAGGTGCTTACTGGCGCCCTAGGACGCCGTTACCTGTATCCTTCCGCCGGTTGGGGGCCCCGCCGTGGAGATCGCCAGGCTAGACACTTATAGGGCACCAGTGAAGAAAACTTTGCGTAGGACAAATTTTATCTTTTAGAAAAATCGAGAAGCTTGTGCACTCATGGTGTTGTAACGAGAGAAGAGAGAATGAAGGTAGCTCACAATGATTGTGCGAAAAAGTGAAAATTACAAATATTTTTAATTAACCTGTGGAGATTATTTTCATTCTACCCACAGGGTACACTGGATAAGTTTAAGGCTACACATACGAAAACTGAACATTCCGCCCACCAAAATACATGGTATTTTACTAGGGTTCAGTACAAACGAAACACAAAAATTAATGTAAATGAAATAATAAATAAAACAAGTGAAACTCTACATGTAGATTTTGATGATAATAAGAATAACGAGAAAATGATTGATGAATGAAGTTAATCTTGTAACGGAAGTGGGCACAGCTTCACGACAGGTCGTTGCATCTGGCCTGAAGCTGTGCGAACAGTTACGACACGAGAAATCCCGTCAGAACCGGGATGTAATTGTTGAATGCGACCAACTCTCCACCGTAGCGGTGGACTAAGCTCGTCGGCGATGAGCACCATTGTTCCCATTTCCCATTTCATTCTCTGTTGCAATGAGTGTAAATACTCAACATGAAACCTTTTCCAGAAATCCTGGTGCATCCGTTGGAGCAATGACCAACGGTCCAATCGATTAATGTTACATGTACTAACATCGGGTGCGGGTACAGACGACAGAGGCTCTAAAGTCAAAAAGTGACCCGGGGTCAGTGCAGATAAGTCTGTGGGGTCCGAGCTTACCGGAGTTAGAGGACGTGAGTTTAATACTGATTCAATTTGAGTTAAAACCTTATACATTTCCTCAAACGTTAGACGTTGTGTGCCTATGACTCTAGCTAAGTGCGTTTTGACGGATTTAATTCCAGCTTCGGCAAGTCCGGAAAAATGAGGGCTTCCAGGAGGGTTGAATTTGAATTTGATATCTTGCTGCTCAGCTGCTTGAGCCATTATCGTTTTCAAGGTATTGCTAGCACCCACGAAGTTAGTGCCACGATCTGAAATGAGAAGACTGACTCTACCACGACGAGCGACCAGTCGTCGTAGAGCGGCGAGAAAGGCATCGGTAGTCAGTTCAGAAGCCAATTCAATGTGAACGGCTTTCGTGGCTGTGCACACGAACAGACAAACGTATGCTTTGTAGGATTTGGCTCCTCTGTATCGACCAAGTGAGATTGTGAACGGACCTGCGTAATCGACCGACGAAGACGAGAAAGATTTGAGCTGGTTTATACGATAAGCAGGCAGATCTCCCATGAGTGGAGGCGGTGCAAGTTTTGGATTAGCACGAAAACACTTATGACACAGTGAGATGACTGAGCGTATGGCGCGCTTGGGCGATAAAATCCAATAGTTTTGGCACAACAAATGGTGCAGCGTCTGTAATCCTGGATGACAGTGCCTTTCATGATATTCCTGAATGATCAGAAATGTCAATCGATGCTGTCGAGGTAATAGTACAGGATGCTTACTATCATAGTGTATATTCGCTCTAGTTAGGCGACCGCCCACCCTGAGGAGACCAGCTTCATCGAGAAACAACGAGAGTTTACGAAACATTTTTGGAAGTGAATTCAACTGCGATTTTGAGATTGCGATGATCTCCGTTGCGAAAGATACTTCTTGAGTGTGTTTGAGTAGGAATGTCAAAGCATTGTCTCTCTCATGAAGAGAGAGAGGTCCAATGAGTTTGCTGTCAGCATGTGATGCATTGTGAACAAAACGAAAACAATAAGCGAGAACATTAACGAGAGTGCGGAGCGACGAGAATTTATTGAGTAAATGTTGAATAAAATCAACATTCATTGACGACAAGAGGGTGCAAATTTTTTGTTCACATTCGACAGCATCTACGAAATCAGATGCGAGATCAGAATTATCAGAATTAGATGTAGGCCAGGTTTCTTCGGATTGTTGCAACCAACTGGGACCCGACCACCACAAGTGATGTTGTAGTAGAGCTTCGGGCAGCAGACCACGGGAACCGCAGTCCGCTGGGTTGTCACAAGACCTGACGTGTCTCCAATATTGAGGAGGAACCTGGTCCTGAATATGGCTGACTCGATTGCTGATGAAAGTTTTCCATTTTGATGGATATGATTTGATCCAGGTCAAAGCGACGCTGGAATCTGACCACGCATTAATATTTTCAATGCGACAGAGAGGTTCTAAAGCGGTGACTACAGCTTGTATGAGATCCGACAGGAGCAAAGCTGCACATAATTCCAGACGAGGAATTGTGATGCTTTTGAGCGGCGAAACCTTGGATTTGGCACAGACAAGGCGCACCGCGTATTCACCTTGGTCATTTTTTACTCGAAAGTAGACAACGGCACAATAGCCTCGTTCTGAGGCATCACAGAAGCCGTGAAGTTGAAAACCTTCAATGTCAGAAACTATTCTACGAGGAAGCGAGAGCGACGATAAAGATGGCAGTTCTGACAAGTATCTCTCCCACTGATGAACGATAGAAGACGGAGGAGCATCATCCCATGAGACACCCGCAGTCCAGAGCAGTTGGAGTAGGTACTTGGCGAGGAAAGTAGTAGGAGCGAGGATCCCGAGTGGATCAAACACTTTTGCAACTTCAGAGAGAAGAGTGCGCTTGGTGCATGGTCTCTCTTGGATGGATACTTTGAAGGTGAAATAGTCCATATTGGGTTGCCACTGTAGGCTAGGCACGTCAGTGGAAGAGACGACGACCGTTGGAGTAATCGAGTCCTACACTGGCGGCCGTGGACAGGAAAACGGAGTGTGGGAAGTGCACCTGCCAGGTGGGACGACGACATCAAGTGCATGTCGGCGGAAAGCAGCGGTTCCGTACCGCTGAAGGCCGGGAGGACTAGAGGAAAATTGGAGAGGCGTATGTCCAGCAGTGGACGCTTACACGCTGACTGACTGACTATGTGCATTTTGCAAATTTTTACTTAATTTTCTTTTGGCAGTTTCTTCGTGGTGAAGCCGAAACAACCGGCAAGATATAAAAGTAAGTTTTCTGTTTATATTATTACCCGACTGCGGCGAAGTCATGTTTTGGCAGCATATATAGATCGTTCACAGTTATTTTACCTCTGACACATGTCATTGTATCTTCCGCTGGGTTGGCACCACTGGCTGTCACTAGTACTGCGGTCCTAAAAAACGATTCCTTCATCGCAGGAGAGTTTTGACGCAGACGACAAACTGCACTATGGGAGTTTTCAACTAAACTTAACAAAAACGACATGCGCCGCCTCGACATTAGGTTAGGGTTAAATTATCTGTAATTTAACCCTGGTTATTTTTTTGTTAAACCACCATAATCTCTGTACTCGCATAGTGCAGTTTGTCCTCTGAGCCAAAACTCTCTCCTGCGATGAAGGACTCGTCCTAAAAAGGGTTACTTGCTATTAATATTTTACCCGTGGTAGTGGAAATTATGTATATAAGTACCTGTTGTACTTGTAGTGATAAGTCCACCTTTGCGCACTACTGCAATTTTTTTTTTTTTCGTGTACTGTTCTTCTTTCAATTTGTGTGCAATAAAGAGTTTCTATTCTATTCTAAAAATATATTCAAATATTTCGTACAGGGAAATAGTACGAACCAATCATGGCAACACAGAGCTCAGGTTAGCCAACTTGATGGCTAGAGGTAAAATAACTGTGAACGGTCTATAGCGATTCCTGGTGATGAGTATTGGGTTGGCTCTGCCTTAGGTTTTTTTTTTTCATAATTTCATTCATAACTTAAGCGTTAATTTATTTCTACCACAATGAGTTCAAAAACTGAAAGACCTGTGTCGGGGTCGGTACTTAATAAGAATAGTCCCACTGCATCTCTCCCGTGCATGTCGTAAAAGCAACTAAGAGATAAGGACAAGATGCCGTGCATAAGGGCGACAGGGTAGCCACCTCTCACCTTGACGCGGTCTTTCCATCGATTCAAGCAGTAGGTGGGCCTTCGTGCCTTACTTGCTGCTTGATAGTTATCTTGTCCTAATACTTTGCTAAACGTGGTGGTCGGTGTTGGGCTGCAATATACCAGAATACTTGCAGCACAACACCGATTACTCTTCTTACCCCGATTGTCGGGATATGGCGTGTGGTGTGTGCCATATACAGACTTTAAATTCGACAAACTTGGGCAAGGGCGACCGTTTTGAATGTCCTCCGCCGCCGCTACCCGAATTTGTGTCAAGGTCAAAGTTCAATAACTGTTGGCCCATTCCGAACTTTAATAAACTTTTACAATTATTATCTCGGTAACTGTTAGAAATAGAAACATAGTTTCTTAGCAAAAGGTTTTATTTTTTTTTTTTTTTTTTATGGAAACTGACACGGTTGGCTCCATCACCTACAACATCCGTGATGTCAGCCCATAACACCGGGTGAACTAGGTGCTATGTCAGTGCTTCCCCTCATTTCGCGCCGGCTACACTGAACTGGACGGAAAACACGAACTATTTACATAGCCGTTTCGACCGACGTTTCGCTCAGTGCGGTGGTACCAACCCGGCCGGGATAAACCCTACCACCCAGTAAGGTAAGAAGGGAAGGGACCTACAGTTTAACGTGGAATCCGAACCACGGTCAGCCTACAACGGTCGGGCGGTCACCCATCCAATAACTGACCGCACCACTGAGCTGCCGAGGCTGACGATCCCTTAGTCGACTTTTACGACATGCGACGGGGAGAGATGCAGTGGGGCTATTCTTTTTAAGTACCGACCCCACACGGTACAAAGTTCAGTTTTAAATGTATTTAGGAGAGTATATTAGTAATTTTTTATTTAATATTTAATAAAATATAAAAATATTACCCCCCTTTTTTGTAATTTTAATATGATCTATTTCTGATACAGAACATCCTCTTATACCCTTTGTCAGTTAAAAAAAAGACCTTATACACGGTGTTGCAACCCCAACCGTAAAACCCGAAAGGGGGTGATTCTGTACGTGAAATAGAACAACTTTTGTTCTACGACTTTTTAATTTGAAGAAAAAAAAAATATTTTTCCCATAAATTTTGAGAATAGGTATTAAAATTTTGTTATGGAAAAAATATATTTTATTTTTGTTTCAGATATTTTTTTTTGCCGCATAAGTTATTTAGTTTCACATATAGAACCGCCCCCTGATGTCAGTTAAAAATATTACGGGGGCAATTGCAACACTGTGTATACATTCAATTGTCTAGCGGCGGGTGGCCGAATGGTTTGGGCATCGGCTTCTCATGCGGGAGGTCTGAGGTTCGAATCCGTCGGCGTGTACCAATGAGTTTTTTCTGACGAAAAAATTTACGTGCATACCTACACCTGCTGCTTCACCGTTCGGAACCGGTGTAAAACTGTAGGTCCCTTCCCTTGCCCCTTACTAGGTGGTAGGCTCAAATTGTAGCCGACTGGGTTGGTACCACCTTACTGGATGTAAGATGGCCGCATAGCAACCTCGGTTGTGTTCTCCTCTAGTCCAGTATAGCCAGCAATCCAGGGAAGTCTCCGGTATGGCACCTACCTTCTCGGAGGTGACATTGGCTAGTCAGAGCATGTGCTTTAGCCCCTCTGACTCAGCCACCCATACCGGATTACATAAAAATAAAAAAAATTGTATACACGGTGTTGCAATATACGTGCTACAGTGGATACGGTTGAACTTGCAGTGCCGCGGACGCTGTACAGCGTGCAGCAGAGTACAGCGGCGACGCCTGCGCGACTCAAGAAGGAGAGCAGACAGCCGGCGGAGGCGCGCGCGACGCACGC
Source organism: Nematopogon swammerdamellus (assembly GCA_946902875.1). Taxonomy (NCBI): domain Eukaryota; kingdom Metazoa; phylum Arthropoda; class Insecta; order Lepidoptera; family Adelidae; genus Nematopogon; species Nematopogon swammerdamellus. The sequence continues at coordinate 20,966,884 of OX336352.1, forward strand.
GGAGCGACCTCGCCGCGACACCAAGCCCGTCAACTATCGAGATCTCACCTCGTTGTTCATCGAAGAGAGTAAGTCTCATTTTTAAAACAAAACAGCTTTACTCACGGTTCTTCCGAGCTATGTGGCTCGACGTTTCGGGCCAAGCGTATGGCCCATCCTCATGAGCACTCTGCCTAGTGCGACGGTTGGCAGAGAACCGAAACGTCGAGCCACATAGCTCGTGAAGAACCGTGAGTAAAGATGTTTTGTTTTAAAAAATAATGTCTAACAACCACGGTAATTTAAAAACCCATAAGAGTAAGTCTAATTTTTCTCACTTGTCTTTATATTGGCTTTTCGTTTTTTGTACTGTGTGGAGCCGGTAGCCCCACTGTATCTCACCCCGTGCATGTCGTAAAAGGCGACTGAGGAATAAGGACAAGATGCCGTGCTAAAGGGCGACAGGCTCGCCTCCTCTCACCTTGGAACGGTACTTCCACCGAATCATGCAGAAGGTGGGTCGTCGTGCCTTACTTGCTGCTTGATCGATTGAATCTTGTTCGAATACTTTGCGAAACGTGGAAAAAAGTAAAAATATACGAAATTAACAGTACAGTGCGACAAGGCTTGAAATGAACGTGCTGACAGCCACAGTGTTGCCGTCTCTCGTTTCACCCGTTCACGCGTACGCTAGTATTCTTCTTGGTCTGTGGTGTTGTTAGCAGAAATCGAAGTCTATCTGTTATTTTATTAGTGAGCAAGTCTTTTATAAATTCAATACATAAAAAAAAAAATAAGTACCTACCTACCTTATAGGTACTACACCTACATACATTTTCTTTTGCAGCGATATTTTCCCCTAGTGTAAGGACATTTTCAAAATTGACAACCCTAACGCTGCAGCAGCGCCCTCGCAGAAACGTCATCCGCGGTCATTTCAAGCCTTGTCGCACTATAAATCATAAAATAGATAACTGTCAACTTTCACATTTCAGGTCCGCCGCAAGTCCGAAAGAGAAAATCCGACATCAAACCCGATCTCCTGATCAAGCTCGCGAAAGATGAAAAGCCGCTCGACGCTCCCAAATCAAAAGCGACTAAGCCCGCCGACGCTTCATCAAGTACTAACACTGCCAACACACTCGACTCGAGACACAAGTCGGCCGACAGTTCTGTCGTACAGACTCCACCGCTACGACTGAAGCTCAGTAAATCTGGCGGCTTTCTTGGCGAAGGAGATAAGATGGCGGACGGAGAGGAGACGGTGACGTCGAGAGGCCGAAAGGGTTTTCGCAAACCTTCGTATTACGTCTCGAAGTGTCCCATCAAATTCGGCACGGAACAGTGTTACACTTGCTTTAAGGTAAATCGCAGATCAGGTCCTTCTTTTTTCTTTTTTTTTTTATGGAAACTGTGGCTACATCAATTACAACATCCGTGATGTGAACATACCGTGTGGGGCCGGTACTTTAAAGGAATAGCCCCACTGCATCTCTCCCCGTGTGTGTGTCGTAGAAGGCGACTAAGGGATATGACTCCCTTCTTATATTACTAGGTGGTTGGGTTTAACCCGCCCGGGTTGGTACCACCGCACTGAATGAAAGGTCGGTCGAAACGGCTATGTAAATAGTTTGTGTTTTCCGTCCAGTTCAGTGTAGCCGGCACGAACGAAAGGAAGCACTGACGTGGCACCAAGTTCCACCGGTGTTATGGGCTGACATCACGGATGTCGTAGGTGATGTAGCCAACCGTGTCAGGTTTCATAAAAGTGCCTGTATTTGTCTCAGTGCTTCAGTTTGGCCGTGTCCTTATGCTAGTCAGTTAAGTCCAGCAGAAGAGCTGTCATTACTAAACACATATTTATCATTCCAGCTGTTTCCGACATACGAGCAGTTGGTCCAGCACTGCCGTGAACATTTCAACACGGAGAACGCGAGGAGGATCACCAAATGCCCCTTCTGTAGCTACGAGGGCAAGCCGGGCCGCAAGGGACTCTGGAGACACGTCCGCGAGGAACATAACCTCGATCTGAAGGTACCCTCGTCGGAATTCCACGTACAGATCGACGCGCAGACGAACGAGACCAAGTATATAGCCGGTCTGGGCAAGAAGAACTATAGGAAAGCTAAAAAAAACAAGAATGTATACGAAAGTGTGGATAAAATTGAGATTGGAATAGTGCCGACAGTGAAATCTTTGAATCACATGAAGGCTAAGGAGCTGGATAAGAAGAATAAGATGAACAAAATGCAAACGGTGCAAAAAAGGAAGCTAGTAAGAAAGGGCGACGCGTGGGTGATAGAAAATGAAGTGATACCGGTAACAGTGTCAAGTTTGGCAGAAGGCACAGAAAAGTCTGTCAAGGATCTCACCAAGAGCCGGAATAAGGATAAGGAGGATTTGACAGATGATCCGTATTTGGAGAAATTGATTAAGCTGTCTAAAAAAGCAAAGGCTATGGGAAAAACAGTTTTATTCCCTTGCGATAAGTGCGATAAAGTATGCCAGGCACTGTGCGGACTTAGACTGCATAGAAGGATCCATAATAGTAAAGCGAAGCCGTTTAAACCGAAAATTTGGAAGAATGGTATCAATAAAAAATCTGAAATTGTAGAACAAGTACTGAATGAAGTACCTAAAGACGTAACAGAAAGAATAGATAAATTAAAAGTGAGGGAAAGGCTAGAAAAGGCAAAGCCAATCTTGGCCAAACGATATCAGTGTGATGAGAAACTTAAGAAGTTTTTTGAAGAAAACGTAACAGGAAAAGATGTCGATTTTGAACATTTTCTCAAAGCTTATCGTAAAGTTGCAAATAAAAAAGTTGAAGATTTGCAAGAGGTAAATGCTTGGGGTGTTGAATCTGTGCGTAGCGATGAAATCAACAAACCAATTGAAGATAATACTAAAAAAAATAAAACTATACCGAAACCAAAAATAACTGCAATTGAATATCGGAAAAGAATGGTCAGACGTCGAAATGAAATGAGACAAAAATGTAGAGAAAATCTTTTAAAACAAAAATTACAAGTTGTTATTAATAATAAAACTCTTTCCAATAACTCCCAGAGATGTGATGAAACCAATTCTATAAATAATAGTACAAATTCAAATGATAGCAATGCGAAGGAATTACCTTCCAGTGATGAAATGTGCAATAATAAAGACATAAGAGAAATTGATCATAAAAATACAAATGATGAAATGGATGGCATTAAAAACTTACCACGAAATGTAACAGATGATAGAAATGTATCACATGATTCTAATATTAGTAATAAGAATTCAAAACATGTTAATGATGATAAATCACAAGATACTGAGAAAAACACCTCAGATAAAATAAAAGATTATGCTACAGTATCACAAACTAAAACGAATGATGATACAAACACATTACAAGGCGAAATCAGTGATAGATTAGAGGATAAGATTGTAGATTATGAAATAACATCACAAAATGATACGGACGATGATAAAAACACACCGGATGAAAGCGACACACTGCAAGATGAAATGGATAACATTATGAAACTGATCACAGAGCCCACTGGAGTGAGATTTGAAGAAGTTAACATATCAACGATGAATTTGAATTTTAACACAAACAAGACGAATGTTGACAAAGGTAATGAGATTAAAATAGTTAATGTAGAGAGTTTGAAATAGTTAGAGAGGATTTTTAGGAATTGAATGTTTTATTTCTGTTAGAGAATGTTAAATTAACATTTTTATTTTTTTTTCAAAAGTGTGTAATTTTAGTCAACATTTATGGCTAGAACGATAAAAAAGGTATGGAACCCGAACCCTATCCTCGCCAGCGTAACACAATATACTGTTTTTGAATAAACTGAGGCTCGTTTTTCGTCGATTGCTTTATAGCATTATATTTGTATGAAATGAAAAATTTCAAAATAATTAACTCTATAACACACAAATATTTCATTACTGGGCACACACAAAACGAAGCTGAGAGCGTCCATTCCATGATTGAAAAAAACGTCAGGAAAAGTTTAAAATGTGGTAAAATTTATGTTTCGCCCCATTATGTCGAAATAATAAAAAATTGCTAAAAAATACCTGTGAACGTTATGTTGTCAATGAATTTTATCACAAAGACTTTATCTCATTGAAAAAAACTGACAGATTCGTTGGCAGTGACTCTAAATAAGGTTAAAATAACATAATTCAAAGCCTTTAAAATAGCCAAAGAAAATTCAAACACACTTTATTACAAGACGTCTTACAAGGATCTAAATTATTCAGAAACACAGATGACGAAAAAGAGAAGCACGCTCTTGCCTCAGTTGCAACCTGCATATAAGACGAAAGTTGACAAGCCACATTCCTCAATTTTATGCACCTTTTATGAGAATCAAGATGTTATTAACATGATTGTTAAGGTTATAATGTAAGATGTATGGCAAGATGGACAAGAAGTTAAAAAAATTTAACATTTTTAGTTGGTTTTTAGTTCTAAATTGGTAGAATGGACAAATATAATTCATAGATAATTTGACAGATATCCAAAATTTACATTCGTGTCTTCTACACCCAACATTTGTGTCTTTTCAACGTGAGAATTTTGCTAAGTTTCATATTTTTGGCCAATAAAGAGAGTATTATTTATGCACCTTTTTATGAGAATCTTTGGTCCTAAAGTTATATACATAAGACCATGTCTATATAAGAAAACAATTTAAACTAACATTTCACACGTTTTTATGTGCTTCCACTGCTGTATTTTTAAGATGTTATTAACTTGATTGTTAAGGTTACAATGTAAGATGTATGGCAAGATAGATAAGAAGTTAAAAAAATATAACATTTTTAGTTGGTTTTTAGTTCTAAATTGGAAGAATGAACAATGATGATTCATAAATAATTTGACAGTTATCCTAAATTTACTTTCGTGTCTTCTACATCCAACATTTGTGTCTTTAAACGTGAGAATTTTGCTAAGTTTCATATTTTTGGTCAATAAAGTGAGTATTAATTGAAATAATAATTACATTTATTTCAAAAATACTGTCACAACTCAAACTTTTCAGGCTAATCTTTGCTGAAAACTTCATTTGGATTTTGCTTTTAAATAGACAAAATTATTGCGAATACGATGATATATAACACTTATTAGTTTCACTAAAAGGATAAGATATAATTAACAAAATTAATTTTTTTTTACATTGCATTAGTTTTTTGGCTCTAAATTTACATTTTTGAGTTAAGCCCCTATTTTAGCCGGGGTGCGATATAAGTAAAAGCATACTTGTTTCATTGGACGGTCGCGCGCTGGCCCGTCAGTCTGTCATCGGCCGCGTTCGCAAAAACCTGTTTAAAATTGCCGCATGCTCTGTGTTTACGTGTAAAAACACTACAGCTAAGTTTAGTGTGCACAATAGTGCAATATATTATCATCGGTAAGAACACTCCGCTCCCCGCAACTCGGCGACGCTAGTTCTCATACAAGCATTTGACAGTCCGGCGTCCATAGCTTTTTTATCGTTCTAGGTTCATGGGTTCAATGCTGGACATACGTTGAATTTTTCTCCAGAATAATTACAGGATTTTTTTTTCTGTTTCAAATATGTTAATTTAAAAATATTTTTAGAATGTGTTTAGAATTTAAAATACTGTTATTTCCGTTTTGAAATGCGTATTTTTACACACAGTTTATGTACTGAGAATATTAGAAATTCGAATACTTACTGGTGTTTCTGTATTCTGTTTTGGAATGGTGTTATTAATGTGATTTCTTTTTAGAATTTACAGTAACAACATTGCAATACTTACTGTTTTTTTTTTTATTATTTAATAAACAATTTTATTAGGTAATTTTTTATTCTATAAGAATATGTGCATTAATAGTATACTTGTTTTAGCATTCATATGTATAAAATCACAATTAAATATTAAATACTGTTATAACATGTCCTTTACAATTGTTAATATACACCTGACGCTGACTAGGAACACTTAAAACTGTCGATCCCTTTCCTTCTTACCTTAGGTAGGGTTTATCCCGCCCGGGTTGCTACCACCGCACTAAACGTCGGTCGAAACGGCTATGTACAACGAGTACAACATTGTTAATTATATTTTATGATAAACATATATTATTTTGTGTTAAGACTACAAATATAGATAGGTAGAAATTCTTCAATGCACACACAACAATAACAAACAGGAAGAAGAAACGAACTGGTTAACAAAGAAAACATCAATAGGATGATTTCGGAGGAGCTGTTTACCGCGATTCCGCCGTCCCCATTCCACCTCCGCACTACGCGTTCTGGGCAGGGGATGCACCCCTAATTCCCTATGGCACAACTAGTTGTGACACTCAGTTGATATGAATTTTATTGTTGTGTCATGGGGAATAAATTGGCAAATGAATTCCCTATGGCACAACTAGTTGTGACACTCAGTTGATATGAATTTTATTGTTGTGTCATGGGGAATAAATTGGCAAATGAATTCCCTATGGCACAACTAGTTGTGACACTCAGTTGATATGAATTTTATTGTTGTGTCATGGGGAATAAATTAGCAAATGAATTCCCTATGGCACAACTAGTTGTGACACTCAGTTGATATGAATTTTATTGTTGTGTCATGGGGAATAAATTGGCAAATGAATTCCCTATGGCACAACTAGTTGTGCCACTCAGTTGGTCCACGGTGAATTCCTCATTCAATCGAGCTACCACGGATTAGGTTCTGTAGGTCTTTTATTCACAGAACCAGGAGAATGTGGAACGCACTCTCTGCCCATCTATTTCCTCCCAAGTACAGCCTGGGAGTTTTCAAAAGGGGCGTGAAAAGGCTCCTGTCTGGCATGGCATTCGCAAGCCCCGTGCATAACAGAATGTTCATGGGCATCGTTAGACAGCTACTTGTAGGTGAAACGATGCCACATGTCGCGCTTTCCATAAAAATAAATTATTATCATTGTCAAAAAAAAAACAAAAAAATTAAGCAGTTCAAAATAAATTTACAATAATAACAGACAAAGGACGTACCGTGTGGGCCCGGTACTTAAAAAGAATAGCCCCACTGCATCTCTCCCCATGCATATCGTAAAAGGTGACTAAGGGATAAGGACAAGATGCCGTGCTAAAGGGCGACGGGATCGCCACCTCTCACCTTGGCACGGTACTTCCACCGAGTCATGCATCAGGTGTGTCTTGGCATCGATTGAATCTTGTTCGAATACTTTGCGAAACGTTGCGGTCGGTGTTGTGCTGTAAATTTACCAGAGTTCTTGTTGCACAACACCGATTACTCTGCTTACCCCGATTGTCGGGATTCAGCGTGCGTGATATGTATGTACAAAGGACATACAATTAAATGCGTAGTACCGGTAACCGACGAGCATGCATGAAGTACATTATGAGAGTGGAAGAGTCGGCGGAGGTGTTCTTTATTCTTTATTCATCATTCGTACGGTAGTACACTACGCTTGAATTTGTCCTGTTTAGTTTTTACAATCCGGTTCGATTACACCCACAAAGAAGAGCCGGCATGAAACTTCGCAGGGTTCTTTATTTAACGTCTTCAATTACAATACATTGTGACTAGCTACACAATAGACACCGCTTACAGTGTTAAAATACAGTTTGAGAGCTAGAATAACTATAATTTAAAGCTTGATAATTCTGACCACATAAAATCAAAAGTAATAAGTGTGTCAGGATCGTGGGGTGCAAAGATCCGTTGTCTCTGTCTACCCCACAGGGAAACAGATGTGACGCTATGTATGTGTGTATACGCTTAGTATTATCACTTGTCGCCTTTTACGACGTGCACGGGGAGAGATGCAGTGGGGCCATTACCCGGTTCTCAGAATGTATTAAATTAATATTTAAATGTGTGTTTAAGTTTGCTGGAAGTGCAAGTTTATTTTATTTTTTCGTTTAATAAACAAATTAAGAACTTTTTATTCGTTTTATTGACCCTTCTCCATGAAAATCCTGCCTGATCTTAATTAATCAAGCTATATTTCATACATAATTTTACGTAAAAATATGTAAGTTTTTGTTTTTACTTTTATGGAAACTGACACGGGTGGCTACATCACCTACAACATCCGTGATGTCAGCCCATAACACCGCGGTGAACTAGGAGCCATGTCAATGCAATGCAGTTCGGTCTTGTCGGCTACACTGAACTGGACGGAAAACACGAACTATTTAAATAGCCGTTTCAACCGACCTTTCATTCTGTACCAACCCGGGCGGGTCAAACCCTACCACCAGTCACTCTTCTAAATACGAATATCGGAGGTAGAAATAAAAGTTATAATTTTTTTATGTTTTATTATTTCATTCAACTTGACACAAAGAAAAAACAACCTTACAACCTAATTTTTACATTTTGGTTCTTTTCACACATAACTTCTCGACAGTACAAAAATACAAGAATCCATATTTTCTCTGGCCTCTTAGAAATACATACCTACATAACATCGCCCCTTTCTCCCAACGGGGTAGGCACATACAACAATCTTCACGTGCCAATGTAATGAAGTGAGATGCCTCTTCCGCATTTTTTTTAAATTTGTAAGAAATAATAAGAACCATCCCAATTAAACCAGCTTTCTAATAAAAGCGTTAAATCTGGCGGAATGTTATAACGTAAATATGACAAATCTGAGCGCAGTGTACAGCCAATAGATGCTAAATAAACAATAAACAATAAAAAAACCCGCATCTAAATCGGTCCATCAGCTTGGGAGCTACGATGCCACAGACACACCCATACACACACACACATACGACCTATATGTCGCAAGTACCTTAAAATGTACATAATAATAATTGAAGAGGCAGTGTTAATAATGTCGCAACTTTTTTTTTTTAATTTGCATTTGTACATAAAACATTTTAAGGGCACGCTTGGCTCCCATACGAACATAATCGAACTATCACTTCAAAACTACTGATCTATTATTTATTTATTTATTTATTTGATGAACGAACAGCCTAAGCTGATGTGTTCATGTCTAAGTTCACTGGTGCTTTATTATTTAGATGTTAGTTTACTTTGGTGTTTTTTTTTAGGAATTTGTCGAGCCTGTTTTTAAAGGAATTGGTGGTGATGTCGTACAAGCACCCTTGTACGACATCTTCAGGCAGTTTGTTCCACATTTCCACTGCTCTATTTAACAGGAAGTTTCGTCTCGGATTTGTTGAGCTGACAGTGACATTCAGCTTCAAGCTATGGCCTCGGAGATGACTATTTGTATTTCTAGTAAAGAGGTTCTCCAGTTCTGGACAATCATAATGCTGATTGAGAATCTTGTATGTTTCTATGAGGTCACCCCTTTCTCTACGTTGCTCCAATGTTGTCAGGTTGAGGATTTTTAGTCTTTCCTCGTATGGTTTCCTCTTCAGTGATTTTGGTATCTTGGTCGCCCTTTTTTTGAATTCTTTCTAGGAGAGTAATATCTTTGACGAAGTAAGGATTCCATATGTGAGATTTGTAAATTTTGATTAATGTCTCTACAGTCAGTCATGGTCTCTATATGATTTGCCCATTTTAGATCTTCTGAGATAGTTATTCCAAGATCTTTCTGAGCCTGTGTAGGAACTATTATGTCTGTTCCGATTATGAATTCCGAAGTGGATTATGGGAAAAACAACCAAACTGCACTGACACAAATATCTTATTTTCCTATAAAATTTATTGGTCATTGTGTAACTTATGCTGAAAGACCTTTAATTGCTCTTATCGAAATAATATAGTAATTTAAAAAATGTCATGTATGCCCATTTTACAAAGTTTTTTCTCTCTCCTGGAAAGTTTGTCGAAAGTGACAATGGTTGTTTTTCCAAATGTCTCCTCAATTGGTGTTGTACTACAAGAGCTCCTACGGAGATAGCAACCGCCTTGTTTAGCAAAATATTACTACAAATAATATTATCACGCAGGAAGTGTGGCGGAAGGGCAGTTACATACTGCAACAATAGTGGAAGCACGGTGCCAAGGTGAGAGGTGGATAGCCTGCCACCTTTTAGCACGTCGGTACGGAATGGCAATACATTAAATTCATCCAAATACAGACTTAAGGCAAAACATCACATTATATTATCCTAACTATAGCCATATTTCAATAGATATAGCTATAATTTATATGCTTATAGTTACGTAAAGATTCAAGGTATAAGGCCTTAAACCTAGAAATGCAGAATGATTGGCTAACAGTGGGTGACTTCTGCATCCCTCCTGCATTGAAGTGGAAATCCATAATATACAACTGGTCCCCTGAGCTGCTTAAGTTCTACTTAAATGCATTCCAGCTTACTCTCCCCGACCCGAGTAACCTAGTTAGATGGGGGAAATCTACAAATAGACTGCCCGTCATGTAAGGAGTTCGTAGGCACGGCCAAACATTTGTTATGCGGATGCAAAATACTACTTGAGCGAGGCCAGTATTCCTACCGTCATGATAAAGTCCTCCAAATCATCAGAGAGGCCATCAACCTGTCAATTGCACGGACCAGGAAAGGGCAAACCAGTAGCGGCTTCCAGAAGGTCAACTTCGTCAAACCTGGAGCAAATAAGCTGCCCAAAGATAGGACTAAACCTTCTTCAATTTTGGGAGCAGCAAAGGATTGGGAATTGTTGATGGACACACATGAGAAGCATTACCAAATGCCTTCGGAAATCTGTACCACAGCATTAAGACCGGATATACTCATATTCTCAAAAGCGACAAAGCATGTAGTACTTGTTGAACTTACAGTTCCATGGGAAAGTAACATACCGAAGGACCACAACATCAAACTTAACAAGTACTGCAACTTAGTAGACCGGATTGTGAGAAACGGATTCAAGACTGATCTCTTCGCTGTGGAAGTCGGAGCAAGAGGACTACCAGCGAAGTCGCTCTACAGTCTCTTCAAGAATCTAGGGCTCCCAAGATCGACGCTAAGCTCATATATGGAGAGAGCTTCGAAAACGTCACTGGAAGCATCCTACAGAATATGGATAGGTAGAGAGAGGGAGGTCGAGAGCGGGACTGGTGGTTTCCCCGCGTCCTAGTCAACGCAGACTAGCTGACGAGGGCTTGACGCGAGCCGAAACGTGAAGCATGCGCGGGAAATTTAGAGTGGCCACTCGCTAGTCCCCGCCTCGATTAACACCCTTCTCTACTGCCGATGTGCACATGAGAAGCATGACCAGATGCCTTCTGAAATCTGTACCACAATATTAAGACCGGATATACTCATATTCACAAAAGCGACAAAGCATATGTAGTACTTGTTGAACTTACAGTTCCATGGGAAAGCAACATACCGAAGGACCACAACATCAAACCTAACAAGTACTGCAACCTAGTAGACCGGATTGTGAGAAACGGATTGTGAGAAACAGATTCAAGACTGATCTTTTCGCTGTGGAAGTCGGAGCAAGAGGACTACCAGCGAATTCGTCCACAGTCTCTCCAAGAATCTAGGGCTGCCAAGATATAGATAGCTGCTAAGCTCATACATGGAGAGAGCTTCGAAAACGTCACTGGAAGCATCCTACAGAATATGGATAGGTAGAGAGAGGGAGGTCGAGAGCGGGACTGGTGTTTCCCCGCGTCCTAGTCAACGCAGACTAGCTGACGAGGGCTTGACGCGAGCCGAAACGTGAAGCATGCGCGGGAAATTTAGAGTGGCCACTCGCTAGTCCCGGCCTCGATTAATACCCTCCTCTACTGCCGATGGGCCCGGATATGTTCGGTGAAGCCATCGCAAGCTTAGATCCACACCTTCTGATGGATTATTGTAATATAATCTTGTAAATTCTCTGAAAAATAAGTGGGTGAAAAGTCGTAAAAACGTTCGAAAATGCATTTGCTAGATTCGTTACAAATACGCCCATAGAAAAAACGCTCGTGCACGGCAACAGCCTAAAATTTAGAATGTTCAAAGATAGTTCAGTGAAAAACCATTTATTCTGTAAGCATTTAAATTTATTTAGGTGATTCTTAGTCTTATTGACTCTAAGCTCAATGGAGCATTTTTCGTATCAGATGCATTTGTAAAAAATGGCGAGGGAAATAGCAAAGGCATTTTGGAACGATTTTACCACATTTCAACCACATATTTTTAAGGGAATTTATATGATTAAATTAAAAATAATGTATTCACATTATACCTTGAATCTTTACCTAACTATAGGCATATAAATTATAGTTAAATCACTTGAAATATGGCTATGGTTAGGGAAATACGATGTGTTTTTGCCTAGTACCCCCCTTAAACCTAGATTTTTCTACAATAATTTATGTCTAGCTGGGTCTTTCGGGCCCCTAACTCTCACACCTTTAAATCATCATAGTAATGCATGTTTCGAGGCCAAAACTTCCACACAAGTTTCTGCGAAGTTTTTAAACTAACCATCTATGGTAGGCTAATAAATACGCATTTTCTTCATGATGTACTAGCACCATTTCATCTTTATTTTCGCCACACGCTGGTGTTTCAGTCTCAACGCTTTGGTTGCGACAACCAACCGGGTCTATGACCCCACAGAACTTAAAAACCGCACCACAAGACACATCAGTCACCTGTCATTACTGCGACGGCAATTTATCAAGCTAAAACTATACATAAATTCTATACTGTGCAAATGTTTTGTATGAGAATTTGGTCACACACTGGTCTTAATCGCAATCGATTTTTTTTTAATGTAATCCGGTATGTGTGGCTGAGTCGGAGGGGCCAAAGCACACGCTCTTACCAGCCAATATCACCTCCGAGAAGGTAGGTGCCATACCGGAGACTTCCCTAAATTGCTGGCTGGACTAGAGAACACAACCGAGGCTGCTATGCGGCCATCTTACATCCAGTACGGTGGTACCAACCCAGTCGCCTACAATTTGAGCCTACCACCTAGTAAGGCGGAAGGGAAGGGACCTACAGTTTGAACGGTGAAGCAGCAGGTGTTGGTATGCACGTATATTTTTTCGCCAGAAAAAACTCACTGGTACACGTCGACCGGATTCTAACCTCGAACCTCTCGCATGAGAAGTCAATGCCCACACCACTCGGCCACCCCCCGCTCTTATCTCGATTGTATACCATCTCCCTCCTATGCCTTTTTATTTACTAACATGCAATAAATTGTTTATACGTTAATTGACTCATGGAGTGTGAAAGCGACCGAGAAGAGTGCTCCACTTCATGAAAGAGCTCAGGTGGCTGGAGTAGCACTACTCGAGCGCCAACGTACAACGGACCGTCTTGAGGTCTCAGTGCGGAGAATGGCCCGCCCGCCTTCCCAAGAGGCTGGGCAGCAAACAAACAAACAAAACAAACGTTAATTGACAAACTAAACACAACACTCTACGTGTCATGCTTGATGTGTGCGTTCAAAAGAACCCAATTTACGTGCTCGATTCAAGCAGCTCAACAGCCCCCGAACCAACGCACAAAAGCAAACGTTAGCCATCCGCCATGTGGTCTAAAGCCATATGCAAATTCTTCGATATATCCGAGGGGAACGCGCTATCACATTTCGGACAAATATGCTTATTTGCCAATTGGACCGTCATCAGCGAGCCCTGATCTTCTTCGCCGTTAGGCAAGTAGGGCTTCACTTCGGCGCTGGTGCTGTTCGACTCCTCGGAAGACGCGTTACCGTTGGAATTCTTCGTCGCCGTGCTCTCCGCATCTATATTTTCTTCCAAGTATTCAACGTTTTCGTACTGCTCATTGCTAGCTATGTCGTTCGCATCATTGTGAACTTCTTCAGAAGAGCTGTCCTTGGATTCTTCAGTCGTCTCAATGCCTGCGCTTTTCTCACAGCTCTCTATACTCGCGCCCGGTCGCACTTCCACAATTTTGAAAGTACGCTTTTTGCAATTTTTGTGTAATAGTTTATGATTGAACAGTGACACTTGCGAGAAGGGTAGCCCGCAACCATCACACATTCTAATATGTTTCGGATCCATCTGTTCCATCTGTTTGTGTCTATACATTATGTGGATCGAAGCCGTTTTACGTTTTAAGAGAACTATGTTGCATACGACGCATTTGTATAAAACATTTTTACTGTTAGACTTTGCGGTGGATTTACGTCTTGGTAAGCCGACGGGAGTTTTGGATTTAAGTTTTGGTATGCCGACGGGAGTTTCCGTCGCCTGTCTCATCGGTTTTTGCTTTTCACTACCGTTTGGTTTCACGTCGATAACTGTGAAGTCTTCCAGTTTGAGTTTGAGCTGCTTGTGATGATAAGCAACGTGTTTGGTAAAAGAGTTTTTCCTGAAAGCGATGCGGCACAATCCACACTCGACCACCCTAGTTAAATTGTGATTCTTTTGCGACATGTGAGTCTGCATCATCTTAGCGGTGAGGTAGTGTACGTGGCATATGGAACACTTGTACAGTGCATGTTCTTTCCTATCCGGTGCGCTCGATTGCGGATTCAACTTCAACGGAGTAAATTCTTGAATATCAAAAGTGCACTGCTTACAATTCGTCCGAAGATGCGTCCGCATGCTCTGTCTTAGAAATGTCAATTGGCAGTCTTTGCACTTTATTAAGTCGTATTTACTGATGTACTTGTAGCACGTGCGCATGTGATCGCGCTGCGAGCGTGCGTTCAAGCAGTGCGTGCCGCAATCTGAGCATTTGTAAAGCTTGCAACGCGTCTTTTCAATCGGTTCTACCATAGGTGACAATTTGACGATGCGAAAATCTTTCGCGTTGTAATTGTTTTGCACGTGATGCAGCTCGCGGTGTTTCGCAAACGACTTAGCGCTAAACGACAAGTTGCAATAGCTGCATGTGACCCTACGATAAGACATCTTAAATTTTTCGTGGTCGTGCATAATGTGCTTGGCGAGCGTGCTACGCACCAGGTAGTGCAATTTACACGCTGTGCAGTAGTACAGTGTCACCGGCTTCTTATTCACCTCACCTTTAGTTTGGACTTCTATATTTCTTTGAACAATTTCATCTCGTCTCTTGTTTGCTTGCATATTTGTTAGGGTGTGTACTTTTAATTCTCCGACTACCCTCATCTTTCCGCTCGATATAGTTTCAATATTGAAGTGTCGATGAGCTTCTTTATGATGGTATGATTGATGTTTGAACAGGGATTTACTAGTGAAACTGAGACCGCACTTCGAGCAGTCGGCTCCACGTCGCATCTTCGCCGTCGATGCGAAACCTCGCAAGTGAAGGACATAGTGCCTGCACGCTATCTTTTTAACCAAAAAGTGCAAATGGCAAGCCGCACACTTGTACAGCTTGGGGTTTCTGGAATCGATGGCTGCGGGTCGCTTTTGCACATCAGACTGGTTGTTTTCAACATTTTTACAGAACCAGAATATTCTAAAACCTCTAGCTGTGAGACTGGGGTATTGCGCGTGGTAATCCTCGTGCGAATCGACAGACTTCTTATGAACGCTAATTCCGCACGTGCAGCAAGTGCTAGAAACGGAGCGACAGTACCTCTCTTGGACGGTATGTTCGTACGCGGCGACTTTATCGCTGCAGAAGCTCTTGCAATTGATGCATTGATATATCGTGTGCTGCTCCGGGCCCTCTTGTTTCAGTTTGTACGTCACTCTGTCCGCCGTGAAAGCGTTCTTGTAAAACTGCCACCAAACGGTCCTGTAGTACGAGGGTCGAAAGACTATGACCTCGAAGTTGGTCCGATTGAGGCCGGGCCTCGTAAAGTGTTGCTCCTTGTGCCGCTTGAAGCTCGGGCTGTCGAAGTTGAGATCGCACACGTGGCACATGAAGGCGCTCACTTCGAACGCGGCGCTCCGATGATCCTCGCAGTGTTTCATTATTTCGTCGTACGAGTCCACGAGGACCTTACACTCGTCGCACTGGTAGAGTTCAGTCCAAAGCTGATCCATGCTGTTGTATTTACTCATCATTTTCGTGATTTGACTGTCGTCTATTTCTTCTTCAATTCTCGCTACCGCCTTTACGGTTCTTTCTTCATCTGCCCGCGTGATCTTAGCGACTTTCTCAGCTTCACTGCATCCGTAGTACGGCAAATGCAAATGGTAAACGTTCGTCGCAAATGTCATTCGGCAAGTTTGACAAGTTATCTTCGGACTCGTATCCTTCTCACATAATCTGAACTTGCCGTGAGCGCTGTTTGCTGTTTCCGCGCGCAAGCCGCATTTACTGCAACTAGGAAACGAACACAGCTCCTTCTTGACCGGTTTAAAATCGGACAGTCTCAGTATCCTGAAGTTGTCAATGGTCAGAGGTACAGGGCTCTGCTCGTGTAGAGCTTCGTGGACCACGATCGACGCTTCGCTAAAGATGAGACCGCACTTGAGGCAAACCACTCGCTTGATACGCGAGCAGTCAAGCTTATTGTGCCTGCTGAGCTGCGTGACTTGGCGCAGGTGCAGCTTGCACTTGCCGCATCTAACGTACGTCATCACGATCGGTTTCTTTGCGGAGTCCGCCTTTTCATCTGTCCGCTGTTGCCGGGCTTCGTTGTCAGTGCGTTCTTCTTCAGTCGTTTCGATCGCGCTCTTCGCTTGCGCCTTATGAAACTTTAAATGCCACAAATATGTCTTCTCGACGAACGCGACATCGCACACTTCGCACTTAATTCCGGAATTTTTGCATTCATTGTCGGGGCACAAGTACATCTCTTTATGCGCTCTCAGTCCGCACCGACAAATGTGAAGTTTGTTCATGGCCATCTTCAAATTTGACGCTATGGGTTTCCTATTTGATGACATGATGGAGAAATCGTGCAGAGTAAGATGGATACCTCTCTCCTTGTGTAACCTCATGTGAGGAGTCAGTGAACGTTGAGAAAATGTAAGACCGCAGTATTGGCATACTGCAAACTTCCTATTCTTACATTTGATTCCTAACCTCTTGTGTTTAATAATGCCCGTACCCGGAAAGTGATGTTTACAATTCTCGCATTGGATTAATGTATAACCGTTGGCGCTGTTTGCAGTGGCGGATGTTTTAATTGGTTTTTCCTCGCGAGATCTAACTGGAGATAATTTCCTCTTGACGGCTCTCATTTGAGGTGGGAAGTGGCTGAATCGAATGACGATGTAGTCTTTACGACTTAAATTGTATTCCTCGTGACCTTTCATGTGTCCTGTGTATTTAAGCGAGGCGATCCTATACCCGCATTTCTCGCAATCCTTGTAACTTTTATCCGTTGAACTAAAGTGAGCCAATATCGAATGCAGACTGGTGTAATAGATTTCACATTTGTCACACTTGTACAAGATCTTGTGGAGACTATTCACGTAGTCGTCATAGTCCAGCACTTGGAGGTTGTCGCAGTTCTTGTGCTGATACTCGTGGACGTCGGTCGTCGACGGTACGTTTGAGAACTTCATGTGGCATATTTTGCACTTGCGGTAGTAGCTCTCGGGCCGAACGGTGCAGACGGCTAAGTGTGTCTTGATGTTGACGTATTTCTTGAAGCATGTATCGCAGCCGGGGCACCTTATCACCGTATTGAGCATCGTCATATTATCAACTTCACTGGTGTTTGCTCTTTGAGATTTATTTGAGTTAAATGATTTTTCCACTGTTTTTTTTATGACAAAACCGATTAAATCATCACCGGGAAAGGGCTTCTCCGGAGGGACTTTCGGCGTTGCCTTTTTAAGAACGAGTTTCTGCGTGTCCCTAACGATGACTCCGTGACGCTCGGAATCGGGATGATGTCGCCTCAGGTGCTTGTATCCGCGCCTGTACGTACCAAACGACGCGTTGCAAACGGTGCATTTGTAAAAAAACTGCACTTTAAGATCAGAATTTGTCGGCTTGACGAGCTTTGTGCCGACTTTTTGGACATTTTTGGACCGCGCGACCTTCGTGGTGATGCGAACCGTACATTCGCTTTTATGTTTATGATACGCTCCGGCGCCTTTAACGCGCGCGTTGCAGCGCACGCAGATGCGCGCCACGTGGCACGCTCTAGTATGCAAATTGTACCGGGCGACCGAATGAAATTGTTTCCTGCACGGCTTGCAGTAAGTATTGCCTTTCGCAACACGCGCGCTCTCCGGGACGGAAGTCACAACTTTTTTGTGAACGTTGGCCATATGTCTGATGTAAATATTTTTATAAATGAAACACTGCGAGCACATGTGGCATTTTAGCAATTCGTTCTTGCGTAAAACAAAGGTTTCTTCGTTTGCAGCGTTGTCTAATTTGGACTGAACGGCAGGCGAGGCAGCTTGCGGGACTATCGCGGACGACCGAGCCGGTTTAACGGGTGAAACCGAGGCAGTGCTAGAACTGGACGACCGACCTTCCTTCATAGAGGAACTAGAACTGTGTCGACTCGCCGCGTGAGTCCAAAGATGTTTCTCTAGCAATGCTTTCTGAGTAAAGAGAGCGTTGCAGAAATTGCATTTATGACTGACGTGGCTGTACAGATGTGCTATGAGATCCTCTTTCGTTTGCAAGCTGGTATTGCAAAGCTGGCAGTGATGTATCAATTGAGCGCTTGACTCATTCAAAGTTGTTGTTTTAATATCACTGTCAGGCGTTGCGATTGGAGTGATCGTTTTAGCTTTTGGTTTGAATTTCCCCAAAGTTTGGACATTTGATCTGGGGGTATTATTCGCAGTTGAGGCGATTTCTGGTGCATTTTTAGACAGTAATTGGGACTTTTTCATAATTATTTGACCTACCTGCAACACTCCATTTCGTGTAGTTAGGGAAGATTTTTGGACGTTGTTTCCATGAAACATCTTTTTGTGTTTTGTGAGATTAGAAGTCGTACTGAATTTCACCGAGCATACATCGCAGGTCTTTGTATTGTCCTGCTTCCTACCGTATGATCGGTCGTACACGCTAGCAGCGCTGACCTCGGTGAGGTGCGAATGGTCTATCATATTATGTGCGGCGATTGCGTTTTCTGTCGCGAACAGAATTTCACATTCGGCGCAATAGCATTTGCTGTTCTCGAGAAAGGGACCCCAATGTTCTAACGCTACGTAGGACTGGAAGCATTTTTCTTCGTAGTCACTTGCGACAACTGTGCTACCTCCGTCAGCTTCATTACCTTCGTCGTCTTTGTAACCTTCCGTGACTTGGTCGTCTTTATAACCTTCGGTGACTTGGTCGTCTTTGTAACCTTCAGAATTATTTTTACTTCCAGGAACGCTGTAAACTTCGGATAATTTGTAAATGTTGTCAATTTTGTAACCTTTGTCAACTTTGTCATCTTTGTAGCCTTCGCCAACGTCGCAACCTTCGGCATCCTTGTAACCTTTTGCATCTTTGTAATGTTCAAAATTGTTTTCACTTTCAGCAACGCTGTAAGCTTTGGATACTTTGTAACCTTTAGCGAGTGAGTAACTTTCTGCAACTTTATAATCATCGGCATTCTTGTAAACCTCTTCCGCTGTGTCAGGAATGTCAGGGTTACTATCGCTGTCAACTTTGTCACCTATCAATGGACATTCAAGGTTGAGAGAGTCTTCGTGACTGGGGAGTAGACTCTGTGAGGAGGTGACTAACGGACTGTTTGAAGGTGATATCTCCGTGATGTCCACGACGAGATCCGTCGTGCTGTCCGGCTTTTCTTCAACGGGTCGTTTTCCCTCCAAAGGCTGTGTGTCTTGTGCGGGCATTTCTTCTGTAAGCTGCTCTAATGGAGACAGTTCTGCGTTCTCTTCAAGTTGTGTTTCTCCTGGAGTTGGCACATCTTCTGGGGGTGGTTTTTCTTCTTCTGCAAGAAAGAGGATGTGTTTATTGATGATGTTTACTGATATTGATTAATGGTTATAACTATTAGAAGTGTTGGTAAAAATGGGAGTTGTTTCAGCTCCAGCCTTTAGCATAGCATCTTGTCCTTATACCTTAGTCTCCTTTCACCACATGCACGACGAGAGATGCAGTGGGGCTATTCTTTTTAAATATCGGCCCCACGCGGTACGTTACCTATGTTACCTTCTATAGGTGTATCTCCACCAGGCTGTGGTTCTTCCCGTTGTCCGTCGACAGTTCCGGAGACCAGCAGATTCTTAAGGATGGTTTCCCCGGCATCCTGATGGTACTGCACGTTAGACCCGCCATCGTCTTCTTCATGTGCAGTTTCATAACACAAGTCTTCGGCGGACAGTTGGACGTGCTTCTCCTGTTCGGAATCAATTTCGTGATACGAGTGCTCTTCGATTTCTGTAAGACATTTACAGAAATTGAAGACAAGAGGCAGAAGCTATTGAGAGACTTAAGAACGACAGACTTAACCTGTTTTTTAAAGTACATGAAGCCTTGGGGCGAGCTCAGGGGGAGGAGTTTGAATTCATACTAAGTTTTTTTGTAAAGTCACAGGCGTTGAATCGTGCTGAAGTACAATAAAAATCAATATAGTTACTATGGGGCTGGCATAGCCAGGAATGGCTAAAGCCCTAAACAAAATAAAGATTTAAAAAAAAAAAAAAAAAAAAAAAAAAAAAAAAAAGACATTTTAAATGGTGTTAAAATTAGAAAAAAAATTAACTGTAATTTTTTTTTTATGGAAAGCGCGACATGCAGCATCGTTTCACTTAAGAGTAGGTGACTAACGATGCCCATGGAGATTCTAGGATGCACGGGGATCGCGAATGCCATGCCGGCCTGACAGGAGTCTTTCACGCCCCTTTATTTAGTTGTTGTTCATTGTTAATTGAGCGTTCTGAAGGCACCAAGACTGCGCTCGTACTTGTCACAATTTGTTATATCTGGGACTAACAATTTGTTCTAATTCGGAAAAAAAAGTCAGGTGTGTTGTTTTTTTCCTGGAGTTCAAAAAATCAATCTGTGCTTTATGTAAACAAGTGAATCCTAACTTGTTGTATACCGTTTTCTGGAGAATTTCATTGGTTTCTAGTGCCAATAAGGGTTATTTCATTACTTCGTAAGAATATTAAATATTTGGGAAGCCAAGGGGGTAAACCCACTGGCGGTTCCCCAGGTGAAGCAAGTGAGGCGCCGCCTCACTTAATTATCTTGAAGGTAAAGAAAAAAAAAATCAACATGGATGTTTATTTATTGCTAGTCTTTAGGCATGTCCTGTCCTCGAAATGAAAACTGCAATACAACATTAATAAAATGAATAGAATAGAATAGAAATTCTTTATTGCACACAAAAACACAGAGATACACAAGACAGAAGATAACATACAAAAGAAGAATAGAAGCTAACAATAATTCACACAGAAACAAGAGAACAGTAGCGTGCAAAGGCGGACTTATCACTTTAAGTGATTTCTTCTAGTCAACCTTTGGGTGATGAGAGTAAGTGAGAAAGAAATATGGCAAGGGTAGTGCAGATATTTGGACAGGAAAGTAATATATATACATACTACATACTTATACAAATGCTATTATGTAGGTGGTGCCTCACTAAAATTCATTGGCCAGAGCCGCCACTGGGTAAAGTGGCTGTGAGTGAGCAGCGGGGGCTTGTCAGAACGGGTATTCTCGGTGCGCTTCAGGGTTATTTGAGCTTGAAATGCTAGGACATACCGCTGACCACCTCCTGCTTCACTATGGAGAGGTCCGGGAACACGTTGCGCAGCGTCGGATGCTCCAGCAGATCGTGCTCCACTATGTCGATGTCGTCCGACATCTTGTCTGCAAATTGTCTAGAAATGCTAGGACATACCGCTGACCACCTCCTGCTTCACTATAGAGAGGTCCGGGAAATTTCTAAAAAATTATCACAAATACAACATTTTTCCTATAAGCGTAAACCATTCATATAACACGTTGGAGCCAATTGGAGCAAGCCAGTCTCCACAAACAGCACCCGTTCACGAGCATCACGTCAGGGCCAGCCATCGCCTCTCTCAACCATATTTGAAGGTGAGAGGCGACCCGGCAATATTAGGCGGGGATTAAAATTAGCATTAGAACCAGATTGTATTATATTTCTGGCAGGATGGTAAACTGGATTCTTTTCTAATATTATTTAGAATGCATTATTTGAATCGTTCAATTCTTCATCTACATGTCAACATATTATTTGCATAGGGTAAGTAATTGGGCAATTTTTCCTCGGCGCCCTAATCTCGCGAATTTTCGCGCGGCGAAAATGGCATTAACGTGAAAGGGGATAAACATAGGTCGGAGGCAAAAGGGTTAAGTATTTTTCAATCTCTGGAATTTAGGTTATTTAAAATATTCAATACATCGCCAGCTAACCAATCTGCGCAAATAAAATGGTCATTGATACCACAGAATAGTTCTCTTTCATCCATCTGCTTCAGCAAGAGAAGATTTACAGCATTCATGATACACACCACCTGTAGAAAGCGGTCGTGTGACCCAACCCAGCCAACCAGACTTTGGAGAAAGCAAAATGATAAATCAACCAGCAGAGCCCACAGAAAGCATACTCACATCAAAATTGCTGCATTAGAAGCAAAGTAGATCAGCGACTGAGGCTATGCACCACCACGCCACGCGCGGGCGCGCGGGCACCAAGCCAGGGCAGGGCAGGATGCAATTTTTAGGCCAGGTTAGGCAGGCAGGCGGTCAAAGAACTAACAACGAGCGAACGAACGTAATGCAAATTGCAAACACTCGGGCAGCTCGGAGCTCGGCGGCAACGAAAGAAAGAAGGGAGGAAACATGAGGGAAGTGAAGAAAAGAAAATAATTAAAACGAACTAAGGTTTGGTTGGATAACCCTAAATACCCGTCCAGTCAGTGGCATGGCAATACCAACGGACATCAACCCAAGAAGAAGGAAGAACCGCAGCATTATTAAAAAAAAATAACGTCATCATCGCCATTAGGGATGCTACGATTTCAATTTCAACATCGATGTTTGACATTGACGCTGCTACCGATGGAAAATATAGGTATTGGATATTTTTTTTTTATTGAAAGTGCGACATATGGCGCCGAGCCACCCATAAGGTGCCTAACGACGCCCATGGACATTCGGTTGTTTGCGGGGGTTTCGAATGCCATGCCGGCCTGACAGGTGCCCATTCACGCACGCCCCTCTTGAAGGAACCGAGACTCAACTTGGGGGGAAATATATGAGCAGGGAGAGCGTTCCAGAGTTTACCGGTTCTGTAGAGGAAAGATCTGCAGAATCGATTGGTACGCATCCACGGTAAGTCCAGCGTATGGGGATGCAATCCCTGCCCAGTGCGTGTGGTGCGGAGGTGGAAAGGGGACGGCGGGATTACGTTAAACAGCTCCTCCGAGCACTGCCCATGGAATAAGCGATAGAACACACTTAGGGAGCCGACATCCCTACGGTGTTGCAGTAGTTCTAGATCACGGGACACTTCGGGGTCACCCACTAGTCGCACGGCTCGACGCTGGATCGAGTCCAAAGGCTGGTATTTGGCAGAGCCATCCCACAAGTGCGAGCAGTACTCCAAGCGGGACCTGATCAGCGATTTATACAAAAGCAGCTTTTGGTCCGGCGTGAAGTACCGTCGCACCTTATTGAGTACGCCCAGCTTTTTAGGAGCCAGCTTGGCCTTCCCCTCGATATGGCGACGAAAGTTCAGGTCGTGCGACAGTTCGACTCCGAGGACCCCGAGGTTTTCGCTTAATTTAAGCGACGTGCCTTGGAATGAAGGAGCCGGTGTGATAGCCGCTCTCTTCGCACTGAACGCTCAAACTTGTGCCACAAGTCTTCGCCTTTTTTCATCCACAACATCCCGACTGGCTGAAGGGTCACTGGTGTAGGATCCATGTGCCGTACTGTCATCTGCATAACAATGTATGTGGCCCAGAGACAGCATATCATTGATATGTAGAAGAAACAGCGTGGGTGACAACGCAGATCCTTGTGGTACGCCGGCGTTCACTGACATGGTATCCGACGAGCAACCGTCCACTAGGACCTGAATGCTACTGCCATGTAGGAAGTCGGCGACCCAGTCACAGAGGACAGAAGGAAACCGTAAGCCGGCAATTTGCCCAAGAGCGACTTGTGCCAAACCCAGTCAAATGCCTTGGCAATATCAATGCCAATTGCCAAGGATTCACCATGACCTTCAAGCGATTCCCCCCAAAGGCGAGTGACGTACGCTAGGGGATCACCAGCAGATCGTTTTGGCCGGAAGCCGTATTGCCGATCGCTGATGAGGTCACTCGTCTCTAGTTACTTCATGAGCTGCGCATTGATAATGCGCTCCATCACCTTACAGAGAAGGGAGGTAATCGCTATAGGTCGGTAGTTTGACGGGTTTGAGCGGTCACCCTTTTTCGGGAACGCTTGCACAAACACAGATTTCCAGGCCGCCGGCACACGGCCATTGGAGTAGGAGAGACGGAATAGGCGCGTCAGCACTGGAGCCAGCTCGGGAGCACACCTTTTTAACACCAATGCAGGAATCCTATCCGGCCCACTCGCTTTCCTGACGTCTAGGGAGAGAAGCTCCGCCCGTACAGTCCGTTTTCGAAACTGCACTTCCGGCATGGAGTTCTCACACCTAGGTATGGATGGGGGAGTGGACCCCCCCATCGTCCAGGTTGGAGTTCCCCGCAAAGAGAGATACCAATAAGTCGGCTTTCTCCGGATATATCAATACTTCAAAATATATTTTTAACAAAATCTATTTTTTTCTCTAATAGTTATCATCATCATCACCTGTCCGCATCGTTCGTTTCACTGCTTGCTATCCTATTGCAAGGCATGCCACATGCGGTCTTCCGCTCTTCTCATCCATTCAATCCCGGCTATCTAGGTCGTCTGCCCACCTAGCCAATAAACATAAACACGTATTTATAGTACCTATATTTAAAATTTATTTGTACTTCATAAAGAAAGGTGATAAAGATTATGAGGAAAATAAAAGAAAGACTTATGCCACTATACTAATTACTAAGGTACCTACTTCAAATAGCTGTTACCGTGAGTAGTTATACTAGTTACAGTTCTGTCAAAAATCATCTCACTTCATACTTTAGTAAAGAGTAGCTCTAATATTTTGTTACATGAAAAACCAAAGAAAATAGTATAAGTCTCATTATTAGTCATTCTTAAAAAATGCACGACGATAAGTAATACAATAAGGTTTCATACACAAGTATAGATACGTTTATTCGCTCCGTAGAAGGTATTTTTTTATAGACAGCCGGTGCGGGTGTCTGTGCCCAATACTTCAACGGAAGATCAGACACAGCCAATAACACCATTCCTCGCGAAACCACGCTCAGAGAAGCGCCATGCCGGCTATGAGGCGGACAAAAAGGCTGTAGTCTAATTTATTGACACGCCTTTTGAAGATTCCCAGGTTATAGGTGGTGGGGAACACACTCACCGGAACGCCGTTCCATATTTTCGCCGTTCGACACAGGAACGATTTCGAAAAACGATGTGTTCCTATTATTTGGGTGTCAACAACATATATGGATGTTCCGTGCGAGTCCGGAGGGTGTGGCGGAAACGGATGGGGGCTGGAGGGATGAGGGAAGCCAATTCATCAGAGCAACGTCCATGGTAGTACCTATAGAAGAGGCTAAGAGAACCGATTTTCGCCTGTGGCCCAATGATTCAAGTCCCTCCGTGAACTTGGGATCACCAATTAGACGGATAGCGCGGCGGTGGATAGAATCCAAGGACGCCAATAAGTAAAGAGGGCGCCCGTCCCGCGGATGACTACAGTACTTCATCACCGGGGGAACTTGCGCTTTATATAGCATAAGGAGTTGCACCGGTGATAAGAACCGTCTGCTGCGGTAGAGGACGCCTAATTTCCTAGAGGCAAGTGTCGCTTTAGACTCTATGAAACCCGTAAAACCCACATCCTTGGTCAATTCCACGCCCAGTAGGTCCAATTTGTCATTGTTAGGTATGGCCGTACCCTGGAACTTAGCTTGGAAGGGAAACCGGTCGATCTGGAGAAGGCGTATGACAAAGTGATGAGGAATGAGTTGTGAGCAGGGTTGTCCGAGTATGGAGTGGACAGTCACTTGATGCAAGCACTGAAATCTCTCTATGAGGGTTCTAGGGCTTGCGTCAGGATAAAGGGGGTATACACCGACTGGTTTGACATCTCTAGAGAGGTCAGACAGGGGTGTGTGGCGTCACCTTGGTTGTTCAATCTATTCATGGACAGCTGCTTGGCTGATATGAAAGAATATGATTGTGGATTAAGAATGGATGAGTTAGTTGTGAAATGCCTCTTGTACGCCGACGATCGAGTGATACTTGCGTCGTCGGTGGGCGAGTTGCAGGACATGGTAACTGTTATGGTTGAAGCATTTAAAAGGAAAGGATTGAAAGTGAATGTAAACAAGACGAAAGTAATGGTACCTACTGGAGATGAATGAAAATATAGTGTCTGAATGCGATGTAAGGATTGGGAATGAGAGACTGGAGCAAGTGAACGAATTCGTATATCTGGGGAATATGTTCACGCGGGACGGAAAATGTGAAGGAGATGTAGAAAACAGAGTGAAAGCCACCAACCAAGTGAATGGGGCGTTGCACGCTATTATGAGCAGCCAAAGCATGTCAATTGGGGCACGTTTGGCTGCCCATGGTGGAGTGCTGGCCCCTACACTTATTTACGGGAGTGAAAGTTGGGCATGGCAGACGAAGCATGAAAGCAGGATTAATGCTGTGGAAATGCGCGCGTTGAGGAGTATGTGTGGAGTTACAATGAAAGAAATTGAGAAATAGTGTAGTGCGAGAGCGCTGTGGGCTGAAAGAAGGTATAGTGACAAGGGAAAGGGATGTTTCGTTGGTTCGGTCATGTTGGAAGAATGGATGATAGGAGACTAACGAAAGAAATTTATGAAGCAAATGTGAGTGGAAGAGTCGGGAAGGGTCGCCCTAGACGCACGTACCTGGACAGATCGGGCATGTGCTCAAAAAGGCTCAAGTGCGTAGTACCCTTAACCGACGAGCATGCATGAAGAACATTATGGGAGTGGAAGAGGCGGCAGAGGTGTGTCAAGATCGTGGCACGTGGAGATTCGTTGTCTCTGCCTACCCCACCGGGAAACAGGCGTGACGCTATGTAGGTACACCTCTTTATAATATTAGTATAGATTTGTTACGTAAAAAAAGTATGAATAATTTTTGATGAAGCATATTTTCTTTCGTTTCCTCTAGAAGGAACGCACCAATGTAGGTATAAAAACTATTTGGAGTCTAGTACTTTGCTTGAATGTGTAATAATGATTTAGGTGTGGATTACCAATAAAACATCGTTTATAAATAAATCGATGTGGAGTATTCATCATTATTTTAATCGATGTTTTTCTGTCACGGAAACCAACCAAGCAACCAGGCCAGCACTATTTCAACCGCATACAAAAGAAACAACCAAAGATGTCTTTGGAAACAACAATCAGCCATCAATCATCCATTTATTTAGATCCGTTCCAGCCGCTCGTGTCGTCTCGTCGTCGTCGTCGTGAGTCATGCCATGCCCCGCCTTTATGCTACTATATGGCATCAATATTTATTCTTTATGGTTCATAGTAATACCAATCGATGATGCCATAAAAAAAAATTTGTTGTCTGTAAAGTTGGTTTACGGACGATAGTTTTACGTGATGATGTCATAAAGTAAATCAGTTCCGGCGGATATTTACCATGTAAAATTAATTTAAGTACATGATAAAGATGTGATAATAACTAATAAAAAATATGAGAAAATAACGACTATTAATTTTTGTTTAATTTATATATAAAAAGCCTACATAACGCCATCTACATGTTCAACGTTGCAACAATTACCTAACTGCTAAATCAAGTATACCGCTGGCTGAAGTATTTAATTTAATATTGACGCTAGATGTGGACGCTAGATGTCGCTCCATGAAATTCACATACATACTGTTGAGAAAATTTGCAGCGATAAGTACACGGTCGATAGCCTGTGTGGATAACACGTCTGGTCAGTGATGGTGGCAGGGACCGCGGGTTCGAGGCTCGCAAAAGACGGAGAAATATATTTTGTATTTTCTACTATTGTATATGCCTCTCTATTGCGCTCTCGCTTGCACACACAGGTCTCTATCGCGCTCTCGCTTGCACACACAGGTTTAGATGGAACGTTACACTTCTTCGTGCGTGCAGCCGGTGTTCATCAATTTATAAGACGTGACATCATCATGTCAAAAATGATCGCGCTGGCATTTTAGGAAGATCATTACTGTTTTGGCGGGATCAACAGGAACGTCTCGCGGGGTCATTGATCTATGGGAGCTCACTTTTTCCATAATAAAACATATTGGAAAAATTAAAAACAATCATGGCAGCACTATAACTTTGTTTTTATCGCAAATGCTATGATTTATATAGCCGTAGTGCTACTTCACTCTTTTCCAGCTGAACAAAAGAGACAGAACATGTATTACTTGAACTCTTAGCACTCGATCAAACGGAACTCGCTGACTCGCTGAGGTGGGGTGGGTGACACACCCGCTTGTTTTTCATAATTTTTTTTACAGTTTTCGCTGAATTTCTCCAACATTTTACTGTATTTGTTGGTTTTTACAGTGAATGATCTTTCTGCGTGCGTTTTGGTAAGTGATTCGTGTTATTGCATTTAAAATAATCTACAAACATTATGTTTTTACTATTGTTTTGCGTTTGTTCCACTTTGTTATGGCTAATCTCAGGTTCAATTTCCTATCGGACTTGATCTCCATACAAATATCACGCTCCTTGTGCTACAGTTTAGGTAATTTTCCATAAAAAAACATGTCACTCTTCTTTTGTCCACAATATACTTACTTGGAAATCCCTTTCTACCTCCAAGTTCTTGGTAGGTAATTATTGGGTTTCCGTACCACTTACGGAAGCCTATTACCAAGTCTACGCCGCCTGTCTGTCTGTCTGTCTGTCCTACTTCTGTGTCTTGAAACCGTAAGAAACCGTAATAGGTAGCCGGTTGAAATTTTCACAGAATATGTGTTATTTATTATGGTGGACATAGCAACAGATTATTAATAAACTGGGTTAAAAAATTCCAAATTTTTTGGAACGTTTTTTCCTAGAGGTAGTTAGTATCATCATTTTTGTAACAAAAATGATGATACTTTACGAATAAATCCATCCTCAGCGCCGAGAAACAATTTTAAATGAAGATTACTTACTCTTCCATCGTTTTTGACAAAGAAAACACAAAAAAAAGCACATTGTGACTTGCGAAGTTTGTTTGTCAGTTCTTCTTCGCATTGAATTTAGAACTGGCGGAATTTTCGACATGTCCAAGCATAGGTTACCTACCTATGGATGAAATTATACAATAAATAAACAATAAATAAAAAATCCACAAAAAAACCACTAAAAACACGAGGCGCACACGTCACCGTCCGCGAACACAAAGAGGCCGACTGAAAGATCGCTTGGCAATATTATTTTGACGTGACAAGCACATGGAAGTGTGTATTTTTAGGTAGCCTACTCTTTCATGAATAACTAGACATTCGTTAGAAGAGTTAAGAAGGATGTTGCACTTTACAATACATTATATTGTATGAAGTTGTGCGCGTGGCCCCCAGAGGGCCGCGCGCAGATCTGGGACATCAAATGTCACGGCCCCGAGCGGGCCGCTCGCAGTCGAGGGGAGTAATGGTATTTTGGCTGTTGAATAAATAAAAAAAATCTAATATTAAATTGTGTAGAAACAAGAGCTGCGATGGCGACGACGATGTCGGAACACTACGGAGGCGTCGGGAGTTTGTCTCTCAAGTGGGACCCCAAGAACCTGGAGATCCGCACCACGTCCGTCGAGAAGACCCTGGAGCCGCTCGTGCTCCAGGTGACCACTCTCGTCAACTCCAAGGGGCCGGCGAAAAAGAAGAAGCGTGAGTTTTCTTTTTTTGTTTGTTTTGTGTGTCAGTGGAACCAGAGTACGTGCTCCGACCAGCCAATATCACCACCGAGAAGGTAGGTGCCATACCGGAGACTGGATTGCTGGCTATACTGGACTAGAGGGGAACACAACCGATGGCTGCTATGCGGCCATCTTACATCCACTACGGCGGTGGTTGTTGTTGTTGTTGTTGTTGTTGTTTTGGTTTGGTGTTGGCTCTAGGCCTGCAAACTAATCCCGCTTGGTTGGGGACCTTCGTGCAAAACTCCGCAGTCTCCAGCTACCCCAGCCAGCCTATGTCTTCCATGAAAGCAACAAGTCGACCGGGGTGTCTGCAGGCCGCTTATCCCTTAGTCGCCTTTTACGACATGCACGGGGAGAGATGCAGTGGGACTATTCTTATTAAGTACCGACCCCGGTATCAACCCAGTCGGCTACAATTTGAGCCTACCACCTAGTAAGGGGTAAGGGGAATTAAATGTTAAAATATGACGAATCCGAGTGCAGTGTACTGTCTAGGTATGATGGATGAATAAAAAATTCAGAATTAATATTTATTTTATTTATTTATTTATTTATTTTAGACAGGCAGCCTAGGCTGATATGTCTAAATCCAATCAAACTTTGTTGTTTTTGTCATTATCTTGGATTTTGTGTTTTTTTTTTCTTTATTTAGTTATCGTTCTTGAGCACTCTTTTTGAGATTATGTTTTATCTGTTAGATATTTATCTAGTCTATTTTTGAATTGGCTGGTACTAAGTGCGCTTATTACTTCCTCTGGAAGTTGGTTCCAGTCATCCACCGCTCTGTTTGTTATGAAGTGTTTGCGAGTATTGATGTTAAAGATAGTTCAACTTAGTTTCATGCTGTGGCCTCGAAGATGATCAAAGACGAAGATATCTTTGTGGTTGAACCTCAGCTATGCAAAAAAAAAACATTTGGTCCAACAATTAACTATTTCACGATATTGCAGCGGGCAAGTCGAAGCGTGCGAGCGCCCTGGTGGCGACGGTGGAGCGCGCGACGGAGATCTTCTTGGAGCGCGGGCAGGTGATCGCGTACGAGAACCCACAGATCACGCAGGAGATGCTGTGCGCCGTCGAGGAAGTGCGAAAGACCGGTGAGCATAAGTCACATCAGACTCGCTAGCAGAACCCACGTGGCGACGGTGGAGCGCGCGACGGAGATCTTCTTGGAGCGCGGGCAGGTGATCGCGTACGAGAACCAACAGATCATGCAGGAGATGCTGTGCGCCGTCGAGGAAGTCCGCCAGACCGGTGAGCATAAGTCACATCAGACTCGCTAGCAGAACCCACGTGGCGACGGTGGAGCGCGCGACGGAGATCTTCTTGGAGGGCGGGCAGGTGATCGCGTACGAGAACCCACAGATCACGCAGGAGATCCTGTGCGCCGTCGAGGAAGTCCGCAAGACCGGTGAGCATAAGTCACATCAGACTCGCTAGCAGAACCCACGTGGCGACGGTGGAGCGCGACGGAGATCTTCTTGGAGCGCGGGCAGGTGATCGCGTACGAGAACCCACAGATCACGCAGGAGATGCTGTGCGCCGTCGAGGAAGTCCGCAAGACCGGTGAGAATAAGTCACATCAGACTCGCTAGCACAACCCATGTGGCGACGGTGGAGCGCGCGACGGAGATCTTCCTGGAGCGCGGGCAGGTGATCGCGTACGAGAACCCACAGATCACGCAGGAGATGCTGTGCGCCGTCGAGGAAGTCCGAAAGACCGGTGAGCATAAGTCACATCAGACTCGCTAGCAGAACCCACGTGGCGACGGTGGAGCGCGCGACGGAGATCTTCCTGGAGCGCGGGCAGGTGATCGCGTACGAGAACCCACAGATCACGCAGGAGATGCTGTGCGCCGTCGAGGAAGTCCGAAAGACCGGTGAGCATAAGTCACATCAGACTCGCTAGCAGAACCCACGTGGCGACGGTGGAGCGCGCGACGGAGATCTTGGAGCGCGGGCAGGTGATCACGTACGAGAACCCACAGATCACGCAGGAGATGCTGTGCGCCGTCGAGGAAGTCCGAAAGACTGGTGAGCATAAGTCACATCAGACTCGCTAGCAGAACCCACGTGGCGACTGAATTTACTCGCCGGAATTTACACACGCAAGCGTGGCTCACCCGTGCTTGTGAGATAAAATATCTCTATGAAATATAAACAATAATAAAATGGTCTCCCGCCCGCAGGCGCCGCGATGAGCCTGGCCGCGCGCGAGTTCTCCGAGGAGCCGTGCGCGTCGGCGGTGCGCGGGGGCATGGTGCGCGCGGCGCGCAACCTGCTCTCCGCCGTCACGCGGCTGCTGATCCTCGCGGACATGGTCGACGTGCATCTACTGCTCGAGAGTCTGCGAGTCGTGAGTTTATTCATTTATATCCATTTATATTCATTTATATCTATTTATATTCATTTATACAGGGTGGTTGGTTCTAGGTTTGGTTTAGGGTTGACTCAGGGCCTGCAAACTAATCCCGCTTGGTTGGGGACCTTCGTGCAAAACCCCACAGTCTCCAGCTACCCCAGCGAGCCTATGTCTTCCATGAAAGCCACGAACATTCACCAGCAACAACCGCAAGTTAGAAGCATTCGTCATTCTTCGGATGAACTGTGTAAATGCCACCAAGAGCATAATTTTTTATTACAACGCCATCTTTGTTTGTTTCTGTCGTGTATCCGTGCTCAAGAAGCACTCCACCGTGCTGCTCACCGCTTCTAATGTTGAATGTTGAATGTGTAAGGTGGAGAGCGACCTGGACAAGCTGAAGTCGGCGTCGTCGCAGGGCGAGCTGCTGGAGTCGGTGCGGCAGCTGGGCCGCTCGTGCGGCGAGCTCGCCGCGCAGGCCGCGCGCCGCCAGCAGGAGCTGAAGGAGCCGCGCATGAAGGACGAGCTCGCCGCCGCGCGCGCCGTGCTCAAGAAGCACTCCACCATGCTGCTCACCGCTTCTAAGGTGCGTCACATATCTTTTTAACCGCTCGTGCGTCGGCCGCACGCAAGCTGGAATGCTCTAAGTCGTAATTTTTCATATATTTTAGTCACTTAGTTGTTTTAAATGTTTTTGAAAATTTTGTACTTTTGTGTAAGGTGCTTCCGTTATTTATGTCAAAAATTTCGGGAGGGTTACAAACACACTCAAATAAAAACGTTACGCAAATATGTTTTTAGCATTACTTTTCGAGAAATTTAACAAAACATGTTTGCTACCTAAACATTAAAAGGATCAACCTGTGTGTAACAGTAGATAACTTGCACTCTATGTACGGGGTCAATGACCGTACTATGTTCAAACGCAGAACAGCTGTCTTCTTGTGTTTTTGAATGTGTGAGAGGATGTGTGTGCGTGTATGAGTATGTGTGTGTACTCTTCACTTACAATAGTAGTTAGGAACTTACATACTAGGTACTTCTCTACATTTACAAAAATTGCTGGAAATAGCCACCTTGCACTCGGATTCAAAGAGTGGCCTTCCTCACGATGCTCTGATTCACACGAACTAAAGTGTCACTGCCAAATGATAAATTGCATTGTGCAGTCCATAATTCCGTTAACGAACACATATAGTTCCGTTAACAACAACAAGTTTGTTCACAAAAACAGTAATTCCATTAACAAATAAAATGATATTATTTATAAACACAACAGCTTTACTCACGGTTATTTAGCTATGTGGCTCGACGTTTCGGGCCAAGCGTATGGCCCATCATCATGAGAACTCTGCCTGGTGCGACGGTTGGCAGAAAACAACAGAGGCAACAGTTCTCTGCCAACCGTCGCACCAGGCAGAGTGCTCATGATGATGGGCCATACGCTTGGCCCGAAACGTCGAGCCACATAGCTCGTTAATAACCGTGAGTAAAGCTTTTGTGTTTATAAATAATGTCTAACAATATAATTAAAAAACCCATATAAATAAAATGATGTGTATGTATATGTGTGTGCGTACAGGTGTACGTGCGCCACCCGGAGCTCGCGGCGGCGAAGGCGAACCGCGACTTCGTGCTGCGCGCCGTGTGCGAGGCCGTCGACACCATCTCCGCCGTCGCTCAGGGACGCAACATGCCCGCCAACGGTATGCTGCTGCTGCTGTTTCTTTTTTTTATTATTGAAAGCGCGACATATGGCGCCGAGCCACCCATAAGGGTGTCTAACGACGCCCATGGACGTTCGGTCGTATGCGGGGGTTGCGAATACCCATTCACGCCCCACTTGAAGGATCCGAGACTGTACTTGGGGGGAATATATGAGCAGGGAGAGCGTTCCAGAGTTTACCGGTTCTGTAGAGGAAAGATCTGCAGAATCGATTGGTACGCATCCGCGGTAAGCGTAGTACTGTGTGGGGTCGGTACTTAATAAGAATAGTCCCACTGCATCTCTCCCTGTGCATGTCGTAAAAGGCGACTAAGTGATAAGCGGCCTGCAGACACTTCGGTCGACTTGTGGCTTACATGGAAGACATAGGCTGGCTGTGGTAGCTGGAGACTGCGGGGTTTTGCACGAAGGTCCCCAACCAAGCGGGATTAGTTTGCAGGCCTAGAGCCAACCCCTAACCAAAACAACAACAACAACCTCCGCGGTAAGTCCAGCGTGAAGGGATGCAATCCCTACCCAGTGCATGTGGTGCTGTTGTTGTTGATGTTTTTTTTATGGAAACTGACACGGTTGGCTACATCACCTATAACATCCGTGATGTCAGCCCATAACACCGCGGTGAACAAGGCGCCATGTCAGTGCTTCCCTTCATTTCATGTCGGCTACGAAGGTAAGAAGGGAATAGAGCTACAGTTTAACGTGGAATCCGAACCACGGTCAGCCTCCAACGGTCGAGCGGTCACCCATCCAAGTACTGACCGCGCCCAGGTGTGCTTAAAAACGATTGACTGACCGCACCACTTAGCTAACGAGCCTGGCAATGCCTAGGTATTTAATATTACAGGTATAGTTATTACAATACTAGTAATTTTTTTTGTTGTAATGTTTACAATACTAGTAATTTTGTTTGTTGTGAATGTTTGTTCAATATGCTCTTTACTTGCAGGCACGCTGAACCGACAGCAGACCGAGGGACCGGGTGAGCTCGCGCAAGCACTCGACGATTTCGATGTAAGAACACTAGTGCTAGCTTTTTTTTTTTTTATAGAATCTGTCATGGTTGGCTACATCACCTACAACATCCGTGATGTCAGCTCATAACACGGGTGAACTTGGTGCCACGTCAGCGCTTCCATTCGGTCGTGCCGGCTACACTGAACTGGACGGAAAACACGAACTATTTACATAGCCGTTTCGACCGACCTTTCATTCAGTGCGGCGGTACCAACCCGGGTGGGTTAAACCCTACCACCTAGTAATATAAGAAGGGAGTCTTATCCCTTAGTCGCCTTTTATGACATACACGGGGAGAGATGCAGTGGGGCTATTCTTTTAAAGTACCGGCCCCACAGGGTACACTAGCTAACGCAAGGTTCGTAAAAAAGTCATGTTGTGTTGCCGCTGGGGTAGTGCATCGCTTTAAGGTCTTACGCTTGGTCCGGGTCGCCTCTCACTCTCAAATATGGTTGAGGGAGGCGATGGCTGGCCCTGACGTGATGCTCGTGAACTGGTGCTGTTTGTGGAGACTGGCCTGCTCCAATTGGCTCCAACGTGTTATATGAATGGTTTACGCTTGAAGGAAAAATGTTGTATTTGAGATAAATTTTTATTAAAAATAGTGATGACTAATTATTGTACTATGTAGGCAGTGGCAAACATTTTTCTAAATGTAGACTAAGTCGACGTAAAAAAAAAAAAGTATCCAGCGAAGTTTCTTGCCAGTTCTTCTTCGCTGTGATAATCGAACTGGCAAAAATGCTATATGTTAAATGTTAAAATATGACGAATCCGAGTGCAGTGCACTGCCTATGGATGATGAATAAAGAATATTGTATAACAAAGTAAGGTACGACAAAGTGTGGGAGACGAGTGCCGCCCAAAAGCCATTTCATGTAACCCACGAGTCAAAAAGAGACGGGATTGACAGTTTCAATTGTCAATCAAGTTACCTTATCTACTTCCTAGGTCACCATCGTCCCGTATCGGTCTACTGCTGGACATATGCCTCTCCCAAAGCCTCTTGTAATAGACGTTGGAAATATTAGAGTATGTGAATATTTTTTTTTTTATATTTTAACTATCTGCGAGAAGTCTTTAGACAATAAGCAGGTGTGCGAAGTGGTTAAGGCTTGGTGAGTGCACCCTCCATCGAAGATGCCTCGATTATATAGCTGGGTTATTGAACTTCTTGTCACAACTCCAGGATGTATTGTCTCTTGTATGTATTTTCTCATACGGGAGTGTAGTAAGCTGTCCTGCCAGCTGGTTGTAGTGTTTTATGAGCCTTTGTTTATAGGCTTTGGTGACAGAAGCGATTTCTTCGCGGACTTGCTGATGTATTTCCGTGGTGGTTATGAACCATGGTGCGTTGGCTAGGCTTTTAAGAATCCCATTTTGAAGCCGCTGGATAATGCCAAATAAATGAATAAATTATAAAAAACAATGACAATTCTGTTGAAATTATAATACCGTTAATGAAAACAATAATAATTCCGTTAAGGGAGGTACTAGGCAAAAGCACTTCGTATTTCCCTAACCATACCCATATTTCAAGTGATTCAACTATAATTTATATGCCTATAGTTAGGTAAAGATTCAATGTATAATGTGAATACATTATTTTTAATTTAATCTTATAAATTCCCTTAAAAATATTTGGTTGAAAAGTGGTAAAATCGTTCAAAAATGCCTTTTCCATTTCCCTCGCCATTTTTTACAAATACATCTAATACGAAAAATGCTTCATTGAGCTTAGAGTCAATAAGACTAAGAATCATCTAAATAAATTCAAACACTTACAGAATAAATGGTTTTTCACTGTACTATCTTTGAACATTCTAAATTTTGGGCGGTTGTTGTGCGCGAGCGTTTTTTGTATGGACGTATTTGTAACGAAATAGCAAATGCATCTTCTAACGTTTTTACCACTTTTCACGCACTTATTTTTCAGAGAATTTACAAGATTATATTACAATAATCTATCACACATTATACCTTGAATCTTTACCTAACTATAGGCATATAAATTATAGTTATATATATATTGAAATATGGCTGTAGTTAGGATATGATGTGATGTTTTGCCTAGTACCCCCCTTTAACGAAAATAATTACAATTATCTCAATGAAATAATGTGAATGTGTGCAGGAGCGTATGGTGATGGAGCCGCTGGCCTATTCGGAGGTGAGGACGCGGCCGTCTCTGGAGGAGCGTCTAGAATCCATCATCTCCGGTGCCGCGCTCATGGCGGACTCCTCCTGCACCAGGTGAGCGGGCGCTGCTGTCACCACTTCCATGCTCGACATTTATATACATAATTATAATCTAGCTATAAAAAAATTATAATTCCGTTAACACACACAATGATGATTCCTTTAACGGACACAAACGCTTCAACACTAGTAATTCAACGGCGACTCGACTATATACAAAAATACAACTTTACGGGATTCATAACTTTACAAATTCATAATGAACACATATAATTCCGTTAACAACAACAAGTTTGTTAACAAAAACAGTTTAACAAATAAAATGATATACTGCATTGTTTAGCCCCTTATTCAGTTAACGAGCACATATAATTCCGTTAACAAAACAATAATCCCATTAACTAATAAAATGATAAATTGCATTGTGCAGTCCTTAATTCTGTTAACGAACACATATAGTTCCGCTAACAACAACCAGTTTGTTAACAAAAACAGCAATTCCATTAACAAATAAAATGATATACTGCATTGTGATAATTAATGGTGTACTG
Source organism: Nematopogon swammerdamellus (assembly GCA_946902875.1). Taxonomy (NCBI): domain Eukaryota; kingdom Metazoa; phylum Arthropoda; class Insecta; order Lepidoptera; family Adelidae; genus Nematopogon; species Nematopogon swammerdamellus. Next base: position 21,004,490 of record OX336352.1, read on the forward strand.
CATATAAATGGTGTACTGCAACTGACATTATTAACCAGTGCTTTTTGTCCGGATCACTTCCGGAAATTTGGAAAACAGCCGTTGTCACCCCGATTCCAAAAAAAAATCAAATTAAGGAATATAAGGATCTTCGCCCTATTAGCATACTACCGACCTTCTCAAAACTTATCGAAAAAATAATGACCCAGCAGCTAACTTCCTACCTTCACGCCAACTGCATCATACCCGACAGCCAGTCTGGTTTCCGAGCAGGGTATAGTACGGCGACAGCATTGCTCCAGATCACAGACGATGTACTCAGCGCCGCGGACAAAGGTCAAGCTACATTCTTGGTATTGCTCGACTTCTCTCGAGCGTTTGACTGTCTCGACCATCAACTTCTCCTAGCCAAGTTGTCCTATTACGGCCTGTCCGTAGACGCACTCGAACTGTTTAAAAATTTCCTTACGAACAGGTCGCAGGTTGTCAAATGCTCTAGAGGCGATGGCGCCTTCTCCTTCTCGAGCGCAGAACCGGTCCCCAGGGGTTGTCCGCAGGGGTCTTCCCTATCCCCTATTCTCTATACCGTATTTACGGCAGATTTTCCACAGTGCCTACGCTCCATGAAGTGTACACTCTTCGCAGATGACTCCCAACTCTCATACTCGTTCCACCCTACCGAACTAAGTGATGCTGTCGAGGTCGTAGAGGCAGATCTTGAAAGAGCGTGGCGATGGTCAGTACAGAATGGGTTAGCCTTGAATCCGCAAAAAACTGTGGTTATGGTCATGGGGAGCAGAAATACGGTAGACAGAGTTATATCATTGAGCCCAGTCATAAGGATGAACGGTGTAGTGTTGCCCATAGTTGAATCTGCAAAAAATCTAGGGGTAAAAATGGACAGTAATCTTCGATTTGAGGAACACATAACTGACAAGTTCAAGGCTTCGTTCGCCAAATTGAAGGGCCTATATAAAATAAGGGAGTTTTTAAGCAGAGACGTAAGGCATACGCTCACAGAAACATTGATCCTATCTCAATTTAATTACTGCGACATAGTGTATGGTCCGTGCATATATAAGAAAACAGCTAAACGCATACAAAGAGTACAAAACGCATGTATTAGATTTTGCGAGCCGGTGAAGCGTCGTCAGCATATAACCCCCATTCTGAATAGGTTAAAAATTCTCAACATGGGAAATCGGAGGAGGCTGCACCTAGCTTGTCAAGTTATGAAAGTAATTAATACACAAGAGCCTACGCCACTATGGAATAAACTTGACTGGCTAGGTAGCAAACACAAGTATGGAACACGCTCTGTTGGAAGGCTGCTGGCCGTGCCTAAGCACCGAGGAGCCGCATTTGCAGGAAGCTTTAAACATGCGGCTACACGGTGCTGGAACGATCTACCACCCCCACTGAAAATCTTAAAGCACCCTAATGCATTTAAAAAACATTACAAAGTCCATTTATTTATTGCTCAAAGTTTCAATCATTACACCAAAAGAACCTGACTTAACTTAACCTGTTATTCCTCTCAACAGCTCTCCTTCCCATTACTGTTCTCAAAGATAGTTTTGCAGTTTTCTTTATTCATTTATTATTTAATTATCTTTTTTTTGTCTTTTATTATTATTTTTTTGTTTGTTTACAATATAACATTTTAATGTTTTATTCCCTTTATACTTACGATAAAATTTTGATATATTTTGACAGTTTTTGCATTTATTTTTTATTTTTATTTATCTATCTGTGACCTAACACAATAAATTAAAATCAGGCTGGACTTAAAATCAGCGACGAAAGTCACAAGCTGCGTCCAGACCTTTGTTCGGCAAAGATACATATTTTTATTTTTTTCTATTTATTTTTCTTATTATTAGTTATTAATTATGCTTAATCTAAGTTTTATTCTGCTCTGTTTACATTTTAAAATTATTTTCTACAGGTTTCTTTCATAGCCAATTTTTTTACTGTTTTTGTTATTTATTACCTAGTTTAGTTTTAATGTGTAAAAAGTGTTAATTTTAAGACGTATGTTTTTCTATTTTTAAGTTATGTATCTATATGCCAACAATATATTTCATTTCATTTCATTGTTCAGCCCCTAATTCCGTTAACAACAACAAGTTTGTTAACAAAAACAATAATTCCATTAACAAATAAAATTATAAATTGCATTGTTCAGCCCTTAATTCCGTTAACGAACACATATAATTCTGTTTACAACAACAAGCTTGTTAACAAAAACAATAATTCCATTAACAAATAAAATGATAATTTGCATTGTTCAGCCCTTAATTCCGTTAATGAACACAACAACAACTATTTTGTTAACAAAAACAATAATAATTCTTTTAACAAATAAAATGATAATTGCGTTGTACAGCCCTCCCTCGCCCTCTGTCACAGTGTGCTTGTACTATGAACAAGGTGGTTGTACTTTACACCTGATTCACTTAATAAATAAGTCTTTGTAGTCAGAACTCTCAGCAAAATTGTTAATCTTGCTCTCAAGCTGTGTTTTCGATAGACTATGGGCGGTGTTATTATGTGGCTAGTCACTAAATACTTGTAAAAATATGTATGAAAAAAAAACCCTGCGAAGTTTCTTGTCCGTTCTTCTTCGTGGGTGTAATCGAACCGGATCGAACAAATTGTGACGCAGTCTAACTGCCACGATATCTCAGTGCTCGATATCAGCCTCGATAGCTCAGCGGTGCAGACAGTCGACTGTCGCTATTGATTGTAGCAACGCTGGGCGCGGTCAGTACTTGGATGGGTGACCGCTCGACCGTTGGAGGCTGACCGCGGTTCGGATTCCACGTAAAACTGTAGGTCCCTTCCCTTCCTACCATACCCGATGGTAGGGTTCAACCCGCCTGGGTTGGTACCACCACACTGTATGAAAGGTCGGTCGAAACGGCTATGTAAATAGTTCGTGTTTTCCGTCCAGTTCAGTGTAGACGGCACGACCGAAGGGAAGCACTGACATGGCACCAAGTTCACCGCGGTGTTACGGGCTGACATCACGGATGTTGTAGGTGATGTAGCCAACCGTGTCAGTTTCTAAAAAAAAAAAAAAAATTGGTTGTCTGTAAAGTTGGTTTACGGACGATAGTTTTACATGATAACGTTATCTTTTCCGACTGGCCAGATGCGCTTAATATATTATGGTACGAGTAACCGCCTTTCAATTTCTGCTGCCCTGGTACTTTAGAACCATAGAGATAAATGTGTACAAGCCGACGCTTGGGCCGATTGTGCCTCTCTATCGCTTGTTACGCGCTCTCGCTTGCACACACAGGCTCAGATGGAACGTGACACTTTTTCGTGCGTGCAGCCGGTGTTCATCAATTTATAAGACGTCACGTTATCACGTCAAAAAAATAACATGAATGATCAATACAACAATACAATACTGCGTGGTTGGTTACAGGGACGAGCGTCGCGAGCGCATCGTGGCGGAGTGCAACGCGGTGCGGCAGGCTCTGCAGGATCTACTGCAGGAGTACATGAGCAACGTGAGTCTTATACCTTCGTGCTATTGTTATTTATATTTTTAATTAGAAAAATGCAAAACGAAAATGATTGAAAAAAATACATCCCGACCAGGATTCGAATCTGGGTCTCTGGCTTGAGCTGCCAACGCGATAGCCAACTACGCAGTACTGTGTGGGGCCGGTACTTAATAAGAATAGTCCCACTGCATCTCTCCCCGTGCATGTCGTAAAAGGCGACTAAGGGATAAGCGGCCTGCAGACAACCCGGTCGACTTGTGGCTTTCATGGAAGACATAGGCTGGCTGGGGTAGCTGGAGACTGTGAGGTTTTGCACGAAGGTCCCCAACCAAGCGAGATTAGTTTGCAGGCCTAGAGCCAACCCCAAACCAAAGCAACAACAACAGGCCTCACGCACTCTATGTACTTGCGCGCGCTAACTACCTACCGCCCAGCGGGCCGCCGGCGAGCCTAATTCAGTGGCAATTCGTCAGCCGCGCGAAGCATACCTACACGCTCGCCCACGCAACTGCGTGCAGCTGCAAAGCAATAATCACTTTACACGGTTCGATCGGTTAGGTACATTTTCGCACGGAGCGATTGGCGACGTGAAACAGTATTCTATTAAAGCCGAAGGTATGGAACTTTTTCTATGGAGTGATTTATCTGTTACTGGTAGGTAAAGGAAGGGACGCACCTGTTTCTGGCTGGTTGTATGAGTGTGAGCAAGAGGGCCCTGGATCCCTTATAACCTGCTGTGTTGTGGAGTCGGGTGAGCGCTCGAACTCCTCGATCGGCGGTGCCCACGCAGCTGTGGTGTCCAGGCCTGGACGTGGGGGTTACACCGAGACGAGTCCTCTGCTTTGCACTCGATTGAACACTTGACGTGATTCTTGAAGCCCGTGCGTGGCACATTCGCTTTTGCGACACTTTTCTTCGCGAAATAATAACTGCCAAGCTCTCAACGTGGTGCCTCAGCAACGAACTTTTTTCAACTCAATAGTTTTTTTCTTCAGTTTTCTTCTGGTGCGAAGATTGGAGAGGAGAGGGAAGGTAGGCAGTAAAAACTACAGTGTAGGCGGGAAATTTGAATGCCAACTGGCGATCTTTACAAACCAGTTACGAAGTAACTATTAAGTAATCTGTGCCGCGACAGCATTTACAACTTCACTGGGTAGACTGTTCCATGATTCTACTACTCTGTTGGTGAGAAAGTGTCGTCGAGCTTAAACCGATAGTGATAGAGCTTTCTCGAGTGCCCTCTCAGGTTTGTAGTGTTAGCAAGGGTGAACATATCTTGTAGCCTGGGAACGTTGTAATAGGCATTCAGAATTGTAAATGTTTCAATGTGATCTCCCCGTTCTCTTCGTTCTCGCAGAGTGCTCAAGCCATGGTTATCTAGCCGGGATTCGTAGCTGTTATTTTTCAGTGCAGTATGTTTTTTGGACTATACTTGGGGGGGAAAGGGTGGGAAGGGAGAGCGTTCCAGAATTTACCAGTTCTGTGGAGGAAAGATCTGCAGAACCGATTGGTATACATCCGCGGTAAGTCCAGCGTATTCCTGCCTAGTGCGCAATCCCTGCCTCATGAGCATTGTGCGGAGGTGGAAAGGGGACGGCGGGATCGCGTTAAACAGCTCCTCCGAGCATTCCCCATAACGTCTTTGATAGCTGCTCTTCCTAAACCAGACCGAAGGCTGGCTCGGAAGCTTATCAACCTGGCCCGGGCCAAACTAAGAATAGCCGTTGGTCTGATGAGCGGCCACTGCTCAGTAAACAAACATCTACACACCATAGGTATTACGGATAGTCCACTGTGCAGAGGATGCTTGGCAACGGATGAAACGGCCGAGCATGTTTTGTTGGAGTGCAGTGTGCTTGACAACCAACGAAGGGACATACTCCGTTCTCCATCTTCCGTTGCAGCGGTCTGCAGACGCCCCGGTCGACTTGTTGCTTTCATGGAAGACATACGCTGGCTGGGGTAGCTGGAGATTGCGGGGTTTTGCACGAAGGTCCCCAACCGAGCGGGATTAGTTTGCAGGCCTAGAGCCAACCCCAAACCAAACAACAACAACAACAACAACGTCTCTGATAACTTGTGCTGATGTCACCACCAGGCTGGCAACAAGGAGCAGTCTGACGGTCTGGAGCGAGCGATCGAGCAGATGTGCCGCAAGACACGCGACCTGCGTCGGCAGCTGCGCAAGGCAGTCGTCGACCACGTCTCCGATAGGTGAGTTTGTTTAACCCTTTAAATGTTATAAGCCCCGCACGGGGCTCACCCCCCCGCGGAGCTTCTTCTTCTTCTTCTTCTTCTTGGTGGGCATTTTCCGCATGTAGGTCTCACTGCTTGGACCCGTTGTGCGTATCACCCCGGCCGCTACTCCATCCAGCCCAGCTCCTTCCAGAAGTCCTGCAGGCGTCCGACGTCCTTGCAGGCCTCTTGGAGTGTCCTCGGGTTTTTGAGGATGATTGCCCGCTCATTTGCCACCCCCTCGCACTGTAGCAGCACGTGGGATGGCGTTTCTTCAGCCCCCATGCAACCCCTGCACAGAGGGCTATCTGTTTTACCTATAATGAATAAGTGCTTATTTAGTGGATAGTGTCCTGTTAAGATTCCCACCACCAATCTGATTTTACCTTTGTTTAGCTGTAGTATACCCTTTGTGAGCTTCCTGTTGATGGTTGGCACCGCCGCTCTTGTCTGCTTGCAGTCGTTTATTTGTGACCATATCTGTTGGTGTTGGTCTTTTGCGTGTCCTCTGATCCATGATCTTAGTTGATTAAACGGGAGGGGCACTATCGGCTCAGGTCCCTCGACCACCCACCCTGCTCCCCTCCTTGCCAGTTCGTCTGCTGCGTCGTTGCCTAAACATCCACTGTGTCCTTTTATCCATTGAAGGGTGACTCTGTTGTGTTTGGCGATAATCTCTAGTGCTTGGTGGCATTCCAAAATGAGGCTTGATTTAATGGTGTTGCTGGTTAAGGCTTGGAGTACCGAAGCGCTGTCGGATAGTATGCGTATGCCATACTCCTTGATCTTTTTGTTTGCTATGCTGTATGCTGCTTGTGTTATTGCAACACATTCGGCTTGGAATATGCTGTTGTACTTGCCCAGTGGCATGGCTGACCTAATGTTTAGGTCCATTGAGAATATGCCGGCTCCTGTTCCATTTGCTGTTTTGGATCCATCCGTGTAGACGTCTATTTCGCGTGTGGAATTCTTCTGCTCTTCGTAGAGTTGTATGTTGTATCCCTTAACAAAGATATGTGTGGCCGGTATTCTGTCACATATAGCTGTTAGCATTGGCTTTTGTTTAATTGCGTCTGTTAGGCTGGTACCGTGCCTGCCTGGGTTATTACCCCAGGTACCAGATAGTTTTAGTCTGAAAGCTGCTGCCGTTGCCTCCTGTTGTACGAAGATGTGCAGCGGTAGTATTCCCAGTAGCACCTCCAGTGCCGCCGTTGGGGTTGTTCTCATGCAGCCAGTTGTTGATACACACGCTAGCCTTTGTAGGCTTTGAAGCTTCTGTTGTGCGGTTGTAAGTTTGGTCCTTGACCACCACACAATCGCGCCATATGTTAGCATCGGTCTGATGACTGTTGTATACAGCCATTATATTATGTGCGGTTGTAATCCCCATGTTTTACCCAACATTCTTCTACATTGCCAGAATGTGATTTTAGCTTTGTTTATCTTGTTGGTCAGGTGTTTATCCCAGTTTAGTTTGCTATCCAGAATCACACCTAGGTATTTTACCTCAGGTGATAGTTTGAGAGGTTCCCCAAATAGTTTGGGCATTGGTAGGTCTGGTGCGAGTTTTCTCGTATTGGTGAACAGAACCAGCTCTGTTTTCGCCGGATTTATGGCTAGTTCATTGTCTGTACACCATCTTTCTGTTGTTTGCAGTGCGCTCTGCATGAGTTCACATATGATCTTTTCATTGCTGCCGTTGATGATTATGACTATGTCGTCTGCGTAGCCTACCGTGTAATAGCCGATTTCGTTCAGCCTACTTATCAGACTGTCCACGACCATGTCCCACAGTAGTGGGGAGAGCACACCCCCTTGTGGGCACCCCTTTGCTACTATCGCTCTAGTTGTGTTGTTGATTGTTATTTGTACTGCCCGTGTGCTTAGCATATTGTTGATCCATTGCGTTAACGTATGTGGGACGCCAAACATTACCAGACTATTGTTTATACATTTGAAGGATGTCCGGTCGAAAGCTCCTTCAATGTCAATGAATGTGCCAATACTAGAATGTTTGTTGCTTAGTGCATTGTCTATCTTAGATACAACGCTGTGCAGTGCTGATTCTGTAGATCTACCTGCGCAGTACGCGTGCTGGTTGAAATTGAGCAGCTTAATTTTTAGAGGCCCATCTCTTATGAATCTGTCGCAAAGTCTTTCTAAGGTTTTTAGTAGGAATGAAGTCAGACTTATTGGTCTGTATGATTTCGCCAGTGTGTAGTCGCTTCTCCCTGGCTTCGGGATGAAGATGGCTTTCACTTCCCTCCATGCAGTTGGCACGTGTTTATGTGCTATACAGGCTCTGTATATTTCTACCAGCGTGTACGAGATCTGTCTGTCTCCCCACTGTAGGAGAGCGGGAAAGATCCCATCCAGTCCTGGCGATTTGAATGGACGGAAGGTGTTTATGGCCCAATGGACTTTTTCGTGTGTTATAATCTCGCTGGCTATTCTCCAGTCCTCCGGATTCGGTTTGCTGTTGTTGTCAGGAGCTACATGATGTTGCCTCCTTTATTTCGCACCCTGGAAAGTGTGTCTCCAGTAGTATTGCTCTTATGTCTGACTCCGATCTAGCGTAAGTCCCATCCGGTTTTTTCAGTGAACCCATCTCACAGTGTTTGTCTTTTGCTAGTATTTTCCTCACTTTAGAGGCTTCGTTGTTGCTTGCTATGTTTCCACAGAAGCGTCTCCATGATTGTCTTTTGTGGAATTGTATTCTCTGCTTGTAGTGGGTCCTGGCTTGCGTGTATGCCTCCCAGTCCGCTTCTGCCCTAGTGTTCATGGCCCTATTGAAGAGCTTTCCCACTTTTTTCTTTATCTTTTCCAGCTCCGGGTTCCACCACCTACCCTTTTTGTCGCTGTTTGCTTCTATTTCTGGGCATTTCTTCTTGAAGATATCTGCGATGCTGTTTGTTAGGTTGTTCACGTTAATTTCCCCGCGGAGCTTATAACATTTAACAAATCAATATCTGGTACTTCTAAACAAGTAAGCACTCTTTTGCTGTTTTTTAGACATTAATCTATAGACAATTTCATTGACTTTATCGATCAAAAGAGTTTATTGATCTAGCTTCAGTATTTCACGAAATATTTGAGTTTTTGTGAAGGTCGGCGGTCGCGGCCTTGGCGCGCCGGTAACGCGTGAAAATTAAGCAGGGAAGAGCATTTAATTGAGGTGATATTTGAAGGATTAAAACCTAGGGGAACCCCCTAATTCTTTATGGGTAGCGCGACATGTGGCATTGTTGCAATTTTTTTTTATGTAAACCAACATGGGTGGCTCTGTCGAGGGGACCAATGGTACAGTCGACAGAGCCAAAATCCCCTCTCCTCGCGAAACCACACTCAGTGAGCCGCCATGCCGGCAGATTTGCGGACTCTTGCTAGGCTGTTTAGCCCGTTGATACGACATTTGAAGACACCCAGGTTAAAAGATTCAGGAAACACTCGCCGGAAGACAGTTCCACACCCTAGCGGTGCGACAAAGAAGCGATTTAGAGAACCGATGGTTTCTCAAAAGCCCAATGTCAATAACAGAAGGGTGCTCAGTTTCTCTGCGGCGAGTGCTGCAAAGATAGGTTGGATGGCAAGGAATAAGGGAAGCAAGTAGAGGAGGGTGTTAATCGAGGTCGGGACTAGCGAGTGGCCACTCTAAATTTCCCGCGCATGCTTCTCGTTTCGGCTCGCATCAAGCTCTCGCCAGCTAGTCTGCGTTGACTAGGACGCGGGGTACCATCAGTCCCGCTCTCGACCTCCCTCTCTCTACCTATCCATATTCTGTAGGATGCTTCCAGTGACGTTTTCGAAGCTCTCTCCATGTATGAGCTCAGCGTCGATCCATACCCTGTAGCATACCCTGCCCAGTTAAACCCAGGGTACTGCAGAGGTACCCACGTTTTTGGAAAAGACGTGAGGATTTTATAAAATTCGGGGCAACTTCAATTCAAATAGAATTTTGTCATTGTCGTGTGTAGCGGGACACTTAAGCGATTTGGGGGACAGCGGGATTTTTATTAAAAGCTCAACTGTCCCGCTGAATGTGGGACGTCCCATTATATCACATAACTTTTTTTTTATGGGTAGCGCGACATGTGTCATCGTTTCACCTACAAGTAGATGTCTAATGATGCCCATGGACATTCTGTGATGCACGGGGATTGCGAATGCCATGCCAGCCTGACAGGAGCCTTTTCACGCCCCTTTTGAAAAACCCCAGGTTGTACTTGGGAGAAAATATATGGGCAGGGAGTTCGTTCCACATTTTCCCGGTTCTGTGCAGAACCGGTTGGTCGTACAGAACCTAGACCTACAGAATCCGTGGTAGGTCAATTGAATAGGGGTGCATCTCCTGCCCGGTACGCGTAGTGCGGAGGTGGAATGGGGACGGCGGAATCGCGTTAACTATAGGGACGCATTTGTCTATTGTTAATTTGCTTCTATGTTAATGCTTGTATTTGCTTTCAACACAATGACAGTTGTTTTTAAATTAAAAAAAAAATAACTTGCTCACAGTTTCCTGGAGACGAACGTGCCGCTGCTGGTGCTGATGGAGGCGGCGCGCAACGGCAACGAGAAGGAGGTCGAGGAGTACGCCGTTGTGTTCACCGAGCACGCCAAGAAGCTCGTCGAGGTGCGTATCCCGCTCACCGTTGTACATCTCACAGTTTCCTGGAGACGAACGTGCCGCTGCTGGTGCTGATGGAGGCGGCGCGCAACGGCAACGAGAAGGAGGTCGAGGAGTACGCCGTTGTGTTCACCGAGCACGCCAAGAAGCTCGTCGAGGTGCGTATCCCGCTCACCGTTGTACATCTCACAGTTTCCTGGAGACGAACGTGCCGCTGCTGGTGCTGATGGAGGCGGCGCGCAACGGCAACGAGAAGGAGGTCGAGGAGTACGCCGTTGTGTTCACCGAGCACGCCAAGAAGCTCGTCGAGGTGCGTATCTCGCTCACCGTTGTACATCTCACAGTTTCCTGGAGACGAACGTGCCGCTGCTGGTGCTGATGGAGGCGGCGCGCAACGGCAACGAGAAGGAGGTCGAGGAGTACGCCGTTGTGTTCACCGAGCACGCAAAGAAGCTCGTCGAGGTGCATATCCCTCATAGCTCTTACGGATGTCGGCTGTGTTCTTCTCTAGTCCAGTATACCCAGAGTCTGTCAGCCTCGATAGCTCAGCGGTGCAGACAGTCGACTGTTGCTATTGATGGTTAAGCAACCGCGATCAGTACTAACCGCTCTACTACCGTCAGAGATAATGATAAAATATAATTCCAGGTGTAAAGAACGCCTAATGGTATCCTGTGAAAATGTGGGAGATAGGAAAGAGCCCTGACATACACCAGTGTTGATAAAAAAAATTGATTAACTTTCGTTATTGTTGATGATGGAAATATACTGACCATGAAAAGAAGTGAATGCCGAATCATAAAAATTGTGAATCAATGCAGTCATGTCTACGTTTGTTGAGGTAATTTTGGTGTTGCACCCGATCGAAAGCTTTGTACAGGTTATGTAATTGATTTTTGGTTTATTAATAGCTCACATTCTCTTAATGATGGTATGTTCATGAATATAACATGTCATGTTTTTAATGATGTGGAGTATGTATGTAATGCGTACCGTGTGGGGCCGGTACTTTAAAAGAATAGCCCCACTGCATCTCTCCCCGTGTATGTTGTAAAAGGCGACTAAGGGATATGACTCCCTTCTTATATTACTAGGTGGTAGGGTTTAACCCGCCCGGGTTGGTACCAACGCACTGAATGAAAGGTCGGTCGAAACGGCTATGTAAATAGTTTGTGTTTTCCGTCCGGTACAGTGTAGCCGGCACGACCGAAGGGAAGCACTGACGTGGCACCAAGTTCACCGCGGCGTTATGGGCTGACATCACGGATGTTGTAGGTGATGTAGCCAACCGTGTCAGTTTCCATAAAAAAAAAAACATAATACTCATAAACATGAACACTCAAGAATCTGACCACTCTGCCTATTTACATTACCTATATCTGGTGTATAGTGCCATCGTCAATTTTGATACTTAGACACTATTTCAGTAGAACGGTCGCTTGAGATTAACCCTGCTTACGTCGTTGTCGGCAGGTTGCGAACCTCGTGTGCTCCATGTCTAACAACGAGGACGGTGTGAAGATGGTGCGACACGCCGCCAACCAGATCGAGACGCTCTGCCCTCAGGGTGAGATCTGCTTTTTATTAGGGTTCCGTATCCGCTACGGGACAAATTCATGATGTACACGTCAATATGTAAAGTCCTTCGTTATTACTAAACCCTTAACCCGATTGTCTTTGTTTTAGGCTCAAATTGTAGCTGACTAAATTGTTCAGATGAGTTTTTCTCAAATTTTTGATATCATTCTTCGTTTCCAAAATATCGAGGACCGAAATAAAAAATTTGGAAAAAATGGATTTTTTTTTCACTATGTCCGCCATAACTTTTTTCGTTTTTGACTTTCTTGAATAATTATTTTTGCACCTTACAGCTCTCATGAATACTTGAGCCTTTTTTGAATATCATATCTTCACAACTCTCCGAGATATAAGGGGATCGCACTTTTTCGTGAAATCGGAGCCTACACTGGAGCGAACGAAAAGACATTTCCAATGACAAAAATATGGCCGTGTGAAAGTGTTCCCATTGACTCATCATCAATTTGTCTGTTCGCACGTACAGTGATCAACGCGGCGCGCGTGCTGGCCGCGCGGCCGCGCTCGCGCGTCGCGCAGGAGAACGCGGACGCGTTCTCGCGCGCGTGGGAGCACGGCGTGCGGCTGCTGACGGAGGCCGTCGACGATATCACCACCATCGACGACTTCCTCGCAGTCAGCGGTGAGTGTCTCTTTTTAGGGTTCCGTATCCGGTACGTGACCCTATTACTAAGCCTACGACGTCTGTCTGTCCGTCCGTCTGTCTGAGGGCTGTATCTCTTGAACCGTAATAGGTAATCCGTTGAAATTTTCACAGAATATGTGTTACTATGGCCGATATAACAACAAATAATAAAAAAAAGAAAATGTTAAAAATGAAGGCGGGCTCCCATACAACAAACGTGCGAAAAATCGATTAGTCACGCTACTGAATAATAGATGGCGCCACAGGCTTTTATACATTGCATTGTTGAAAGATAAAAGATAGCTGCTCAATTGCCAACGGCCTCATTGAGGTGCTGTCATTTTCCCACCGTCAATTGCCATCGACCTCATTGAGGCTTCTCTCCGATCGTCCTACATATCTTCGAAATTAAAATTCGAAGACCATGCCACCTGAGCGGATAGGCGGATAGTATTGATAGTGGATAGATACGGAAACCTCCGCGCCCGAGTAAAACTCGCACTTGACAGATTTTTTTTTATTTATTGAAACTGACACGGTTGGCTACATCACCTACAATATCCGCGACGTCGACCCATAACAACGCGGTGAACTAGGTGCCACGTCAGTGCTTCCCTTCGGTCGTGCTGGCTACACTGAACTGGACGGAAAACACAAACTATTTACATAGCCGTTTCGACCGACCTTTCATTCGGTGCGGTGGTACCGACCCGGGCGGGTTAAACCCTACCACCTAGTAATATAAGAAGGGAGTCATATCCCTTAGTCGCCTTTTACAACATACACGGGGAGAGATGCAGTGGGGCTATTCTTTTAAAGTACCGGCCCCACACGGTACAACAAACACGGGGAGAGATGCAGTGGGTCTTCCACGGTGCATTCATGCTTATACTACTACATATGTCAGCCTCGGTAGCTCAGTGGTGCAGTCGGTCGACTATTGTTAAGCAACGCTGGGCGTGGTCAGTACTTGGATGGGTGACCGCTCGACCATTGGAGACTGACCGCGGTTCGGATTCCACGTTAAACTGTAGGCCCCTTCCCTTCTTACCTTACTAGGTGGTAGGGTTTAACCCGCCCGGGTTGGTCACCGCGGTGTTATGGGCTGACATGACGGATGTTGTAGGTGATGTAGCCAAACGTGTCAGTTTCCATAAAAAAAAAAAAATAAATAAACAAAAGGTGTTCGGAACAGGCGGTTAAGATAGTTGTGTGTGTGGTTGCAGAGAACCACATACTGGAGGATGTGAACAAGTGCGTGGTGGCGCTGCAGGAGGGAGACCCGGACTCGCTCGACCGCACCGCCGGCGCGATCAGGGGCCGCGCCGCCAGGTATGTGCGCGCCGTCTGCCGGCATATACTTGTTGAATGTGCTGTGGAAACTTTGATGTTAGCTGAAATGTTTGACGTCAGTAGAAATGTTCGACATCAGTAGAAATGTTTGACTATAATTGTTTGAGGTCAGTAGAAATGTTTGACTATAATTGTTTGAGGTCAGTAGAAATGTTCGACATCAGTAGAAATGTTTGACTATAATTGTTTGAGGTCAGTAGAAATGTTTGACTATAATTGTTTGAGGTCAGTAGAAATGTTCGCCATCAGTAGAAATGTTTGACTATAATTGCTTAACGTCAGTAGAAATGTTTGACATCAGTAGAAATGTTTGACTATAATTGTTTGAGGTCAGTAGAAATGTTCGATATCAGTAGAAATGTTTGACTATAATTGTTTAACGTCAGTAGAAATGTTTGACATCAGTAGAAATGTTTGACTATAATTGTTTGAGGTCAGTAGAAATGTTCGACATCAGTAGAAATGTTTGACTATAATTGTTTGAGGTCAGTAGAAATGTTCGACATCAGTAGAAATGTTTGACTATAATTGTTTGAGGTCAGTAGAAATGTTCGACATCAGTAGAAATGTTTGACTATAATTGTTTGAGGTCAGTAGAAATGTTTAGCATCAGTAGAAATGTTTGACTATAATTGTTTGAGGTCAGTAGAAATGTTCGACATCAGTAGAAATGTTCGACATCAGTAGAAATGTTTGACTATAATTGTTTGAGGTCAGTAGAGTCGAACATTTCTACAGTAGAAATGTTCGACATCAGTAGAAATGTTTGACTATAATTGTTTGAGGTCAGTAGAAATGTTTGGCATCAGTAGAAATGTTTGACTATAATTGTTTGAGGTCAGTAGAAATGTTCGACATCAGTAGAAATGTTTGACTATAATTGTTTGAGGTCAGTAGAAATGTTTGGCATCAGTAGAAATGTTTGACTATAATTGTTTGAGGTCAGTAGAAATGTTTTGCATCAGTAGAAATGTTTGACTATAATTGTTTGAGTTCAGTAGAAATGTTCGACATCAGTAGAAATGTTTGACTATAATTGTTTGAGGTCAGTAGAATGTTTGTATCTTTATATTGCCGGCACTGAATATTTTTGATGTCTCCATAAATGTTTGATATCAGTAAACATTTTTGGTCTCAGTAGAATAAGTTGATATAAGTTGAATAAGTTGTACCGTGTGGGGCCGGTACTAAAAAGAGTATCCCCACTGCATCTCTCCCCATGCATGTCGTAAAAGGCGACTAAGGGATAAGGACAAGATGCCGTGCTAAAGGGCGACAGGCTCGCCACCTCTCACCTCGGCGCGGTACTTCCACCGAGTCATGCAGCAGGTGGGCCTTCGTGCCTCACTTGCTGCTTGATCGATTGAATCTTGTTCGAATACTATGCGAAACGTGGCGGTCGGTGTTGTGCTGTAATTGACCAGAGTACTTGCAGCACAACACCGATTAGGTACTCTGCTTACGCTGATTGTCGGCATTCAGCGTGTGCGATATGTATGTATGTATATTCATGTTAAGTTTCCGGATTAACAGAGTAGGTTAGGTTAAAGACTTACATAAGTCGAGGTTTCGCCCGCTTCTACGTCACGGGCTTCTTCAGGGACTGCGGGAGTTCCTGGAGACGTCTGGTGTCTGTTGTACCAGACGTCAAACTGTATGTATCCTTCCTTACCTATAATAAAATCCAACGTCTGCTTTCTGTATGTCTGAGTGTCTGTCTGTCCGCTTATAACTCGAGAACCACTGAACCGATTTTAATAAAACAAAAATCTACGGATAGCCTGATTCTTCCCATCAACTATAGGCTACTTATTATCACGCTAAATGGCTTATGAGGTTAGCAGTGAAGTGAAATATGAGAGCGGGCGGAGCCGCGGGCACAGCTGGTGTATGTATAATAAGTTGATGTCAGTAAATATGATTTGTTTACACTGTACGTGTATGTGTGTGTCGCTCGCAGGGTCTGCTCGGTGGTGACGCAGGAGATGGACAACTACGAGCCGTGTATCTACACGAAGCGCGTGCTGGAAGCGGTCACGGTGCTGCGAGATCAGGGTGAGTGCGATCACTCTTGTTTACTTTGGCGTAAGCTTGCTGGTGATTTGGAAGGCTGAAAGCATGGACAAATAATACTGGATCCATCATTAACGTCGTCAACAAAGCGAACCGGGGTCGCCGCGAAAGGGGCAAGAAGACGGCGAGGGAGCGGGGAACGTTGCGTATGCGATGTTTTTCCATCTCTGTCGATCACGCAGTCGTACAGTATTTCTTTCCTCGCCTACAAATTCACCTTTTTTTTTTTTTTTTTTTTATTGAAACTGACACGGTTGGCTACATCACCTACAACATCCGTGATGTCAGCCCATAACACCGGGTTGAACTTGGTGCCACGTCAGTGCTTCCCTTCGGTCGTGCCGGCTACACTGAACTGGTCGGAAAACACAAACTATTTACATAGCCGTTTCGACCGACCTTTCATTCAGTGCGGTGGTACCAACCCGGGCGGGTTAAATCCTACCACCTAGTTATTATAAGAAGGGAGTCACATTCCTTAGTCGCCTTTTACGACATGCACGGGGAGAGATGCAGTGGGGCTATTCTTTTAAAGTACCGGCCCCACACGGTACAAAGTACCTACACACACTTAAAGAGGAGAAAGAGATAAGGCGATCGAGTGCCACCGTGAGTGAGCGAGACGCAGTTCGCACGCGCTCAGGCAGTCAGTGAGCCTGGCGCGCGTGCGTGGTTACTCCGCTCGCCTATGCATGATCGGTCCAGTCTTTATTGTCCATGGCTGAAAGTGGACTTTAGGATGTGTGGATTTCTGACATTAGTTCCATAGGCGTGATTCCGTCGGTATTTCCTGTTTTTTTTTTTTTTTTTTTTTTTTATGTAATCCGGTATGGGTGGCTGAGTCGGAGGGGCCAAAGCACATGCTCTAACCAGCCAATATCACCTCCGAGAAGGTAGGTGCCATACCGGAGACTTCCCTGGATTGCTGGCTATACTGGACTGGAGGAGAACACAACCGAGGTTGCTTGCGGCCATTTTACATCCAGTACGGTGGTACCAACCCAGTCGGCTACAATTTGAGCCTACCACCTAGTAAGGGGCAAGGGAAGGGACCTACAGTTTTACACCGGTTCCGAACGGTGAAGCAGGTGCTTACGGTTTTCGGTGGTATCCAGGGTCGGCCCTTTCTTGAATGGTCCTTGAATTAGTGGGGGATTTAGTGCGATAGTTTGTATGGACACCCTGCATTTTTACTTAGAAGGCTCATACTTGCAGCAGTTGTTCCTTAGGTGCTCCTGAGTGGATTTCCACCGGTAGACATCGGGGGTCACCGCGGGGGTGGCGGGGGGAGGGGGTGGAAGTTTGCTTCTGCCGCGCTTCACTTTGTACCCTATTCCTTCAAAACTATAGGTATTAGGGCAAGTGTGATGTCATTTTCGGATAACTCAAGGATGACGGATTCATTTCTGGAAGAAACATTTTGCCTTTCTATACAAAAAAATATAAATATTAGGCAAAACTCACAAAACGTGAAAATATTTTTTTTAAATAAACGTCGTTTACTTTTGAACTACTAAAGATAAAGATAAATAAAAAATATTTGCTAAAAGCTGCATTTACCAGGATTACAAATATATAAATTTTATTGGGATGGAGTAATAATAAGTGAGTGAAAAAAAAATCAAAACAGTGCGGTGTATTTACATTTTGAGGCTAACATAGCGAAAACAGTACCTAGGTGATACGTGATAATTATTATTATTATTATACATTTGTAAAATTATTGCTAATTAAACATTAAATTATTCACATACACACACACACACACCCTCAAATAAACACACACACATAACTACCTTACCCATGTTTGTGATTGCTACCTAAAGTAAATGCTTTATATTTATTAGCATGTCGTAATTTTTTATGGAAACTGACACGGTTGGCTACATCACCTACAACATCCGTCCTGTCAGCCCATAACACCGGGTGAACTACGTGCCATGTCATTGCTTCCCTTCATTTCGCGCCGGCTACACTGAACGACGGAAAATACGAACTATTCACATAGCCGTTTCGACCGAAGTTCTATTAATTTCATAAAGTTCTATTAACAGTTTATATTATTTCTATAATTTTTTTTTCTGATTTAGACATCTGCCATCGGAACTCTACCATAAGCAGATTATTTGTTGTTTGGGGTATGGCGTTTGAGGTGAGCCATCCATTGACGGCTCTCCCTTTTGGTTGTTAGTGTCGAAGATCTAGGGTCAACACTTGGTGTCGTTTCAGCCTTCCAGGGCCGGTGTGGTCCAGGAGTGCCGTGGCCAGAATATTTGGGTGATTTTTTAGCCTCGTCTTGTATCTGGTACAATTCGACTGGATCTCAGCTTTTATGCTCGGCACTTTGAGATGCTCGTGTATGTCATCGTTTTTAGAGAACCATGGTGCGTTTGATATGTTTCGAAGCACTTTGTTTTGGAATCTCTGCAAGATCTCAATGTTACTGTTGCCTGCAGTGCCCCACAACTGTATGCCATATGTCCACACCGGCTTGATGATCGCATTGTAGATGAGGAGTTTGTTGGATGTGCTTAGTTTAGAGGCTCTGCCCATCAGCCAGTGCAGCTTGTTGAGCCGTAGGTTCAGTTCCTGTCTTTTGCACCTGATGTGCTCTTTGAATGTCTGCCTCCTATCTAAGTGCATTCCTACATAACGCACGGAGCTAGTGTGTGGTAGGGTTTCGCTTCCAAGTTTCACAGGAGGACAGTCGCCGACTCGACTATTAATTACTAATTAACTACTCTATTAATTTGTAGATTATTTATTAGGTAGGTACGTAATAAGTACGTACCTATGCCTACTTACCTATATCCATTAGAGCCGAGCGGGCGGGGGATAGCTGCGGGGTGCGTATGATTCTAGTCGGCCCCCGCGCCGCACCGTACGTGCGCCGCCGCCCGCCGCGTTTAAGAGCGTATATAAGCGAGCGTATAAGAGCGACAGTCTGAAAAATATAACCAGAGAAAAACGTGGCACTGGACAAAAAACACTGGTGTCTGCTAAGGCCAAAATACCTAAAGGCTGGGGGAATTTCCTAAGGGACAATTCAAACAAAGAAGGACTGTTTCACTTGCTTTCAATACTCTGCCAATCCTACGCAAACGAAATTGAGAATGGGAAAGAAGTTTGCATCACGGATGGCCCAAATATTTTCACCAACATCACCCGTGCCCGTGACACACAGCGATTAGCCCCGTGAAATCATGAAGAGGCGGATACTCGCATGATGGGCTTAACAAAAATTATGCTACGTACTGTAGATACCGATGTCGTAGTGCTAGCAGGTGCACAGGTGCAAAAATTACCTCAGCTTGAAGAGCTGTGGGTGCACATAGGTACTAGAAAACACCACCAGTACCTTTCAGTCAGTCAGTCAGTCAGTCAGCGTGTAAGCGTTCACTGCTGGACATACGCCTCTCCAGTTTTCCTCCAGTCCTCCCGGCCTTCAGCGGTACGGAACCACTGCTTTCCGCCAGTAACTTTGCTGTCATGATATTGCGACTTCCATAAGTAAAGACTTAAATGTTTGCATTACCTATACCTATATTAAGTATAGACACAATAGATGCTTTATATTATAATGTAATTTTTTTACAGTACCACAGCGAGCGAGGGCCTTGCCTCTGTTTCATGCGTTTTCTGGGTGTGACACTGTCTCTTGCTTCAGCGGAAAAGGCAAGAAAAGTGCTTTTGAAGCATGGGAGGCTTTTCCCGCTTTAACTGAGAGTTTGGTGTCAGCGACTGAAGGGCGGCTCGAAAAGGCAATGACGACGATTGAAAAATACGTCGTTATTTTTTATGACATGTAGATTTACTAATATTTTTTTGAAGTGGATACTTCTTTGTTCGCCATATGGGCCCCCCTTTTCAGAACTTCTACGTCACTTCCGGAACGACTTTTAACTAATATAACTAATATAAACTGTTAAAACTTTATGAAATTAATAGAACTTCGGTCGAAACGGCTATGTGAATAGTTCGTATTTTCCGTCGTTCAGTGTTGCCGGCGCGAAATGAAGGGAAGCATTGACATGGCGCCTAGTTCACCCGGTGTTATGGGCTTACATCACGGATGTTGTAGGTGATGTAGCCAACCGTGTCAGTTTCCAAAAATCTAAAATGACGACATGGTAATAATATAAAGCATTTACTTTAGGTAGCAATCACAAACATGGGTAAGGTAGGTATGTGTGTGTGTATGTGAGGGTGGATGTGTGTGTATGTGAATAATTTAATGTTTAATTAGCAATAATTTTACAAATGTATAATAATAATAATAATTATCACGTATCACCTAGGTACTGTTTTCGCTATGTTAGCCTCAAAATGTAAATGCACCGCACTGTTTTGATTTTTTTTTCACTCACTTATTATTACTCCATCCCAATAAAATTTATATATTTGTAATCCTGGTAAATGCAGCTTTTAGCAAATATTTTTTATTTATCTTTATCTTTAGTAGTTCAAAAGTAAACGACGTTTATTTAAAAAAAATATTTTCACGTTTTGTGAGTTTTGCCTAATATTTATATTTTTTTGTATAGAAAGGCAAAATGTTTCTTCCAGAAATGAATCCGTCATCCTTGAGTTATCCGAAAATGACATCACACTTGCCCTAATACCTATAGTTTTGAAGGAATAGGGTACAAAGTGAAGCGCGGCAGAAGCAAACTTCCACCCCCTCCCCCCGCCACCCCCGCGGTGACCCCCGATGTCTACCGGTGGAAATCCACTCAGGAGCACCTAAGGAACAACTGTTGCAAGTATGAGCCTTCTAAGTAAAAATGCAGGGTATATATATCGCACTAAATCCTCCACTAAATGTCCTTTTAACATTCTTGCTCCGATAAAGATTATTTTCTTGTTCCTCTTGTCACCGGTTGGTTGTTGGAAGGACATACAAACATCATGTGTTATGTATGTATGATGTGATCATATTAGTCTGTGTGGCTAGGATACGTTCATGTGGATGAAGGTGTTATGTACACATAGCTCCTTTCATCAATCATCCATCATGCACAAAAAAATTCAATTTATTAGATGATCGTTGGAGATGATAAAACTGGAATAAGGTATTGTGTCAGTCTCGATAGCTCAGTGGTGCAGACAGTCAACTGTCGCTATTGAATGTTAAGCAACGCTGGGTGCGGTCAGTACTTGGATGGGTGACCGCTGACCGTTGGAGGCTGACCGAGGTTCGGATTCCTCGTAAAACTGTAGGTCCCTTCCCTCCTAATCTTACTTGGTGGTAGGGTTTAACCCGCCCGGGTTGGTACCACCGCACTGAATGAAACGTCGGTCTAAACGGCTATGTAAATAGTTTGTGTTTTCCGACCAGTTCAGTGTAGCCGGCGCGATCAAAGGGGGAAGCACTGACATGGCACCTAGTTCACCCGGTGTTATGGGCTGACATCACGGACGTTGTAGGTGATGTAGCCAACCTTGTCAGTTTCCATAAAAAAAAAAAAAAATGACCATGACTCCTTCTTCTTCTTTTTTTTTTTTTATGGAAACTAACACGGTTGGCTACAAGAACATTTGGTTAGGACCAGAGACTCTTCCCTAGCGCCGCGTGCCGAACGTTTGCATAAACATTCAAACCATGATCGCCAGTCGCGCACCGACCGCTCAGTCTTGCGTTAGCCGTGGTCGAAATAACAATGCCGGCTTGTGCTGTATTCTCGTGCAAAAACATCAGCAGGGTGACAAATGTGAAGAATTGCGGAATATCGTATCATCGGTAAGTTTATAATTTTATAAAAGGTCGTGTTTCTGTCCTAAAAACACAAATAATTGAGTCGTTATCCGACTGACAGTCCGGGCGGCGGAGCGTGCTCGTACACGTGAGTGGGTTCACTACGAGAGATCGAGACTGATACTTTTGTTGCATTAGACTCACCTATTTGTTATTTTATCTGTTATTTGGTGTGCAAATAAATAATACATGCATACATATTTCAGTTTATATATATAGTAACTTAAAAACAAAGTGGGTCGCTGCCTGCGGACGCCCTTCTATGTGGATACCGACGAAAAGTAGTAGTATACCTATGGTCTTTGCATTTCACACAAGATTGCTACAAACTTGAAAAGAAAAAACGCCTACTCATACGAAAATACCTACTCTTCACTTGTGTCATCCATCATCACGTAAGTATATTATAATAGGTACAAATAGGTTCTTTCTTATGGAAAATGACATGGTTGGCTGCATATATCATACAACATCTGTGAGGTCAGCCCATAACACCGGGTGTAATAGGTGCCATGTCAGCGCTTCCCCCTTTGGTCGTGCCGGCTACACTGAACTGGACGGACAGTATGAACTATTTACATAACCGTTTTGACTGACGTTTTATATTAAAGCTGGAATAGGGGTCAAATTGAGAACTAGGTTAACTTTAAAAAAAATGTCAGAGCTATTGGTAAACATAAAAAATCTCGAGAACATAAAACTCGAGAACCACTGGTGCTAGACCCATCGTGTTGCTACTCAAACTTCAGGTCTCGGTGTGATCTATCCATCTGTCACGTGAACTTTTGTTTTGGTCATAACTCGAGAACCGCTGGTGCTAAACCCATCGTGTTGGTACTCAAACTTCAGGTCTCGGTGAGATCTATCCATCTGTCACGTGAACTTTTGTTTTGGTCATAACTCGAGAACCGCTGGTGCTAGACCCATCGTGTTGGTACTCAAACTTCAGGTCTCGGTGAGATCTATCCATCTGTCACGTGAACTTTTGTTTTGGTCATAACTCGAGAACCACTGGTGCTAGACCCATCGTGTTGGTACTCAAACTTCAGGTCTCATAAGGTAGTCATAAACTGACCTACTCCCTGGTTCCCGCTTGACGTTGAGTTTTGGGACATCTGTAGCTTTGTACTTTTTTTATTTCGATGCGTAGTTTTGGAGTAAAAAAAATAAAAACTTAATTTTTGATTGATTGATTGTGTTGCATCCTACTCTAACGTGCGAAAGCAGCGTCTTGAAAGAGGAGTACGGGTGAATACGGGTTGACAGGGCCTTAACAGGCTGGACAGCCCGGCAACAGTTCGCAAATCTGTCGACATGGCACCTAACTGAGCGTGGTTTCGCGAGGAGAGATGTTTTTGACTCTGTCGAATGCATCATTGGTCCTTCGTCGTCGGCACAGCCAAAACGACCACGAAGTCCCATCCATGCTGGTTTCATAAAATAAAACAATATGTCAGTAAAAAAATAACAAATGTTTATTTTCACAATGCTTACTCGCTACAGTATAATTAAGTACAAAAATAAAAAATAAAATGGCAATGACACTTTTTTTACAATATTTTTTTAATTATCTCGTTTGGAGAATTTTCCGATGTTATTAAATGCTCACTTCACAATACTTTCACAGTGCCGTCTCTGCCCTAGGCACAGATTACTTAATAGTTACTTCGTAACAGATAAATCGCTCCATAGAAAATGTTCCTACCTTCGGGCTTTGATAGCCTACTGTTTCACGTCGCCAATCGCGGCGTGCGAAAATGAACCTTAACGATCGAGTGTAAAGTGGTTATTGCTTTGCAGCTGCGCGCAGTTGCGTGGGCGAGCGTCTATGTATACTTCGCGCGGCTGACGAATACCACTGAAATAGGCCGCCGGCGCACTATGGGCCACAGTACTAATTTAGGAGCCCGTAAATGTATTTTCAGTGTAACACTAAATACAAAAACAATACATGGAACAAACTGACCGATAACTGGACTAAAATGTTGCATACTCACTTTGTACGCATACACAGTATGTTTGCTTATTAAGCCCTCGTAATGAGCGACTCCCTCCGCCGCGCGCGCCTACGATCTAATTTAGTCGCAACATGGCGTTCGCTGAGAGTAGTGTGTTTCTGAAACGTGACTAAAAGTTCGAAGTTTTATCATGGAGTCCAACTCTCAAGGTGTATCTCAGATATTACAAATAGATAGATAGCCGCGGCGGCCCGTCGGGCGGTAGGTAGTTAGCGCGCGCAAGTACATAGAGCGCGTGAGGCCTGCCCTAGGCCATAGATTTTGGAAGGTACAGATTCACAATGTATAAAAACAAAATGGAAGCAACAATTGTTGTTTACAATGTAATCAAAAGATGGCGCTACCAGTATTGAATGAATAAATTATTTGAAATTAAAATTTATTAAAAACTTTTCTCTGCTAATTTAACAATGTTTCTTAATGGAATCACCATTGTATCATTTGAACATTATTTTATTTTATGATGTTTTACTTGAAAATCACAATTTTTCAAGATCAAAATCATTGAAAATAATGGCTCCATCTAGAAGCACTGCGATAGACAAATTAAAAAAAACCCTGACTCTTAAAAAGTAAAAAATAAAAAAATTCTTGCCGTTTACTTACTTAAAGGAGTCGGGGGACCGCTAAGTAAATTAAATTTAAAAACTCAAGAGTTGCGCGGGAACTTAATTAGCGGTCCACCGACTCCTTTAAGTAAGTAAACGGCAAGAATTTTTTTATTTTTTACTTTTTTTGACGTGATGAAGTCACGTCTTATAAATTGATAAACACCGGCTGCACATACGAAAAAGTGTCACGTTCCATCTGAACCTGTGTGTGCAAGCGAGAGCGCGTAACGAGCGATAGAGAGGCACAATCGATATAGTCAAAGTTACCATGGAAACGTCTTAAGAAGTAAAACTGTCAAGATCAGAAAACAGAAGTTTATTGATGGCCAGCCACAAGATGATTAATCTTTCTACTGGAAATAGAATTACTGATCTTTGCTCTATGTACTACGATTATTCCACGTCATCACGTAAAACTATCGTCCGTAAACCGACTTTAATCAATTCAATGATTTTGATCTTGAAAATCGCAATTTTTCAAGATCAAAATCATTGAAAATAATGGCTCCATCTAGAAGCACTGCGATAGAATTAAAAAAAATTTTAACGCCATCTACTTTTAACGTACTACAGAATTTTTTGGTTCCATTTTTTTTTGTTCTACGTTGTGAATCTGTACCTTCCAAAATGTCTGTCCTAGGCATATAGACAAAGACCGCGCTAGAAAAAGTGATGCGCGAAGTTAAACCTTACCGCACAGACATGCCATGGAATAAATAACCCAGAAACAACACACTGCATACATTTTACCTAAACAAAATTGGATTGACAAGCTCACGACTGCAAGCTGGTTTCATTAGGTTTCCGTATCCGGTACGGGACCCTATTACTAAGCCTACGCGGTCTGTCTGTCTGTCCGTCCGTCCGAGGGCTGTATCTCTTGAACCATAATAGGTAGCCCGTTGAAATTTTCACAGAATATGTGTTATTTATTAATTACAAGCTGTGCCCGCGGCTCCGCCCGCTCTCATATTTCACTTCACTGCTAACCTCATAAGCCATTTAGCGTGATAGTAAGTGGCCTATAGTTGAAGGAAAGAATCAAGCTATCCGTAGAATTTTGTTTTATTAAAATCGGTTCAGTGGTTCTCGAGTTATAAGCGGACAGACAGACATACACTCATACACTCAGACACTCAGACAGAAAGCAGACGTTGGATTTTATTATAGGTAAGGATTATGGTGAATAGGCTAGTCCCTTGTCGTGTTTGGGCTCTCATTGAGTGGATTTTGAGTAGATATTTCGAATTATAATTTGTTACGAGTTCAAGTGCAATCTTTATTGCCCACGAATGATTTTCGAACAAATAACAAATATAACAAATAATAAAATATAGAAAAGGTCAACAATTAAGGGGGGTCCCCATACAAGAAACGCGTTTTTTCCCATGTTATTTTTTTTTGGTGCGGAAACCCAGATGCGCGAGTCCGACTCGCACTTGGCCAGTTTTTTCTCTTAATTTTCCGCTTTGCGTCTATTCTAATGAAGAAACATACCTAAGGTCTCAGGTCCGGGTAGGTGTCCGCCGGGTGGCATATTTCCAAAGTCTAGTATGCGAGTTGCTCTGATTGGTCGTTCTCAAATTTGGCGGGAAACATAAATTTTGGAAGTAAATAAAGTTTTCTTAGGTCGTTATAAAAAAAATAACCATAACCTAATTTTAACACCCTAACATTGCTTAAAATAAAAGTAAAACAAAATAAATTTTGGCAAAAGGGATACGAACCCATGGCCGAGATCGAAAAAATAAAAACCCTTCACTCTACCACTGAGCCATCAAAGTACATATGCGACCAAACGAATATCTGATTCAGTAGGTTTCGCTGTGGGTGCCGGAGGCGGAGCCAGAGCAACTCGCGTACTAGACTTTGGAAATATGCCGCCGGGTAGGTGTCCGCAGGGTGCTCGACGCGCGCGCGTGTTGAGGTTTAGTTCTGCTTCGATCCAGCCTCGTCAATCGGCGCGGGGTGCGCCGCGATCCACTCTAGGGCGCGCAGGATCTGGGACGGCACCGGCGGCGGGGTCGGGAGAATGTCACCCTGCGGGGAGGAACAGACGAGTGATAGATGAGAAGAGAGAGATAGAAGGACTTTTGTTTTTTTATGACATGGTTGGCTACATCAGCTACAACATCCGTGATGTCAGCCCATAACGCCTCGATGAACTAGGTGCCGTGTCATTGCTTCCGTTCGATCGTGCCGGCTACACTGAATTGGACACGGAAAACACGAACTATTTTAACATAGCCGTTTCGACCGACGTTTCATTCAGTGCGGTGGTACCAACCCGGGCGGGTTAAACCCTACCACCTAGTAATATAAGAAGGGGGTCATATCCCTTAGTCGCCTTTTACGACATACACGGGGAGAGATGCAGTGGGGCTATTCTTTTAAAGTACCGGCCCCACACGGTACGGACGGCTTTGGCCCCTCCGACTCAGCCACCCATACCGTTGTTGGAGTGTTGGTTGTTTGCAGTTTCCGTAGTAGATGTCGAGCTAAATTATCAACCTAGTTTTGAATAGCACAGCTACCTAGATGCCAGCGGCGTGAGCGCGCGCGATCTGCGTCGACGACGTTTCTCTCTGCCGACCAATCAGCGCTCTCCATTATACTACCATATGGAAAGTATTATTTGTACTCTTGCCGCGCCGCCTGGCGGCGGTGTAGCGTACCGCTACGTCGGATTACAAAAAAATTGGTTGTCTGTAAAGTCGGTTTACGGACGACAGTTTTACGTGATGACGTGGAATCATCGTAGTACATAGAGCAAAGATCAGTAATTCTATTTCCAGTAGAAAGATTAATCATCTTGTGACTGGCCATCAATAAACTTCTGTTGTCTGATCTTGACAGTTTTACTTCTTAAGACGTTTCCATGGTAGCTTTGACTATACCGATTGTGCCTCTCTATCGCTTGTTACGCGCTCTCGCTTGCACACACAGGCTCAGATGGAACGTGACACTTTTTCGTATGTGCAGCCGGTGTTTATCAATTTATAAGACGTGACTTCATCACGTCAAAAATAAAGTGCGTCGTACCTGCGGTTGGTATCCGTTCTCGTCGGCGATGTACGAGAACTTCACGGGCGTGCCGTCCGGTGCGGGCCAGCCGGCCGAGCCCTGCACCACCTGCGCCTCGCCCTCCTGCGGAGCACAAGCACAGATTACATAATAGTTACTGCGTAACAGATAAATCACTCCATAGAAAATGTTCCATACCTACGGCTTTAATGGCCTACTGTTTCACGTCGCCAATCGCTGCGTGCGAAAATTTACCTTAACGACCGAGTGTAAAGTGCATTATTGCTTTGCAGCTGCGCGCAGTTGCGTTGGCGAGCGTGTAGGTAGGTAGTTAGCGCGCGCAAGTACATGGAGTGCGTGAGTCCTGACACAAGCGTGACGTCAGCGGCGGCGGCGAGTGTTGACGATAGTAAACATAATATTGTACTTATTGTGCTTAATAATGGAAAGGTGTGAACGGACCCCATTAAAGATTCCATTCAATGGGATCCTAGTCTATGGGCTCTCTATGAGCTCTATGGCAAGGCGGAAGACGTGTCCCAAAACTCAACGTCAAGCGGGAACCAGGGAGTAGGCCAGTTTACTACCCAGGGAAAAATAAGAAAAAAAAATGTGAGTCATTTGTTTTTTTATGATATGATGAGCATTTTTTTTAAGAACATTGAAAATTTACATCTCGTTTCTTTTTAGGTACTACGACAACAAATTTGCAAATATAATTGTTCTAATTTTAATATTGGTAGCCTAAATAACTCTGCTATTGATAACTATCCCAAATAAAACCAGAATGCCTGTAGTTTTACCAAAAAAATATTCCATTCAACTTAAAAAAATAATAATAAATGACAGATTTTTTTTTCTTATTTTTCCCTGGGTTGTCATAAACTGGCCTACTCCCTGGTTCCCGCTTGACGTTGAGTTTTGGGACACGTATACAATACAATTATTAATTTTATTTCGATCGGGATGACGCGCCATCTGTGCGATATTCCTGACAACTTGAACTATAGTTCGACAGGCAGCGTTACATGCTGCACGGCCAATCGGCAGCGTTGCGTCTTCCGTTCGTACTTTCGTGACTTTTCTGAGTTAGGTCCCCATCCCAAACGCGCGTTAAAAAGCTTCGCTTCATAAAAAACAGTTTAAAATTTAAGGTGGGGGTGGTAGGGAGAGAGAGAGACCTACGCCACAGAAGAGAGATTAGGGCTAACGCCTACGCCCAGCGGTGTGGACCGATACGGGCTGACAATGACCAGGGCCGTCTCAGACCGTGCAGGGGCTCTTGGGCACATTTGGGGTCTTTTTAGAAAGTAAAAAAATTTGAATGAAACATCAGTACATATAGGTATTTTTGTTTAGTGACTTAAATATTTTATATTATTGTATACATTTTATAGAATTCATTAAGAGCTACATAAGTACTTGTAAAATTTTGTTCACTTTTTAATAAATACAAGCTGTGCCCGCGGCTCCGCCCGCTCTCATATTTCACTTCACTGCTAACCTCATAAGCTATTTAGCGTGATAGTAAGTAGCCTATAGTTGATGGGAAGAATCAAGCTATCCGTAGAATTTTGTTTTATTAAAATCGGTTCAGTGGTTCTCGAGTTATAAGCGGACAGACAGACACTCAGACACTCAGACAGAAAGCAGACGTTGGATTTTATTATTATTATTATTATAATTTTTTTTTTATGTAATCCGGTGTGGGTGGCTGAGTCGGAGGGGCCAAAGCACATGCTCTAACCAGCCAATATCACCTCCGAGAAGGTAGGTGCCATACCGGAGACTTCCCTGGATTGCTGGCTATACTGGACTAGAGGAGAACACAACCGAGGTTGCTTGCGGCCATCTTACATCCAGTACGGTTGTACCAACCCAGTCGGCTACAATTTGAGCCTACCACCTAGTAAGGGGCAAGGGAAGGGACCTACAGTTTTACACCGGCTCCGAACGGTGAAGCAGCAGGTGTAGGTATGCACGTAAATTGTTTCGTCAGAAAAAACTCATTGGTACACGCCGACCGGATTCGAACCGCGGACCTCCCGCATGAGAAGCCGATGCCCAAACCACTCGGCCACCCGCCGCTTAAAGGTAAGGATTTAGAAATCTCATCGGCTTTCTGATTTACAATCAAATTTAGAGTTTTAACGGCTATTAGTAAAAGTTAAATTACAAATTTAAAAAACCCCCGACTCTTAAAAAGTCAAAAATAATTTCCGTTTACTTACTTAAAGGAGTCGGTAGACCGCTAAGTAAATTCCCGCGCAACTTTTGAGTCTTTATATTTAATTTACTTAGCGGTCCCCCGACTCCTTTAAGTAAGTAAACGGAAATTATTTTTGACTTTTTAAGAGTCGGGGGTTTTTTAAATTTGTAATTTAACTTTTATTTCAAGCTTTTTAAAAAAAACCGCATGCAAATCGGTCCACTTTTGAAGATAATAATTTTTTTTATTACTTAATTACTTAATTACGTGATTACAAACATAGCTAAGAACCATCCCGATTAAACAGGCTTCCTAATAAAAAAAACCGCATCCAAATCGGTCCATCCGTTTGGGAGCTACGATGCCACAGACAGACACACACACACACACACACACACACACACACACACACGTCAAACTTATAACACCCCTCCGTTTTTTTCGTCGGGGGTTAAAAAAAAAATTAGCTCATCTTTTTTGGTGTACACGACGACGGCGTCGGCACTTTGGGGCCCTCATCGAGCCGGGGGCCCTGGCCTCGTGCCCCGTGTGCCCTTATGGAAAACTTACGGAAAAGACTTCAAATCAAATCAAATCAAATCGAGTGGCCGAGTGGTTTGGGCATCGGCTTCTCATGCGAGAGGTCCGAGCTTCGAATCCGGTCGGCGTGTACCAATGAGTTTTTTTCTGACGAAAAAATTTAAGGTGTAAAACTGTACGTCCCTTCCCTTGCCTCTTACTAGGCGGTAGGCTCAAATTGTAGTCGACTGGGTTGGTACCACCGTACTGGATGTAAGATCGCCGCATAGCAGCTTCGGTTGTGTTCTCCTCTAGTCCTGTATAGCCAGCAATCCAGGGAAGTCTCCGGTATGGCACATACCTTCTCGGAGGTGATATTGGCTGGTCGGAGCATGCGCTTTGGTCCCTCCGACTCACCCACCCATACAGGATTACATAAAAAAAAAAAAAAATAAAAGAAGAACAACCTGTCCCTGGTTCTTGAGCTGGCCCTGCGCCTCGGCGGAGATGCCGTTCTCGGTTTCGTAGGTCCACTGGTAGGTGCCGTCAGGGCCGATGTCGAGAGCCTGCTTCAAGATGGCGGCGCTCGCCTCGGGGCCGGGGGCGGAGGCGGCGCCCTGCCCCGGCAGGTGCGAGACGTCGGCGACGGCGGCGGCGCATGCGCACGCGAGCAATATTATTATTTTCTGTCGGAGAATGAACATACAAACATACTATAAAAACTTACTGCATAACAACGTGTCACAAAACTCAACGTCAAGCGGGAACCAGGGAGTAGGCCAGTTTATGACTACCCAGGGAAAAATAAGAAAACAAAAATGAGTAATTTGTTTTTTTAGAAAAAAATTGAACTAATTATTTTTTGTGATAAAACTATGGGCATTTTGGTTTTATTTGGGATACTGATCAATAGCAGAGTTATTTAATAAAAAATGTACTTAACAATTATATTTGAAAATTCGTAGTCGTAGTCCCTAAACATTTTGTACGAGAGTATTTTAAAAAAATGCTCATTTAAAAAAAAAAACAAATTACTCCGATTTAATTTTTCTTATTTTTCCCTGGGTAGTCATAAACTGGCCTACTCCCTGGTTCCCGCTTGACGTTGAGTTTTGGGACACGTTTTATACCTAACAACATACTATAATAAAAAGATACTATAAAAACATGATATAACAATATATTATATATAAGGTCTTTCAAAATTAGTTCATAGTACGCTAAGGGGGGGTTCTGTATCATATAGGGAGTTAAACCTATTATAAATTTTTTTGGACCTTGGGCTTTTTTTTATGTAAAATATTTTTTTTATGTATTTAAATAAAAAAATAGGTGGTTGATTTTTATAGCCTAATCGATTCAGTTTCATAACAGTAACAAAAAAGTCTTCGTTATCATTATGATGTAACACGTGTAAGTAGGTAAAAAAAATCAAATTCTTTCTATTCCATACTAATAAAACTAAAATTGTGGTTTTTCACAATTTCTGAAAGAAAGAGATCTATGTGTTGGAAGACTTTTTTGTTCCTGGCATGAAACTGAAACGATAAGGAAAACATTTTTTTTACATTTAAAATATAAAAAAAAAAATTATAAAAAAAAATTCTTTGTTCTTCAAAAGTGATCTATTTCCGATACAGAACCCCCCCTTAGCGTACTCTGAACTAATTTTGAAAGACCTTATATAACGAAATAATGTAACAACATACTATAACATAAACACACACACACACACACCCTTGTTTATATTTGCATGAATTCGAGGACCCGAACTGGTCTCCTGCTTCTGAGGACCTCGTAGTTTTACTGGTGGTTACGACCAATGGTTTTATTTGAATTCTAACGTGAGCTACGACATCTACCTGCCAATGTCAGAACTCGTATCTGGTCGACACCTGTTAATCTACGGTTACTAACTTGTGAATGAATTTATATCGGTTATACACAACCCGTATCTAGGGACGACCCACATTCGGGGACTGTCCGCAAATGCGGGCGGCGTGCATGTTCAAATCTTACTAATACGAATTGGGCTTTATAATAAAACAAGCTGTGCCCGCGGCTCCGCCCGCTCTCATATTTCACTTCACTGCTAACCTCATAAGCCATTTAGCGTGATAGTAAGTAGCCGATGGGAGGGGAGTAGTAGTTGATGGGAAGAATCAAGCAATCCGTAGAATTTTGTTTTATTAAAATCGGTTCAGTGGTTCTCGAGTTATAAGCGGACAGACAGACACTCAGACAGAAAGCAGACGTTGGATTTTATTATAGGTAAGGAAGGATTGGGTCCGACTATTTTTTTTAACACTATTGCCCTTTAATTCGGGTCTCGATATACTCATTGTGGCACTCAAGTCAGTAAATAAGGTATTGTACTGACAAAAATACACCACGTATCTACCACAGTACTATTTTGTTTTTATTTGTGTTACTTGTTCGAAAATCATTCGTTGGCAATAAATATTGCACTTGAACTCGTAACAATTTATAAATTAAATTCGAAACACCGCCTCAAAACACTCCACTCAATCAGAGACCGATCACGGGGACTTGCTTAGAATATTGGATATATAGGTAGGTATCCAAAATAGAGCCAAATTGTAGGTTTGGCCCAGTGGTGCCAACCCTGAGCGCGGTCAGTACTTGGATGGGTGACCGCTCGACAGTTGGAGGCTGACCGTGGTTCGGATTCCACGTTAAACTGTAGGTCCCTTCCCTTCTTTCCCTACTATGTAGTAGGATTTATCCCGCCCGGATTGATAACCACCGCACCGAATGAAACTTCGATCGAAATGGCTATGTAAGTAGTTCGTGTTTTCCGTCTAGTTCAGTGTAGCCGACATGAAATTAAGGGAAGCACTGACATGGCACCTAGTTCACACCACATTCACACATACACATACAAGTTAAACTTATAACATCCCTCTTTTTTTTGTTGGGGGTTAAAAAGAGGAGGAGGGATGAGAGGGGGAGAGAATAAAATGAAATAGGAAATATGCGGAGTCACAGAAGTATTTGAAATTGTAGCAATAAAGATCCATTTAGCTGCCTGTTAGCTATATTGAGTCCCATGATGTCATTGGGCTGGGCACTGCACTTATATTTTCAAATTGTTATTATAGCTGAACCGTCACTGATTGTGAAAGAATCTACATATTTATTTTTTATTATTATATGTGACAGTAGTTTTAATGGTTTTTTATTTTTATTAATCCTTATAATTATGAATCAAACACGCGTCTATGTAACTCGGCCGCGACACGAATGTTTACGACACACTCACCATGTCGGTGGAGATGCGCGCTCGAGGAAGGTCAGGCGGGGACTGTGGCGTGCGGTGTGCGCGTGCGCCGTGCTTATATGCGCGGGAGTGGCCGGCGCGGCGGCCCCTCCTGTCTGCCCCGCGCGGTGCGCGCGCGCGCTCGCCCTCGACTTACTAAACTGTGTGTAGACTGCTGTAGCACGGAGAAGAAACGTAGAGAGGTACACTATACAACGTGCCCCAAAACTCAACGTCAAGCGGGAACCGGGGAGTAGGCCAGTTTATGACTACCCAGGGAAAAGTAAGAAAAAAAAAATCGGAGTCATTTGGTTTTTATGATATGAGCATTTTTTTTAAAAACGTTAAAATTGACATCTCGTACAACATTTTAGGTACTACTACAAATTTGCAAATATAATTTTTCAAATTTTTATATAGGAAGCCTAAATAACTCTGATATTGATAACTATCCAAAATAAAAGGACAAGACTAAAAACAAACAAACAACAATGACAATCAGGGCACCTGTCAGGCCGGCATGGCATTCGCAACCCCCGCATACGACCGAATGTCCATGGGCGTCGTTAGACACCTTATGGGTGGCTCGGCGAATATGTCGCTCTGTCAATAAAAAAAAAATCAACATATTATAAAAAAAAAAAATCACCGATTTCGTGCCTCACACGACTATCGAGCACATTAGAAATGAATCTACGGAATTGGAAAAAATGTCGTTCTGAATTTTTTCAAAAAGGTTAGGTTTTGTACCGTGTGGGGTCGGTACTTAAAAAGAATAGCCTCACTGCATCTCTCCCCGTCGCATGTCGTAAAAGTCGACTAAGGGATAAGAAAATTCGTCAGCCTCGGTAGCTCAGTGGCGCGGTTGGTTAGTCAACTGTTATTAAGCAACGCTGAGCGCGGTCAGTGTTTGGATGGGTGACCGCTCGACCGTTGGAGGCTGACCGTGGTTCGGATTCCACGTTAAACTGTAGGTCCCTTCCCTTCTTACCTTACTAGGTGGTAGGGTTTATCCCGGCCGGGTTGGTACCACCGCACTGAACGAAACGTCGGTCGAAACGGCTAAGTAAATAGTTCGTGTTTTCCGTCCAGTTTAGTGTAGCCGACATGAAATGAAGGGAAGCACTGACATGGCACCTAGTTCACCCTGTGTTATGGGCTGACATCACGGATGTTGTAGGTGATGTAGCCAACCGTGTCAGGTTCCATAAAAAAAAAAAAAAAAAAAAAGGCTACAGGGCATACCCTTAACCCGATCGTCTTTGTTTTAGGCTCAAATTGTAGCTGACTAAATTGTCCAGAGGAGTTTTTCTCAAATTGTTGATATCATTCTTCGTTTCCAAAATATCGAGCGCCAAAATAAAAAATTCGGAAAAAATTGAATTTTTTTTTCACTATTTCGGCCATAACTTCTTTCGTTTTTTGACTTTCTCTTTTGAATAATTCTTTTTGCACCTTACAGCTCTCGAATGCGCGTCTTTTGAGCCCTTTTTTGAATATCATATCTTCACAACTCTCCGAGATATAAGGGGATCGCACTTTTTCGTGAAATCGGAGCCTACACTGGAGCGAACGAAAAGACATTTCCAATGTCAAAAATGCGCGTGCGTCTGTCTGTCTAGCTAGCGCGCGCACGTCCACGGCGGCGCAGGCGCGGCAGATTGTTGCTACTGTCATGCATGGGTCGAACACTGCATATATTGATCGATAGCTTTTGAGGTAAATGTTGTTAAGAGGATTCATATACATATCACACACGCTGAATCCCGACAATCGGGGTGAGCGGTGTAATCGGTGTTGTGCTGC
This sequence comes from Nematopogon swammerdamellus, assembly GCA_946902875.1. NCBI lineage: Eukaryota > Metazoa > Arthropoda > Insecta > Lepidoptera > Adelidae > Nematopogon > Nematopogon swammerdamellus. Next base: position 21,039,718 of record OX336352.1, read on the forward strand.
AAGAACTCTGGTAAATTACAGCACAACACCGACCGCCGCGTTTCGCAAATTATTCGAACAAGATTCAATCGATCAAGCAGCAAGTAAGGCACGAAGACCCACCTGCTGCATGACTCGGTGGAAGTACCGTGCCAAGCCAAGGATGGCAAAACAAAAATTCGAGTCGGCGGCACTGAGCAATTGAGCGCAGTGCGCGCGTTTATATGGTGAATTTTGTAGTTTTTGTTTGTTTAAAAATTATTAGGATTTGTTTTTTTTCTTCAAATAATACTGCTTTAGTGTCTAGAAAATTAAATTCCCTATACAATGACGTAAATTTTATTCCAAAATAATTATCCAGTATGGAGAGCTAGCTCGACATAAGAAATTAAAATAGAGTCACATTCAGAATTTTTTTCACCATGAAAAAATACTGTAAATTTAAAAAGCCTGCTTCAGTGTTTAGTACATATTATCTGGTTTAAAAATAATTTTTTTTTTCATATTATGTACTTCGTAGAACTAAATTTTTGTTTGAAGTTTTAAAACATATATAACAATTTTCGTTGTTTTGCCATATTATGAATCCTCTTAGGTAAATTTAAAAACAATAAATAATTTATTATAGAATCAATACTAATAATAAATTTGTAAGGGATGGCCGTGGAGTAAGTAACTTTGTTTTATGAGATATTGAGTTTGTAGACTCTAAAAACTAAAATGACGGTTTTTAGAAATCTTTTCTGTATGTATGTATGTTCCTCCATAGTACTGTGTAGGATCGGTACTTAATAAGAATAGTCCCACTGCATCTCTCCCCGTGCATGTCGTAAAAGGCGACTAAGGGATAAGCGAGGGGATAAGCGGCCTGCAGACACCCCGGTCGACTTGTGGCTTTCATGGAAGACATAGGGTGGCTGGGGTAGCTGGAGACTGCGGGGTTTTGCACGAAGGCCCCCAACCAAGCGGGATTAGTTTGCAGGCCTAGAGCCAACCCCAAACCAAAACAACAACAACAACATGTTCCTCCATAACTCTTAAACCGATCATCCGAATTAGATGACAGTACAAGCACATTTGGCTATACGTGACACAGGATAGGCTAAATAAAATTCAGTTCCGGTTACGCTGCTAAGATGTGGCTCTCATACAAACCGAATTGTTTTTTTTAATTGGCTTACTTTCTTCTTTTTAAATCCGAAGTAGGTGTACCGTGTGGGTTCGATACTTAAATAGTATAGCACCACTGGGGCATGGCTGGACGTTAGCCGAAGAGACAATGACCGTTGGAGTAACCGTGTCCTATTATGGCGGCCGTGGACAGGAAAACGGAGTGTGGGAAGATCACCCGCCAGGTGGGACGACGACATCAAGTGCGTCGGCGGAAAGCAGCGGTTCCGTACCGCTGTAGGCCGGGAGGACTGGAGGAAAATTGGAGAGGCGTATGTCCAGCAGTGAACGCTTACACGCTGACTGACTGGCTGATTGATTGACTGACCGGGGTCTGCGGACCCCCCACCTGGTCCTGGTGTGATGAGTGGTGACCCGACTGTCACGGCGGAGGCGGGACGGCCGGCCGTGACGGGGAGACGGCGAAAAGACAGAACCGTCCATAATGGAAACTAGAAACGGCAAATGTAGGGGTTAAAGTATATTATTTAAGGAAAAATAAAACAAAATGTATAGTTAATAATAATTTTTGTAAAAAAAAAAAATATAATTTATTGTATCTTGTGTCACCTATTAGATATTCTGTGCTTGTGTATCAGAGTTTATTAATAAAAAATTATATATTTGAAAATTTAGAAGAGTTAATTAATTAATAAACAGTTAATGTGGTATAATTGTTTTTAATACCTAATTTGAAATTAAATGTGAAAGGTTTTTAAAGATATTTAGTTTTTTTTTATTTTAAAATTTGTATAATTATTTTATTTCAATAATGAAAAAATAAAAAAATTAAAATAAAATTATTTATTGCTCCACAACATTAATTGTTCACAAAGAAAACAGGCGGATGACGGACACAGAAGGCTCTTAATATTTTTTTAATAATTCATTTTTTTATTTTTTTATTTAGTAAGGTTCTGTAGGCGGCAGGAGTAGCTTCGAACTCCTGCGCAGCTGTTCTTTAAACGTGGAATCACGGTGGCACGTGGAGAATGCACGTATGTCATATGTACGTATGTTCTCTTGATAAACAATTAATGTTAAAATATATCAAACAATCTGGTTATCTTGGTTACTATTGAAATTAAATGAAATGAAATGAAATGAAAATGAAATGAAAATATACTTTATTGCACAAAAAGTGACAAAAGGCGGACTTAAAGCCTAAGGGCATTATCTGCCAGTCATACCTGGGATTGTGAGTAGGGTAGATGGGTAGTGCGGAAAATTAAATGAGATTTTTTTTTTTTTTAAGGTTACAAAACTAAACAATAAAACATAGATAATAGTAAGAACATACAACTAAATACATTCGTGATTTACATACATACAAGTTCAAAAGTACATATACATATACGCAATATAAACAAATACATACATACATACCTAATGCAGTTTCTAAACAAGCGATAACACACATGGAAACATTAAGAAGAAGACTATTGAAACGAATTGAAAAATATCGTCTAACTTTGATGGCTCTAATAAAATAATAATATTTTTTTCTTTTCATTATATTGCCTACGTGTCCCTTGCGACATTGTAAAATCCTACCGGGAAGAGAAACAAGGATGACGGCGTCACACAATGATATTATAAGTTAAAAGGAGGTAGATAGGCTATCTGAGCTCCCAAGCGGCACATTAAATACAAGACCACAGTCCTGTCTGAAGTTAGTCGCCCGCCAACTACGCACGCGTTCGGACCGCTAACCACGAGCCGCTAAAGCCGCGTACAGACCTAACGAGCGAGAGCCGGCGAGGCCCAGCGAATGCCCATCGCCGATGGCAAGCGAACCCTCGCTCGCCATCGTTTGCTATCGCTGTTACGGCCACAGTGATTCGCAATCGTTCGCGCGCTCTCGCGCGTTAGTGTTCCGGCCAAAGCTCGGAGCGCGTGCGCAAGTGCGACTGCAAGAACACCGTCCACACTGCGCACGGCCGAACGACTGTATCCGGAGCACGACCGAACGCCACCGAACGCAATCGAGTGCGCGCCTTCGCATTCGCTTAGCGTCGCTGTACCGTCCAGACCTGTTCGCGCGGTCTCGCTTGTTGGCCTTCGCGCGCTCTCGCTCGCTAGGTCTGTACGCGGCTTAACACATCGAAAATGCCGTCGTGTGTAATAAATAAATAATGAGATTCTGCACTAATTCTAATAATTGGAATAAGACTATTCGAGTCGGCGCATCACTTTATAGTTCTTCCTCTCAACTTTTCAAGGACGTGCCATGTGTAAGCACTGAATGTCATATAGATAATCTATCTTTCCTAAAATATCATTGGCGTCACATATATCACAAATCAGTGCACGTATATCACGCCATTTCTAAAATATTTACAAATCGCCGAACGGGGCGACGACCGTTGTTCGCCGAACGTTCGTTGTTAATCCTCTAGTTATCCTTCACTTCAACAGCGCGGTCCTTGCCCAGCATACTACTTCACAATGCGTTGCATTAGTTTACCGCTAGATGGCAATGTTTTCTATTGAATACCAAATTATCCTGCAATATTGTATAGAACGCTGAATATACCTTTAAAATATCATTGGCTGTTACATATTATCGTAATGTTTTCTGTTATGTGGTTACAAATCGACTTACATTTATTTTTTATTTTTTTATGGATACTGACACGGCTGGCCACATCACCTACAACATCCGTGATGTAAGCCCATAACACCGGGTGAGCTTGGTGCCACGTCAGTGCTTCCCTTCGGTCGTGCCGGCTACACCGAACTGGACGGAAAACACAAACTATTTACATAGCCGTTTCGACCGACCTTTCATTCAGTGCGGTGGCACCAACCCGAACGGGTTAAACCCTACCACATAGTAATAAAGGAAGGGAGTCATATCCCTTAGTCGCCTTTTACGACATACACGGGGAGAGATGCAGTGGGGCTATTCTTTTAAAGTACCGGCGTTCGTCGACGTTTTGTCTCTCGCTCTGGGGAAATCATCAGGACCTTCGATCATTCATTACGATCAGGACTCTGTCAGGCAGGTCATCATGAGATTCAGATTCCGATATATAATTCGCCATAAAGAACACACAACATTATAACAATATTTCATTGAGACATATGCATATTCAGTATGGTTCATCATCTTTTTTAGGGTTCCGTATCTGGTACGGAACCTATTACTAAGCCTATGCCGCCACCGTCTGTCTGTCTGTCTGTCCGATGGCCGTATCTCTTGAACCGTAATAGGTAGCCCGTTGAAATTTTCACAGAATATGTGTTATTATTGCCGATATAACAACAAATAATAAAAATAAGAAAAAATTAAAAAATTCGCGGGGGTTCCCATAGAAGAAACTAAAAAGTGTATGCGCGCCATCTACCAAAAAGACCGAAGCATTTTAATGAACTAATCATGAATTTTAACTAATATGAAGCATTTCATAAACACGCCATAGATGGCGTGTAGAGTGGCGCTGACCATGACATGGCGATACGGAAGACTCGGTGCGCGAGTTCGACTCGCACTTGGCCGGTTTTTTGTAATGTTCGCCGTTAAGCAGTTCCGCCCGGCTCTGCCAAATACCAGCTTGCGTCTCTGGACTCGATCCAGCGTTCCAGCGTCGAGCCGTGCGACAAGTGGGTGACCCCCGAAGTGTCCCATAAGCGATCTAGAACCACTGCAACTCCGTAGGAATGTCGGCTCCCTAAGTGTGTTCTATCTATCGCTTATTCCATAGCATGGGCAGTGCTCGGAGGAGCTGTTTAACGCGATCCCGCCGTCCCATTTCCACCTCCGCACCACGCGCACTGGGCAGGGATTGCATCCCTACACGCTGGAATTACCGCGGATGCGTACCAATCGGTTCTTTCTTCGAACTTTTCTTTACAGAACCGGTAACCTCTGGAACGCTCTCCATGCCCATATATTTCCCTTGGGCACCTGTCAGGCCGGCATGGCATTCGCAACCTCCGCATACGACCGAATGTCAATGGGCGTCGTTAGAGACCTTATGAGTGGCTCGGTGTCATTCATAAGGTGTATAAGGTGTCGACGCTCAAAGATTGTCATCTTTAAGCGGCTAGCGTCTAACCGGTCGCCGATGACCGCACGTCATAACAAGACGATAAAGCGAGCCAGCGTCGAGCTGTTTACATATAGCCAGTAATGGATGTGATTAGACGGAGGAGCTTTTGAATATTCAGAAGGAATCGGGCGAAATCTCCAAAGGTGAAGGCCGGCGGCGGCGCTTGCGCAACGCTGACCTAACGCCCGCCGCGGGCGACGCGACGCGGCAGACACGGCGGCCCCGTGGGCCCTTTGCGTGCCGTATTTTTCTTCTTCTCCGTTTTCTTCTTCTCCGTCTTTTTCTGCGTCTTCTTTTTCTGCGTATTCTTCTGCGTCTTCTTTTTCTGCGTCTTGTTCTTCTGCGTCTTGTTCTTCTGCGTCTTCTTCTTATCCGTTTTCGTCTTATGCGTCTTCTTCTTCTGCCTTTTCTTCTTCTCCGTCTTGTTTTTCTCCGTCTTATTCTCTGTCATCTTCTCCGTTTTCTCCTACTCCGTCTTCTTCTTCTGCCTTTTCTTCTGCCTTTCCGTCTTGTTTTTCTCCGTCTTCTTCTCTGTCATCTTCTCCGTCTTCTCCGTTTTCTCCTACTCCGTCTTCTTCTTCTGCCTTTTCTTCTTCTCTGTCTTGTTTTTCTCCGTCTTCTCTGTCATAGTCTACGTCTTCTTCTGCGTCTTCTTCTTAAACGTCTTCTTATCCGCCTCCTTCTCCGTTTTCTTCTTCTCCAAAAAAATTTTGTCTGACCATCTGGCGGGCGGCCTTTTTAGGGTTCCGTATCCGGTACGGGACCTATTACTTAGCCTACGCCGTCTGTCTGTCTGTCCGAGGGCTGTATCTCTTGAACTGTAATAGGTAGCCCGTTGAAATTTTCACAGAATATGTTTTATTATTGCCGATATAACAACATATAAATAAAAATAAGAAAAAGTTAAAAATGCACGGGGGTTCCCATACAAGAAACTAAAAAGTGTATGCGCGCCATCTACCGAAAAGAGTATGAAGCATTTTAACTAATCATGAATTTTAACTAATATGAAACATTTCATAAACGGCGTGAGTGGCGCTGACCATGACATGGCGATACGGAACCCTCGGTGCGCGAGTTCGACTTGCACTTGGCCGGTTTTTAGGGTTCCGTACCTCAAAAATGGAACCCTTGGAATGGAGCGCGGGGCCCCTCAGGCGGAAATAAATTGTTTAAATATATTTTTACAACCGAACATACTTGCTTTTGTTGAATCCCGCACACACACCCGGTAGGAAATACGGTTTGTTAGTTCCGTCAAAAACTAGCTGGCGCGGGGCATCAGGAGGAGCACGAACGGGAAGAACGAGCTGCGACCCCCGACTAATTCTAGAGCTAGCCGAGGACGTGCCTTAAGCCGGACGTCCTATAGAATAGGCAATATATAGCAGCGCAGGTTAGGCCGCTATAATAGGATCACTTTGTTGTCCGTCCTAGTCTGTCCGTCTGTCAAGACCCTTTGGCCTCTCTAGACAGAATCGAAGTCTACGCCAAAAGGTGACATCTCTTACAGCGCGCGGAGGTGTCTGGATGTTGCTAGATCTGTGCGCGATGTACCGCGCCGCGGGCGCACGGTTCAGAGATCAAGGCGCACGCGGCGGCCTCCGGCGGGTGAGCCGTTCGACGGACGTTTTGCAACGCGCGTTAATAATGCCGCGGCAGTTGGGAGCGGTCCGACCGTTTTTTTTTTAATTTAATTTATTTTTAAGGCTTTCAAAAAAACAATCCGTCCATATCAGCCCCATGGTACCTTCCCTCTCGATTCCTCCGGGCTCAGAGTCCCTAAGGGATAGAGAACGTTTAACAAACTCCAATACACATGTTAAATCCTTCACACTTGGGCTCCGATTTGTGAGGCTAATTTTGGCATAATTGTAGGCTATAAACCACCATCATCATCATCATCAGCCGATATCGGTCCACTGCTGGTCACAGGCCTCTCACGGGGCACGCCATCTCACGCGGTCTTCCGCTCTTTCATGTCCATCCGTTCCCGGCTATCCTTTTTAGGTTGTCTGTCTACTTGGAGGCGTCCAACGTTACGTTTGCTTGTACGTGGCGTGGCCTCTTTTCGAGCAGTCGTCTACCCACCCCAGCGGTTATAGCGTCTGCGACAGATGTGCCCAGCCAGCTACCACTTCAGTTTGCCAATTTTCTTAGCAATATCGACTACCTTGATTCTTTACTACTAATCTCGAGCTTCTTGATTCTTTGCTACTAAACTACGGATTTATGCCGAGCCATTCATAAACCATAGAGAAGTCATATACATGTAGGTTTTATGTAATTCTTTATTCTTTATTCTTTATTCATCATTCGTATGGTAGTACACTACGCTTGAATTTGTCCTGTTAGTTTATACAATCCGGTTCGATTACACCCACAAAGAAGAGCCGGCAAGAAACTTCGCAGGGTTCTTTTTTTAACGTCTTCAATTACAATACATTGTGACTTTGTGACTAGCTACACAATAGACACCGCTTACAGTGTTAAGATATAGTTTGAGAGCTAGAATAACTATAATTTAATTATAATTTAACTATATTATCTATAATTTAAGCTTGATAATTCTGACCACATAAAATCAAAAGTTAAAGTAAAGTATAGATAATTAGTGTGTACTTACTTGTTATATTAATAAGTATTACTAAGTATCAATTATTTTATCTTCAATTCCTACACTCAACTCTTTTGCTACTACCTACTCACATTTCACTATATTAATCAAAATATATTATTCAAAGGTTGACTGAAAGTAATATCTACAAGGGATAAGTTCACCATTGCACCGCATGTAAATGTTATATTATGTTTCCTTACCTTTAATAAAATCCAACGTCTGCTTTCTGTCTGTCTGTCTGTCTGGCCGCTTATAACTCGAGAACCACTGAACCGATTTCAATAAAAAAACATTCTACGGATAGCTTCATTCTTCCCATCAACTATAGGCTACATACTATCACGCTAAATGGCTTATGGGGTTAGCAGAGAAGTCAAATATGAGAGCGGGCGGAGCCGCGGGCACAGCTAGTACCTTTAATAAAATCCAACGTCTGCTTTCTGTCTGTCTGTCTGTCTGTCCGCTTATAACTCGAGAACCACTGAACCGATTTCAATAAAAAAACATTCTACGGATAGCTTCATTCTTCCCATCAACTATAGGCTACATACTATCACGCTAAATGGCTTATGAGGTTAGCAGAGAAGTCAAATATGAGAGCGGGCGGAGCCGCGAGCACAGCTAGTCTTTTTATAAAAAGTGTTCGGAGCAAAGTATTTTCTTTTTTCTATCTATATTTAAACCAGTAAATAACATTGAAATGACGTAAGCGAATGTAACAAAATGACAACCCGCGTTTCTAACGCAGAATTCAACAAAAACGCACGTTGCGAAGCGTCTGCTAATATAGCTACCTCCTAACGGCCACAGTTTAGTCGCGTGTTCTTAGGTAGTTCCAATCCAATAAACTTTACAACGGTTCGTTATTATAATAATATTTGTCTCGAAGTTTGTGTTCATTATGTTTTAATTTCGTCGCGACGTTGTTCGTTCGTTCGTGTCAACCATCGTTTTCCTCCGCGCACACAATATGAATTGTGTGCGCCTTTTAAATTGTGACTTTAGTGAAGGCCGATTTATTATTGCGTTTGACCGAATGGAACTTTTATTTGCCTCGTAGGCACTGGTCGTGCCGCTTAGCCTTCGCCAATGTTGACCGTAGTATGAATGATTTGTCGTCTCTAGAGTTCCGTATATGTACGGAATCATTAGGTAAGTACATAAAATATGTACTTTATTCTTTACTAGCTTATGCCCGCGCCGTCGCGCACCGCCCCGCGCCGCTCCGCGCCGCCCCGCGACTTTCCGCGCCGCTCCGCGCCGTCGCGCACCGCCCCGCGCCGCTCCGCGCCGCCCCGCGACTTTCCGCGCCGCTCCGCGCCGTCGCGCACCGCCCCGCGCCGCTCCACGCCGCCCCACGCCGCCCCGCGCCGCTCCACGCCGCCCCGCGACTTTCCGCGCCGCCCCTCGGTGCCCCGCGCCGCTCCGCGCCACCCCGCGCCTTTCCGTACTGGCCATATTTGTTTTCAGCAAATTAAAAAAAAAGAACAGAATTCGAAATTGAAGTTTTTATGTGACGTTGATAGGCTTTTGTTTTTCTTGGGAGATTCACTCTCTCCCCACAGATTACCAATATATATGTCTGGGGATAGATTACCAATATACAATGACGTATCATGTATCTCTTTGCCAATATATATGTCTGGTCTCTCCCGTCCATACTATACTTTATTTGATACTGCTGAGCCCTAAGGCTATTTATCGTGATGGTATATAGCCTATATTATGTTATTCTGATGTATAAGCTATAGTCTCATCAAAATCTGTTCGGTAGTTTTTGCGTGAAAGAGGAACAAAGATTCATACATCCATCCATCCTCACAAACTTTCGCGTTTATAATATTAGTAAGATTCATCATTCGTATGGTAGTACAACTACGCTTGAATTTGTCCTGTTTACATTTTAATTTTTTCGTCCATTACATTCGAAGGAAATAAGCCGACCGACCGATAGACAGACAGACGGACACACACTCACACGAGAGTGATCTTATAATAAGTTCAGTTTTTTCTTCTTTGAGGTACGGGACCCTTTCCGCTCTAGTCATCTCAAATGCTCTGTGGGAAAACACAATAATTGTGTTTCGATAGAGTGGTTCTTGAATTTTAAGCAAGCAAATAATATCAATACTAATATAAGTCTGTAAGGGATGGTCGTGGAGTAAGCTACTATGTTTTATGAGATATTGCGTTTGTAGACTCTATGTATGATACTAAAACTAAATTGACGATTTTTAGAAATCTCTTCTGCGTATATGAATGTATGTTCCTCCCTCAGTCTTAGTATAGAAATTGGAATTTGAATTTGAGTCGCCTTTTACGACATGCACGTTGAGAGATGCAGTGGGGCTATTCTTTTTAAAGTACCGGCCGCACGCGGTATCTCGCGCTGTTTACTCTTTAAAGTTTAAAGTCTGTATAAATTTAGTTGTAATAAAATAATTTTCAATATTTAATATTAAAAATAATATAATAATATAGTACTTAATATTTATATTTTTTTATTTTGAATTTTTTTTTTTTTTTTTTTGGATGAGAAGAGCGGAAGACCGCGTGTGGTGGCGTGCCTTGGGAGAGGCCTATGTCCAGCAGTGGACCGATACAGGCTGATGATGATGAAAATAATTTTCAAATAGAAGTCGGCTCGACTAATTGCAACAAAGCCTCAACATTGCATCTCCGCGAGTTAACATAATGTGACCTTTTCACACAAATCGTCCGCTTCCAGCTAATACTGACATGTTGGAAATGTGGGTAGTGAACTATACTCCATTCGCTTTCCTATCGCGCGCGGACGAATATTATTATTCGGTGTTTTGGAAAGCTGAAAGTGGACTGTAGGATGATGTGTGGATTTCTGACCTTAGTTACATGGCCGTGATTCCGTCGGTATTTCCTGCTTACCGTTTTCGGTGGTATCCAGGGTCGACCCTTTCTTGAATGGAGTGTCCTTTTAACATTCTTGCTCCGATAAAGATGATGAACTTTCTTTTTGTCACCGGTTGGTTGTTGGAAGTCAGGGAGAACGAATGCGAATGAAAAATGACATGGAGGTAGGTTTTGAAAGGAATTTTTAATTTTACTCATGAAGTTTTCGACTTACCTACGATAATCTCCTTGCCATATGAAATTTAGTGATGCCAATGAAATATATTGAAAATTCCTAAAATGTGAAGAATAACCATTATTAAAAACAATTGTATTGTATTGTATTGTTTATTGCGAGGTTTATTGATCATTCATTTTCAAATCATGCAGATAGACTGCACTCGAACTTGTCACAATTTGTTCTATCCGGTTCGATTACACACACCAAGAAGAACCGACAAGAAACTTCGCAGGGTATTTTTTTTTCATACATATTTTTAAAAGTATTTAGTGACTAGCCACATAATAACACCGCCCATAGTCTATCGAAAACACAGCTTGAGAGCTAGATTAACAATTTTGCTGAGAGTTCTGACTACAATACTTTATGCCAGCGTCGTCGCTCGCTGGCTACGGAAACCTAAAAAACCGGCCAAGTGCGATTCGAACTCGCGCGCCGAGGGTTCCGTATCGCCATGTCATGGTTAGCGCCACTCACGTGTGGCGTAACTATGGCGTGTTTATGAAATGCTTCATATTAGTTAGAATTCATGATTAGTTAAAACGCTTCATAATCTTTTAGGTAGATGGCGCGCGCGCATACACTTTTTAGTTTCTTCTATGGGCACTCCCGTGAATTTACTTTTTCTTGTTTTTGTTATTTGATGTTATATCGGCCATAATAACACATATTCTGTGAAAATTTCAACGGGCTACCTATTACGGTTCAAGAGATACAGCCCTCGGACAGACAGACAGACGGACGGACGGACGGACGGACGGACAGACAGACAGAGAGACAGCGTAGGCTTAGTAATAGGGTCCCCTACGATGGATACGGAACCCTAAAAAGGACGGTCGTTAGATGAACGAACGCGCCATCTTGTGTCGAACGAGTTATGTTATGTGTGCTATATGTTCAGACGCAGAGGTTTTCAAGCCCGCGATTCTGGTTTAATTAATCAATACAGCCTCCGGCACTACAGTGAAGGAAAACACAGCGAGAAAACCTTTCCACTCTTTTTTTTTTTTTTATGGAAACTGACACGGTTGGCTACATCACCTACAACGTCCGTGATGTCAGCCCATAACACCGGGTGAACTAGGTGCCATGTCAGTGCTTCCCCCTTTGATCGTGCCGGCTACACTGAACTGGTCGGAAAACACAAACTATTTACATATCCGTTTTGACCGACGTTTCATTCAGTGCGGTGGTACCAACCCGGGCGGGTTAAACCCTACCACCTAGTAAGATTAGGAGGGAAGGGACCTACAGTTTTACGAGGAATCCGAACCTCGGTTAGCCTCCAACGGTCAGCGGTCAGCCATCCAAGTACTGACCGCACCCAGCGTTGCTTAACCTTCAATAGCGATAGTTGACTGTCTGCACCACTGAGCTATCGAGGCTGACAAAATCCACTCTCAGTGCTTTTGTGTAAAACATTGAAATTTTAATTGAATTAAATTTGGTAATATACACGATGTTGCAGTTGCCCCCGTAATATTTTTAACTGACATAAGGGGGTTATTCTATATGTGAAACTAAACCAATTTTGGTGCGAAAAAATTTTTTTGTAAACAAAAAAAATTTTTTTTCCATACAAATTTTTAATACCTATTCTCAAAATGTATGGAGAAAAAAAATTTTTTTTACTTCAAATAAAAAATTCGTAGTACAAAAGTTGTTCTATTTCACGTACAGAATCACCCCCTTTCGGGTTTTACGGTTGGGGTTGCAACACCGCGTATAACACATAAAACAACAAATAATAAAAACTGGCGAATTACGTGTTGGTACGGAAACCGCGTTGCGCGAGACCGACTCGAACTTGGCCGTTTTTTAGGGTTCCGTACCTCAAAAGAGGAAAAAAACGGAACCCTTATAGTATCTCTTTGTTGTCCGTATGTCTGGCTGGCTGGCTGGCTGGCTGTCTGTCTGTCTGTCTGTCAAGACCCTTTTTCTCAGGAACGGGTAGAGGTATCAAGTTGAAATTAATATCAAATACCAAGATCTACGTTTCCTCAGAGGTGACCAGACCACTTTATGTTATGTTTATAACATAAAGTGAGAGTTTTTAATTTCATTAGCTACTTTTGTGCGACCACACCCGCAGATATTATTAGTAAGAAGTAAAGGAAGGAAAAAAATAAAACCAAGTGCGAGTCGAACTCGCGCACCGAGGGTTCCGTATCGCCATGTCATGGTCAGCGTCACTCACGCCATCTATGGCGTGTTTATGAAATGCTTCCTAGTAGGTTAAAATAGTTATTCTGCATTATTTTCCCTGGGTAGTCATAAACTGGCCTACTCCCTGGTTCCCGCTTGACGTTGAGTTTTGGGAGAAGTTTTATGTGTATTTAGCTCGCGTGCGTAGGTTAATCAACGGTCCGCAATAGGTTCGCGGGCCGCCCCCTTGAGCGCACCTGGCTTATGTAATGCGGACTGATGTACGGAGCAAGCAAGTGTGAGTGCGCGGAGAGTGTACAGTTTGGCCAATAGTAATAGGTATCCCTCCCCTGTCGGCTGTCGCTCACTTTATAGGTTATTTTATTAATTATTATTGTCGTGTTGCACATAACACAAAGTGAGAGTTTTTTAATTTCATTAGGTATACCGCGCGGCACGTAACTTGGCCTCTGTGCGAGAGGGACGATGTTATACGCATGCGATCGTTGGTATAACGCTGTCCCGCTCGCACAGCGGCCAAGTTACATGCCGGGCACTCTAGCTACTTTTGTGTGACCACCCACACCCGCAGATATTATTAAGTCAGTTTTTTTTTATGGAAACTGACACGGTTGGCTACATCACCTACAACATCCGTGATGTCAGCCCATAACACCGCGGCGAACTAGGCGCCGCGTCAGTGCTTCCTTTCGGCCGTGCCGGCTACACTGAACTGGGAGGAAATCACAAAACTATTTACATAGCCAGTTTAGTGTAGCCGACATGAAATGAAGGGAAGCACTGACATGGCACCTAGTTCACCCTGTGTTATGGGCTGACATCACGGATGTTGTAGGTGATGTAGCCAACCGTGTCAGGTTCCATAAAAAAAAAAAAAACATAGCCGTTTCGGCCGCCCTTTCGTTCAGTGCGGTGGTACCGACCCGGGCGGGATAAACCTTAGTTAATATAAGAAGGGAGTCATATCCCTTAGTCGCCTTTTACGACATACACGGGGAGAGATGCAGTGGGGCTATTCTTTTAAAGTACCTAATAAAGTAATATATAGTAAAGTAAGAAAAAAAAACCGCTCAAGTGCGAGTCGAACTCGCGCACCGAGGGTTCCGTATCTCCATGTCATGGTCAGCGCTGCTTCATACTGTTTTCGGTAGATGGCGCGCATACACTTTTTAGTTTCTTGTATGGGGACCCCCGTGAATTTTTACTTTTTCTTATTTTTATTATTTGTTGTTATATCGGCCATAGTAACACATATTCTGTGAAAATTTCAACGGGCTACCTATTACGGTTCAAGAGATACAGCCCTCGGACAGACGGACGGACGGACAGACAGACAGACGGCGTAGGCTTAGTAATAGGGTCCCGTACCGGATTCGGAACACTAAAAATATATTCTTGTTACGTACATTTTAGTTTAGTTATTTGTATTAATATGTATATTTTATGAGTACCGTGTGGGGTCGGTACATAAAAAGAATAGCCCCACTGCATCTCTACCCATGCATGTCGTAAAAGGCGACTAAGGGATAAGAACAAGATGCCGTCCTAAAGGGCGACAGGCTCGCCACCTCTCACCTCGGCCCGGTACTTCCACCGAGTCATGCAGCAGGTGGGCCCTCGTGCCTCACTTGCTGCTTGATCGATTGAATCTTGTTCGAATACTGTGCGAAACGTGGTGGTCGGTGTTGTGCTGTAATTTACCAGAGTTCTTGCAGCACAACACTGATTACTCTGCTTACCCCGTTTTTCGGGATTCAGCGTGTGTGATATGTATGTATGTATTTTCATGAATATAAAATTGTTTTCTAACAAGGAAGGCTTATAAACTGATGGCGCACAGCGCACTAAGAAGGTCGAATGACATAATAGGATTTTTCTACCGAATAACGTGCGGTGATTTGTTGCAAAAGTCAAGGTCGCAAGGTCATATTATTGCATCAGTTTTTACTACTGAAAAGATAAAGTTTTTAATAGAAATGATGAAATAAAAACACGTTGTAAAACGCGTCATTATACTGCCGTCGGACGGTAAAACGATGTATGAGCACATACAGCGTTTTTACGTAACACGGCTCAATCGAAAGTTCTTGGCGTGCCCTATCACCCAATATAAATGTTATCTTTGTAGGACCTTCACTGAAGAAGTTATGAAGATCGATATGACGATGTATGTCCAAAAACGTACGATTCTGTGCGGTAAAACGATGCATTTTTTTCCAGAACCCTCCATTTAAGGTATGCCACGACGATGTAATATCCAATACATCGTTACACCATAACACCGCCTAGTTACAGCGTTTAGCCACATAACACAAATCCTTCAAACGCGTTTATCTCAAAACAATACTTTTGAACATACATCGTTTTACCGTCCGACGGCAGCATAGTCATACATAGTACATGTCATCTTGTAATAAATTTCTTGATTTAATCTCGCTAATGTTAAAAGTTAATTTTATAAAAATGGTATAGATTACGAATTTGCATACATAATAGGTAGGTACCACAGAGCATCAAATGCGCGCGCCCGCCCCCTCCTAGAGGCGCCGTGAGCGCGATTTCTCTACAACGCCGTTGAAGCCTGTGGGCGTGGCCTATGACTTACATATGTGTGTTGTGCGTGTGCATTTGTTTTGTGCGTGTGCCTAACTTGCTCCTCTTTGTGTGTAGTGTCGATACTAGCACACACACACATACGAAGCGCTAGCAGCTCAGCGTACGGTTATTGGGTTTCAAATATTATCGCTTAGGGCGCCTCTAGTAGGGGGCGCGCGCGGTAGGTATTTGATGCTCTGTGGTAGGTACCTAAATTTTTTTTAACGTAAATGGCTGATAATGGCTGATTGCCCCAATAAGGACGAGAATTTTATTATTATGATTTTTTTAATGGAAACTGACACGGATGGCTACATCACCCACAACATGCGTGATGTCAGCACATAACACCGCGGTGAACTAGGTGCCGTGTCAGTGCATCCCTTCATTTCATGTCGGCTACACTGAACTGGACGGAAAACACGAACTACATTTACATAGCCGTTTCGACCGACGTTTCATTCAGTGCGGTGGTACCCACCCGAGCGGGATAAACCCTACCACCTAGTAAGTTAAGAAGGGAAGGGTGCTATAGTTTTACGTGGAATGCGAACCGCGGTCAGCCTCCAACGGTCGAGCGGTCACCCATCCAAGTACTGACCGCGCTCAGGGTTGCTTAACAACAGTCGACCGACCGCACCACTGATCTACCGAGGCTGACAAAGCAGAGTAATGCGAATGTACAGTGTGGGGCCGGTACTTTAAAAGAATAGCCCCACTGCATCTCTCCCCGTGTATGTCGTAAAAGGCGACTAAGTGATATGACTCCCTTCTTATATTACTAGATGGTAGGGTTCAACCCGCCCGGGTTGCTACCACCGCACTGAATGAAAGGTCGGCCGAAACGGCTATGTAAATAGTTTGTGTTTTCCGTCCAGTTCATCGTAGCCGGCACGACCGAAGGGAAGCACTGACATGGCACCTAGTTCACCCGGTGTTATGGGCTGACATCACGGATGTTGTAGGTGATGTAGCCAACCGTGTCAGTTTCCATAAAAAAAAATGCCGAGGTAAAAGGCGACATGGTGGCTACCTCTCACCGTGGCACGGTCCTACCACCGAGTCGTGCAGTTGTGTCTTCGTGCCTTACTTGCTGCTTGATAGTTATCTTGTCCTAATACCTACAGTGCTAAACGTGGTGGCCGGATTCGGGCTGCAATTTACTACCCGAGTTCTTGTAGCACAACATCGATTACTCTACCACCGTGCTATCCACTCTACTCTACCAAATTCTAGTATTCTACTCTACCGACTGCGTCTACATTGGTAGAGTGAGGGGGCTATTTAGTGTTCGCCCTACTAACTCTACCGCTAACTCTACTAATGTGAACTAAGCTCTCTACCAAATTCTAGTACTCTACCGACTGCGTCTACATTGGTAGAGTGAGGGGGCTATTTAGTGTTCGCCCTACTAACTCTACCGCTAACTCTACTAATGTGAACTAAGCTCTCTACCAAATTCTAGTACTCTACCGACTGCGTCTACATTGGTAGAGTGAGGGGGCTATTTAGTGTTCGCCCTACTAACTCTACCGCTAACTCTACTAATGTGAACTAAGCTCTCTACCAAATTCTAGTACTCTACCGACTGCGTCTACATTGGTAGAGTGAGGGGGCTATTTAGTGGTCGCCCTACTAACTCTACCGCTAACTCTACTAATGTGAACTAAGTTCTCTACCAAATTCTAGTACTCTACCGACTGCGTCTACATTGGTAGAGTGAGGGGGCTATTTAGTGTTCGCCCTACTAACTCTACCGCTAACTCTACTAATGTGAACTAAGCTCTCTACCAAATTCTAGTACTCTACCGACTGCGTCTACATTGGTAGAGTGAGGGGGCTATTTAGTGTTCGCCCTACTAACTCTACCGCTAACTCTACTAATGTGAACTAAGCTCTCTACCAAATTCTAGTACTCTACCGACTGCGTCTACATTGGTAGAGTGAGGGGGCTATTTAGTGTTCGCCCTACTAACTCTACCGCTAAATCTACTAATGTGAACTAAGCTCTCTACCAAATTCTAGTACTCTACCGACTGCGTCTACATTGGTAGAGTGAGGGGGCTATTTAGTGTTCGCCCTACTAACTCTACCACTAACTCTACTAATGTGAACTAAGCTCTCTACCAAATTCTAGCACTCTACCGACTGCGTCTACATTGGTAGAGTGAGGGGGCTATTTAGTGTTCGCCCTACTAACTCTACCGCTAACTCTACTAATGTGAACTAAGCTCTCTACCAAATTCTGGTACTCTACCGACGGCGTCTACATTGGTAGAGTGAGGGGGCTATTTAGTGCTCGCCCTACTAAGCTCTACTAACTCTACTAATATGAACTAAGCTCTCTACCAAATTCTAGTACTCTACCGACTGCGTCTACATTGGTAGAGTGAGGGGGCTATTTAGTGTTCGCCCTACTAACTCTACCGCTAACTCTACTAATGTGAACTAAGCTCTCTACCAAATTCTAGTACTCTACCGACTGCGTCTGCATTGGTAGAGTGAGGGGGCTATTTAGTGTTCGCCCTACTAACTCTACCGCTAACTCTACTAATGTGAACTAAGCTCTCTACCAAATTCTAGTACTCTACCGACTGCGTCTACATTGGTAGAGTGAGGGGGCTATTTAGTGTTCGCCCTACTAACTCTACCGCTAACTCTACTAATGTGAACTAAGCTCTCTACCAAATTCTAGTACTCTACCGACTGCGTCTACATTGGTAGAGTGAGGGGGCTATTTAGTGTTCGCCCTACTAACTCTACCGCTAACTCTACTAATGTGAACTAAGCTCTCTACCAAATTCTAGTACTCTACCGACTGCGTTTACATTGGTAGAGTGAGGGGGCTATTTAGTGTTCGCCCTACTAACTCTACCGCTAACTCTACTAATGTGAACTAAGCTCTCTACCAAATTCTAGTACTCTACCGACTGCGTATACATTGGTAGAGTGAGGGGGCTATTTAGTGTTCGCCCTACTAACTCTACCGCTAACTCTACTAATATGAACTAAGCTCTCTACCAAATTCTAGTACTCTACCGACTGTGTCTACATTGGTAGAGTGAGGGGGCTATTTAGTGTTCGCCCTACTAACTCTACCGCTAACTCTACTAATGTGAACTAAGCTCTCTACCAAATTCTAGTACTCTACCGACTGCGTCTACATTGGTAGAGTGAGGGGGCTATTTAGTGTTCGCCCTACTAACTCTACCGCTAACTCTACTAATGTGAACTAAGCTTGGTTTGTCGC
This sequence comes from Nematopogon swammerdamellus, assembly GCA_946902875.1. Classification (NCBI taxonomy): domain Eukaryota; kingdom Metazoa; phylum Arthropoda; class Insecta; order Lepidoptera; family Adelidae; genus Nematopogon; species Nematopogon swammerdamellus. Next base: position 21,058,662 of record OX336352.1, read on the forward strand.
CTTTGTGAGCGCCATCTGTGATCTGACCCGAGCGCACCAGCCTTGCGGCCATAGCACCCGCACTGTGTCACGCACGACTTCATCATGGAACAATCATTTGAAAGTCGTTGCACGCAGGGAGGTCCGCTGCCGGGATACCACCACTTTGGTCCCGGTGACGCGCATTGACTGCGGTCCGGCCCCCCCTTGGAGGGACTCATAAAGGCGTTCTGAGCCGACTCCGAATATTGTCCCCATCTACGTCTTGCGTCCGTCAGTCTGCGTCCCCGATGGGAGACAACGTCTTGTCGCCCCGGTCCTTGCATCCCGAATCGCCCCGGCGGCGTCTGCGTTCGTCAGTCGGTCGTCGCGCCTCACCAGTACCCTAATCACGAAATTTAACCTACTACTCTCCTGCTGTTTCTCCATACAAAATGATGCGGAGAACAGCGCCACAGCTAGCGCGCCATGGCTCGCCCTGCAACAGCTTGAATAAACTTTAATTAAACCTTCTCTCTCTCTCGCCCGCAGTGATGTCCAAGTTCGCTCTGCGCGTGGACGCGGCGGTGTCGGCGCTCGGCGGCGGAGCGGCCGGCGGCGGGCTCGACGAGAACGACTTCATAGACGCGTCGCGGCTCGTGTACGACGCCGTGCGCGAGATCCGGCGCGCTGTGCTCATGAACCGCGTGAGTATACACACCACACCACACCACACACATAGGTACACACACGTCATTCAGCTGAGCTAGCTACGGTGCGCCACCTGAAAGACTTCCTGGCTCCTTCCTGGCTCCTTCCTGGCTCCTTTAGCTCCTTTCGGCAGACTTCGGCAGACTTCGGCTCAAGGAAAATGTGTGATGTTTTGGTGGTTTAAAAAAAAATAACCAGGGTTAATATAAAGAAGATGCGTCGCGGCGACGCATCTTCTCTATATTAACCCTAACCTAATGTTGGAGGCGATGCATGTCGTTTTTGTTACGTTTCGCTTCGAGCCGAGTGTTCACGAAAGGAGCCAAAGGAGCCAGGAAGTCTTTCAGGTGTCAAACCCAGCTAGCTACCAGCAGCAGACCTCACGCACTCTATGTACTTGCGCGCGCTAACTACCTACCGTCCGGTGTACCGCCGCCGGCGATCTAATGCAGTGGAAATTCGTCAGCCGCGCGAAGCATACATACACGCGCGCCCACGCAACTACGCGCAGCTGCAAAGCAATAATCACTTTACACTCGGATGGTTTAGGTACATTTGTCAGCCTCGATAGCTCAGTGGTGCAGACAGTCAACTGTCGCTATTGAATGTTAAGCAACGCTGGGCGCGGTCAGTACTTGGATGGGTGACCGCTCGACCGTTGTAGGCTGACCGAGGTTCGGATTCCTCGTAAAACTGTAGGTCCCTTCCCTCCTCATCTTACTTGGTGGTAGGGTTTAACCCGCCCGGGTTGGTACCACCGCACTGAATGAAACGTCGGTCGAAACGGCTATGTAAATAGTTTGTGTTTTCCGACCAGTTCAGTGTAGCCGGCACGATCATAGGGGGAAGCACTGACATGGCACCTAGTTCACCGCGGTGTTATGGGCTGACATCACGGATGTTGTAGGTGATGTAGCCAACAGTGTCAGTTTCCATAAAAAAAAAAGTATCACACCACACCACACACATAGGTACACGTCGTCGACTCATCGGCCAGCTGAGCTAGCTACCAGCAGTGCGATCGGTCGACTAAAACGATCTCACGCAACCAATCAGAAGGCATCGACCACATACATAATAAATCGTTTCTTTGTCGCACCGCTAGGGTGTGGAACTGTCTCCCGGCGAGTGTGTTTCCCGAATCCTTTAACCTGCGTGTCTTCAAGCATCGTATTAACAGGCTAGACACAGCCCTGGATTTGTCGATAGGCGGCCGAGATAGATGCGGCCTTACTGGATGTAAGATGGCCGCATAGCAGCCTCGGTTGTGTTCTCCTCTAGTCCAGTATAGCCGGCAATCCGGGCAAGTCTCCGGTATGGCACCTACCTTCTCGGAGGTGATATTGGCTGGTCGGAGCATGCGCTTTGGCCCCTCCGACTCAGCCACCCATACCGGATTACATAAAAAAAAACATCGTTCCACGCGCAACCGGTTGAGAATGCATCCCACACTGTCGATATTCCCCCACTTTTAGACAGCCTAGCAACAGTCCGCAAACCGGCATGCTGCCTCACTGAGCGTGGTTTCGCGAGGAGAGGCGATTTTGGCTCTGTCGACTGCATCCTTGGTCTCTCGGCACAGCCAAGCATGTTGGTTTACATAAAAAAAAAAATTATGCTGGCGATGTAGCCAAACCGTGCCAGTTCACTGTAACCGAACGCTGCCGCAGGACGAGGAGGAGCTGGACCCCGAGGACGTGGAGCTGGACGAGCACTACACGCTGGAGACGCGCAGCAAGTGTGAGCGACCCGACACGATCGCGCATAGCGCGCCGCACGCCGTTTTGTCTGTGTTGTGCTAAACTTGTCGCGCGGGGGGGATTGTGGAGTGGTGTATGGGGAGAGACGAGCTTGGCTGGTCGGACTGTGTGAATGGGTTGGACTGTATAGGATTTTGATTTGGTCAAACATTGTGAGATGGTCGGAATTATGTGGTCGTACCGTATGAACTGGTCCGACTTTATGACCTGTCCCGACTGTGTGAATCCGTCGGACTGCATGACTTGGTCGAACTAAATAACCTGGTTGAACTGTATGACTTCGTCAGACTGTATGAGCTGGTGGAATTATATGAACTGGTCTGACCTTATGACCTGTCCCGACTGTATGAACGTGTCGAGCTACGTGACTTGGCCCAACTGAATAACCGATCGATCGATCCGTATGACCTGGTCTGAATTCATGACCTGTCCTGACTGTATGAACCGGTTGGACTGCATGGCTTGGTCGAACTGAATAACCTGGTTGAACAGTATGACTTCGTCGGACTGTATGAGCTGGTGGAACTGTATGAACTGGCCTGACTTCATGACTTGTCCGAGTCATGAAGTCAGGCCAGTTCATGCAGTGTATGACATCGTCGAACTGTATGAGCTGGTCGATACCTATAATAACCTGGTGACGAAGTCATACAGTTCACTATATGACTTCGCCGGACTGTACGAGATGGTCGATCGAACTGTAAGACTATGTCCGAGTGTATGATCATGACCTGGTCAGACTGTGTGTCTTAATTTTATGTCAATAAAAACCAGGAAGGAATGAATGAAAAAGTGACAGTTCGTTATTATTTGCAGTGTATGCATTTTTATGTCTTTTTATATTTTTATTTCGAATGTATTTTAATGTTGTGCTCTGTCAAATATATGTTGTGCCTAATATTCAATGTTGCATGCTACATGTTGTGTGTTGTCGCTTGTTGCATGTGCGCGCGCGTCCCGTGTCCGTTGTTCGCGTCGGTTGTCATGCGCTCGTCTGTCAATCTTTGACATATTTATCTTGGGGGATGATTAAATCTGTCTTGACATTCATTTTATTATTTGATGGGGGATAAATTGACATTTGTTTTGTTTGACATAATTCGTAATACCTTCTTTACAATTTACTTGTCATATGTCATAATTTTTGTCATATGTCAAATAACTTAATATAATTTTTTTTAATTTATTCGTATTCGGTTAAAAAAAAAACTTGTGTTGTACTTGCCACGGGCTGATCAATAATTGTCGGATTTTCTTAAATTTACATAATAATTTTTTTTTTATAAATGCCCCCCCCGCCCCCATCCCGCCTCCTTTTTATTTTTATTAAACTGCCCACGCCTTATTGGTATTAACACTGGTTGTTCAATACATTTCGGGAAAAAAAAATTTTTATTTATTTTTTTTAAAATGGGGGGCCGCATATATAGACGAGCGACGACCTCGACACGGACACGGAGTTCGAGCCGGTGGAGGACATGACGCTGGAGACGCGCAGCCGATGTACGCGGCCGGTTTTTAAATTTGTTTATTATTTTTGCATCCTTATCAGTTTATTTCTGTGAAGTAAAAGTTAATGGGGGAGCGATGTAACAAAAAAAAAAAATTTATTTTTTATTTTTATTGTTTAGATACACTAGCAGCTTAAAGCTGATGCGTGTACATCAAAGTTGGTAAATTGCTGGTGCACTTGTTTGATTTGATATTTTATTTCTTGCGGTAAACTTACAGTGTAATGATTGAGCGACCCAACGCACGTTCCTTATGAATTCAAACTTTAATAAACTTTTACAATTATTATCTCAGTAATTGTTAGGAATAGAAACATAGTTTCTTAGCAAAATGTGTTAAATGTATGTAGGAGAGTCTGTTAGTATTTTTTTTATTATAAAATAAATTATAAAAATATTACTCCCCTTTTTTTATAATTTTAATATGATCTATTTCCGATACAGAACACCCCCTTTACGCATCGTCAGTTAAAAAAAAGACCTTATATATCTATTTCTAACTGCAAAGTTAAAATTGATGTCATACAATCATTTCTGCAATCATGAATATTCCAATGCATTTTGTTTGAGATTTATTCTAAAAAAATAAATAAAATAACATTAAAAAAAAAAACAATGAATTAAAAATACTACTTATAATTGTATTGCACTTATAAGATAACGTCTAAACGGCAAATCTTTATGCCTAATAAATTTTTCGCCGGCCTACTTTGAGACCGAATTTTGTACCAGTAGTTACATTTCAAAGTGAAGACGGCCGACTCAAATATTGTATGCTATAATAACGCAGCGTGTGATGTTGTCTGTGTGCGCAGCGAGCGCGCACACGGGCGAGCACGGCGTGGACGAGTACCCGGACATCAGCGGCATCACCAACGCTAGGGTGAGTTGTGATACATTTCTCTTGCGTTAGCGGGTGACCGGTCGCTCCAGATTGTAAGTATGCTCCAACTGACGGTTTGCTCCAGCTGACAGTTTGCTCCAGCTGACGGTTTGCTCCAGCTGACAGTTTGCTCCAGCTAACAGTTTGCTCCAGCTGACGGTTTGCTCCAGCTGACAGTTTGCTCCAGCTGACAGTTTGCTCCGGCTGACAGTTTGCTCCAGCTGACAGTTTGCTCCAGCTGACAGTTTGCTCCAGCTGACGGGTTGCTTCCGTTGACGGCTTGCTCCAGCTGACAGTTTGATCCAGCTGACGGTTTGCTTCCGTTGACGGTTTGCTCCAGCTGAGAGTTTGCTCCAGCTGACGGTTTGCTTCCGTTGACAGTTTGCTCCAGCTGAGAGTTTGCTCCAGTTGGCGGTTTGCTCCAGCTGACAGTTTGTTCCAGCTGACGGTTAGCTCCAGCTGACAGTTTGCTCCAGCTGGCGATTTGCTCCAGCTGACAGTTTGCTCCAGCTGACAGTTTGCTCCAGCTGACCGTTTGCTCCAGCTGACCGTTTGCTCCAGCTGACAGTTTGCTCCAGCTGATAGTTTGTTCCAAGTGACCGTTTGCTCCAGCTGACGGTTTGCTTCCGTTGACAGTTTGCTCCAGCTGGCGATTTGCTCCAGCTGACAGTTTGCTCCAGCTGACAGTTTGCTCCAGCTGACCGTTTGCTCCAGCTGACAGTTTGCTCCAGCTGATAGTTTGTTCCAAGTGACCGTTTGCTCCAGCTGACGGCTTGCTCCAACTGAAAGTTTGCTCCAGCTGACTGTTTGCTCCAGCTGACGGCTTGCTCCAGCTGAAGTTTGCTCCAGCTGACGGTTTGCTCGAGCCGACGGTTTGCTCCAGAGAGACAGTACGGTCCAGCTGACATTTTGCTCTAGCGGACATTTTGCTTCAGCTGACATTTTGCTCCAGCTGACAGTTTGCTCCAACTGACTGTTTACTTCAGACAGACAGTACGCTCCAGCTGACATTTTGCTCCAGCGGACATTTTGCTCCACCTGACATTTTGCTCCAGCTGACAGTTTGCTCCAACTGACTGTTTGCTCCAGCTGACGGTTTGCTCCAGACAGACAGTACGCTCCAGCTGACATTTTCTTCCAGCTGTCATTTTACCCTAGCTGACAAGTTTGCACCAACTGACTGTTTGCTCTAGCTGACAGTTGTAGCGAAATGTTAACTCCAAAACGTCAATACATAGTTATTCTGACAGTTGGATCTAACTGATGGTGTACTCCAACTGATGCATTGCTTCAACTGACTAATTGCTCCAACTGACAGTTAGGCTCTTGACTATCTATTCGCTCTTTAAGTAACCTGTAGGTTACTTAAAATTGGCCATATATTTTTGCTGACAATTTGTCCCCAACTGACCATTATCTCCTGGTGACAGATTCTTCTAACTGAGGTTTTTCTACATCTGACCGTGTGGCCAATGTGTCTGACTGATTGATGCAATGAATTACCTTATCTGACTGATTGTCTTATTGTTACTTTAACTGAGAGAAGACAACTAATTGTTCCAACTGACCGTTTTCAGGCCGTTTGCTCTAACTGGCCGTTTGCTCCAACTGGCCGTTTGCTCCAACTGGCCGTTTGCTCCAACTGGCCGTTTGCTCCAACTGACCGTTTGCTCCAACTGACCGTTTGCTCCAACTGACCGTTTGCTCCAACTGACCGTTTGCTCTAACTGACAGTTTGCTCCAAATGGCCGTTTGCTCCAACTGACCGTTTGCTCCAACTGACCGTTTGCTCCATCTGACCGTTTGCTCCAACTGACCGTTTGCTCCAACTGACCGTTTGCTCTAACTGACCAATTGCTCCAACTGACCGTTTGCTCCAACTGACCGTTTGCTCCAACTGACCGTTTGCTCCAACTGATTGTTTCCTCCAATTGGCCGTTTGCTCCAACTGACCGTTTGCTCCAACTGACCGTTTTCTCCAACTGACCGTTTGCTCCAACTGACCGTTTGCTCCAACTGACGCTCCGACCGTTGCTATCTGCAGGAGGCGATGCGCAAGATGACCGAGGAGGACAAGCGCAAGATCCTACAGCAGGTGGAGCTGTTCCGCCGTGAGAAGATGAGCTTCGACAACGAGGTGGCCAAGTGGGACGACGCCGGCAACGACATCATCATGCTGGCCAAGCATATGTGCATGATCATGATGGAGATGACGGACTTCACCAGGTGATTGTTATTATTGTTTGAGCTTCGACAACGAGGTGGCCAAGTGGGACGACGCCGGCAACGACATCATCACAAACGCAGCTAGGCCAGTCATATTCCTTTATAGGTTCATATTCCTTTTGGCGGAGCAAACGCAGAACCTCAACACCGCGTATATCTAGATTGGTACGGTCTTTGTAATTATGACATGTTTAACAGATACCTATATACAGGTTGTTGTAACGGCCATTACATTAATTTCGCCAGCGCAATCCTCATGTCTCTCCGAGACAAAAAAGTGAATAAAATTTTTCCTAAAGTGTCTAGTTTCCGAGATATAAATTTTTGAAATTTATGTTTTCGTCTAGTGTAACTTGACGCGCGCGGGGCGAGGGTGCTGGCGCGGGAACGGTCGGGATCGATAAACTCACGCCGCGCCGCCGCCGCGCATCTCCTCGCTCCGCGCACTCGTCCTTGCTCGCTCACTCACCGCGCGCCTTTCATTTCCACGTCAGTGCGGAACATTAGATCCTTTTTACACTAAATAAATCAATTAGTTTGTATGAAAACTGTAACTTTTTATTTAAAGGGAATTCAGAAAAAAGTTATTTGACTTTTTTATTACTATTGATCCCAATAATCATTTCTTAAATTTAATGTACTGGCCGTTACAACACCCTGTATACAGGGTGTTTCAGGATAGGGTTTCGTAACTTCAGGGTTCGATAGGGGTCCATATTTGAAGACGAAAAGCTTTGAAACTTTTACCCAGATTCGGTCATGTTACAGTACTTTTTGGTGAAAATCGTTTCATCGAGATTTAGTGTACGGTTAACGTTCGCCTTTATTAAAGAAAAATAAAATGACTAACTTACATACTTAACTAAGTAGTAGAATTGAACTGCATGTAGGTAAATTCCAAACACTGAAATTTGAATGACATCAAAAGGAAAAGAGGACTGGACTAGGTCATTGCACTCCCTAGACCTAGACAGCACTGCTGCCAAATCTCCCCATACTCACTGTCCATCGAGTATTTATTACAATTTTCAATTTTTGTATGAAAAAAAAAATACGGAATTTCGATTTGAGTGATAAGGATTTTTTTCTTCTAAGAATGAATAGTTTCTATTCCTGAAGTTTCTCTTGCCTATCCTGAATCAACCTGTATATATTCTTCTTATATTATTCTTTAATATTTTTTATTTTTATATTAATTTTTCTTGTTTTTGGTATCTGTCTGGAAAAACGATATTATCTTGATAAATTCATCTTATTTTAATAGTTACTGCAACTCTCAGATAAGTAATTGATTAATAAGAAAGAAGCTGCGCAAAGAATTTTGAGTTGTTTAAAAAAATATATAGGTTACCCTGAGGAGAACCCCTTTTTTCCATACAAAACTGGCGACAAAATAGTCCCCTGGGTCACCCCTAAAAATGTGGTTAATGTTGTATTTTAAATAGTTCTCTACTTTTATTTCAATTGCCTATCAACCTAAGTATTTTATACTTATTGATTTTCAACTAAGTAATAAATTGTAATACACTTTTTTTTATTTGACTTTGCAGCTGGTTTTTACGTTACAAGAAAAAGTTGATCCACCCAAATCACAGAGCATGGAATACCGCGCGCCGCGCCACCTAGAAACGCCCTGAGCGCGATTTCCCTACAACGCCGTTGAAGCCTGTGGGCGTGGCCTATGACTTACATATGTGTGTTGTGCGTGTGCATTTGTTTTAGCGTGTGCCTAACTTGCTCCTCTTTGTGTGTAGTGTCGATACTAACACATACGAAGCGCTAGCAGCACTGCGTGCAGTTGTTGGGTTTCAAATATTATCGCTAAGGGCGCCTCTAGGAGGGGGCGCGCGCGGTATTCAATGCTCTGCGACCCAAATAATGATATCTCGCCGCGCAGGGGCCGCGGACCGCTCAAGACGACGATGGACGTGATCAACGCTGCGAAGAAGATCTCCGAGGCTGGCACGAAGCTGGACAAGCTGACGCGCGAGATAGCGGAGCAGTGCCCGGAGTCGTCCACCAAGCAGGACCTGCTCGCGTACCTGCAGCGCATCGCGCTCTACTGCCACCAGATGAACATCACCAGCAAAGTCAAGGCCGACGTGCAGAACATCTCCGGCGAGCTCATCGTCAGCGGGGTGAGCGGGTTTTCGCTCTTCCATCAGAGTGCCCAATGCCCGTACACATCCGTTGTGAATGTGAAGTGCTCATTCACAGTAGAAGCCCGATTATTGGGGGTTATACACGGTGTTAAAGTTGCCCCCGCAATATTTTTAACTGACATAGAGGGGTTATTCTATATATGAAATTAAACAACTTATGTAGCGAGAAAATTTTTTTGAAACAAAAAAAATTTTTTTTTTCCATGCAAATTTTAAATTCCTTTTCTCAAAATGTATGGAGAAAAGAAAATATTTTCTTCAAATTAAAAAGTCGTAGAACAAAGGTGTTCTACTTCACGTACAGAATCACCCCCTTTCGGGTTTTACGGTTGGGGTTGCAACACCGTGTATTTTTAACCCACGCCAAATACTCTAACTAGGTTGCAGTGACAACAGGGCTCAGGGGCCCTAACTCTCACACTTTAAATGATAATCATAATCATGAGCACTGGCGGCTGGTCCTAAAGTGCGCTCGTGCGCCGCACTACCATACCACGAGAAGTCTTCACTTCACTCAAAATAAATAATATCTTACAATATACCTACATTAAAACCATAAAGATCGTACTCCAAATAAATACGAATGGGAATTCGACCTTATTTTATAGATAACAAGACACTTTTTTGCGAGTAAACGCGCTCCCCGTGCAGAATCGGAGAGCGCACGCGGGTCTCCCATGCTGAATGTATGGAGGTCGGCAAAACACAGCTGGCGCGTGAGACAAAAGATACTTCATAGAAGCAGTATGGGCCGAAATGGAGTTCTGCGTGCGGCGCACGAGCGCCAAACAAGGACGCTATATCGTGAATAGCCGCGCGTGCGACACGTCGCGGGCGATTCCTTTTGCACGAGTCCGTCTACCTAGACTAGAGTCAGCGCGCTGTCATGTGATGTCACATACCCGTTAGCGCGCGAATATTTAAAATGGGATATGGTTAGGTTTTGTGTTTTCTGTGTGATACTGTGAATTAAGTGGTGCCGATATTTGCCTAAGCGTTGGTTAAAGGTAAGGCTTTACAATCAGGTGATCCCGGGTTCAATTCCTACTTTTCAAATGCTTTTATAATTTTTTTATATTTTTTTTTTAAGTATTTTTGGGGCATTACTACTGTTTTCTTTTTTAAAGCTGCAGTAGTGTTGTGGTCTATGGGTGTGAAAGGTACTAAAATTAGTTAAAAAAGTTGTTTGGATTTCTTTTCTTGTTTTTTGCAACTCATTGAGTGTCTTGAGAATATTCATACTAGGTACGTACATAATACAACGCAGGCGTTTAAAAAATTCGGAAGTTGCGATCTTAAAATAACATGAGGGGAATGTGTTGGGTAATTTGGTATTTAAGTAGGTAGGTACTTAGCGCACTACCGGTCACTGAAGTCACCAGCCGCCACTGATCATGAGAGTGAGGGCCCCCCACAGCCCTGTCATCACTGCCACCTAGGAAGATCTTTTTTTTTATTTTTTTTTATGGAAACTGACACGGTGGGCTACATCACCTACAACATCCGTGATGACACCGGGTGAACTTGGTGCCACGTCAGTGCTATCTATTGTGATCTCTCAGAAATTTACAGCTCACACCCAAGTCCGATTTCCGCTATGAACCGAGTTATATTTTTGGGCTTGAGAGCCTGTTTTTGGCATGAGTTAAAAAATAACCCCCAAGAGTACGGCTTCTACTGTGCGTGCACGCATTATAATGTAGAGTGTTTTCATTTTACGAAGGCACAAGGGGTATGAGGTAGGAAGTGGTGTGAGACCGCGCGGAGCTCAGTAGGGAACGACTCGGTTCGACGGAGCGACGCGGAGACGTGTAGAACGTGTGTACCGACCTGGCACCGACTTCGTTCTCCACTGAGCTCCGTGCGGTCGCCTCTCGCACTACTTCCTACCTCGTACCCCGTGTGCCTTCGTAAAATCAAAACACTCTAAAGCTGCGTATCGACTGCGCGCGGCTGCCGCGCGCGCCATGTTCGAGCGCTCCAGCAGCACGATCACGGAGCGCGCGGCAAGTTCTCTATAGTGTATCGACTGAGCGCGGCAGCCGATCCAGTGTTCGTCGGCTCACCATGGACGTTGAACGGAGTCTATCTCTCTGTCCAAATCTCTATCTATCTATCTCTCTCTCTCTCTCTTAGAGCACAACACCGACCACCACGTTTAGCTATGTGTTCGGACAAGACAACTATGAAGCAGCAAGTACTGCTGCAAGACTAGGTGGAAGGACCGTGCCAAGGTGAGGTAGCGATCCCGTCGCCCTTTAGCACGGCATCACATACTTGGTGTTCTACAAGACTTCTTTGCGGCCATGCATCTGTATAAGCACTCGGCTCCTCTCATTATCCATGGCTAGACAGACTGTCGCCGGCACGCAACGAACACACGAACACCGCCAATGTCCGTCCCAACTGCGCGCGCGCCAAGCACTGAGAATCCTTTGGTGCCTAAAAACCGACAACGGGTTTGAGCGCCGCGCTCCGATGTTCGAGCGTTTGGAGCGCGCAGTCGATACGCGGCTTTACAGACTGTAAAATGTAAAATATTTCATCATCCGCAGTTGGACAGCGCGACATCGCTCATCCAGGCGGCGAAGAACCTGATGAACGCGGTCGTGCTGACGGTGAAGTCCTCCTACGTCGCCTCCACCAAGTACACGCGCCAGGGCACCATCGCCGTGAGTACCGAGCCCTGGTGTCGCACAGGGCTCACCCATGTCTCCCGTGATCTATAATGCTAATGTTACACGGTTCAATTTCGGTTCAATATTGCTTTCAATTTCATTGCTTCAATGAAATTTAAACGTCTAAACATCGCATTGAGAGCTTCAACGCATACTGCGCTTTCAGTGTTCAACGCCTTTCAATGAAATTGCTTCAATTTCATTGAACCGTGCAACATTACCATAACGGATGTTGCCGCAGTCACTACGTTAATTTCAACAGGCTAATCCTTGTTGTTTTGATTACCCCATTCTTCATCATTATTTTTTTGGAATGTACTTAATTTTCTATTAGGTACAGATTCGATGGAGCGAGCCACGCTGGGAATATCGCTACGTGATATGGTGCGTAACGAGGCAATCCGCCGACGCACCAAAGTAGTCGATATTGGACACCGGGTGGCTAAGCTCAAGTGGCAGTGGGCCGGGCACGTTAGCCGAAGAGACGACTGCCGTTGGAGTAACAGTGTCCTATACTGGCGGCCGTGGACAGGAAAACGGAGTGTGGGGCCAGGTGGGACGACGACATCAAGTACGTCGGCGGAAAGCAGTGGTTCCGTATCGCTGAAGGCCGGCAGGACTGGAGGAAAATTGGAGAGGCGTATGTCCAGCAGTGGACGCTTACACACTGACTGACTTACAGATTAACCCCCTGTAATAATATCCAGGTCAAAATCATCCAGTATAACTGAATATGTCAAGTGAATAATATTGATGTACATGTCTCGGAAAGAGCAGAATTTTACCTTGAATGCAGGTAATCAGTCAGTCAGTCAGTGTGTAAGCGTCCACTGCTGGACATACGCCTCTCCAATTTTCCTCCAGTCCTCCGGCCTTCAGCGATACGGAACCACTGCTTTCCACCGACGTACTTGATGTCGTCGTCCCACCTGGCGGGTCTTCCCACACTCCGCTTTCCACGGCCGCCAGTGTACTTTTACTCCAAGGGTCGTCGTCTCTTTGGCTGACGTGCCCAGCCCACTGCCACTCGAGCTTAGGAGCGGATTGCCTCGTTTACGCACCATATCACGTAGCGATATTCCCAGCATGGCTCGCTCCATTGCTCGCTGGGCAACTTTCAACCTTTGGAAAACAGCGACCGTCAGAGTCCACGTTTCACACCCGTATGTCATAACCGGGAGGACACACAAGCTGTAATTCTTCATTCAAGCTGAATTAAGAGAAACTGCTTTACACTTTTTAGATTATATCAATCCCCCAAACATGCTCCTGAACTCAATGTAAGTGATTGCTGCAACACCCTGTATAATAATGGAATGCTTCGGTGGTTCGGTCATGTTGGAAGAATGAATGATAGGAGACTAAAGAAAGAAATTTATGGAGCAAATGTGAGTCGGGGAAGGGTCGCCCTAGACGCACGTACCTGGACCAGATCGGGCATGTGCTCAAAAAGGGTCAAGTGCGTAGTACCCGTATCAGACGAGCATGTATGAATAATACATTATGAGAGTGGAAGAGGCGGCAGAGGTGTGTCGGGATCGTGGCGCGTGGAGATCCGTCGTGTCTACCTACCCCACCGGGAAACAGACGTGACACTATGTACGTATGTGTGCATGTATCCTGTATAATAAAGAACATTATTATTGCAATAACTGGCTAATATAAATATAACAAAATATTTCTTGACAGTATATAAAATATATAATTATGTCATTTGTATTACCATGCTTTCCGGGCAGAATAATTATGTAAGTATATTACCGGCAATGCTAACCTTAAAAAATCCTAGCCTTAAAAAAATTTGGTATAGGGTTAGGTTAGTTTTCGCCCATTTTTGACCTCCCCCGTACCCATACCTAAAATAAATGTGTTTTTTTTAACGTTTTTAGTTTATGCTTTATCATTAAAATGGTAATTCACAAAAGCGTCAAACTTACTGTGATTATAGCGGGAACAACAAATAATAAAAACCGGCCAATGACGTGCTGGTACCACCAAGCATACATACGGGAGTGGCAACCGTCGAGCGCTATTATATGGGAAAATTAGCCACGTCTTAGTGCATTATGCTCTTACAATATAATAGTCTGCGGGATCGAACGTCAGTGCACATGTGACTTGGGGACAAAGAACACGTATATGTGCACTACGCAAAATGGCGAGTTGTGCAGTTCGTACGTGTCGAAAGAGCTCAAGATCATCAGGAATAACAAAAGATGGCGTAACCTTTCATATGTAAGTCATTTTAATGATAATACAACGCTTAAAACGTGAAAAATACAATAATTCCGCGAGTTAGGAGCACGACTGCGCGCCATACCGGGCGCGTACACATGATAGGCAAATTTGACAGACTGAAAAGAAATTTGAAATCAATTATTGTATACGGGGATGTTGTTTAAAATAAATGCGATGTTGTTTATCATAAATGCGAAAGTATATTTGTTTGTTTATTTGTTTGCTATCATGTTGTTTATCATAAATGCGAAAGTATATTTGTTTGTTTATTTGTTTGCTTGTTTTTTTAAGTGAAAATTTCTTTAGCGGTGCTTGGCACTTTTTTAGGTGGGTATAAAATTTATAACTCGAAATCGCGACATCGCGTCAGCGTCATTTTTAAAATGAAACCTTAAGTCATTGCATTAAGGGTTAAGTTAGAATGGCACGGGATCTGCCGGCACACCCGGAGTGCAACTGTTAAGTAGGGTTCGGTAACAGGTTTATGTCTGTCCATTCTACTAAGTTCTGCAAAATGAATGTAGGGTTCCGTAACAAATGCATGTCTGTCCGTTCTACAAAATTTAACATTTATTTCAAAATGAATGTAGGGTTCCGTAACAAATGCATGTCTGTCCGTTCTACTAAATTTTACAATTTTCAACCAAGGTCCTCCGACGGTTATTTTATAATAAAAGTAGGGTTCCGTAACACGTTTATGTCTGTCCATTCTACTAATAAGTTCTGCAAAATGAATGTAGGGTTCCGTAACAAATGCATATCTGTCCGTTCTACAAAATTTAACATTTATTTTAAAATGAATGTAGGGTTCCGTAACAAATGCATGTCTGTCCGTTCTACTAAATTTTACAATTTTCAACCAAGGTCCTCCGACGGTTATTTTATAATAAAAGTGTCTGTGTGGGCCCTGAATACGAATCCGTTGTCAAAATTAAAAAAAAGTGGCCGCCATTTTGAACTTTTTAGTTACTGGACCGATTGCTTTCAAAATCGATATCTGGGTGTCTGTGTGGGCTCTGAATACGAATCCGTTGTAAAAATTTTATAAAAGTGGCCGCCATTTTGAACTTTTTAGTTACTGGACCGATTGCTTTCAAAATCGATATCTGGGTGTCCGTGTGGGCTCTGAATACTAATCCGTTGTCAAAATTTAAAAACGTGGCCGCCATTTTGATCTTTTTAGTTACTGGACCGATTGCTTTCAAAATCGATATCTGGGTGTCCGTGTGGGCTGTGAATACGAATCCTTTGTCAAAATTTTAAAAAAGTGGTCGCCATTTTGAACTTTTTAGTTACTGGACCGATTGCTTTCAAAATCGATATCTGGGTGTCTGTGTGGGCTCTGAATACGAATCCGTTGTCAAAATTTTATAAAAGTGGCCGCCATTTTGAACTTTTTAGTTACTGGACCGATTGCTTTCAAAATCGATATCTGGGTGTCTGTGTGGGCTCTGAATACGAATCCGTTGTCAAAATTTTATAAATGTGGCCGCCATTTTGAACTTTTTAGTTACTGGACCGATTACTTTCAAAATCGATATCTGGGTGTCCGTGCGGGCTCTGAATACGAATCCGTTGTCAAAATAAAAAAAAGTGACCGCCATTTTGAACTTTTTAGTTACTGGACCGATTGCTTTCAAAATCGATATCTGGGTGTATGTGTGGGCTCTGAATACGAATCCGTTGTCAAAATGTAAAAAAAGTGGCCGCCACTTTGAAATTTTTAGTTACTGGACCGATTGCTTTCAAAATCGATATCTGGGTGTCTGGGTGGGCTCTGAATACGAATCCGTTGTCAAAATTTTATAAAAGTGGCCGCGATTCGTATTCAGAGCCCACACATACACCCAGATATCGATTTTGAAAGCAATCGGTCCAGTAACTAAAAAGTTCAAAATTGCGGCCACTTTTTTTACATTTTGACAACGGATTCGTATTCAGAGCCCACACAGACACCCAGATATCGATTTTGAAAGCAATCGGTCCAGTAACTAAAAAGTTCAAAATGGCGGCCACTTTTTTTAAATTTTGACTACAGATTCGTATTCAGAGCCGACACATACACCCAGATATCGATTTTGAAAGCAATCGGTCCAGTAACTAAAAAGTTCAAAATGGCGGCCACTTTTTTTTATTTTTACTACAGATTCGTATTCAGAGCCCACATATACACCCAGATATCGATTTTGAAAGCAATCGGTACAGTAACTAAAAAGTTCAAAATGGCGGCCACTTTTTTTTATTTTTACTACAGATTCGTATTCAGAGCCCACATATACACCCAGATATCGATTTTGAAAGCAATCGGTACAGTAACTAAAAAGTTCAAAATGGCGGCCACTTTTTTTACATTTTGACAACGGATTCGTATTCAGAGCCCACACATACACCCAGATATCGATTTTGAAAGCAATCGGTCCAGTAACTAAAAAGTTCAAAATGGCGGCCAGTTTTTTTAAATTTTGACTACAGATTCGTATTCAGAGCCCACACATACACCCAGATATCGATTTTGAAAGCAATCGGTCCAGTAACTAAAAAGTTCAAAATGGCGGCCACTTTTTTTTTATTTTTACTACAGATTCGTATTCAGAGCCCACACATACACCCAGATATCGATTTTGAAAGCAATCGGTACAGTAACTAAAAAGTTCAAAATGGCGGCCACTTTTTTTTATTTTTACTACAGATTCGTATTCAGAGCCGACACATACACCCAGATATCGATTTTGAAAGCAATCGGTCCAGTAACTAAAAAGTTCAAAATGGCGGCCACTTTTTTTAAATCGCGAGATTAAAACACCATGAATATTATTAAACCGGAAAAAAATATTGTTTTAAGGAAGACTCCAATCTTTTACTCTGTTCCTCGAAGTTTAGGTAAATAAGCCCTACTTATTCCTATCACTGATTATTAGTACAACTTTTCAAAAATATTAGAACAACAGTCTGGTTTAATTTTTCAATATTTTTTTTTGGATTCAAACAATAATATTCGTTCAGTAAAAACTATTTGAAATAATATTACAAATAACAATTTCAAAATTCACAAATATACCGCACCATCATCGTCCGTCAGACTGGCATTCGTAGTGATCCCGTCAAGTTGCCGTCAAGCAAGGCTTCCGATTGGTCGGACGGTCGGCTCTTACTACCAGATACCCGAGCCAAGCCAGCGATAACAAACCTGTCGCTGGCCTTGCTCGCTCTGTCTCTCTCCATATCGCAGGGCGCGATATGGGTAACGGAGATAGACAAGTCACGTCATAAAAGATTAAATTGCGATTTCGATTTTCGTAGTAGTAGGGATTTTTGGCTAGCCGTGCTCCGATACAAACGCAGTAGCGTTGCGTCTCCCGTATGTATGCTCGGTGGCTGGTACGGAGCCCTCGGTGCGCGGTTCGCATCTCGTTATTACAAATTAGTTATTTGTTCCGTTATTAATATATTATTATTTATGATTTATTATAGTTTATTTAAAAACAATTACATCCCTTGAATTTATTAAATTTTATAATTTATA
This sequence comes from Nematopogon swammerdamellus, assembly GCA_946902875.1. NCBI lineage: Eukaryota > Metazoa > Arthropoda > Insecta > Lepidoptera > Adelidae > Nematopogon > Nematopogon swammerdamellus. Next base: position 21,076,312 of record OX336352.1, read on the forward strand.
TGGTTTGTTTATTATTTGTCTTCAACTTTATATTTCTTCTTTCATAGCACATAAAGTCTAAAGTTTAGCATTTTAAATGTATATACAACGTGTCCCAAAACTCAGCGTCAAGCGGGAACCAAGGAGTAGGCCAGTTTATGAATACCCAGGGAAAAATAAGAAAAAAAAGTCATTTATTTTTTTAGTAAAAAATTTTACTGAATATTTTTTTGGTAAAACTACAAGCATCCTGGTTTTGTTTGGGATACTGATCAATAGCAGAGTTATTTAGGCTACCAATAAATTTTTTTTAACAAATTATTTTTGCAAATTGGTAGTCGTAGCACCTAAAAATGTCAATTTTCAACGTTTCTCAAAAAATGCTCATGATCATAAAAAACAAATGACTCAGATTTTTGTTTCTTATTTTTCCCTGGGTAGTCATAAACTGGCCTACTCTCTGATTCCCGCTTGACGTTGAGTTTTGGGACACCCTGTAGATAGGGTAGTATACACTCGAGATTCGGGAAAAGGAAAGGACATATTAAAAAAATTAGAAAGTTATTAAAAAATTAATAACTCGCTTGTTTCAATCGGATGTAACTTCGAATTGTGAAACTTTTCTCATATCGGTGTTACAGGTCTGTTAATAAAAGCTGGCACGTACTAACACTATCGCGTAGTGTCTGTGTGTAAGCGCACGGATGACGTCGCACTGCATACGCCCGATCTGTCCCACTCGCACTTGCACAATTGCATTGGTGTGAGTACTGTGCACGCGCCAGCTTTGATTAACAGACCTGTAATGCGCGTACTGACTCCGCACCGTTTTGTCTCGCCGTTCCGACAGTCGCCGATCGTGGTGTGGCGCATGAAGGCGCCCGAGAAGAAGCCGCTGGTGCGCCCCGAGAAGCCGGAGGAGGTCCGCGCGAAGGTGCGCCGCGGCAGCCAGAAGAAGCAGCCGAGCCCCATACACGCGCTCGCAGAGTTCCAGAGCCCCGCCGAGAGTGTCTAGAGGCTGCGCACCGCGCTCTCGACATGTACAGGTGTGTAGGTTATTAATTCTTTAGAAGAAGCCGCTGGTGCGCCCCGAGAAGCCGGAGGAGGTCCGCGCGAAGGTGCGCCGCGGCAGCCAGAAGAAGCAGCCGAGCCCCATACACGCGCTCGCAGAGTTCCAGAGCCCCGCCGAGAGTGTCTAGAGGCTGCGCACCGCGCTCTCGACATGTACAGGTGTGTAGGTTATTAATTCTTTAGAAGAAGCCGCTGGTGCACCCCGAGAAGCCGGAGGAGGTCCGCGCGAAGGTGCGCCGCGGCAGCCAGAGGAAGCAGCCGAGCCCCATACACGCGCTCGCAGAGTTCCAGAGCCCCGCCGAGAGTGTCTAGAGGCTGCGCACCGCGCTCTCGACATGTACAGGTGTGTAGGTTATTAATTCTTTAGAAGAAGCCGCTGGTGCACCCCGAGAAGCCGGAGGAGGTCCGCGCGAAGGTGCGCCGCGGCAGCCAGAGGAAGCAGCCGAGCCCCATACACGCGCTCACAGAGTTCCAGAGCCCCGCCGAGAGTGTCTAACAAGGCATTTATTATTTAGTAGCATTTTGCCCCTTTTTGACCTTTTGATTACGTGTTTCCTATTAGAACGAGTGAGAATGCTTGGCTGTATGGATAAAAACCTTTGCCTTTCCTATATTGTTTATTGTATAATTTCATCCATAGGTAGGTAACCTACGCTTGGATATTTCGAAAATTCCGCCTAGTATAGAACACGTAGTGTGTAGACACACTGTTGGCGATGAATTTATTGTTTTTTTGGAGGTCGCTGGTAGAGTGTTTTCATTTTACGAAGGCACGAGGGGTATGAGTTAGGAAGTGGTGTGAGACCGCTCGGAGCTCAGTGGGGAACGACTCGGTTCGACGGAGCGACGCGGAGACGTGTAGAACGTGTGCGCCGACCTGGCACCGAGTTCGTTCTCTACTGAGCTCCGCGCGGTCGCCTCTCGCACCACTTACATACCTCGTACCCCTCATGCCTTCGTAAAATGAAAACACTTTAATAGGCTAAACAAACACTTTTCTGAGATAATAATTTTATTCTGAGAGCACACTGCACACATCAAAATTTCTTGCCGGTATGTGCACGTAGTGTAAACATATTTGGGTGAATGAACTTATTCTTGTAATGTAAAAACCAGCTGTACAGTCAAATAAAAACAAAATTAATTGCAATTTATTACTTGAAAATCAATAAGTATTAAATACTTAGGTTTATAGGCAATTTAAAAAAAAGTAGAGAACTATTTTTAAAATAAAAAATTTACCAAATTTTTAGGGGTGACCCAGGGGATAATTTTGTCCTCAGTTTTGTATGGAAGAGGGGTTGTCCTCAGGGTAACCAATATTAAAAAAAAATTATTTAAAATTCTTTGTGAAGCTTCTTTCTTATTAATCAATTACTTATCTGAGAGTTGCTGTAACTATTAAAATAAGGTGAATTTATCATGATAATATCCTTTTTTCAGACAGATACCAAAAACAAGAAAAAGTTGATTCACCCATTTAATAATTGGGAAGCCAAGAGGTTAAGACTCGGGTACTACAGCGTGAGGCACAATTTGCAAAATTTGCCACATTTTCGTTTCGGTTTTTTGTTCAACGAATTTCAAAAATATATATATTAAAAAATCCTGTCTAAAAGTTGACCATATTTAAAAGTTGGTGACAGATTTTTATTTTTATTTATGTCAATTAATATGTGAAAAATAAAAATCACAAACGTACTACTAAATGGTCCTAAGTACTCCGAAATGCTCTCTTTGTTTCGAAATTGCAGCTTTCTAAAGCATTACTTTGAGTTTATACTAATTGCAGATGATGTAAGATAAAATTTTACTTCTTTTGACAGATTTGTATATTCGTGTAATGTAAATTGGTTTAACAAACTTTGAACAAAATACTATAAAACAAGCGAACGCTTAGCTATTCAATCAGTGCGGCGCGGTGCGGCATTTTGATGCTGTAGTACCGCGCTCTTAAATAAAATTTACCTACTGTATTGTTTTCGTTTCAGATGACGACGTGAGAGCGGTCGCCGACACGAGCATCATTTATGTAATTGCAAATATTTATTTCACTACACGATGTAGTACGTTTTGTTAATATTTACATAGGTTTACTACAAGGCAGCGATATGTGACCCACTGTTAGTATATTAACTGTATCTTATTAGAATGGCAGCTGTCGAAATGCCTAGAAGAATAGTAATAACAGAAAAATATCTAGTATAGTCATCTCCGAGGCCATAGCTTGAAGCTGAATGTCACTGTCAGCTCAACAAATCCGAGACGAAACTTCCTGTCAAATAGAGCAGTGGAAATGTGGAACAAACTGCCCGAAGATGTCGTACAAGCACCCACCACCAATTACTTTAAAAACAGGCTCGACAAACACCTAAAAAAAAAACACCAAACTAAACTAACATAAAAATAACAAAGCACCAGTGAACTTAGACATGAACACATCAGCCTAGGCTGTTCGTTCATCAAATAAATAAATAAATAAGTATTTCTTCTGTTTAATTTCATTAACCTGCACTACGGTCCCGCTATTACTTTGCTAACGTAACGCACTTTGACAACTGCCATTCCAATCAGCCAAAATTTGACATAACATAAATTTTCTAATAGTCTTTACCCTCTGTGCATCAGTTGGCAATTAAAACCACCGTAGGGTTGATACCACCGTACTGGATGTAAGATGGCCGCAAGCAACCTCGGTTGTGTTCTCCTCTAGTCCAGTATAGCCAGCAATCCAGGGAAGTCTCCGGTATGGCACCTACCTTCTCGGAGGTGATATTGGCTGGTTAGAGCATGTGCTTTGGCCCCTCCGACTCAGCCACCCATACCGGATTACATAATACACCTCTGTGGGGCACTTTTTTGTAATGGCTGCGTCAGTGTCATCAGACGATCAGATACGGCCAGCGACGTCACTCCTCGCGGAATCGTGCTCGGCTAGGTGCCATGCCAGCCATCAAAGTTACATTTGATCATGCTCTCGTTTAAGTTTATTTTATACATGAGATTTATTTTTTGGTAAGATGTAAATGTAGGTATTATCCGGTTCAAATGCTGTTAGGATAATACCTTTTGGAGTTGCGTTACGCGACAGTGATGACTTGTAGGGTCAGAAGAACAGTCAGATGACTAATATTAATCAGTTAATATCACCTCGTTTGCCGTTTATGGCGATTAGACATGTGTGAGATTTTTCGAGGGATCGAAGAAATTGTATGGGCAAGTTATTAATGTATGGAGCCGGAAGGAAGCCATAGGAACTCCTAAACTACACATGATAAATCCACCATGTTTGGGCTCGTTGGATTTGTCTTCGCAAGTACTCTATTCATATATGATTTCCAGGCTCCTGATGATACAGCCGGAAGGAAGCCATAGGAATATACTACGCGACGCATCTTCTAACCTAACCTATACAGGGTGTTTTATGACCATAGGTCATATAGCAAATCAGGCACTCCTGAGCCTATTTGGAGCAAAAAAGTTACATGACATTTTGCTATACGGTGAACTTTTTTTTTCCATACAAAACTAAATAATTTTATTTAGTTTTGTATGGAAAAACAAAAAAAAAGTTCACCGTAGAGCAAAATGTCGTGTAACTTTTTTGCTCCAAATAGGCTCAGGAGTAGGTACCTGGTTTGCTTTATGACCTATAGTCATCAAACACCCTGTATAATATTTTTATATTTGATATTTATTAATTTGTTACTTTAGTTAGACATAATGTCAAGCTTATCTCTTTTTCTGTCAAAATTTTAGTTTACATTTTTTAAGCTGCTTGTGTTTTTGAAAAATAATAAAAAATATTATAATTGTAATACTTTTTTTTTTGTTGAGTTCATTTTCAATGCACCTCGAAGGTCGTGTAATACACGAGATCTGTGAATTTTTTTCGGTTCGGCGTCGGCACTCGATCGACTCAGCCAGCAGTTTAGTTTAGCGCGTTGCGTTTTGCACATAGCAACTACAAATTACTGTTGCTTTTCGTATAAATATCTATGCTTGGAATGATATGCCGTATATATCCAATCTCATAACGGAATTACCTAAGCCATGCCTAGCGCACATCGTGCTAGCGCTTTCCCAACAGCGTTGTTATATTCTCTTTGGCGTTGCTAACTGTACTGACAGGCGAAGCGTGACGTCATATGCCGCTCCATTCCAAAAGGTATTATCCTAACAGCATTTGAACCGAATAATATATTCAAACATTGTGTTTATTCGAAAACATTCTATTTGTGTCGGAAACATTGTATATGATCTAAAACATTTGTATTTGGTTGAGAACATTGTATGGGGTCGAAAGCATTGTGTTCGGTCTGAAACATTGTGTATGGTCGAAAACATTGTATGTCGTCAAAACATTGTGTTTGGTCGAAAACATAGTATTTGGTCAGAAACATTGTATACACAGTGTATGCCCTCTGGAACATGGTCGAAAACATTGTATTTAGGCGAAAAAATTGTGTTTGGTCGGAAACATTGTATGCCGTCAAAAAATTGTGTTTGGTCGAAAACATTGTATTTGGTCGAACACATTGTCTATCCTATAGAACATGGTCGAAAACATTGTATTTAGGCGAAAAAATTGTGTTTGGTCGAAAACATTGTATTTATTAGCATTTGTAAACGGTAATTTGGTGAATACATTTAAATAGCGGGTTTATACAGGCCCTGTAGGCATATTTATGTATGAAGTGTGTAGGTAGAGTGTGTTCCATTTGATCTAGTAGGTGAAGCTAGAAACTCATTGGGCCCACGTACGCCACACACGCTAATGTGGGCGCGTCGGTCTCCATGCATTTTATATGGTAGAGTGCAGCACGCAGTTTCATTGCGCCCACGCCACCCTACGCTACGCGACACACTGCGTGCTGCACTCTTCCATATAAAATGTATGGAGACCGACGCGCCCACGTACGCGTGCGTAGCGTACGTGGGCTCAATGAGTTTCTAGCTTAAGAAAGGGTAAAAAAAAATGTTTTTGCACCTTACGCCATCTTTGTTTTTTTTATACTAAGCGCGACATGTGGCGCCGAGCCACCCATAAGGTGTCTAACGACGCCCATGGACGTTCGGTCGTACGCGGGTGTTGCGAATGCCATGCCGGCCTGACAGGGCATGTATTAGTTAAAATGCTTCATACTCTTTTCGGTAGATGGCGCGCATACACTTTTTAGTTTATTGTATGGGGACCCCGTGAATTTTTTACTTTTTCTTATTTTTATTATATCGCCCATAATAGCACATATTCTGTGAAAATTTCAACAGGCTACCTATTGCGGTTCAAGAGATACAGCCCTCGGACAGACGGACAGACAGACAGGCGGCGTAGGCTTAGTAATAGGGTCCCGTACGACGGATACGGAACCCTAAACTCTTGACCGAGAAGCCGCTGACACCAGCTGGATCAAATGGAACAATGTGTTGCACTGATAGCAAAGTATTAAGAGGTGTGTTGATTTTTTGAGATTTTTTTTCAAAATTATATTTTTTATACATTAGCTTATTTCGCAATTGACCGATTTCCCACCTGCGGCTAAAAACCTGCGCGTACTGAATAAGGCGCGGAGATACTTTACGCCTGACCAAATCCTGCTGCTGTATAAGACGGCCTCGGTAGCTCAGTGGTGCGGTCAGTCGACTGTTGTTAAGCACACCTGGGCGCGGTCAGTACTTGGACGGGTGACCGCTCGACCGTTGGAGGCTGACCGCGGTTCGGATTCCACGTAAAACTGTAGCGCCCTTCTGTCAGTCAGTCAGTCAGCGTGTAAGCGTCCAATGCTGGACATTTTTCTCTCCAATTTTCCTCCAGTCCTCCCTGCATTCAGCGATACGGAACCACTACTGCTTTCCGCCGATGACGTATTTGATGCCGTCGTCCCACCTGGCGGGCGGTCTTCCCACACTCCGTTTCCCAGTCCACGGCCGCCAGTGTAGGACACGGTTACTCCAACGGTCGTCGTCTCTTCGGCTAACGTGCCCAGCCCAGTCGCCGATAGAGTACAGTGGCCAGCGGACTGTACACCTCTGTTCAAATAAGTGTGGCAGCAACATTTTAGCCGTAGTTGGTGAAGTCGGTGCGCAAGTTTAAAAAGACATTTATATGCTCATATACAATTTGTTTGAAAATTTTTTCCAATTTTTTTTTACTATAACACGTATCATGATGTACATTAAGTATAGAAAAAAAAAATTATATTATTTGCTTAAAGAGAAATGTAAACAATAAAAAAATTATTACTTTTTAATTATTACGGCTTATTATAGGAATTTATTTAACATTTTTGCCTAAGTAAGATTTAATACACGACAATATATGCAACGCAAAAAAAAAAATAATTATAAAAATAAATAAAAAACATTATTACGCTCTTACAGAAATCATTATTATCATTAATATTTAAAAATATCAGTATCGTAATCTTAAATTAATATTGTTTGTAAGGCTGACTTTCATGGTTGCAACTTTAATACACAATTTTTTTTACAACTTTCGAAGTCAAGAGAGCGTCTTTGGCCCCTCTGACTCAGCGGCCCATACCGGATTAGAAAGGAAAAAATTTAATAAAATTAAAAACTGGCCAAGTGTGAGTCGAACTCGCGCACCGAGGGTTCCGTATCACCATGTCATGGCTAGCGCCACTCACGCCATCTATGGCGTTAATTATGAAATGCTTCATATTAGTTAAAATTCATGATTACCTAATTAAAATGCTTCATACTGTTTTCGGTAAATGGCGCGCATACACCTCTTTAGTTTCTTGTATGGGGACCCCCGCGATTTTTTTACTTTTCCTTATTTTTATTATTTGTTATATCGGCCATAATAGCACACATTCTGTTAAAATTTCAATGGGCTCCCTATTACGGTTCAAGAGATACAGCCCTCGGACAGACAGACAGACGGCGTAGGCTTAGTAATAGGGTTCCGTACCGGATACAGAACCCTAAAGAACAAGCTCCACAATGATCCCACCACTCCAGAGGGCTTGAAGAAAAAAATTTCATAGTTTGACAATGTGGCGCCCTGATACTTTGTAGTTGTAAAACCTCAACAAACTGTAATACAGTAAAATGTGTAATCTGTAACCATGAAAGTCGGAATAAATGTATAAGATAAAGTTGTCCATTGCAACGTTTAGATCTAAGTATGACTTCTATAACAAAACACGATATATCGTACGAGAACTTATAATATTAATGTATTTTGCTCACACTAACCCAACCCTAGTATTTCAGTGAAGGTGTGGAACTAAGCTTGCGATGGCTTCACCGAACATATCCGGGCCCATCAGCAGTAGAGGAGGGTATTAATCGAGGTCGGGACTAGCGAGTGGCCACTCTGAATTTCCCGCGCATGCTTCGCGTTTCGGCTCGCTTCGAGCCCTCGTCAGCTAGTCTGCGTTGACTAGGACGCGGGGAAACCACCAGTCCCGCTCTCGACCTCCCGCTCTCGACCTATCCATATTCTGTAGGATGCTTCCAGTGACGTTTTTGAAGCTCTCTCCATGTATGAGCTTAGCGTCGATCTTGGCAGCCCTTAGGCAGCATTTAGGTCTTGGAACTGTAGTGCAAGAACGTGAGAAAAGGATTGGACTAGAGGCTATAGCCGCGCCTACGCTCTGTTCGCACAGTGTTGAGATTTACTCATCACATGTTACACCGCGCCTCCCGACCGCCGATGGGATGAATGCGCATTTACATGAACAACCGTGAATGTAGCCATTACTTTCGTCAACAATCTACTGAAAACAGTTTACCCTAAAACATGTTTAAAAGCATTTTTTTATCAACCCTGATGAAGATATTTCGTTTGTCAAAATTGACACGTCAAAAAGTCACACTTAGATCTAAGCCAAAAGGAGGCTGTGTATACCGGGCCTATACTAATCGCTAGAAAAAAATTGGAGCGGTGGGGCTGTGGTGGGGGCAGAGGGGAGCGGGGGGGGGGGGGGGGGGACGGTCCATGTTTTCGATGTTCTGTCCACGGTAAACAATATATTAAGCGGCGGGTGGCCGAGTGGTTTGGGCATCGGCTTCTCATGCGAGAGGTCCGCGGTTCGAATCCCGTCGGCGTATACCAATGAGTTTTTTCTGACGAAACAATTTACGTGCACACCTACACCTGCTGCTTCACCGTTCGGAACCGCGTGTAAAACTGTAGGTCTCTCTCTTCCCATACTAGGTGGTAGGCTCAAATTGTAGCCGACTGGGTTGGTACCACCGTACCGGATGCAAGATGGCTTCATAGCAGCCTTGGTTGTGTTTTCTAGTCCAGTATAGCCAGCAATCCAGGGAAGTCTCCGGTATGGCACCTACCTTCTCGGAGGTGATATTGGCTGGTCGGAGCATGCGCTTTAGCCCCTCCAAATCAGCCACCCTTACCGGACTACATAAAAAAAAACAACACGGACGTTTTTGGACGGAAGTTTGTGCTTATGCGTTTGCACTTCTATGCAAAGAAAATGCTACAAACATTTCACAAACTACGTTGCAAGGTCACCTCTTCGTTATCCGGGTTTTATTCGTGCGATTAGTGTGAGCGTTCGATATTATCAGTGTTGCCAGCGCAAAATTAGGGCAAAATATGTAACTTATTCCGGGTAAGGCGAGCGCCGGCGCGGCAACACTGAAACAATTTGTATGAGATGTGTACAATAAAACTTGCCAAATTTTTTCATGAACTAAATAGCGTTTTGTATTTGATTTTACAAGATTTTACATGTCCCTAGCTCGTAGGTTAGTTCTAGATACACTAGTGTACCGTTAGGTTGGTTTCAGAGTCAGCCGGGCGGTACGCGCGGGCCGCCTTGGCCACTTTGTAACCCCCCCCCCCCCCCCCCCCCCCCCCCCCTCCCAGACGTCACCTAGCGTCATAACGTCATAACCCTCCCCTCCCTCCCCCCTGATGATGTAGTTTTCTGTTATTTTCTTATCTGAAGGGGTCACAAATAAATAATTTAAACGATTGAAAAAAAAAAGGATTCTTTAATTAAACTTGCTAGAAACTTAGAACAAAAACTTAAAATCAAAAGCTTAATTAATTCTCAGCACGCTCATCTAAGCCCCATAATGGCGAAGCGTAAACTACGTCATCGCTGCACGACCCACCCCCCTCCCCCCCCCCCCCCCCCCCCCCCACGTCATCAGTCGTCACTTTTCGTCCAACCCGGGAGGGGTTGGACGAAAAGTGACCCCTCAAAGCGGTCCGCACAACACTGAATGAACATTGGCACGCACTGCGGGTACACCATATGCGAAGTACTCGCGGGGTTGCCCGCGCGGGCCGCCGGGATGACTCTGAAACCGGCCTTAGATATTAAGCTATGAGGTTTTTCACTTTCATAATAATCACATTAGGAACATGACAATTATAATAAAGGTTACGCGGTACTCTAAAGATGACTTGCATACGTTTGTCGACGTTTCGTCTCCCGCTCTGGAGACATCATCGGAACACTCGAAGCTCTGCCGCGCCGCCGGTCAATGATATTATAAGGAAATATACATTGTCTACGCGACATTTGGTTTTTATAAACAGCATGACCTTGAGCGAATCTGTGAATTGTTCATTCTAATAGCGTTTTGCGGCGCAAAATTGAGATGTGAAAGCGGTAGAGGGGAGCTCGCGCGGGGCGGGAAGCCACCGGGAGAGGGGCTAGTGGCCGGTAAGCGACAACGCCAGCCAAGGCCAACCCATGTCACAACATGTGCATTGAAATACAACCGGGCATGATGAATGGCGCGATGCGCGCAGGCGGTGACGCGTGCGACGAGTTCAGCCGCTCGCGATCGACTAATTTCGATGTGCCCCAATTCCAAAATTGTGCCTCAACTCGGCGGTGCAGTGCCCGTTGCCCGAGTAAGAGCTCTAGTAAAACATAATACCTCGTTGCTTCAGACCGGACAATTGTCTTGATTTTAATGTGCCGCTTGCGCAGCTCCGAGAACCTATCTACCTGTTTGTTAACATTGATATCATTGCCTTCGCCGCCGGTGCGACACAGTTGACAGTGCCAAGTTTTGTCCGACAACCGTCGCGCCGGCACACCGCTCATGAGGAAGGGCCAGTGCTCGAATTGAACCGGAACGCCGCACTATGGAAAAATTAGGGATGGGATTCAAAATTATTTTTACAAAAAATTGACTATAAAGTTCAAGTCAATTAGGGTTTTTGTAAAAATCATTTTTCATCTGGGCTTGTTCTTCAATTTTCCATATTTCGGCGTTCCGATTCAATTAGAGCACTGGCAAGGGCCATACGTTTGGCCTGATACGTTGAACCGCATAGCTAGGAGACGACCGTGAGTACCACCGTAATTTTTTTATAATACGTTTAAAAATTAAATAATTGTCAAGGTCCTAAATTGTGACTCCCGTAGTTACTTAAGGCATTTGGAACTCAAAATAATAGTTCTATGTAACAATGAATGCTCTCTGTTAAATTAACCATGATTTAAAGAGTACTGCGTGGAGTCCCCGCACTTGAAAAGAATAGGCCCATTGCATCTCTTCCTGTGCATGTCTCTAAAAGGCGATTAAGGGATGAGGGCAAATCAATCAACGTTTATGCGTTCACTGTTCTACATACATACGCCTATCAAATTTTTCTTAAGTCCTCCCGGCCTTATTGCCTCCGACGTAATTGATGTCCCATCTGGCGGGTGCTCTTCTCACAGTCCGCTTTCCCTGTACCCGTTTAATCCAACCAGTGGCGGTGCTAGACCAAATGTAGACGTCAGCGACGTCAGCTTTGCGAGGCCTCTTTCATTTTCCAGCCAGAAAGAAAACGATAAATAGAATGAGACTGATGTGTGTGAGTATATTATGGGTCATATTGCTAATCAAATGTTGAATTACATGAAAAAACACAAATTAAAATAAATAACCCAACAAGCAATAGCCCAAAGTGTGCGAGCATACTTTGATGAGAATTTTTGGGATCGCGCGATCCCAAAGGGAGTCAGCTAGGGTGAACGAATTTTTCCGAGGCCCCCTCGAGTGCGAGCCTTCGGCCGTCGCCGAAGCCTAGCGCCGCCATTGACTCCAACGGGCGTCGTCTCGTCGGCTGGCGTGGCCAGTCCACTGCCATTTGAGTGTGTTATCATAATAAAATGATGTTAATTTGTCAGGGAGCGAGCATTGTTGACTAGCTACTTTGCGCAGTTCGAACTTAGTAACTTGTATAACAAAAATAAAATATGTAATAGAGTTACAACATACATTGTGTGTAGAGATAACGAAACTGTCAAACAAGAACATTTAGAGAGTTTGGACGCCTTTCCACTTTCCAGTTCGGGCGACCGAACAGCGCACGAACGCAGCGATCGCCGATCAATAATGCTATCACTTGGTCTATCTTATTTTATATGTCTATGGTAGAGTAAAAAGTATATATATTTTGAGATTCTCGCGATTCGAGTAGAAAACAACAGACATTAGAAGTACAACAGAAAAGGCTGTATACTTTAATTAGTTTTATAAATATAAAAAAAATGTCTATGGTAGTTGTCGAAGAAAAGATGAAGAAAGAACAGACCAGGCTGTACGGTTGATGGAGAGAATACGTCACGGCCCGATGGAGAAATCGGTAACGCTTGGGCGGCTAGTTCCATGTTCTAATCGTGGTCGGGACTCGGGACATATTTTTTCTCTTTATTTTTGGCTATAATGCTTCTATTGAAGAATTTATGTTTCATCATCTTAGGTCATCATTAGTGAAATGTTTTCTACCATGAATAGTACTGAACTGTGCAGAGTAGTAAGCAAGAGTAAGCAATAAGATGTGTACTCAATATTGTTAGTTCTTATACAACGGGCAATGTATTCATGTAGATGACGTTGGTCCATCGAGTAAACATAAACAGAACAGTAAACATTCTATGTAACTAAAATGCCGTTTCATTTTGTACCTGTTTTCCTTTTTTCCTGAGTCGGAGGGGCCAAAGCGCATGCTCCGACCAGCCAATATCACCTCCAAGAAGGTAGGTGCCATACCGGAGACTTCCCTGGGTTGCTGGCTATACTGGACTAGAGGAGAACACACGAGGCTGCTATGCGGCCATCTTACATCCAGTACGGCGGTACCAACCCAGTCGGCTACAATTTGAGCCTATCGCCTAGTACCTAAGGGGCAAAGGAAGGGAACTACAGTTTTTCCGAACGGTGAAGCAGCAGGTGTAGGCATGCACGTAATTTTTTTCGCCAGAAAAAACTCTTGGTACACGCTGACCGGTTTCGAACCGCGGACCTCTCGCATGAGAAGCCGATGCCCAAACCACTCGGCCACCCGCCGCTTCCTTAACTTCTTGGCTTCCCAATTGTTCCACCAAACCTCACCACTCGAAGCAACGCTCAGTGAGACCCCATACCGGCAGATTTGCATGGAAGCGCTATTAAAATCAATACTAAAGCAGGCCTCACGCACTCTATGTACTTGCGCGCGATAACTACCTACCGCCCGGCGGTGAATTTCTATGGGCTGCCCAAAGAATATAAACAGGCGAAGCTGCAAAGCAATAATGCACTTTGCACTCGATCGTTAAGGTACATTTTCGCACGCAGCGATTGGCGACGTGAAACAGTAGGCTATTAAAGCCCGAAGGTAGGAACTTTTTCTATGGAGTGATTTATCTATCTGTTACGAAGTAACTATTTAGTAATCTGTGACTAAAGTCTGTTCCAAATAAGCCTGGATAAAAACTCATTGACCTTTGAGTGCTAGCTCCCTTGCACAAAAGTGAAACGTTAAGCGCCGTCTCTCTCCTGCGCCGCCGGTGTCGTGGCACAAGAGAGAGACGGCGCTGAGCGTTTCACGTTTTTGCAACTCAAAGGTCAATGGCTTTTTATCCAGGCTTATTTGGAACAGACCATAATAATAAATCTGTAAGGCATGGTGGTGGAGTAAGCTACTTTGTATTTTTTTTTAGGAAACTGACACGGTTGGCTACATCGCCTACAACATCCGTGATGTCAGCCCATAACACCGCGGTGAACTAGGTGCCATGTCAGTGCTTCCCTTCGGTCGTGCCGGCTACACTGAACTGGACGGAAACACCAACTACATAGCCGTTTCGACCGACGTTTCATTCAGTGCGCTGGTACCAACCCGGGCGGGTTGAACCCTACCACCTAGTAAGGTAAGAAGGGAAGGGACCTACAGTTTTACGTGGAATCCGAACCACGGTCAGCCTCCAACGGTCGAGCGGTCACTCATCCAAGTACTGACCGCGCCCAGCGTTGCTTAACAATCAATAGCAACAGTCGACTGTCTGCACCGCTGAGCTATCGATGCTGTTGTTTTGTTTTATGAGATATTGCGTTTGTAGACTCTATGAATGATACTAAAGCTAAATTTACTATTTTTAGAAATATTTTCTGTATGTATGTATGTTCCTCCATAACTCTTAAACAGATCATCCGAATCCGATGAAACTTAGTACATTTAGTTATACGAGACACAGGATAGGTGAAATAAAATTCAGTTCCAGTTACGCTATGATGTGGCTCTCATACAAACCTAATTGTTCCGCGCGCCGAAATAAAAGTACGGTAGCGTGCCTCGGCTATTAAGTAATCTGTGGCCTCGGCCTTAGTTACTTTCATTGAAAAAGGTTTATTGTTTACCTGAACGCAGCTCGGCCTTTTTTCTCACTTTCTTCTTTTCAAATACGACTTTCACGCGAGCGAAGCCGCGGGCAAAAGCTAGTTCTCAATAATAAACAAAAATGAATGTTCCCGAAGCCGCTGAAACAGCTACGGCTGAATGAAACTCGAAACTCATGAAAAATACATTTAATGAAAAGATAACACTTTATTTTATAACAGGTAGTTCAATATCACTGGATCGTTTATTCCTAAACATGACTACGCCGTCACCGAGCACGAAGACTTCAGACCACACAAGGAGTTTGGCAGACATTTTTTGACAGTTCACTAAATACACTCTTACACTCAACAACAAGGGCGTAGCCAGGTACAGGCAGGGAGGGGGGGGGGGGGGGGGGGGGGGGGCCGCTGCCCCCCTCTAGCAGGATGTGGATAAGTGCTCGGAGTAATCCCGAATGGAAGAGTACCTAAATAAGTAATTTTAAGCAATGTTCCATTTAAAATCATAAAAAAATTCGTCATTCGAAAAATGTTAAATTTGCCATTGGTTGATTTTAAAGAAAAATCACACAAGTTTCTGCCAATGCTACCATTTAGAATTTTCCGTTTATGGAGCCGAACAATTTGTATTACGTTTATACCATAAACTACGGAATGACAAGAGAGTACCTTGATCTACCAAGAATACAAAGATTGTTTTTTTTTTCGTTTCAGCCGTTTCATTCAGTGCAGTGGTAGCAACCCGGGCGTTTTTACCTATTAGTTTGGCCTTATCTGCCCCCCTCTGAACCAAATCCTGGCTACGCCCTTGCTCAACAACATAACATATTCAATTAAAAGGAGTCTAAGATTTAAAAATTTAAAACTTGGAGTTCCCACTTGTTAAACATACTTATAGTCAACGGATGTAAGCGGTTTGGGAGCCGACCGGCTTTTCCGGAAGCCAAGCTACACAACTACAGGAAACAACAGCTGCGATTCGCCCGAGCTCTTGCAGCGCAACGGCGATTGCTCCGTTTACCCCTACTCTCGGGATACGGAGTGATTGTGCGTTTTATTTTGTATTTTTATAGAATGCCCGACATGCGGATCGCATGGCCACCCACACACAAGGTGTCTAACCCCATGGATATTCTGTCGTATGCGGGGGTTGCGAATGCCATGACGGCCTGACAGGTATTCACACACCTCTTGACCAAGACTGTAAAGATTTTAATAAATGATTTTCCTGCAGAAGTGTGGCTTGCTTACTTAACTTAAATAATAAAAAGACACACAATTTGATTCAGTCTGTACAATAAAAACTAACACATGCCATCTTTATTTTTTTTTTTTTTTTTTATGGAAACTGACACGGTTGGCTACATCACCTACAACATCCGTGATGTCAGCCCATAACACCGCGGTGAACTTGGTGCCACATCAGTGCTTCCCTTCGGTCGTGCCGGCTACACTGAACTGGACGGAAAACACAAACTATTTACATAGCCGTTTCGACCGACCTTTCATTCAGTGCGGTGGTAGCAACCCGTGTGGGTTGAACCCTACCACCTAGTAATATAAGAAGGGAGTCATATCCCTTAGTCGCCTTTTACGACATACACGGGGATTACATAATACTTATTAAGCAAATCAAACCATTTGACCACAATTTAACTAATAATTGACTAATTAATGGTCTACACTAATTCTAGGGTGATGTTTTGCTTGAGGAGTTAATGCTAGCTTTAATTTCTAAAACAAGTCACCAGTGCGGGACGACAGTCAGCCAGTCAGTCAGTCAGCGTGTAAGCGTCCACTGCTGGACATACGCCTCTCCAATTTTCCTCCAGTCCTCCCGGCATTTGGCGGTACGGAACCGCTGTTTTTTTTAATGGAAACTGACACGGTTGGCTACATCACTTACAACATCCGTGATGTCAGCCCATAACACCGCGTTGACTAAGATGCCGTGTCAGTGCTTCCCTTCATTTCATGTCGGCTACACTGAACTGGACGGAAAACACGAACTATTTACATAGCCGTTTCGACCGACCTTTCGCTCAGTGCGGTGGTACCAACCCGGCCGGGACAAACCCTACCACCTAGTAAGGTAAGAAGGGAAGGGACCTACAGTTTTACGTGGAATCCGAACCGCGGTCAGCCTCCAACGGTCGAGCGGTCACCCACCCAAGTACTTTCCGCCGACGTACTTGATATCGTCGTCCCACCTGGCGAAAACCAGCACTTTAGTACCCGGCGGTAGTAGCTCGCTTACTACCCAGCGAGATTTATATTCGATCGAAATGTGGAGTTGGCGGATATTAACAACGCGACTCCGGCTCTCATCGCGCGCCTAAACTCTTGCCCTCTTGTTAACGCTCATCTCCGCGTCTTCCAAGCCCCTCTTCGCCGAATTCCTCCTCCCGTCCGCGTTCTCCTTGTCTTCCCTCTTCGTGGACTTCCTCGGGAAGTACTCGGCGATCTTGTGACTTGAGTCGCCGTCTAAAGGAGGCAGGTCTTCCTGAAAGGATTGCTCGAGCGGCGGTAAGTCTCCGGATGCGCCGAGGCTGGCTCCGTCGTGCGGCGCCGCGTCGACCGATGTCTCCATGGCTGATTCGACGGCCGCCGCGCTGGTGACGACCATCGGTTCAGACTCGTCGTCTGAATCGATGACGTTGCGCCGGCGCGGCTTGCTGGGACCTGCGAGCGAACAAATAATACTAATAATAAATCTGTAAGGGATGGTCGTGGAGTAAGTTGCTTTGTTATATTCTCATATATGTGTTGGTAGACTCTATTACTTGTCTATAGCTGGTTTGCCGCTACCTCAGCCCGCGCTTCCGCACATCGCGCCTCACGCCACACCCGCTGACGCCTAGCTCAGTAGCGTTAGTATCGCTGTCGCGTAGCCAAAGAATATAATACCGCGTAGCCACGCCCGTATTATATGTGTAATTGAGCTACCTACCCCTCGCGCGTGTACGAATTTTGTTTTTTTTTGTGTTATTTGTTTTATTACTAACATTTGTTGTGTTCAAATGCCAATACGAGTAAAAAAAGGAATAGTAATATGACTATTACGTGTGCGCTAACTTCACTAGTCATGTCACTTAATTACGTAGAATTATTATTACATGGTAGTACATATTAATTCTATGCCTGAAATACGAAGTAACGACAGTTCAGTTTAACACCTGGTGGCGGGAGCATTCGTCTATCCGACTTTTTTGTCGACGGTACCGATAGCTGTTACGTCATAACCGTCAGCGGTGGCATACTGGAACCAGACGACTAATATTTACACACCACAGCAGGTGGCCGAGTGGTTTGGGCATCGGCTTCTCATGCGAGAGGTCAGAGGTTCGAATCCGGTCGGCGTGTACCAATGAGTTTTTTCTGATAATAAAAATTTACGTGCGTAAAGTAATAAAAATGTAGGCGCCTGGCTGCAGCTCTAATTGAAGTAGTAGGATCTCTTCTGAAAAACTCCAATACTTCCTCCTCATCTTCAGGCGGAATAACACCTGGTCTGCCAGCATCTGCATGCCTTCGGTTAATACTGCCGATTTCTCGGAGGCGCCGGTATGTCCCAGAAAACACTCTTACATTAGGTATACGACGATCAGGGTAAGGATGCGCATATTCCCTTTGTGCCGCAGCGTCAACGCCGTCGCAAAATCCATAGCAAAACAGAATATCAGCGTATTCTTCACGAGTGCATGCAGCCATTACTGCAGGCACAACTCAAAAATAACGAACAATTTATAACAACAACAAGGAATCAACAACGTGGAATTCGTTTTACTAATTACTAATTTACTAATTTTGGCGAGAGACAAAACGGCCGATCCCGAGTAAACGTTCTCTCTGTGTCAGACGTTTCATTTTTCGTTCATTTTGAGCACGAGTCTGATACTTGATATCTGATTAAAAAAATGTAACTTGAGTGCAAGTGTACAACATTTGTACCTTCTCTGAAAGCTTATGAAATGATGAAGTTTTTACCATAATTTTCATGCCACGTGTCATACAATTTTATTTAGTAATCCTCTTCGATTTAAATAAATTTTGTGTTTTTTTTTGCATAACCTGTGATTTATGACCTTTTATTTCTGAGATTACGGATATTTTCAGCGCACATATTTTTTTAAAGTAGACTCTCATTCGTCAGCTATTAGAAAATAGCTCATTAAGTACCCAGAGTGGAGTAGTTATTTTATAATTATAATTTTTTGGTAACAAAACAGAAAATTAAAAAAAAAATATTAAAACCTAAATAACTCAAAAACTATTCATTTTCGACCCATAGTTTATTGGGACCAATTTGTTCCAAATTAGCTCTAGAATGACCCCATAGAAGGAATGTATCGAATTACCAAACACCCTGTATATATATTTTATGTTTTTTCTTGTTATAATAACAGTTTGTTATTTTTAGTTTTAGTTGTAAATGTACTTGAATAGCTGTTAAGTTACCGAATAAAATCAAATAAAATAAATATAAAAATAAAATGCGCTGTGCATCCTACCGGCGGACTCTTCCGGTGTGTTGGTGTCGCGTCGGTTGAAGAAGCTGGTGATGGGGCGCTGCCACGCGGGAGTCTCCCGCGGGCACACGGGGTTGCAGCCCGCCAGCGTGCTGCGGTGGCCGGAGGTACTTCCCCCGCCTGTTTACCGAACAACAATACATACAATATCATTTAATAAATTTAAATATGAAAACCTATATTAAATAACATAACACATAAAAAAATTTTTTTTTATTGACAGCGCGACCTATAGCGCCGAGCCATCCATAAGGTGTCTAACGACGCCCATGGACATTCGGTCGTATACGGGGGTTGCGAATGCCATGCCGGGCTGACAGGTGCCCATTCACGCCCCTCTTGAAGGACCCGAGACTGTACTTGGGGGGAAATATATGGGCAGGGAGAGCGTTCCAGAGTTTACCGGTTCTGTAGAGGAAAGATCTGTAGAATCGATTGGTACGCATCCGCGGTAAGTCCAGCGTGTAGGGATGCAATCCCTGCCCAGTGCGCGTAGTGCGGAGATGGAAAGGGGACGGCGGGATCGCATTAAACAGCTCCTCCGAGCACTCCCCATGGAATAAGCGATAGAACACACTTAGGGAGTCGACATCCCTACGGTGTTGCAGTGGTTCTAGATCGCGGGACACGTCGGGGTCACCCACTAGTCGCACGGCTCGACACTGGATCGAGTCCAGAGGCGCAAGCTGGTATTTGGCAGAGCCATCCCACAGGTGCGAGCAGTATCTATTGTTATAACTTATTATTATTATAACCTATTATAATTAAACTAACAAACAATCTTAAACCAAAGATATATTATGTACTAGCGTACTTGATAAATCACTCGGCCAACTAACATGTTCCACCGAGTTGCGGTTCACGATCCTCAAGTCTCCTAGTCGAGCGCGAGAGGCCGCAGCGCGCAGTCGTCTTACGAAAGTCGCGGTGTTACGAAAAATTAAATTAATACTAACCTGTCCTCGGTGAAGGTGGCGGTGGGGGCGCGGCGGCGCGCGCCTTCGTGCTCTTAGCCGATGATACTGTCAATATAACAAAACACAATTATTGAAGCCAAACCAATAAACAACACTCCTTTGTAGTCGACAGAAGAGTTCTTCAAACTGAACATTCTCTAAATCGTTCTTGTGTCGCACTGCAAAGGTGTGGAACGGGCTTCGGGGGAATATCTACATATCACACACGCTTAATCCCGACAATCGGGGTAAGCAGAGTAATCGGTGTTGTGCTGCAAGAACTCTGGTAATTACAGCACAACACCGACCACCACGTTTCGCAAAGTATTCGAACAAGATTCAATCGATCAAGCAGCAAGTAAGGCACGAAGACCCACCTGCTGCACGACTCGGTGGAAGTACCGTGCCAAGGTGAGAGGTGGCGAGCCTGTCGCCCTTTAGCACGGTATCTTGTCCTTATCGCTTAGTCGCCTTTTACGACATGCGTGGGGAGAGATGGAGTGGGGCTATTCTTTTTAAGTACCGGCCCCACACAGTACATCTTGCTCCTACAATCCACAGATCTTCAAATCGCGGGTTAATAGCCTTTCCCCAGCGACATTAGTCCACCTCCAAGCCGGACTGGCACCTCCTCGGGGGTGAAATTGGCTGCGCCTGAGGAGCCACACAGTTCGGAAGCAATAAAAAAAAATTTACTCACTGAATAAACATGTTTTTACAGTTCCATACCGTACGGGACCCTATTACTAAGCTTACGCCGCCGTCTGTCTGTCTGTCTGTCTGTCTGTCTTACCTTTAAACTGAACAGTAATGTGTAGCCAGATGAGCCGAAATGTTCACTAAATTATTGAAGTGTCTGTTCGTAGGTATACCTGCATGCAGGTATACTACCGAGACTGTACTTGGGGGGTACTAAAACGTCATGCCCCGCCTCAACATTAGGTTAGGGTTAATTTATAGAAGATGCGTCGCGTAGCGACGCACCCCTTACAGGGATTTCTCCCAGTCAACCTTTGGATGTTTGAGAGTCGTAGGTTGTGAGATATAAGTAGTTAGTAGCAAAAGACTTGAGTATGGGAATGTAAAATATGATATAAGGAAAATTTAGCTTGAATCTGAACGAAAAAAGAAGTATTTCTCTAGGATTAATTATGCGAAACTATACAAGAAGGCACAAGGACAAGGTTACGTGCTAAAGAGCGACAGGTAACCACCTCTCACCTTCGCACGGTCCTTGTACAACTATGCATTAGGTAGGTAACTGTTTCGTGCATTCTTGGTGTTTGATAATTTATTGTCTTGTCGTAATGTTTTGCTAAACATGGCGGTCGGTGTTGTGCTGTAATTCACAAGAGTTCCTGCAGCACAACACCTATTACTCTGCTTACCCTGATTGTCGGAATACACTTGTTATTTTTTTTACCACCAAGACATTCACCCATAACATAACCTAACCTCATACCTACGAATAGCCCTGTCCCTATATATATAAATTATGTGTTATTAACTTATTATCTTGGATATCCTAACAATTTCCTGATTTCTCCCCTAATATGTCGAGCTTACAATAAAAAAAAAATAAACAAAGGTTTTATTTAGGCAACAACTACCGGGTACAGGTTATGTTTGAAAAAAGGTAATGATAAGAAATAAATACCTTTAGCGCCAACTGATGCTTTCGTACGTGCCATGCTATAACCACTAGGTAATAGATACCACCATATGAAAAACACAAAAGGCAAGTACACCCCCTCACAATCAGACGGCCGTCAGCTGTCCACAGATTTGATTACTGAATACTGATTGACAGTAAATTTGGCGCGCGCGATCGAAAACCACCATGCGTTGTAGTAGCGTAGCGCTGTGATCGCCGACCAACGGAACCGGGAGAAAGGTGGCTAGAACGCCTAGTAGACCTGTAGCGCTAGGATTTTTGGTTTCAAAAATATTAAACTTGTTTATTTTTCGCATATAGTTTCCGAACCATTTGCCCAACCTAATATATTAGTTTGTGTCATCCTAGGAATTTGCATACGTAGAAATTTAGGTATTTGTCTTTTAGATCAGTATTGGACGAAAAGAAAATTAGAAAAGAAAATTTTACTTTAATGATAATATTGAAGTAGTAACCGATGTGCAAAAACATTTTGTGTCATCTCTGTCCACGGAAATCCTTATATTTAACCAGTACCTAATACATCGCCCAAATAGCTCTAAAAGAATATTAGAAAAGGTTAAATAGGTATTACGCGTTTTAGAGTACTGATATCTGTGGTTCAAAATATTTTGTGTCGAATTCATCCACGACATTTATAGATATTTAATATTTTTATTACAACAAACTCTAAAAGCCACAAAAGAAAATACGGGTTATTAGAGTTTACGTCTTTTTGATTATTATGGTGTAACAAAACACTATTCATAATTTGTGTCGTTTTTAACCACGGAATTTTATTATTTGAAAAAAAAACTAACTTCGCATGAAGTGCGAGCGCGGGGAATAGCGCGGGCGCGGGCGGCGGGGCGGCGGGAGGCGAGCGAGCGAGCGAGGCACGCCACGCCACGCCGCCTCGTACCTATTTGATTAATTTTAGGTGCAAACCTATGTAAAAAAATGTGTTGTTGCGAGTCGATGTTAGCGGATATTTACTTATCTGAAGTTCCTATTTGATTTAAGTTAATTGATCGTGTGTTTATTATATTGTACGTAGTGTAGTATGCGCGCAATATTAGCGAACAGATTCTTATTTTTACCCGACTACGGCGAAGCGAGAAGGAAGGTTATGTGTTTGACCGGTATGTGTGTATGTATGTATGTATGTATGTATGTATGTATGTTCATCTGTTCCCTCATACATAACTTCGAAACTACCTACTTATCATAATTTGACAAATCGAAGGTATCGTTGGATGCGTCTTGACCGTCTGCTGGTTGACTATGGCTGGCTGGTTGGCTATGTGACGTCCCATAAAATTGGATATGGCGCCCTCTGGAGGACATAAAGGGATGACCTAAAAAAATGTTTTTAGTGTGGGGTATCAAATGAAAGGGCTTAATTAGCACATTTCAAAAATTTATATATTGTTAGCTGTTGCTTTCGGATTTGCTTGCATGCATCCGATAATTGCGAATAATTTCTAAAATCTATCTATCTGTCACGTGAATCTTTGTTTTGGTCATAACTCGAGAACCACTGGTGCTAGACCCATCGTGTTGGTACTCAAACTTCATGTCTGGGTGAGATCTATCCATCTGTCACGTGAACCTTTATTTTGGTCATAACTCGAGAACCACTGGTGCTAGACCCATCGTGTTGGTACTCAAACTTCAGGTCTCGGTGAGATCTATCCATCTGTTACGTGAACTTTTGTTTTGGTCATAACTCGAGAATCACTGGTGCTAGGCCCAACTTGTTGGTACTCAAACTTCAGGTCTCGGTGAGATCTATTCATCTGTCGCATGAATTTTTGTTTTGGTCATAACTCGAGAACCACTGGTGCTAGACCCATTGTGTTGCTACTCAAACTTTAGGTCTCGGTGAAATCTATCCATCTGTCAAGTGAACTTTTGTTTTGGTCATAACTCGAGAACCACTGGTGCTAGACCCATTGGAAGTTTGAGTACCAACACGATGGGTCTAGCACCAGTGGTTCTCGAGTTATGATCAAAACAAAAGTTCACCTGACAAATGGAGAGATCTCACCGAGACTTGAAGTTTGAGTACCAACACGATGGGTCTAGCACCAGTAGTGGTTCTCAAGTTATGACCAAAACAAAAGTTCACGTGACAGATGGATAGATCTCACCGAGACCTAAAGTTTGAGTACCAACACGATGGGTCTAGCACCAGTAGTGGTTCTCGAGTTATGACCAAAACAAAAGTTCATGTGACAGATGGATAGATCTCACCGAGACCTGAAGTTTGAGTACCAACACGTTGGGCCTAGCACCAGTGATTCTCGAGTTATGACCAAAACAAAAGTTCACGTAACAGATGGATAGATCTCACCGAGACCTGAAGTTTGAGTAGCAACACGATGGGTCTAGCACCAGTGGTTCTCGAGTTATGATCAAAACAAAATTCACTTGACACATGGATAGATTTCACCAAGACCTGAAGTTTGAGTAGCAACACGATGGGTCTAGCACCAGTGGTTCTCGAGTTATGACCAAAACAAAAGTTCACGTGACACATGGATAGATCTCACCGAGACCTGAAGTTTGAGTACCAACATGATGGGTCTAGCTCAAGTGGTTCTCGAGTTATGACCAAAACAAAAGTTCAAGTGACAGATGGATAGATCTCACCGAGACCTGAAGTTTGAGTACCAACACGATGGGTCTAGCACCAGTGGTTCTCGAGTTATGACCAAAACAAAAGTTCACGTGACACATGGATAGATCTCACCGAGACCTGAAGTTTGAGTACCAACATGATGGGTCTATAGCACAAGTGATTCTCGAGTTATGACCAAAACAAAAGTTCATGTGACAGATGGATAGATCTCACCGAGGCCTGAAGTTTGAGTACCAACACGTTGGGCCTAGCACCAGTGATTCTCGAGTTATGACCAAAACAAAAGTTCACGTAACAGATGGATAGATCTCACCGAGACCTGAAGTTTGAGTACCAACACGATGGGTCTAGCACCAGTGGTTCTCGAGTTATGACCAAAACAAAGGTTCACGTGACAGATGGATAGATCTCACCGAGACCTGAAGTTTGAGTAGCAACACGATGGGTCTAGCACCAGTGGTTCTCGAGTTATGACCAAAACAAAAGTTCACTTGACAGATGGATAGATTTCACCGAGACCTAAAGTTTGAGTAGCAACACGATGGGTCTAGCACCAGTGGTTCTCGAGTTATGACCAAAACAAAAGTTCACGTGAGAGATGGATAGATCTCACCGAGACTTGAAGTTTGAGTACCAACACGATGGGTCTAGTACCAGTAGTGGGTCTCGAGTTATGACCAAAACAAAACTTCACGTGAGAGATGGATAGATCTCACCGAGACCTGAAGTTTGAGTAGCAACACGATGGGTCTAGCACCAGTGGTTCTCGAGTTATAACCAAAACAAAAGTTCACGGGACAGATCGATAGATCTCACCGAGACCTGAAGTTTTGAGTACCAACACGATGGGTCTAGCACCAGTGGTTCTCGAGTTATGACCAAAACAAAAGTTCACGTGACACATGGATAGATCTCACCGAGACCTGAAGTTTGAGTACCAACATGATGGGTCTAGCACAAGTGGTTCTCGAGTTATGACCAAAACAAAAGTTCAAGTGACAGATGGATAGATCTCACCGAGACCTGAAGTTTGAGTAGCAACACGATGGGTCTAGCACCAGTGGTTCTCGAGTTATGATCAAAACAAAATTCACTTGACACATGGATAGATTTCACCAAGACCTGAAGTTTGAGTAGCAACACGATGGGTCTAGCACCAGTGGTTCTCGAGTTATGACCAAAACAAAAGTTCACGTGACACATGGATAGATCTCACCGAGACCTGAAGTTTGAGTACCAACATGATGGGTCTAGCTCAAGTGGTTCTCGAGTTATGACCAAAACAAAAGTTCAAGTGACAGATGGATAGATCTCACCGAGACCTGAAGTTTGAGTACCAACACGATGGGTCTAGCACCAGTGGTTCTCGAGTTATGACCAAAACAAAAGTTCACGTGACACATGGATAGATCTCACCGAGACCTGAAGTTTGAGTACCAACATGATGGGTCTATAGCACAAGTGATTCTCGAGTTATGACCAAAACAAAAGTTCAAGTGACAGATGGATAGATCTCACCGAGACCTGAAGTTTGAGTAGCAACACGATGGGTCTAGCACCAGTGGTTCTCGAGTTATGACCAAAACAAAATTCACTTGACAGATGGATAGATTTCACCAAGACCTGAAGTTTGAGTAGCAACACGATGGGTCTAGCACCAGTGGTTCTCGAGTTATGATGATCAAAACAAAAGTTGTATGTATCGATGTATATATTCTTTATTGAACACCAATTTATCAAAATTAGGTACAACAGGCGAGCTTAATTTTTTTTTTTTTTAAACTGACACGGTTGTCTACATCACCTACAACGTCCGTGATGTCAGCCCATAACACCGGGTGAACTAGGTGCCATGTCAGTGCTTCCCCCTTTGATCGTGCCGGCTACACTGAACTGGTCGGAAAACACAAACTATTTACATAGGCGTTTAGACCGACGTTTCATTCAGTGCGGTGGTACCAACCCGGGCGGGTTAAACCCTACCACCAAGTAAGATTAGGAGGGAAGGGACCTACAGTTTTACGAGGAATCCGAACCTCGCCTCGGTCAGCCTCCAACGGTCAGCTGTCACCCATCCAACTACTGACCGCACCCAGCGTTGCTTAACATTCAATAGCGACAGTTGACTGTCTGCACCACTGAGCTATCGAGGCTGACAAAATACTTACTTGACTTAATGCCGCGAGGCATTCTATTCTAACTAACCTTTGGGATGTGGGAGAAGTACATGCAGGCGAACAAGAAAAGTTCATGGCGAAGTTTCTAGTTCTCACAGAAAACGGGATATTAGTTCAGCCCGATTGTGTTTGGGTCATGAAAGGTAGGGTCAGTTTGAACTTATGCAAATTTGAAGCGAATCGAAGCGTCGTCAATCTAAAATAATATTGACCACATTGACCATTGACCTTCGTAGGAATTGAGATTGCAGACGCGCGCTTTGTACAAAATTCGCACTGCATTATTATCTCTATAGGTAGGTTAGGTAGATACCAAACTTCTTCGTACGAAGTGCGAGCGCGGGGAAGAGCGCGGGCGCGGGCGGCGCGGCGGGCGAGGCACGCCAGGCGCCGCGGCCGGCCGTCGCGTCGCTTCGCATAGAAGAAATCGTAGGTACCGAACGAACGTGTGTGCGTGCGTATGCCCCCCGCCCGCCGCCACCTGCCCGCGTCCGTCCTCCGCTTTGACCGCAACAACTGTTTTTGTGTTTTATTCATTTATTTCGAGCATGAAAATGACACAAATTTACAATGTACATTTTTCATGCATTTATGAAATCGAATATGTAATCTCTAATAATTCTAATATTTTTTTGAAGCTTTTGTGGCTTGGAAAAATAACATATTCGAAAATCTTAAAATTGCGAGGCCTAATTTGGCACAAATTCATATAATGGGCATATGTAAGTGATCTGAGATAGGAAATAACAATTTTGTCAATTCAAAAATTTTTTTAGGCACTGTTTTTACATACTGACCATAGGTCAGTTTGCACTGGACGAAGATGACACAAACTGGGTTTGCACACGCCGCAGGCTATCCTAATATGATACCATAATTATTTTAAAGTTTAGATTAATTTTGCCAGTTTTGAATGGAATTAAAAAAAACAACCACAAATCTTCGAATTGCTGAAAATGCAAGTGACAGATGTGACACAAAACGCAATATTATGCTTCATATGTACGACTGTATCCACAGGCAAGAAATAAGCAAATTTAGAATTTTTTTAACTTATGAGCTCAAAATAGCCCAGCGCTATCGGTCTATAGCGCGCGCACTTCGAATAATTTATGCGCGGTTTTGTCACTATTGAGGGTTCCGTATCTTGAAAGGAAAAACCCGTCCATCACAGAGGTTTTTCTAGAAAACTAAGGAACGTAGAAACTTAGTTGGCACAATGATAGGTCTTGAGTCTTGATGACGCGCACATAATAATAATATATCGCTCATCAATAACTAGAAAAAGCATTATTTTAGATTACTTTATTTATTTTATTTATTTATTAATTTTGACGTGATAACGTCTTATAAATTGATGAACACCGGCTGCACGCACGAATATCACGTCACGTTCCATCTGAGCCTGTGTGTGCAAGCGAGAGCGCGTAACAAGCGATAGAGAGGCACAATCGGCCCAAGCGTCGGCTTGTAAAAGTACCAGGGCCGCAGAAATTAAAACGAGGTTAATCGTACCATAATATCTGGCCGCTCGGAAAATATTTCAAATTTAGAATATTCATGAAACAAGGGTTGTTTTTTTTTTTGGTTGTTTTATCCCTTTTTTTGGGATAGGCAAAGGTATTATACCATGCAGCTTTGTCTGTTGTTATTCTTTAAATTATTTATATATCGCCAATAATTGTTGAAATAATGAAATCGTAAATGGATGGAAAACAGTCTGTGTTGGCAAGTAAATCTTGAGTGACGCGCGGCATATTGTCAGGTGTTTTATAAATTTTCATTAATCTATCTATTAACGAATGTCGTTGAAGGTCAAAAGTCGGACATTAAAAAAACAAGTGATCCAGAGTCTCATATGACGTTATCACGTAAAACTATCGTCCGTAAACCGACTTTACAGACAACCTATTTGTTATTTTTTTTTTAAACGAAATATGTTATTTATAGGTAGTTTAAATTTTTTTTTTAGTTATTTTAGTTTAGTTTTATCATATTTCTTAATTTTAGCTAAGTTTTAATGTATTAGGTTATTTTGATTAATTATTAAATAAATATACCTCCTAATTAATGGTAACTAACTAAAAAGGGTTTGTTTGTTTGGTACCAATAAATAAAAAAGGTTTAAATTGACATATTATCGTGTAATACTAATACCCCACACAAAATTTGAAAGAGTTGGCTGTAAGGATTATAAAAATATATATAGATAATATATTTTTTAGTTGATGAGGCGGGGAAAGCACAGCCTGTCAGCCCATCTACTTTACCTGTGGCGAAAGTAAGGACTTAAGTCCTTTCCAGATACAAGAAAGGACGTGAAGGACATTTGCCTTGAAATAAGGACTCTCCTTCCCAAAAATTACAAATTTAAAAAAACCCCGACCCTTAAAAAGTCAAAAATAATTTCCGTTTACTTAATTAAAGGAGTCGCAAAACCGCTAAGTAAATTCCCGCGCAGCTCTGAGTTTTTATATTTTATTTACTTTAGAAGTAATATTAGGAGGGAAGGGACCTACAGTTTTACGAGGAATCCGAACCTCGGTCAGCCTCCAACGGTCAGCGGTCACCCATCCAAGTACTGACCGCACCCAGCGTTGCTTAACATTCAAAAGCGACAGTTGACTGTCTGCACCACTGAGCTATCGAGACTGACAAACAGTACACAAAAGCTTAAACTTCATGCATGACACTAGCTGCCCCATATCAAGTACATGCATCTGTGAAATATTATAAAGGGTAAAATTAAATCAGTTTAAGTATTTGGGAGTTACAATAGACAAGCACGTTAGGTGCTTGGCGGTTTCACATAGAAATTGTAGCAAATAGACTTAGAAGGCTGACTTACTTTTTCAAATCAATTCGAAACTGTGCCACCGTGCAAACAAACATGAAAACATGAAAATCTTTGGGCCAACACCAGGGACTGCAGGCAATCCCGGGAAGCCATTCCCAAACCAGACCTGAGACTCAGGTAGTGCCTGCTAAAGTTGCACAGAGGTCAACTGCGTATGGCGGTAGGACTTCTTACGGGTCATTGCCCACTCAACAGACACTTGTTTACAATAGGTGTCACCGACAGTCCCCTGTGCAGAGGCTGCATGGCGGAGGACGAATGAGCCACCCACGTGCTCCTGGAGTGCCCGGCGGTGGCAGAAGTACGACTGCAGTTTCTTGGGAACGTGGGAACTGCCCATGGAGTGTGGAAGCGTCCAAGAAGAGTGCTCCACTTCATGAAAGAGCTCGGGTGGCTGGAGTAACACCACCCGAGCGCCAACGTACAACGGACCGTCTTGAGGTCTCAGTGCGGAGAATGGCCCACCCGCCTTCCCAAGAGGCTGGGCAGCAAACAACAACAACAACAACCGTGCAAACAATAAAAACAGTATTTAGGGCTGTCGCTGAACCCATTATTACCTATTGTTTAACAGTCTGGGGAGGTGCAGCTAAAACCTATTTAATCGAGGCTGAGCGCGCCCAACACACAGCTATAAAAGTTTTATTTAAAAAACCTTACAGGCATGGCACACAAGACCTGCTTCTAGAGACTGGAATGCTATCTGTGAGGCAATTGTATATATATAATACTATTTTTACTGTGCAACAAACCAAAAGTACTGCTATAACAGATCGACCTAACACGAGGAACCGAGAAAATCCACACACCGGCACGATCAAAGGGGGAAGCACTGACATGGCACCTAGTTCACCCGGTGTTATGGGCTGACATCACGGACGTTGTAGGTGATGTAGCCAATCCTGTCAGTTTCCATAAAAAAAAAAAAAGACAAATCGTGTTCACACAACCTTCGCCCAAAGATTCAATATATTCCTAAATATATTCCTAAATAATCAATCACCTATATAACAAAGCTATAAAACGCTGTAATTTTCAAGAAAAAAGTGGCAAAAGTCGCACAAGGGGAATTATCTCATGGCTGGAAACACTAGATTACGAAGCTACTGAAGACTTACTTGCTGTTTTGTCTTAACAAAACTGGATAACATAAATGGATAGCTAATTAAAATAATTCAATTAAATTATAGGTATATCTAACAAAACTAACAAATGCTTAACAAACAACTAAAACGCAATACACGAAATAAAAGCTAATAGAAAAACAAAACAAAAAACTAACAACTAAAGAACTAACTTTCCTATTACTAAAAACTATCATCTTAGTCTTAATTTTATGAAACTTGAAAGAAAGAGCGCCATCATGTAATTAATAATTATGTACGTGTTATACTATAAAACAAATCTTCCTGCAAGACAGAGTTTCTCTAGAGCACGAGACATGATTACATGTAAAATAGGCTTAGAAACTATTTTAAATAAATCATTTTTCATTTTCATTTAATTTTCAATCCTGCTTTCATGCTTCGTCTGCCATGCCCAACTCTCACTCCCGTACATAAGTGTAGGGACCAGCACTCCACCATGGACAGCCAAACGTGCCCTAGTTGACATGCTTTGGCTGCTCATAATAGCGTGCAACGCCCCATTCCCTTGGTTGACGGCTTTCACTCTCTTTTCTACATCTCCTTCACATTTTCCATCCCGCGTGAACAAATTCCCCAGATATACGAATTCGTTCACTTGCTCCAGTCTCTCATTCCCAATCCTTACATCGCATTCAGACACTATTTCATTCCTCTCCAGTACCATTATTTTCGTCTTGTTTACATTCACTTTCATTCTCTTCCTTTTAAATGCTTCAACCATAACGGTTACCATGTCCTGCAACTCGCCCACCGACGACGCAATTATCACTTGATCGTCGGCGTACAAGAGGCATTTCACAACTAACTCATCCATTCTTAATCCACAATCATATTCTTTCAGACCAGCCAAGCAGCTGTCCATGAATAGATTGAACAGCCAAGGTGACGCCACACACCCCTGTCTGACCCCTCTATAGAGATGTTAAACCAGTCGGTGTATGCCCCGTTTATCCTGACGCAAGCCCTAGAACCCTCATAGAGAGATTTCAGTGCCCGCACCAAGTGACTGTCCACTCCATACTCGGACAACACTGCCCACAACTCATTCCTCGTCACTTTGTCATAGGCCTTCTCCAGATCTACGAACGCGGAAAAGACCTTCTGGTTTTTCGCCAGATATTTTTCGGCTATGCACCGTAGGGAAAAGACCTGATCCGTGCATTCCATACCCTTCCTAAATCCCGCTTGCACATCCCAGATCCTTTCTTCCGTAATTTTCAACACCCTTTCAATCAGTACTTTTGCATACAGTTTGCCGACAATGCTGAGAAGGCTTATGTCCCGGTAGTTTTTGCATTCCTGCTGCGAACCTTTTCCTTTATACAGCGGGACGATCACAGCTTTGCACCAATCATCTGGTACTCGGCCGTGTCGCCAGCACATATTAAACAGCCGGTGCCACAGGTCTGCAACCATCCAACCACCGCCCCTCAGCATTTCGACCGACACTCTATCATAACCCGCTGCTTTATCTAATTTCATGCCTTTCAATGCTTTCTGAATCTCATCCACACTAATCTCGCTATCATCATCCATACTAGGCGTGTCGCTCACAGCTCCAGCTGCAAGCTGTGTTTCCACACCTTCAGGTTCAAAAAGTCTTTCAAAATAATCCTTCCATCTTTCTAAAATTTTCTTTTCATCCTTTAATACACATCCCTCATTGTCCCTGATATCCGTAATTTTACATGTCTCTGATTTCTTCGGAAGTTGTCAAAGAATCTCGTGTCATTCTTTTCTTTCTCTTCGCTTTTATTTCTTTCAACACATTCTTTCATTTTCATTTTAGCCTCACCATACTTTTGTTTTCGTATCTCTACTTCATTATTTCCTGCGTTCACTCTTCTGTCAGCCTTACTCGCTAACAGATCAAGGCATGCTTTCTTCTTCTCATCCACTACACGTTTTACATCATCAGTCCACCAAGACTTATTGCATTTCCTTCCATTCTTTCTCTTTGCGACGCCACATACCTCAGTAGCTGTCTCGATCATTCCACTTTTCATTTTCTCCCATAAATATTCCATTTCATGCTCAACCTTTTTACACAAATCTTCACTCAACCTTTCGCTCAATTTTTTGTGATATTCACCTTCAACATCCGTATCCTGTAATCTTTCTATTTTTATTCTTTCTAGCGCCGTTGTTTCCACATGATTTCGGTGTCGCCAACGCTTGAACAGACCTCTAATTCGGCATACCACCAAGAAGTGGTCTGTTCCAACATTGGCTCCACCATGAACCCTTGTGTCTACAACATTGCCTCTTAATCTTTCGTCAACTATTACAAAATCTATCATACTTCTTTCTTCCTGTCTCTGCCAAGTATACAATGAATCTTTTTGTGGTCAAACATAGTGTTTGTCACAAAAATATTTTTTTCCAGGCACACCTCGAGCAAACTAACACCATTCTCGTTTTTTCTTTCGTCACCAAACTTTCCAAGTACAGACTCATAGCCATCCCTTTTCACGCTAACCCATCCATTAAAGTCTACCATCATTAACACTCTCTCGTTCCCCTCACATGCATTAAGTATTTCTCTCACACTCTCCCAGAACTCCTCGAGGTCCTTGATGGGCTTGGACATGTCCGGGGCATACACCACCATTTATACACAACTATTTGTATTTCTGTCTTTTTGTTTTTTTTTGTAATATGACCCAGTGTGTGAAATAAACATTCTTATTATTATAACCCTAAAGACCGTGTGCTTTCATTTCCTCACCCTGGGGCGGGTTTCCAACACCTGATCCTCTTAAAAATAAAAAAAAAAATACAGGAGCATAAAGGACCACAAAATACTGCTATTAGAAAAGACTTAGCCTGCGGAAATCAAAATTGGGGCCACAAAATAAAGTTTCACGAAATATTTCATACAAAATATTTTTTTTTGTTTTTTTTTAAGGCACCAAAGCATTGGTTTAGAATATAAATGTATGTAAAAATAAAGGAAGTGGTATGGGTGAATGTTTTGGTGGTTTAAAAAAAAAATAACCAGGGTTAATTTATAGAAGATGCGTCGCTACGCGACGCATCTTCTATAAATTAACCCTAACCTAATGTTGAGGTGGCGCATGTCGTTTTTACATAAATTCCTATTGAAAATAAATGTTTTGGTGCATATTTAAAAAACAATAAAAAAATTCGATAATTAATTTTGTATGAAAAATATTTTTTTCCAATTTTTTTTCTCCGAAACTACGCATTTCCGCAGAATAAAAATTATATCGTTAGAATCGTAAAAGCCTAAACTACAAGTCTATCGTACCAGTTAGTTGAAATAAAGGATCAGGTATTGTAAACCCCAGCCCTCACCCTTATTGTATGTGGTGTGGTGTGCGTGGAGGATCGATCGCTCGCCACTGCGATGTATAGTATACTTGATAAACCTTTCTCACACATCACTCCCGAAAAAACATGTTATCGACCAAAGGAGCTTATAAGCTACTTTAAAAATTACTCATCAACACCTGGGTGAACTAGGTGCCATGTCAGTGCTTCTCTTGGGTCGTGCCGGCTACACTGATCTGGACGGAAAACACGAAATATTTGCATAGCCGTTTCGACCGACCTTTCGTTCAGGTGGTATCAACCCGGGCGGATGGATACCGCCGCTTTTTTTGTGCAATCCGACTCACGGCGAGCCTCCAACGGCCGCACAGTCGCCCGTCCAAGTTATGACGGCGCCCAGGTGTGCTTAGCACCACTGACCTATCGAGGCTGACCTTGTCACGACCTTCGTCCTAATGTAACCTTATCTTGTCATCTTGTATTCGCAAAAACGCGATTGAGGAGCATTAGTGCATTCCTTTTTTTATTGAAACTGACACGGTTGGCTACATCACCTACAACTTCCGTGATGTCAACCCATAACACCGCGGTGAACTAGGTGCCATGTTTTGTTTTGCTTTCCTTCATTTCATGTCGGCTACACTGAACTGGACGGAAAACACGAACTATTTACATAGCCGTTTCGACCGACCTTTCATTACGTGCGGTGGTACCAACCCGGGTGGGTTAAACCCTACCACCTAGTAATATAAGAAGGGAGTCATATCCCTTAGTCGCCTTTTACGACATACACGGGGAGAGATGCAGTGGGGATATTCTCTTAAAGTACCGGCCCCACACGGTACAGTACCGGCCCCACACGGTACACTGTACACCCACATAACATTAAGTTCATGCTCCGTCACTGTAAACCAACATGGGAGGTCATCATCTGGTACTCGGCCGTGTCGCCAGCACATATTAAACAGCCGGTGCCACAGGTCTGCAACCACCCAACCACCGCCCCTCAGCATTTCGACCGACACTCTATCATAACCCGCTGCTTTATCTAATTTCATGCCTTTCAATGCTTTCTGAATCTCATCCACACTAATCTCGCTATCATCATCCATACTAGGCGTGTCGCTCACAGCTCCAGCTGCAAGCTGTGTTTCCACACCTTCAGGTTCAAAAAGTCTTTCAAAATAATCCTTCCATCTTTCTAAAATTTTCTTTTCATCCTTTAATACACATCCCTCATTGTCCCTGATATCCTTAATTTTACATGTCTCTGATTTCTTCGGAAGTTGTCAAAGAATCTCGTGTCATTCTTTTCTTTCTCTTCGCTTTTATTTCTTTCAACACATTCTTTCATTTTCATTTTAGCCTCACCATACTTTTGTTTTCGTATCTCTACTTCATTATTTCCTGCGTTCACTCTTCTGTCAGGCTTACTCGCTAACAGATCAAGGCATGCTTTCTTCTTCTCATCCACTACACGTTTTACATCATCAGTCCACCAAGACTTATTGCATTTCCTTCCATTCTTTCTCTTTGCGACGCCACATACCTCAGTAGCTGTCTCGATCATTCCACTTTTCATTTTCTCCCATAAATATTCCATTTCATGCTCAACCTTTTTACACAAATCTTCACTCAACCTTTCGCTAAATTTTTTGTGATATTCACCTTCAACATCCGTATCCTGTAATCTTTCTATTTTTATTCTTTCTAGCGCCGTTGTTTCCACATGATTTCGGTGTCGCCAACGCTTGAACAGACCTCTAATTCGGCATACCACCAAGAAGTGGTCTGTTCCAACATTGGCTCCACCATGAACCCTTGTGTCTACAACATTGCCTCTTAATCTTTCGTCAACTATTACAAAATCTATCATACTTCTTTCTTCCTGTCTCTGCCAAGTATACAATGAATCTTTTTGTGGTCAAACATAGTGTTTGTCACAAAAATATTTTTTTCCAGGCACACCTCGAGCAAACTAACACCATTCTCGTTTTTTCTTTCGTCACCAAACTTTCCAAGTACAGACTCATAGCCATCCCTTTTCACGCTAACCCATCCATTAAAGTCTACCATCATTAACACTCTCTCGTTCCCCTCACATGCATTAAGTATTTCTCTCACACTCTCCCAGAACTCCTCGAGGTCCTTGATGGGCTTGGACATGTCCGGGGCATACACCACCATTTATACACAACTATTTGTATTTCTGTCTTTTTGTTTTTTTTGTAATATGACCCAGTGTGTGAAATAAACATTCTTATTATTATAACCCTAAAGACCGTGTGCTTTCATTTCCTCACCCTTATTGTATGTGGTGTGGTGTGCGTGGAGGATCGATCGCTCGCCACTGCGATGTATAGTATACTTGATAAACCTTTCTCACACATCACTCCCGAAAAAACATGTTATCGACCAAAGGAGCTTATAAGCTCCTTTAAAAATGACTCATCAACACCTGGGTGAACTAGGTACCATGCCAGTGCTTCTCTTGGGTCGTGCCGGCTACACTGATCCGGACGAACAACACGAAATATTTACATAGCCGTTTCGACCGACCTTTCGTTCAGTGAGGTGGTATCAACCCGGGCAGATGGATACCGCCGCTTTTTTTGTGCAATCCGACTCACGGCGAGCCTCCAACGGCCGCACAGTCGCCCGTCCAAGTTATGACGGCGCCCAGGTGTGCTTAGCACCACTGACCTATCGAGGCTGACCTTGTCACGACCTTGGTCCTAATGTAACCATATCTTGCCATCTTGTATTCGCAAATACGCGAGTGAGGAGCATTAGTGCATTCCTTTTTTTATGGAAACTGACACGGTTGGCTACATCACCTACAACTTCCGTGATGTCAACCCATAACACCGCGGTGAACTAGGTGCCATGTTTTGTTTTGCTTTCCTTCATTTCATGTCGGCTACACTGAACTGGACGGAAAACACGAACTATTTACATAGCCGTTTCGACCGACGTTTCATTCAGTGCGGTGGTATCAACCCGGGCGGGATAAACCCTACCACCTAGTAAGGTAAGAAGGGAAGAGACCTACAGCTTAACGTGGAATCCGAACCACGGTCAGCCTCCAACGGTCGAGCGGTCACCCATCCGAGTACTGACCGCGCTCAGGACCGCACCACTGACCTACCGAGGCTGACTAGGACGAGATGGCTTGTATAATTATGTGATCGTTTGAAAGTATTCATGATGAAAAATTGCAGCCGAGCCATCCGTCTTGCTGGTGACCCCAAACTTACAGATGGTCTGGAGTCATTTGGTCTGGACGCATTTTGCGGATGTCAGCCTCGGTAGCTCAGTGGTGCGGACGGTCGACGCAACCCTGAGCGCGGTCAGTAGGTAATTGGATGGGTGACCGCTCGACCGTTGGAGTCTGACCGCGGTTCGGATTCCACGTAAAACTGTAGCTCTCTTCCCTTCTTACCTTACTAGGTGGTAGGGTTCATCCCGCCCGGGTTGCTACCACCGCACCGAATGAAACGTCGCTCGAAACTGCTAAGTAAATGGTTCGTGTTTTCCGTCCAGTTCAGTGTAGCCGACACGAAATGAAAGGAAGCGGGTGAACTAGGTGCCACGTCAGTACGTGGCACCTAGTTCACCCGGTGTTATGGGCCGACATCACGGATTTGTAGGTGATGTAGCCAACCGCGTCAGTTTCCATAAAAAAAAAATAATAAAGTCACTGAGTCACAGGACGATTTGTAGGTTCGCTTGGTCTGTTCTACAATACTATCACGGACGCTGCTCTGTGGAACTAGAATCCCTTATTATGCCACCCGTCCTATCTCCGCATGTCTCGCCGCAAAGAAACTCAGCACCCTTTTTGTTGTTGACATTGGGGCTTTTGAGAACCCATCGGTTCTCTAAATCGTTTCTTTGTTGCACCGCTAGGGCGTGGAACTGTCTTTCGGCGAGTATGTTTCTCGAATCCTATAACCTGGGGGTCTTCAAACGTTGTATTAACAGGTTACACTGCCTAGCAACAGTCCGCAAATCTGCTGGCATGGCACCTAACTGAGCGTGGTTTCGCGAGGAGAGGTGATTTTGGCTCTGGTGACTGCACCATTGGTCTCTCGACACAGCCTCCCATGTTGGTTTACAGTGACGGAGCATGAACTTAATGTTATGTGAGTGTACAGAGTACCGTGTGGGGCCGGTACTGTACCGTGTGGGGCCGGTACTTTAAGAGAATAGCCCCACTGCATCTCTCCCCGTGTATGTCGTAAAAGGCGACTAAGGGATATGACTCCCTTCTTATATTACTAGGTGGTAGGGTTTAACCCACCCGGGTTGGTACCACCGCACGTAATGAAAGGTCGGTCGAAACGGCTATGTAAATAGTTTGTGTTTTCCGTCCAGTTCAGTGTAGCCGGCACGACCGAAGGGAAGCACTGACGTGGCACCAAGGTCAACCGGTGTTATGGGCTGACATCACGGATGTTGTTGGTGATGTAGCCAACCGTGTCAGTTTCCATAAAAAAAAATGTGGGCAAGATAAATTTTGCGAGGCCCTCTCAATTTTGCCAATACTCAATACATTCAACAACATCATCAAATCGCAATAATACAGCCACTGTATTGTTACAATATTATTAAATATTGAACTCGGCTTACCGGTGCGATAATGGCGAGCGCATCGCTGCAGCTCGACGTTTCGAGTCCTCTATGGGACCCGTTCTCAAGAGGACGTGCTAGCTCCTCCGGCAGCCAGCACGTCACTGACAGGAGCTCGCCTGCTTCGCAAATTGTAGTGGTGGGTAGGTATCACTTCCGGATTCGCTGCGTTCCTTGCTTCTTCGGACCTACAGAAATTGCTGACGGTGTCGAGCTCTATGACATCGTCGCTTCGGTTCTGTCTTGACTGCAGCGTAGCCAGTACCGGCTTCCATATCGGCGAGATCTTGAACGAGTCTTCGCGGTTAAAGTTGTCGTGTTTGGCAATTTCTATCGACTCACGGACAATACGTGGCAGATGTCGTTTTTCGGTGGCGAGAATCTTCACCTGATCGAATCTAATCCAATGATTTTGTCCGGAGTCGATGTGGTCACAAATCGCTGACTTATCCTTGTTACAATATTCACTGCCTCTGCCCTGCTTTCCCATCTTGTGTCGGATAAAGGCTTTATAGTAAGCTTTAGTTTGCCTTTGATTAAGTCTAAACATGTTTACTCGGGGTCTCTTTTAATAGATCTAGCTGAATGTTTTTTCATGAATCAAAGCTGCATGAACTTTCGAGGCGCGAGGCCGTTGGCGGTCACCCACGTCGCCCACGCCTTGCGCCGCCGCCCCTGTTGGTTTACACAAAAAAAAAAAAACAGATACAAGGAAGGCACAATTCATATTTGTTAACAAATTTCATAGCGCTATGTCGCTTCTAGTGTTTAGTTCGGTGTCACTCGGTGTTTGTGCGGATTCATTGGAGGACGATTAGTCACGCAGCTTTCCTTCCTCGGTTCCTCCATTCCGCCTCCACCCAGCCAGCGCCGCGTCGTCGCGCCTCCAGCCAAGTTTGAACAGCGAAGTCGCGGAGTCGACAACTTTCTGGCGAGTTCTTTATTAACCAACCCCTGACAAAAAAGAGGGGTGTTATAAGTTTAACGTGTGTGTGTGTGTGTATGGGTGTGTAGGCATCGTAGCTCGCAAACGGATGGACCGATTTGGATGCGGTTTTTTATTGGAAATCTGGTTTAATCGGGATGGTTGTTAGCTAGGTTTGTAATCATATAATCAAGTAAGTAATTAATTAATCAAAACATTAATTATCTTAAAAAGTGCACCGATTTACATGCGGTTTTTTTTAAAAAGCTTGATGTAGAAGTTAAATTACAAATTAAAAAAAACCTCGACCCTTAAAAAGTAAAAAAAATATTTTCCGTTTACTTACTTAAAGGAGTCGGGGGACCGCTAAGTAAATAAGATATAAAAACCCAGATCTGCGCGGGAATTTACTTAGCGGTCCACCGACTCCTTAAGTACGGTCCACCCTCCGTAAGTAAACGGAAATTATGACTTTTTAAGGGTCGGAGTTTTTTAAATTTGTAATATACATAATTCTTTTTTCATCATTACTTCAGATATCAGGCAGTACACTACGCTTGAATTTGCCCTATTTTTAAACCCCGACGGAAAAAGAAGGGTGTTATATATAAGTTTAACGTGTGTATCTGTGTGTCTGTCTGTGGCATCGTATCTACTTAACGGATAGACCGATTTGGATGCGTTTTTTTACTAAGGGATAAGGACAAGGTGCTGCTGTGCTAAAGGGCGACAGGCTAGCCACCTTATTGCACGGTCCTTCCACCGAGTCATGCAGCAGGTGTGTCTTCGTACCTTAATTGCTGCTATTTAGTTATCTTGTCAGTACCCTTATCACGAGATTTAACCTACACCGCGTACTACGCTATGCTGCAGCCGTGTTTTCCGCATCAATTTGTATGGAGAAACGAAGCAGCGCCTCTAGTGATAGATTTGCGAACTTAATTTCTCCACACAAAATGATGCGGACAACACGGCGTAGCGTAGTACGCGGTGTAGATTAAATCTCGCGATAAGGGTAAGTAAGTACAGAATACTTTGCGAAACGTGGCGGTCGGTACATACATACATATCTATCACACACGCTGAATCCCGACAATCGGGGTAAGCAGAGTAATCGGTGTTGTGCTGCAAGAACTCTAGTAAATTACAGCACAACACCGACCACCACGTTTCGCAAATTATTCGAACAAGATTCAATCGATCAAGCAGCAAGTAAGGCACGAAGACCCACCTGCTGCATGACTCGGTGGAAGTACCGTGCCAAGGTGAGAGGTGGCGAGCCTGTCGCCCTTTAGCACGGCATCTTGTCCTTATCCCTTAGTCGCCTTTTACGACATGCACGGGGAGAGATGCAGTGAGGCTATTCTTTTTAAGTACCGACCCCACACGGTACGTGGCGGTCGGTGTTGTGCTGTAATTTACAAGACCACCTGCAGCACAACACGCCATTACTCTGCTTATCCCGATTGTCGGGATACAGTGTCTGGTATGTATGCAAAGAAAGAAAGAAAGAAAGAAAAACGTTTATTCAGCTAAAACTATAAAATAACAAAGCAAGATTATAAAAAATAAAAATGTAAAAAACATTTTTTAAAACCTAACAAGTAGG
This sequence comes from Nematopogon swammerdamellus, assembly GCA_946902875.1. NCBI lineage: Eukaryota > Metazoa > Arthropoda > Insecta > Lepidoptera > Adelidae > Nematopogon > Nematopogon swammerdamellus. The sequence continues at coordinate 21,117,398 of OX336352.1, forward strand.
TTAGTTCGGCTGGTTTTAAGTCTGCCCCCTTACATTATTATTACACAACAAACAATATAGATTTAATCAAATTATAAACTGAAAATCAAATTTAACAACCAAAAACCAAATATAAACACAAAAATATTTAAAAACATTATGGTAGGTAACTCAAAGACACATTACATAAAAAAGAAAATAATAACGAATTAACAATTTTTAACAAAAAAAAAATGTATGTAAATATATATGAGTATACAATACACTACTCCAGCGGTTCCAAATTATTTTCGTCTACGGAACCCTAAATTATCGTACTTCTGTTGGCGGAACTTCTGTGTGCATACCTACACCTGCTGCTTCACCGTTCGGAACCGCGTGTAGAACTGTAGGTCCCTTCCCTTGCCCCTTACTAGGTAGGTGGTAGGCTCAAATTGTAGCCGACTGGGTTGTTTTTTTTTTTTATGTAATCCGGTGTGGGTGGCTGAGTTGGAGGGGCTAAAGCGCATGCTCCGACCAGCCAATATCACCTCGGAGAAGGTAGGTGCCATACCGGAGACTTCCCTGGATTGCTGGCTATACTGGACTAGAGGAGAACACAACCGAGGCTGCTATGCGGCCATCTTACATCCAGTACGGTGGTACCAACCCAGTCGGCTACAATTTGAGCCTACCACCTAGTAAGGGGCAAGGGAAGGGACCTACAGTTCTACACCGGTTCCGAACGGTGAAGCAGCAGGTGTGGGTATGCACGTAAATTTTTTCGTTAGAAAAAACTCATTGGTACACGCCGACCGGATTCGAACCGCGGACCTCTCGCATGAGAAGCCGATGCCCAAACCACTCGGCCACCCGCCGCACGGTTTATTGTTTATTGTTTATTTAGCATCTATTGGCAGTACACTGCGCTCAGATTTGTCATATTTACATTGTAACATTCCGCCAGTTCGATTATCACAGCGGAGAAGAACTGACAAGAAACTTCACTGGACATTTTTTCAATGTCCACATAGTCTATACAAAAATGTTTGCCACTGCCTAGACACGCATGTGCTGATTTGTGACAGATGCAGCAACGGTACCACCGTACTGGATGTGAGATGGCCGCACAGCAGCCTCGGTTGTGTTCTCCTCTAGTCCAGTATAGCCAGCAATCCAGGGAAGTCTCCGGTATGGCACCTACCTTCTCGGAGGTGACATTGGCTGGTCGGAGCATGCGCTTTGGCCCCTCCGACTCAGCCACCCATACCGGATTACATAAAAAAATAACAAGTCAATTAAAAACGTTAATTACCTAGCTATTGTAAACATAAAAAGAAAAATTTATGAGACCTATATAATGCCTGGGTGGATCAACTTTTTCTTGTAACGTAAAAACCAGCTGCGAAGTCAAATAAAAAAAAAAGTTTGTTACAATTTATTACTTAGTTGAAAATCAATAAGTATAAAATACTCAGGTTGATAGGCAATTGAAATAAAAGTAGAGAACTATTTAAAATAAAACATTAACCAAATTTTTAGGGGTGACCCAGGGGACTATTTTGCCCACCGAGCATAATTTTGCCCCCAGTTTTGTATGGAAAAAAAAGGGGTTGTCCTCAGGGTAACCAATATTTTTTTTCAATTACTCAAAATTCTTTGTGCAGCTTCTTTCTTATTAATCAATTACTTATCTGAGAGTTGCTGTAACTATTAAAATAAGGTGAATTTGGCAAGATAATACCCAGTTTTCAGAGAGATACCAAAAACAAGAAAAAGTAGATTCACCCACCTAATGTTTGATACTGACTGTTGGCGGATTATTACGAGTTTGATTTGAATAGCAAGACTATAGTTTGAAATTAAAAACGTATATTTTTTTTATTGAAACTGACACGGTTGACTACATCACCTAATCCCATAACACCGGGTGAACTTGGTGCCACGCCAGTGCTTCCCTTCGGTCGTGCCGGCTACACTGAACTGGATGGAACACACAAACTATTTACATAGCCGTTTCGACCGACCTGTCATTCTGTGCGGTGGTAGCAACCCGGGCGGGTTAAACCCTACCACCTAGTAACATAGGAAGGGAGTCATATCCCTTCGTCGCCTTTTACGACATACACGGGGAGAGATGCAGTGGGGCTTTTCTTTTAATATTATGCCTAAGTTTTTGATTATGGAGAGCGTTTTGCACTTTTTCCGGCTGTAACCTACGGAACCCTGTAACCCTTCCACGGAACCCCTGTAACCCTGGGGTTCCGCTGAACACCTTTTGAGAATCGCTGCACTACTCCACTGGTACCGTAGTTCCTAACTTCCAGACATACGGAAGGCAGGTTTCATTGTTAATTTGACCTTTCATACAAATTACATGGATGTATATTGCTTTCATACAATCCATCACACGTGTCTACGCACATACGCCTTGTGCGCGCCGATACGAAGACATATGGTCTGCATGTATGTACAATTTGTAAAAGTCGAAGAAAGTTTTGTCGCGTGTTAAGGCGGAAATAAGACTCAAAAGGTCAACTTTAAACGAAATTATTGAGCTATTGGTAAAGATAAAAAATCTGTAAAAAAATATATGTTATGTATTGATCTTTAATTAACAAACGTAGCGAAAAAATATATATTTTACTACATTGAAAAAGTGTTAAATAAATCTCCAAAAAATAACGAAAAGTACGAAAATTGTACATTCAAGTTAAATTATCTTGAGTAACATCAATTGTTTCAATACAAGACCCTCATAGAAATATAGATAATATTTTTCCCTACAATCGTAGCGAAATAAATATTGTTTTCCATCTTTCCAACACGTGAAATTTAATATATAGTGTGATTTTCGCGCAAACGTTCATCGTCGGCGCGACGTATCAGCCACCGCACGAGTAGAACGAATCTCGCACTTATTACACCTGCATACGGTTCGTGTTTCAATCATCAGTGCTCGGGTAGCACGGTATGAGTCTTATTTCCGTTTTTTTTTTATGTAATCCGGTATGGGTGGCTGAGTCGGAGGGCCCAAAGCACATGCTCTAACCAGCCAATATCACCTCCGAGAAGGTAGGTGCCATACCGGAGACTTCCCTGGATTGCTGGCTATACTGGACTAGAGGAGAACACAACCGAGGTTTGTTATATCAGCCTCACATTATTTATACAGAATGTATGTACGACGGAAAATATTACAGACTAGCTAATCCTGTGTGGGGCCGGTACTTTGAAAGAATAGCCCCCCTGCATCTCTCCCCGTGTATGTCGTAAAATGGATGTTGTAGGTGATGTAGCCAACAGTGTCAGTTTCCATAAAAAAGCCTATGTCCATCCTGAAGGTCCATCCTTATCCTTCCTTACCTATAATAAAATCCAACGTCTGCTTTCTGTCTGTCTGAGTGTCTGTCTGTCCGCTTATAACTCGAGAACCACTGAACCGATTTTAATAAAACAAAATTCTACGGATAGCTTGATTCTTCCCATCAACTATAGATTACTACTTACTATCACGCTAAATAGCTTATGAGGTTAGCAGCGAAGTGAAATATGAGAGCGGGCGGAGCCGCGGGCACATCTCCGTCAGTGTGAAGTCAAAAGCTAAAAAATCCTTTAATTCTGAATGGACAAGTATGTATGTATATATTTAGGTATTATGTATTATATAAATTGTAATTCATATGTATTTAATTTAATCTATAAATAGTAATTTATACGTATAATTAACTAGTATGTACTTATATGTAGTGTATATTATAGTATATTATAGTTATTTTCCTTATATTATATTTTACATTCCCACACTCAAGTCTTTTGCTACTACCTACTTATATCTCGCAACATACGACTCTCAAACATCCAAAGGTTGACTGGGAGAAATCCCTGTAAGGGATAAGTCCGCCTTTGCCCCTCATGTAAATTTCTTATTGTGTGTTTATGTTAAATGTTTTTTGGAGCAATAAAGTATTTCTATCTATCTATCTATCTATCTATCTATCTATCTATCTATCTATCTATCTATCTATCTATCTATCTTGTTCTAAATATTGCTCAAAGAATTTTTTAAATCGGCAGATTACTTCCTACATCCAAACTTACACACTTACCAACTTTATCTCTTTACAATATTAGTAGACGCCAGCCTCGCTCGGTAGCTCAGTGGTGCGGTTTATATTAAATATGTAAAATTTAGAAGTAGGTTCAATGTTTTTTTTAAACAGTTTGTTTTTCACTCTTTTTAGTAATATGACATAATATTAAAATCGGTTGACGGAAAGAGGCTGATTGAAAAATATTACTTAGTGTGAAAGTGTTCATCCCTAAATTTCCTACCCTTAGGGGTGGTATTTTTTTTTTTTTTTATGGATACTGACACGGTTGGCGACATCACCTCCACCATCCGTGATGTCAGCCCATAACACCGGGTGAACTTGGTGCCACGTCAGTGCTTCACTTCGGTCGTGCCGGCTACACTGAACTGGATGGTATTATATGTATTCTTTCAAAAAATAATCGTTTGAGAATTGGCGGAGAAATCGAGCAAAATAAACATACAGACGAATTGAGAACCTCCTCCTTTTTGGAAGTCGGTTGAAAATAAATGAATCGAATAGATTAGAATGTCTTTATTGCACGCAATTGAGAGAAGAACAGTAGATGCCACGAAAAGAAATAAGGAGAAATACGGGAGTGCGTAAAGGCGGACTTATCGCTGCAAGTGATTTCTTCCAGTCGACTGTTGTTAAGCACACCTGGGCGCGGTCAGTACTTGGATGGCTGACCGTAGTTCATATTCCACGTAAAACTGTAGGTCACTTCCCTATTCTTACCTTACAACGTGGTTGGGTTTAACCCACCCGGGTTGGTACCACCGCACTGATTGAAACGTCGGTCGAAACGGCTATGTAAATAGTTCCTGTTTTCCGTCCAGTTCAGTGTAGCCGATATGAAATGAAGGGAAGCACTGACATAGCACCTAGTTCACCCGGTGTTATGCGCTTACATCACGGATGTTGCAGGTGGTGCAGCTAACCGTGTCAGTTTCCATAAAAAAAAAAAACAGTCCGCGGTTCTTTAAATTGCGGGTTAATAGCCTCTCCCCAGCGACTTTAGTCCGTCTTCAAGCAGGACTGGCACCTCCTCGCTGGGGCTCCGTCCGTCGAGCACAGCCACCCAGTTCGGTTGCAATTAAAAACAAAATGTTATTTATGAGTATTGAAATGATAGGCGAACATCAGTTTTAGTAAAATGTAGGTACTTTATTTGGAGCAAGTAGAGTTTATAATACATTTCTAGGAATAAATCTACCTACAACCCGTCCGAAATATCTGAGGACCTGACCAAATGACGTCATACAAACTGGAGGGTCAGCCAACAAATAAAACGAGACACATTTTATTGCAATACTAGCTGTGCCCGCGGCACCGCCCGCTCTCATATTTGATTTCTCTGCTAACCTCATAAGCCATTTAGCGTGATAGTAAGTATCCTATAGTTCATGGGAAGAATCAAGCTATCCGTAGATTTTTTTTTTATTAAAATCGCTTCAGTGGTTCTCGAGTTATAAGCGGACAGACAGACAGACAGACAGAAAGCAGACGTTGAATTTTATTAAAGGTATAAGGATCTTTTTTATATCTACTTTAATTTAAAAAGCTGCATTCTACATCCCAGAAAATAAAAACTATAATACATACATATCACACACGCTGAATCCCGACAATCGGGGTAAGCAGAGTAATCGGCGTTGTGCTGCAAAAACTCTGGTAAATTACATCACAACACCGAACACGACGTTTCGCAAAGTATTCGAACAAGATTCAATCGATCAAGCAGCAAGTGAGGCACGAAGACCCACCTGCTGCACGACTCGGTGGAAGTACCGTGCCAAGGTGAGAGGTGGCGAGCCTGTCGCCCTTTAGCACGGCATCTTGTCCTAATCCCTTAGTCGCCTTTTACGACATGCATGGGGAGAGATGCAGTGGGGGCTATTCTTTTTAAGTACCGGCCTCACACGGTACTACCGGCCTCACACGGTACCTATAAAAACTATAATAAAATCTATAATATTAATCTGAAAATGTGCATTTGGTCAGGTCTGCAGATATTTCAGACGGGTTTCACATTTAAATAGAAATTATTATTCTTACATCTAGACTAAAACTAGAATTGGGGAGAAACGCACACAGAGGGACTATTATTAGCAATTCACCGCTAAACTAGCAATCTCTCATGATTCGTCTCACTCGCTCCAACGCGCTCCTCAATGCGTCTATACTGACCGCCAACGATCCTGGCACACGACGCCATAAAACAATTAAGCGCTAGGGTTGTGCATATGAGGAGAGTCTGTTCAAAAGGAACTATTTCCTTTGTAACAGAATTTTCAGTAGAGACAAAAAACTGTTTTTTTTTGTGGAAACTGACACGATTGGCTACATCACCTACAACGTCCGTGATGTCAGCCCATAACACCGGGTGAACTAGGTGCCATGTCACTGCTTCCCTCTTTGATCGTGCCGGCTACACTGAACTGGCCGGAAAACACAAACTATTTACATAGCCGTTTCAACCGACGTTTCATTCAGTGCGGTGGTACCAACTGATAGCTAATTAAACTTAGGATATCTAGTGGATTCATTTATACAGTGATATTGATATGGAAAATATATTATAAACAGAATAGCATAATTTTAATGATTTTATATAGATGCTACAGACGTTCGACAGAATTTGGAAATAGGCCCATGCCTAGACAAATTGGAAATAGGCCTTTTCGATTAGGGCGCTTTTCGTAATTTTCTATAGGAAATAGTTCGTTTTTACCATTCAAATTTTACAGGGAGATGTATTTGAATACAAACACTGCGAATTCGTCAAACAACACGCAACTCCTCGAAACGGAAATAGTACCTTTTGAACAGACGATCCTCATATCCCCCGCGCATTGTCGATACTTTTAGTACATAATAATGAATTGAGTATTTGCAAAGAGAGATTTGTGTTAATAGTTCGAAGAATTTCGTGGAGCGTTCTCTATCCCTTAGGGGCTCTGGGCACTAAGTGATAGGAAATATGTGTACTGTGGGGCTGATATTAACAAATTAATTGGTAAAAGCCCTAAAAAAAAAAGAATCGGATATAACTGACACGTGTTTTGAACTGCATAATATGCAAAACAAGTAGATACAATATAATACATAACACATGCTGTATCCCGACGTTATCAGGATGAGTAGAGTCATCGGTGTTGTGCTGCAAGGAGTCTTGTAAATTACAGCACAACACACCTGCTGCATGACTCGGTGGAAGGATCGTGCCTAGACGAGAGATGGCTTGCCTGTCGCCCTTTAGTACGGCATCTTGTCCTTATTCCTTACTATCCTTTTACGACATGCACGGGGAGAGATGCAGTGGGGGCTATTCTTTTTAAGTACCGGCCTCACACGGTACTACCGGCCTCACACGGTACCTATAAAAACTATAATAAAATCTATAATATTAATCTGAAAATGTGCATTTGGTCAGGTCCGCAGATATTTCGGACGGGTTTCACATTTAAATAGAAATTATTATTCTTACATCTAGACTAAAACTAGAATTGGGGAGAAACGCACACAGAGGGACTATTATTAGCAATTCACCGCTGAACTAGCAATCTCTCATGATTCGTCTCACTCGCTCCAACGCGCTCCTCAATGCGTCTATCTATACTGTCCGCCAACGATCCTGGCACACGGGGCCATAAAACAATTAAGCGCTATAGGGTTGTGCATATGAGGAGAGTCTGTTCTATTTAAGTACCGGTTCCACTATTATTTTTAAGTACCGGTTCCACACGGCAAAATAAGTGTGAGTAGATAATCCCCGATTATATTTAACTAAATTTTTATTATATATTTTGTATTTTTAATTTTCCATAGTTTATGATATCCTTCTCTTATTTTGTTGTTAGTTATTAAGTTATTTTATATCATTAAATTAGTGAATATAAGATGCCTTTAGTGTGTATATAGATAAAGTTTATAGGAAAAACACAATGTTAAATATTAATTGGATATATTTAATATATTATCTATCAATAAGAACTTGTTTTTTATATTAATAAATTTGTTTTCCTTAATATATAAAAAAACAAATAGCTTCATTTTAATAATAATCCACAGTAACACGGCGCGACACTACGTCCTCCCATAAGGCCCGTAAGTGCGAGCGAGCGCGCTTCATCGGCATTGCCGCTCCCACGTTTTATGACTGCGCATGCCAGGAGCGTTGGCGCTTAGTATAGTGAGGGAGAGAGCTATACCCAACTAGCACACAAGCTAATCAAGCAGCCTTTGTACAGCCTAACAGGTGTATAATAGCCGTTCAAAGGCTTCTGTATCCTCCCGAACATGTATAACAGAATACTAGAAAGTTCTTCAAGAGCTAGGTGGAATAGTCGCCGTAAAATGGTAACAAATTATCGCACACGTTGTACAAAGGGATACTATGTTTCTGTTAAATGGGCGTTGAATCTTAAACAGGGTTAAAAATATCTCCTCTAACACTATAAGTTCATTAAGAGAAGGTGTGAAGGCTAAAGCCTTTGAGTGGTATTTAAAACATCGTTTGAAACACTTTTGGTGTTAGAGTAGAATTTATTGAAACCTATAGCTGTTAAGTTGAGTTTGTGAACGCTTTTGAAACACTTATAACTTTAGTAGAGGTATGAATCTACTTATAGCGCTGAAGATGATACAGTAGGAATATTTATGGCGATTGTGTGATAAAAGGCTGTATTGGATATGGTAAGAAAATATTTAACCACCAAAAGAATAGAAAATCCGTCAATATCGTCACTGTAGCGCTCAAGGCAGGATAAAAACTCTACCGTTTTTGACTCATACGCGCGCGCTGTCGTTTCATTCACCATGGATTTTAAATCATGGAAATAGAAAAAACAGTGTTTACGTCAAGAGAAAGATATCCAGGGAATATTTAAATATCATACATCCAAGGTTTTCGTATCCGCCTTGGTTTGACGCTGAACTGATTCGCGACATTGGCAGCAAAGCTTTCTTCCACAGGCGGTATAAGCAAACCAAACAAGAGTGTGACCGGGAAACGTTTAGTCAATTGCGCAGTAAGGTTAGGTATCGATCGAGAGAATTATATAATACATACATGCGAACGATCGAGAGCAGTATAAAAGAGGATTGCAAACAGTTTTGGAAGTTCATAAGGGCGAGTAAACGGAAAGTTTCTCTCCCCGATGAGGTTACCTACAATGGAATAAAATATACTGAAGAAAATATCGCAAACGCCTTTGCGGAGTATTTTGAGTCCGTGTACAACAATACAGCACCGGTGCTCGATCCTATGGCGGCCGGCTGCAGAGGCAAAACCAACTCTGACCAGGTAGCTATCGGAGAAGTAACATACGGGGACTTAAAAAATGCCTTCAAACAACTAAAACCTAAGCATTCCTTTGGACCGGACGGCTTACCGCCGTCGGTGATAAAGATGTGTGGAGGCTTTGTAGCGGAGCCACTACTTCACATTATTAACACATCACTTAAAACGCAGAAATATCCAGTAGTTTGGAAGGACAGTAGAGTGGTACCGATACACAAGAAGGGAGCTAAGTCGGATGTTTCTAACTACAGACCAGTGGCGGTCCTAAACACATTCGCGAAGGTCTTCGAAACAGTACTCCAAAAGCAAATATACAATCAGGTAAAACATCGCCTCTCAAATGAACAGCATGGCTTTAGACCGGAGCGCTCCACCACTTCAAATCTGGTGTGTCTAAGTACCTACTTAATAGAAAAAATGGACGAGGGTCATCAGGTGGATGTAGCCTACTTTGACTTCAGAAAGGCCTTTGATCAGGTGGACAATGATGTTCTTCTAGAAAAAATGGCAGACTTTGGGTTTACATCCAAACTGCTTACTTTTTTTGCTGATTATATGCGAGATAGAAGGCAGTACGTGCAATACAAAGGTACCATGTCAAAATCGTACTACACCAGGTCAGGGGTCAGTCAGGGGTCAAATCTGGGACCACTGGAGTTTCTCCTGATGATAAACGACCTGCCGTTTGTGATTAGGGTTGCGCTGTGTTTGTTGTTCGCGGATGATTTAAAAATATTCACGGAAGTTCGAAGCCGGGCCGACTGCCTGGCTCTCCAACGGGACATAGATGAAGTAAATTATTGGAGTCTAGCTAACAAGCTGCATTTCAATGTAGATAAGTGCATGATTGTTAGTTTTTCGAGGAAAAATGCTCCAACACTACACAATTACCAACTAGGTGGAGTATCATTGAGGCGCGATACGCAGGTCAAGGACTTGGGGGTTATTTTTGATGACAAATTGACGTTTCACGATCACATTGAGGGAGTGTGTAAAGCCGCCAGTAGAACATTGGGTGTAGTGTTGCGTCAATCGAGAGATTTTCACAATGCTGACTCAATAAAGCTGCTGTTTAATTCATTCGTACGAAGTAAACTGGAAAGCAACGCAATCATCTGGACGCCGCATGAGTTTAATTACAAACTGATATTGGAAAAAGTTCAAAAAAAGTTCATTAGAATGCTTTATTACAAAACGTATAATTATTACCCGTACCTCTTCCCAACTAAATACATATTAGGCATGGTGGGCTACAATTCTATAGAATGGAGAAGAGATTTAGCCCTCATGTCGTATGTTTACCGCATACTGAATGGCAAAATAAGCAACCCAGACTTTTTACATAGATTTAAGCTTTACTCACCAGACAATTACTTAAGAGCCAGAACCCACGACCTAATGCAACCAATTCCCTCGAGGACCAACTTGCAGTTGTATTCACCTCTGAATAGAGCTATAAATATAATAAATAAAATTAATTCGACAGAACCAGAGTTCGACCTATTTAGCAATAGTTTGAATAAATACAAGAGTTATATAGTAATGTACTTAAATAAGGAATTAGCATAAATACATGTCATGTATAAGACGTAAGCTAGGGAACGCATTAGGTTAAGCCTGTAATGTTTCTTAGATTTAAAACAAGGTAAATAAATAAATAAATAAATATATAATCAAGCTATTGGTTCGCTCAGCCAGGAGACAAAACGAAGTCGGAAGGGAATTCGATTCCGGTTGCACCAACAGTAATAATAAAAGCCAACTTCATAATAATGAGGGTTCCGTAGTTGTGAGTAATGCGTCAATTACAAGTAACTGCAGTTTGTCCTACAGTGAGAATATTAGTGTAGTTGAGAATGTTAACAGTGACAGTGATATTTATAAAATAAAACAATGAATATTTTCTTCATATTGTGTTTTATTCAGCACCGGCATAACAGCAATTCACATGCTCATTTGAATCATGAATCTGTCGAATCGGAAAGTTTATCAGCTAACCCGTCCACCAGGAATATCCTTATTATGCGTAACGAGCATGGCACTAAGGGCCAAAACATAAATACACGATACGACGTCGCAACGTGCCACGATGCACCGCACGACGTCGCACCATGAAAACTGTCCTGCCGGCGCCCTGCAACAAACAATTGAAACAATGTTTATTCTTAAACTTTTACATGTGTTTTTGTTTCTGAAAACGGACTCCTAAAACGTTCCATTAGAGAAATATTAGACTCTCCATTTACTCCTTGGGATCGAGAAAAGAGGATTAAAGTAAATATTTAACTCTTTAAGAGAAGTAATCACTTTTGTACAGTAAGTGTAGGGCCTAAAGCTCCAAAAGAGCGAATACAATCGCCTCTTTATATCTGAAAGCGGTTGATTGGCGATAGTAAACTGCTAAAGCTATTGCACCGAGACGCCATTACAGATGTTGATGAATGCAATATTCGTATGAATATTTTAATATTTTTCGCATAATAAATGCTTTGAAATTACACAACACACATAAATATTTCTCATTTAATACCTAATAAAACTGTCACGAAGAGCAAAATTTTTTTTTATTAATAATAACAACGCGACCTGCATATGAAAAGCGCATTATTTATATTATTAACTGCATATTTTGGGGGCGCGTGAAAAATTTACCTCAAACATATACCTATATTCACAGTAATCTGTTGTTCGCACTGATTTTTGGCTCATATAAACGAAAATCATTACTCACCTCGTAACTGGTATTCCACTTCTGTTAAAATTTAGTTTCGATCACTTGTTGTGTTGTGGCACTCTCTTCAAATTAAATTCGAATTGTAAATATCTGCTATACAATCGAAATGCAGTCTAAGTCTGCATGCAGAGGTTAGAGAAGAACGAAATACGGTCCCAAGCTGTACAAAAGGGGCACTAGCGCATAACTTACACGCATAGGAGTACACAAGCGCTTTTGAAGAACCTTTTGGCGAATACAAGCGCTTATATAGAACCTTTGTATCGCCATAACAGGTTTATAGAGCCACTGTAGAGCGATTGTGGCACTGAAGGTTGCATAATTTTGGGCCCTTTTTGGCGCTATAGGGGTGTTATATCCCCCTCTAACCCTACTGTAGCGCTTAATTGTACAGGCTAAGCCGTTACCCAGAACTGTTATACGGCTATTGTACGGCTATTTTGGCAGCTTGTGTGCTAGTTGGGTACCTACCCCTATATTTGCGATAATCTCTAATAGAGAACAGCAACTAAAGAATATTTTGCACAGTTTACACTTAAGCGTATCATTGGACCGAGACGAATAGAATTGGTTCCCAAGTGTTTTTTTTTTTTTTATGTAATCCGGTATGGGTGGCTGAGTTGGAGGGGCCAAAGCGCATGCTCCGACCAGCCAATATCACCTCCGAGAAGGTAGGTGCCATACCGGAGACTTCCCTGGATTGCTGGCTATACTGGACTAGAGGAGAACACAACCGAGGTTGCTATGCGGCCATCTTACATCCAGTACGGTGGTACCAACCCAGTCGGCTACAAATTGAGCCTACCACCTAGTAAGGGGCAAGGGAAGGGACCTACAGTTTTACACCGGTTCCGAACGGTGAAGCAGCAGGTGTAGGTATGCACGTAAATTTTTTCGTCAGAAAAAACTCATTGGTACACGCCGTCGGGATTCGAACCGCGGACCTCTCGCATGAGAAGCCGATGCCCAAACCACTCGGCCACCCGCCGCTTAAGTAAAAAGTCATTTTGCAATTTTGACTATTATAGCTCTAAGACTTATTGTCAAACATTTTTTTAACGTAAAAAAAAAAACAACACTGTTGTTAGAGTTCCGTACCGTACTAGACCATGTTAATATGCTTACGCCGCCTGTCCGTCCGTCCGTCCGTCCGTCTGTTCTAACTTTTCAGATTCAGATATTTATTTCGACATAAAGAACACACAACATTAACAATATTTCATTGAGACTTATGCATATTCAGTATGGTTCATGGTTTTTGTCATGTCCCGTTCAGCAATGCAATCTACAGGGCTGTTGTAAAGGCCAGTACATTAATTTCGCCAGCGCACTCCTCATGTTTTTCCGAGACCAAAAAGTGAATAAAGTTTTTCTCTAAAGTGTCTAGTTTTGGAGATATTAATTTTTGAAATTTATGTTTTCGTCTAGTGTAATTTGACGCGCGCGGGGGGAGGGGGCTGGCGCGGGAACGGTTGGGAATCGGGATCGAAAAACTCACGCCGCGCCGCCCCGTCGCGGCGCATCTCCTCTCTCCGCGCACTCGCCCCTGCTCGCTGACTCACCTTTCATTCCCACGTTCGTGCGGAACATTAGATCCTTTTACACTAAATAAATCAATTAGTTTGTATGAAAACTGTAACTTTTTATTTAAAGGGAAATTAAGAAAAACATTATTTGACTTTTTTGTTACTATTGATCCCAATAATCATTTCCTAAATTTAATGTATAAGGAACAACATCCTGTATAAGGAACAACATTCTGTATAAGGAAGAACCGGGTAAGAAACTTACGTACAAAGTTTTCATTATATTAAATATAACATACTATATCTGAGCAAAGGATATACCCATAAAAAAGATAATAAAATACAAAGAACATAGGGTTCAGTTAAGTTATTAATAAAATTCGAGTTTATAAGCATAATAACCAATTTGAAACATCAAAGTCAGCAGAATTTTTATTTACATTAAGAAAAAAATTCACTTAACTTATAACATGGATTGTCTAAGAGAATCACTAACTTATAAAATTGAACGACCGAAGGGAAGCACTGACGTGGCACCAAGTTCACCGCGGTGTTATATGACATCACGGATGTTGTAGGTGATGTGATGAAGCCAACCGTGTAAGTTTACATAAAAAAAAATTTATAAGTAAGAAATGGATTGTCTAAGAGAAATATTTTCAGCTGACTCTGGAACACATTGTCACTATTTATAGATTTTTATTTTATGAGAAACATTTTCGTACAAACTGTGTCATTTTGAAACGTAATGGATAGCAGGTTGAAATTTGCACAGTATAATACAGTGTTATGGCGGAAATCCTAATAAAAAATTAAAATAAAACAAAAAATTAGAGGGAGTCCCCCCCCATAAGAGAAAAGTGTTTTTTTTTTCGTTTTGCTGTATCTCAAAAACGGTTATACATACAAGCGGCAAACTTGGCGTTTTTATAGTTTTTTTTTTTATGTAATCCTGTATGGGTGGCTGAGTCAGAGGGGCCAAAGCACATGCTCTGACTAGCCAATGTCACCTCCGAGAAGGTAGGTGCCATACCGGAGACTTCCCTGGATTTCTGGCTATACTGGACTAGAGGAGAACACAACCGAGGCTGCTATGCGGCCATCTTACATTCAGTACGGTGGTACCAACCCAGTCGGTTACAATTTGAGCCTACCACCTAGTAGTGCAAACCTAAAGTAAAACACAAAGAAGCCGGCTAATTACGGTACGAAACCCTCGGTGCGCGAGTCCGACTCGCACTTGACAGCTTTTTAAAATCATTGGCTTGAATGCCGCGTCCTTCTGACATTGCCTGCGATAATTCTATGAAACATAATAATTTAGTTAGACTAACAATATGGTAGCATTGCCATTAACATGTTGTTATTGTAGAAAGGTTATAGTCACAGCAGTACTATACTTCACATTAATATCAAGCACGCATCCAAAGAAAAGTGTGTGTGTGTGTGTGTGTGTGTGTGTGGACTGTGTGGTATTTCTAGTCATAAAATAAAAACAATTTTTAATTTTTATTAAAAATATAAAAAAAAAATATAATAATAAAGATAAAATATACCGGTTGTTTCAGAATAGGGTTTCGTAACTTCAGGGTTAGAAATGGGCTCATATTTAAAGACGAAAAGCTGTGAAACTTTTTCCCAGATTCCGTCATTTTATAATACTTTTTGGTGAAAATCGTTTCGTCGAGCTTTGGTGGACGGTTAACGTCCGCCTTTATTAAATAAAAATAAAATGACTAACTTACATACATAACTACTAGAATTGTAATGCATGTAGGTAAGTTCCAAACACTTAAATTTTAATCAAAAGAAAAAGGGGATTGGACTAGGGCATTGCACTTCCTAGATTTAGACAGCACTGTTGCCAAATCTCACTGTCCATCAAGTGTATTACAATTTTCAATTTTTGTATAAAAAAAAAATTACGGAATTTCGATTGGAGTGATAAGAATTTTTTTCTTCTAATATTGAGTACTTTCTATTCCTGAAGTTTGTCAAGCCTATTCTGAAACTCTCTGTATATAAGGTCTTTCAAAATTAGTTAATAGTACGCTGAGGGGGGGTTCTGTATCGGAAATAGATCACTTATGAAGAACAAAGAATTTAGTTTTAACAAAAAAAAAATGTTTTAATGGAAATTGTAAAAAATAATTTAGTTCTTAATCGTTTCAGTTTCATGCCAGGAACAAAAAAGTCTTCCAACACATAGATCTCTTTCTTTCAGAAATTGTGAATAACCACAATTTTAGTTTTATTAGTATGGAATAGAAAGAATTTGATCTGAATTTGATTTGAATTTGAATCGATTGGGCTATAAAACTCAACCACCTATATTTTTATTTAATCAAATACATAAACAAATATTTTACATAAAAAAAGCTCAAGGTTTAAAACATTTTATATAGGTTTTACTCCTTATATGATACAGAACCCCCCTTAGCGTACTATTAACTAATTTTGAAAGACCTTATATATATGTACAATAAGAGTGGTTACCGCACAGTGTTTGGATCTGGGGGGACACATCCCACCTAACTCCACCTCTTGGATACGTACCTGATTGACCGACAAGACAACATAGCAGACCGGACACAAAGTGTTGTAGATTTAACTTACGTAATCAAAAAACCACAATATTATTTCCAAATTTCGATTTAATTCTTTCAAAAAAGCACATGCTCACAATTATAATAGCTGTTGTCCGCGACTTGGTCCGCGTGGATAACTGAACATGACAAAGTATTCTTTCAGAACCACATGAAAATGAATCTTTTGTGATAGGTACTAAATCCTAAAAAGGAAACAGTTAAACTGGTTATCTACCGAAAATATTTATTTACATATAGCTTTTTCCCGCGGTTTCGCTCACGTGAAATTCCTATTTCAAAAGAAGAAATCAAGTAGCGATGGGCGTGGCCGAAGGCCGAGCTGCGTTCAGGCAGGAAGACGATAAACCTTCTCGAAGAAACTAACTAAAGGCGAGGCCGAAGACATGCCATTAATTGAAGTGTTAAGTAAGACAGAGATTTCTTTCAGTCTATTTTTGGATGTTGAGAGTGGATTTATAACTAAATGTAATTCTAAGACTTTAGAGTCAAAATTAAAGATACCTATAAATTAATAATAAGAATAGTTATTAATAATACATGTATTTCTCTCTTTAGTAAAAATAATATAATTTCGGACATGTGTGCTTTTGAAATAAGCCACAGCACATAAGGTACTTTTACATATTCAAAGCTTAACAATGAATTGATCCGTCTTCAAACCTTAGAATTTAGATTATAATTATAAAAACAATTCGTGGCAATACATGGCACATTTATTATCTAACAATTATTATAGGATGCGCCTGCGCCGTAAATCCGTATTCATTCACGTCTATACGCAACCTATTTTATGCTAATGTCGAGGAGTGTGTCTGGTCTTCCGGCGGATTATTAGGCACAGTCCCCTGTGTCAGCATAAAACAAAAATAAATTAGAATTTGCAACTTTCGTGCGGGTGAGTTGGGGAAATTTTTCTACTTTACAATAATTTTTAGTTGGAAGAAAAACTCACACAAACACCTACAGCTATAAGATGTCAAGAAATTTTGAGAATAATTCTACAGAGATTGGTCTTCAATAATTTAAGGAAAGGACATTTTATATAAACAAAAATTTTAGATATTAAACATACTTATATCTTTATTCGTTCTTAAGGCCGACTGCACCAACACAACTTAACAATTAAGTTCACTTACGATAAAAATAAGTTGCTTCTACGGATAAATGCTGTCATTAGAATCCTAAGCGAACTTAAATGTTAAGTCTGCGCCGACTGGCACTTTTAAGAAAAGTCAAATTGACATCTGCCACGCAGTCAATGATTACCGTCGGCGCTGTCTGTCAAACAGTTTGATTGAGACATTATTTTATGTAATGTAGTGCCATCTCTGTCTTCTTAACGTTGAAAGGTAGAGAAGACAATTCGATAAAGAGGACTTATCGAGTTTACGGATTTAAGCTGCCATTAGTTAACGGGCCTTTAGAGATATTTAAGTCTGTATTGGCGCATCGGCCCTTAGAACAAGGCATTAAGTTCGTCCCTTTTAAATCTGGTTAAATTGTGAAAGATTATTTTAATATCTAATATTTAAAATTAGTAAGATTGCCAATATATTTATTTTAGATTAATAGACTTTAGGAGGAAAAACAGTAACGTTTTAATACTAGATAGGCAATGTGGTAAATACATATATTATTTAAATAGATAAAAGGTACTTACTTTTCATAAAAAATTATGTATAACTATTTTATAATTTTAAAATAAATTATTTGGCTGGGAAATATTTTATTTTATGGAACCCGTTATAATTGGCTAGGTCAGAGGGGCCAAAGCACATGCTACGACCAGGCAACATCTTCCTCCCTTCTTACCTTACTAGGTGGTAGGGTTTAACGCGCCCGGGTTGCTACCACCCGCACTGAATGAAATGTCGGTAGAAACGGCTATGTAAATAGTTCGTGTTTTCCGTCCAGTTCAGTGCAGCCGGCACGACCGAAGGGAATCACTGACACGGCACCTAGTTCACCAAGGTGTTATGGGCTGACATCACGGATGTAGTAGGTGATGTAGCCAACAGTGGCAGTTTCCATAAAAAAAAATTATTTTTGATAAATTCAGTTTAATGTAATAAAGTTTCAGGAATTTTAACATATTGTATTCTAAAATCGTAGGATTGACTAATGTATAAATGACTATCCTATGTATTGTCAGTGTGACATGCTATTTTGAAGATTTTCATAAAAAATAATGGAAGAGTTTGGGAGTAAATCTATTATCAATGTAATATTTTGGTTTATGAAGTTAAATTTATTTTGAAATATTAATAATATTGTTGTAAGCAATGATATTTTAGGAAAGATAGGTTATCTATATGACATTCAGTGCTCGAATAGTATTATTCCAATTATTGGAATCTCATTTCATTATTACACACGACGGCATTTTCGATGTGTTAGCGGCTCGTGGTTAGCGGTCCGAACGCGTGCGTAGTTGGTGGGCGACTAACTTCAGACAGGACTGTGGTCTTGTATTTTTAATGTGAGCCGCTTGGGAGCTCAGATAACATATCTACCTCCTTTTAACTTATCTATCATTGGTTGTAAGTAGTATTGTTTTTTAGATATTATGTACGTACATTATCATACATATTCATATTTTATGAGGTCATTTTGTGGATATGTGTTATTTTTATGTGCTCTGCACCTCTTGCTTAATTTTAGGGTTCCGTATCCCGTACGGAAGCCTATTATGAAGCCTACGCCGTCTGCCTGCCTGTATGTCTGTCTGTCCGTCCGTCCTACTGCTGTATCTTTTGAACCGTAATATCCAGACGGTTGAAGTTTTCACAGAATATGTGTTATTATGGCGGATATATACCAACAAATAATAAAAAAACCGGTCAAGTGCGAGTCGGACTCGCGCACCAAGGTTTTCGCACCACCAATAAAAAAAATACATTGAAAAAAAAACACGTTTCTTATATGGGAACTCCCCTTAATTTTTTACTTTTTCTATTTTTTATTATTTGTTGTTACATCCGCCATAATAACACATATTCTGTGCAAATTTCAACAGGCTACCTAATTACGGTTCAAGAGATACAGCCCTCGGACAGACGGACAGACAGACAGACTAGTAGTACAGTAGCGGAGTACTCTGGAACATAATATCATTCAGTTTCATACCTTACAGCGGACGGGCTTTATATGTTTTTTTGACTCGATAAAAATGCTTCTGATTTATCTACATGAAACAGTTTCGAACTTTCGTTCATATAATTCTAAATTAATCTAAGTCATTTAGAATTTTTTTTTTTGCAAAATTACGTTCTTTAAAATCTTATATTTAATTGTAATATATTTCATTGTAAATAACTTATCGCTAATTACGTAAATATTAAGAAAGTATTGCTTGAAGATTCATAATACTTTTTTTAGGAAGAGTTTGAAAATTGAAGTATTTTTTTTCCAACAAGTAATATTACATATTATTATATATTATAATGCAGTGTGTGCCAGATCTACCGCATAATAGATAACAGAGCTAAGAAATCGTGCGGTAGTAGTATTATGCGGTCGATCTAGTACAGTAACACGACAAGAGCTGTCTCAACAACTTGATCGAGTTAAAATATACAGGATGTATTTCGATTAACTGCGTTCCTTTTAGGGGGTTGTTCTGTATCCTAAACTGAGTAACTTTTGTTCGACAGCTTTTGGAAATTGGGAAAAAAAACACTTTTTCCATACATTGGGCAGCCTAACCTCCAAATGTATGGGGAACATGATTTTTTTTTTAATTTCAAAAGTTGTATAACAAAAGTTGCTCAGTTTATGATACAGAACAACCCCCTAAAAGGAACGCAGTTAATTTAAATACACTCTGTATATTTAAAATGTAAATTTCTTAAAAATTAAGGAGTTCCACATTTTGGAAGTGAAATAATAAGCGATACAATTAGTACTTATTTTTAAATTTTAAATGTCACTTTTATAAATCGGGATACCAGGTTTCGGCGAAATATATTCGAATAGGCACGAATTTTTATAATATTTCCCCCCAAGTATAGTCTTTATATACTCATTTATAAGTCCTTCAAGAGAGGCGTGAATAGGCACCTGTCAGGCCGGCATGGCATTCGCAGCCCCCGCGTACGACCGAATGTCCATGGGCGTCGCTAGACACCGTATGGGTGGCTCGGTGCCACGTCGCGCTTTCTATAAAAAAAAAACCTAAAGGTCCACCTGCTTTAAGGTGACGTGAGGCTGCGTCCGACTCGAATTTCAAGAAGTTTACCATTTATATTACTCATCTGACAGATTCAGTTTTAATATATGTAAAACTTCATCTATCAGCGCAGATCGATAGCTTTTTGAAAACACGATTTGATTAACTTCGCTCGATAGAAAAAAAATCATGAACATGCCTCTGAATTTAGGTTATAAAAAACGTATTTAAGGCAACGTGACCAAATGAAGGCTTTGGAAAAAATATATTTTATTTGTTGAATATATATCTAAATCCGTAGCTTTTTACTTTTTTGTTTCGATCCGTAGTTTTGGAATAAAAAAATAAAAACCGAATTTTTTATTTATTGATTGTGTTGCATCCTACTCCAACCAGCGAAAGCGGCGGCGGCGCCTTGAACGAGGAGTACAGGTGAATACAGGTTGAAAGGGCCTTAAAGGTAGGCTTATAAAATATGTTGAAGCTGTAGCTCTGTTTCGGTCCGGCGGGCGCGACTGCTGTGAAAGATGTAAACGAAATGTATCATGTAAACCTTCCTTCATTAAGGCCCACTTGCACCAACACGAATTTAAGATATAAATCAGTTTAACTCGTTAAGCTAGCACCCGTTGACTGTGGGAACCGCGTTTAAATCCATAACTCGCTACTTAACTCTAAACTCGTGTTGGTGCAAGTGGGCCTAAGGCATGTACACGCTAAAACATAAATCAAGATTATCTTGACCAATGAGCTGTGACAATAATTTCTCCTAGGAGTTTGTAACGCCACGTTAACCCCCTACAAGAAAGTGGAGCAATGTCACATATTGCGCTATCAAAAGTTAAAACTTCTTCTTTTTCACCGATTCGTTGATTCTAGCTTAGTATGACTCTCTCTACGTTTTGATTTCTTCGATCTCTTCTCACTTCTTACTTCAATTTTAATCTTATTCAGCGGACTCTCAAGAATTCTCGCGACCTGAGATTCCACCTCCACTCTTGGATAGAATTCCGGAGACCTGGGATAGAATTCCGGCATTGTAGATAGAAATTCCGAAGCTTTTAGCATCGAATCTGGCGTTTTCGCCACCGAATCTGGTGTTCTGTCGGTGGAATCGGCTGTTTTTGGCATCGAGTCTGGAGTTCTGGGTAGAGAATCTGGTGTTCTGCTGTTGCTGGTCCCGGAGCAGGAAGTCCTGGCTTCTGAGGGTGTCTGTGACTTCCTGGAAGGCACCTCTAGTCTGGACCCAAGATGCGGAGGCTTCCCCGCTCTTGCGTCATCCTCGTGAGCAGTGGCGACCGAGCAGGACGGTGTGGGATCCGCTTCTTCTTCCGATGATCTGGGAGAAGAAACAAGTATATCATTTCGATTTGTTCAATGTAACACTAGCCAGGATTTGAGAGGTATTGGAAAGGCGTATGTTCAGCAGTGGATAGTATTGTCAGCCTCGATAGCTCAGTGGTGCAGACAGTCGATTGTTGTTATTGATTGTTAAGCAACGCTGGGCGCTGTCAGTACTTGGATGGGTGACCGCTCGACCGTTGGAGGCTGACCGCGGTTCGGATTCCACGTTAAACTGTAGGTCCCTTCCCTTCTTACCTTACTAGGTGGTGGGATTTATCCTGGGCGTGTTGTTACCACCGCACTGGACGAAACGTCGGTCGAAAAGGCTATGTAAATAGTTCGTGTTTTCCGTCCAGTTCTGTGTAGCCGACATTAAATGAAGGGAAGCATTGACACGGCACCTAGTTCACCCGATGTTACGGGCTGACATCACGGATGTTGTAGGTGATGTAGCTAACTGTGTCATTTTCCATAAAAAAAAAAAAAAAGTGGATACAAAAATGCCGACTGAATGCTAGCCACCTGCCATCTTGGCAAGGTTATTCCAGCGAGTCATGAAGAAGATGGGCCTTCGTGTCTTACTTGCTGCTTGAAAGTGGTCTTGTCCTAATGCCTTGCTAAGCCTGGTGGTAGGTGTTGCGCTGTAATACACCTAAATTCTTGCAGCACAACACCGATCGCTTTGTTTACTGCAGTTTGTCGGGATACAGCGTGTGTCTTGTACGTGGGTGGCGTGGTTTTGACGTACGGGTGTGAAACGTGGACTCTGACGGTCGCTGTTGTCCAAAGGTTGAAAGTTGCCCAGCGAGCAATGGAGCGAGCCATGCTGGGAATAACGCTACGTGATATGGTGCGTAACGAGGCAATCCGCCGACGCACCAAAGTAGTCGATATTGGACCCCGCGTGGCTAAGCTCAAGTGGGCTGGGCACGTTAGCCGAAAAGACGACGACCGTTGGAGTAACCGTGTCCTACAATGGCGTCCGTGGACAGGAAAGCGGAATGTGGGAAGACCACCCGCAAGGTGGGACGACGACATCAAGTGCGTCGGCGGAATGCAGTGGTTCCGTGTTCCGTACCGCTGAAGGCCGGGAGGGCTGGAGGAAAATGGGATAAGCGTATGTCCAGCAGTGGACGCTTACACGCTGACTGACTGACTGACTGTCGTTGCGGTGTGGTAGTTTTTTTTATGTAAACCAGCATGGGTGACTGTGCCGAGAGACCAATGGTGCAGTCGACAGAGCCAAAATGACCTCTCCTCGCGAAACCACGCTCAGTTAGGTGCCATGCCAGCAGATTTGCGGACTGTTGCAAGGCTGTCTAGCCCGTTAATACGAAACTTGAAGACACCCAGGTCAAAGGATTCAGGAAATACACTCGCCGGAAGACAGTTCCACACTCTAGCGGTGCGACAAAGAAACTATTTAGAGAACCGATGGGTTCTCAAAAGCCCAATGTCAACAACAAAGGGTGCTAAGTCTCTCTGCGACGAGTCATGCGGAGATAGGACGGGTGGCAGGGAATAAGGGATGCTAGTTCCGCAGAGTAGCTTCCGTGATAATATCTGTAAAACAGACTAAGCGAACCCACAAATCGTCTGTGACTCAGGGACTCCAGACCATCTGTAAGTTTCTAGTCACCAACAAGACTCGTCAAGTCAGCCTCGATAGCTCAGTGGTGCAGACAGTCAACTGTCGCTATTGAATGTTAAGCAACGCTGGGTGCGGTCAGTTTTTGGATGGGTGACCGCTGACCGTTGGAGGCTGACCGAGGTTCGGATTCCTCGTAAAACTGTAGGTCCCTTCCCTCCTAATCTTACTTGGTGGTAGGGTTTAACCCGCCCGGGTTGGTACCATCGCACTGAATAAAACGTCGGTCGAAACGGCTATGTAAATAGTTTGTGTTTTCCGACCAGTTCAGTGTAGCCGGCACGATCAAAAGGGGGAAGCACTGACATGGCACCTAGTTGGGGTGTTATGGGCTGACATCACGGACGTTGTGGGTGATGTAGCCAACCGTGTCAGTTTCCATAAAAAAAAAAAAGACGCATGGCTCGGCGCTGTATCGAGTCCAAGGATGCTAGCAGATAATGGGGACTACCCCCATTAATGCGGTGCAGACGAACCTGGCGGCGGAGACGGCGGCGCTGGATCACAAGACGCTGTCCAGGTTGTCGAAGGAGCTGAGGACGCGAGGGTCCCGCGCGCACCACTCCGCCAGCTCGTCTGGCGTCACCACGCCGTCCTTGTTGCGATCTATCAGCTGTTCGCACACACAATAACGCGATGTACACTTAATAGTTACTTCGTAACAGATAAATCACTCCATAGAAAATGTTCCATACCTACGGCTTTAATAGCCTACTGTTTCACGTCGCCAATCGCTGCGTGCGAAAATGTACCTTAACGTACGAGTGTAAAGTGCATTATTGCTTTGCAGCTGCGCGCAGTTGCGTGCGCAAAATACCACGGTCAGTGACGTAGTTACAGTTACATTTTGTACCGTGTGGGGTCGGTACTTAAAAAGAATAGTCCCACTGCATCTCTCCCCGTCGCATGTCGTAAAAGTCGACTAAGGGATCGTCAGCCTCGGCAGCTTTTTTTTTTTTTTTTTTTTTTTTATAGACTACCGGCACGGGTGGCTGTGCCCAAAAGTTCAAAGAACGATTAAGACACAGCCAATAACCCCACTCCTCGCGAAACCACGCTCAGAGAGGCGCCATGCCAGCTACAAGGCGGACAAAGAGGTTGTTGTCTAATTTATTAACACGCCTTTTGAAGATTCCCAGGTTATAGGTGGTGGGGAACACACTCGCCGGAAGACCGTTCCATATTTTCGCCGTACGACATAGGAACGATTTCGAAAAGCGATGCGTTCTCAGAAGTTGTGTGTCAACAACATATGGATGTTCCGAGCGAGTCCGGCGGGTGTGACGAATACGGATCGGGGCAGGAGGGATGAGGGAAGCCAGTTCTTCGGAACATCGGCAATGGTAGTACCTATAAAACAGGCTAAGGGAACCAATTGTTCGCCTGTGTTGCAATGATTCAAGTCCCTCCGTGAGCTTGGGATCACCAATTAGGCGGATGGCGCGGCGCTGGATAGAGTCCAAGGAGGCCAACAGGTAAAGGGGGGATCCTTCCCACAGATGACTGCAATACTCCATCACCGGGCGAACTTGCGCTTTGTATAGCATAAGGAGTTGCGCCGGTGAGAAGAATCGCCTGCTGCGGTAGAGGACACCCAATTTCCTGGAGGCAAGGGTAGCTTTGGACTCTATAAAGCTCCTAAATCCTACATCTTTGGTCAGTTCCACGCCCAGGAGGTCCAATTTGTCATTGTTGGGTACAGCCGTACCCTGAAACGTGGCTTGGGAGGGAAACCGGTCGGCCTTGGTAGAGAAGGCACAAGCTTGTGTTTTTCTGCTTCTAGCTTAATGGTGCGGAGCGGTCAGTTATTGGATGGATGACCGCCCGACTGTTGGAGGCTGACCGTGGTTCGGATACCACGTTAAACTGTAGGTCCCTTCCCTTCTTACCTTACTAGGTGGTAGGGTTTATCTCGGCCGGGTTGGTACCACCGCACTGAGCGAAACGTCGGTCGAAACGGCTATGTAAATAGTTCGTGTTTTCCGTCCAGTTCAGTGTAGCCGGCGCGAAATGAAGGGAAACACTGACATGGCACCTAGTTCACCCGGTGTTATGGGCTGACATCACGGATGTTGTAGGTGATGTAGCCAACCGAGTCAGTTTCCATAAAAAAAATATATTTTCAGTGTCGGTACCGGGTGCACCCAAGAAGTATAACTTCTGTAGCGCGTACACTCACCCATTTCATTTGTATTTTTTTTATGTAATCCGGTATGGGTGGCTTAGTCCGACTCGTAGGGGCCAAAGCGCATGCTCCGACCAGCCAATATCACCTCCGAGAAGGTAGGTATCATACCGGAGACTTCCCTGGATTGCTGGTTATACTGCACTAGAGGAGAACACAACCGAGGCTGCTATGCGGGCCATCTTACATCCAGTACGGTGGTAGCAACCCAGTCGGCTACAATTTGAGCCTACCACCTAGTAAGGGGCAATGGAAGGGACCTACAGTTTTACACCGGTTCCGAACACGGTGAAGCAGCAGGTGTAGGTGTGCACGTAATTTTTTTTCGTCAGAAAAAACTCATTGGTACACGCCGACCGGACTCGAACCTCGGACCTCTCGCATGAGAAGCCGATGCCTAAACCACCCGGCCACCCGCCGCTAATCAGTATTTTCATGAGTAAAAGTGGTATGTTTGTAACTCACATGAAATATTTTGTCGACGTGTTCCCTGGCGCTCTTGTCGTGGACGGCTGGTGCGGTGGCGCGTCCCAGCATGTCGTATATAGCTGTCACCACGTCCAGCATTTCCTGCGCGGGAGCACACAATATTACTATCTACAGGCTGTCCCAAAACTCAACGTCAAGCGGGAACCAGAGAGTAGGCCAGTTTATGACTAGCCAGGGAAAAATAAGAAAAAAAATCTGAGTCATTTATTTTTTTAGAAAAAAAATTAACTGAATATTTTTTTTTGTTAAACTACAGGCATTCTGGTTTTATTTGGGATACTCATCAATAGCAGAGTTATTTAGGCTACCAATAAAAACAATTAAAATAATACTTATTATTTGGAAATTATTAGTCGTAGTAACTAAAAATGTTGTACGAGAAATTTTCAACGTTTTTAAAAAAATGCTCATATCATAAAAAACAAATGACTCCGATTTTTTTTCTTATTTTTCCCTGGGTAGTCATAAACTGGCCTACTCCCTGGATCCCGCTTGACGTTGAGTTTTGGGACACGTTGTATACACGCAAGTAACTTTGGACGGAGCAATTGGTCTATTTCCACGTCATAGCTGCTGAAGCGCTCTCTTGCAGCCGCGAAAATTCCATCTATTCTTGAACCGCCCGGCATCTTTAGAAGTGATGGTAAAAGACCGGACGGTATCACCCTCTTACCGTGGTCGCAGGCGAGAGCTTTAGCGTGGGACTTTACATGCACGGACACGCTCGCTGCCAGCTATGTCGGGGGGTCTTCACGAATTGCGGGCTTCGCTGCGGCAAACGCTGAGGCCCACAAACATTCCGTATATAGTGGTTTAAAGAAGAGATTAGAGTTCCTCGCCTTTGCCGTGGAGACCATGGAGCAATGACGCGTGTAAGTTCGCCCGTAAAATTGGCAAACAGTTAATAGAATGTTCAGGTGACCGGCGAGCTGCAGCATTTTTCCGTCAGCGTGTTTCTATCGCCGTTCCGAGGGGGAATGCTGCATCCGTCCTTGGGACAATGTGTTTGGCCCCTATAGAGGAAATGTTTTATTTATAAGTTGTATTTATGAATACATTGTACTAGCAATACATAAATAATATTTGTCTATAGGAGTTATATTAAATTTTCACTTTTCTTTGAATATACTCAACTTCCCGTAAAAAAAAAAAATGTTGGATTATTTGTCAGTCGTAATTCCGAACATTACTCCAAGATATTATCAAAGTTTCATCGACTGAGGAATTAATGTTTGGGTTTAACTCCTGGTTGACCACACTATTGGTCGGAACTCGGAGTACGGTTTCTGGACGAGTTTAAACAGGACAGGGCTATTCGTAGGTACGCCAAACAGAGATTATTAACTAAGAACTCGGAGTGTCCTATTTGATTTCCTGCGAATAGACCTACTAGGCGGGACAGTGCTATTCGCAGGTGTATGTAAAATGAACGTGTATATGAATGTAAAAACAGGCCGTTTTGATGGTTTAAAAGAAAATTAACTCTAACCTAATGTTGAGGCGGGGCATGTCGTTTTTGTATAAAACAGGAATACCTACGAATAGACACTTCCGTACGGACAGGGTTATTCGTAGGTATACCTGCATGCAGGTATACCTACGAATAGACACTTCCGTTTAAACCTGGGAAGGAAGGAGAAGCCACCTGGAGTTTCTTTTATTATTCAATGATACAGTCGTACAGTGAGAAGAATGCTGATGAAGAAGAATGATGAATTTGAAGACCTCTTCGACCAATACTTCGATAAGGTAAGCGCACACACATGCAAGTTGAAAACGCTAAGCAACGGACGATGGTCCTACCTGCCTGGAGGTGTCCATTTCCGTCGTTGTCGTAGAGACAAACACGCAAGCTGAACACCCTTAGTAACGGACGATGGTCCTACCTGCCTGGAGATGCGTCCGTCTCCGTCGACGTCGTAGAGACAAACACGCAAGCTGAACACCCTTAGCAACGGACGATGGTCCTACCTGCCTGGAGATGCGTCCGTCTCCGTCGACGTCGTAGAGACAAACACGCAAGCTGAGCACCCTTAGCAACGGACGATGGTCCTACCTGCCTGGAGGTGTCCATTTCCGTCGATGTCGTAGAGACAAACACGCAAGCTGAACACCCTTAGTAACGGACGATGGTCCTACCTGCCTGGAGATGCGTCCGTCTCCGTCGACGTCGTAGAGACAAACACGCAAGCTGAACACCCTTAGCAACGGACGATGGTCCTACCTGCCTGGAGATGCGTCCGTCTCCGTCGACGTCGTAGAGACAAACACGCAAGCTGAACACCCTTAGCAACGGACGATGGTCCTACCTGCCTGGAGATGCGTCCGTCTCCGTCGACGTCGTAGAGACAAACACGCAAGCTGAACACCCTTAGCAACGGACGATGGTCCTACCTGCCTGGAGATGCGTCCGTCTCCGTCGACGTCGTAGAGACAAACACGCAAGCTGAACACGCTTAGCAACGGACGATGGTCCTACCTGCCTGGAGATGCGTCCGTTTCCGCTGACGTCGTAGAGACAAACACGCAAGCGGAACACGCTTAGCAACGGACGATGGTCCTACCTGCCTGGAGATGCGTCCGTCTCTGTCGACGTCGTAGAGACAAACACGCAAGCTGAACACCCTTAGCAACGGACGATGGTCCTACCTGCCTGGAGATGCGTCCGTCTCCGTCGACGTCGTAGAGACAAACACGCAAGCTGAACACGCTTAGCAACGGACGATGGTCCTACCTGCCTGGAGATGCGTCCGTTTCCGCTGACGTCGTAGAGACAAACACGCAAGCTGAACACGCTTAGCAACGGACGATGGTCCTACCTGCCTGGAGATGCGTCCGTCTCCGTCGATGTCGTAGAGACAAGCACGCAAGCTGAACACGCTTAGCAACGGACGATGGTCCTACCTGCCTGGAGATGCGTCCGTCTCCGTCGATGTCGTAGAGAGCGAACACCCAGCTCAGTTTCTCCTGCACCGAGCCGCGCGACACGCGTGACAGTATCAGAAGGAACTCCTGCGCAGATAAACAACAACATTTATTAGTATTACAGTTATATTGTACATAGTAACAAGTACCTACTCGCGACAGCGGGTAAGATCTAATGTAAGATGTGCTCTAGAACAGATGATTGTGCCAGCCTCGGTAGCTCAGTAGTGCGGTCGGTCGACTGTTGTTAAGCCTTGGTCAGTACTTGCATTGGTGACCGCTCGACCGTTGGAGGCTTACCGCGGTTCGGATTCCAATTAAAACTGTAGCTCCCTTCTTTTCTTACCTTACTATTTGGTAGGGTTTATCCCGCCCGGGTTGGTACCACCGCACTGAATGAAACGTCGGTCGAAACGGCTATGTAAATAGTTCGTGCTTTCCGACCAGTTCAGTGTGGCCGACATGAAACGAATGGAAGCACTGACGCGGCTGGACGAGGCACATAGTTTACCAAGGTGTTAAGTTTTCGGATTAACAGTAGGTGTAAAAGACTTAAATAAGTCGACGTTTCGCCCGCTACGTCGCGGGCTTCTTCAGGGACTGCGGGAGTTCCTGGAGCCGACGTCTGGTGTCCGTTGTACCAGACGTCAAACTGACGTTAAAGTTTGACGAAGAAGCCCTCGCGGGCTTCTTCGTCGCGGGAAGCAGCCCGCGACTTAGCGGCACAGATTACTTAATAGTTTAGCGGGCGAAACGTCGACTTATTTAAGTCTAAAAATAAATAGAATTAATAACAGGGTAAATTTAAAACATTGTCAATTAGTTTTCCATCATCTCCATGACCACCCCTTACTGATTTATCATTAGTAGTATTGATTAATATTCGAGAGGGGCAATTTTAAGCGGCGGGTGGCCGAGTGGTTTGGGCATCGGCTTCTCATGCGGGAGGTCCGAGGTTCGAATCCGGTCGGCGTGTAGTAACCAATGAGTTTTTTCTGAAGAAAAAATTTACGTGCATACCTACACCGCTGCTTCACCGTTCGGAACCGGTGTAAAACTGTAGGTCCCTTCCCTTGCCCCTTACTAGGTGGTAGGCTCAAATTGTAGCCGACTGGGTTGGTACCACCGTACTGAATGTAAGATGGCCGCAAGCAA
The DNA here is from genome assembly GCA_946902875.1 of Nematopogon swammerdamellus. Classification (NCBI taxonomy): domain Eukaryota; kingdom Metazoa; phylum Arthropoda; class Insecta; order Lepidoptera; family Adelidae; genus Nematopogon; species Nematopogon swammerdamellus. Next base: position 21,147,538 of record OX336352.1, read on the forward strand.
CCTCGGTTGTGTTCTCCTCTAGTCCAGTACAGCCAGCAATCCAGGGAAGTCTCCGGTATGGCACCTACCTTCTCGGAGGTAATATTGGCTGGTTAGCGCATGTGCTTTGGCCCCTCCGACTCAGCCACACATACCGGATTACATAAAAAAAAACAATAAAAAAAAGTTTAAACTAACATATTTTGTGGGGTAACATATTTAAAAGATCTAACTGAAAGGATTCTGAAACGATTTTTTGTAAAATTTTAAGTTTAGTGGTCCTATTGATATAGCTAAAATTGTGTAAAAAATTAACGCCACCGTTAGGTATCCCGTTGAAATTTTCTCAGAATATGTTATGGCCGATTAAGAACAAATAATAAAAATAAGAAAAATTAAAAAATTCACGGTGGTTCCCATAGAAGAAACCAAAAAGTGTATGCGTGCGCGCCATCTACCGAATAGAGTGTGAAGCATTTTTAACCGACTTCAAAAAAGGAGGAGGTTCTATGTTCGGCATTTTTTTTTTATGTATGTTCGTTATGTTTTTTTTTTTATGTATGTTCAGCAATATCTTCCCCAATTGTGAACCGATTTCGATGAATCTTTTTGTGTTCGGTTCAGTCTAGCTCCAAGGTGGTCCCATTTTTTTTTGGTCAAGATCGGATTGGAAAGCGAACCGGAATCGCGAGGCCGAAGGCCGGCCGAGTACATTAATAGCAAATAAAAATTACTAAAAAAACTGTGAAATAAAAAACTATTTAAAAAAATATAAAAACCGCCTTCAAAAATGTATGAAATAAAAAAATAAAAATCGAACGCTAGAGTTGAAGGCGGTGGTGCTAAAGCAAGCAAAAATAACCGACCGCCTTCAACTCTAGGGTTCGATTTCTTTTTTTAATTTCATACATTTTTGAAGGCGGTTTTTTAACTAAACATGACATTTAACTAATATGAAGCATTTCATAACACGCCGTAGATGCCGTGAGTGGCGCTGACCATGACATGGCGATACGGAACCCTCGGTGCGCGAGTTCGACTCGCACTTGGCCGGTTTTTTTGAACATGTCGTCGCTAGGTGACGTTGCATCGTGCTATTAAAATGCTCGCCGCTACGCTGCTGAGCGTTAGCTATAAATATTCAAGCTGCAAAGCGCAGAGTGAATGCCGAGCGACTGTGAAGCCTGGTATCTAGGCACAGACGCACCGCTCCGCACCTGCGATCATTCACGAGCGAACATGCTGGCGGCCATGTCGGCGGATCATCTACGTTTTTTTTTTTTATGGAAATTGACACATTTGGCTACACCACCTACAATATCCGTGATGTCAGCCCATAGCACCGGGTGAACTAGGACTATTTACATAACCGTTTCGACCGATGTTTCATTCAGTGCGGTGGTACCAACCCGGGCGGGTTGAACCCTACCACCTAGTAAGGTAAGAAGGGAAGGGACCTACAGTTTTACGTGGAATCCGAACCACGGTCAGCCTCCAACGGTCGAGCGGTCACCCATCCAAGTACTGACCGGCCCAGCGTTGCTTAACTATCAGTACCGACAGTCAACTGTCTGCACCACTGAGCTATCGAGGCTGACTTAGTACAGTTCACTTTGTTTCGGAGGGAGACTGAAGATTGATGGATTCGGTCGGAGGGGTTTCGGTGAAGCCGTTGCCTATGAGCTCTGCTGAGGACGAGGACCGCAGGGGTCTGCTGATGTGTCAGCCTTTCTTTGTGGAGCTTCTGCATAGGCGCTCCTGAGAGTCCGGGTATCACAGTGGGAGGTTGCTGAGGCTGTTTCAGTTGTCCGCTGAATCATCAGATCGAAGAGAAACAACCTGCGATCTCGCTGAGGAGGAGGACTTCCAAAGTGGAGTGGCTACTCCGTTCAGCTATTAAGTTGGTTAACCTGAGCCCGCGGTGTTAACATAATCGGTTTCCCCTGTACTGTACGACATACTTGAATATATTTCTCAATATGGATGGCTGTGTCAGAGGGGCCAAAGCACATGATTCGACCAACCAATATAAGTGATACCGATATTGTGGGTGCCATTCCGAATACTTTCCGTGGGATTGCTGGCTATACTGATCTATAGTAGAACACAGCCGAGGCTGCTTGGTATCTACCCAGTCGGCTACAGTTTGTGCCTCCTACCTCTAGTCCAGTATAGCCAGCAATTCAGGGAAGTCTCCGGTATGGCACCTACCTTCTCGGAGGTGATATTGGCTGATCGGAGCATGCGCTTTGCCCCCCCCCCCCCCCCCCCCCCCCCCGACTCAGCCATCCATACCGTATTACACAAAAAGAAAAATTAGTAAGACGCACCTATAGTTTACCCCGGTTCCGTATGGTGAAGCAGCTGTTGAAGTTAGGTATGCAAGTATTTTTTTTTTCTAATCAGAAAAAAAAAACACATCGGTACACGCCGCCGATCGGATTCGAACCTCGTGCCTCTCACAAGAGACGCCAACGCCCAGACCACTCGGCCGCCGGTCGCTTAGCGCGAACATGCTGGCCAACATGTTCGGTAGTGAATGGTGCGGTTTACCGGCACAGCCGTCGCCTATGACCCGGTTTCCTGGACGCGTTATGAATAGTTTATTTCCTTTGAAAGCAAATAATATAATGCGCATAGCTTTTGACCGAAGCTTCGCTCGTGGCATTGACCAAAATTATTTTTTTAGGTTCAAACTTATAAAATAAAACCCTGAAGATCTTGAAACATTGCAAGGTACAGTTGCTTGCGTACCGCTGATGGCCGGGAGGACTGGAGGAAAATTTGAGAGGCGTATGTCCAGCAGTGGACGCTCACACGCTGACTGACTGACTAGAAGAAAAAAAACGAAAAAAATGCGTCCAAAAATTCGGAAAACTCAAGTTTTCGTTCAGTTCGTCATGTTATAGTCATTAAATTTTACAAAATAGATAATAACACCGCATGAAAATCAGTCCACTTTTCAACTTAATAATTTTTTTTATTAATTAATTACAAACATAGCTAAGAACCATCCCGATGAAACAAGCTTCCTAATAAAAAAAAAAACGCATCCAAATAGGTCCATCCGTTTGGGAGCTACGATGCCACAGACAGACACACACACACACACACACACACATACACCCTCGCATACCCTCACACACACTCACATACACCCTCACACACGTCAAACTTATAACACCCCTACGTTTGATTCGTCGGGGGTTAAGAAATACAATATTCCTTCCCGCCAAAATGATTCTGTATAGAGAGGAAAATGTTATAGCTTCTGAGGGAGAATGTACCTACGTACTCCCCGCTCCGCCCCCGCGGATATTTACTGTGGCTGAACAAAACTTGGACAATTTAAACTCAGCTACTGTTTTGCCCCGAGCCCACGGGATTAGCTTTGCGCAAATTGCGTGGTTTGAGACGGAAATGTAAGCAGCGTTTGGATCCAGTGCATTGAGTATTTTTTTTTTTCGATTTGATATACCTACTCAAAATAACAAATCAAAATTAAAATATTGTATTTGTTTTTTTTTATTGGTAGCGCGACATATGGCCCCGAGTCACCCATAAGGTGTCTAACGACGCCCATGGACATTCGGTCGTACGCGGGGGTTGCGAATGCCATGCCGGCCTGACAGGTGCCCATTCACGCCCCTCTTGAAGGACCCGAGACTGTATTTGGGGGGAAATATATGAGCAGGGAGAGCGTTCCAGAGTATACCAGTTCTGTAGAGGAAAGATCTGCAGAATCGATTTGTACGCATCCGCGATAAATTTTTATTATTTGTATTATTATTATTTTATTTTTATTATTTCTTAGTAGGACTTTTAGCAATAGCGTTTATTTTCATAAAATATAAAAAAGTAATATTAATAACTAAAAAATTAAACCTACCTAACAAACATTAAAATAACTATCAAGAGGGGCATTTTCAAATGTTCCTAGAACATTTGCGGCATTACCCCGCTGGATGGCAAGGCTCACCCTTTGAATGAAGTAGGCCCTTGAATGCGGGACGCCAGTTGCGTCCGCCAGCAGAGGCCCAAGCCTCTTCAAGGACTTTTAGTTTTAGATTTTAATTGTAGGTTTAGTTAATTTTAATTTAATAAAGGCAATAAAGAAAAATCTAAATAAAAATATAAAATAAAAAAGCTTTTCAAAAATAGGCTTTAAAAAAATTGTCCATGGGGTGGTCCCCATGGACAATTTTAAAGAAGTTCATTTTGAAAAAGGTTTTTTATTTAATATTGGTTTTATATGTTGTCATACTTCAGAGTTTTCACTATGATTACAAGTTAAATATGTATTTTCCCATGAAAATGTCAAAAAGTAGAAATAAGAAAAACGAATACTGGATGAATGACGACATATTATCACTAAAGACAAAACTCTGTCACACATTTGAAATGAAAAAACAATTCCCTGATAGCGACGTTTTAAAAAAATGTATTGAGAAGTACAAGACAGCTATAGATATAATGTCTTGGCAAAGTCGTAGAGATTGCATCGAGTCAAGGATTATGAATAGTAATAATCCTAAAAAAGAGATATGGCGAGTGATTAAAGATGAAACCAACAGAGGGCAGTGCAGGGAAGATGGTATTCATAAGCTTATAACCTCAGACGGAGATGATGTTCCTATTGAAAACATTCCTGAATGTATGAACATGCACTTCCTGAATATCGGAAGTAAGCTAACAGCCCTGAATCCAGCTTCTCCAAGCAAAGCATTGTCCCTAATGGTAGACATTCCCAGTCTTGATGCCGACCAAACCTTTTGCCTACCCTATGTCACACCTGAAAAAATTTCAAAATTAATACGTGACAAATTATCTAAAAAAAGCAGTCTTGATATTTTTGAGTTGTCGGGAGAGTTGATTGCCAAATGTTCAAATAGTTTGTCGCCATACATATCAGTATTGGTTAACCAAATGTTTGAAGAGGGTACCTATCCTAATGTACTAAAACAGACCCGTGTATGTCCCATTTATAAAGGAGCCGGCGAAAGAGCTGACCCAAATAACTATAGGCCTATAAGTTTAGTGCCAGCACTATCTAAAATCATAGAATCTGTTATATCTGACTCTGTAATTAAGCATCTTGAGGATAATAAACTTCTTTCTCCCAACCAATACGCATACCGTAAAGATCACTCCACAAAATCAGCTGGCATGAAGCTAGTAGGAGAGATAATAAAAGGTATAGACAAGAGGAACAAGGTGGCAGGTATATTCTGCGACTTGTCGAAAGCATTCGATGTCGTAGACCACAACCTCCTCTTGCACAAATTGGAAAAATATGGAGTAAGTGATAAACCACATGAATTGCTAAAGTCATTTTTAACAGATCGAAGACAGGTCACTGAGGTCACCTTAAAAGGAAACAAAAAAAGTTCCGAGCCAGGTAAAATTAAAATGGGTATTCCACAGGGTTCTGCATTAGGTAATACATTATTTTTAGTATTTATTAATGACTTAGCCTTGATTAAAATAGATGGTGTTTTAATACTTTTCGCCGATGACACTAGTATAATAGTCTTTGCTGAATCCATGCATGAACTGGAAATAAAATTAAATATAGTAGTAGGAAAAATATCGGAATGGTTTGCTGTGAACGGACTGATACTAAATACATCGAAGACCAACTATATGGTATTTTCCGGACGAAACTGTGGTCCCCGTGAGCTCTCTATTTCGAATTCATCCGGCTCTATTGGCTCCCAGTCATGTATACGATTTTTAGGGTTCTTTATTGACCCAACTCTAAGTTGGAAAAGTCACATAGACAAACTATGTGACAAGATGGCTAGAGGTATTTACGCACTAAGAGAGTTACGCCGCTTGATCAGTCCGGAGGCTTTGAGACAGTCCTACTATGCGTACGTACACTCATTACTGTCGTATGGTGTAATCCTGTGGGGTAACTCAACCGATGCTGAAAGAGTGCTAATATTGCAAAAACGAGCGATAAGGGTATTAGCCAGTGTACCGCGAACAACATCTTGTAGAGACTTTTTCAAATCCTTTGGTATATTAACTGTGTGCTCTCTATATATATATGAAGTAGTGGTATATGTACGCAAAAACATGAATTCTTTTGAGTCAAATGGCGCAAGTCATAATTATAACACACGTAACTCAGAGCGTTTAAAATCTGTTGCGCATAAATCGGCGATGGCTGAAAAAGACCCTGACGTGATTGGACCCAAATTGTACGAAAATGTTCCTGATACAATAAAATCAATAAATAGTGACAATGTGTTCCAGAGTCAGCTGAAAATATTTCTCTTAGACAATCCATTTTATAAGTTAAGTGAATTTTTTTCATACTGTAAATAAAAATTCTGCTGACTTTGATAATTCAAATTGTTTATATGCATAAACACAAATTTTAATAATTACTTGACTGAACCCTATGTTCTTTGTTTTGTATTTTATTGTCTTTTTTAATGGGTATATTTTTGACTAAGTATTTTAAATTTTTTGCTTAGATATAGTATGTTATATTTAACATAAAGAAAACTTAGTATGTAAGTTATATTTAAAAAAAGCTCTGTAAGGTTTCTTACCCGGTTCTTCCTTATAGATTGCACTACTGAACGGGACATCATAAAAAATGATGACGAACCATACTGAATATGCATGCATATGTCTCAATGTAATATTGTTATTGTTGTGTGTTCTTTATGGCGAAATAAATATCTGAATCTGAATCTGAATCTGATGCTTCCGTGTATTACCGTTCTTGAATGGGGACCCCTTCATTTTTTAATTTTTCAATTTTTTTATTATTTCTTATGTTTTTGTAACATAATAATTAATAATACCGTCGAGAGCCGTCATTCTTCTCGCACCACTACACGCACACCCTATCGACGACGTCGCCGTGCAGTCCGGCGGATACGGAGCTCTCCGAGATGGGGGTGGTGGTGGCCTACGTGTCTAGTACCACCACCTATCGCTCGTAGCTTGCCTCGCGTCGTCCCGGAGAGCTCCGTAGCCACGGCCTGCACCCGCCGGCGTGCTTGGAGGCTTGTCTCCCGCCGCCGGCGGTATTACCATATTTAATTTTTATATTAATTTTGTGTATTTTTATTACTTTTTTGTATAATATATATAAAATTAATGTAAAATTTTCAATATGTGAAATAAAAGAAAATAATACATGTTCTGTGAAAATTACAACTGGCTAACTGGTTACGGTTCAAAATGTAATTTATAATATGAATACAACTTAAATGCTTACTGCGTAGGGTTTGCTATAGTTTTCCGTACGGATACGGAACTCTAAAAAAGTGGTACACAACGGGGTTCGAACCTACGCCCGCGCGCGTACTAAGCAAAGCGCCTCGCCAATTCAATAGGGGCTGCAGCCTGTAGGCAATATGGCGGCCATTCAACATTGGTTTAAAAATAAGTGCCCACCAACGAATTAAAAAGTGCGCATAAGGAAATATTGTGGGGAAGTTTCATTCGCAGAACGCCCACGAAATTAAATTATATTTTATTGCAAACAAAAAAGCTTCAAAAACGATTTACATATAATTAGTGTTCTCCGTCCAGTGCCGTTCAGTGTAGCCGGCACGTTCAAAGTGAAGCACTGACATGGCACCTAATAGTTAACGAAGGTGTGATGGACTGACCTACATCACGAGTGTAGTAGGCTACCATAGCAGTTTCCATAAAAGCTAGTGAAAAAAAAAATTATTACTGTTATTGCCTCAACAGAGTAGTTATAGGATTACCTGGCAGAACTTCCCCCCCGCCCGCCTGGATCATTAGTAAGACCTAAGCGGTGTCGGGGCGAAGCGTTTTATTTTTTATTTTATTATTTAATTAATGTAGGAAGTCGCATTGCTCGCTCCAATTAATCTCAGGTTTTCAAACGTACAACTCTTAGGCTAGAAACTCATTGGGCCCACGTACGCCACGCCACACACGCGAATCTGGGCGCGTCGGTCTCCATACATTTTATATGGAAGAGTGCAGCACGCAGTTCCATTGCGCCCACGCCACCCTACGCTACGCGACACACTGCGTGCTGCGCTCTTCCATATAAAATGTATGGAGACCGACGCGCCTACGTACGCGTGCGTAGCGTACGTGGGCCCAATGAGTTTCTAGCTTCTACGAAATAGCGCAGATTTACGCATGGAAACACTTTTCATTTTAGCGAATTTAGCTCGCACACCACCCGGGTCGGCGCGGCGGCGGCGCGGCGCACAGAACATATAAAAGGCGTAGTGGGTTTCATTTTTAAAATTTTATGAAATCTGACACGGTTGGCTACATGTATGTATCATCAATTCATCAATAAAGGGGTGGTCACGGAGTAAGTTACTTTGTTTTATGATATGCAAGCTGTGCCTGCGGCTCCGCCCGCTCTCATATTTCACTTCACTGCTAACCTCATAAGCCATTTAGCGTGATAGTAAATAGCCTATAGTTGATGGGAAGAATCAAGCTATCCGTAGAATTTTGTTTTATTAAAATCGGTTCAGTGGTTCTCGAGTTATAAGCGGACGGACAGACATACACTCAGACACTCAGACAGAAAGCAGACGTTGGATTTTATTATAGGTAGGGAAGGAAGGATAAGGATTGCGTTTGTACTTTGTAGACTCTATGTATGATACTAAAACTAAATTGACGATTTTTATAAATCTTTTCTGTATGCTTTTTTTTTATGTAATCCGGTATGGGTGGCTGAGTCAGTGGGGCCAAAGCGCATGCTCCGACCAGCCAATATCACCTCCGAGAACGTAGGTGCCATACCGGAGACTTTCCTGGATTGCTGGCTACACTGGACTAGAGGAGAAAACAACCGAGGCTGCTATGCGGCCATCTTACATCCAGTACGGTGGTAGCAACCCAGTCGGCTACAATTTCAGCCTACCACCTAGTAAGGGGCAAGGGAAGGGACTACAGTCAGGCCTCACGCACTCTATGTACTTGCGTGCGCTAACTACCTACCGCCCGACGGGCCGCCGGCGGTCTTTTTCAGTAAATATTCGTCTGCCGCGCGAAGTATACATAGACGCTCGCCCACGCAAGTGCGCGCAGCTGCAAAGCAATAACCACTTTACACTCGGTCGTTAAGGTACATTTTCGCACGCAGCGATTGGCGTTGTGAAAGAGTAGGCTATTAAAGCCCGCAGGTAGGAACATTTTCTATGGAGTGATTTATCTGTTACGAAGTAACTATTAAGTAATCTGTGCTACAGTTTTACAACGGTAGAAGTAGGCAGTACCCTAATCACGAGATTTAAACAACTACGCTACGCCGTGTTCTCCGTATAATTTTGTATGGAGAAACGGAGCAGCGCCTCTAGTGATAGATTTGCGAACTTCGTTTCTCCATACAAAATGATGCGGAGAACACGGCGGTGGCGGCGTAGGGTGTAGGTATGCACGTAAATGTTTTCGTCAGAAAAAACTCATTGGTACACGCCGACCGGATTCGAACCACGGACCTCTCGCATGAGAAGCCGATGCCCAAACCACTCGGCCACCCACCGCCCAGTATTTGTGGTGCGTACGATGACATATCACAATGATTTTACTAGTTATTTCTGTTCTGTGGTATTTGGTCCAGTAAAAAAAACATATTTACGATAGAAAAATACAAACCGACGAAAAACTATGGAGTATGAAAAAAAAATGTACATTGCGAGTGAGTGAACATCGAAAATGTTTCGTGAAAATACGAATTGAAATTTCTCTTTGGAAATGTACATCGAACCGACGAAATAGCTATTCACAATAAATAAATAAATAAATAAATAAATAAACAAAGACCACGGTCCTTTCACCAGCGTGTCTACAGGCTCTTTCGACACGAAAACGAGAAAATATTTATAGGAACTCCATTACACCTGATACACTTAGGTAATTAATTAAGTCTTTGTAGTTAGAACTCTCAGTCAAAGGTTCATCTTGCTCTCAAGCTGTGCTTTAGATACTAAACAAGAAACAAATTCGCACAGTGGGCCACACCCAGCATCTTAAGAGACAAAGAAATTATATTAAACCTAAAACTGTATTACCTCCGTCAATGTGAAGTAAAAACCTAAAAAACAAAAAAACAACTTTTGTTTCATACTTACCTGGATGGACAAGTACTATGTATGTATGTATATTTATTTGTATATAATATTCTATATATTAAGTAATTTATGTCAAACATATAGCTTATATTTTACTAGCATGTACTTATATAATATATATATATAATATATTATATTGTTAATAAGTATGTATTCTTATTATTATTTTATCTTCAATTCTCACGCTCAACTCTTTTGCTACTACCTACTTACATTCCACTATATTATCGAATCTCAAACATCCAAAGGTTGACTGTAAGAAATATCTTTTTTTTTTTTATGGAAACTGACACGGTTGGCTACATCACCTACAACTTCCGTGATGTCAGCCCATAACACCGGGTGAACTAGGTGCCATGTCAGTGCTTCCCCCTTTGATCGTGCCGGCTACACTGAACTGGTTGGAAAACACAAACTATTTACATAGCCGTTTAGACCGACGTTTCATTCAGTGCGGTGGTACCAATCCGGGCGGGTCAAACCCTACCACCAAGTAAGATTAGGAGGGAAGGGACCTACAGTTTTACGAGGAATCCGAACCTCGGTCAGCCTCCAACGGTCAGCGGTGACCCATCCAAGTACTGACCACACCCAGCGTTGCTTAACATTCAATAGCGACAGTTGACTGTCTGCACCACTGAGCTATCGAGGCTGACAATCTGTAAGGGATAAGTCCGCCTTTGCACCTTATGTAAATTTTCCAATGTATTTGTTATTGTTTAATGTTTCCTGGAGCAATAAAGAATTTTCTATCTATCTATCTATTAATTTTTGTACGATTCAGATTCCGATATATATTTCGCCAAAAAGAACACACAACATTAACATTATTTCATTGAGACATGTAGTTTGCATATTCAGTAATGGTTCGTCGTAATTTTTATTAGGGTTCCGTATCCGGTACGGGACCCTATTACTTAGCCTACGCCGTCTGTCTGTCTATCCGTCCGTCTGTCTGTCTGACCGTCTGTCTGTCCGAGGGCTGTATCTCTTGAACCGTAATAGGTAGCCTGTTGAAATTTTCACAGAATATGTGTTATTTATTATGGCCGATATAACAACAAATAATAATAAAAATAAGAAAAAGTAAAAATATCACGGGGGTTCCCATAGAAGAAACTAAAAAGTGTATGCGCGCGCGCCATCTACCGAATAGAGTGTGAAGCATTTTAACTAATAATGACATTTAACTAATATGAAGCACAAGCTGTGCCCGCGGCTCCGCCCGCTCTCATATTTCACTTCACTGCTAACCTCATAAGCCATTTAGCGTGATAGTAAAAAGCCTATAGTTGATGGGAAGAATCAAGCTATCCGTAGAATTTTGTTTTATTAAAATCGGTTCTGTGATTCTCGAGTTATAAGCGGACAGACAGACATACACTCAGACACTCAGACACTCAGACACTCAGACAGAAAGCAGACGTTGGATTTTATTATAGGTAAGGATAAGGATTTCATACATAACACACCATAGATTACGTGAGTGGCGCTGGCCATGACATGGCGAATGGCGATACGGAACCCTCGGTGCGCGAGTTCGACTCGCACTGGGCCGGTTTTTTTTGTTCCGTTCAGCAATGCAATCTATAAGGAAGAACCGTTTGAACCGTTACCCGGTTCTTCAGAAACCTTAAAAAGCTTTTTCTTTTAATATAACCTACATGCTAACTACCGCGGATGTGTACCGATCGGTTCTGCAGATGTTTCCTCAATAGAACCGGTTAACTATGGAACGCTCTACCTGCCTACATATTTTCCCCCAAATACAGTCTCGTGTCCTTCAAGAGGGACGTGAATAGGCAATAGGCACCTGTCATACAGGTATGTCATTCGCAACCCCACATCCTACGACCGAACGTCCATGGGCGTCGTTGGCCACCTTACGGGTAGCTCAATGCCACATTTCGTGCGTTCTATAAAAATACATGGCAAGTTAAATAATATAATAATAATAAAAATTCTTTATTCAGGCAAAAAAACCCACACTTCACAATACATACACAATACACAATAAAAAATTAAAAAATAACAGCAAACATTTCATACCCCGTTGGGTGTAGTCATAATTTTTTCCCAGTGGGCAAACATTCCGCCGCACAGGCTTTGTGAAAGCCCTGCGAGAATCTCGTTCGAGCTCATCACGAGTCTCTGTCGGAATCCGGATACCCTGGAGCGCATAATGGCGTAAAAGTCCTGCACTCTTGCATCTGCAAACATGCCCGATGCACTGCAGTGTCTGGGCAACTGCATGAGCTGCCTGAAGATGTTGTTGTACTGGACTCTTACACCATTATACGCCCCTTTTGTGTATGTCGTCCACAGTTGGCACGTGTAGAAGGTTTGGCAATATGCCCTGAATAGGGTAATTTTCACCTCCTCAGGGCATTTGCCAAACCTCCTAGCCACCATATTGCCAACCACGGATAATGCCCTCCGCTGCCTCTCAATATCAGCATCATCTTTCAGGTCGGAAGTCAGCACGTGACCAAGGTACTTAAACTGTTCAACCCGTTTTATGACTGAGCCATTTAGATATACTGGTGGAACATGGTTCGGCCCAGCACGGTGTTTCAATACCATCATTTCAGTCTTTTTGACGTTGTACGCGAGCCCATGTTCCGCCGCGTATCTCTCGCACACTGTTAAGAGTCTTCGAAGTCCTTTGATCGATGGACTCAGCAACACCATGTCGTCAGCGTAGCTCAGGTTATTAACATATCTTGAACCCAGCTTGAGTCCGACGTCGGTGTTGCTGAGTTCAACGATCAGGTCATTAACATACAGGTTGAACAGGTCGGGAGAGGTCAACCGGCCCTGTCTCACACCACAACACAACCTGTAGGGATCCGATAACTCGCCCCCCCAACGTACGCAGTTATCTTGATTGGTGTACCAGTATTTGAGGAGCTGGGTGACCTCACCCGGCACCCCGGCCCCATGAAGCTTCCGCCATAATTTTCCATAGCAAACCGTGTCGAACGCCTTACTCAGGTCGAGGAAACACGCATACACAGATGTTTCGTTCCGAGTATACCGACTAACCGTGCGTTTAAGCGAGAAAATCGCAGTGTCAGTCGATAATCCCGGTCTGAAGCCAAACTGTGCATCGTCCAGCTTCAAGTGAGATAGTATCCTCGGCTGAACGAGACGCTCGAACACCTTGGCTAATATGGTGGCCAGGGATATCGGCCTATAATTAGCGCTCGACGAGATATCCCCGGTCTTGTTTTTAACTATTGGTACCACCACAGTACGCATGATGTCACACGGCAGGTAATTGTATTTAACACATAGGTTATAGAATAGTGATAGAACGTTGTGAATACTCTGGCCCGCATACAGAACGTGTTCAACGCTTAAACTGTCGTGACCGGGCGATTTACCTCTTTTCATTTTCTTTATTGTCTCAAAAATCTCGTTTGGTGTAAATTTAATCCTCTCCCGATCACGACAGTCGTCATCGCTGAGGCTGGATGCGTCTTCATCAATGTTACTGTCAACTCGAAAGCGACGAACAAACAGATCCGCAATCTGTTTCTTATCTTGAATTCCTTCAACAGACAGAGGTAGACTATAGATGCGTGCTTAAGTTTGTTCGTCGCTTTCCAGAACTTGGAAAAATTCTTTTCACGTCTGTGGCGGGCCAGAATATTCAACCTAATCAGTTCTTGATTATTCTGGGCCCATTTGAGTTTACTTTTAAATTGTTTACGTGCCGAACGCATTTCGTCTAAAAAAGGCCCAGATTGCGGTTTGCCGCGTGACATCCATTCTCGAAATGCTGACTTTGCGTTATCATAAGCACCCTTGACATGGTAATTCCACCCTACCACTACATTGCGCGCGCGCGTGGGGCGGAATGTTTGCTCAGAGGCGAACTGCAGTGTTTGTACAATGTTAAAATATAATAAATCAATAAAATACTTGTATGAAATTTCATCTAAAGTTGAATTGTTTAAAATCTTGTAAAATTTTCCATTATCACAGATTACCTTAATACTGCAGAAACAATTTTCTAACTGGTACATATTGTAGTTTTCAAAATTATTCATCTTTTCATTTAAACATTTAATAATACATTTAAAATTATCACAGTCGCAATCATCACTTAATAACATATTCTGAAAGACATCCTCACAAATTTGTGCATATCTGTTTATTTGTTCAGGCTCTCTGTTACCCCAAATATAAAAAAACGTTCATACAAATTAATTCCGATGGTACGGAACCCTCACTTCATGTCATACCTAATTTTTTTTTATGGTATCTACCACGGTTGGCTACATCACCTACTATATCCGTGATGTCAGCCCATAACACCGCGGTGAACTAGGTGCCGTGTCAGTGCTTCTTTGTGCTTCGGTCGTGCACACTGAACTGGACGAAAAACAAGAACTATTTACAGAGCCGTTTTAACCGCCCAATAATTCAGTGCAGTGGTACCAACCCGGGCGGGTTAAACCCCACCACCTAGTAAGGTAAGAAGGGAAGGGACCTACAGTTTTACGTAGAATCCGAACCGCGGTCAGCCTCCAACGGTCGAGAGGTCACCCATCCAAGTACTGTCCGCGCTCAGCGTTGCTTAACAACAGTCGACCGACCGCACCACTGAGCTACCGAGGCTGACAATTCTGCGGTAGTTGTCTGACCGTGGTGTATCGCACCATATCGCTTTATTGCTCCCCAGAGTGATGGCCCCGTAAATTTCGCCTGGGAGTGAGATTCGCGCTAATATATGGGTAGTGTGTATTTCCGTGTTGTCATGCCTGCTTGGAATATGCTAAGCGCGTGGTAATAAAACATACATTGCTTTGTAAGCATTAGAATATTATAACCTTGTTAGAATATTACACGCTGGAATACTTTGTCAACCTCGGTAGCTCGGAGGAGCTGTTTGTTTAACGCGATCCCGCCGTCCCCTTTTCACTTCCGTACAATGCGTACTGGGCAGGGATTGCATCCCTATACGCTGGACTTGCCGCGGATGCGTACCAATCGGTCTGCAGATCATTCCTTCACGTTAGAATCACATCCTCCTTATCCTTCCTTCCTTATATATATATATATATAAGCCCACTGTATTATAGGTATATATATATATATATACCTATAATAAAATCCAACGTCTGCTTTCTGTCTGAGTGTCTGTCTGTCCGCTTATAACTCGAGAACCACTGAACCGATTTTAATAAAACAAAATTCTACGGATAGCTTGATTCTTCCCATCAACAATAGGCTACTTACTATCACGCTAAATAGCTTATGAGGTTAGCAGTGAAGTGAAATATGAGAGCGGGCGGAGCCGCGGGCACAGCTTGTGATAAATAAATATAAATAATGATGCGATATGAATGATAATTATAAATAATGATGCGATATGAATGATAAATATAAATAATGATGCGATATGAATGATAATTATAAATAATGATGCGATATGAATGATAATTATAAATAATGATGCGATATGAATGATAATTATAAATAATGATGCGATATGAATGATAAATATAAATAATGATGCGATATGAATGATAATTATAAATAATGATGCGATATGAATGATAAATATAAATAATGATGCGATATTAATGATAATTATAAATAATGATGCGATATGAATGATAAATATAAATAATGATGCGATATGAATGATAATTATAAATAATGATGCGATATGAATGATAATTATAAATAATGATGCGATATGAATGATAATTATAAATAATGATGCGATATGAATGATAATTATAAATAATGATGCGATATGAATGATAATTATAAATAATGATGCGATATGAATGATAAATATAAATAATGATGCGATATTAATGATAATTATAAATAATGATGCGATATGAATGATAAATATAAATAATGATGCGATATGAATGATAAATATAAATAATGATGCGATATGAATGATAATTATAAATAATGATGCGATATGAATGATAATTATAAATAATGATGCGATATGAATGATAATTATAAATAATGATGCGATATGAATGATAATTATAAATAATGATGCGATATGAATGATAAATATAAATAATGATGCGATATGAATGATAATTATAAATAATGATGCGATATGAATGATAAATATAAATAATGATGCGATATTAATGATAATTATAAATAATGATGCGATATGAATGATAAATATAAATAATGATGCGATATGAATGATAATTATAAATAATGATGCGATATGAATGATAAATATAAATAATGCTGCGATATGAATGATAATTATAAATAATGATGCGATATGAACGATAAATATAAATAATGATGCGATATGAATGATAATTATAAATAATGATGCGATATGAATGATAATTATAAATAATGATGCGATATGAATGATAATTATAAATAATGATGCGATATGAATGATAAATATAAATAATGATGCGATATGAATGATAATTATAAATAATGATGCGATATGAATGATAATTATAAATAATGATGCGATATGAATGATAAATATAAATAATGATGCGATATGAATGATAATTATAAATAATGATGCGATATGAATGATAAATATAAATAATGATGCGATATGAATGTAACTAGTTATGCGGTAACGACATGTGGTGGTTTGTGTGTGACAGAAACCAGTATGTGATTTTGACAACATAATGTGCAGCCGGAATTTTAAAATGTGGGCATTGAGCTGTTGTGGGTTTGGTTTTGGGAAGCGGAAATACGGAGATTAGCAGGGTGTTGGTTCATCTACAATGATGAGATGAAGGGAGTAAGGAAAGAGAAGTGGAAACTGTTGTAGTCGGCCTTGTGGGAACATTAAAATAGACAAGGAGACCGAATGCAGAAATTTCTACTGATCTCACCTTGTACTTTTATTGGCAGTCGTTTTTAGGTTTCCGTATCCCGTACGGAAGCCTATTACTAAGCCTCCGCCGTCTGTCCGTCCGTCCGTCCGTCTGTCCGAGGGCTGCATCTTTTAAACCGTAATAGGTAGCCCGTTGAAATTTTCACAGAATATGCGTTACTATGGCGGATATAACAAAAAATAGGAAAAATAAGAAAATGTTAAAAATTTATGGGGGCTCCCATACAACAAACGTGAAATAAAATCGATTAGTCACACTATTGTATATTAGATGGCGCCACAGGCTTTTATACATTGCAATGTTGAAAGACAAAAGATAGGCGGATAATAGCGGATAGATATTCTTGAATATTTACTTTTTCGAAACTTCAAAAAACAATTTCATTTTGGTTTTTTATTTTTTCATGACAGTTTTCACATTGACGTATTTGGTTTTCAAATATGACATCTTTGTTTATGTTGCATTTGTGGACATAACTGTTACCATGGTTCTGATTGTTTCAAGGGTTACGGTTACTTCCTTGGTTACCGTTGTTACTTCCTTGGTTACCGTTGTTTTTTCCTTGGTTACGATTTTTTTTAGATACGGAAACCTCCGTGCGCGAGTAAAACTCGCACTTAACAGATTTTTTTGTTATTGAAACTGACACGGTTGGCTACATCACCCACAACATCCGTGATGTCAGTCCATAACACCGCGGTGAACTAGGTGCCGTGTCAGTGCTTCCCTTTCATTTCATGTCGGCTACACTGGTAGCTCAGCGGTGCGGTCGGTCGACTGTTGTTAAGCAACGCTGAGCGCGGTCAGCGCTTGGATGGGTGACCGCTCGACCGTTGGAGGCTGACCGCTCTGTGTGTGCGTGTACCGCCAGTAAAACGAACTGTATTGCTTTAATACCGTCTTCTCCATCCAACCCCCTGCTTATTGCCTTATCCTGTGAAAGCATTTTCCATCATCGAACATTTTGTAACATAAACAAACCATTTATTTAGGAAATTCCGAACCCTCGCTGTCGTGACTGCCTGTGCAAATATTTATCAAGCGTATGCCTATTCAGTACGGGCTAAATCGTATCCGGCACTTCGAGTGGAATTTTTTCGGTCGAAATACAAAATTTTAGCTCCGGTGTTGTAGGTATATTTCATTTAAACAAAAAAACCAGCCAAGTGCGAGTCGAACTCGCGCGCCGAGGTTTCCGCACCACAAAAAAAAATCATTGAAAAAAAACGCGTTTCTTGTATGGGAACCCCCCTTTATTTTTTACTTTTTCTATGTTTTATTTCTTGCTATATCCGCCACAATAACACATATTCTGTGAAAATTTCAACGCTCTACCTATTACGGTTCAAGAGATACAGCCCTCGGACAGACAGGCAGACAGACGGCCGGACGGACAGACAGACGGACGGACGGACAGACAGACAAACGACGTAGGCTTAGTAATCGGCTTCCGTACGGGATACGGAAAACTAAAAATGATACGTATGTTCCCAGGGTATCATGACATGAGGCCTTGTTAAACCAGCGTTCACACATGGTTTACGCGCCGCTTTTAATTAAAATTGGGGATCCCTGACAGAGTGTTTGCACATGAAATTTTGTCACCTCTCGCGAGCCATAAACATTTCAAGGTTTCAAGAAGATATCTCGACTAAGGGATTAGGACAAGTTGACGTGCTAAAGGGCGATAGGTTCGCCACCTCTCACCTTGGCACTTGGAAGCAAGTTCGTCAGAGCAGTGGCCATAGTAGTACCGATAAAACAGGCTCAATGACCCAACGATACTACCATACGAATCATGAATAAAGAATAAATAATGAATAATATATTATTAAAGCGCCTATTATTGTAATATAATATAATGGCGTAATATTATACAAGTGAATGTGCTTATAAAGTGTTTGATTAATTGTGAAATAGCAAATATTAGCTCACTACGGAGCTCCCTCAGCTGTAATAGTGATATTACACGGTTCACTTCTGCCTTTCAATGCGTGGTTGAAGCAACCAAATTGAATAGTGTAAATTTAAAAGTGAACCATTCAATGTCAATGTTCAATCACGAGCAACCACGCTCAACCGCATTGAAAGAATTGAGCTTGCTCAATATTTTCACTTTTGCCGTTCAACGTTCAATGCGAATGAGAGTTGAACGTGTATAGAGCGTTCCAACTAAATCTTCCCTTCGCCGTTATGTTGGCTCCACTGCCAGTGTCACTGTCAGTGCTTAAATTCCTGTTGCCAGATTGTGAAGATTATATTACCTAATAATGTAATCGGTATTTACCGTATAATAAATACGGTAAATACTGATAATTACGGGTAAATCTGTACACATAGCAACCCTCAACGCTGTGTTGACAGATAGACAGTGGAGCCAACATAACGGCGAAGGGAACTTTTATATGGAACGCTCTCTAAACACACGCATTGAACGATTCAATCGCTGTTCAATCTTGATCGCTGCGGTGAGAGAGAGACGTGTAGATATTGTGTACTACCTCCTGCGAAGACATATTCTTGAGCAATATGCATTGAATGGTTCACTTTTCAGTTTGCACTATTCAACGTGTAAACAGCAATTGCTTTCACCTCTGCTCCTTTCAACCGAATTGAATTCAATTTGGTTGAACCGTGTAATATCGCCTTTAAGCTTCGAGCGCGGAGCCACGCGGTGCTCGAGTCAATACATTTAATGTTTACTGAAATATAGCTGGCGAATTCTGTTGCAAGAGAACGAATTATCGAATCGAGTACATATTTCCGCACAGACATTTTCATGAAATAAAAGTGCTAATTCTATGTAGAAATTGTAATTTCCTTGTAACTCTTTTAAGTCGACACAATGCATTTTTAGATAATATCTAGATAATATTTTTTTAGGTTTCCGTATCCCGTAAGGAAGCCTCTTACTAAGCCTAAGCTGTCTGTCTGTCAGTCTGTCTGTCCTACTGCTGTATCTTTGGGACCGCAATAGGTAGCCGGTTGAAATTTTCACAGAATATGTGTTATTTATTATGTTGGATATAACAACAAATAATAAAATATAGAAAAGGTCAAAAAGGGGGGTCGCAACAAGAGACATGTTTTTTTTTTCAAAGTTTTTTTTATGGTGCGGAAACCTAGGTGCGCTAGACCGACTCGCACTTGGCCGGTTTTTTTTATTATATACCAATTTTATTAATATCGATATATTTTTTCAACAATTTTTATTATTTCTTAACATAATTTTTATTGATATTTGTATTCCCATACAATAAACGTGACCCCCCCCCCCCCCCCCTTAATTTTTTACTTTTTCTATGTTTTATTTCTTGTTATATCCGCCACAATAACACATATTCTGTGAAAATTTCAACGCTCTACCTATTACGGTTCAAGAGATACAGCCCTCGGACAGACAGGCAGACAGACGGACGGACGGACGGACAGACAGACGGACGGACGGACAGACAGACAAACGAAGTAGGCTTATTAATCGGCTTCCGTACGGGATACGGAAAACTAAAAATGATACGTATGTTCCCAGGGTATCATGACATGAGGCCTTGTTAAACCAGCGTTCACACATGGTTTACGCGCCGCTTTTAATTAAAATTGGGGATCCCTGACAGAGTGTTTGCACATGAAATTTTGTCACCTCTCGCGAGCCATAAACATTTCAAGGTTTCAAGAAGATATCTCGACTAAGGGATTAGGACAAGTTGACGTGCTAAAGGGCGATAGGTTCGCCACCTCTCACCTTGGCACGGTGCTTCCACCGGGTCACGCAGAAGGTGACTGGATAATGACTGTGGTAAAATTTTTTTTTTATTTTGAATCTACGCAATATATTTTTTCACATATAATATTATGTACATCTTTAGGTCTTAAAATATTTATGTTATTAAATAAGTACTAATCTTTATTTGTACTTTTACAAATCTTTATCGTCTCAAATCGTTATTAAAATAAGTAAAAATCTTATAATTTAAAAACATAAGACAGGTATGTAAATCTATTTTTATTGATAAATATCAATAAAAATTATGTTAAGAAATAATAAAAATTGTTGAAAAAATATATCGATATTAATAAAATTGGTATATAATAAAAAAAACCGGCCAAGTGCGAGTCGGTCTAGCGCACCTAGGTTTCCGCACCATAAAAAAAACTTTGAAAAAAAAAACATGTCTCTTGTTGCGACCCCCCTTTTTGACCTTTTCTATATTTTATTATTTGTTGTTATATCCAACATAATAAATAACACATATTCTGTGAAAATTTCAACCGGCTACCTATTGCGGTCCCAAAGATACAGCAGTAGGACAGACAGACTGACAGACAGACAGCTTAGGCTTAGTAAGAGGCTTCCTTACGGGATACGGAAACCTAAAAAAATATTATCTAGATATTATCTAAAAATGCATTGTGTCGACTTAAAAGAGTTACAAGGAAATTACAATTTCTACATAGAATTAGCACTTTTATTTCATGAAAATGTCTGTGCGGAAATATGTACTCGATTCGATAATTCGTTCTCTGGCAACAGAATTCGCCAGCTATATTTCAGTAAACATTAAATGTATTGACTCGAGCACCGCGTGGCTCCGCGCTCGAAGCTTAAAGGCGATATTACACGGTTCAACCAAATTGAATTCAATTCGGTTGAAAGGAGCAGAGGTGAAAGCAATTGCTGTTTACACGTTGAATAGTGCAAACTGAAAAGTGAACCATTCAATGCATATTGCTCAAGAATATGTCTTCGCAGGAGGTAGTACACAATATCTACACGTCTCTCTCTCACCGCAGCGATCAAGATTGAACAGCGATTGAATCGTTCAATGCGTGTGTTTAGAGAGCGTTCCATATAAAAGTTCCCTTCGCCATTATGTTGGCTCCACTGTCTATCTGTCAACACAGCGTTGAGGGTTGCTATGTGTACAGATTTACCCGTAATTATCAGTATTTACCGTATTTATTATACGGTAAATACCGATTACATTATTACCGGGAAAGGGGCGAGAAAAGGATGACGCTGGCTCACCCGATGCGGCGCGGAGGCGCGCGCAAACGTGCCTGCTCGGCTCCTTCTTCCGTTCCCACCGGGTTGGGGCTGCAGCACTCGCCGGAGACTCCGGCGCGACCGCACTAACAGCCGCGGGGGGTGCGCTCGACCGCAAACACGCGAAACGCGAAGTTGGGCTCGGCGGGAGCGCACAGATACGCACGGCGTATTCAAAATGGTTTGGAGAAGCTCGCTGATTGTCCGTTTTCCGACGCGGGAGAGCACGGCTCGTCGTTCCCGGACGCCGGTTGATGGAGATCTCGTAGAAGTTTTCACCAGCGACGGGTAGGTGAAAGGAAATAATTTTGTTGGTTGGGAGGACAGGTAGGTAGGCAGGAAAAATGTTAATACCCGCGAGATTTGAATCCACTGTCTCTCATTGATCAGAGATCAACCATACCGCCCCCCAAAGACCTGCTAAGGTCTTTAGAAAAATTCTAAAGGAAGGAAAGATTATTACGAAGTAAGCAATGAACTTCATGAACTGTCCCACGAAATTATAAAAGAAGAATTAAAAATAAGAATTAAAAAAAAATTAAGAAAAAATCTACAACTAAACGTGATGCCTATCTAAACTGAATGTTGGTCAGGCAGTGGGCAAACCTTAACAGTAGGTCTGAGGTACGTCCCCGTGGACGTCCTCAACTCGACCACTCTCACTACCCCATCTCCACCGGGACATAATTTGGTCACACGCCCTAGTCTCCATTGAAGAGGTGGCAAATTATCCTCTTTCAGAAGCGCCAAATCCCCAACTTCAAGATTTTTTACTCCCTTCTGCCACTTGGGCCGTTGTTGTAAAGTATGAAGATATTCGGCCTGCCAACGATTCCAAAAGTGTTGGGATATTTGCTGGGTGAGCTGCCAACGAGTGAGACGATTCACAGGAGTGTGATCAAAGTCATATTCCGGAAGACCGACGAGTGGTTCGCCGATGAGAAAATGACCTGGTGTCAAGACATCCAGGTCGTTGGGGTCGCTAGACACTGGACAAAGTGGCCTTGAATTTAGTACGGCCTCTATTTTAGTAAATATGGTCGTTAATTCCTCGAAGGTGAGGATCTGTTCACCGATCACGCGTTTGAGGAGCAGCTTCGATGACTTAACAGCTGTCTCCCACAGACCGCCCATATGTGGAGCTTGCGGAGGGTTCATGTGCCAGCACACTTGAAGCTTGCGGAGTGCATCATGCAGTTTGCCCTGAGTGCCCGGATTCATCAAGAATTCTGTGACCTCATCGAGGTACCGTCGAGCACCTTGGAAGTTTGTGCCACAGTCGGTGAAAATATCAGTTACAATACCTCGCCTTGAAACCATTCGACTGAAGCTAGCCAAAAATGCATCTGTTGTGAGGTCCGAAACGACCTCTAGGTGAACGGCCTTGGTCGCAAAACACACAAACACGCACAAGTATGCCTTCTGTATTTTTGCACCGCGGAGTTTGGAGGCCTTAATGGTGAAGGGGCCAGCAAAGTCGGCCCCGGACCTTTGAAAGGGTCTCGATCGATGGATACGATTTGCGGGAAGATCTCCCATGAAGGGCTCTATGGGTTTGGCCTTAAGTCTAAAGCAGCGAAGACACTTAAAAATCCGGAGTCGTATGGATCGTCTAGCGGACAAGATCCAAAACCTTCTTTGCAGTATCGCCATCAAGGCTGTTGCTCCGGCATGAAGATGCACTTGATGATGATGATCGATGATCAGATGAGTGAGATGATGTGCCCTAGGCAGCACAATAGGGTGCTTGGCATCGTATGCTAAGCTTGAGCGAGTCAACCTTCCGCCAACTCTTAGAATGCCTTGCGCATCCAAAAATGGGTTTAGGCGAAGAAGGTTGCTCTTAATCTGTTTATTTGCAAGTAGAGCTGAAATTGTATCAGCAAACTCTACATTCTGCACAGTTTTTATTGTGACGAGTAGCGCGCTGTCTAACTCTCTCACGGAGAGAGGACCCTGATGTTTGTCGTTAGGGTGGCGTGCATTGTGTGCAAACCGTAAACACCACCCTAGAACGAGCTGCAAGTTGTACAGCGCGCTAAACCTTGTCACAAAGGAGAAATCCTCGACAGTAGTCATAGACGTGACTGGAGGAATCCGTAGCCCTGGAAGGCTTTCCACGCTGACTGCCATGCAATCTGCGGGCCAAGCCTCAGGGGCTTCTGCTAACCACGGTGGAGCCCACCACAGGGGGTGGTCCACCAATTCCTGAGGATATAGACCGCGACTGGCGCAATCTGCAGCATTGAGTGATGACGGTACGTATCGCCAGCTGTCGGGGGACAGAAGGCCTTGAGCCTGCGAGACTCGATTGGCCTCATATGTCTGCAGCTTGTGAGCTGAAGTACGTAACCACGTCAAAACAATGCTGGAATCGCACCAGGCTGTCACCGCTCCAACTTGCATCCTCGACGATAGCACCCTTACCACGTGATTCAGGAGGCGAGCAACGAGCACGGCTCCACATAGCTCAAGTCTTGGAATGGTAAGTTTTTGTTTGAGAGGTGCCACCCTCGATTTTGCCATGACGAGATGCACTGAGACCTCCCCATGTACGTCCCGTCCACGTAGGTACACTACCGCAGCGTACCCACGCTCGGACGCATCGCTGAAGCCGTGAAGCTCACACCCCTCGGTGTGTTCTGATAGAATGTGCCTGTTGATTCGCACTCGATTTAATGATTGAAAATTGGCAACGAAGGAATTCCATTTTTGGAGAAACTCTATCGGTAGAGTTTCATCCCACGTAAGCTCTAATAGCCATAAGTTTTGCATAAATGCCTTCGCGAAAAATGTCACCGGGGTGAGGTAGCCACACGGGTCATACAAGCGTGCAATGTTGGATAGAATGCCACGCTTGGTGTTTGCATTGCCAATTTTCGAGACTTGATACAAGAATTGATCACTGCGGGCGCTCCACTCCAAGCCCAGAATTTTGAATATATTATCTCCGGCTTCCTCGAACCGAAGTGGAGTCTCGCAGTGATCGGGAGGAAGATGATCGAGCAGCTTCGGGTGATTGCTAGACCACTTTCGCAATTGAAAACCACCTTGTTGGAGGACGGCTACGACCTCCTCTTGCAGGTGCTTGGCAGACTCTACACTGTTGCTCCCGCTGACGATGTCGTCCACAAATATGTCCTCCTTCAGGACCCTAGAGGCGGCTGGATGTTCAAGCTCGTTGATAACTGCTAGCTCGTGGATTACCCTCATGGCCAAGTATGCAGCACTAGAGACACCGTACGTGACAGTTGTCAGTTCATACTGTTGAACTGGACTGTTCGGTGACTCGCGCCAAAATATTGTTTGGTACTTGCAGTCTTCCTCGTGCATACGAACTTGGCGATACATCTGTTTCACGTCTGACGTGAAAACAACTGCATGCACGCGGAAGCGCAGAATGATGTCCTCAATGTTTTGCTGCAACTTGGGGCCAGGAATCAAAACATGGTTTAGGGATATCCCGGACGTGCTAGGCATCGAAGCATCGAACACAGCCCTCAGTTTTGTGGTGCTGCTCGATTCCTTCAGCACCCCGTGATGCGGTATATGGTACCGGTCGACACCCTCCCGAGACGAAACCGGTCGCATGTGCCCTGCGTCTAAGTAGTCGCGCATGAATGCTACGTATAAATCCTTCAGCTTGGGATCACGAGCCAACTTACGCTCAAGCAAATGAAAGCGCTTCAAAGCTATAGCATGCGTTCCTCCCAGCTGCTTGCGACCTGACTTGAAGGGCAGGCGAACGACAAAACGGCCAGTCTCGTCACGCGAGTGGGTCTCGACAAAATGTTTCTCGCATTGAACGTTCTCCGGATCATGAATCTCGGAGTGAGGAGGCTCCTCAGATTCCCAAAATTTATTCAGCGCGAGATCCAAGTTAAGCGTGCATGCCAACGACGTAACCGGTTCACGTCGCGGCGATGCGATGGGAGCTCTACCCAAGAGCACCCATCCGAAGACGGTAGAGTAAGCAGTCGGCATACCGTCGCCGAGCTTGAACATCCTGCCGTCGAAGATTTGATCATAAAGATCAGCACCGATCAGTAAGTCGATGGGACTTGAAATAGCGAACTTGGGATCAGCTAGCATAATGTTCCGACACGCCTCGTGCACTTGCGCAGCTACACGTACCGATGGCATGTTATTGACAACGCGCTTAAGAATGAGAGCGTTGGTTGTGAGTGTGGACTGTGACCCCACCGAGCACGGCTTGATGGTGCACAGCACACTCCCATTAGTGCGTAGTGCACTCGATGTACCTAATCCGATGATTGTACCGGAAGTCGACCGACGGAGTCGTAGCTTCTGGGCGATGTTTTCTGTGATCACCGACACTTGTGAGCCGCTGTCCAGCAACGCACGCACACAATGATATTGACCATCAATATCACCGATGTTGACTAGAGCAGTCGCTAGCAACACGGTAGAGTTGACGTGGACGCCGCTGAACGTGTGAGACTGGACTGTGGAGCTGAACGTCGACACAGCAGCCTCCCCTTCGCACGTTGGTTCACAAGTGAGGTTGGACGATGAGGTTGGAATGTGTATTTTAGTGTGGTGCCGACCCCGACACACTTGGCAAGAAAATTTAGAAGTACATTTTGCAACTGAGTGGGGGCGCAGGCAATTAAAACAAAGTTTATGTTCCATGACACAGGCTTTCCGTTGCTCGGGTGTCATGGAGTTGAACTTGTCACAATGGTAAACTGGATGATTGCTACCACAACAGGGACAGCCTTCGGTGCTTGATGTAAAGCACTTGCTAGTGCCTCCTGGTCTACCTTTACTTGCACTAGAAAGCTTTACGCTAGACGAGACATTTTCTAAAACCCGAAGTTGGTTTTCTAGAAATATCAGCAATTCGCTGAAAGTCGGAATTTCTGAAGAGTCGTGGTCAAGCTCGAACATGCTCCGCAAACTTGTGGGTAACTTCCGAGAGATGATATGAAGCAGTATGAAGCTCCACGAATCCACGCTAAACTTGAGTGCATTTAACGCCTGAGTGTTTTCCTTCAGAGTATTTACGAACTTGCGCAGACAATTTTGATTAACTTCACTAAAGTGCTGAAGCGACAAGATCACATCGAGATGCGTGTCAGCAATGAGGCGCTTATTTTCGTACCGATCCGTTAATAGTTGGTACGCCACCGTGTAATTATCTTCACAAATTGGCAAATGTCGCACTAAAATCAACGGCTCCTTGTCCAGCGTGCTAAATAGGTAGTGCATTTTCTGCACTCCGTTTAGGCAATCATTGTTGTGAACTAAACTATTGAAGACTGAAATGAAATTAGTCCACTCAGTAATGACACCACTGTACCTTGTCAGTTCGATCTTCGGAAGTTGAAATTTTGTTTGACCTCTCACTGGTGCACTGTTTTTACTGTCAACAACACTTTCGGCCGCTGCTGTACCGCATATGTCGGTGTGAAGCACCTGAACGGAGTAAAACATTTCGAAGAACTCATCATACTCCGCGTCGAGTCTACTAGAATCTGCTTTTTCATCTCCACTAGAGGCTATAAACATGTGTGAATTTTCAAAGTCTAACCTTAGTTTTTCTATGTCTCGAAAACGCGCTTTGAATTGAGACACTTGCGATTCAACACGACATTCGGTTATATCCGTGGCTAGCTTGTAAATAGCTTGCAGAGACTTCAACACTAACCTTCGTTGCATACGCGAACTTTGCAGAGTTCTAGATTCCATGTTTGTTGTTTGTTTACAAACAAACTCGCCTCAACTGACAGTGACAGTAAAGACTGATAGCCGCTTGACAGTGACAGCCACACAATCAGTAAGACTGACCAAATGGCTGAATGATTAAGACTGAAGTACCGACTGACTGACAGTCTGGGAGGGCCGATTGCCAGTAGGCAGAGAAACCTGGCTAGAACAATCTGATCAAAGACAATTATTTTAAATTTCCCGCCTTTAGGACGGAAACGGTTTGGCTAATGCAACCGACCAATGAGAGAACGCGGCGAAGTGAAAACGAGAAAATGAAAGATTTTACTTTATCGAAGTGAATTTATAGGTTACAAAGATCGCAAAAATGTTGAAAATGATGATTTTACAAATAGATTTAGGAAAAAACGATAGAAACTGGTTAGAAACACGGAAATATCCGGCTCGAAGGACCAAAATGGTGGGAAAGGGGCGAGAAAAGGATGACGCTGGCTCACCCGATGCGGCGCGGAGGCGCGCGCAAACGTGCCTGCTCGGCTCCTTCTTCCGTTCCCACCGGGTTGGGGCTGCAGCACTCGCCGGAGACTCCGGCGCGACCGCACTAACAGCCGCGGGGGGTGCGCTCGACCGCAAACACGCGAAACGCGAAGTTGGGCTCGGCGGGAGCGCACAGATACGCACGGCGTATTCAAAATGGTTTGGAGAAGCTCGCTGATTGTCCGTTTTCCGACGCGGGAGAGCACGGCTCGTCGTTCCCGGACGCCGGTTGATGGAGATCTCGTAGAAGTTTTCACCAGCGACGGGTAGGTGAAAGGAAATAATTTTGTTGGTTGGGAGGACAGGTAGGTAGGCAGGAAAAATGTTAATACCCGCGAGATTTGAATCCACTGTCTCTCATTGATCAGAGATCAACCAGGTAATATAATCTTCACAATCTGGCAACAGGAATTTAAGCACTGACAGTGACACTGACAGTGGAGCCAACATAACGGCGAAGGGAAGATTTAGTTGGAACGCTCTATACACGTTCAACTCTCATTCGCATTGAACGTTGAACGGCAAAAGTGAATATATTGAGCAAGCTCAATCCTTTCAATGCGGTTGAGCGTGATTGCCAGTGATTGAACATTGACATTGAATGGTTCCCTTTTAAGTTTACACTATTCAATTTGGCTGCTTCAACCGCATTGAAAGGCAGAAGTGAACCGTGTAATATCACTATTACAGCTGAGGGAGCTCCGTAGTGAGCTAATATTTGCTATTTCACAATTAATCAAACACTTTATAAGCACATTCACTTGTATATTACGCCATTATAATTTATAATAATAGGCGGTTTAAAAATATATTATTCATTCTTTATTCTTTATTCATGATTCGTATGGTAGTATTGTTGGGTCATTGAGCCTGTTTTATCGGTACTACTATGGCCACTGCTCTGACGAACTTGCTTCCCTTATCCCTCCATCTCTTGTTCGCCTTCGCCAAACCCGCCATACTCTCGCGGAACACCCCTTTGTAGTCGACAGAAGAGATACTTCGAACTGCACGATTCTCTAAATCGTTCTTGTGCCGCACTGCAAAGGTGTGGAACGGGCTTCCGGGGAATATCTTTCCCCACTCCTACAATCCACGGATCTTCATATAGCGGGTTGATAGCCTTTCCCCGGCGACATTAGTGTACCTCTATCCACATAATTTTTTTAGCAGTCGGGTTTTAGACATTTTTTATTTTTTATGATACGATTTAGATATGAATTGCAAGAATGAATTGCATATGAATTGCAAGATGTCAGCCTCGATAGCTCAGTGGTGCAGACATTCGACTGTCGCTATTGCCGCTACCGCTCGACTGTTGGAGGCTGACCGCGGGGTCCCTTTCCTTAACTTACCAGGTGGCAGGGTTTCAACCCGCCCGGATTGCTACCACTGCACTGAATGAAACGTCGGGCGAAACGGCTATGTAAATAATTTGTGTTTTCCGTCCAGTTCAGTGTAGCCGGCACCACCGAAGAGAAGCGCTGACGTGGCATCTAGTTCACCGCGGTGTTATGGGCTGACATCACGGATGTTGTAGGTGATGTAGCCAACCGTATCAGTTTCCATAAAAAAAAAAAAGAACAAAACTTAAAATGAAATTATATTGAGAGGCCAGCGTTCCGTCTTACCCTTTTACCCTACTCAACTCGATGATAATTACTCATCCCGGATTGGTACCACCGCTCTAAACGGGCAGCCGAACAATCAATTGCTTCAAAAACAATTAGTCACTGACCGCAATGACAGTCTGTTTTCGATAGCTCGTTACGGGACCCTAAAAAACCGGTCAAGTGCGAGTCGGACTTGCGCAACGAATTTCCCGTACCACCGCGTAAATTCTTTTTTTAAACCCCGACGAAAAAAGAGGGGTGTTATTATAAGTTTAACGTGTGTGTATGTGTGTAGGGGTGTGTCTGCTGTGGCATCGTAGCTCCCAAACGGACGGACCGATTTGGATGCGGTTTTTTTTAGAAAGCTGGTTTAATCGGGATGGTTGTTAGCTATGTTTGCAATCAAGAATCAAGTCTCGCCTCGATAGCTCAGTGGTGCAGACAGTCAACTGTCGCTATTGAATGTTAAGCAACGCTGGGTGCGGTCAGTACATGGATGGGTGACCGCTGACCGTTGGAGGCTGACCGAGGTTCGGATTCCTCGTAAAACTGTAGGTCCCTTCCCTCCTAATCTTACTTGGTGGTAGGGTTTAACCCGCCCGGGTTGGTACCACCGCACTGAATGAAACGTCGGTCAAAACGGCTATGTAAATAGTTTGTGTTTTCCGACCAGTTGAGTGTAGCCGGCACGATCAAAGGGGGAAGCACTGACATGGCACCTAGTTCACCCGGTGTTATGGGCTTACATCACGGACGTTGTAGGTGATGTAGCCAACCGTGTCAGTTTCCATAAAAAAAAAAAAATAAAAAAAAAAGTTATTAAGTAATCAAACAATTAATTATCTTTAAAAGTGGGCGGATTTGCGAGTAAAGAGCTTGAAACAAAAGTTAAATTAAAATTTATAATGTAACTTTTTTACTTTTAGTTGCTGTCGGCGAGGTGGTAAGTGTCGCGTCTTCGGGGGTTTCCCGTAAAGTTTTTATTTATTAATATACTAGCTGTGCCCGCGGCTCCGCCGGCTCTCATATTTCACTTCACTGCTAACCTCATAAGCTATTTAGCGTGATGGTAAGTAGCCTATAGTTGATGGGAAGAATCAAGCTATCCGTAGAATTTTGTTTTATTAAAATCGGTTCAGTAGTTCTCGAGTTATAAGCGGACAGACAGACACTCAGACAGAAAGCAGACGTTGGATTTTATTATAGGTAAGGAAGGAAGGAAGGATTGACAAGTTGACTGTTCGCAAAAATTATGCGACATCACATCATGCAGGAAGGTGCAATAAGATCGAAAATTTGGAGATGATACGTCACGGCCCGGTTGCGTAGTTGATTATCGCGTTGGCAGCTCAAGCCAGAGATCCAGGTTCGAATCCTGGTCGGGATGTATTTTATCCAATGATTTTCGATTTGCATTTTTCTAATAAAAAAAATATATATATAAAGCGAGTACGTGCTTAGTACTTACACAAACATAAAATAATATTTATTTGCCAGTTCGATTATCACAGCGAAGAGGAACTGATAAGAAACTTCGCTGGATACTTTATGGCTACTCCAGGTATCTAACTCCAGATGAAAGGCTTCACTGAGGCAGAATGCAGATCATTAGGCCCCGACCACAGCCGACCCCTCCGCCCGACGCAAGATCGATGGCTCCCTGTCGCCGCTGAAGAGGGTTAACGCTTAATCTGTAGCTGTCCGCTGTCCATTAAGATCTTTACTGATGTATAGATGACATTGTTATCTTAGTGCGTCTATGAAAATTATAATAAGACAGATGGATAGACTGAAAATTCTGGTCATAGGTCGATTTATTTCACTTTCCCACCTATCCTGGACCGTGTCTTCTTTAAATCATACCTACACCTGCTGCTTCACCGTTCGGAACCGGTGCAAAACTGTAGGCCCCTTCCCTTGCCCCTTACTAGGTGGTAGGCTCAAATTGTACGGATATTGGTTTTCTGATCGATATGGTCTAGCGGAACTGCGGAACCCTCCGTGCGCGACTGAAACTCGCACATGATCGTTTTTAGGGTTCCGTATCCGATACGAGACCCTATTACTAAGCCTACGCCGTCTGTCTGTCTGTCTGTTTGTCTGTCCGTCCGTCTATCTGTCCGAGGGCTGTATCTCTTGAATTTTCACAGAATATGTGTTATTATGGCCGATAGAACAACAAATCATAAAAATAGGAAAAAGTAAAAAATTCCCGGGGGTTCCCATAGAAGAAACCAAAAAGTGTATGCGCGCGCGCCATCTACCGAATAGAGTGTGAAGCATTTTAACTAATCATGACATTTTAATATGAAGCATTTCATAACACGCCATAGATGGCGTGAGTGGCGCTAACCATGAAATGGCGATAAGGAACCCTCCTCGGTGCGCGAGTTCGACTCGCACTTGGCCGTTTTTTTTTATTATTTGTTAGCATATCCGCCATAATAACACACACATTCTGTAAAC
This sequence comes from Nematopogon swammerdamellus, assembly GCA_946902875.1. Lineage (NCBI taxonomy): Eukaryota > Metazoa > Arthropoda > Insecta > Lepidoptera > Adelidae > Nematopogon > Nematopogon swammerdamellus. Next base: position 21,179,840 of record OX336352.1, read on the forward strand.
ATTTCAACCGACCACCATTACGGTTCGAAAAATACAGCCCTCGGACGGACGGACCGACAGACAGACATACAGACGAACAGACAAACAGACAGACAGACGGCGGCGCTTAGGCTTAATAATAGGCTTCGGAATAAAGAATAACCCGCTCGACTAACGGAAACATAAGAAGCTTCTAAAAAAACCGCATGCAAATCGGTCCACAAGATTATTAATTTGTTGATTACCTAATTACTTGATTACTTGATTACAAACATAGCTTAGAACCATCCCGACTAAACCAGCTTTCTAATAAAAAAACCGCATGCAAATCGGTCCACAAGATTATTAATTTGTTGATCACCTAATTACTTGATTACTTGATTACAAACATAGCTTAGAACCATCCCGACTAAACCAGCTTTCTAATAAAAAAACCGCATGCAAATCGGTCCACAAGATTATTAATTTGTTGATCACCTAATTACTTGATTACTTGATTACAAACATAGCTTAGAACCATCCCGACTAAACCAGCTTTCTAATAAAAAAACCGCATGCAAATCGGTCCACAAGATTATTAATTTGTTGATCACCTAATTACTTGATTACTTGATTACAAACATAGCTTAGAACCATCCCGATTAAACCAGCTTTCTAATAAAAAAACCGCATGCAAATCGGTCCACAAGGTTATTAATTTGTTGATCACCTAATTACTTGATTACTTGATTACAAACATAGCTTAGAACCATCCCGATTAAACCAGCTTTCTAATAAAAAAACCGCATGCAAATCGGCCCATCCGTTACTACGAGCTACGATGCCACAGCAGACACACCCATTGAAACATACACACATACACATTTAACTAGTACCGTGTGGGGCCGGTACTTTAAAAGAATAGCCCCACTGCATCTCTCCCTGCGTATGTCGTAAAAGGCGACGAAGGGATATGACTCCCTTCTTATATTACTAGGTGGTAGGTGATACCCACCACCCGCCCGGGTTGGTCAAACCGCACTGAATGAAAGGTCGGCCGAAACGGCTATGTAAATAGTTTGTGTTTTTCGTCCAGTTCAGTGTAGCCGGCACGACCGAAGGGAAGCACTGACGTGGCACCAAGTTCATCCGGTGTTATGGGCTGACATCACGGATGTTGTAGATGATGCTACATCATCACCTACAACATCCGTGTCAGTTTCCATAAACAAAATAATAAAAAAATCCACTCCGATTGCGTCGGGTATTTAAAAAGGTTAACATATCGCCAGCAGTGTCAACATCTATTTCCATTCAATACCTCTGCTCTGTTAAAGAGAAGCCCTCACATAATGTAGTCACGTAATGGAGGTCAGGCGTGGAAGGCTTCCGAGGAAGCCATCAATGAAGGAGGTTCCATTACGCGCCCGTTGTAAGATGATCCCGGGACGCGGAGGCGCCGGGCGAGGGGGAGGGTGAGAGGCGTAACTACCCCCAAAGGGGAGGAAGGGCCGTGTTTCATGTTTGCGTCTGTGGGGCAAATATTATTTTTAACCCCCGACACAGAAAGAGGGGCGTTATAAGTCTAACGTGTGTGTGTGTATGTGTGTGTCTGTCTGTGGCATCGTAGCTCCCAAACAGATGGACCGATTTGGATGGGGTTTTTTTATTAGAAAGATGGTTTAATCAGGATGGTTCCAATTCCAATTCCAATTCCAATTCTTTATTGTGTAAAAATAAAAGAAATACAGTCACAGTTACAATTTGAACATAACATATAGTTACATAACTTAACATTAAACTGATACAGTAATTATTTCATTTGTTTACATTTAGGTAAGTATGTATTGTACTCGAGGCAAAGCACTAGACTTTCGTCTGTGTTGCTTCGCATCGGTTCTCATGGTATTAGCAGGTGTGCTTGTCCGTGACCGTGTCCGTGTGGGGCCGGTACTTAAAAAGAATATCCCCACTGCATCTCTCCCCATGCATGTCGTAAAAGGCGACTAAGGGATAAGGACAAGATGCCGTGCTGAAGGGCGACAGGCTCGCCACCTCTCACCTTGGCACGGTACTTCCACCGACTCATGCAGCAGGTGGGTCTTCGTGCCTTACTTGCTGCTTGATCGATTTAATCTTGTTCGAATACTTTGCGAAACGTGGTAGTCGGTGTTGTGCTGTAATTGACCAGAGTTCTTGCAGCACAACACCGATTACTCTGCTTACCCCGATTGTCGGGATTCAGCGTGTGTGATATGTATGTATGTATGTGCTTGTGAATCTACCTCGTTCGCTAGGACTTAGATAGATTCCATATCATGTGTGGGATAGGTATTTAAAGTGAATGAATTTTATTAGTGTAATATTTAGAGTAGTATAAAAGTAGTATAATATTTAAAGATAATGTAAAAAAAATAATAAAAAATATATAGGTAAATAGCTATATATTTCCCATCACTCCATCCACACCACTTTCAAATAAATATATAATTTTATATAAATATATAAAAAAAAAAAAATAATACGGTTCTCAGCTATGTTTGTAATCAAGTAATTAAGTAATCAAAAAATGTATTATCTTAAAAAGTGGACCGATTTGCTATGGCGTCTTTTAAAAAAAACTTGAAATAAACTGTACCCTAGAAATGGACTGTAAGAAATTTCTCGCCGCAGATACTCGAACCTATGGACTTACCTCCGTCCGTGCCCAGCAGGCAGTCACCGCCACACACCCACAATGATCTACCAGCGCAGAGTCCAGTCAGAGTTCTCCTTTCTGCACAGCACTGAGCCACCGATCGCGCGCACCCAACCACCGAGCGTATTAGGCGCAACGCCGCGAGGACTGCCACCACGGCACACACACGACGAGCACAAGGAACCCGTGCCTCGTCCGAAAGAGCGACAGAAAACGACTGTCGCCGCGGCTGTTGGTGCTCGGCTCGCCAAAGTCGCGGGTAGTTTTGGAAAACTAACCCATTGACACACGCACAGCGAGCCACGAGTATCGAGCACTGCGGCGGCAACGCGATAATAGACCTTATGCAGCGGGCATAAGGTCCAACACAAAAGATTCCTGGTACTTCCGAACGGCTACACACAAACACATGCAACTGTACGGAACATACCGGCCACCTTGAAACAATAATTTCAACACTACACAAATTCACACATGAAAAACATTTACAACGAACACGCACGTGTAAACATAAACCTTTAACACATAAACACAAAACACATTTGAGTAAGCGGGTAGAGTGCACGATACTCTTCCCACAGTATTCACACAAGTCTCTACTCTCTACCAACACCCTTTGATGGTGATCTCGTAACAAACCGCCAACAGTTGGTAGAGGCATCAGTGTCATCAGTCTCAGAGCAGGAACGAGCGAGCTCCTCACAACACGCACGAACTCTACCATTTGCTTGTTCAAGTCCTGACTATTGACAACACTATCATACAAGATGTGAGCAACCGCACACAACAGGTCACCGCACATCCAACTGAAACGAATACAAACACATCACGTATCGGCTTAACAGCAAGACCTACAAAACACACCAATGTAGAACTTGAAGTTGTGCCCATCTACTTACACACACTAGAAGTAGAATGACACGAAGATATAAATGATCTACTTTGACTGCAGCACACCAAAGCAGCAAAGTCACCACACCATACACAAAATAAGTTTTCAAAGCGACACACATTTTGCTTTGCAACACGAATTTGCACACACAAAATCCTGTTTCTTCCACACACAAACGAATACACAGTTCACTAACACGAAATTCCATGGAATTGGAAATTCCATGCATTCGCTTGATGCCACATCACACGAGGTACAGTCTCCAGGGCTGTCAGCACACATCACACGAGGCTGACGCTCCGGGCACACAACTGACTGCACCTTACATTAAAATTTTCACTTAACACTAAAATCACACATTTTGGATAAATGTTCAGTTGTCACACTCATATCACACTATTCCTTGCAGGTGAAAGCTTCATGGATTGCACATGGTTCCATCTCGGCCTTCCATTTCTCTTCAGATTTCGTTTCGCACTCATTTTTAGTCATTTCAATCTGAGAAGAGAGGTCGAGAAATGTGGAAACCTGAGGCTCAGGTACCGAATCGGTTTCCACTTTACCTATCACTACCCAGCCGAACACACTGGCCAGGCCGATAGGGCTGTCTTCGGCACCTTCCATCCTACAATCCTGAAGTACTCGAGGATACACATCGGCCCCCAGCAACATTTCAATTGATCCTGGAGTACAGAAGGACGGGTCGGCGAGTTTTAAATAGTCCAGATGCGGCCACGGTTGCTTCTTAATCGGTGCTGACGGGATATTACCACAAATCTCCGGCAGCACCAACGCTTCCACACGCAACTCCGCATCGTCAAGACGCGACTTCAACACGCATGACACCTTGCCTTCCGCTTGACTCACTCTCGAACCACCCAGCCCGCAGATAGGCACGTGCGACTTCGTACGACAAAGTCCTAACTTGCGCGCGCACTCACTGGTGATTAATGTGGAAGTCGACCCGGAATCAATCAACACTCGGATCTGCATCATTTTACCGGATTCACTATTACGGCAGTTCACTACAGCCGTGCACAGTAACACAGATGCATGGGGCACTGAATGTGTGAGTGAGACAACATCATTTTTTCCACCAGTAAAATCATCGCTCACACTCATTTGAGATGACTTACTATCACTTGTATTTTTATCAAAATGCAATAACGTGTGATGACGCCTTTGACACGTTTCACAACGCATTTCACTTTCACACGAATTCATTAAATGGTCACCAAAACAGTTAAAACACAAACCCTTTTGTTTTAATAAATTCATTCTTTTGAACGGACTCAGTTTTAGGAAATCTTTACATTTACCTAAACTGTGTTTGTCACTGCTACAACACACACACTTGCTCACACTACAAGTTTGAGTGACAAACGCTGAATGCCTAGGTGTCACTTTACCTTTTGAACCACCCTTCGAATCACGCCGAGCATCACACACTAAAGTCGACGCTGATTCGAGAGCCTGAAACTCTTTCTCGAGGAACTGCATCAACTCATCAAACATCGGTATCGCATGATTATCTTTCAGCTGCAGTTCGAAATGCCGACGCGTCGTACTATCCAACTTATTTAATACGACATAGGACAACACGAAACTCCAACTGTCGACTTCGAGACCTAACGCCTTGAGCGCACACACATTTTCAGTCAAAATGTTTATCATTTGCTTCATTTGCTCGCAGTTAGGTTCACTCAGTGCTGGAAGAGCGAAAATCGCATCTAAATGCGTTGTGGCCATCCTACGCTTACTAGAATACCTATTCTCTAATGTTCTCCATGCTACTGAATAGTTTTGATCGTTCACGGGTAAACCACGAATCAAACTCAGCGCGTCCGAGTCCACTGACACAAGTAGGTATTGGTACCGCTCAATGTTTGACAAGTTTTCATTATTATGCACTAACGATTTGAATAAGTCTGAGAAATTCGTCCATTTGGCGTAGTCGCCCGAGAAGACCGGTAACTTGATTTTCGGTAAGCTGAGATTACTTCTCCTTTGTCCATTTGAATGGGCGTTCACTACACTGGAGGCACTATTTTCCGAAGTAACCTCATTCTCACGCAAAAACACTTTTATTTTCACCATCAAATTTTCAAACCGAATACGTAAAACTTCCTCATTTTCAAAATTAAATGTTTCATCCTCCACCAATAAAGATTCAATCTCACCCTGAACACGATAGAATTTCTCCTCCAAACTGTCTAGAGAAGCACAATATTCCCTAAATTCATTAATTGGTCTTGTATCAGCACTGTTTAAAATACGATCTAAACGTTTAATTATTTGATCACGCTGAATAATTAAATATTTTAAACTCATTTTGATGAAACGAAAATACAAACAATAGTTAATCTTAACCCTAACTTCAGGTTAACTATAGTTGTACATCCGGCCGCGCGCGACCGTTGTGTACGCGGCAGTAAACAAAAGAATTTTAGTTCACTTTAATTTAAATCTGCAGATTAACTTTAATCGAATTACTGACCGCGGTCGACCACTGTGAACGCGTCAGTAAACAAATTGTATAATTAACTTTGATGTAAACTGCAGTTAAACTTTACTTGTATAACCGACCGCGCTGCGCTAGCCTAGCGCGCGCCGGCTCAGCGCTGCGCTTGCGCCACGGAGGCGGTCCACCGACACCGACCGCCTGCGGGCGCGCGTCCGACCGACCGGACCGGACCGTCCGGCCGGCGTCCTTCCGCGCGGGATTCACACGATACGTCCCGCTCAGAGACCGATCCACTAAGATACCTATTACCGTGCATTCACTAATGAACAACCATTCCTCTCACACAGAGTTCACACTATAACTCCAGAGTAATAATATATTCACTACAATACACGACCACACGAATAGGTATATATATATAGGTATTTATATTGAATGCACGCACAATTCAACATAAATAAATTCTGTTTTATTCACAACACAATGACGTCACAATAGTTATGGAACAAAACACCAACACTACAGCACAGTTCACTACGATACCCGACAAATCTAGACACACACTAGCTAGGTACATTTGTCAGGCTATCATGTGAACCGAACTGTTTGACTCCATTGATGTATATTTAGACATCAATGTTTGACTCGGACATTAGGCACATTCACAAGACGGACTAACACTGGACTGTCACATAGCTCGATCGAAAGTATCACGATTCAACTATTCGGCTCGAGGACCAAATTTTTGTACCCTAGAAATGGACTGTAAGAAATTTCTCGCCGCAGATACTCGAACCTATGGACTTACCTCCGTCCGTGCCCAGCAGGCAGTCACCGCCACACACCCACAACGATCTACCAGCGCAGAGTCCAGTCAGAGTTCTCCTTTCTGCACAGCACTGAGCCACCGATCGCGCGCACCCAACCACCGAGCGTATTAGGCGCAACGCCGCGAGGACTGCCACCACGGCACACACACGACGAGCACAAGGAACCCGTGCCTCGTCCGAAAGAGCGACAGAAAACGACTGTCGCCGCGGCTGTTGGTGCTCGGCTCGCCAAAGTCGCGGGTAGTTTTGGAAAACTAACCCATTGACACACGCACAGCGAGCCACGAGTATCGAGCACTGCGGCGGCAACGCGATAATAGACCTTATGCAGCGGGCATAAGGTCCAACACAAAAGATTCCTGGTACTTCCGAACGGCTACACACAAACACATGCAACTGTACGGAACATAAACGTTTAAATTACAATTATTTAAAAAACCCCGCACCTTAAAAAATCAAAAATAATTTCTCCGTTTACGTACTTAAAGGAGTCGGGGGACCGCTAAGTAAATATAATATAAAAACTCAGAGCTGCGCGGGAATTTACTCAGCGGTCCCTCCTCCGACTCCTTTAAGTAAACGGAAATTATTTTTTACTTTTTAACGGTCGTGGGTTTTTTTTAAGTACCAGCCCCACGCGGGGCTTTTATAAGGCGAACATAGCCCACCCAGCCCGGTTGTAACTACGCCCGGGGCCCTATGGTCGCTTAGTACTATTGTGTGTCTCCAGAGCCCGCTTGGAGTCGGGCCGGCAGCGGAGTCGCTAGGCTGAGCGCTCGCCTGGGGCCACACACACACACACACACTATTGATCCATAAGTACGATATCAAACGCTGTCTAGGGAATTATGAAATGTATTTATTTATTTTTATTTTTTTTGACATTGTACTACAATGTGGTATGAATATTTATAATTGACATGACTTAATACGATAAGTATCAACAATTTCTGACAAAGGCTCTATCACTACAGCTGATTTTATTTATACTTTTACTTTTGATTTTATGTGGCCAGAAGTATCAAGCTTAAGTTATAGTTATTCTAGCTCTCAAACTGTATCTTAACACTGTAGGCGGTGTCTATTGTGTAGCTAGTCACAATGTATTGTAATTGAAGACGTTAAATAAAGAACCCTGCGAAGTTTCATGCCGGCTCTTCTTTGTGGGTGTAATCGAACCGGATTGTAAAAACTAAACAGGACAAATTCAAGCGTAGTGTACTAACATACGAATGATGAATAAAGAATAAAGAATAAAGCGCGGTCTTCCACTGAGTCTCTATTGATTGTTAAACAACGCTGGGCCGGCCAGTATTTGGATGGGTGACCGCTCGACCGTTGGAGGCTGACCGCCGTTCGGATTCCACGTCCGGGTTGCTACCACCGCACTGAATGAAACAGTGTCGGTCGAAACGGCTATGTAAATAGTTTGTGTTTTCCGTCCAGTTCAGTGTGGCCGGCACGACCGAAGGGAAGTACTGACATGACACCTAGTTCACCGCGGTGTTATGGGCTGACATCACGGATGTTGTATTGTAGGTGATGTAGCCAAACGTGTCAGTTTCCATAAAAAAAGTCACGCAGCAGGTGGGTCTTCGTGCTTTTACTTGCTGCTTGATAGGTTATCTTGTGCGAATAATTTACTCTACTTTTTTTGTGTAAACCGACATGGGTGGCTGTGCCGAGGGACTAATGTTGCAGTCGATAGAGCCAAAATCGCCTCTCCTCGCGAAACCACGCTCAGTTAGGTGCCATGTCAGTAGATTTGCGGACGGTTGCTATGCTGTCTAGCCTGTCAATACGACGTTTGAAGAGAAGACACACAGGTTAAAGGATTCGCGAAACACACTCGCCGGAAGACAGTTCGACACTTTAGCGGTACGGTCCTCACTCATACACAAAAGTAATTGTTACATAACTATATACATACATACATACCACACGCTGTATCCCGAAAATAGGGGTGAGCAGAGTAATCATGTTGTGCTGCAAGGATTCTTGTAAATTACAGCACAACACCAACTGCCACGTTTAGCAAAGTATTCGGACAAGATAACTATCAAGCTGACATTAAGGCACGAACGAAGAGCCACCTGCTGCATTACTCGGTGGAAGGACCGTGCCAAGGTGAGAGGTGGCTAATCTGTCGCTCTTTAGCACGGCGTCTTGTCCTTATCACTTAGTCGCCTTTTACGACATGAACGGGCAGAGATGCGCTATTTTTGGGGAGAGTGGGGCTATTTTTTTTTTAAAGTACCGATCCCACAGATTACAAAAGTAAATTGTTCTATCCTACATCGTGGTTCCTTCTAACCAACATTTCTAACCAAACTTTTTGCACTACCGTACGCACCCATTATAATATGCCCTTACGGCTCGTCATGGTTCCCGCGCTTTTACGCGTCAAACTGAAGACCGACGACGCATCGTTTGTCTGTGTCACGCTGGAGGAGCATGCGAGAACGTTAGAGGGAGCATTTTAAAGATTTCAGTGTTATATAAATGAAGTGTTTATTTTTTATGGAAACTGACACGGTTGACCCATAACACCGGCTGAACTAGGTGCCATGCCAGTGCTTCCCTTAATTTCATGTCGGCTACACTGAATTGGCCGGAAAATACGAACTATTTAAGTGGCCGTTTCGACCGACGTTTCATTCAGTGCGGTGGTACCAAGCCGGGCGGGTTAAACCCTACCACCAAGTAAGATTAGGAGGGAGGGGACCTACAGTTTTGCGAGAAATCCGAACCTCGGTCAGCCTCCAACGGTCAGCGGTGACCCATCCAAGTACTGACCGCACCCAACGTTGCTTAACATTCAATAGCGACAGTTGACTGTCAGCACCACTGAGCTATCGAGGCTGATAAATTCTATGAAAATTTCAACTGACTACCTATTACGGTTCAAAAGATACAGTCCTCGGACCGACAGACAGACAGACGGACAGACAGACAGACGGCGTAAGCTTAGTACCGTACCGGATACGGAACCCTAAAAAGTGGACTTCCCGGTTCTCTTAAGCTTAGCTTCCTCTATGGAAGTATTTGACTATAGGGCTTCGCAGGGCGGCTTGTGTGCGTACCGCGTGTGGCTTCAACTTTTGTTTTCGCGTTGTTGGCCGCGCGGAGGCTCAATGGAGGCCGCCAGGATGACGGAGTGACGTTCAGTTTTCTGACATATTCTGCCGCCATTGTTGCTTTAATTAATGTTACGGTTTCTGTGTTAGAGAAAACAGTTTTGGATATTTTATGTTTTGTAGCTCGTTTAACAAATGATGCTCATTAGGGCGGAAATCTTCACCGGCCTGCTTTTCTAGGGTTCCGTATCCGTCGTACGGGACCCTATTACTAAGCCTACACCGTCTGTCTGTCTGTCTGTTCGTCTGTCCGAGGGCTGTATCTCTTGAACCGTAATAGGTAGCCCGTTGAAATTTTCACAGAATATGTGTTATTATGACCGATATAACAACAAATAAGAAAATTAAAAAAAAACACGGGGGTCCCTCGTTTCATTCAGTGCGGTGGTACCGATCCGGGCGGGATAAGCCCTACCACCTACTAAGACATCAATTAATATCAATTTAAATATTCTATATAAGGTGTTTCGTTAGTCATGTCATTAACTTCGGGAGGGTTACATACGCACACAAACAAACACTTTACGATAAAAAAAAAAAATTTTGTAGGATAATTTTTTCTCCTAACAAAAAAATTAAATCAAATAAGTAGCTGTAAAAACCAATCATAGTGACCTTGTGACTCACTTACAACAAACAGCTGGTCTGCGTTTGAACATATACGGTCATTGACCCCGTACAATGTGAGGTACCTACCGTTACACACAGGTTAATGTTTAGGTAGCAAACATGTTTTGTTAAATTTCTCGAAAAGTAATGCTAAAACATTTTATTTTTGCGTAACGTGTTTATTTGAGTCTGTATGTAACCCTCCCGAAATTTTTGACATGACTAATGAAATGAAACATCTTGTATAGGTACTATTCTACTCCGAAATCTCTCGCCCGCCAGCCAGCTAGGGTTCTTCTCCAATTTGTAAAGTTAAGGCTGTTATGGGAGGGAGGTTTGAAGGGGTATCGCGCTAGGGGAGGGAGGTAGGGGGACAATTTACTGAGCGACCCCGCGCTGTAAATGGATTAAATGCGTAGCCAAATTATATTTCTAGGCGCACACATGTAAACCTACACCGACATTATAATTTGGCGAACAAAGGGCCTTGCTAGGCGTACACGTCATTATTACTAGGTAGGCGGGGCGGCGCGGCGGCGGCGCCCAACTAACATTATGGTGTTAAGAAAGGCGTTATACACGGTGTTTCAACCCCAACCGTAAAACCCGAAAGAGGGGGGGGGGGGGGGGGGAGGGGGGGGGGGGGGCTGTATGTGAAATAGAACAACTTTTGTTCTACGACTTTTTAATTTGAAGAAAAAAAAATTTTTTTTCTCCATACATTTTGAGAATAGGTAATTAAAATTTGTATGGAAAAAAATTTTTTTTTTGTTTCGAAATTTTTTTTTTCGCCACAGTATTTGTTTAGTTTCACATATAGAATAACCCCCTTATGTCAGTTAAAAATATTACGGGGGCTGAGATGAGCTGTTTAATAGAGGCCCATTCTTATACAGGTAAGGTTTTTGAAGGTAAGTGCTATAAGGGTGGGACAAGAGCTCTACAGTAGTGACGCGTTATAAAGTCAAAGTCAATTCATTTATTTCCAATGGAGTAGTTTCGTACAATTTTACAATTTCTTATAAAGTTATTCTACTATAGAAAAAGTCAAAAATAATAAAATTATTATTAATACAAATAAAATTAATACAACAAATAAATTATCATAATACAAATTTTTCAAATAAAATTTAACCTAACCTAACCTATTATAAATTCCAAGTAATATAATAAAAAAACAAAATCCGATTAATTACAAAAGTACAGTCAAAATATACATAATACATATTCCAAATTAAATTTATTTCAACACGCTAAATTATAATAATGTAATTGTGCTAAGCCGAAGTTAGCCGAAGAGACGACGACCGTCGGAGTAACCGTGTCCTATCCTTGCGGCCGTGGACAGGAAAACGGAGTGTGGGAAGACCACCCGCCAGGTGGGACGACGACATCAAGTGCGTTGTCGGCGGAAAGCAGCAGTGTTTCCGTATCGCTGAAGGTCGGGAGGAAATTTGTAGAGGCATATGTTCAGCAGTGGACGCTGACTGACTGACTGACTGACTCACCTCGAAGTTGACTCTCCCGCTCTGCTTGTGTTTGATCGTGTTGAACACATAGTGGGCGTACTGCGTTGCATCTGAAAAAGAGAAAATGTTTGTAAATGTCAAAGAGTTTGTATTACGTCGCTGCGCTCCTTTATGGTACGTTGACACGATGCGAGGTTTCACGCACGAGAAGCATGCCGCCTTCTCGAACGAGAAAACTCGCATTCGTGAAGCGTTCGTGGAACTGTTTACACTATTCCACATCTCGTTCGAGCTCGTCTGTGATGGAGTCTGTAGACGAATTTTAGCATTTATAGCACGACGTTTGATAAGAAACAAAATAAAGAAGAAAAAACAGAAAAGATCTTTTTTTTTATAGAAACTGACACGGTTGGCTACATCACCTACAACATCCGTGATGTCAGCCCATAACACATTGGTGAACTAGGTGCCATGTCAGTGCTTCCCTTAGGTCGTGTCGGCTACACTGAACTGGACGGAAAATACAAACTATTTACATAGGTAGCCGTTTCGACGGACCTTTCATTCAGTGCGGTGGTACCAACCCGGGCGGGTTAAACCCTACCACCTAGTAATATAAGAAGGGAGTCATCTGAGATCTATGTGGATAAGGAAATGGATAAGTATATAAAGATAACTTAATCATTTGCACATCAGTTCACTTTGTCATGATGCCGTAAACAACCAAAAACCACTAAGAAATCTTTTTTGCACCAACAAACTTCGTTCGAGACGCTCCTCTCGAACGCCAACTAATAAGCATGCCATGCATGAACTCGTTCGCGCGCGAACGACGCTGCGTTCGTGCACGCATGCGAGCTTACGAGAACTGTCTACACGGTGCGTGAATGCGTTCGAGAAACATTTCTCGTGCGTGAACTCGCATCGTGTCAACCAGGCATTAAGGAGCGCAGCGACGTAATACAAACTCTTTGGTAAATGTTTTTAAATCTATTGTTTATTTTCTTTATTTTATTATGATTCCGCACCTTAAAAGGTTTTTTTTTTATTGAAACTGACACTATTTACATAGCCGTTTTGACCGACCTTTCATTCAGTGCGGTGGTACCAACCCGGGCGGGTTGAACCCTGCCACCTAGTAATATAAGAAGGGAGTCATATCCCTTAGTCGCCTTTTACGAGATGCACGGGGAGAGATGCAGTGGGGCTATTCTTTTAAAGTACCGGCCCCACACGGTACAAGGTGAAAACAAAACCAAAATATTTGAGTAAAAATGTTCATCGATCATATTATTATACTAAAAACCAAACCGGCCAAGTGCGAGTCGAACTTGCGCACCGAGGTTTCCCTATCGCCATGTCATGATCGTTAGCGCCACTCACGCCATCTATGCCGTGTTATGAAATGCTTCATATTTAGTTAAAAATCATGATTAGTTATAGGCCGGTACTTAAAAAGAATAGCCCCACTGCATCTCTCCCCGTGCATGTCGTAAGAGGCGACTAAGGGATAAGGACAAGATACTGCGCTAAAGGGCGACAGGCTAGCCACTTCTCACCTTGGCTCAGTCCTTCCACCTAGTCATGCAGCAGGTGGGTTCTTCGTGTCTTACTTGCTGCTTGATAGTTGTCTTGTCCGTATACTGTGCTAAACGTGGTGGTCGGTGTTGTGCTGTAATTTACCAGAGTCCTTATAGCACAACACCGATTACTCTGCTTACCCTGATTGTCGGGATACAGCGTGTGTTATGTATGTATGTATGTATGTATGAAGCATTTTAACTAATTCGGTAGATGGCGCGCGCGCATACACTTTTCGGTTTCTTCTATGGGAACCCCCATGATTTTTTTACTTTTCCTTATTTTTATTATTTGTTGTTATATCGGCCATAATAAATAACACATATTCTGTGAACATTTCAACGGGCTACCTATTACGGTTCAAGAGACAGTATGCCCTCGGACAGACAGACGACGGACGGACGGACGGACAGACAGACAGACAGACGGCGTAGGCTTAGTAATAGGGTCCCGTACCGGATACGGAACCCTAAAAACGGAACTCCTATAAGATCACACCCATGTCCGTCCGTCCGCCTGTCGCAGAGGCTTTTCTCGAAAATTAAATTTGGTATTATACCTAACGATAGATCTTGATGACCCGCGCATTATATCGCCCGACAATACGTAGATAAAAATGTATTGTACATTAATATGGGGGGTCAGTCAGTGGTCTCTGCTTACCACACCGAGAAACAGACGTGATGCTATGTATGTATGTACCTATATGGGTTTTAAATTACCGTGGTTGTTAAACATTATTTTTAAAACAAAACAGCTTTACTAACGGTTCTTCACGAGCTATGTGGCTCGACGTTTCGGGCCAAGCGTATGGCCCATCCTCATGAGAACTCTCATGAGTGCTCATGAGGATGGGCCACACGCTTGGCCCGAAACGTCGAGCCACATAGCTCGTGAACACAGAGCATGAAATGCGCGCGCCCGCCCCTACTAGAGGCGCCGTGAGCGCGATTTCTCTACAACGCCGTAGAAGCCTGTGGGCGTGGCCTATGACTTACATATGTGTGTTGTGCGTGTGCATTTGTTTTGTGTGTGTGCCTAACTTGCTCCTCTTTGTGTGTAGTGTCGATACTAGCACACACACACACACATACGAAGCGCTAGCAGCTCAGCGTACGGTTATTGGGTTTCAAATATCATCGCTTAGGGCGCCTCTAGTAGGGGGCGCGGGCGGTATGTATTTGATGCTCTGTGCTCGTGAAGAACCGTTAGTAAAGCTGTTTTGTTTTTAAAATAATATGTATGCGTATGTATGTATCTGGAATAAGTAGATGTATGGAACGTGCGTAAAATACGACAGCACTAAGAGAACTTTATGTACCTACTGACTACATTTCTGCAAATATGTAACGGTACGAACTCACCTCCTTGAGGGAAGAATTGCCCGAAGATATGCTTGAAGGCGTCCTCGTCCACCATGCCCGTGGGACACTCCTGTTGGGAAAGTACAGATCTGTATTATATTACAACAACAAAAAATTGTTACAAACAAGCTTTTACTTAAGTCTATACATATTATATATTTGTATTTGTATATTTGTACCGTGTGGGGTCGGTACTTAAAAAGAATAGCCCCACTGCATCTCTCCCCGTCGCGTGTCGTAAAAGTCGACTAAGGGATCGTCAGCCTCAGCAGCTCAGTGGTGCGGTCAGTTATTGGATGGGTGACCGCCCGACCGTTGGAGGCTGACCGTGGTTCGGATTCCACGTTAAACTGTAGGTCCCTTCCCTTCTTACCTTACTAAGTGGTAGGGTTTATCCCGGCCGGGTTGGTACCACCGCACTGAGCGAAACGTCGGTCGAAACGGCTATGTAAATAGTTCGTGTTTTCCGTCCAGTTCAGTGTAGCCGACATGAAATGAAGGGAAGCACTGACATGGCACCTAGTTCACCCGGTGTTATGGGCTGACATCACGGATGTTGTAGGTGATGTAGCCAACCGTGTCAGTTTCCATAAAAAAAAAAAAAAAACAACGTGTCCCAAAACTCAACTTCAATCGGGAACCAGGGAGTAGGCCAGTTTATGACTACCCAGGGAAAAATAGGAAAAAAAAAAATCGGAGACATTTGTTTTTAGGGTTCCGTATCACGTACGGGACCCTATTACTAAGCCTACGCCGTCTATCTGTCTGTCTGTCTGTCTGTCCGTCCGTCCGTCAGTCCGAGGGCTGTATCTCTTGAACCGTAATAGGTAGCCCGTTGAAATTTTCACAAAAAATGTGTTATTATGGCCGATATAACAACAAATAATAAAAATAAGAAAAAGTAAAAAATTCACGGGGGTCCCCATAGAAGAAACCAAAAAGTGTATGCGCGCGCGCCATCTACCGAATAGATTATGAAGCATGACATTAACTAAATATGAAGCATTTCATAACACGCCATCTAGATGGCGTGAGTAGCGTTAGCCGTGACATGGCGATACTGGACCCTCGGTGCGCGAGTTCGACTCGAAATTGACCGGTTTTTTATGATATGAACTGAACGGGAACGTATGAGCGAGCTGAATGTCTGAATGATCTGAGAGAATGGAAGTGGCAAGTGGCAAGTGGCAGCGTTTCAGGTGCACTTAGAATACTTTATTCACGCCATGGGCATTCATTAGCCTCTTCAATCGTTATGATAGTACACAAGATGTCCAAACCCATTGAAGCAATAGTGTATAAAATAAATAAATCCGTACCGTGTGGGGCCGGTACTTTAAAAGAATAGCCCCACTGCACCTCTCCCCGTGCATGTCGTAAAAGGCGACTAAGGGATATGACTCCCTTCTTATATTACTAGGTGGTAGGGTTTAACCCACCCGGGTTGGTACCACCACCGCACTGAATGAAACGTCGGTCGAAACGGCTATGTAAATAGTTTGTGTTTTCCGTCCAGTTCAGTGTAGCCGGCACGACCGAAGGGAAGCACTGACGTGGCGCCAAGTTCACCCGGTGTTATGGGCTGACATCACGGATGTTGTAGGTGATGTAGCCAACCGTGTAAGTTTCAATAAAAACAAAAAACAAAAAAAAAATCATAAAAAAAATTACAAATAAATAAAAGACGACGTGAGATTTGGTGTGATTTTGCCAGACCCCTCCCCCACTTTTTTTGCTCACGTGATTAATGGATGTCCCCTTTATTTTTTATTTTTGACAATAAAATTATACCACAGGCGGTGACAAACGCCAAATACGCAAAACATGCAAAAAGTGCGACAAAGAAGGTCCAAAACTGACCAATTGACACACATTCAGAAAATTAAAAAAATACCAACCTATATTTTGGTTCCTTACCAACAAAGTGCATTGCTGGTTTTTTTAATAATGAGTAAAAGTAAGTAATAAACATAAAATTAAAAATATATAAAAAAAGCATGAATTTTTGAAAATCTGAGTATGTGTGTATTATTACAATTTTACAATACCACCGATTCAAAGGTCACAAAGCTCTGAGAAAACTCTATTCAATTTGTTTTATTATTTTATCCACGAAAGGAGATAAAAATAAAAAACAAAAAACGCCTACATGAAATTATTGACGTAATTCTTCAGTCGGAAGGGTAAAATTTTTGCCTTCGTCAATTTAGCAGGCACTTCAATACTAGATACAATTTTAGTTCCGGGCTCGCTTGCTCGCTCCTGCCCTGCTGCGCCCGCGTGTCGGTCGTCATTTCTGTCTTCTGTGTTTGGATCGAATGGAAAAAAGATAGGTAGGTTAGGTATATTTGTACCGTGTGGGATGGTAATTTAAAATAATAGCCCCACTGCATCTCTCCCCGTGCATGTCGTAAAGGGCGACTGAGGGATTTTTTTATGTAAACTGACACAGTTTGCTATATCACCTATAACATCCGTGATGTCAGCCCATAACACCGGGTGAACTTAGGTGCCATGTCAGTGCTTCCCTTTGGTCGTGCCGGCTACACTAAACTGGACGGAAAATACAAACTATTTCGGGATATGACTCCCTTCTTTTTTTCCGTCCAGGGGCCCTACCGGCATTTCTCGCTTGAAATATGCGAGGGAGTTTACTCGTACTCCTTCTCACTTTTAGCGTCATTCGTATCGGTACCGGCGTTCAAGTGAGTGTCGACCTACCATAGATAAGACGGTCTAGATTACTTGCGATTACTTATTATTATCTTATGTTATCTAATTATTTATATGTTGTATTTATAATTTATGGAAATTCGTGAACATTTACGCCAAAAAAATTATCAATTATTACCTTTTAACCATTTTTACTGATACAAATGAGTGCTTAGCATAGACTATGTCGACCTAGACCATGTGCCAGTGTCAGTCAATCAACTGTCATGTTTATTAAAAAAAAAAGGAGAAGAATTTACCATTTTTTCTTCAATAAATATATTTATGTAATGTACCGTACTTGAGTGTAAGTAACGCAACATGAGCCAAGTGCAGGCACCTCATCCACACTTCGCTCCCGGCCAACTGCGGTGCAAAGAGATATGATGTGATGGCGGAGTTCATGGAACAAAATCCGCAGTTGGCGCGGGGCCGGCTGTCGGGAGAGAATGCGATGCTCGCGCCTCTGGATGGGCCTAACGGAGCGCCTCAAAGCATCGGGGGGCTGCGCCATAACATGGCAACAGTAGCACAAGGTGTGTTATATTTATGTATTCACAAATTCCTTTCAAACATCAAACTTAATAAGTCGTATTACAATGGTCGTACTAATATAATATTTTACAAATATGTTCATCTGTTTTTTCAGTATTGGACGGACAATAAAGTTCACTTAAAAAACTTGGCCGGTAGAGCCAGGCGGCAGGCCCACGGAACGGGTGTGGGCCGGCGGCACCGGTAGCTCTGCTGGAGCAATAGGACGAGCGGATGCTGGCGGTGTTGGGACAGGGCTTCGGACTCGGGGACTCCGAGGTCATAGTGAACACTCTACCGGTAAGCATATTTTAAATCACATTGGTATTTATTTACTGTAGTATTGTTTACATACTTCATTGTATGTATGTAACCAACGACTGTTTATGCACTATCTAGACGGTGACGTCACGGCAGCAGGGCAGGAAAAATGTACGCAATACCGTGACGGTATGCTCGAAACCTGCTGCCGCGTCGCGGTCATATCACCGCTGCCGCGACGCTATCGTCTAGTATGCAAGCAGCCAATGTGTTTTAGGGAAGAAAACAAGGAAAACATTTCTTTTTAATCAATTTTATTTTCAACAACACTACTCTCTCTTGAATAAAAGTAAAGTAGGTAACATAGAAGCAAAATTTTTCACAATAAAGTACCGAGCTATAATTGCGACTGGCCAACGCACGTCTATATAATATATGTACCGTGTGGGGTCGGTACTTAAAAAGAATAGCCCCACTGCATCTCTCCCCGTCGCATGTCGTAAAAGTCGACTAAGGGATAAGAAAATTCGTCAGCCTCGGTAGCTCAGTGGCGCGGTTGGTTAGTCAACTGTTATTAAGCAACGTTGAGCGCGGTCAGTGTTTGGATGGGTGACCGCTCGACCGTTGGAGGCTGACCGTGGTTCGGATTCCACATTAAACTGTAGGTCCCTTCCCTTCTTACCTTACTAGGTGGTAGGGTTTATCCCGGCCGGGTTGGTACCACCGCACTGAACGAAACGTCGGTCGAAACGGCTATGTAAATAGTTCGTGTTTTCCGTCCAGTTTAGTGTGGCCGACATGAAATGAAGGGAAGCACTGACATGGCACCTAGTTCACCCTCTGTTATGGGCTGACATCACGGATGTTGTAGGTGATGTAGCCAACCGTGACAGGAACCATAAAAAAAAAAATATGAATATCCTTATAACTCGAGAACCACTTTATTAATTTACATACTGTTTTCACTGTTACAATCTGTCATTTCTTAAGATGGTTTTACGTTAAATCATAAATATAAACCATAAAGATCTGCCTGATACTTTATCATCCAAAATTATGTCTTAAAGTTAAAAAAGATAGATGCCTAATTAAATTATTTTTTTCCATTAAGGTACGCCTGCTGGCCGCCCCCCTCGTGAGCTTCGTGCAAATCAACCCGCCTATGCGCGAGGTTATTGAGGAGTACGAGCGGGTACACGCTGAAGACAGGCGGCAGGACATGGCCCTCAGAGAGTGGTGCCTGGTGTCACAGGAGGAGTTTCGGCGGCAACAGTTGGAGCTTCTGCGGCAGTTTCTGCAGGTAAAAAAAAATGTTTTAATGTAAGTATTGCTATATAATATATACAGGCTGTTGCAGCAGTCACTACATTAAGTCCGGGAGCAGATTCATGGGATTAACAGAAATAATAAAGGTGTACGATGAATTCAGACTGAATAAAAACATTCAGTAACCATATAAACTAATTCCCATTTCAATACTAAACAAAAGGTTTTTGGAGGAAAAATCGGAACCCTTATAGGACATATCACCACAATTATTTTGGTAAATATACACGGTGTTAACTTAAATAGGCAACATTCCCGAAAGGGGGTTGTTTTGGGTCACATACTGATGCCGAAGAAGGGGGTAATTTTTTTTTAGCTTTGGTTTTAAAATTTTCAATTTCTATATTTGGTATAAAAACATGGTATTTCATAATAGGAATCACACTGCATTACCAAAAAAATCGAAAGCCGAGTAATTTTTCAAATAAATAAAAAAAATCACATTCATATCGACACGATACAACAGCTAGCGCGCGACACGTGGTCAGTCAGCTGGGTACGCACGGTCGCAGGCGCACGGCGCGCGGCGGCGCTCGCTACACCATTCCAAAGAGAAATTGTCGCTGAGGTAAAATTTTGAAGAAAATATGCAAATTTTTTTAAACTATTTTAGATTTTATTTTTTAGTACCACAAAATAATCAGTATACGAAATGGTTTAATATTCGGTATTAAAATTGAAATGTCGCGAAAAAAGTTAACACCGTGTATAACAAAATATATCTTGTGTGGTAGTACGGAACCCTCAGTGCGCGAGTTAAACTCGCACTTGGCTCCTGTTTTTAAATGTCCAAGCAATGTAATGGTCTAATGTGATCCAAATACATCTAAGTACCTACGCTAATCAAAACAATATAATTTAAAGATATTTTTTGTTTTAACTTGCAGGAAAACGGAGGGCGTTTTCAACAAACCCCAGCAGTGGCTCACTTGGGACAATGAACACCCTCCCTACATAAACGGAGCACATCCTCGGGTTTGGTGCAGCACACTACCATCTGCTGGTTGCAAGCACCAAGTCCTTCCACAACATCAATGCCAGCATGTGCTCAGCGTTTATTATTAAGATGCTCAATTAGTTCTTTAGTTTACCTAAATAGGTTTTTGTGTAAATTGTATGTGTAAATAAAAATATTTTATTCTTATTATTGTTTTGTTTACTTTTTTTACCAGAGATAAGAATACTTCATTTTGAGAGAAGCGTTTGTGGGAAGCGTATATATGACCCTCCGTGCGTTGGTAAGTATCACTTGCATAAAATGGAAGGGCAGTCATTATCTAGCAAATACAATTTAAAATAATGCGCAATGTTCTTTGGCGATAAACTAGATAGTGCGGTTGTAGAGTGTCGTCTCTGTCGCACTGCAAGTATCTGTATGACCGAGACAACCAGAAAGTCATCAAAGCATGATGCACATTATTTACCGCCGCGTACTGTACACTAGAATTGGTTTTAATAATTAAGAGCAACATTTGATTCAGCATAGAAAGTAGAGGTTCATGCAAAGCTATTGTAGTTTTTCAACCTTCTGTCGCACAGATGACAAAGTACATACCTTGGAAGTGGGTGATATAGCGTCGGCTTTCTTTTGTGGGTGTCGGCCGGTTCGTAAAGTGGCGAAGCGCAGCTCCCTTGAGTGGATTCTTGTTCGCGCCGATGTTCTTGCTGTAAGCTCATCGACGCATGTCGGCCGGATTCCAGCAAAAGAGTCCAAGCCAAGACCGCGCCAACCGCCCGCCGCTTACGTAAATGTTTCGTATAAAGAAAGAAACCACAAAATAAACATCGCGAAGCGAATGTCGTGTTTGCTTGTTTGTTTACGAACCGCTGTAATTTTTTTTTTTTAATAATTATTGGCTTGGATGCCGGGTCCTTCTGCCATTTCTTTAATTTTATTTCCTATAATTTCTATATTTTCTACAGTATTTATTATGTATTTGTAAAGACTTTTATAATATTTTTGTTCAGTTAATAAATTTATTTCGATGTTTTCGTCAGTTTTCTCATGAAGTGAACGCCAAAAAGTTGATCCTTAGCTAGCGAGTTTAGCGGCAAATATCGGGGAGTTTATCTGTCAAAGAAACGTCAAAAACCCCGGTGCCAATTGTTTGATAGATCGACTCCGTGTCGACTCATAGCCTTCTGTATTCCGTCCTTGTCGTCTTGAAAGGACATATAGAGAAGGCTATAATCGACTAGATCGACAGCTCTAGCGAGTAAAATGTGGGAGTGCGAGAATGACGTCACTCGCCTGTTTCACCGGTGCCAATAAAGCGTTCTCGCCACATTTCTCGCACTCACACGGGCGAGTGAGTGAACGCCGGTAGACCTACAGTTCAGTGAAGCCGGTACGACCGAAGAAAAGCACTGACATAGCACCTACTTCACCAGTTGTTACGAGCTGACATCTCGGATGTTGTATTGTAGGTGATGTTGCCACCGTGTCATTTTCCGTACCAGTATACAGTACGACCGTATCAGTAACAGTGTTGCCAACTCAAAATTTGAAATTCTCCTAGATTGACTTCGAAAATCTCCTAAAAATCTCCTAGAAAATTTTCGTCCTCCTAAAAAATTCTCCTGTTATTCAAATTATAAAAATTTCACCACATTTTTAGTGTTCCTTATACGTACGGGACCATATTACTAAGCCTAGGCCGTCTGTCCGTCCGTCTGTTTGTCTTACCTGTAAAGATCTGTATCTTTTGCACCCTGAAAACCGGTCAAGTGCGAGTCGAACTCGCGCACCGAGGGTTCTCTGTCAGTCAGTCAAGTAAGTCAGCTTGTAAGCTTCTACTGCTGGACATACGCCTTCAATTTTCCTCCAGTCTCTCGGCCTTCAGCGGTACGGACCACTGCTTTCCACCGACATACTTCATGTCGGCGTCCCACCTGACGGGTGGTCTTCCACACTCCGTTTTCCTGTCCACGGCCGCCAATGTAGTACATGGTTACTCCAACGGTCGTCGTCCGTTCGGCTAACGTGCCCAGCCCACTGCCATTTTAGCTTATCCACCTGGTTTCCAATATCGATGACTTTGGTGCGTCGGCGGATTGCCTCATTCATTAGTCATTACGCGCCATTTCGCTTAGCTATACTCCCAGGCCAGCCCAGCATGGCTAGTTCCAACGCTCGCTGGGCAACTTTGGTAAACTCCCATAGTCAGAGCTCACGTTTCACACCCGTACGTCATAAACGGTAGGACGCACTGGTCATAATATATACAGGTTAGACCTCGGGGCGAATTTTAAATTTCCGAGGCAGCCCTACTCTGTTGAATTCCTCCCTCGACCTTAAATACCTCGAACTTAAGGAGACCATAGAGACTACCAAGCAGTATTTAACCGAAATATACGTACATACTATTCCTTCAATCTGTTCCATCACTTCTCCGCTCCAATAATGATTTGTCATACCGTCATAACCACGATTGCCATTCTAACCACCACGTAATTCGTCTGTTTTAATTTGTTTTTTTTTTTTTTAGTTTTTAACCACACCAAGTTTGACACTTGTACGTATTACCGTTTTTACGTTAAAGCAAAACCATACATACCATTTGTTTTTTTAAACGTTTCTTGTATGGGGAAGCCCTTAATTTGTATTTTTTTTTCTTATTATTTGACAGGATGTCCGCCAATAATAAATAACACATGATCTGTGAAAATCACAACCAGCTACCTTTTACGGTACAAAAGATACAGCCGTAGGCTTAGTAATACTACTGATTATTACAAAGAATACATGTAAATAACATTGATTGATAACAAAATGTTCGTTCGGCTAGGCCCGCCCAGTAGTCGGCTGTTCGGTCGATCAATGCACGCACACACTCACAGAGTGTCACATTTTCCTATATGAAGAGCAGGAAGGGGAACCTTGCTCTTATCAAAAGACAAATCCTATCGTATATTGTGTGACTTGAGAAGATGGTTGGTCGATTCACATACCGTTTGTCACCGTACATATCGACATATTTGTTTGTTACCTTTGAGGAAATATTATATAGAGCCAGCGCTCCGAAGAAATATAGCTGCTAAATATGTTCGAGCGGCTGAGGTATGGGGTAAGGTAGCGGGGAGGCGGAGCGCAGAGCCGAGCGGAAGAGGGGAGCGCGCACGGGGCGGGAAGCGTGTGGGAGACGGGCTGGCGGCCGGTATTGTGGGCTCGCGCGGGGCGGGAAGCTTGCGGGAGAGAGGCAAGGGGTAGGGAGAACGATTGCACTCCTGCGTCGTCGGTGTGCGTGTGCATATTGTCTTTTCATTCTAACAATTCATCTCCAGATTCGCCATCGCACCTTCGCATCAATGCAGATGTGTAAATGTATTAGTTTAAAGTAGGCGAGGCGCGATCGCAGCAGGCAGGCGACGACTGCGCGCTACGGCCTCTCGCGCTCGACTAAGAGACTTGATGATCGTGAACCGCAACTAGGTGGAACATGTGAGCTAGCCGAGTGATTGATCTAGTACGTAATATATCTTTGTTTGTTACTAGTAAATATATGTTTCTCACTCCTAAATCTTCTCCTGTAATGATTTTCTTTCTCCTAGATTTTCTCCTACTCTCCTGACAGGCAAAAACTTCTCCTAACACCGCTGAAATTCTCCTGAATCTAGGAGAAAATCTCCTAAGATGGCAACACTGATCAGTAATATCTCTCTTCTGTGGTATCTATCAGTATACGCTCCGGTACGTAACTTGACGGGGCGTTATACGCATGGCTTTCGTTGGTATAACCACAGAATAACTAATAGGTACTGTGGTATAACGCTGTCTGCGCCTCCCGCGCCTCCACCGCGCCGCCGCCGCCGCCGCCTCCGCCGCCGCCGCCGCCGTGCCGCCTCGCACCGCACGCTGCTACTGAGTTACCGCACCGCACCGCACCCCACCGCACCGTGCCATGCTGCCGCCGCGCGCGCCGCGCGCGCCGGCCGGTACCTATGTTGCTATGATATTTGCCATACATACCTAAATGCCTATCTACCTATTACCTACCTACCTATTTTTATTTTAGTTTTCATCGATAGTCTATTTAGAGGTTTATAAAAAGTGGTAAGTACATGAACTAAAATAATTTGGAAGAAATTACAATAAAATGTTATTTAGGTAAAATAATAAAAAATAAAAAATTAGAATCACGCATCAGTTACATAAGCCACAATCATTTTAATAATTAAAATAATAAAAAAGCAAAAAAAAAAAAACATACGAAAGTGGGATTCGAACCCCGAACCATCAACTCTTTAGGCTGATAGCGACAAACTACGCTAAATGTGACTTGAACGTGCGAAGCGAAATTAGCAGTCGCATGGTACTTTATGTAGAATTCCCGAATGCTCAAGGTCGTTGGCGTTTGTCACGGCCTTATACTTACTAACATATTTATGTTGATACAAATTACGTATCAAAGTTTGAAAAAGGCTATTTACACCTGATTCACTTAATTAATAAGTCTTATTGTAGTCAGAACTCTCAGCAAAATTGTTAATCTTGCTCTCAAGCTGTGTTTTCGATAGACTATGGGCGGTGTTATTATGCGGCTAGGCTAGTCACTAAATACTTGTAAAAAAATACCCTGCAAACTTTCTTCCCGGTTCTTCTTCGTGGGTGCAATCGAACCGGATAGAACAAATTGTGACAAGTTCGAGCGCAGTCTAACTGCCATATGAATGATCAATAAACAATGCAATACAATATCTGTTCAACATATACAATTTCTTTCCAGACGAAATAGTTTCAAACCGAAAATGTTAATTGGTGGCCCTTCGTGAATTACGCAAGAAGTTCAGAAGCTAGTTTCGCCCGGAAGTTACCGAGGTGGCATCCTCCAGACACAGGAAGCGGGGCACCGCCTTTGTCGTGTAGCCGACGGCGAAGTGGCGGGCTGGAATTTCTCAGCTCGAGGGACACGATTCACTTATGTGTGTAACATCTAAGCGGCGCGCGCTTGGCGTCTGAAGTCTGAACCCAAGATGCGAGGTTTGAATACGGCCGAATGTGCACCATTGAGTTGTCAGAAAAATCTGTCAAGTTCGAGTTTTACTCGCGCGCGGGGGTTTCCGTATCTATCCGCTATTATCCGCCTATCTTTTCTGTTTCAACAATGTAATGTATAAAAGCCTGTGGCGCCATCTATTATTCAGTAGCGTGACTAATCGATTTTTCGCAAGTTTGTCGTATGGGAGCCCCCCTTAATTTTTAACATTTTCTTCTTTTATTATTTGTTATATCCGCCATAGTAACACGTATTCTGTGAAAATTTCAACGGGCTACCTATTACGGTTCAATAGATACAGCCCTCGGACAGACGGACGGACGGACGGACGGCGGAGGCTTATAGTAATAGGCTTCCGTACGGGATACGGAAACCTAAAAATGTACGTATATTTTTGTTTATGGAAACTGACACAGTTGGCTACATCGCCTACAACATCCGTGATGTCAGCCCATAACACCGGGTGAACTAGGTGCCGCGTCAGTACTTCCCTTCATTTCATGTCGGCTACACTGAACTGGACGGAAAACACGAACTACTTACATAGCCGTGTCGAGGAAATATATGGACATCTATTATATACAGGGTGTCCCCGGACAGGTGTAGTTCCTTTAAGGAGGCTATTCTACGCCTTGTAACAAAAGCACTGCTGAAAGAATTGTTTAAATATGTGCTTTCATTAAAATTTTAGGATTTCCTAACAAATTAAATGCATACTACAATGTGTGGGCGCCTTTAGACCGCGCGAATGTGAAACAAGGCGGAATTGCGCGAGCGGTACGCGGGTGGGGCGGGCTATCTGTTTGCGTTCACTCGCGTCGCGTCCCGTCCATATTCCCGCTGCCCGCTGCCCCGCGCCCCGCGCGCGCTCGATTAGAGCATTAGAACATTACACTACATTAATAACTTCAACAATTTATATCTCCGCAACAGGCGTACCTAGAACCCTACTTCTAATACCAATTATGTTTGTTACAAAGCGTAGAATAACCTCCTTAAAGGAACTACACCTGTCCGGGTACACCTGTATATCTATACCTATTTCCCCCCCGTGCGTTCCACATTTTCCCGGTTCTGTGAATAAAAGACCTAGAGATCCGGTCGGTGCGCATCCTCGGTAGGTCGATTGTATAGGGGTGCGTAGTGCGGAGGTGGAATGGGGACGGCGGAATCGCGTTAAACGGCTCCTCCGAACACTCCACATGAAATAGACGATAGAACACACTTAGGGAGCCGACGTCCGTACAGAGTTGGGTTAGGTTAGGTAGGGATTAAATTAGGTAGGGTTAGGTTAGGTAGGGATATATAGTCAGATACATACACGCTAAACTCATAACCCTCCCGCTTGGCTTCTCCGTAGTCAGGTAAAAATAGCCACTGTATTTGCATCCTGTTCATTAACGTCGGTAATGAGGGCTCATTAACTCAAGTGTAGCATGTTGGGATCAAGCGGATTAGCGCATCCTTCAGCTAATCTCGGCTCGGCTCGGCATAGCCAGTGACGTAGGTGGGCAGTTTTGACATGTGGGGCGAGACGGGTCGATTAAGAGGAGACCGAAGTTAACTTTGTCCATACAAAATCGTCTTTCGGCATTTATGTTTTTTTTTATTTAACCCGGTATGGGTGCGGCTGAGTCAGAGGGGCCGAAGCACATGCTCTGACTAGCCAATATCACCTCCGAGAAGGTAGGTGCCATAGCAGAGACTTCCCTGGATTGCTGGCTATACTGGACTAGAGAATAGCACAACCGAGGCTGCTATGCGGCCATCTTACATCCAGTACGGTGGTACCAACCCAGTCGGCTACAATTTGAGCCTACCACCTAGTAATGGGGCAAGGGAAGCGACCTACAGTTTTACACCGGTTGCGAACGGTGAAGCAGCAGGTGTAGGAATGCACCTAAATTTTGTCGTCAGAAAAAACTCATTGCTACACGCCGACCGGATTCGAACCGCGGACCTCTGGCATTAGAAGCCGATGCCCAAACCACTTGCCACCCGCCGCTTATGTTTTCTAGCCCCTTACTTATCCGATTTTTTAAATATTTTTATTTCTTGTCTTAAGGACAGTCCAATACACGTTCCTGTCGTTGTCGATTTTGTTTAGATGACATTTTTTTATTGATACTGACACGGTTGGCTACATCACCTACAACATCCGTGATGTCAGCCCATAACACCGGGTGAACTAGGTGCCATGTCAGTGCTTCCCTTCATTTCATGTCGGCTACACTGAACTGGACGGAAAACACAGACAATTTACGAAGCCGTTTCGACCGACCTTTCATTCAGTGCGGTGAAACCAACCCGAGCGGGTTAAACCCTACCGCCTATAGTAATATAAAAAGGGAATCATATCCCATAATCACCTTTTACGACATACACGGAAATAGATGCAGTGGGCCTATTCTTTTAAACTCTTTTGAGAACCCATCGGTTCTCTAAATCGTTTCTTTGTCGCACCGCTAGGGTGTAGAACTGTCTTCCGGCGAGTGCGCTTCCCGAATCGTTTGTGCCTTCAAAACCTTGGTGTCTTCAAACGTCGTATTAACAGGCTAGACAGCCTAGCAACAGTCTGCAAATCTGCTGGCATGGCACCTAACTGAGCGTGGTTTCGCGAGGAGAGGTGTTTTTGGCTCTGTCGACTGCACCATTGGGCTCTCGGCACAGCCACCCATGTTGGTTTACATAAATAATAATAATAAAAAAAAGTACCAGCCCCACACGGTACTATGCATCTGCCCACTTCGAAATACGCCCCTGGCTCTGTTAACTCGCCTCCCGCTTGCGGCTTAAGAGATTTGCTTAAGTAAATTAGATAGATCCTTTTATGGCTTAGCCGCCTGCCGGGCCTTGTCCGCCAATTGTTAACATGGATCAGGTTGAGGTTTCGTTCGCCTTTGAAAATTCTGATTTCAAAGACTTAAGTCTTAAGGCACAGGCGTTCCATATCGTCGGTGGTGAGCACATCGAGAGCGGTCGCATTTTGGACGTGTGTCCGTCAGGTCGCTGAGGCTGACCATGGTTCGGATTCTACATAAAACTGTAGAGCCCTTTCCTTACCCCACTACGCGGTAGTGGAAATGGAAATGTCTTAAAAAATTATTAAAAAAAATATAAAAACCGCCTTCAAAAATGTATGAAATAAAACAAAATCGAACCCTAGAGTTGAAGGCGGTCGGTGATTTTTTCTTGCTTTAGCACCGCCTTCAACTCTAGGGGCCGATTTTTTTTTATTTTACACATTTTTAAGGCGGTTTTTATATTTTATAAATAATTTTTTATTTCACAGTTTTTTTTTGCTAGCTTTCCAATCCGATCTTGACCAAATTGAAATAGGACCACACAGGAAGGACCAGCTTTCAAATAAAAAAAAGAATTTTCAAAATCGGTTCACCCAGTCGAAAGTTCTGAGGTAACAAACATAAAAAAAGATACAGTGGAATTGAGAACCTCCTCCTTTTTTTTGAAGTCGGTTAAAAACAAAAGTTTGTCAGTTTTACGTACATAATCACGCCTTTCAGGATTGCATTCCTTAGTGCGGGCACCACAGGGGCACCCTGTATGTATATGTACTGTATAGATAGATAGGTACCTGTTTGAAGCCCCTGTATATGAGCTTGATCTCCTTCCTCGTGAACTTGGTGAGCGAGGCCAGCTTGGCCAGCTCCTCCGGACGGTGGCGCACCGCCGCGAACAGTAGCTCGTCGCTCTCCTCCTCTGCAACAATACACAACATTCCTAATGAGCTGCAACAATATGCAACATTCCTAATGAGCTGTAACAATACGCAACAATGGTAATGAGCTGCAACAATACACAACATTCCTAATGAGCTGTGACAATACACAACATTCCTAATGAGCTGTGACAACACACAACATTCCTAATGAGCTGCAACAATACACAATATTCCTAATGAGCTGTGACAATACACAACATTCCTAATGAGCTGTGACAACACACAACATTCCTAATGAGCTGTGACAATACACTACATTCCTAATGAGCTGTGACAATACACAACATTCCTAATGAGCTGTGACAACACACAACATTCCTAATGAGCTGCAACAATACACAATATTCCTAATGAGCTGCAACAATACACAACATTCCTAATGAGCTGTGACAATACACAACATTCCTAATGAGCTGTGACAACACACAACATTCCTAATGAGCTGCAACAATACACAATATTCCTAATGAGCTGCAACAATACACAATATTCCTAATGAGCTGTGACAACACACAACATTCCTAATGAGCTGCAACAATACACAACATTCCTAATGAGCTGCAACAATACACAACATTCCTAATGAGCTGCAACAATACACAACATTCCTAATGACCTGTGACAATACACAAAATTCCTAATGAGCTGTGACAACACATAACATTCCTAATGAGCTGTGACAACACACAACATTCCTAATGAGCTGCAACAATACACAATATTCCTAATGAGCTGCAACAATACACAATATTCCTTATGAGCTGCAATAATACACAATATTCCTAATGAGCTATGACAATACACAACATTCCTAATAAGCTGTGACAATACACAACATTCTTAATGAGCTGTGACAACACACAACATTTCTAATGAGCTGCAAAATACACAACATTGCTAATGAGCTGCCAAATACACAACATTGCTAATGAGCCGCAACAATACACAACATTCCTAATGAGCTGCAACAATACACAACATTCCTGATGAGCTGTAACCATACACAACATTGCTAATGAGCTGTAACAATACACAACATTGCTAATGAGCTGTAACAATACACAACATTCTTAATGAGCTGCAAAAATACACAACATTGCTAATGAGCTGTTACAATCCACAACATTCTTAATGAGCTGCAACAATGCACAACATTCCTAATGAGCTGCAACAATATACAAATTTCCTAATGAGCTGTAACATTCTTGTGTGTTCGATCATGCTGGTAACTCTTGTCTTAGTATACCACTTCTACGAGTGTATTCTATATTCGACTATGTGTTATTTATTAAATATTTTTGATTGTTTTTCTTTTTATATAATGTATTACTTATATTATATATCATTTACGTGCATACGTACACCTGCTGCTTCACCGTTCGGAACCGGGTGTAAAACTGTAGGTCCCTTCCCTTGCCGCTTACAAGTTGGTAGGCTCAAATTGTAGCCGACTGGGTTGCTACCACCGTATTGTATTATGTAAGATGACCGCATAGCAGCCTCGGTTGTGTTCTCCTTTAGTCCAGTATACATATATATGTTTAAAAAAAATATCCTGCGAAGTTTCTTGCCGGTTCTTCTTCGTGGGTGTAATCGAACCGGATAGAACAAATTGTGACAAGTTCGAGCGCAGTCTAACTGCCATGTGAATGATCAATAAACAATACAATACAATACAACAATAGCCAGCAATCCAGAGAAGTCTCCGGTATGGCGCCTGCCTTCTCGGTGGTGATATTGGCTGGTCGGAGCATGTGCTTTGGCCCCTCTGACTATCTATAAAATGCTTTTAAACGAATCGGATGAACAGAGAGCCCAACTACAGCAGTCCATACCTACTGCTGTTTAAACGATCATTTCATTAATGCCTTGTTTTCTTCTTTTTATTTCCACGAGGTATTCCAGTCAGACATCACCCCCTCCCCTTCTCCTCTGTCTAAGTGCCGTCTTCACCCAATAAAGTCGAGACTTCGGGGCGCCAACTATTAGGCGTATTTGTGTGATAATAATTAAACTTCACGACCCACTTCGGTCTCAACGGCGGCGGGAGAGCTCATAAAAGAGAAAGAGGACTGTGTGAATTTATGTGGACAGGCAGTAAAAGCTTTGTCTGTATTATTGAGAAAGGCGCCAGCTCCAATCTGCCTATACAGATCGAGGTTCGAATCCGGTCGGCCTGTACTAATGAGAAAAAAATGTACGTGCATACCTACACCTACTAATGTTTTTAAGTTTACACTGTTATTAATTATATTCATTTTTAAGTTTCCGGATTAGCAGTAGGTTTAAAGACTTACATAAGTCGACGTTTCGCCCGCTACGTCACGGGCTTCATCAGGAACTGCGGGAGTTCCTGGAGCCGACGTCTGGTGTCCGTTGTACCAGACGTCAAACCTGGTGTCCGTTGTGCCAGACGTCAAAGTTTGACGTCTGGCACAACGGACACCAGACGTCGGCTCCAGGAACTCCCGCAGTTCCTGATGAAGCCCGTGACGTAGCGAGCGAAACGTCGACTTATGTAAGTCTTTAAACCTACTGCTAATCCGGAAACTTAAAAATGAATATACCTAGACCTGTTGCTTAACCGGTCGGAACTGTAGGTCCCGTCCCTTGCACCTTATTAGGTGGTAGGCTCAAATTGTAGCCGACTGGGTTGATACCACCCTACGTGTGTAATATGATCGCATAGCAGCCTCGGTTGTGTTCTCCTCTAGTCCAGTATAGTCAGCAATCCAGGGAAGTCTCCGGTATGGCACCTACTATCTCGGAGGTGATATTGGCTGGTCGGAGCTTGCGCTCTGGCCCCTCCGACTCAGCCACCCATACCGGATTTCATAAAAAAAAAGACGAAACAAAATACTTTGGAAGAAGGTAAACCTGGAGGTTTTGGCGACGCATTGTGGATTGATACCACCGTACTGAATAAAGGTCGATGGAATTGTGAAAGTCGACAAAGGTTAATTGAGAGAGAAAATAAAAAAAAAATTAAGGGAAAACAAAGCAAGTGTTCATTTTCATTTATGCTAAGCTAAACTTTAACTCTAGTAGACATAAGGGCAAATATCGCATGGCTAACCTTACCGGCAACAAATGGGCGGTTGCTTTTTATTAACCGACTTCAAAAAAGGAGGAGGTTCTATGTTCGGCTGTATGTATTTTTTTATGTATGTTCAGCAATATCTTCCCCAATTGTGAACCGATTTCGATGATTCTTTTTGTGTTCGGTTCAGTCTAGCTCCAAGGTGGTCCCATTTTTTTTTGGTCAAGATCGGATTGGAAAGCGAGGCGGAATCGCGAGGCCGAAGGCCGAGCGATTCCGCCGAGTACATTAATAGCAAATAAAAATTACTAAAAAAATTGTGAAATAAAAAACTATTTAAAAAAATATAAAAACCGCCTTCAAAAATGTATGAAATAAAAAAATTAAAATCGAACCCTAGAGTTGAAGGCGGTGGTGCTAAAGCAAGCAAAAATAACCGACCGCCTTCAACTCTAGGGTTCGATTTTTATTTTTTTATTTCATATATTTTTCGCAAGAACATTCTTATCGCTGGGCTTAGAGGTAGAATTGATTTGTTTATTTATAAAGGGTGTTTGATGACTATAGGTCGTCATAAAGCAAACCAGGTACTCCTGAGCCTATTTGGAGCAAAAAAGTTACATGACATTTTGCTCTACGGTGAACTTTTTTTTTTCATACTAAACTAAATAATTTTATTAGTTAAAAAACTAATAAACTTTTAGTTTTTTTTTTCAATTATTATATGTGGAGTACCAAATTTGTTTTTTGAAAAACATGAATAATTTTATCGTGCATGTTTCTCCCAGAGGATTTTTTTATAAGTTGTATAATTTCTTCATAATAAAATAAAATGTATGAAAAATGGCCAATGTTAGAAAGAGAGGGTAGATTTAGGAAGGAGCCCCCTTAAGAACAGTACAAGTCCGGCACTGGGTGTAGGCAAAGACATCCTCCCCGTTCTCTCTGGCTAACACGCTGGAGGACAGGCGGTAGAGGAGGCACGAGAGAGAGGAGTTTGCGGCAACCCTGCAGTAGAGAGCAGAATATCATTCTACGTGCGTTCTTAGCTCTGCCTGAGAGAATATAAATTATACGACCAGGCACGCTACTGTATGCTAGTACGCCACTTGAAAATAAAATTTCAATTTCAATTTATTTCAATTTATCCTTATTCCTTATTCCTTCCGCGGAGCCGCGGGCACAGCTAGTTTATTATATAAAAAATGTTTTACAAATATTTATATGTCACTTCCCACACTAAACTAAGTTTGTCCTGTGGGAAGTAACCTAAGTAACGTATAGGTTTGACAACTTACAACTTACTTGATACCTAGCCACCTTCTAAACTCTGTCAATATTATTACATGATTGTAATATTATTGTAAGAGTTTACTGTTAGTTCTACAATTATATTAAATGAAATGATAATATACTTTATTGCACAAAAAGTGACAAAAGGCGGACGTAAAGCCTAAAGGCATTATCTGCCAGTCATACCTGGAATTGTGAGTAGGGTGCGGAAAATTGAATGAGAAAAAAAAAAATTGTTTTAAAGAGTATAAACAATAAACAATAAAACATAAATAATAATAATGACATACAACTAAATACATTCAATTCAACAAACTTCAAACCAGGCATAATAAATAATTTTAGGGTTACGTATCCGTCGTACGGGACCCTATTACTAAACCTACGCCGTCTGTCTGTCCGTTCGTCCGTCCGTCTGTCCGAGGGCTGTATCTCTTGAACCGTAATAGGTAGCCCGTTGAAATTTTCACAGAATATGTATTATGTTCGATATAATATCAACAAATATTCAAATATAATTCAAGATTTCGAATTTGTTGCGTTTGCGGTTGAAACCCTCGGTCCGTGGAGCTGGGAAGCCAAAAGCTTCTTGAAGAGGCTTGGGCCTCTGCTGGTGGACGCAACTGGCGTCCCGCCCCGCAATCAAGGGCCTACTTCATTAAAAGAGTAAGCCTTGCCATCCAGCGGGGTAATGCAGCAAGTGTTCTAGGAACATTTGAAAATGCCCCTTTTGATAGTTATTTTAATGTTTGTTATATAACACCAAATAATAAAAATAAGAAAAAGTAAAAAATGCACGGGGGACCCATACAAGAAACTAAAAAGTGTATGCGCGCCATCTATCGAAAGCAGTATGAAGCATTTTAACTAATATGAAGCATTTCATAAAACACGCCATAGATGGCCTGAGTGGCGCTGACCATGACATGGCGATACGGAACCCTCGGTGCGCGAGTTCGACTCTCACTTGGCCGTTTTTTTTATGAAAAGCGCGACATGTGGCATCGTTTCACCTACAATTTGTTATTATTATTTTTTTATGGAAACTGACACGATTCGCTAAATCACCTACAACATCCGTGATGTCAGCCCATAACACCGGGCGAACTAGGTGCTATGTCAGTGCTTCCCTTCGGTCGTGCCGGCTACACTGAACTGGACGGAAAACACGAACTATTTACATAGCCGTTTCGACCGAAGTTTCGCTCAGTGCGGTGGTACCAACCCGGCCGGGATAAACCCTACCACCCAGTGAGGTAAGAAGGGAAGGGACCTACAGTTTAACGTGGAATCCGAACCACGGTCAGCCTCCAACGGTCGGGCGGTCACCCATCCAATAACTGACCGCACCACTGAGCTGCCGAGGCTGACGATCCCTTAGTCGACTTTTACGACATGCGACGGGGAGAGATGCAGTGGGGCTATTCTTTTTAAGTACCGACCCCACACGGTACGCTTAGTGCGGAGATGGAATGGGGAAGGCGGAATCGCGTTAAAAAGATGAAAGGAACGAATGTACCGTGTGGGGCCGGCACTTTAAAAGAATAGCCCCACTGCAGCCTGCATCTCTCCCCGTGTATGTCGTAAAAGGCGACTAAGGGATATGACTCCCTTCTTATATTACTAGGTGGTAGGGTTTAACCCGCCCGGGTTGTACCACCGCACTGAATGAAAGGTCGGTCGAAACGGCTATGTAAATAGTTTGTGTTTTCCGTCCAGTTCAGTGTAGCCGGCACGACCGAAGGGAAGCACTGACGTGGCACCAAGTTCACCCGGTGTTATGGGCTGACATGACGGATGTTGTAGGTGATGTAGCCAACCGTGTCAGATTCCATAAAAAAAACGAGATACAAATAGCTTAGCAACGGAACTCAGTGAAGGTCAGTTGTGTTTACGATTTTTAACCGACTTCAAAAAAGGAGGAGGTTCATCTTCGGCTGTATGTATTTTTTTTATGTATGTTCAGCAATATCTTCCCTAATTGTGAACCGATTTCGATGATTCTTTTTGTGTTCGGTTCAGTCTAGCTCCAAGGTGGTCCCATTTTTTTTTTGGTCAAGATCGGATTGGAAAGGGAGGCGGAATCGCGAGGCCGAAGGCCGAGCGATTCCGCCGAGTACATTAATAGCAAATAATAATTACTAAAAAAACTGTGAAATAAAAAACTATTTAAAAAAATATAAAAACCGCCTTCAAAAATGTATGAAATAAAAAAATAAAAATCGAACCCTAGAGTTGAAGGCGGTGGTGCTAAAGCAAGCAAAAATAACCGACCGCCTTCAACTCTAGGGTTCGATTTTTATTTTTTTATTTCATACATTTTTGAAGGCGGTTTTTATATTTTTTTAAATAGTTTTTTTTTACCTCGTCCCTTTCGCCTGACTTTGGGTTATTGAAGAGACCTCCATGCGTATGAGAATGAAGTAGCGTGACTAGAGTGATGTTTGCAACCTTTTCACTTGACTGCCGCCGCCGGCTCGCCAAAGAAAGTATTATTTAAAAAGTTAAATTACAAATTTAAAAAACCCCCGACTCTTAAAAAGTCAAAAATAATTTCCGTTTACTTACTTAAAGGAGTCGGTAGACCGCTAAGTAAATTCCCGCGCAACTTTTGAGTCTTTATATTTAATTTACTTAGCGGTCCCCCGACTCCTTTAAGTAAGTAAACGGAAATTATTTTTGACTTTTTAAGAGTCGGGGGTTTTTTAAATTTGTAATTTAACTTTTATTTCAAGCTTTTTAAAAAAAACCGCATGCAAATCGGTCCACTTTTGAAGATAATAATTTTTTTTATTACTTAATTACTTAATTACTTGATTACAAACATAGCTAAGAACCATCCCGATTAAACAGGCTTCCTAATAAAAAAAACCGCATCCAAATCGGTCCATCCGTTTGGGAGCTACGATGCCACAGACAGACACACACACACACACACACACACACACACACACACGTCAAACTTATAACACCCCTCCGTTTTTTTCGTCGGGGGTTAAAAAGAGTACGTCTCTAGAAGTGGACATCTTGTGTCTTATATTTCGCTAGCTTTTGCCCGCGGCATCGCTCGCGTGAAAGAGGATAGCAAGTAAGCCCGCTACCGTACCTTTATTTCGGCGCGCGGAACAATTCGGTTTGTATGAGAGACACATCTTAGCGTAACCGCAACTGAATTTTATTTAGCCTATCCTGTGTCCCGTATAGTTAAATGAGGTTGTACTAAGTTTCATTGAATTCGGTTGATTGGTTTAATCCATCTCATATTACATAATACTGTATACCTTCTCGTCTATTCTGTTATCACCTCTCTCAACTATCGACTATGTATTATTTTTTTTTAATCTTTTTCTTTTTGTCTCTCTCTTTCGCAATTGTTTGTTAACCGACTTCCAAAAAAGGAGGAGGTTCTCAATTCGTCTGTATGTTTTTTATTTTTTTTATTTTTTTGTATGTTTGTAACACGATTTCTCCGTCAATTGAGGGCCGATTTAGAAAATTCTTTTTTTGTTAGTTAGGTCATACTTCCGAGGTGGTCCCATTTCAATTTTATCGAAATTGGTTCAGTGGTTTTCGAAAAATCTGCATAATACTATGGTGTGTGGTTACCTTCAGCAAAACTTGTGATGTGGTCGTATTCGGCAATTTTCAGTTTGATAAATTAGTATGGTGTGTGGTTACCTTCAGCAAAACTTGTGATGTGGTCGTATTCGGCAATTTTCAGTTTGATAAATTAGTATGGTGTGTGGTTACCTTCAGCAAAACTTTTGTGATGTGGACTTATTCAGCAATTTGCAGTCTGACACATATGGCGAATAATTCTGTACCACTTCAATCGATTTCGATTATTCTTATTTATGTAATATTACTAAAAAGAATGAAATAAAAACTGTTTTAAAAAATATTAAACCGATTTCAAAAAAACAAAAAAACAAAAAGAACTAAAAAGTATTAAATACCTAATATTTTGAAATTTTCTCTGTCCTGTTGAAATACATGAATCGATATTTACTAGTGATACATATTCGGACCCTTGTTTCATGAATATTCTAAATTTGAAATTTTTTATCTTTTCCGACCGGCCAGGTGCGCTTAATTTATTATGGTACCTGACCGGTACCTACTGTACCGAGTACCATCGAGCTGGTCTGATGATGGAGACAGAAGGTGGCCATAGGAACTCCTAAACTACACATGATAAACCCATCGTGTTTGGGCTCGTTGCATTTGTCTTCACGAGAAATTTACTTTAGAACTAAGAGATTCTCAATTCGACAGTATGTTTTCTTTTTTTTGATGTTTGTTACGCGATTACTCCGTCAATTGTGGGCCGATTTTGAAAATTCTTTTTTTTTATTTGAAAGGGGATAACCCTGAGGTTTTTGAAGTGAAAACTTCTTTAGCGGCGCTTGGCACTTTTTTAGGTGGGTAAAAAATGTATAATTCGCGACATCGCGTCAGCGTCATTTTTAAAATGAAACCTTAAGTCATTGCATTAAGGGTTAAGTTAGAGTGGCACGGGATCTGCCGGCACTCCCGGAGTGCAACTGTTAAGTAGGGTTCGGTAACACGTTTATGTCTGTCCATTCTACTAAGTTCTGCAAAATGAATGTAGGGTTCCGTAACAAATGCATGTCTGTCTGTTCTACTAAATTTAACATTTATTTCAAAATGAATGTAGGGTTCCGTAACAAATGCATGTCTATCCGTTCTACTAAATTTTACAATTTTCAACCAAGGTCCTCCGACGGTTATTTTATAATAAAAGTAGGGTTCCGTAACACGTTTATGTCTGTCCATTCTACTAAGTTCTGCAAGATGAATGTAGGGTTCCGTAACAAATGCATGTCTGTCCCTTCTACAAAATTTAACATTTATTTCAAAATGAATGTAGGGTTCCGTAACAAATGTATGTCTGTCCGTTCTACTAAATTTCACAATTTTCAACCAAGGTCCTCCGACGGTTATTTTATAATAAAAGTAGGGTTCCGTAACATGTTTATGTCTGTCCATTCTACTAAGTTCTGCAACATCACCTACAACGTCCGTGATGTCAGCCCATAACACCGGGTAAACTAAGTGCCATGTCAGTACTTCCCCCTTTGATCGTACTGACTACACTGAACTGGTCGGAAAACACAAACTATTTACATAGCCGTTTCGACCGACGTTTAATTCAGTGCGGTGGTACCAACCCGGTCAGGTTAAACCCTACCACAAAGTAAGATTAGGAGGGAAGGTACCTACAGTTTAACGAGGAATCCGAACCTCGGTCAGCCTCCAACGGTCAGCGGTCACCCATCCAAGTACTGACCGCACCCAGCGTTGCTTAACATTCAATAGCGACAGTTGACTGTCTGCACCACTGAGCTATCGAAGCTGACGTGGTCCTATTTTAATTGGGTCAAGATCGGATTGGAAAGCGAGGCGGAATCGCGAGGCCGAAGGCCAAGCGATTCCGCCGAGTATAGAATAGTATAGAATA
Source organism: Nematopogon swammerdamellus (assembly GCA_946902875.1). Taxonomy (NCBI): domain Eukaryota; kingdom Metazoa; phylum Arthropoda; class Insecta; order Lepidoptera; family Adelidae; genus Nematopogon; species Nematopogon swammerdamellus. The sequence continues at coordinate 21,219,228 of OX336352.1, forward strand.
GTATAGTATAGAATAGCAAAAATTACTAAAAAAAACTGTGAAATAAAAAAAAAGTTTTAAAAAACATAAAACCGACTTCCTAAAAAAAGGAAAACTAAAAAACTATTTAAAATAAAAATATAAAAACCGCCTTCAAAAATATATGAAATAAAAACCTAAAAAAAAAAAACGAACCCTAGAGTTGAAGGCGGTGCTAAAGCAAGCAAAAATGATGCATGAAAGAAAACATGAGTGGATGATAATATCCTTTGTGATTTGTGTAGCCTTTTTAGCACCGCCTTCAACTCTAGGGTTCGTTTTTTTTTTAGGTTTTTATTTCATATATTTTTGAAGGCGGTTTTTATATTTTTATTTTAAATAGTTTTTTAGTTTTCCTTTTTTTAGGAAGTCGGTTTTATGTTTTTTAAAACTTTTTTTTTTATGTAATAACTTTTATTTGTACTGCCTTTATCATGTTCAATGTGTTCCAGAGGGAAGCGTAGTGGGGACATGTTATATTGTATACTCTTGGTTTCTCTTTTGTCATAATCTATGTGCTACATGTCTCTGTTTTTTCTCCTTAATAAAGAAAATAAAATAAAATGAAAATAAAGAGTTATGGAGGAACATACATAAATACAGAAAATATTTCTAAAAATCGTAAATTTAGTTTTAGTTACGATTCTCAAACATGCAAAGGTTGACTGGAAGAAATCCCTTTAAGGGATAAGTCCGTCTTCATGCCCCTCATTTAAATTTATATAGAGTTTGTTTCTGTAAAATGTTTTGGAGCAATTAAAATTTATATCCATTATTTTTTTTTTTCTCTAATGTAATCCGGTATGGGTGGCTGAGTCGGAGGGGCAAAAGCACATCACACACACCAGTCAATATCACCTCCGAGAAGGTAGGTGCCATACCGGAGACTTCCCTGGATTGCTGGCTATACTGGACTGAGGAGAACACAATCGAGGTTGCTATGCGGCCATCTTATATCCAGTACGGTGGTATCAACCCAGTCGTCTACAATTTGAGCCTACCACCTAGTAAGGGGCAGGGGAAGGGACCTACAGTTTTACACCGGTTCCGAACGGTGAAGCAGCAGGTGTAAGTATGCAGGTACATTTTTTCGTCAGAAAAAAACTCATTGGTACAAGCCGACCCGATTCGAACCTCGGACCTCTCGCATGAGAAGCCGATGCTCAACCACTCGGCCACCCGCCGCTTATTATTCTATCTATTAATGTATCCTATCAATTAAACTGTCCTATATCCTTATAAAAAAATTCTACAACTCGTTAGCATTCCTCCCGCAGCGCTTGCGGTAGCCCTGATTGAGTCACGTGCCCCGATCCCCGCCGCTGATTGGTCGTGTGCGCGCAATTGTGATAATCACGTGACCTCATACGCTCAGGGCTGCGCCAGCCTAGTGTTCTGGTGCGCTCGAAATATCGCTATGAGTACACAAGTATGAAACATCCCAAGATATGCCCGATTACATTACATACAATTGCGTGTAAGGCATTACATAATATATACATAAATACTAGAAATGAAAATATGCTTTACTAGCTTTTGGCCGCGGCTTCGCTCGCGGTAGACTAGGTTAAATAGCAAATCCGATTTAATCGCAAATATTATAATAAACAATGGCTTCTCTTATATTCTCTCTCCCTCTCCCCATCTCCTTCTCCCCTTCCCCCTCTCCCTCTCTCTCTCTCCCTCTCCCTCTCCCTCTCCCTCTCCCTCTCCCTCTCCCTCTCCATCTCCCTCTCCCTCTCCCTCTCCCTCTCCCTCTCCTTCTCCCTGACGTAAATTTTGGAATAAAATTTACGTCATTTTATAGGGAATTTAATTTTCTAGACAATAAAGCAGCATTAGTTGAAAAAAAAAAAACAAATCCTAATAATTTTTAAACAAACAAAAACTACAAAATTTACCATATAAACGCGCGCACTGCGCTCCATTGCTCAGTGCGCCGAAATTGCATTTTTGTTTTGCCATACGAATCCTCTTAAGTAGGTAATAAATTAATGTACGAGTAGGTATTAACCTACCTACTAATAAACTCTTCATAAAGTCCCAAAGTACCTTGTAAGTATTTTCTCGTGACACATTCATTAGCAAAGCCCCTATGTAAACTTCGCGCACGACACGACAAGCTGACATTTCTAATTAAGAAGTAAATACAGACCTTTAATGATACGAATGAGAGCTAAATAGAAAGCAGGCGCGGAAATCGGCCAAGTGCGAGCACCGTTCACTTACTCGTAACGTTATGTTTGTAGGTTTCCGTATACCGTACGGAAGCCTATTACTAAGCCTCCGCCGTCCGTCCGTCCGTCCGTCCGTCCGTCTGTCCGAGGGCTGTATCTCTTGAACCGTAATTTTTTTATTATTTTATTTTATTTTATTTTTTTATGGGAACTGACACGGTTGGCTACATCACCTACAACATCCGTGATGTCAGCCCATAACACCGGGTGAACTTGGTGCCACGTCAGTGCTTCCCTTCGGTCGTGCCGGCTACACTGAACTGGACGGAAAACACAAACTATTTACATAGCCGTTTCGACCGACCTTTCATTCAGTGCGGTGGTACCAAACCGGGCGGGCTAAACCCTACCACCTAGTAATATAAGAAGGGAGTCATATCCCTTAGTCGCCTTTTACGACATATACGGGAAGAGATGCAGTGGGGCTATTCTTTTAAAGTACCGGCCCCACACGGTACAAACTATAATAGGTAATAGGTAGCCGGTTGAAATTTTCACAGAATATGTGTTACTATGGCGGATATAACAATAAATAAGAAAAATAAGAAACAGTTACAAATTAAGGGGGGCTCCCGTACAACAAACGTCCGAAAAATCGATTAGTCACACTATTGAATAATAGATGGCGCCACAGGCTTTTATACATTGCAATGTTGAAAGACAAAAGATAAGCGGATAATAGCGGATAGATACTGAAGACTCCGTGCGCGAGTAAAACTCGCACTTAACAGATTTTTTGTTTTTATAGAAACTGACACGGTTGGCTACATGATCCGCGATGTCAGCCCATAACGCCGCGGTGAACTAGGTGCCATGTTAGTGCTTCCCTTCGGTCGTGCCGGCTACACTGAACTGGACGGAAAACACCAACTATTTACATAGCCATTTCGACAGACGCGACGTTTCATTTAGTGCGGTCGTACCAACCCGGGCGGTTTTAACCCTACCACCTAGTAAGGTAAGAGAAGGGAAGGGACCTACAGTTTTACGTGGAATCCGAACCACGGTCAGCCTCCAACGGTCGAGCGGTCACCCATCGAAGTACTGAACGGTCCAGCGTTGCTTAACCATCAATAGCGACAGTCGTCTGTCTGCACCACTGAGCTATCGAGGCTGACATGTTCCGCGCGCCGAAATAAAGGTACGGTAGCGCGGGCTTACTACTTTCTTCTTTTTAAATACGAATTTCACGCGAGCGAAGCCGCGGGCAAAAGCTAGTAATATTATATATTAGTGTAGAAAGGCGTATAGAAATGAGTCAAACGGACATACCGTGTTTGACCGGTACTTTAAAAGAATAGCCCCAATGCATCTCTCCCCGTGTACGTCGTAAAAGGCGACTAAGGGATATAACTCCCTTCCTATATTACTAGGTGGTAGGGTTTAACCCGCCCGGGTTGGTATCACCGCACTGAATGAAAGGTCTGTCGAAACGGCTATGTAAATAGTTTGTGTTTTCAGTCCAGTTCTGTGCCAGCACGACCGAAGGGAAGCACTGACGTGGCACCAAGTTCACCCGGTGTTATGGGCTGACATCACGGATGTTGTAGGTGATGTAGCCAACCGTGTCAGTTTCCATAAAAAAAAAAATATGAACGGAGAGAATGACAGACGGACGGACAGACGTCATACTGGATGAACCGATAAGAGTTCCAGCTTAAACGGAACTCCAAAAACAATCCCCATCCTCAAAGTTAGTAAACAAAACACGTTCGCTTGAATGCGAAATATTTCGCAAATCGCATCGAGTGAGGCGAACCACTGGCTGGAACCCAATTAAAACTCACATACTCGTGCGCCCGGCTGTTCCTGAATAAACTTTGCAAAATATAAAATATATATATCTTCCTCCGGTCTGTTGGCTGGCCCAGCCACTACTACTGCAGTCAATCGTCTCCATCCTAATATATCATACATAGCGTCACGCCTGTTTCCCGCTGGGTTAAACAGAGACAACGGATCTCCACCTGCCACGATCCCGTCACACCTCTGCCGCCTCTTCCGCTCTCATAATGTTCTTCATGCATGCTCGTCGGTTACGGGCACTACGCACTTGACCCTTTTGACGTGATGACGTCACGTCTTATAAATTGATGAATACCGGCTGCACACACGAAAAAGTGTCACGTTCCATCTGAGCCTGTGTGTGCAAGCGAGAGCGCGTAACAAGCGATAGAGAGGCACAATCGGTATAGTCAAAGTTACCATGGAAACGTCTTAAGAAGTAAAACTGTCAAGATCAGACAACAGAAGTTTATTGATGGCCAGTCACAAGATGATTAATCTTTCTACTGGAAATAGAATTACTGATCTTTGCTCTATGTACTACGATTATTCCACGTCATCACGTAAAACTATCGTCCGTAAACCGACTTTACAGACAACCAATTTTTTGAAGACATGCCCGATCTCACCTAGTCCAGGTACGTGCGTCTAGGGCGACCCTTCCCGACTCTTCTACTCACATTTGCTCAATAAATTTCTTTTGTTAGTCTCCTATCATTCATTCTTCCAACATGACCGAGCCACCGAAGCAATCCTTTCTCAATCCTTGTTCACTGTTTAAATGTAAGGAAATGTATATAAAAATATTACTTGCGATTATGTTCAAAACAGCCTTTATATGTTTTCACAAACTTCGCACAGTACTCGCCTCCAGTTCTGAGGTTGACATAAGACTCATTTCAGGAACCAAAACCAACATGGCACACATTGGTCGAATCGAAATCATGTTATTGTGCTTTTTAAATAAACTTCGAACTTGGATGGTCCGGCCAGAGTGTTGGACATGTAAAGTATTTTGTAAGTACATAAAACTTTTTCAATTTCGTACCTCACCCACCGTGGCGCCCTATTTTATTCTTGTTCTCATCTTAAGTGTGAAGTTATTTTAACAGACCTCCCGTTGGGACTTGGGAGTCCATTGTTGGCGTCACAGAATATTTTTATGTTTTATTTATTTACTAGCATTTGCCCGCGACTTCGCTCGCGTGAAATTCGTATTTAAAAAGAATAAAGTAAGTAAGCCCGCTACCGTTCCTTTATTTCGGCGCGCGGAACATATCGGTTTGTATGAGAGCCATATCTTAGCGTAACCAGAACTGAATTTTATTTAGCCTATCCTGTGTCCCGTATAAGTAAACGTGCTTGTACTAAGTTTCATCGAATTCGGATGATCTTTTTAAGAGTTATGGAGGAACATAGAAGAGATTCGGAAGTCAAATTAGCTTTAGTATCATACATAGAGTCTACAAACGCAGTATCTCATAAAACAAAGTAACTTACTCCTTCACCATCCCTTACAGATGTATTATTAGTATTGATAGATATAGTTCTTAGGTGCTTTAATAGAGCGCTTGAATTCTTCATTTTTAGTGTTCCGTATCCGTCGCACGGGACCCTATTACTAGGCCTACGCCGTCTGTATGTCTGTCCTATACTGCTGGATCTTTGGAAGCTTAATAGCTAGCCAGTTGAATTCTCACATAATATGTGTTGAACATGTTGAAATGCTCGTTTTTTAGGGTTCCGTACCTCAAAAGAGGAAAAACGGAACCCTTATAGGATCACTTTGTTGTCCGTCTGGCTGGCTGTCTGTCCCTCAAGACCCTTTTTCTCAGGAACGGGTAGTCGTATCAATTTGAAATTAAGTTTCTAAGTCAACGCAATCACAAGATACGGCCATTTATGTCATACATTTTGCTACCGGCAAATTAAATCAAACCCTATGGAGTACTTCCCGTTGACCTAGAATCATGAAATTAGGTACGAAGCAAGGTCTCATAGCACAAATAAAGGAAAAAATCCGAAAATTGTAAATTCGTACTTTCATCACATAAAAAAAAAGTTTGCTTGTTTTGTATTTCAAGACCCTTTTTCTCAGGAACGGGTCAAGGTATCAAGCTGAAATACCACCGGCGGCGCCGCGGCGGAGGCGGCAGGGAGAATAATAAAAAAAAATTTAATTAAATTTTAAATTATTAAAATTGTTGCGCGTTTAAAATCACGCAGTCCAAAGCACAGGTTTCTTGGTCGTTGTTTTTGCGTCAACTGGCCGGTGACGAAATATTGGATTCATGGAACACAAAAAAATAAAATAATTTCAATTTGACAACGAAGAACTGTCATCTCGGCGTTAACTATATAAATGAATGTTCGTTCGTTCGTTCGTCTTCTATCCGATTATGATGAAACTTTCGTGGGTTGTTGTGCGAATGTAAAGAAAACTTAAAAAAGTTCAAATTAATTTAAGGCATGCTTTTCGTTACGTTCATTCTAATAATCGGCACAACAATCAACGCTGACGGCACGGCGGCGCGCGGCGCCGACGGAACCCTCGGTGCGCGAGTCAGACTCGCACTTGTCCGGTTTTTTTTTTTTTGGACATAGCTTAGTCTTCATTTGGAAGTCACTCTACACGGGCCCATGCGTTTGTTCTTGCGCGCGCAACCAACGAATTAAAAAGTATCTTAAAGTCTCTTATCTTATTATATTATATCTTAAAGTATCTTAAAGTAGGTTTGTAATCGAATAAGAAAGTAAAGAATGTTGCACTTATAATAACTGCAGAGAGCCATTCCGAATACTATTAGCAAGTTTCCAAAAGTATTCCATCCAAATTTCTATAAAATTAAAAGTATTCCATGTATTGAGAAATAGTGTAGTGCGAGAGCGCTGTGGTCTGAAAGAAGATAATATAGTGACAAGGATTGAGAAAGGAATGCTTCGGTGGTTCGGTCATGTTGAAAGGATGCTAGGAGACTAACGAAAGAAATTTATGAAGCAAATGTGAGTGGAAGAGTCGGGAAGGGTCGCCCTAGACGCACGTACCTGGACCAGATCGGGCATGTGCTCAAAAAGGGTCAAGTGCGTAGTACCCGTAACCGACGAGCATGCATGAAGAACATTATGAGAGTGGAAGAGGCGACAGAGGTGTGTCAGGATCGTGGCACGTGGAGATCCGTTGTCTCTGCCTACCCCACCGGGAAACAGGCGTGACGCTATGTATATGTATGAAACGACGTAGGATTCTACATTTTCAATGTATGATGCATAAAATTATAAAAAATGAAAAACCTGAGTACTTATACAAAAAGTTAACATGGACGCGAAATACACACACACATGACACGAGAGCAGAAGGCTTCGTACTACAAATTCCGTGTCACCGTTCTGCAGCATTCAGAGGCAGCTTCAAACACGCAGCATCCAAATGTTGGAACAACATCCCGCCACCCATTAGAGCAATGGCGGGTCTCCCAACATTTAAATTTGCATGCAGGAAGATGCTCCTGAATCTGCAGAGATGGCAAATTTTAAAGAAAAGAAATATTTACCAGATAGACACACTGAAAAGGACCCTCTCGCAAACACACACACACACACACACCCTCGTACACGCACCCTAACACACACTCTTAACACACACACACACACCCTCACACACACACACACATGGCAACGGCTGAAAAACAGCGCCAGGAAAGGACTTCTGTCCTGCCCTGGCACACGCTGAGCCGATTGGCCAATTTTGCATAAATTAAGAATTGTATATAAAATGTAAATAGGTTAAGTTAGTTATTATGCAAAATAAACGATTATCTTATCTTATCTTATCTTATGTATGTAATCCATGTTTCCGTATCCCGTACGGAAACCTAAAAACTGATTGGTATATAAATGTATGTATGTATGTTACTAGGACATATCGAATCGAGCGCAATTCCAACTATTCCAGTGGCATTTGAATTTCGAATTCAAGATGGCTACCGACTGGCTGCGTTCCTGAATTAGACTATTAACTTAACAAATTCATTACATTGGACTCGTTTCAACCCCAGACGAAAAAAGAGCGGTGTTATAAGTTTAACTTGTGTATGTGTGTGTCTGTCTCTGGCATCGTAGCTCCCAAACGGATGAACCGATTTGGATGCGTTTTTTTTTATTGGAAAGCTAGTTTAGTTGGCATGGTTGTTATTTAGGTTTGTAATCAAATAATCAAGTAATTAAGTAACAAAAAGATATTATCTTAAAAAGTAGACCGATTTGCATGCAGTTTTTTTGGATAACTTGAAATATAAGTTAAATTGCATATAAAAAACTGTCCGACCCTTAAAAAGTCTAAAATAATTTCTGTTTACTTATTTAAAGGAGTCGGGGGACCGCTAAGTAAATAAAACATAAAAACTCAGAGCTGAGCGGGAATTTACTTACCGGTTGGGGGACCGCTAACTTACTCCGTAAATAAACGGAAATTATTTTTGACTTTTAAGGTCCGGGTTTTTTTTATTTGTAATTTAATTTTGAATGTAATCAATATAATAAAATTGTTCTTCAGTTTTCAAGTCTTATTCTTCGGTAAAAACATTTTCTTTAATAGATTTGAAACTATGATTGGTTTTCAATTTGTACGCGATCTGTACCCCTTTAGTCCTCCGAAAACTGACCCCCAAAATCTAAATTCGTTCATTTACGACATACGTCTACTGAATGTTCAGCAACGCTGGGTGCGGTCAGTACTTGGATGGGTGACCGCTGACCGTTGGAGGATGACCGAGGTTCGGATTCCTCGTAAAACTGTAGGTCCCTTCCCTCCTAATCTTACTTGGTGGTAGGGTTTAACCCGCCCGGGTTGGTACCACCGCACTGAATGAAACGTCGGTCAAAACGGCTATGTAAATAGTTTGTGTTTTCCGACCAGTTCAGTGTAGCCGGCACGATCAAAGGGGGAAGCACTGACATGGCACCTAGTTCACCCGGTGTTATGGGCTGACATCACGGACGTTGTAGGTGATGTAGCCAACCGTGTCAGTTTCTATAAAAAAAAAATACGTCCGTGATTGCGTCATCAAGCTCTATATATTTACCGAATTTCAACTTTTTTTGGTCCAGTAGATTCGGAGAAAATAGGCTGTGACAGACGGACAGACAGACAGACAGACACAAGAGTGATCCTATAAGGGTTCCGTTTTTTCCTCTTTTGAGGTACGGAACCCTAAAAGATAAAAATAACTTACCCATTTATAGTGCTCCGGCCGGATTCTCTGTTTGGTGCTTTACTCTTTCTTATGTCACTTCACTCGTCACTTCAATCACTTTGAATCTACGCTTTGAATCGACAAATTGATAAATGTTTTGCACTATATATTATTGATAACAATTACACTTTCTGTAATTAAAACAATATACAAAAGGTATAAAATTAAAATAAAAAGTTGCAGCAAAAAAAATATTTATTTTTTTAACTACAAGAAGCAAGAAGCAATGGTTGGTTGCCAGGCAGACATTACTGTAGTTTTTATTTAAGCTTTTCGTTAATTATTCCAAAAACACAATTATTTTGGTAAACATATCACAAATGTGGAACGGAACACTTGGTGCGCGAGTCCGACTCGCACTTGGCGGTTTTTTTTATTCTGCAAAAACTTTGTATTAACTCTCTATTTATATATTACTAGCTTTTGCCCGAGGCTTCGCTCGCGTGAAATTCGTATAAAAAGAAAAATGTCGGCGCTCGGAACAATTCGGTTTGTATAAGAGCCACATCTTAGCGCAACCGGTCCCGTATAGTTAAATGTGCTTGCACTAAGTTTCATCAAATTCGGATGATCGGTTTATGGAGAAACATGCATACATAGAGAAAATATTTCTAAAAACCGGCCAAATGCAGTCGAACTCGCTCACCGAGGGTTCCGTATCTCCATGTCATGGTCAGCGCCACTCACGCCATCTATGTATTAGGTAGTTAAAATCACTGGTAAAAATGCTTCATACTCTTTTCGGTAGATGGCGCGCATACACTTTTTATTTTCTTGTATTCGGGGACCCCCGTCAATTTTTAAATTTTTCTTATATTTATTATTTGTTGTTATATCGACCATAAAATATATTCTGTGAAAATTTCAACGGCCTACCTATTACAGTTCAAGAGATACAGCCCTCGGGCAGACAGACGGACAGACAGACAGACAGACGGCGTAGGCTTAGTAATAGGGTCCCGTACGACGGATACGGAACCCTAAAAATCGTAAATTTAATTTTAGTATCATACATAGAGTCTACAAACGCAGTATCTCAAAAACCGCCTTCAAAAATGCATGAAATAAAAAAAAATCTAACCCTAGAGTTGAAGGCGGTGCTAAAGCAAGCAAAAATAACCGTTTTTATATTTTTTGAAATAGTTTTTTATTTCACAGTTTTTTTAGTATTTTTTTACTATTAATGTACTCGGCGGAATCGCTCGGCTTTCGGCCTCGCGATTCCGCCTCGCTTTCCAATCCGATCTCGACTAAATTGAAAGCACCAGCTTTCAAATAAAATAAAAACAATAATCAAAATCGGTTCACCCAGTCTAAAGTTCTGAGGTAACAAAAAAAAATACAGTCGAATTGAGAACCTCCTCCTTTTTTGAAGTCGGTTAATAAAACAAAGTAACTTACTCCATGACCATCCCTTACAGATTTATTATTAGTATTGATGATTAGTAATATTTTCATTATAAAAAGTTGATAAACTTAACTCCTTGCGAGATGATCCCCTTGAATATATGTAAGGTCACATTCATAGTAATGGATTCTTTGGCCGCAAGAATCGTTAACTTGTCCGAACAAGATAAGCCGACCCAGGATGCGCAGTGGGCTAGCTAAACGAATTAAGTCGAGTCAGGCAGCCAAGTTGTCTGGTGGGCGGTTGTGTGTGTGATCGATAGAGACGTTTAGCGAAACAGTAACATCTTTTTAGCGTTCCCTATCTGTACGGGACCCTATTTCCTACGCCGTCTGTCTGTCCGTCCGTCTTTTTTATTTTTTTTTTATACTAAGCGCGACATGTGGCGCTGAGTCACCCATAAGGTCTCTAGCGACGCCCATGGACATTCGGACGCAGGCGGGGGCTGCGAATGCCATGCCGGCCTGACAGGTGCCCATTCACGCCTCTCTTGAAGGACCCGAGACTATACTTGGGGGGAAATATGTGGGCAGGTAGAGCGTTGCAGAGTTTGCCGGTTCTGTGGAGAAAGGATCTGCAGAACCGATTTGTACGCATCCGCGGTAAGTCCAGCGTATAGGGATGCAATCTCTGCCCAGTGCGCGTTGTACGGAGGTGGAAAGGGGACGCCGGAATCGCGTTAAACAGCTCCTCCGAGCACTCCCCGTGGAATAAGCGATAGAACACGCTTAGGGCGCCGACATCCCTACGAAGTTGCAGCGGTTCTAGATCGCGGGACACGTCGGGGTCATCCACTAGTCGCACGGCTCGACGCTGGATCGAGTCCAAAGGCGCAAGCTGATATTTGGCTGAGCCATCCCACAGGTGCGAGCAGTACTCCAAGCAGGACCTAATCTGCGTCTGTCCTACTGCTGTATCTTTGGAACCGTAATAGGTAGCCGGTTGAAATTTTCACAGAATCCAACCAGCCGACCGTCCAACCAAGTCGGCACGTCTGGAGGTTTCGCCCGACTTCGTTAGTACTTATGCGGTAAGACTTTAAACGACGAACCTCCTAACCATTTCTTATGCCCTGGTACTTCGCTAGACTTAAGCAATAGGCAACTGACGGTTGGATTGCCGACCGTCGGAACGTCTGTAGCAATGTCCCACGTCGGCCCTGACTTGGTCGGGTCGTGGTAGGGTCCAACCAAATCGTAACGTCTTTTAATAGCTTTATTATTATTATTTGTTATTATATTAGCGATCGTGCGTGACTGAGCCATAGTTTAAACAGACTAGTTAACCATCTTCATATTATTTGTATATTTGCATTGTTATTTTATTTAATTTGATTTAATTTGATTTTAATTTAATTTGATTTTAATTTAATTTGATTTAGCGTAATTTAATTTGATCTGATTTGCATTGTTATCTAATTTAATTTAACTTGATTTCATTTGATTTGGCTTAATGTAATATAATTTTGATTCGATTTAATTAAATTTGATTCCGATTTGATTTAATTTAATTATGTTAAAACGTGAAAAACGTTGCTGGGTCTTTACATAGTCAACGTTATTTTCTATCACCATGTTGTTCTAGACGTAAATGCCTGTTTGTTTTTCCAAACTCGAAAATAAAAATAAAATTCATACAAGCGCGCCGATTTCGCACTCACACAAGCGCGCGCCAGCGCACGCTGTCCGTACACAACCACTACTTACATTCTCACTTGCCTCGCTTCTAGTCAGTGATGGCCGCCCCGCGCTCGATTTTGATGTTTTTTGACGTGATGACGTCACGTCTTATAAATTGATGAACACCGGCTGCACGCACGAAAAATGTCACGTTCGGTATAGTCAAAGTTACCATGGAAACGTCTTAAGAAGTAAAACTGTCAAGATCAGAAAACAGAAGTTTATTGATGGCCAGTCACAAGATGATTAATCTTTTTACTGAAAATATAATTACTGATCTTTGCTCTATGTACTACGATTATTCCACGTCATCACGTAAAACTATCGTCCGTAAACCGACTTTACAGACAACCAATTTTTTTTATGGAACACGATTGACTACTCTCTCTCTCTCTACTCTCTATTTCTCTCTCTCTCTCTCTCTCTCTCTCTCTCTTTCTCTCTCTCTCTCTCTCTCTCTCTCTCTCTCTTTCTCTCTCTCTCTCTCTCTCTCTCTTTCTCTCTGGAATTGCATTTCCACCATAATGGGCTCACAACCTGTCAATTTGCGTTAGTGTTGTGAGCTGTGACAGCCCTGGTGGCTCGTCGCAGCGTAGGTAGGTAGTTATTTAAAAAACGGGCTCCAGTTAACCTACTCGTCTCCTTTTACTATGACTGAGCGCTCTCGAGGTCACGCACACTAAAACAGTGTGCATCACGTACACGCCTGACACATTGATAGCCAAACGGACTTCGTGAGATAGGATATCTGTACTGTGGTTCAGAATATCGACCCCCCCGTGTATACTTGAGATTATTTATAGACAAATCACCTTTCACGTCGCGCGTCACACAACAATAAGGAGATTATACCCCACCTGTTATTCATATAAGGCATCACGGGCGTAGCCAGGGGGGGGTCCCCCGAAATAAAAAATGTAACAGGAGATTACTTATTTTTTTGTATAGGTATGTATAATGTACCGTGTGTGGCTGGTACTTTAAAAGAATAGCCTCGCTGTATCTCTACCTGTGTATGTCGTAAAATGCGACTAAGGGATATGACTCCCTTATTATATTACTAGGTGGTAGGGTTTAACCCGCCCGGGTTGGTACCACCGCACTGAATGAAAGGTCGGTCGAAACGGCTATGTAAATAGTTCGTGTTTTCCGTCCAGTTCAGTGTAGCCGGCACGATCGAAGGGAAGCACTGACGTGGCACCAAGTTCACCCGGTGTTATGGGCTGACATCACGGATATTGTAGGTGATGTAGCCAACCGTGTCAGTTTTCATAAAAAAACAAATACAATATGGTCAAAAGGTAACACTTAATGCATCTAGGCATTTTCTAACATAATACCTACCTTTGGGGTGTGACAACTGATAGGTGAGTGGCGGAAATAAATAGGTACAGTATATGTACCTATTCCTATTCATCGCTGGGACTCTGACGAGTGAAGACGTGCGCACGCTTGCTGTAACAATTTCGCCCCCGCACTACGCCCGGACACCCGCGAGTAAAAGAGAAAGTCGTGATTTTTCGTCTCCGTCTCCTCGCCGTTCTGTCGCCCCACAACCTCGATCCGCACCGCGGCCACCTTCACCGACCACTGCCGGCACCCGCCGCCCCGCTCCGTCTCGTCCCGCGTCGTCGCTTGCACCGAACGCCTTCGCCGCTCGCCGTAGCCACTGAAGCCGCCTGCGCTGCATCGCTGAAACATTCGCTCGCAAGTAACTAAGTACCTACTTACCTGCATACGCCGCCGCTACCCACACCGTTGGCTCCATCTATATCTTGCTTTATCTCGTCTCATCTCGCAGAAGTTCACATTAATAACATCATGTACGGCACGCTTACCCGTTCGCCGCCGAACCAGTGCAGCTCCAGTCCAGATCTACCTACGAAAATACGCGATGCTGAATACGCCGACACACAAACAATTACTTTCCGTAAACGAAAACAACCAGAATGCGACACAAAGGAGATGCTACTCAGCTTCACAGAAGAGATTAAAAATTCAATGCTACTAATGAAGGAGGAAATCAACGTCAACATATCATCTTCGACTTCAGAAATAAAGGCTGAATTGAACATTGTACGCCTGCAATACGGTGAACTAAAGGAATCATTCACAGATTTAAGTAAAAGACAAACGTGTTTGCTTACAGACGTTAAGGAAATACAGGAGGCGATGCAGTTCACCACTGGACGACAGGATGAACTGGTTGGCAAGGTCAACGAACTCGAACGCTGCGCGGGAAAGAGCAAATCGCTTGAAAAAGAACTGTTACAAATTAGAGAAGAACTAGAAAAACTGCACGCGGACCGCAGCAGAGACGATCAAAGGAACAGGATGCAGAATCTTGAATTATTCGGTGTACCGGAGAAGCAGAACGAAGATATACCAGCCATCATCAAGAAAATTGCACAGCATGCGGGCCTGCAGCTCGCGGACTCCGACATCGAGTCGGCGACGAGAGTGCGGCCCGGCCCCGGCTCCTCGGCCGCGACCGCCCCCACCTCCGCCGCCGCCGCTCCCGCCGCCGCCGACCGGCCACGTAATATTGTCATCAGGCTGCGTAACAGGCTACACAAGGACACCATCCTGTCAGGGCTTAAGAAGAAGAAGGGCATCACTACGACCGACATCGGACTTACAGGAGAACCGAACAGAATCTTTGTTAGCGAGCATCTAACGCCAGGTAATAAACAACTACTCAGGGAGTGCAAGAAACTCGCAGCGGAAAAGTCCTATAAGTTTACTTGGGTAAAAAACTGCACCATCATTACAAGGAAAGCCGAGGGATCGCGCCCTATACGCATTTCTACGAGAGCGGACCTCAAGAAAATCAGCTGAACAATTCTTACCAGGGCGGACACTCGCTGTGTCAGTATAAACAGCAACAACATTATGTAAGTACCCCAGTGCCAATCCAATACAAGTATACGAAAACAAAGATACCTATTACATGTCTATTCATAATTATATTTTATTCTATCTATTATGCTATTTGTGTAGAAATAATATATGTTATTTATCTTTCTCTCAACCATATTATTAAATTTCTAATAGTGACTCAATCCAGTATAAACACACTATCAAATAAAATAAATACTGATCAATCAAATAATCAATATCTAAAGCAAGTCAACTTAAAACATCAATTATTATGTGAATGTGCTAGCGGCTTATACACTGATGGCCAACCGCGGGTTCTATCGGCGGGCGATCTCGTTCGCGCGGTATCGCTCGTGCAGGGAACATGCATGAGAAATGTAATTGTGGTAAAAAAAAAAAAACGCGATTTAGAAAATTATATGTCACATGCAAGACTCCTCGACGAGCGATGCCGCTTGACGGGCTCGCCTGATATAGGAACTCGTAATTCGACATCTGAATACTTTATTACACCTACGATAAAATACTACTCAACATTATTATTACAATACTCGTACCACTCGATAGCTATACATCTAGGTATGAATGACAGAGGTGAATTGGAGTGTAGTAGCGGTCGCTGCCGCAACGGCGCCGGCGGCGCGGCGGAGGCGGAGGCGGCGCGGCGGCGACGACGACGACCCGGCGACACCGACCATTACTACAACCCAGAGGTGTCTGTCGTGTCGGTTTGCGGCACGAAATCGCGCACGACAGTTTCGGGTACAGCCCGAACACGGTGCGTGCAAGCCGAAATGTTCCGAGCACGATCGTGTTTCCGTGCTAGCTAGGCCAGCCCGACGCCCGGTCGACACGATAAGCACGAACCGTGTTGACGGCATGCTGATGTGATTATGTGCGCGCGCACCTACAAGAATTTAGGATTTCTTTATTTATTTCTTACTTATACAATGTCAGCCCAACGCAAATTTTTTCCTATAATTAGGAATAAGATGTCAAAGAAACAAAAGAAACTCTTTTGTTTTGGGATTAGTCTGGCTACACTAGACTGCAGCCCTGCCTGTCTTGTCAGCTTAATTTACGAAGTTGTACACGACAATTTCGGACACAGCCTGAACACGGTTCGTTCTGTCTGAAATATTCCGACTACGATCGTGTTTCCTGGCTAGCTAGGCCAGCCTGAAGCTTGGGCAACACGATCGGCACGAACCGTGTCGACGGATCGCTGATGTGGTTATAGGTACCTACATACATTTCTCACACAAACATAATTTTTTCGTGTCTGTATGGGGCCGGTAGGTACTTTAAAAGAATAGCTCCACTGCATCTCTCCCCGTGCATGTCGTAAAAGGCGACTAAGGGATAAGGACAAGATGCCGTGCTAAAGGGCGACAGGCTAGCCCCCTCTCACCTTGGCACGGTCCTTCCACCGAGTCATGCAGCGGGTGGGTTTTCGTGCCTCACTTGCTGCTTGATAGTTATCTTGTCGGAATACTTTGCTAATCCGACAGTGTGAAGTGAAAACATAAAAAAAAAAATACTTTTGTTTCGTACCTGGATGGACAAGTATATATATTTATATATTTATTTATTGGTGTATTATATTTTAGATATTTATTTAGTGATTTATATGTGGGTATATATTTATATTGCTTTTATTTAACTAGGATGTATTTATATGTATTACTAGCTGAGCCCGCGGCTCCGCTCGCGTGAAATTCGTATTCCAAAGAAGAATGTAAGTAACTAAGGGCGAGGCCGAAGGCCGAGCTGCGTTCAGGTAATCGATAAACCTTCTTAAAGAAAGTAACTAACTAAGGGCGAGGCCGAAGGCCGAGCTGCTTTCAGGTAAACGATAAACCTTTCTCAAATAAAGGAAGTAAGTAAGGGCGAGGCCGAAGGCCGAGCTGCGTTCAGGAAGACGACAAACCTTCTGGAAGAAAGGAAGGAACTAAGTGCGAGGCCGAAGGCCGAGCTGCGTTCAGGTAAACCAAAAACCCTCTTCCGCCTTCGGGCCTCGCCCTTAAAGACTTCCTTTCTTCGATAGAATATAATATCGTTTACTCAATCTATTTATTTCATATAAATAAAAAAGTAATATTAATAACTAAAGAATTAAACCTACCTAACAAACATTAAAATAACTATCAAAACGGGCATTTTCAAATGTTCTTAGAGCACTTGCGGCATTACCCCGCTGGATGGCAAGGCTTACCCTTTGAATGAAGTACAAAAGCCCTTGATGACGGGACACCAGTTGCGTCAACCAGCTCAAGCCTCTTTTGGCTTCACTGCTCCACGGACCGAGGGTTTCAACCGCAAACGCAACAAATTCGAAATCTTGAATTATATTTCTATATTTGCTGCGTTGGAGGCTCTCCGCCCCAGCCTCGGCCGCGCCAGCCGCTCTTGAAGATGTCCTAACGTGACTTGGAGCCAATGTGAGAACAAAAGTGGCGTCCCACATCAAAGAACTACCCTTAGTCCATGGCACTAAGGTCTCTAGCATCGGGCCTCTTGCCATCCAGCCGGGAATAACCGCGAGGTTCTAGGATGCACGGTATATTTGCCGTTAGAAGCTGAGGTTAGAAGCGTGGACTTTATAATAAAATTTAAATTAAATTAACTCAATCTTAATATTAATTAACTTTATTCGAGATGGTTTAGCTTCTTCCTGAACGCAGCTCGGCCTTCGGCCTCGCCCTTAGTTACTTGCTTTCTTCGAGATGGTTTATCATTTGTCAGAACGTAGCTCGGCCTTCGGCCTCGCCTTAGTTGCTTACTTTCTTCAACATGGTTTAGCTTCTTCCTGAACGCAGCTCGGCCTTCGGCCTCGCCCTTAGTTACTTGCTTTCTTCGAGATGGTTTTTCAATTATCCGAACGTAGCTCGGCCTTCGGCCTCGCCTTAGTTACTTACTTTCTTCAAGATGGTTTAGCTTCTTCCTGAACGCAGCTCGGCCTGCGGCCTCGCCCATAGTTACTTACTTTCTTCGAGAAGGTTTATGGTCTTCCAGAATAGAGCTCGGCCTTCGGCCTCGCCCTTAGTTACTTATTTTCTTCAAGAATGTTTTTCTTCTTCCTGAAATCAGCTCCGCCTTTCGCCTCGCCCTTAGTTACTTTCATCGAGAAAGAATATCGTTTACGTGAGCGCAGATCCGCCTTCGGGCCCGCCTTTAGTTACTTACTTTCTTTTTTTTAAATACGAATTTCACGCGAGCGAAGCCGCGGGCAACAGATATATAAATTTTATTGCATCAATGACAGCGACATAACTTCGACTTTCAATTATTATTTTTATTTATCAAACAATTTGTCACCGGCCAGCTCACGTCTCGTGATGACAGTTCTCTGTTGTCAACATGACATTTAAAATTGTTTTTACCTTTACTTTGGACTACGTGATTTTAAACGCGCAATAATGTTTATAATTGTTATTTTTTTTTTATTTTTGTTAATTTTTTTTACGTATTATGTTAACCCGGCATATAAACTGCCACTATACAAAGTTTCGTCTAATTCCGTTCAGTGGTTTTTGCGTGATGCGCGTACAGACAAACAAACAAACAAACAAAAATTTTAAAAACTGTTCTAACATGTTCAGTATCTCATTTTAAGCCACCCTGGTTAGTTTTTTTCCGAATACATTCAATGTACAGACTTTCTTACCTCTACGATTTTATTATATGTATAGATTATTTATTAATAAGTATTCTTATTATTATTTTATATTCAATTCTCACGCTCAATTCTTTTGCTACTACCTACTTACATTCCACTATATTAATCGACTCTCAAACATCCAAAGGTTGACTGTAAGAAATCTCTTTTAGGGATAAGTCCGCCTTTGCACCTCATGTAATTGTTGTTTTTACTTATTATTGATGTATGTTTCTAGGAGCAATAAAGAATTTCTGTAGATTTTACTCTATTCTGTGTCACTTCACTCGCTCTTTGTCGCTCGCTAGCCTAGCCGCGCGGCGCGAGGCGGCATGTGACGCGTCAATACGTTTGATCTGCCGCCGCGTGCCGCCGACCAATGGCTATCGGCGACGCGCTCCGTCACAACGTTTGATTTAAATAGCGACACCGCCAAATAGGAGAAAGAGAGACAGAGGTATGGGCATTACGCATTAGACATGGAATCAAAGATAATTGATCGAATTTCGTATTTTTAATATTATTGCAAGCTTTTATTGAACTTGCAATTTAAGTTTAAGTAGGTATGTATGCAGGTACATAAATGTTAGTTTGTGTGTTCAGTTAATTGCGAATGAAAACGACGAAACCTATACTTAACTGTGTAAAGAGTTTAACGTTACTTATAGTTAACTACCTACCTGAAGGCAATAAGTATTCACCTTCTACCTGCCTGTACCACCAAGCATACATACGGGAGTGGCAACCGTCGAGCGCTATTATATGGGAAAATTAGCCGCGTCTTAGTGCATTATGCTCTTACAATATAAAAGTCTGCGGGATCGAACGTCAGTGCACATGTGACTTGGGGACAAAGAACACGTATATGTGCACTACGCAAAATGGCGAGTTCTGCAGTTCGTACGTGTCGAAAGAACTCAAGATCATCAGGAATAACAAAAGATGGCGTAACCTTTCATAGGTAAGTCATTTTAATGATAATACAACGATTAAAACGTGAAAAATACAATAATTCCGCGAGTTAGGAGCACGACTGCGCGCCATACCGGGCGCGTACACATGATAGGCAAATTTGACAGACTGAAAAGAAATTTGAAATCAATTATTGTATACGGGGATGTTGTTTATAATAAATGCGATGTTGTTTATCATAAATGCGAAAGTATATTTGTTTGTTTATTTGTTTGCTATCATGTTGTTTATCATAAATGCGAAAGTATATTTGTTTGTTTATTTGTTTGCTTGTTTTTTTTTTAAGTGAAAATTTCTTTAGCGGTGCTTGGCACTTTTTTAGGTGGGTATAAAATTTATAACTCGAAATCGCGACATCGCGTCAGCGTCATTTTTAAAATGAAACCTTAAGTCATTGCATTAAGGGTTAAGTTAGAGTGGCACGGGATCTGCCGGCACACCCGGAGTGCAACTGTTAAGTAGGGTTCGGTAACAGGTTTATGTCTGTCCATTCTACTAAGTTCTGCAAAATGAATGTAGGGTTCCGTAACAAATGCATGTCTGTCCGTTCTACAAAATTTAACAATTTTCAACCAAGGTCCTCCGACGGTTATTTTATAATAAAAGTAGGGTTCCGTAACACGTTTATGTCTGTCCATTCTACTAATAAGTGCTGCAAAATGAATGTAGGGTTCCGTAACAAATGCATGTTTGTCCGTTCTACAAAATTTAACATTTATTTTAAAATGAATGTAGGGTTCCGTAACTAATGCATGTCTGTCCGTTCTACTAAATTTTACATTTTTCAACCAAGGTCCTCCGACGGTTATTTTATAATAAAATTGTCTGTGTGGGCCCTGAATACGAATCCGTTGTCAAAATTCAAAAAAAGTGGCCGCCATTTTGAACTTTTTAGTTACTGGACCGATTGCTTTCAAAATCGATATCTGGGTGTCTGTGTGGGCTCTGAATACGAATCCGTTGTCAAAATTTTATAAAAGTGGCCGCCATTTTGAACTTTTTAGTTACTGGGCCGATTGCTTTCAGAATCGATATCTGGGTGTCCGTGTGGGCTCTGAATACGAATCCGTTGTCAAAATTTAAAAACGTGGCCGCCATTTTGATCTTTTTAGTTACTGGACCGATTGCTTTCAAAATCGATATCTGGGTGTCCGTGTGGGCTCTGAATACGAATCCGTTGTCAAAATTAAAAAAAAGTGGTCGCCATTTTGAACTTTTTAGTTACTGGACCGATTGCTTTCAAAATCGATATCTGGGTGTCTGTGTGGGCTCTGAATACGAATCCGTTGTCAAAATTTTATAAAAGTGGCCGCCATTTTGAACTTTTTAGTTACTGGACCGATTGCTTTCAAAATCGATATCTGGGTGTCTGTGTGGGCTCTGAATACGAATCCGTTGTCAAAATTTTATAAAAGTGGCCGCCATTTTGAACTTTTTAGTTACTGGACCGATTGCTTTCAAAATCGATATCTGGGTGTCCGTGCGGGCTCTGAATACGAATCCGTGGTCAAAATTAAAAAAAAGTGACCGCCATTTTGAACTTTTTAGTTACTGAACCGATTGCTTTCAAAATCGATATCTGGGTGTCTGTGTAGGTTCTGAACACGAATCCGTTGTCAAAATTTAAAAAAGTTTCCGCCATTTTGAACTTTTTAGTTCCTGGACCGATTGCTTTCAAAATCGATATCTGGGTGTCTGTGTGGGCTCTGAATACGAATCCGTTGTCAAAATTTTATAAAAGTGGCCGCCATTTTGAACTTTTTAGTTACTGGACCGATTGCTTTCAGAATCGATATCTGGGTGTCCGTGTGGGCTCTGAATACGAATCCGTTGTCAAAATTTAAAAACGTGGCCGCCATTTTGATCTTTTTAGTTACTGGACCGATTGCTTTCAAAATCGATATCTGGGTGTCCGTGTGGGCTCTGAATACGAATCCGTTGTCAAAATTTAAAAAAAGTGGTCGCCATTTTGAACTTTTCAGTTACTGGACCGATTGCTTTCAAAATCGATATCTGGGTGTCTGTGTGGGCTCTGAATACGAATCCGTTGTAAAAATTTTATAAAAGTGGCCGCCATTTTGAACTTTTTAGTTACTGGACCGATTGCTTTCAAAATCGATATCTGGGTGTCTGTGTGGGCTCTGAATACGAATCCGTTGTCAAAATTTTATAAAAGTGGCCGCCATTTTGAACTTTTTAGTTACTGGACCGATTGCTTTCAAAATCGATATCTGGGTGTCCGTGCGGGCTCTAAATACGAATCCGTTGTCAAAATTAAAAAAAAGTGACCGCCATTTTGAACTTTTTAGTTACTGAACCGATTGCTTTCAAAATCGATATCTGGGTGTCTGTGTGGGCTCTGAATACGAATCCGTTGTCAAAATTTTATAAAAGTGGCCGCCATTTTGAACTTTTTAGTTACTGGACCGATTGCTTTCAAAATCGATATCTGGGTGTCCGTGCGGGCTCGGAATACGAATCCGTTGTCAAAATTAAAAAAAAGTGACCGCCATTTTGAACTTTTTAGTTACTGAACCGATTGCTTTCAAAATCGATATCTGGGTGTCTGTGTAGGTTCTGAACACGAATCCGTTGTCAAAATTTAAAAAAGTTTCCGCCATTTTGAACTTTTTAGTTCCTGGACCGATTGCTTTCAAAATCGATATCTGGGTGTCTGTGTGGGCTCTGAATACGAATCCGTTGTCAAAATTTTATAAAAGTGGCCGCCATTTTGAACTTTTTAGTTACTGGACCGATTGCTTTCAGAATCGATATCTGGGTGTCCGTGTGGGCTCTGAATACGAATCCGTTGTCAAAATTTAAAAACGTGGCCGCCATTTTGATCTTTTTAGTTACTGGACCGATTGCTTTCAAAATCGATATCTGAGTGTCCGTGTGGGCTCTGAATACGAATCCGTTGTCAAAATTTAAAAAAAGTGGTCGCCATTTTGAACTTTTTAGTTACTGGACCGATTGCTTTCAAAATCGATATCTGGGTGTCTGTGTGGGCTCTGAATACGAATCCGTTGTCAAAATTTTATAAAAGTGGCCGCCATTTTGAACTTTTTAGTTACTGGACCGATTGCTTTCAAAATCGATATCTGGGTGTCCGTGCGGGCTCTAAATACGAATCCGTTGTCAAAATAAAAAAAAAGTGACCGCCATTTTGAACTTTTTAGTTACTGAACCGATTGCTTTCAAAATCGATATCTGGGTGTCTGTGTGGGCTCTGAATACGAATCCGTTGTCAAAATTTTATAAAAGTGGCCGCCATTTTGAACTTTTTAGTTACTGGACCGATTGCTTTCAAAATCGATATCTGGGTGTCCGTGCGGGCTCGGAATACGAATCCGTTGTCAAAATTAAAAAAAAGTGACCGCCATTTTGAACTTTTTAGTTACTGAACCGATTGCTTTCAAAATCGATATCTGGGTGTCTGTGTAGGTTCTGAACACGAATCCGTTGTCAAAATTTAAAAAAGTTTCCGCCATTTTGAACTTTTTAGTTCCTGGACCGATTGCTTTCAAAATCGATATCTGGGTGTCTGTGTGGGCTCTGAATACGAATCCGTTGTCAAAATTTTATAAAAGTGGCCGCCATTTTGAACTTTTTAGTTACTGGACCGATTGCTTTCAAAATCGATATCTGGGTGTCCGTGCGGGCTCTGAATACGAATCCGTTGTCAAAATTAAAAAAAAGTGACCGCCATTTTGAACTTTTTAGTTACTGAACCGATTGCTTTCAAAATCGATATCTGGGTGTCTGTGTAGGTTCTGAACACGAATCCGTTGTCAAAATTTAAAAAAGTTTCCGCCATTTTGAACTTTTTAGTTCCTGGACCGATTGCTTTCAAAATCGATATCTGGGTGTCTGTGTGGGCTCTGAATACGAATCCGTTGTCAAAATTTTATAAAAGTGGCCGCCATTTTGAACTTTTTAGTTACTCGACCGATTGCTTCCAAAATCGATATCTGGGTGTCCGTGTGGGCTCTGAATACGAATCCGTTGTCAAAATTTAAAAAACTGGCCGCCATTTTGAACTTTTTAGTTACTGGACCGATTGCTTTCAAAATCGATATCTGGGTGTCCGTGTGGGCTCTGAATACGAATCCGTTGTAAAAATTTAAAAAAGTGGCCGCCATTTTGAACTTTTTAGTTACTGGACCGATTGCTTTCAAAATCGATATCTGGGTGTCTGTGTGGGCTCTGAATACGAATCCGTTGTCAAAATGTAAAAAAACTGGCCGCCATTTTGAACTTTTTAGTTACTATGGCGGTTATTATATTATTATTTAAAATGGCGGCCACTTTTTTACATTTTGACAACGGATTCGTATTCAGAGCCCACACAGACACCCAGATATCGATTTTGAAAGCAATCGGTCCAGTAACTGAAAAGTTCAATATGGCGGCCACTTTTTTTAAATTTTGACTAGAGATTCGTATTCAGAGCCCACACATACACCCAGATATCGATTTTGAAAGCAATCGGTCCAGTAACTAAAAAGTTCAAAATGGCGGCCACTTTTTTTAAATCGCGAGATTAAAACACCATGAATATTATTAAACCGGAAAAAAATATTGTTTTAAGGAAGACTCCAATCTTTTACTCTGTTCCTCGAAGTTTAGGTAAATAAGCCCTACTTATTCCTATCACTGATTATTAGTGCAACTTTTCAAAAATATTAGAACAACAGTCTGGTTTAATTTTTCAATATTTTTTTTTTGGATTCAAACAATAATATTCGTTCAGTAAAAACTATTTGAAATAATATTACAAATAACAATTTAAATATTCACAAATATACCGCAACATCATCGTCCGTCAGACTGGCATTCGTAGTGATCCCGTCAAGTTGCCGTCAAGCAAGGCTTCCGATTGGTCGGACGGTCGGCTCTTACTACCAGATACCCGAGCCAAGCCAGCGATAACAAACCTGTCGCTGGCCTTGCTCGCTCTGTCTCTCTCCATATCGCAGGGCGCGATATGGGTAACGGAGATAGACAAGTCACGTCATAAAAGATTAAATTGCGATTTCGATTTTCGTAGTAGTAGGGATTTTTGGCTAGCCGTGCTCCGATACAAACGCAGTAGCGTTGCGTCTCCCGTATGTATGCTCGGTGGCCTGTACAGTCCATATGTAATATTTAATAATAAATAATTATTAACACACGATTCTTAAAACAATACATACATACATATACATATCACGCACGCTGAATCCCGTAAATCGGGGTAGCAGAGTAATCAGTGTTGTGCTGCAAGATCTCTGGTAAAATTAGAACACAACACCGACCACCACGTTTCGCAAAGTATTCGGACAAGATTTATCTATCAAGCAGCAATTAAGGCACGAAGACCCACCTGCTGTATGACTCGGTGAAAGTACCGTGCCAAGGTGAGAGGTGGCGATCCTGTCGCCCTTTAGCACGGCATCTTGCTTGTCCTTATCCCTTAGTCGCCTTTTACGACATGCACGGGTAGAGATGCAGTGGGGTTATTCTTTTTAAGTACCGGCCCCACACGGTAATACAGTATCATTGCTAAATCATGGCCCAGGCCCACTTGTGGCATAATAACTTCCGTCTCGTGTACAGCGGGCTGGCTCGTGTCGTGCGTGACACGAACACGAAACGGGCCAGCTAGGCTGAGCCGAGTTTAACCGAGCACGCGCGGCGTCGTACACAGGGCGCGCACGCTCGCTTGATTCCTGTGCACCGGGCTGCGTTCGTGTCCAACTCGACACGATACGACAGGTCTGCT
This sequence comes from Nematopogon swammerdamellus, assembly GCA_946902875.1. NCBI lineage: Eukaryota > Metazoa > Arthropoda > Insecta > Lepidoptera > Adelidae > Nematopogon > Nematopogon swammerdamellus. Next base: position 21,244,881 of record OX336352.1, read on the forward strand.
ACAACCTACCTACACTCACGGAAGAACTAACCTTTTTATAATTATTAATTGCAGAACGTTTTACTCTTTTTTGACCTTTGGTCATTTGATGCATGGACAAGCTGACGGTGAGAGCTTCTTGGTGCAAAAACAATCAAATGCTTCTGCTTTCTTCACGAAGCGTATAGTTATTCACCGGGTGCACTCATCGAGCAGAGTTTTAAATGCCTATCTTCCAGCTACAACATTTTTACAGTGCCTCAACACTTATAGCTCCCTATATAGCATTAACCACGATTCAATAAATAGTCAGATTTTTCCGGACCCTGATTTAACTCCAGCAACGGATGATTTATCAATACTATTTGACTTTTCATATTACATTCACCACACCAAATAATCTACAGATATATTATCAAAATGCCCGCGGGCTCAGAACAAAATTATTACATATAAATCAAACTATTCTGTCGAACGACTATGATGTAATTATAATTACTGAAACGTGGTTAAACAGTGACATTCAGGATACAGAAATTTGTGATCCGAGATATGACATTTTTCGCTGTGATAGAAATGTACTGCAAACAGGCAAGGCGCGGGGTGGGGGCGTGATGGTGTGCGTGCGCAAGTCTCTCGGCGCGGAACTACGCGAGGATGGCGCGCGGCCGCCTACAGAGATGATATGGCTCACCGTGCCTGCCCGTGCGCTCGGCCCTGCCGCCTCCCCGCTCCACCTTTGCACTGCCTACCTCCCCCCGCAGCCTGCCACGCTTCCCACTGAGATAGATAGATTGTTGGACTCTGTTACGTGCCTAACTAGCTCTCAAGCCAATGATAATATCATTCATTATAATAGGCGACTTTAACCTACCAAACATTTCATGGTCTAGTGAGAAACATACTCACCTTAGACTGGGGTCGTTAGATGTACAAAATGCTGGGATAAAACTTATTGATGATCTTAATATCTTAGGTCTAACTCAACACAATCTACTGACAAATGCCAGCAATCACACACTAGACCTAGTTTTCTGCAATTTTTCACTGGAAATAAGTAGGTGTAATTTTCCACTGTTGCCTGAGGATATTTATCACCCATCGTTCACAATAGATATTTCAGATTTAAGTATAACTCCGCTACTTGAAGATAAGAATAGAGCATTTTTGTTTCATAAAGGTGACTATGACAGTATCAACCACTACTTGCTCAATATAGATTGGACAGACGTGTTAAGAGGTGGGTCAATAGATGACGCTACAGACTCATTTTATAGAATTGTGTACGATTGTATAGACAAATTTATTCCTTGTCGAGTTAAATCGAATAATATTAATAAATATCCTATATGGTTCTCAGCCGCACTAAAAAAAGTTATTAAAGAAAAAGCAAAAACACATAAACGCTGGAAACGGTACAAGAACCCGCGCGATTATGATGAATTTAGTTTACTAAGAAAAAGACAACATAGTATGCAAAAGATATGTTATAGAACCTATATCGAATCAATTCAACAATCCATAAAAATATATCCAAAAAACTTGTGGTCATATATCAAATCAAAGAGGGGAGTATCTAGCTACCCACAAGTGCTTACTCTTAACAACCAGAGGCTAACAGATGCAAATTCAATATGTGAGGGATTTAATAATTTCTTTCAAAATGTCTTTCAGAATCCAGACAAAAACTATAATGATATTATGATTGGTGAACCTCGGCATGGTGACTCACACCTAATACATTCGATGAACATAAATGTTGATACAATCGAACGCTTGATGAAAAATTTAGACATTAGTAAAGGTGCAGGCAGTGACAATGTGCCTCCTGTGTTTGTCAGGAGATGTGCCCTTTCTCTCGCCAGTCCGATAACTAAAATATTTACACGATCAATCAGAGAGGGCACGTTCCCTGGCAAATGGAAGGAGGCACATATAGTTCCGATACATAAGAAAGGCCTAAAAACAAAAGTAGAAAATTACAGAGGTATATCTATTCTCAATGTGTTTAGTAAACTTTTCGAGAAGGTAATTTTCAATGCTATATATCCTACACTGAGCAGTGGTATTTCTGATTTTCAGCACGGTTTTCTAAGAGCACGCTCCACTACAACTAATCTCACAGAGTATATTAATTACATAATTAAAGATATACAAGGTGGAGGACAAATAGATGTCATTTATACCGATTTCGAAAAAGCCTTCGATCGAGTAGATCACAAAATTTTACTGTTGAAGTTAAACGCACTGGGAATACACGGTGACTTGCTACGCTGGGTAGAATCATATTTAGATAATCGGTCGCAATCTGTTGTAATAGGTGGTTTTAAATCAAATTTCATTAAGATACCGTCCGGTGTCCCCCAGGGATCAATTTTGGGGCCATTATTTTACAATGCTTACATATATGATATAGGATACAGTATAACCCATGCAAAATATTCCCTATATGCAGACGATAAGAAAGTAATCAAAGTAATTAACGATACAAGTGACTGTCATAAATTACAAGAGGATTTGAACTGTCTCTCTGAGTACTATAAACGAAACAGAATTAATGTCAATGCTACAAAATGTATGCACATGACCTTCACTCGTAGTTCTAAACTAATACAACATAACTACACAATCAACCAAATTTCTATACCTAAAGTGTCTACAGTGAGGGATCTAGGGGTAATACTTGATTCAAAAATAACTTTCAACGATCACTATGACTCAATTATAGACAAAGCATATAAAAATCTAGGATTCGTAATCAGAGTGTCCAAAAATTTCAAAAATATTGAATGTATTAAATCGATGTACTATGCTTATGTTCGTAGTGTTCTAGAATACTGTTCTTGTATATGGTCTCCAAATTATAACGTAAACATAATAAGAATTGAACGCCTACAAAGAAAATTCGTCAGGTATATTAATTTCAAATCAAAAGTGCGACCCGACTCTTATTTAGAAAGCTGTACATATCACAATGTCATGTCATGACACTAGAAGAAAGACGACTACTGCTCGATATGGCTTTCCTGTACGACCTGGTAAACAGTCGGATTGACTGTCCGCAACTTGTTGGAGAGATTGGCTACAGTGTTCCTGCTCGTCGGACACGCCACACTAACCTATTTCACATTCCACTACACCGCACCAATTATGCAAAGAACTCAACTATTACTAGGCTAGCTAGCACATATAACGAGCATTTCAGCGACATTGATCCTTTTATACATACTAAGAACACATTCAAAAAAGATGTTATAAAAAATATTTTGCTAAAAAGAAATCAGTAATCATTATAAACGAACTATACCAAAAAAAAAAAAAAATAATTATTATAATATTTGAGTCTAAAATCATTTTAGTTACATTTCATTATCTTTATTTATTCAATTTATTTATTATACATTATTTTTTTTTTTTTTTTTTTTTTTTTTATGGAAGCTGACACAGTTGGCTACATCACCTACAACATCCGTGATGTCAGCCCATAACACCGGGTGAACTAGGTGCTATGTCAGTGCTTCCCTTCATTTCGCGCCGGCTACACTGAACTGGACGGAAAACACGAACTATACACGATTTATTTATACTTCTTATTTATTTATTTTTCTCTTTATTTTAAATAGGAAATGTCAACTGTATTAACATCTTTGTTTCACGGCACTGTGGTACAACAATTTTTGTAAATGTCTTTAATGTAAACACGAGAAAATCTTTTACTGGTTTAGTAATTTATGTGAAAAACCGCTGGCAACTATATGTATGTACTATAAACTGTTGATTTTCCAAATATAATAATAAAATAATATGTTAAGACAGAGTTACTGAAATACAAATTGATAAGATGTACCGTGTGGGGTCGGTACTTAAAAAGAATAGCCCCACTGCATCTCTCCCCGTCGCATGTCGTAAAAGTCGACTAAGGGATAAGAAAATTCGTCAGCCTCGGTAGCTCAGTGGTGCGGTTGGTTAGTCAACTGTTATTAAGCAAAGCTCAGCGCGGTCAGTGATTGGATGGGTGACCGCTCGACCGTTGGAGGCTGACCGTGGTTCGGATTCCACGTTAAACTGTAGCTCCCTTCCCTTTTTACCTTACTAGGTGGTAGGGTTTATCCCGGCCGGGTTGGTACCACCGCACTGAACGAAACGTCGGTCGAAACGGCTATGTAAATAGTTCGTGTTTTCCGTCCAGTTTAGTGTAGCCGACATGAAATGAAGGGAAGCACTGACATGGCACCTAGTTCACCCTGTGTTATGGGCTGACATCACGGATGTTGTAGGTGATGTAGCCAACCGTGTCAGGTTCCATAAAAAAAAAAAAGATAAACATGATGTAAATATTATACCTATATACCAGATAAACATACCTTAAGTAAATATATAAATATACCACTATCTACGTATATACAGTCTGTTTCAGGATAGGCTTGAGAAACTTCAGGAATAGAAAGTACGTAGAAGAAAATAATCCTTATATCACACAAATTGAAATTCCGTATTTTTTTTTCATACATAAATAAAATTGGAAATTGTAATAAAACTCGATGGACAGTGAGCCTTGGGAGATTGGGCAACAGTGCCACAACAGTGCTATCTAGGTCTGGGAAGGGCAATGATCTAGTCCAGCCCCATTTTTCTTTTGATTTCATTTAAATTTCAGTGTTTGGAATTTACCTACATGCAGTTCAGTTCAGTCATTTTATTTTTATTTAATAAAGGCATGCTTTAACCGTCCACCAAATATTAATGAAACTATTTTCAACAAAAAGTACTATAAAATGACCGAATTGGGGAAAAAGTTTCAGAACTTTTCGTCTTCAAATATGGACCCCTTTCGAACTCTGAAGTTACAAAACCCTATCCTGAAACAACCTGTATATTTACTAATTCTGAACATGAAAGACATAGTTTTGAAACAGAAAACGTAAGATCTTTTAAATAGCGTGAAAAAAAATATGAAACTAAAAATAAAAAAAAGGCTAAGGTTGCACTCCGGGAGTGCCGGCAGAAGTGAAATCTTAAACATCAACGTTGTGCATTTTTGAATATTTTGGAATGGTTAGGAAATAATTTCGCACTAATTGTTTCATTTATCAGTATAAAAGTACTATCATTTATGTGGTAAAATACAATATTCATTTATTGCGCTATCGTAGACAAACATGACAATTTATATTACATTAAAAATTTAAGACTACAGAACTATTATAATTATTTTACATCAAAAAGTTTATTTCTCAGAAAAATCAACTTTCATCCATCATTTCAACGAATCTTTCGCTTTTTCGATCAGGCTACGGATCTGACGCGAGTTTGAAATTTTTTACCCATCTAAAAGAAGTGCCGCTAAAGAAGTTTCGAATCTTACGCTTTTTCGATCAGGCTACGGATCTGACGCGAGATCTGACGCGAGTTTAAAATTTTTTACCCATCTAAAAAAAGCGCCAAGCGCCGCTAAAGAAGTTTTCACTTCAAAAGTAAATTATATTTAGTTAATGCACAAAAAACTCTATTATTGCTGGTATAATTTCGGAAATAAGCACACAACTCAGCCGCCCTGCAACCACCCTTAGGACACGACTCAGGTATCGCCTCGCGAAGCGACCACCTGTAGTGGGAAGTCGGTTGTCGCGGCGCGCGGGGTTCCGGAGCAGCGGCGAGCGTCGCGCCCGGGGCGTGAGGCCTGACTGCGGCGCCGCCGCCGCGACGCCGACGCGGGACCCGCGCCGGCTGATTGGGTGCGGGGGGATACGTGTGATGTGTCGACTGGCAACTTTTGACGTGATAACGTCACGTCTTATAAATTGATGAACACCGGCTGCACCCACGAAAAAGTGTCACGTTCCATCTGAGCCTGTGTGTGCAAGCGAGAGCGCATAACAAACGATAGAGAGGCACAATCGGCCCAAGCGTCGGCTTGTACACATTTAACTCTCTGGTTCTAAAGTACCAGGGCAGCACAAATTGAAAGGAGGTTACTCGTACCATAATATATTAAGCGCATCTGGCCGGTCGGAAAAGATTTAGAATTTAGAATATTCATGAAACAAGGGTCCGAATATGTATCACAATATCGATTCCCTTTCAATTTCTTCTGCCCTGGTACTTTAGAACCGTTCCCAGGTAGTCTTACCACTTTATGACGTCATCACGTAAAACTATCGTCCGTAAAACGACTTTACAGACAACCAATTTTTAGGGTTCCGTTTATTGTTGATTGTTTATTTTGCATCTATTGGCATCAGTACACTGCGCTCAGTTTTGTCATATTTACATTGTAACATTCCGCCAGTTCGATTATCACAGCGAAGAAGAACTGACAAGAAACTTCACTGGAGATTTTTTTCAATGTACACATAGTATACTTTACAAAAATGTTTGCCACTGCCTAGACACGCATGTGCTGATTTGTGACAGATGCAGCAATTCATGACAAAGTAAAAACATTTTTACTATGAAATTGTATGAAGTTATATTCCCACCACACTGCCACATGAAGCAGGCCAGTCTCCACAAACAGCGCCCGTTCACGAGCACCACACCTGGGCCAGCCATCGCCTCCCTCAACCATATTATAGGGTGGGAAACGACCCGGAGCCCCCCTTGTGTTCCTCACAAGAGAAAATAAGTGCAAGTTTTACTCGCGCACGGAGGTCTCCGTATCTATCCGATATCAATAACCGCTCAATCGGAGAGAAGCCTCAATGAGGTCGATCGCACTTTACGGTGGGTAAATGACAGCACCTCACCATGCAATGTATAAAAGCCTGTGTCGCCATCTATTATTCAATAGTGTGACTTCGATTTTTTAGACGTTGTATGGGAGCCCCCCTTAATTTTTTATATTTTCTTATTTGTTGTTATTTCCGCCATAGTAACATATATTCTGTGAAAGTTTCAACCGGCTACCTATTACGGTTCAAGAGATATAGCCCTCGGACGGACGGACGGACGGACGGACGGCGGAGGCTTACTAATAGGCTTCCGTACGCGATACGGAAACCTAAAAAAAAACGGAACGTCCACGTCGGTCGACTGTTGTTAAGCACACCTGGGCGTGATTACTATTTGGATGGGTGGCTCCTCGACCATTGGAGGCTGACCGTGGTTCGGATTTCAAGTAAAACTGTAGGTCCCTTCCCTTCTTACCTTACTAGGTGGTAGGGTTTATCCCGGCCGGGAGCACCACACTGAGCGAAACGTTGGTCGAAACTAGTTCGTGTTTTCCGTCCAGTTCAGTGTAGCCGACATGAAATGAGGGAAGCACTGACATGGCATTTAATTCACCGCGGTGTTATGGGCTGACATCACGGTTGTTGTAGGTGATGTAGCCAACCGTGTCAGTTTACATAAAAAAAAATCGACGCACGATATCATCCCATTTTCTATGTATATTTATATATTGTTGGAGCGAAGCGTTCCACCAATATACATATACATATATACAGATTTAATTGATACATTGTACCACAGCCACCGCCAAATGTCGCGCCAATTTGTATTGAAATGATGTATTATTCGAATGCAGTCTCTATGGAACAGACGCGACAATTTGATCTAGATGGGGTTTGATGGGTAAAATGTACCATTGAGATATAGAGATATTTTACTGTGTGGGGCCGGTACTTAAAAAGAATATTCCCACTGCATCTCTCCCCATGCATGTCGTAAAAGGCGACTAAGGGATAAGGACAAGATGTCGTGCTAAAGGGCGACAGGCTCGCAACCTCTCACCTTGGCATGGCACTTCCACCGAGTCATGCAGCAGGTGGGTCTTCGTGCCTAACTTGCTGCTTGATCGATTGAATCTTGTTCTAATACTTTGCGAAACGTGGCGGTCGGTGTTGTGCTCTAATTTACCAGAGTTCTTGCAGCACAACACCGATTACTCTGCTTACCCCGATTGTCGGGATTCAGCGTGCGTGATATGTATGAGATATAGAATTGTAAATACAGATGATGTAGGCTTGTATGCGTATCTCTATAATATATAATATTTCCTTTATCTTTTATTTCTGCTCTATCTTTCCTCTACATCTCGGAAGAAATCCTAAGTTATCCATCGTGGATGGACAAGTATGCATTGTTATACTTGTATTCTTATATTTATTTCATTTAAGGATATCGTGAAAGATAAGCGGCGGGTGGCCGAGTGGTTTGGGCATCGGCTTCTCATGCGAAAGGTCCGAGGTTCGAATCCGGTCGGCGTGCACCAATGAGTTTTTCGGACGAAACAATTTACGTGCTGCTTCACCGTTCGGAACCGGTGTAAAACTGTAGGTCCCTTCCCTTGCCCCTTACTATGTGGTAGGCTCAAATTGTAGCAGACTGGGTTGCTACCACGTTGTCAAGCAACGCTGGGCGCGGTCAGTACTTGGATGGGTGACCGCTCGACCGTTGGAGACTGATCGTGGTTCGGATTCCACGTAAAACTGTAGGTCCCTTCCCTTCCTACCTTACTCGGTGGTAGGGTTCAACCCGCCGGGTTTGGTACCACCGGACTGAATGAAACGTCGGTCGAAACGGCTATGTAAATAGTTTGTGTTTTCCGTCCAGTTCAGTGTAGCCGGCACGACCGAAGGGAAGCACTAACATGGCACCTAGTTCACCGCGGTGTTATGGGCTGACATCACGGATGTTGTAGGTGATGTAGCCAAGAGTGTCAGTTTCCATAAAAAACAAAAATTACTAGCCACATAATAACACCGCCTACAGTCTAGTCAGGTGTAGTATGTGATTTAGTGTAGCCATCCGTGGCGGGTTCCACGGATGGCTACACTAAATCCTAATCCGTGGAGTGTACGCGTCAAGATAAAATTGACGTTTCACTTAGCAAGTCATTCAAGCGTTCATCTGTTCGCATGATTAATAGGATACCATAACATAAAATTTAATTAATTAATTTTCTCAAGTGTTCTCAAACGAAAATTAATTATCCTAAGCTTCATTACGAAATTAATTTTTCAGAGTATCGAAAATTCGTTTTATCGTGTCCGTTAATAAATTTATTTATTATTGTATCAGGCCTCGTCAATCTCAAACTGTTGTAGAAGCGGCGCGTCTCGACAGGAGCGTTCGCGGTGGTGGCGTAGCAGTGCTACGAGGCAGATAGTGCAGGCGTATTGACACTACTAGATTTTTTTTTTATGGGAAGCCCGACATATAGCGCGCGCCAGACTAACGCAGAGGTGTAGTCCGACGGCGCCCACGGGCATTCGAGTATTTACGGGGGCTGCGAATACCATGTCGGCCGGCTAGGTACACCTTCACATTATGTTTGAAGGATCCCAGACTGTACATTAGAGGAAAAGATGCAGGTGGGTAGATTGATGTAGTGGCGTAGCAGTGCTACGAGTTCGACAGTGGAAGCGTTGATGCAGCGGCGTAGCAGTGCTACGAGGTCGACAGTAGAGGTGTAGCAACACTACTAGATTGATGCAGCGGCGTAGCAGTGCTACGAGGTCGACAGTAGAGGTGTAGCAACACTACTAGATTGATGCAGCGGCGTAGCAGTGCTACGAGGTCGACAGTGCAGGCGTAGCAACACTACTAGATTGATGCAGCGGCGTAGCAGTGCTACGAGGTCGACAGTGCGGGCGTAGCAACACTACTAGATTGATGCAGCGGCGTAGCAGTGCTACGAGGTCGACAGTAGAGGCGTAGCAACACTACTAGATTGATGCAGCGGCGTAGCAGTGCTACGAGGTCGACAGTAGAGGTGTAGCAACACTACTAGATTGATGCAGCGGCGTAGCAGTGCTACGAGGTCGACAGTAGAGGTGTAGCAACACTACTAGATTGATGCAGCGGCGTAGCAGTGCTACGAGGTCGACAGTGCAGGCGTAGCAACACTACTAGATTGATGCAGCGGCGTAGCAGTGCTACGAGGTCGACAGTGCAGGCGTAGCAACACTACTAGATTGATGCAGCGGCGTAGCAGTGCTACGAGGTCGACAGTAGAGGTGTAGCAACACTACTAGATTGATGCAGCGGCGTAGCAGTGCTACGAGGTCGACAGTAGAGGTGTAGCAACACTACTAGATTGATGCAGCGGCGTAGCAGTGCTACGAGGTCGACAGTAGAGGTGTAGCAACACTACTAGATTGATGCAGCGGCGTAGCAGTGCTACGAGGTCGACAGTGCGGGCGTAGCAACACTACTAGATTGATGCAGCGGCGTAGCAGTGCTACGAGGTCGACAGTAGAGGCGTAGCAACACTACTAGATTGATGCAGCGGCGTAGCAGTGCTACGAGGTCGACAGTGCAGGCGTAGCAACACTACTAGATTGATGCAGCGGCGTAGCAGTGCTACGAGGTCGACAGTAGAGGTGTAGCAACACTACTAGATTGATGCAGCGGCGTAGCAGTGCTACGAGGTCGACAGTGCAGGCGTAGCAACACTACTAGATTGATGCAGCGGCGTAGCAGTGCTACGAGGTCGACAGTGCAGGTGTAGCAACACTACTAGATTGATGCAGCGGCGTAGCAGTGCTACGAGGTCGACAGTAGAGGTGTAGCAACACTACTAGATTGATGCAGCGGCGTAGCAGTGCTACGAGGTCGACAGTGCAGGCGTAGCAACACTACTAGATTGATGCAGCGGCGTAGCAGTGCTACGAGGTCGACAGTGCGGGCGTAGCAACACTACTAGATTGATGCAGCGGCGTAGCAGTGCTACGAGGTCGACAGTATAGGCGTAGCAACACTACTAGATTGATGCAGCGGCGTAGCAGTGCTACGAGGTCGACAGTGCAGGCGTAGCAACACTACTAGATTGATGCAGCGGCGTAGCAGTGCTACGAGGTCGACAGTGCGGGCGTAGCAACACTACTAGATTGATGCAGCGGCGTAGCAGTGCTACGAGGTCGACAGTAGAGGCGTAGCAACACTACTAGATTGATGCAGCGGCGTAGCAGTGCTACGAGGTCGACAGTAGAGGTGTAGCAACACTACTAGATTGATGCAGCGGCGTAGCAGTGCTACGAGGTCGACAGTAGAGGTGTAGCAACACTACTAGATTGATGCAGCGGCGTAGCAGTGCTACGAGGTCGACAGTGCAGGCGTAGCAACACTACTAGATTGATGCAGCGGCGTAGCAGTGCTACGAGGTCGACAGTGCAGGTGTAGCAACACTACTAGATTGATGCAGCGGCGTAGCAGTGCTACGAGGTCGACAGTAGAGGTGTAGCAACACTACTAGATTGATGCAGCGGCGTAGCAGTGCTACGAGGTCGACAGTGCAGGCGTAGCAACACTACTAGATTGATGCAGCGGCGTAGCAGTGCTACGAGGTCGACAGTGCGGGCGTAGCAACACTACTAGATTGATGCAGCGGCGTAGCAGTGCTACGAGGTCGACAGTAGAGGCGTAGCAACACTACTAGATTGATGCAGCGGCGTAGCAGTGCTACGAGGTCGACAGTGCAGGCGTAGCAACACTACTAGATTGATGCAGCGGCGTAGCAGTGCTACGAGGTCGACAGTAGAGGCGTAGCAACACTACTAGATTGATGCAGCGGCGTAGCAGTGCTACGAGGTCGACAGTGCAGGCGTAGCAACACTACTAGATTGATGCAGCGGCGTAGCAGTGCTACGAGGTCGACAGTGCGGGCGTAGCAACACTACTAGATTGATGCAGCGGCGTAGCAGTGCTACGAGGTCGACAGTAGAGGTGTAGCAACACTACTAGATTGGTGCAGCGGCGTAGCAGTGCTACGAGGTCGACAGTGCGGGCGTAGCAACACTACTAGATTGATGCAGCGGCGTAGACTTTTTTTTTTTTTTTTTTATGGAACCTGACACGGTTGGCTACATCACCTACAACATCGGTGATGTCAGCCCATAACACAGGGTGAACTAGGTGCCATGTCAGCGCTTCCCTTCATTTCATGTCGGCTACACTAAACTGGACGGAAAACACGAACTATTTACATAGCCGTTTCGACCGACGTTTCGTTCAGTGCGGTGGTACCAACCCGGCCGGGATAAACCCTACCACCTAGTAAGGTAAGAAGGGAAGGGACCTACAGTTTAACGTGGAATCCGAACCACGGTCAGCCTCCAACGGTCGAGCGGTCACCCATCCAATCACTGACCGCGCTCAGCGTTGCTTAATAACAGTTGACTAACCAACCGCGCCATTGAGCTACCGAGGCTGACTTGCTACGAGGCCTGCAGATACGAAACGTTAGGAAGTTTAAAATTTAATCAACTAATGTGTGCTAAGTTTCGGGGGAGCGGTGACCTAGCTCGAAATAATTTGTACGTGGACTTTATCTATAAATATTTTATGATGTTCGCCGCGGCTCGTCTGCTACGTATGACGGGTCAGTGACCTTAAATTATTGTACATTTTGGTACAGTACATACTACAAAATCAATACGAAATAATGTCATACAGGGTGTGCTTAGGGTTCTATAGACGCTGGCACCCTTATAAAATCGATCTGGTTTGTGATAAAATTGTCCTCTTTCCAAAAGATACCATCAGTATTACTCACCTGACATATTCATTTTCAAAATTTATCTATCATCGCAGATCGATAGCTCTTTGAAAACCCGATTTGATTAATTTCATACATACATACATACATAGCGTCACGCCTGTTTCACGGTGGGGTATGCAGAGACAACGGATCTCCACGTGCCACGATCCTGACACACCTTTGTCGCCTCTTCCACCCCCATAATGTTCTTCTTGCATGCTCGTCGGTTACTGGTACTTCGCACTTGACCCTTTTTGAGCGCATGCCCGATCTGGTCCAGGTACGTGCGTCTAGCTAGGGCGACCCTTCCCGACTCTTCCACTCACATTTGCTTCATAAATTTCTTTCGTAAGTCTCCTATCATCCATTCTCCAACATGACCGAACCACCGAAGCATCCCTTTCTCAATCCTCGTCACTGTATCTTCTTTCAGCCCACAGCGCTCTCGCACTACGCTATTTCTCAATCTATCTTTCATTGTAACTCCACACATACTCCTCAACGCGCGCATTTCCACAGCATTAATCCTGCTTTCATGCTTCGTCTGCCATGCCCAACTTTCACTCCCGTACATAAGTGTAGGGGCCAGCACTCCGCCATGGACAGCCAAACGTGCCCTAGCTAGTTGACATGCTTTGGCTGCTCATAATAGCGTGCAACGCCACTTTCAACGACAATTTCACTACATAAAAATAATTATGAACAAGCGTCTGAAATTACTTATATAAAACATACTGGACATGATCATGTTACATGATCGACTTAAGGATTTGAAAAAGAAATATTTTCTTGTTATTCCTACGGTCGTACGTGACACGATGCAAAACAAAAATAATAAAAAAAATTATGACTAGAATTATTGCCCTTCAATTGCCCGAGGTATGCTCGCATTTGCACGCAAAGACGTTTCATAGAATACAGGTGTATCACACACGCTGAATCCCGACAATCGGGGTAAGCAGAGTAATCGGTGTTGTGCTGCAAGAACTCTGGTACAGCGCAACACCGACCACCACGTTTCGCAAAGTATTCGAACAAGATTCAATCGATCAAGCAGCAAGTAAGGCACGAAGACCCACCTACTGCATGACTCGGTGGAAGTACCGTTCCAAGGTGAGAGGTGGCGAGCCCGTCGCCCTTTAGCACGGCATCTTGTCCTTATCCCTTAGTCGCCTTTTACGACATGCACGGGGAGAGATGCAGTGGGGCTATTCTTTTTAAGTACCGGGCCCACACTGTACAGTACCAGGCCCACACGGTACACACGGTCATAGAATACAGGTCAAACAAAAATAATTTGTTCGAGGATATATTATCCCGACGGCGGCGGCGGCGGCGGCGGGGGGACTAAAGGACGTCGCAGAAGAAATCTCGAAGCTCAGAAAACAATGTGCTGTGGTGCGTGACCGCGGCCCCGAAGCGGCGAGTACACTGCAACACTTCTTTCTTGTCCATTATGCACCGAATCAGCGCTACTGTCCAAAGATTTTCTAAGGAGAGTCAGTCAGTCAGTCAGTCAGTCAGTCAGTCAGTCAGTCAGTCAGCGTGTAAGGAGAGTAGATATGGGCAATTGTCGGCATGTTATCTGAATTGTATACCTATTTATATACTGCTTACCTGGCTGCATAATTAGTTAACAATTTATACGTGTTGGAGGCTGACCGTGGTTCGGATTCCACGTAAAACTGTAGGTCCCTTCCCTTCTTACCTTACTAGATGGTAGGGATCATCCCGCACCGGGTTGCTACCACCGCACTGAGCGAAACGTCGTCGGTCGAAACGGCTATGTAAATAGTTCGTGTTTTCCTTCCAGCTCAGTGTAGCTGACATAAAACGACGGGACGCACTGACACGGCACCTAGTTCACCCGGTGTTATGGGCCGACATTACGGATGTTGTAGGTGATGTAGCTAACAGTGTCAGTTTCCATAAAAAAGCTTACATTTGAACAACGTTCATTAACATATTTTATGTTCTGTGCGACAAAAAATATCAATCCAAGTACTCAAACACAACACAACACAAGTCACGTATCACACTGCGGGTAGTAGCTGGGATAGATGTCGCGAGCCGCCGCGAGCGTGACTGTACGGGACTGTGTTTACCCTTATCTGCTGAGATGTGACTCACACAGTCCTGGATTTCCCATTAGGCCGTATAGGCCGCGGCCTAGGGGCAGCAGACTACAGGGGGCGGCAGATTTCCGAAGGCGCTAAAGAATATTACAAGTAACACTTGCGCTTTGGTATATTGTAAGCCGTCAAGTTCGTGCGTGATTATGGACACAATGTTCAAGAAAAGGCACTTGTGGATAGAGTTTTCGATCTATTAAATGCTAAATATCATTTGGGTATAGGTTTTAAGTCCGCATTGCGGCTTAGTAATACTCATATCCTATGTTATTAATGTTTTGCGCGGGCGGCGAAAGTCAAGTGGCCTATACTTAAAGAACAGTACAAGTCCGGCACTGGACTCACACCACCATTCTATTTCTTTATTCACACACTCTACCGAATGCCTTAAACATCACAAAATACTACCTCTGGAAATAAGAAGGGAAATTGCTGATATTTCCCTTCTAATGAAAATAGCAAGTCGTAGCCAACTCGTGGACTGTCCCGACCTACTAAGCCTTTTGCCTATTAGAGTACCAAACCGACCCAACCAAACCAGGCATACATCCTTGTTTCATGTACCACTCTGCCTAACAAGGTATCGGCAAAACTAATTTTTTTTTTATTTTTTTTTTTTTATTGACAGCGCGACATATGGCGCCGAGCCACCCATAAGGTGTCTAACGACGCCCATGGACATTCGGTCGTATGCGGGGGTTGCGAATGCCATGCCGGCCTGACAGGTGCCCATTCACGCCCCTCTTGAAGGACCCGAGACTGTACTTGGGGGGAAATATATGGGCAGGGAGAGCGTTCCAGAGTTTACCGGTTCTGTAGAGGAACGATCTGCAGAATCGATTGGTACGCATCCGCGGTAAGTCCAGCGTGTAGGGATGCAATCCCTGCCCAGTGCGCGTGGTGCGAAGGTGGAAAGGGGACGGCGGGATCGCATTAAGCAGCTCCTCCGAGCACTCCCCATGGAATAAGCGATAGAACACACTTAGGGAGCCGACATCCCTACGGTGTTGCAGTGGTTCTAGATCGCAGGACACTTCGGGGTCACCCACTAGTCGCGCGGCTCGACGCTGGATTGAGTCCAGAGGCGCAAGCTGGTATTTGGCAGAGCCATCCCACAGGTGCGAGCAGTACTCCAAGCAGGACCTGATCTGCGATTTATACAGAAGCAGCTTTTGGTCTCATTTTTAATAAGAGCTACTAAAAATTCAATAATGATTACAGTGAAGTGGATTTTTTCAGTGATGGATTGTGCAGGGTTAAGAGACTGGCATCAGTAAAATTTTTTTGGTACGAGTACTTAATTATATGCACTAGGTACCTGTCAACCATGCCATAGTACTTGTTGGTCCATAGTTCTTCGTAGTAACTTTTATATTGGCTTGCGTATCAAATTCGCATGTTTTATTGTAATTTCTTCTTTGGTGATTTTTTGCTTATTTCAGTTATTTTTGTTTTCACTCATATTCATTCATGGTTACATTTTTACTTTAATCACTAGTTTATTATTTAGTTTTTTTATTCTATTACATCACATTCTAAGTTATCTACATGGTTTGTAGTCATCCATCTGTTTTATGTTTTTTTTTCTTATCTGTATCAACCTTCACCGGTGTATGTGTTTAATCATAAGTATTACTGTAATGTAATTAATTTCACTGTTGGTTGGTCTTAATAAATAAATAAAACACTCACCTTGCTTTATTCACTATTACAACATGTTTGATTCATGTTTTTTTTTCTTTTTTAATTTATTTCTATTATGCTACCTATTATGTAGGGTTCAACCCGCCCGGGTTGGTACCACCGCACTGAATGAAAGGTCGGTCGAAACGGCTATGTAAATAGTTTGTGTTTTCCGTCCAGTTAAGTGTAGCCGGCAGGACCGAAGGGAAGCACTGACGTGGCACCAAGTTCACCCGGTGTTATGGGCTGACATCACGGATGTTGTAGGTGATGTAGCCAACCGTGTCAGTTTCCATAAAAAAAAAAAAACCTTTTGCACGCGGCTTCGCTCGCGTGAAATTCGTATTTAAAAAGAAGAAAACAGTAAGCCCGCTACCGCACCTTTATTTCGGCGCGCGTAACAATTCGGTTTGTATGAAAGCCACATCTTAGCGTAACCGGAACTGAATTTTATTATCGTCTAGCCTATCCTGTTTTACATAATATAGTTGAATGTCCAGTTCAACTATATGTAACCGTTAAGTTTACGTAAATGTACAGCATTTATGTCTCAATGAAATATTGTTAATGTTGCGAAAAAAATAACTTCTGTCGTGAAAATTGTGTGCATGCATACAATATATAGGTAACAAGGTTGAACGTGTGCAATTTATGACGAGACCGCTTCTTGGTATTTATGTCAAGGCTTGATGGCTTACATTTCACGACTCGGCTCTGTCGCTTTGATTGAAAAACCGGCAAAGTAAGAACATCTCACATTTTTAGGGTTCCGTATCCGTACGGAAGAGTATTACTAAGCCTACGCCGTCTGTCTGTCTGTCCGTCCGTCCGTCTGTCCGAGGGTTGTATCTCTTGAACCGTAAGAGGTAGCCCGTTAAAATTTTCACAGAATATGTATTATTATGGCTGATATAACAACAAATAATAAAAAGTAAAAAATTCACGGGGTTCCCATAGAAGAAACCAAAAAAGTGTATGCGCGCGCGCCTTCTACCGAATAGAGTGTGAAGCATTTTAACTAATCATGACATTTAACTAATATGAAGCATTTAATAACACGCCATAGATGGCGTGAGTGGCGCTAACCATGACATGGCGATAAGGAAACCCTCGGTGCGCGAGTTCGACTCGCACTTGGCCGGTTTTTTTTAAGTATTAGGTATGTTAATTTGTAGTTTGCGGGTGTAGCCTTGCGGTTAAGCGGGGGGTGGCCGAGTGGTTTGTGCATCGGCTTCACATGCGAGAGGTTTTTTTGGCTGAGTCCGATCGCTCGGAGTGAGTAATTCACTGAAACTATTTTTTTATCAGTCTACAACACAAATGTCAAAGCCAATGACATTGATGGAAAACTGAAGCCACATTTGGGAAAACAGACCCCAGTATCTGTTGGCGTCATACAAATGTGCCCTTCGTAAAGTGTAATGTTATCCAAAGGAAAGTGTTGAACTAAGCTTGCGATGGCTTCACCGAACATATCCGGGCCCATCGGCAGTAGAGGAGGGTATTAATCGAGGCCGGGACTAGCGAGTGGCCACTCTAAATTTCCCGCGCATGCTTCACGTTTCGGCTCGCTTCAAGCCCTCGTCAGCTAGTCTGCGTTGACTAGGACGCGGGGAAACACCAGTCCCGTTCTCGACCTCCCTCTCTCTACCTATCCATATTCTGTAGGATGCTTCCAGTGACGTTTTCGAAGCTCTCTCCATATATGAGCTTAGCTTCGATCTTGGCAGCCCTAGATTCTTGAAGAGACTGTAGAGCGACTTGTATTGATCATAATTTTCAGTTCACCGTAATCGAGTAAACAGCTCTCGACAGACAGACAGACATACGGATAGACATCATAGCGAGACGGATAAAGTTCCTACTTGCTAGTACAACTGGGGAGGGAACGGCATCGTTTCCTTAATAGAGATCATTTCGAAATATTGGAATAAATTATGATGGAACGTCTGAGAAAGCGACAGAACATAAAAACTGGCCAAGTGTGAGTCAGACTCGCGCACAAAGGGTTCTTATTATTTGTTATTTTACGTTACAGTTTTATTTTATGTAATCCGGTATGGGTCGCTGAGTCGGAGGGGCCAAAGCACATGCTCCGACCAGCAACATCACCTCAAGGTAAGGGCCATACCGGAGACTTCCCTGGATTGCTGGCTATACTGGACTAGAGGAGAGCACAACCGAGGCTGCTATGCGGCCATCTTACATCCAGTACGGTGGTGTCAATCCAGTCGACTACAATTTGAACCTACCACCACCTAGTAAGGGGCAAGGGAAGGGACCTACAGTTTTACACCGGCACCCATTCCCAACGCTATTTTATTATTATATATTGTTTTTATGGATAGCGCGACATGTGGCATCGTTTCACCTACAAGTAGTAGTCTAACGATGCCCATGGACATTCTGTGATGCACGGGGATTGCGAATGCCATGCCGTCCTGACAGGAGCCTTTTCACGCCCCTTTTGAAAAACCCCAGGCTGTTCTTGGGAGGAAATAGATGAGCAGGGAGTGCGTTCCACATTTTCCCGGTTCTGTGAATGAAATACCTACAGAACCGGTTAGGTCGGTAGGTCGATTGTGTAGGATATATCATCGTATCGTCGATACTATTATAAATCTGTAAGGGATGGTCATGGAGTAAGTTACTTTGTTTTATGAGATATTGTTGTTTATTGTTTATTAAGAATTCATTAGACAGCATGACTGTACTCGAATTTGTTACAATTTGTTCTATCCGATTCGATTACACCCACGAAGAAGAACCGGAAAGAAACTTCGCAAGGCTTTTTTTTTTAATAATAATTTTTACAAGCATTTAGTGACTATCCACATAACAACACCGCCTACCAGTCGATTGCGTTGGTGGACTCTATGTGTGATACTAAAACTAAATTGACGAATTTTAGAAATCTTTTCTGTATAATGTATGTATGTACGTATGTTCCTCCATAACTCTTAAACCGATCATCCGATTTCGATGAAACTTAGTACAAGAGAATTTAACTATACGGGACACAAGATAGGCTAAGTAAAATTTTGGCGCGGTTACGCTAAGATGTGGCTCTCAATCTCATACAAACCGAATTGCTCCGCGCGCCGAAATAAATGTACGGTAGCGGGCTTACTTATTTCTTCTCGAGCGAAGCCGCGGGCAAAGGCTAGTACTTAATATATCATCATCATCATCAGACTGTATCGATCCACTGCTGAACATAGGCCTCTCCCAAGGCACGCCACCACACGCGGTCTTCCGCTCTTCTCATCCATCCACTCCCGGCTACCTTTTTTAGGTCATCTGTCCACCTAGCCGGGGGGCGTCCCACGCTACGTTTGCTTGTACGTGGCCTCCATTCGAGCACCCGTCTACCCCATCGGTTGTCGGGTCTGCGACAGATGTGCCCAGCCCACTGCCACTTCAGCTTGCTTATTTTCTTAGCAATGTCGACTACCTTAGTTCTTTGACGTATCACGTTTAATATATCAAGTCAAATAAAAAACAATTGTCATATATAAAATTGTGTGTTGGTGCGTAACCCTAGGTGCGCGAGTCGGACTCGCACTTGGCCGGTGTTTTTATATTCTATGGAGAAAGTTATTTTTAGCCGAAAGCTTCATGGCTCTGTTGTATTAGGACTGCGTTCTGACAAATTGTCTGATGGTTTGAGGTGGGGATTATGTCATTAATGTACCTAACTATAGTTATACGTACTTACACACCACACGCCGTATCCCGACCATAAGGGTAAGCAGAGTAATCGGTGTTGTGCTGCAAGTACTCTGGTAAATTACAGCACAACACCGACCGCCACGTTTAGCAAAGTATTCGGACAAATTAACTATCAAGCAGCAAGTAAGGCACGAAGACCCGCCTGCTGCGTGACTCGGTGGAAAGACCGCGCCAAGGTGAGAGGCGGCTAGCCTGTCGCACTTATGCACGGCATCTTGTCCTTATCACTTAGTCGCCTTTTACGACATGCACGGGGAGAGATGCAGTGGGGAAGAACCGACACAGTACTACAGTTATAACCGGCAATAAATAATATAATTATTTAGAGCGTCGAGAGCTACACTGAACTACGGAAAACACGAACTATTTACATAGCCGTTTCGACCGACGTTTCATTCAGTGCGGCGGTACTAACCCGGGCGGCATAAACCCTACCACCTAGTAAGGGAGCTACAGTTTAACGTGGAATCAGAACCACGGTCAGCCTCCAACGGTCGAGCGGTCACCAGTCCATCCACTAACCGCGCCCAGGTGTGCCTAACAACAGTCGACCGTCCGCACCACTGAGCTACCGAGGCTGACAGTTAATGTGTTGCAAAGAAAGCGGAAGTGACAGTGGGCTGGGCACATCTGTCGCAGACCCGACAACTGCTGGGGTAGACGGCGGTACTCGAATGAAGACCACGTAGAGGCAAACGTAGTGTGGGAAGCCGCACCCCAGCTAGGTGGACAGCCGACCTAAAAAAATGTAGCCGAGAGTGGATGGATGAGAATATCGGAAGACCGTGTGTGGTGGCGCGCCTTGGGAGAGGCCTATCTCCAGCAATGGACCGAGACGCGGGCCGATGATGTTAATTTTGGCATTACGATTTTTTTCAAGTAATCCGGTATGGGTGGCCGAGTCGGAGGGGCCAAAGCGCATGCTCCGACCAGCCAATATCACCTCCGAGAAGGTAGGTGCCATATCGGAGACTTCCCTGGATTGCTGGCTATACTGGACTAGAGGAGAACACAACCGAGGCTGCTATGCGGCCATCTTACATCCAGTACGGTGGTACCAACACAGTCGGCTACAATTTGAGCCTACCACCTAGTGAGCGAGGGGCAAGGGAAGGGACCTACAGCTTTACACCGGTTCCGAACGGTGAAGCAGCAGGTGTAGGTATGCACGTAAATTTTTTCGTCAGAAAAAACTCATTCGGAATTTTTTTCAGAAAAACTCGGATTCGAACCTCGGAACTCTCGCATGAGAAGCCGATGCCCAAACCACTAGGTGACCCGCCGCTTTAATTTTTTTTTGACAACACAAAACGTTTTTCTTCCCCAGAACACCCCGATTCATCCCCCTTTCTTAAAAAGTCACGCCACAAGAAAAGGGTCGGTATTTTTGTTTACCAAAAAGCTCTCTAAAGCTCTCCGAGTTCATTCGACATGTTTTGAAATAAAAATTCTCTCCCGCAGCCTTTCATGTATAATCGCACCTCCTTACCCCTTCGCGAGTTAGGGGTTAGACAGCCTCTTCACTTTTTTTTTTATTGACAGCGACCAGAGACTGTACTTGGGGGGAAATATATTGGCAGGGCGAGCGATCCAGAGTTTACCGGTTCTGTAGAGGAAAGATCTGCAGAATCGATTGGTACGCATCCGCGGTAAGTCCAGCGTGTAGGGATGCAATCCCTGCCCAGTGTGCGTGGTGCGAAGGTGGAAAGGGGACGCCGTGCCGGCCGGGATCGCATTAAACAGCTCCTCCGAGCACTCTTATTGTAAATAAAAATTCTACTGACTGACTTCAAATTGTTGATATATACCTAGTATTGTTGTTATGTACCTAGTATTATTGAAGACTTATTACTATTTCCTAGTCAATTCGAACGTCCGGACGGGTTATACTGAAAACCCTACCACAGCGGTGCGGTAACGGAACGGACCTACCGTTTTACGTGGAATCCGAACCACACGGTCGGCCCCAGCACTCGTACGGTCTCCCATCCAACGTTCGACCGCGCCCGAGACGTCGCTTACCTTTGGCGATAATGTGCAGATCATCGCACCACAGAGCTACCGAAGGGCGGCACAATAAAATATATAATAATTTTAACTATATGGGTTAGTCTAGCTTAACTCATTTCATACGGGAAAGTTAGACAGAACTAATGCCACTAGAAGCATGCTGGTTCAAGCTTGTTTGCAGTTTGTAAGTCTGATTGTAACTAATTAATTGTAACTAACTAATTGTAAACTGGTAATAATTTTAAAAATTTATTTACTTAGACTATAATATATTAAAGGTCTATTTGTTATTTCATTATTAATTTCCTACTTTAATGTTTTATATTTAAGCCTGGTAAGGTATTTATTTTAAATAAAATGCCCTGGTAGTCGTGGGACTACCGGCAGACATAGACATGGAATCATGGGCAGCCATAGATGTAAGGGGGCCGAGTAACTCTATCACAAAAAACTTAAAAAAAAAACAAATAAATAAAATGAAAAAAAAAACAACAAAAAACTAAAAAAAAAACAAAACCAAAAAAAAAACTACAAAAATGCAAATAAAAAAAACATTTACTGAAATTAAAACGCCCGTCGAGACCGAAGATTCCGTAGTACCACCAGACATTATATTATTATTTTTTGTTTTACTTTAGTGTAGAGCCCTATAAAGGTAGGACAGGCGGGCGGACAGACGGCGTAGTAGTACTTTCGTAATAGGGTCCCGTGCGGAAGCCAAAAACAAAACAAAATAGTAAAATTATGACATATTTAACCCGTTAAATTAATTTAATATTTACTATACCTACATTATTTCATACGTCATTTCCTATTTTCGAATCTCCAGTATGTCAGTTTAAGCCCACTTCATACGAGGTAAGATCTGCGACGTACTCTATGTCGAAAATCAACCAGTTTTTTTTTTTTTGGAAACGGACCCTTCCCTTCATTCACTTCCCTTCATTTCATGTCAGCTACACTGAACTAGACATAAAACACGAACTATTTACATAGCCGTTTCCATCGACCTTTCATTCAGTGCGGTGGCACAAACTCGGGCGGGGTTAAACCCTATCACCTAGTAAGGGAAGAAGGGAAGAGACCTACAGTTTCACGTGCTCTGCAAGCACTCTTGTAAAATACAGCACAACACCGACCACTACGTTTAGCAAAGTATTCGGACAAGATCACTATCAGGCAGCAAGTAAGGCACGAAGACTCACCCGCTGCATGACCCGGTGGAAGAACCGTGCCAAGGTGAGAGGTGGCTAGCCTATCGCCCTTTAGCACGGCATCTTGTCCTTATCCCTTAGTCGCCTATTACGACATGCACGGGGAGAGATGCAGTGCGGCTATTCTTTTTAAGTACCGGCCCCATACGCTACCGAGGATGGCTTGCTTAAACCGGCCTCACTCTCCCCGCGTAGTCACCGGTCTGTGTAGTCGCGCACGCTTGCCTGACGCCAACACTCGCGCCAACACGGAGAGTTGTGTGAAAAGCGCCGAGTGAATGGTGTGAAAAGACGAACATTGCGCCTCGGCGCGGGGCGGTGTCGGCCGGAAGGCTTCTTTGTGCTCGCTTCGCGCGGAGTCTCATGGATATTCTGTATAGCTCCGGTGTAGGAAAACACTTGTAGGCACAAGTCTGATGGAAATAATGTAAAATTAAAATACGTATTGCTTCGGTGTCGTTGCGAGGTGCAGTTAAAAAACCGGTTTCCGTATCCATCCGCTATCAATAATACCCGCCTATCCGCTCAGGTGGCATGGTCTTCGAATTTTAATTTCGAAGATATGTGGGACGATCGGAGAGAAGCCTCAATGAGGTCGATGGCAATTGACGGTGGGAAAATGACAGCACTGGCAATTGAGCGGCTATCCTTTGTCTTTCAACAATGCAATGTATAAAAGTCTGTGGCGCCATCTATTATTCAGTAGCGTGACTAATCGATTTTTCCCACGTTTGCTGTATGGGAGCCCCCCTTAATTTTTAACATTTTCTTTTTTCTTATCTATTATTTATTTGTTATATCCGCCAGAGTAACACATATTCTGTGAAAATTTCAACGGGCTACCTATTACGGTACAGCCCTCGGACAGACAGACGGACGGACAGACAGACGGCGGAGGCTTAGTAATAGGCTTCCGTACGGGATAAGGAAACCTTAAAATGTTCCACTGTATCTCTCCCCGTGCATGCCGCTCAGAAATGTGTCATCTGTAAATCTAGCGGTGGGGTCGATTTTCAAATAAAATTGAGGATGAGGTGGTGGAGTTGCATTAGGTACTTGCAGCACTGATAGGTTGGAGGTGTTGACATAGTACAAAATGATCCAATGCTTGCCTTTTGCTAAATTGTCAAAGAGGCCCTGTGACTCTTTGTTAAAATAAGGTTTGAATTTTGCTAAATTGTCAAAGGGGGCCCTAATCTTTGTTAAAAAAACCCGACTGCGTAAAAAATTAACTTTAAATAAAAACTGAAAAGAAAAAAAATAGTCCAGTAGTCTAGAACTCTGTTAAGTAATATTGAATAACTACACCATAGATCATTTTCAAATACCTATTCAACGATACCCCACTTAACATAGATAGTCAACTTTAGTTTTTTTTCTTTTTCACAATATGGCACCTAGTTGTCGCCATATTGAATTTTGATTACTGTCATGTCTTTAGTGACACTCGCAAGATTAAGACAAATCGATTGACGTAAGAATCATCAAAATCGGCCCACGCGTTTGGTCTCTAGTGTGCCACAAAGGAACAAACATACATACATACATACATAGGCTGATAAACACATTACCCTCCTTTGCGTCGCGCAGTCGGGTAATAAGGTTTGAATTTTGCTAAATTGTCAAAGAGGGCCCTAACTCTTTGTTAAAATAATAAGGTTTGCAGTTTGCTAAATTGTCAACGAGGGCCCTAAGTCTTTGTTAAAATAAGATTTGTATTTTGCTAAATTGTCAAAGAGGGCCCTAAATCTTTGTTAAAATAAGGTTTGCAGTTTGCTAAATTGTCAACGAGGGCCCTAACTCTTTGTTAAAATAAGGTTTGCAGTTTGCTAAATTGTCAACGAGGGCCCTAAGTCTTTGTTAAAATAAGGTTTGCAGTTTGCTAAATTGTCAACGAGGGCCCTAACTCTTTGTTAAAATAAGGTTTGTCTTATGCTAAATTGTCAAAGTTGGCCCTAACTCTGTTGACTGCCAAGGGGGGCCCCGGGTTTCTATCTCCGGACCTGAGCCCACTGCACTGTGGAACATTCACAGAGTTGAACCAACCGCTACGAACGTTCTAAGAACCAACTTAGCAAGCTTTATATTACGCGGGATTGCCGCAAAATCCCGACATCTGCCCTAATCACGAGATTTAACCACACCGCGTACTACGCTACGCCGTGTTGTCCGCATCATTTTGTATGGAGGAACGAAGTTGGCAAATCTATCACTAGAGACGCTGCTCCGTTTCTCCATACAAAATGATGCGGAGAACACGGCGTAGCGTCAGTAGCGTAGTACGCGGTGTAAATCTCGTGATCAGGTTACTGTTCGTCTTCACCTCGGTAGCTCAGTGGTGCGATCCGGTCGACTGTCGCTTGTGATCTTAAGCACACATAGACGCAGTCAGAACTTGGATGGCTGACCGTTCGACCGTTGGAGGCTAACCGTGGTCGGGATTCCACGTACAACTGTAGCGTCCTTCTCTTCTTACCTAACTAGGTGGTAGGCTTTATCCCGCCCGCGTTGGTACCACCGCACTGAATGAAAGGTCGGTCGAAGCGGCTATCTAAATAGGTAGTTCGTGCTTTTTGTTCCAGTTCAGTGTAGCCGGCACGACCAAAGGGAAGCACTGATATGGCACCTAGTTCACTAAGGTATTACGGGCTGACATCTCGGATGTTGAGGTGAAGACGTAGCTAACCGGTCAGTTTCCATAAAATAAAATAAATTATACATTTTTTTTTTTATGGAAACTGACACGGTTGGCTACATCACCTACAACGTCCGTGATGTCAGCCCATAACACCGCGGTGAACTAAGTGCCATGTCAGTGCTTCCCCTTTGATCGTGCCGGCTACACTGAACTGGTCGGAAAACACAAACTATTTACATAGCCGTTTAGACCGACGTTTCATTCAGTGCGGTGGTACCAACCCGGGCGGGTTAAACCCTACCACCTAGTAAGATTAGGAGGGAAGGGACCTACAGTTTTACGAGGAATCCGAACCTCGATCAGCCTCCAACGGTCAGCGGTCACCCATCCAAGTACTGACCGCACCCAGCGTTGCTTAACATTCAATAGCGACAGTCGACTGTCTGCACCACTGAGCTATCGAGGCTGACATATATTTAGCTGTAATTTGTATTTATCTCTATATGCCTGACTAATAAATAAGCGGCGGGTGGCCGAGTGGTTTGGGCATCGGCTTCTCAAGCGGGAGGTCCGAGGTTCGAATCGCGTGTACTATTGAGTTTTTTTCTCTCGAAAAATTTTTTGTAACCGGAAGGTGGGTATCTCTGGACGGCTATAAACAAAACGTAAATCAATAAATGATAGTAAGAAGGTGTCGAAAAAATTTACCTACACCTGCTGCTTCACCGTTCGGAACCGGTGTAAAAGTAGGTCCCTTCCCTTGCCCCTTACTAGGTGGTAGGCTCAAATTGTAGCCGACTGGGTTAGTACAACCATACTGGATGTAAGATGGCCACATAGCAGCCTCGTTTGTGTTCTCCTCTAGTCCTGTATAGCCAGCAATCCTCCGGTACGGCACCTACCTTCTAGAAGGTGATATTGGCTGGTCGGAGCATGTGCTTTGGCCCCTCCGACTGAGACACCCATATACCGGATTACATAAAAAAAAAACTGGAGTAAAGCAGCTGGATATCGTGTGTAGAGATTAGAAAGAAAACTTTGTCGCATAAGATAAAACTTAAAATGGTAACTTCTAAGCCAGCGGTCAGGCTAAGACTTACTACTTGAACTGTTCAACATTTGCTATCTCTTTGCGGTCCCACGAGCGTCGCCGCCGCCACCGGTAAGATGGCAGAGCAGACCACAGAGACTGTATAAGCGACATTACATTTATGGAAATATAGCGCGAAAACGTCACGATGAAATCTCCGCAGTTTGAAAATAGAGAGACTATACTGTATACTATACTGCACCGAATGAAACGTTTGCGCTTTCCGTCCAGTTCAGTGTAGCCGAAATGAAACGAAGTGAAGCGTTTTTTTTATGGAATCTGAGACGGTTGGCTACATCACCTATACAAAATCCGTGATGTCAGCCCATAACACCGGGTGAACTTGGTGCCACGTCAGTGCTTCATTTCGGTCGTGCCGGCTACACTGAACTGGACGGAAAACACAAACTATTTACATAGCCATTTCGACCGACCTTTCATTCAGCGCGGTGGTAGCAACCCGGGCGGGTTAAACCCTACCACCGAGTAATATAAGAAGGGAGTCATATCCCTTAGTCGCCTTTTACGACATAAACGGGGAGAGATGCAGTGTAGCCATATGAAACGAAGTGAAGCGTATAATAAACAAGCTGTGCCCGCGGCTCCGCCCGCTCTCATATTTCACTTCACTACTAACCTCATAAGCCATTTAGCGTGATAGTAAGTAGCCTATAGTTGATGGGAAGAATCAAGCTATCCGTAGATTTTTTTTTTATTAAAATCGGTTCAGTGGTTCTCGAGTTATAAGCGGACAGACAGACATATACTCAGACACTCAGACACTCAGACAGAAAGCAGACGTTGGATTTTATTATAGGTAAGGAAAAGGAATAAGGAAATAAGGAATAAGGATAGGTAAGGATATATCGTACCGTGTGGGGCCGGTACTTAAAGAGAATAGCCCCCACTGCATCTCTCTCCGTCGCATGTCGTAAAAGTCGATTAAGGGATAAGGAAATTCGTCAGCCTCGGTAGCTCAGTGGTGCGGTCAGTCGACTGTTGTTATGCAACGCTGAGCGCGGTCAGTACTTGGATGGTGACCGCTCGACCGTTGGAGGCTGACCGTGGTTCGGATTCCACGTTAAACTTAAACAGTAGGTTCCTTTCCTTCTTACCTTACTAGGTGGCACCTATACATGACATTAACACTGACACGGCACCTAGTTCACCCGGTGTTATAGGCTGACATCACGGATGTTGTAGGTGATGTAGCCAACCGTGTCAGTTTCCATAAAAAAATTAAGACTTAATGTTTGGTGTGCGAAAGGAATTTCTACTTCTAACAAACAATAGATAATAGATGCGGCGGGTGGCCGAGTGGTTTGGGCATCGGCTTCTTATGCGAGAGTTCCTAGGTTCGAATCCGGTCGGCGTGTAGTAACCAATGAGTTTTTCTGACGAAAAAAATTACGTGCATACCTACATCCCTGCTGCTTCACCGTTCGGAACCGATGTAAAACTGTAGGTCCCTTCCCTTGCCCCTTACTAGGTGGTAGGCTCAAATTGTAGCCGACTCGGTTGGTACCACCGTACTGGATATAAGATGTCCGCATAGCAGCCTCGGTTGTGTTCTCCTCTTGTCCAGCATAGCCAGCAATCCAGAGAAGTCTCCGGTATGGCACCTACCTTCTCGGAGTTGATATTGGCTAGTCAGAGCATGTGCTTTGGCCCCTCTGACTCGGCCACCCATACCGGATTACATAAAAAAAAAGATGAATGAATCATGACAGAATGTTTCACAAGAGTGTTAATTAATCTCGAATCCCTTTCACGGCCTAATGAAGAAGGGGCGAAAAGCGTAATGGCGCATTTTTTTGCTTTCGGCTTTTCGTCTTTCATAAGCTTCATTAAAGTTGTACCTTGAGTGGGGGAGGAATAACTGCAATTTCCATTCTAAGGGGAGAACCTCTGGCGTTGGAAAAACTCTTTGAAAGTATTTTTTTTTTACGATTTGTAGATAAAACCAGATAGTATGCATCGCTACAGTGTCTTTCTCTGTGTAAACGGCTATATTAAAAATATTTAGTGTTTTCTGGCTGCATAAACATTACGGTATAATAAATAGAGTTTATAAATAGAGTAATTATTTGAAATTAATAAAGAATTACCTAATATTGCAAGGGAGAGCAATTTCAAATTCAGGAAGAGTGGAATATAAGGTGGGAGACTGTTTCATGAGCGGACAAGAGAAATAAATATGATCGATAGTGCCTTCGTCCACGCCACATTCGCACACTGAAGAATTCAACAGTAATGTGCACTACCAGCAGGGTTGCCAGATGTCCGGTTTTGGACCGGACAGTCCGGTTTTTGAGGCTTGTTTTCGATCTCCAAAATAATGAAATACCAGACACCAAAATGTCCGGTTGTTCTTCATATAACGCAAATATTTACTTTTTCAGAACATTACAACACAGAACATAGTTACTTCGTAACAGATAAATCACTCCATAGAAAAAGTTCCGTTCCTTCGGCTTTAATAGCCTACTGTTTCACTTCGCCAATCGCTGCGTGCGAAAATGTACCTTAACGATCGAGTGTAAATTGATTATTGCTTTGCAGTTGCGCGCAGTTGCGTGGGCGAACGTGTAGGTATGCTTCGCGCGGCTGACGAATTTTCACTGAATTAGATCGCTGGCGGTCCACTGAACGGTAGGTAGTTAGCAAGTACATAGAGTGCGTGAGGCCTGCCTTTTATTTATTACTCTATCTCCCATCTATTTTCAAAAGTAAAGGTCATGAAACATTTGGTACATAAAATCAACTTAAATTTTGTACCTGAAAAAAACAAAGGCCCTTTGATGAAAAATGCCCGGTTTTTTCAACTGAACCATCTGACAACCCTGACTACCAGCCATCAGTCGACAAGAGCATTGACAAACACACACATACACCCTCACACACACACTCCCTCACATACATACGCACACATAGCCTACTACAGCTCGCTCACAGACACACGCACACACCCCAACACACACTCACAACACGCTCCTCTTTGTAATTAAAATTAGTTTTTTTCGTTTTGTTTGTAGCATAAGAAAATAATATGTAATTTATCTTGTAAAAAGTGGAACTTTGTTATTGGCTCTATTGTTTTTTAATCCATTATTGTAACTTGTCTATTGTACATTGTAGCTGTTAAGTTTCCGAAATAAATAAATAAACACAGAGCAGTGTTTTCCATTGTTCCGCGTTGACAAACGTTGAACGCATCCTGCCTGACCATTCATTGCGTCAAGCAAGAGCACGAGAGAGAGAATTTATGAGACCACAGACAAACTCAGCACCATAAAGCAAAGAGCGCCGTACGTCACTACTGACTTTTATTTACGCGGGAAATTATGCAGCGACTATTCTCACTTGGTGGTGACATGTTCAGTTTTTTTTTTTCATTTGTTGCAAATGTTAAATGTTACAACGAGGTTGTAACATTTACTAGGTATATCTACCGTGATAACGTGCATTATAATGTTTTAAATGTAGTTAAACATTGCTCAAATATTGACCACAAACTGAAAGGAAAAACAAATAATGCTAAAATTATGTCATAATACGATAAAGCATGCATTAGACATGCCTACTTGCGACCCTATTGTCACGTTTAATAAGTCCTAAATAAAGTAATAAGTGAAAAACGTATAACACCCCTTATTTTGCGGGCTAAAGATACAGTTATTTTGACATTTCGACATACGAAACATAAGGGTCAATTCACACCGAGACGAGAAGCGACGCAACGCGACATGATGATGCAATAAGAAGCTCGAGAGATTCGCGACGTTCGACGAGACGAGATGCATGAAGACTAAAGCTAGAAACTCATTGGGCCCACGTACGCTACACACGCGTACGTGGGCGC
Organism: Nematopogon swammerdamellus; assembly: GCA_946902875.1. Lineage (NCBI taxonomy): Eukaryota > Metazoa > Arthropoda > Insecta > Lepidoptera > Adelidae > Nematopogon > Nematopogon swammerdamellus. The sequence continues at coordinate 21,275,702 of OX336352.1, forward strand.
GTCGGTCTCCATACATTTTATATGGAAGAGTGCAGCACGCAGTGTGTCGCGTAGCGTAGGGTGGCGTGGGCGCAATGAAACTGCGTGCTGCACTCTTCCATATAAAATGTATGGAGACCGACGCGCCCAGATTCGCGTGTGTGGCGTACGTGGGCCCAATGAGTTTCTAGCTTTAGTCGCGCTACGTTGCGCTACGTCGCGCGGCGTATCGGAATGCATCGTCGGTCGTCGGTTGCTACGATTACCTCCCGCCGACCCCGGCGCACCGCCGCCGCACACAAGGCAAAATGACATATTTACGACGACAACAATATTTATTACCAAAATTTATACTATTATGCTCTTTAAACATATTTCTGGTGGTTATTACTTCTCTAAAATAATATGTTATGTTTAGTTGTCGCGTAGTTGGTTATCGCGTTGGCGGCTCAAGCCAAAGACCCAGGTTCGAATCCTGGCCGGGATGTATTTTTCCCAATGATTTTCGCTTTGCATTTTTCTAATAAAAATATTCTCTAAAATAGTTTTAGTATTCCTAAATAGATAACTACTTTCCTTTTAGTAGGTATTTTCTACTTTCATAATATTGATATAAAAATTGAAATGACACAACGCAAAATAAATCAATTATACCATAATATCGCTTGGTCATTCGAGTTACATGTGTGTGTATGCTAAATTTCAGCTCAATTGAACGTCGGAAAGTGGGTCAAATTTAACTTGCAAGATTTGACCGTGCATACTAACAAAAACAAACACATTAACAGGGCAAGTTAGATAAAAACAATACTCAGAGAAGTGCAGTTATGTGCAAATAAAACTAGTTTCCTAGCTACAACAACATTCAGACCTTTTGATTAATACACAATTGAAACCGGAACTCCGTGGAACTTTCTTTAAAAGCTTCGTGAAGTATGTATTTATAAACAAAAGCATTCTTATTTTTACTCTTTGGACATATTAAGATATTTCTCCACTAAAAAAGGTTTATACAAGTCATATATAGGTTTATAATAAAGTACTTCCAACATGGTAACGCCTCCATATTAAAAAACAAGCTTTCACTTCGGGGTGACAACACTTAGGCACAACTTATGCACACTGAGTTTAGCAAAATACTGGCAGCACGCCGCGCCGCGCACGGCGCGGGTCAAACAATAGAGGTATTTACAAACCCTTCTCGCCCACTAATAAAAAAAATTTTGTTGCTTCTTGTTTAATGAAGGTTTGGGAACACTAGCACACGAAATAGACGTATTTGAATGACTTTGTTTTTATCACTAATGTCGTCGTAAATATGTCATTTTGCCTTGTGTGCGCCGGCGACATCTCGCGTGTTCCTTCACCGGCGCGACGTTCGGCTGTGTCGAGCGGCGGCCCGTTGCGCCGCGCAGATGCATCTAGTTCGCTTTCGCGCTCTCACTAAAATTTGTACCTTTTGTACATACCATACCACACGCCTTATCCCGACAATCGGGGTAAGCAAAGTAATCGGTGCTGTGCTACAAGTACTCTTATAAATATCACCACAACACCAACCACCGCATTTAGCAAAGTAATAGGACAAGACAACTATCAAGCAGCAAGTAAGGCACGAACAGCCACACGACTCGGTGGAAGGACCGTGCCAAGGTGAGAGGTCGCTAGCCTGTCGCCCTTATGCACGGCATCAGTCTTGTCCTTATCCCTTAGTCGCCTTTTACGACACGCACGGGGAGATGCAGTGGAGCTATTCTTTTAAGTACCGACCCCACACGATACCTTTTTGTGTAGTACCTTAACAAGTTCTGAGGGCCTAGTCCGAGTTTACGTGACAGCTACCTAAACGTCAAATACCGATCGAATTGAGTTTTCATGTATGTAGCTCTCTAGTGGCGCCGCGGTGAGCGTATTGTGCTCATACATAAAAACTCAATTCGATCAGTATTTGACGTTTACGTAGCTGTCACGTTAACTCGGACTAGGCCGTCTGAAACGTCGCGTCGTGTCTCGGTGTGAGCTGAGTGCTGACCCTTATTTATTACTAATGATGATGAGATGACATAGTACCAAACTTGTTTGACCGACAAGGGGATATAGAAAGAGGGTAGAGTGGTTGACTATCAGCTTAGCTCTATGGTTCAATGAGTTTCGACGATTCAGCGTGAATTTAGCTGCGCTTCAGCGAACAAAACCACGTTTTTGGACAATGTTCAGACTGCAGATGTGTGCGCACTGCGGACTAGGAGATTACAAATTCTTTTTATTATTATATTTCACTAAGTACCTAGCTTTTTCATTAGGTATAAAAATACAGAAAAGTACTGCACACAAAATTGTTTGAAATGTATTCGTTTATTATATTTTATTTGCGTACGTTTTTATTTGCATGAAATTTTCAATAAACAACTTCTTATTTTACAAAATAAAACTTACCTATTCAGCTAGTCTACAACAATTATTATAATAATTCATACTAACTAACCCAACCTAAAAGAGTAGCAAAAACTAATAAAAATAGCAATTAAATAAACCTGTATTAGAAATTAGAACCCTTTCGCACTCACTAATCAAGTAATCAATCAAAAATTACAAAGGATTTTTTTTAATGACGTTATAACGTATACGTTTACCATTCTATTTGATTTGGCTTACGAACATCGTGTAACGAACATAGGCAAGTACCTTCTTTGCTAACAGTTAATTAGTAATAAATAACAATAGGAAAACCCAACACTTTAAAAGAGCAGCGCCATCTAGCAACAAAATTAGTAACGTCTAATATTTAAACAGTGCCATCTTTCATTTGTGTAGAGCGTTTCATGCGTCATTGCTTAGAATGAGAAAATAACAAGAGGGAAACTCGTTTCACTGAAGGCCAACAGATGGCGCTTACATTAGATTTTGGTAGGATATATTTAGTAGGATTATTTAGTGATGTGCCATGAAGTATTTCTACTTGTATTGTTGATTTGATAGTGATGTGCCATGAAGTATTTCTACTTGTATTGTTAATTTTATAGTGATGTGCCATGAAGTATTTCTACTTGTATTGTTAATTTTATAGTGATGTGCCATGAAGTATTTCTACTTGTATTGTTGATTTGATAGTGATGTGATGTGCCATGAAGTATTTCTAGTTGTATTGTTAATTTTATAGTGATGTGCCATGAAGTATTTCTAATTGTATTGTTGATTTGATAGTGATGTGCCATGAAGTATTTCTACTTGTATTGTTAATTTTATAGTGATGTGCCATGAAGTATTTCTACTTGTATTGTTAATTTTATAGTGATGTGCCATGAAGTATTTCTACTTGTATTGTTGATTTGATAGTGATGGATGTAACATGAGCCCATGAAGTATTTCTACTTGTATTGTTAATTTTATAGTGATGTGCCATGAAGTATTTCTACTTGTATTGTTAATTTTATAGTGATGTGCCATGAAGTATTTCTACTTGTATTGTTGATTTGATAGTGATGGATGTAACATGACCCCATGAAGTATTTCTACTTGTATTGTTAATTTTATAGTGATGTGCCATGAAGTATTTCTACTTGTATTGTTGATTTGATAGTGATGTGCCATGAAGTATTTCTACTTGTATTGTTAATTTTATAGTGATGTGCCATGAAGTATTTCTACTTGTATTGTTAATTTTATAGTGATGTGCCATGAAGTATTTCTACTTGTATTGTTGATTTGATAGCGATGTGCCATGAAGTATTTCTAGTTGCATTGTAAATTTTATAGTGATGTGCCATGAAGTATTTCTACTTGTATTGTTGATTTGATAGTGATGTGCCATGAAGTATTTCTACTTGTATTGTTAATTTTATAGTGATGTGCCATGAAGTATTTCTACTTGAATTGTTGATTTGATAGTGATGTGCCATGAAGTATTTCTAGTTGTATTGTTAATTTTATAGTGATGTGCCATGAAGTATTTCTAATTGTATTGTTGATTTGATAGTGATGTGCCATGAAGTATTTCTACTTGTATTGTTAATTTTATAGTGATGTGCCATGAAGTATTTCTTCTTGTATTATTGATTTGATAGTGATTTACCATGACACCATGAAGTATTTCTACTTGTATTGTTAATTTTATAGTGATGTGCCATGAAGTATTTCTACTTGTATTGTTGATTTGATAGTGATATAACATGAGCCCCTGAAGTATTTCTACTTGTATTGTTAATTTTATAGTGATGTGCCATGAAGTATTTCTACTTGTATTGTTGATTTGATAGTGATGTAACATGAGCCCCTGAAGTATTTCTACTTGTATTGTTAATTTTATAGTGATGTGCCATGAAGTATTTCTACTTGTATTGTTGATTTGATAGTGATGTAACATGAGCCCCTGAAGTATTTCTACTGGTATTGTTAATTTTATAGTGATGTGCCATGAAGTATTTCTACTTGTATTGTTGATTTGATAGTGATGTACCATGAGCCCCTGAAGTATTTCTACTTGTATTGTTAATTGTATAGTGATGTACCATGAGCCCCTGAAGTATTTCTACTTGTATTGTTAATTTTATAGTGATGTGCCATGAAGTATTTCTACTTGTATTGTTGATTTGATAGTGATGTAACATGAGCCCCTGAAGTATTTCTACTTGTATTGTTAATTTTATAGTGATGTGCCATGAAGTATTTCTACTTGTATTGTTGATTTGATAGTGATGTAACATGAGCCCATGAAGTATTTCTACTTGTATTGTTAATTTTATAGTGATGTGCCATGAAGTATTTCTACTTGTATTGTTGATTTGATAGTGATGTACCATGAGCCCCTGAAGTATTTCTACTTGTATTGTTGATTTGATAGTGATGTAACATGAGCCCCTGAAGTATTTCTACTTGTATTGTTAATTTTATAGTGATGTGCCATGAAGTATTTCTACTTGTATTGTTGATTTGATAGTGATGTAACATGAGCCCCTGAAGTATTTATACTTGTATTGATAATTTTATAGTGATGTGCCATGAAGTATTTCTACTTGTATTGTTGATTTTATATTGATGTGCCATGAAGTATTTCTACTTGTATTGTTGATTTTATAGTGATGTGCCATGAAGTATTTCTACTTGTATTGTTGATTTGATAGTGATGTAACATGAGCCCCTGAAGTATTTCTACTTGTATTGTTGATTTGATAGTGATGTAACATGAGCCCCTGAAGTATTTCTACTTGTATTGTTGATTTTATAGTGATGTGCCATGAAGTATTTCTACTTGTATTGTTGATTTGATAGTGATGTACCATGAGCCCCTGAAGTATTTCTACTAGTATTGTTAATTTTATAGTGATGTGCCATGAAGTATTTCTACTTGTATTGTTGATTTGATAGTGATGTACCATGAGCCCCTGAAGTATTTCTACTTGTATTGTTAATTTTATAGTGGTGTGCCATGAAGTATTTCTTCTTGTATTATTGATTTGATAGTGATGTACTATGAGCCCATGAAGTATTTCTACTTGTATTGTTAATTTTATAGTGATGTGCCATGAAGTATTTCTACTTGTATTGTTGATTTGATAGTGATGTACCATGAGCCCCTGAAGTATTTCTACTTGTATTGTTAATTTTATAGTGGTGTGCCATGAAGTATTTCTTCTTGTATTATTGATTTGATAGTGATGTACTATGAGCCCATGAAGTATTTCTACTTGTATTGTTAATTTTATAGTGGTGTGCCATGAAGTATTTCTTCTTGTATTATTGATTTGATAGTGATGTACTATGAGCCCCTGAAGTATTTCTACTTGTATTGTTAATTTTATAGTGGTGTGCCATGAAGTATTTCTTCTTGTATTATTGATTTGATAGTGATGTACCATGAGCCCCTGAAGTATTTCTACTAGTATTGTTAATTTTATAGTGATGTGCCATGAAGTATTTCTACTTGTATTGTTGATTTGATAGTGATGTACCATGAGCCCCTGAAGTATTTCTACTTGTATTGTTAATTTTATAGTGGTGTGCCATGAAGTATTTCTTCTTGTATTATTGATTTGATAGTGATGTACTATGAGCCCATGAAGTATTTCTACTTGTATTGTTAATTTTATAGTGATGTGCCATGAAGTATTTCTACTTGTATTGTTGATTTGATAGTGATGTACCATGAGCCCCTGAAGTATTTCTACTTGTATTGTTAATTTTATAGTGGTGTGCCATGAAGTATTTCTTCTTGTATTATTGATTTGATAGTGATGTACTATGAGCCCATGAAGTATTTCTACTTGTATTGTTAATTTTATAGTGATGTGCCATGAAGTATTTCTACTTGCATTGTTGATTTGATGGTGATGTGCTATGAAGTATTTTTATTCTATTAAATAATTCCGTCAGGCAATTACCTACCTGGTTCTGGGTTTAACCTCCTCTTCATGTACGCGAAGAGTTTCTCCTTTAATCCCCTCTTCTTGTCTTCGGGTGATTCCTCCTCCTGTGAACAGTACGGAGAAAATGAATTAATATGACGAATCATACTAAATATGCTTTTGTGTCAACGAGGAGCCCCAGGAATACACTGGGGGGGGGGGGGGGGCTTCCCCTCCCCCGTCCCCCACCCTCCCCCCTCTACCAGGATGTGGTAAGTCCTCAGAGTGCTCCCGAACTAAAGGGTAAATAAATAATTGAAAGCAATGTTTCATTTGAAATCATTAGAAAAAATCATCATTCAAAAATCGCAGTCCAATGTTAAATTGTACTACTACCAAATTGTCCGTTTATGAAGCCGAACAATGCTATAAACTATAGAATGACAGAGAGAGAGAATTGATAGTTTACAAATTTATTTTTTTATACTACTTATAGAAATCGTAACATATGTGGCGCCGAGCCACCCATAAGGTGTCTAACGAGACCCATGGGCCATCGGTCGTCGCGATTGCCATGCCGGCTTGACAGGTGCTTATTCACGCCTCTCTTGAAGGACCCAAGGCACAAGACTATACCTGGTGGGGAATATGTGGGCATGGAGAGAGTTCCAGAGTTTACCTGTTCTGTGGAGGAAAGATCTGCAGAACCGATTGGTACGCATCCGTGGTAAGTCCAGCGTATAGGGATGCAATCCCTGCCCAGTGCACGTTGTGCGGAGGTGGAAAGGGGACGGCGGGATCGCGTTAAACAGCTCCTCCGAGCATTCCTCACGGAATAAGCGATAGAACACACTTAGGGCGCCGACGACATCCCTACGGAGTTTTAGTTGTTCTAGATAGCGGGACACGTCTGAGCCACCCACTAGTCGCACGGCTCGACGCTGGATCGAATCTAAAGGCGCAAGCTGGTATTTAGCTCAGCCATCCTACAAGTGCGAGCAGTGTTGTTTCCAATTTTGTGGCATGCGTATTACCTACCAAGGCGACTAAGGGATATGACTCCCTTCTCATATTATTAGCTGGTAGGGTTTAACCCGCCCGGGTTGGTACCGCCGCACTGAATGAAAGGTCGGTCGAAACGGCTATGTAAATAGTTTGTGTTTTCCGTCCAGTTCAGTGTAGCCGGCACGACCGAAGGGAAGCACTGACGTGGCACCAAGTTCACCCGGTGTTATGGGCTGACATCACGGATGTTGTAGGTGATGTAGCCATCCGTGTCATTTTCCATGAAAAAAAAAAACCTATTAGTTTTCCCTTGCCCGCCCCACCAAAGAACAAAATCCTGGCTACGCCATTGTGTGTTAGAGAAATAAAGTATTTTCCTTACACACATCACATCACACGCCGTATCCCGACAATCGGGGTAACCAGAGTAATCGGTGTTGTGCTACAAGCATTCTAGTAAATTACAGCACAACACCGACCACCACGTTTAGCAAAGCATTCGGACAAGATAACTCAGATCAGCTAGCAAGTAAGGCATGAAGGCCCCACCTGCTGCATGACTCGATGAAAACACCATCCCAAGGTGAAAGGTGGCTAGCCTATCGCCCTTATGCACGGCATCTTGTCTTTATCCCTTAGTCGCTTTTACGACATGCACGGGGAGCGATGCAGTGGGACTATTCTTATTAAGTACCGGCCCCACACAGTACACAACAAAGTGACAAAATTTGACATTCAGCCAAAGCTAATAGAAGTTGCTTCAGTTCAAGTTTATCTTGCTAAACTATAATATATTAGTTACTTCCAATTAATATACTACCAGTGGCGGTGCTAGACCAAAATGTAGACGTCATCGACATCAGCTTTGCGAGGCCTCTTTCATTTCAAAGTCAGAAAGGAAACGATAAATAGAAGGACACTGATGTATGAGTGTATGAGTTTTATTGCTATTCAAATGTTGACAAAAAACATTACACGATCAATCACGAATTAAAATAAGCAGGCTACACAAATCACAAAGGATATCATCCACTCATGTTTTCTTTCATGCATCATTTTTGCTTGCTTTAGCACCTCCTTCAACTCTAGGGTCCAATTTTTTTTTATTTCATACATTTTTGAAGGCGGTTTTAATATTTTTTTAAATAGTTTTTTATTTCACATTTTTTTGTAATTTTTTGCTATTAATGTAGATAGATAGATAGATAGAATTCTTTATTCTTTATTGCTCCAGTAAACATTAAACAGTAACAAATACATTGGAAAATTTACATAAGGTGCAAAGGCGGACTTATCCCTTACAGATATTTCTTACAGTCAACCTTTGGATGTTTGAGATTCGATAATATGGTGGAATGTAAGTAGGTAGTAGCAAAAGAGTTGAGCGTGACAATTGGAGATAAAAATAATAATAAGAATACTTATTAACAATACATATAAGTACATGCTAGTAAAATATAAGCCATACATGTTTAATACATATAAATTACTAAATATATAGAATATTATATACAAATAAATATACATACATACATACTCTACTCGGCGGAATCGCTCGGCCTTCGGCCTCGTGAATCCGCCTCGCTTTCCGATCCGATCTTGACCAAATTGAAATGGAACCACACGGGAAGCATCAGCTTTCAAATAAAAAAAGAATCATCAAAATCGGTTCACCCAGTGGAAAGTCCTGAGGTAACAAACATAAAAAAAATGCAGTCGAATTGCGAATCTTCTCCTTTTTTGGAGTCGGTTAAAAAATTACATGAGCAATCAGAAATTAAAATAAATAACTCAACAAGCAATAGGCCAAAGTGTACGATCATCATACTTGGATGAGAATTTTTGGGATCGCGCGATCCCAAAGGGAGTCAGCTAGGGTAAACGATTTTTTGCGAGGCCCCCTCAGGCGCGAGGCCTTCGGCGGTCGCCGACGACGTCGTCGCCGACTCCTAGCGCCGCCACTGTACCACAGATTATCGTCTAGGTAAGCTCTATAAAATACACAGCAGACGTGCAACACAAACTAAAAGCACAGATTACTAAGATTGGGGCAAGAAGCTAAGCCAGCCGCCCAATAGGAGACGGAAAATCTAGCTACACCGTTGATCTATAACGATATACCGAACCGACCACTGTCTGTCGTGTTGGCTACACTGAACTGGACGAAAACCACAGATAGAAATACTTATGTAGGTACTTATTTTATTTGAATATGTTAGTACTAAGTATGTACATTCGCTTTATATTTCTTCATAGCTTTTGCCCGTGGCTTCGCATCGCGTGAAATTAGTATTTAAAAAGATGAAAGCAAGTAAGCCCGCTACCGTGCCTTTATTTCGGCTCGCCGAATAATTCTGTTTGTATGAGAGCCGCCACATATTACTTAGCGTAACCGGAACTGAATTTCGTTTGTTAAAATAATTAGGAACCGCGCCTCTAGAGTATACTTTACTCTACTATGATACCTAGTATGATACTAAAGCTAAATTGACCATTTCTAGAAATATTTTCTGTATGTATGTATGCATCTTCCTCCATAACTCGTAAACCGATCATCCGAATTGAATGAAACTTTGTACAAGCACGTTCAACTATGTGGGACACAGGATAGGCTAAAAATTCAGTTCCGGTTACGCTAAGATGTGGCTCTCATACAAACTGAATTGTTGCGCGCGCCGAAATAAAGGTACAGTAATGGGTTTACTTTCTCATTTTTAAATACGAATTTTACGCTAGCGAACCGCGGGCAAAAGCTATACGAAATAAAATGTTAGATTCAAATATTCAATCCGTTACTTTACTCGATTCACGCGTTATGGAATTGGAGGCCAGCTTGATCCAAGTGGCTGAGTAAGCCGCGCGCGCGGGAACATATAAATCAGTGGACGGCAATCGCCAGGGCTTGGCTTGGCGCAATTAGACGGCTCAACTGAGGCCGAACATTCACTATGCGACGCGAGCATAGATTAACCCGTTGTATCTATATAAGGTGCTTCGTTATTCATGTCAAATGTTTCGGGAGGTTTACATACGCACTCAAATAAACACTTTACGAAAAAAAAAACATGTTTATAGGAGCATTTTTTCTCCTAACAAAAAAATAAAATCAAATAGCTGTAAAAACCAATCATGCTATAGACCCTTGCCAAACACGAAACGTAGGCACACACACCGCACACGTAGGTAGGTAGGTAGGTAGCTAGTTTTAGAGCGGCGGGCGGCGCGGTGGCGCGCTGACAAAAGGCCTGTGACTTACCTTGTGACTTACTTACAACAAACAGCTGTTCTGCGTTTGAACATAGTACGGTCATTGACCCCGTACAATGTAAGTTACCTACTGTTACACACAGGTCTAGAGACCTTGTGACTTACTTACAACAAACTGTTGTTCTGCGTTTGAACATAGTACAGTAATTGACCCCGTACAATGCAAGTTACCTACTGTTACACACAGGTTGATCCTTTTAATGTTTAGAAGCGAAGCCGCGGGAAAAAGCTAGTAGTCTATAAAATTGGCTAATGTTGAGTCCAATGAAGAGTTGTCACGGTTGCGCAGTGAATGCTCGGCTCGCGTCAAGTGTATTGGCGAGTGGTGGATATATTATTTCGTTCTCCTTTTAGAGCTGTCAAACGCAGACGATTGGGACCGTTATAGGGACAAATAGGGATTTGGTGACGGTGGTACCAAACGTTTTTTAACCGACTTCCAAAAAAGGAGGAGGTTCTCAATTCGTCTGTATGTTTTTTTTTATTTTTTTTTTTATTTTTTTTTTTTTATTTTTTTGTATGTTTGTTACGCGATTTCTCCGTCAATTGAGGGCCGATTTAGAAAATTCTTTTTTTGTTAGTTAGGTCATACTTCCGAGGTGGTCCCATTTCAATTTTATCGAAATTGGTTGAGTGGTTTTCGTAAAATCAGCATAATACTATAGTGTGTGGTTACCTTCAGCAAAACTTGTGATGTGGTCGTATTCGGCAATTTTCAGTTTGATAAATTAGTATGGTGTGTGGTTACCTTCAGCAAAACATTTGTGATGTGGACTTATTCAGCAATTTGCAGTCTGACACATATGGCGAATAATTCTGTACCACTTCAATCGATTTCGATTATTCGATTTCGATTATTCTTTTTTATGTAATATTACTAAAAATAATGAAATAAAAACTGTTTTAAAAAATATTAAACCGATTTCCAAAAAACAAAAAAAAAAAACTAAAAAGTATTAAATACCTAATATTTTGAAATTTTCTCTGTCCTGTTGAAATACATGAATCGATATACTAGTGATACATATTCGGACCCTTGTTTCATGAATATTCTAAATTTGAAATTTTTTTATCTTTTCCGACCGGCGTTTAATTTATTATGGTACCTGGCCAGTACCTACTGTACCGAGTACCATCGAGCTGGTTTGATGATGGAGACAGAAGGTGGCCATAGGAACTCCTAAACTACACATGATAAACCCATCGTGTTTGGGCTCGTTGCATTTGTCTTCACGAGAAATTTACTTTAGACCTAAAAGATTCTCAATTCGACGGTATGTTTTCTTTTTTTGGATGTTTGTTACGCGATTACTCCGTCAATTGTGGGCCGATTTTGAAAATTCTTTTTTTTTTTTATTTGAAAGGGGATAACCCTGAGGTTTTTGAAGTGAAAACTTCTTTAGCGGCTCTTGGCACTTTTTTAGGTGGGTAAAAATGTATAACTCGCGACATCGCGTCAGCGTCATTTTTAAAATGAAACCTTAAGTCATTGCGTTAAGGGTTAAGTTAGAGTGGCACGGGATCTGCCGGCACTCCCGGAGTGCAACTGTTAAGTAGGGTTCCGTAACACGTTTATGTCTGTCCATTCTACTAAGTTCTGCAAAATGAATGTAGGGTTCCGTAACATATGCATGTCTATCCGTTCTACTAAATTTTACAATTTTCAACCAAGGTCCTCCGACGGTTATTTTATAATAAAAGTAGGCTTCCGTAACACGTTTATGTCTGTCCATTCTACTAAGTTCTGCAACATCACCTACAACGTCTGTGATGTCAGCCCATAACACCAGTGCCATGTCAGTGCTTCCCCCTTTGATCGTGCTGACTACACTGAACTGGTCGGAAAACACAAACTATTTACATAGCCGTTTCGACCGACGTTTAATTCAGTGCGGTGGTACCAACCCGGGAAGGTTAAACCCTACCACCAAGTAAAATTACGAGGGAAGGGACTTACAGTTTTACGAGGAATCCGAACCTTGGTCAGCCTCCAACGGTCAGCGGTCACCCATCTAAGTACTGACCGCACCCAGCGTTGCTTAAAATTCAATAGCGACAGTTGACTGTCTGCACCACTGAGCTATCGAAGCTGACGTGGTCCTATTTTAATTGGGTCAAGATCGGATTGGAAAGCGAGGCGGATCCGATTCCGCCGAGTACATTAATAGCAAAAAATTACTAAAAAAAACTGTGAAATAAAAAAAAAGTTTTAAAAAACATAAAACCGACTTCCTAAAAAAAGTAAAACTAAAAAACTATTTAAAATAAAAATATAAAAACCGCCTTCAAAAATATATGAAATAAAAACCTAAAAAAAAAAACGAACCCTAGAGTTGAAGGCGGTGCTAAAGCAAGCAAAAATGATGCATGAAAGAAAACATGAGCGGATGATAATATCCTTTGTGATTTGTGTAGCCTTTTTAGCACCGCCTTCAACTCTAGGGTTCGTTTTTTTTTTTAGGTTTTTATTTCATATATTTTTGAAGGCGGTTTTTATATTTTTATTTTAAATAGTTTTTTAGTTTTACTTTTTTTAGGAAGTCGGTTTTATGTTTTTTAAAACTTTTTTTTATTAAGTACAGTACCGCCTTTTCGGTGGGCTATGCTATGCCTGCTACTCATGTATCCTATGTACTTTGCGGTTGTAGTGTAGGTACATAGTTATTTCTTCTGTGTGACTGTTTGTTTTTAGGGTCCCGTATCCGGTACGGGATCCTACCTATTACTAAGCCTACGCCGTCTGTATGTCTGTCCGTCCGTCCGTCGTCCGCCCGTCCGTCCGTCCGTCCGTCTGTCCGTCCGTCCGTCCGTCCGCCCGTCCGTCCGTCCGTCTGTCTGTCTGTCCGTCCGTCCGTCCGTCCGTCCGTCCGTCCGTCCGTCCGTCTGTCCGAGGGCTGTACATGTATGTTCCCTGGCTGTATCTCTTGAACCATAATAGGTAACCCGTTGAAATTTTCACATAATATGTGTTATTTTGGCCGATAGATACGCCAGACGGCGTAGGCTTAGTAATAGGATCCCGTACCGGATACGGAACCCTAAAAATGTTCTTCAAGTCTATCAGAATATTTTCCAAACTTATACCTTGTACTTCTCCGGCGTCGGTTGCTGTGGTCGATCCCTCGCCCTGGCCCCGCCGCCAGTACCACCGTGCTGCGCCATTACTCCGTACATCGTCTGCCTGTCTGTATGTCTGTCTGTCTGTCTGTCTGTCTGTGTGTGGTTGTTCGTATATCTGTTTGCTTGCAAACACTTTGTTTTACACTTTACACTTTTTAGTTAAGTATGTTTGCACTCTGCATTAAGTTATTTTCTATAAGTAATGTTACTTTCTTCCTTTGTTTGTTTGTTAGTTTCTTCCTTTGTTTGTTTGTATGCATCTATACGTTTTCGTTATAGCCAGTGAAATCTTTACTTGCTTTGTTTGTTTTTTTTTAATATTTAAATATTTATGCAGTGCTGTTGATTTCATTAAAATTTAAGTTTATTAAACTTACAGCCTCAACGTATTGCAAGAACTATTTTTAGGTTTTGAAATCTTTAGTTTAAAAAAAGTTATTTATGGGTATATTAGTAGGAAACTTTTATTTAATTAGGTAATTAGTTCACAATTCGTTATACAGAAAGCGCGACACATGGCGTTGAGTTGAGCCACACGTCGTGCTAACGACGCCCATGGACATGCGGCCGTAAGCGGGTTACGAATGCCACGCTGGACCGACAGGTTCACGCCCCTCTTGAAGGACCCAATACTTGGGGGATAATATATGGGCTGAGAGAGCGGTCCAGTGATGTTCTGTAGAGAAAAGATCTGCAGAACCGATTCGTACGCATCCGCGGTAAGTCCAGCGTGTAGGGATGCAATCATTGTCCAGTGCGCTTTGAGCGGAGGTGGAAAGGGGACGGCGGGATCCTGCCAAACAGAGTTGTAATGTATTATTCGTCGCAATAGGGACCTTATTACTAAGCCTACGCCGTTTGTCTGTCTGTCCGTCTGTCTGTCCGAGGGCTGTATCTCTTGAACCGTAATAGGTAGCCCGTTGAAATGTTCACAGAATTATGTGTTATTATGGCCGATATAACAACAAATATTTAAAATAAGAAAAAGTAAAAAAAATCACGGGGTTCCCATACAAGAAACTAAAAAGTGTATGCGCGCCATCTACCGAAAAGAGTATGAAGTATTTTAACTAATCCGTAGATGGTGTGAGTGGCGCTGGCCATGCCATGGCAATACGGAACCATCGGTACGCGAGTTCGACTCGCACTTGGCCGGTTTTTTATAAAAATCCAGCTCGCCTATAAACACCGCGCTTAGCGCAACACCATACCAGCACATTCTGAAGACTCGCGATTCACTCGCAACCACCCCGAGACACATATTCCAAAACAATTTTGAAATATTTGTCTTATGTGCTTCAATAGAAAATCGTATTATTTTAAGCAATGATTTGAATGAAACTCAAGGGCAAGAGATTTCAATGAGCATGTCGGATGTTAATTAACATGTATAATGTCCCTAATGTCCCCGAAGTGTCCCGCGATCTAGAACCACTGCAACACCGTTAGGAATGTCGGCTCCCTAAGTGTGTTCTATCGCTTATTCCATGGGGAGTACACGGAGGAGCTGTTTAATGCGATCCCGCCGTCCCCTTTCCACCTACGCACCACGCGCACTGGGCAGGGATTGCATCCCTACACGCCGGACTTACCGCGGATGCGTACAAATCGATTCTGCAGATCTTTCCTCTACAGAACCGGTAAACTTTGGAACGCTCTCCCTGCCCATATATTTCCCCCCAAGTACAGTCTCGGGTCCTTCAAGAGGGGCGTGAATGGGCACCTGTCAGGCCGGCATGCTATTCGCAACCCCCGCATATGACCGAATGTCCATGGGCGTCGTTATACTATAAAATATAATATTATAATATAAAATAAATAAATAAATAAATACGGCTGCGTTGCCGATAACTATGTCTTCGTGGCGTTCGCCGTCGAGACCAGAGGCGGAATTTCCTTAAGGCCGACTAGGCCCGGGCCTAGGGCGGCCAGATATTAGGGGCGGCCAATCTGTACCTGCTGCTGGAAGCAGTGAGCGCAGGTACAGAATAGAAAGGGTGCCGGCCGGAGCGCGTGCGTGCGACTAGCGGTAGTGGTGAGCGCGGCGGCTGCGACGACGCACTATTTACGCGGACAAACTAATTTAGCTATGACGATAAGGTCAATATTGCCGCAAAACTTATAAAAAATACTTTTGCTATATGTAAAATAAACTGAGAAATAATATATTTCTGGCAGGTTGAAACGAACTCAATACTGATTTTCGTACAACTTCACTTTTGTATCTATGCTGTAAACTTGAAAGGGGCGGCTGCGTTGAATTGGGGCGGCGGCCTAGGGCGGCTAAGGCTGCTAGTCCGCCTCTGGTCGAGACCCTCTCGGTGCGTGGCAGAATCAAAAGAGTTGGTTGACAAGCTGGGCGATGATACGCTTGTCGACAAGTCTGGTGACCCACGTGCCAAGGCTCAGGGAAATTCAGAGGGGCAACGCAGCCAGTGTGCTTAGCACCGCTGGGGAGGTGAGACGATGGTCGAATTGGAGGAATTTGTTTTACTGTAACATTATGTTTTTTTTAGTTTTAATTTATAATAGTTTAGTTTTATGAAAATAAATATTAACATGTATAAAATCCGACTTTAACTAAAACGAAGCCGAAAACGCAGTAGGTTACCTACATACAGTTTCGCGATTCAAACCAAAAAAGCGAAGCTCCAATTATTTCGAGCACGCATTTCAGTGTTAAACCGTGTACAATGTACAATGTCAAAATATCAGGCGGGTTAATACATCACGGGGCCGCGCCGCGACCACCACCGCCGGGGTGTGAACCTGCTTTCATAATTCAGCATGTGTGCGCCCTGTCACTGTGCCAAGCGGTCGGGGGGAGTCGTGGGGAACGATTTTGTTTTATTTTTTTATTTTATTTATTTAGAGAAACTAATGCTTAAATTACATCCATACAATTAACAATTAAAAGGGAACGTGCTTGTATGTATGTTTGTGGTGAACTCCTAAACCACTGAACGCGGGTACGGATCCATAAAAAGATTCCAGTTAGGAAAACCACCACCACAGCCGCCCACTCTAGATCCGTAACAGAAGCTGCATCAGCTATGCACCAGCTGCTGCCTGTGAATATCAGAGTTTTCATAGCATTTTAGACGATAATAAAAATTCTGATGTACATGGAATATTTGCGCGGAAAGACAGAAGCGAGAGAGCGCGTCTGGTTCGTTATACATCGTGAATATCTGAGCCCTGTCGCTCACACTGATATGATGTCGCATTGAACATTCATAATAAATCGCTTTAAGGCAACGAGGTATTATGTACTAGAGTTCTTACACGGGCGGCGGGCATTGCTCCGCCGAGTTGAGGCACAATTTACGAATTGGGGCACATCGAAATTAGTCGATCGCGAGCGGCCGAACTCGACGCACGCGTCACCGCATGCGCGCATTGCGCATGCCCGGTAGTTTTTTTTTAATTTTAATTTTTTTTTTATGTAAACTGACACTGTTGGCAACATCACCTACAAGTGCCTACAACATCCGTAATGTCAGACCACCAGAACACCGGTTGAACTAGGTAGGTGCCATGTCAGTTATTCCCTTCATTTCATGTCACGGTTGTGTCATGTCATGGTTGTATTTCAATGTACATGTTGTGACATGTTGGGTTGGCCTTGGCTGGCGTTGTCGCTTACCGGCCGCTAGCCCCTTTCCCGCTGGATTCCCGCCCCGCGCGAGCCCCTGTGACCGCCCGCTAGCCCCTCTCACCGCCCGCTAGCCCCACTCCCGGTCGCTTCACGCCCCGCGCGAGCTTCCCTCTACCGCTCGGCTGTGCGCTCCGCCTCCCCGCTACCTTACCTCATACCTCAGCTGGTGGGACGCCGTTTCTCTGTATCTTTTCTTTGTAGCGATAGCTCTAGTACATAATACATCGTTGCGTTAAGGGGTGTTACTGGAAGGGAAGACTGCGGCATGCCTCATGTGATGTATTACCACCTTACAAAATTAAATAAATATAATAAATTAACCTGCCCCAAAACTTTGCTAAACGTTTTGGTCGGTGTTGTGCTGTAATTTGCCATATTCCTTGCATCATAACCCCGATTGTCGGGATACAGTAGAGGGTGTGGTATGTGCGTATTTATGTTTTTTTGTGTAAACCGATATGGGTGGCTGTGCCGAGAGACCAATGGTGCAGTCGACAGAGCCAAATACACTAAGCATAATAAAATAAGTAGACAATTTCCACTACAAGTTAAATAAAATTCCTTCTGTCTTTTTGTATAACTATCAAACTCGAGAGTCCGTGTGTCTGTCTGTCTGTCCGAGGGCTTTATCTTTGGAACCGTAATAAATAGCAAGCCGGTTGAAATTTCACAGAATATGTGTTATTGTGGCCGATACAACAACAAATAATAAAAATAAGAAAAAGTAAAAAATCACGGAGGTTCACATACAAGAAACTAAGAGGTGTACGCGCGCCATCTACCGAAAACAGCATGAGGCATTTTAACAAATCATGAATTTTATTTAAATAATATGAAGCATTTCATAAAACACGCCATAGATGGCGTGAGTGGCCCTAACCATGACATGGCGACACGGAACCCTCGGCGCGCGGGTCCCAATCGCACTTGGCCGGTTTTTCTTTTTTTTTATTAGCCATCAATGTAATTTGTGAAATAATCTTTACGCACTGAGGTTGCAGAAGACGTGTAGAAGGCACAAAGGTAGAGTAAGGAATTTGAAAAGAGGTTAAATAGTGAAAACGCGACTAAGGCCCACTTGCACCAACACAAATTTAATATATAAACCAGTTTAACTCGTTAAACTAGCACCCGTTGTATGTGTGAACCGCGTTTAAATCCATAACTCGCTACTTAACTTTAAACTCGTGTTGGTGCAAGACGCGCTAAGGGATATGACTCCCTTCTTATATTACTCGGTGGTAGGGTTTAACCCGCCCGGGTTGGTACCACCGCACTGAATGAAAGGTTTTTTTTTTTATGGAAACTGACACGGTTGGCTACATCACCTACAACGTCCGTGATGTCAGCCCATAACACCGGGTGAACTAGGTGCCATGTCAGTGCTTCCCCCTTTGATCGTGCCGGCTACACTGAACTGGTCGGAAAACACAGACTAATTATAGCCGTTTGGACCGACGTTTCATTCAGTGCGGTGGTACCAACCCGGGCGGGTTAAACCCTACCACCGAGTAAGACTAGGAGGGAAGGGACCTACAGTTTTACGAGGAATCCGAACCTCGGTCAGCCTCCAACGGTCAGCGGTCACCCATCCAAGTACTGACCGCGCCCAGCGTTGCTTAACATTCAATAGCGGCAGTTGACTGTCTGCACCACTGAGCTATCGAGGCTGACATTCGGTCGGTCGGTCGACACGAGGTCGGTCGAAACGGCTATGTAAATAGTTTGTGTTTTCCGTCCAGTTCAGTGTAGCCGGCACGACCGAAGGGAAGCACCGACATGGCACCTAGTTCACCGCGGTGTTATGGGCTGACATCACCGATGTTGTAGGTGATGTAGCCAACCGTGTCAGTTTCCATAAAAAATAAAAAATTGTATTTGTGAAATAATCTTTACGCACTGAGGTTGTAGACGGCACATAGGTAGAGAAAGGAATTTTAAAAGAGGTAGTAAATAAATAAATATAAGAATAGCACACAGGCCGACACACCCTGTACATAGAGCGGAGTGCGGACCGCATGAGGAGAGGAAGGCGTCCAGAATAAAAATTAGCTGAATATGTTTTTCTGTTCCGGAATACATTTTTCAAGGGGCGTTTGCCAACTTTCATGAAGGCGCGGTTCCATAAAAACCTGCCAAGTGCGAGTCGAACTCGCGCACCGAGGGTTCCGTATCGCCACGTCGTGGCTAGCGCCACTCACGCCATCTATGGCGTGTTATGTAATGCTGATTAGTTAAATGTCATGATTAGTTAAAATCTTTCATAATCTTTTCGGTAGATGGCGCGCGCGCATACACTTTTTTGGTTTCTTCTATGGGGACCCCCGTGAATTTTTAACTGTTTTCTTATTTTTATTATTTGCTGTTATATCGGCCATAATAACACATATTCTGTGAAAATTTCAACGGGCTAAGTACCTATTACGGTTGAACAGCCCTCGGACTTGCCTCGGACAGACAGACAGACGGACGGACGGACGGGCAGACAGACAGACAGACATACAGACGGGCTAGGCTTAGTAATAGGGCCCCGTACCGGATACGGAACCCTAAAAATTAGCTGAATATGTTTTTCAGTTGCGGAATACATTTTTCGAGGGGCGTTTTCCAACTTTCATGACGGTCCGTAAACGAACGCCACGATAGTTGGCCGGCGCGACAGTTTAATTCGTCAGCCTCGGTAGCTCAGTGGCGCGGTTGGTTAGTCAACTGTTATTTATTAAGCAACGCTGAGCGCGGTCAGTGATTGGATGGGTGACCGCTCGACCGTTGGAGGCTGACCGTGGTTCGGATTCCACGTTAAACTGTAGGTCCCTTCCCTTCTTACCTTACTAGGTGGTAGGGTTTATCCCGGCCGGGTTGGTACCACCGTACTGAACGAAACGTCGTCGGTCGAAACGGCTATGTAAATAGTTCGTGTTTTCCGTCCAGTTTAGTGTAGCCGACATGAAATGAAGGGAAGCACTGACATGGCACCTAGTTCACCCTGTGTTATGGGCTGACATCACGGATGTTGTAGGTGATGTAGCCAACCGTGTCAGGTTCCATAAAAAAAAAAAAAAAAAAAAGTTTAGCCGGCACAACAGTGCAGCCAGCGCGATAGTGGTGGAGGTTTTTTATTTTTCATCGAACACAGAGATAGGATTTTATTTTATAAGCTATCGAGCTATCCTGCACAAAGCTTTTAACGGCATTTTGCCTCGTAAACCATCCGGGCCTGCACCACTGTACTGATATATGACTGCGACGTTTTGACAAAATGTTTCATTAAGTTCTATTGTATAAGGTATATTTTATGTTATTTTTCTTTATTATATAGGTACATACTCATACATATTATTATCTATTTGGAATAAAAATTTCAAAATAATTAAATCTAGAGACCTAATAAAAAGAAAGGTATCCTTTATTAATATAAATTTCACAGTAATAAACCGTAATAAACCGTGTGGTGCCGGTACTTAAAAAGAATAGCCCCACTGCATCTCTCCCCGTCGCATGTCGTGAAAGGCGACTAAGGGATAAGGACAAGATGTCGTGCTAAAGGGCGACGGGCTCGCCACCTCTCACCTTGGCACGGTACTTCCACCGAGTCATGCAGCAGGTGGGTCTTCGTGCCTTACTTGCTGCTTGATCGATTTAATCTTGTTCGAATACTTTGCGAAACGTGGTGGTCGGTGTTGTGCTGTAATTTACTAGAGTACTTGCAGCACAACACCGATTACTCTGCTTACCCCGATTGTCGGGATTCAGCGTGTGTGATATGTATGTATGTAGTAATAAATTAAAATTATTAAATAAACTTAAACTACCTATCAAATAAAATAAAAAACTATAACTAAAAACTACTATATATACAGGGTGTCCCAGAAACCGACGATAATCCTTTAACAGGAGATAGGGCTGCTAATTACCTCTCAGAATATCTACTTTTAGGTTTAGTAAAAATGGCTTAGTTTTTGAGATATTGTCATTTTTGTAAAAATCCAGAATTTTCTCCCTCAGCTCATTTTTTTAAATGCCACAAGTACAAATGTAAGATTTTCTTAAATCTAGTTTTTTTCAAATATTCCTGAAAAGTAAGGCTTTCACACATTATAATTTATTTTTTCATGTTTAATCCTGTTTAGCTGAAAAACGACTTAAGAGCCACATGTTAAATTTTTTTCAGCCTCATCCCTTGAGTTTGGCCCTTTGCGGTGAAAAAAAAAATTACTACACTAAAGTGGCATTATGCAACAAAAATACGCCCATCTAATGTAGTTTTTAAAATGGTACATCACTTACCGATTTGCCCAATAATTTATGAGATATTGTTATTTAACTGCAAAAAGACCTCGGAATTTGATAACTGTTCTACCAACTACGAATTGGAATAAAATAAACACTTGAAGTAATTGGTCTTTATTAACCTGTTAAGGTAGATGTTCAAATTGTTTACAACCTGCACAAATGCTAGCTCGACATCTTCTCACAAATGCCCGGTTGATGCGTCGAGCAAGTACTCGATGCAAGTGCAGATACGTCCACCTATGCTATGTAAATAGTGTGTGTTTTCCGTCCAGTTGACTGTAGTCGGCACGACCGAAGGGAAGCACTGACGTGGCACCAAGTTCACCCGGTGACGGTTCACGGACTGACATCACGGATGTTGTAGGTGATGTAGCCAACCATGTCAGTTTACATACAAAATCTGAGCTACTGCCGTAATTCTTTATTTGAGCTCTATCAAGTTTTCCACCGGTTTCCCGTAAAGTTTTTCTTTTAAATAGCCCCAATAATAAAAATCTAACGGATTTAAATCCGGTAATCTAGACGTCCGGTCTATCTGTGGGGATGCAAGTGGCTAGGAGGCCACAAGACGTCGTCCGTTGAATTGTAGAGACTTTAAACGGGCGAAATTATATTGAGTTTCTGCAACAGGAGCTTCAGAGCCTTTTAGAAGATGTACCATTGGCCATACGGAGGTGGTTGCAAAATGATGGCTGCCCAGCCCATTACGCTAGAGAAGTGCGTAATTTTTTAGACCAAGCATATCCCCATAGATGGATCGGACGTCTAGGTCACCGGATTTAAATCCGTTAGATTTTTATTATTGGGGCTACTTAAAAGAAAAAGTTTAAGTACTGGAAACCGGTGGAAACTTGATAGAGCTCAAAGAAAGAATTACGGCAGTAGCTTAGGTTTTTTTATGTAAACTGACATGGTTGGCTACATCACCTACAACATCCGTGATGTCAGCCCATAACACCGGGTGAACTTGGTGCCACGTCAGTGCTTCCCTTCGGTCGTGCCGGCTACACTCAACTGGACGGAGAACACAAACTACATAGCATAGGTGGACGTATCTGCACTTGCATCGAGTACTTGTTCGACGCATCAACCGGGCATTTGTGAGAAGATGTCGAGCTAGCATTTGTGCAGGTTGTAAACAATTTGAACATCTACTTTAACAGGTTAATAAAGACCAATTACTTCAAGTGTTTATTTTATTCCAATTCGTAGTTGGTAGAGCAGTTATCAAATTCCGAGGTCTTTTTGCAGTTAAATAACAATATCTCATAAATTGTTGGGAAAATCGGTAAGTGATGTACTATTTTAAAAACTACATTAGATGGGCGTATTTTTGTTGCATAATGCCACTTTAGTGTAGTAATTTTTTTTTCACCGCGAAGGGCCGAACTCTAGGGATGAGGCTGAAAAAATTTTAACATGTGGCTCTTAAGTCGTTTTTCAGCTAAACAGGATGAAACATGAAAAAATAAATTATACCGTGGGAAAGCCTTACTTTTCAAGAATATTTGACAAAAACTATATTTAAGAAAATCTTACATTTGTACTTGTGGCATTTAAAAAAATGAGCTGAGGGAGAAAATTTTGGATTTTTACAAAAATGACAATATCTCTAAAACTAAGCCATTTTTACTAAACCTAAAATTAGATATTCTTAGAGGTAATTAGCAGCCCTATCTCCTGTTAAAGGATTATCGTCGGTTTCTGGGACACCCTGTATAAGAGCGAGTCGGGCACCCACAAATTATGGTTCCGTTCCGTACTAAAACAAATATATGTTTCGTTCCCTGAAAATATTAAACTGTCGAAAAAAACTAAGTTTTCCTGTAATATATGGCTTAATATCTACTAACCCTATGCAAGTCACAATTTTAGCGTTAGAAATCTAGGAGAACAGGGACGGGGGGGGGGGGGGGGGGGGGGGTTCATTTTCTGCACAATTTTAGCTATATCATTAAAGACCATTGAACTTAAAAATATTTTTAGAATCCTTAAAGCTAGCTCTTTCAAATGATACCCCACAAGTTTTTTTTATGGAAACTGACACGGTTCGATTTAATTGTCCATAAAACACAAATTACATAATAACTGACCACATAATTTTACATACATATACATATCACACACGCTGAATCCCGACAATCGGGGTAAGCAGAGTAATCGATGTTGTGCTGCAAGAACTCTTGTAAATTACAGCACAACACCGACCACCACGTTTCGCAAAGTATTCGAACAAGATTAAATCGATCAAACAGCAAGTACGGCACGAAGACCCACCTCCCGCATGACTCAGTGGAAGTACCGCGCCAAGGTGAGAGGAGGCGATCCTGTCGCCCTTTAGCGCGGCATCACGTCCTTATCCCTTAGTCGCCTTTTACGACGACATGCATGTGCATGGGGAGAGATTTTTGTATACACAAAAAACCAGCCAAGTGCGAGTCGAACTCGCGCACCGAGGGTCCCGTATCGCCATGTCACGGCCAGCGCTACTCACGCCATCTAGATGGCGTGTTATGAAATGCTCCATAATAGTTAATGTAATGCTTCATAATCTATTCGGTAGATGGCGCGCGCGCATACACTTTTTGGTTTCTTCTATGTAATTTTTTTTACTTTGTCTTATTATTATTATTTGTTGTTATATCGACCATAATAACACATTTTTTGTGAAAATTTCAACGGGCTACCTATTACGGTTCAAGAGATACAGCCCTCGGACAGACGGACGGACGGACAGACAGACAGACAGACAGACAGACAGACAGACAGACAGACAGACAGACAGACCAGACAGACGGCGTAGGCTTAGTAATAGGGTCTCGTACCTGATACGGAACCCTAAAAACTATTTAAAACAAACTCTTCATCATCATCATCATTAGCCCGGATCGGTCTACTGCTGGACGTAGGCCTCTCCATATGTCCAGAAAAAAAATAGGGGCCTCGGTATCTTCACATCCACCCACTCCCGGCTACCTTTAGGTGTCTGTCCACCTAGCCGCGGACGCACCACGCTACCTGGGCTGGTACGTGGCTTTCTTTCGAGCACCCGTCTACCCCATCGGTTGTCGGGTCGGCAACTGATGTGCCCAGCCCACTGCCACAAACTATTCGTGTTCGCCTGCATATACTTCTCCCACATCCCAAAGGCTAGTTAGAATAGAATGCCTCACGGCATTAAGCTCACCTACTGTGCTTAATTTATATAAATTGGAGTTCAAGAAAGAATATATATATAAATATTATACATATACTTCAGCTTGGTAATTTTTTTTTCGTCTCCCATAAAACTATGATAGATAGATAAGGCGGGAAAAAAATCACGCGGGAAAATTTAGATTGACAGCTGTTTGACACTCTCAGTATAGGTATTTAGACAGAATTTTTTCAATTAATTCACCTTTTTCACAGACATCACATTCGTTTACAGAGTAATTAATTGTCCCGCGTGTTTTATGGATTTCGCTCGCACGAGTAAACTCGGAGCAAGTGGTTACTCCTCGAATCTAAGGATAAACTGAATCACATACAAAGAGCTTGCAGTGTTGGCAGTAGAAAAATAATTTCCCGAAAGGTGGGGAGTTTGGGGTAAGAACGAATGCACTTTTTCGGCCCATGACGATCTCCACGTCTTAGTTGCCAAATGGAAGATTTTTTTAAATGTAAACCAACATGGGTGGCTGTGCCGAGTGACCAACGGTGCAGTCGACAGAGCGAAACCACGCTCGTTTAGGTGTTATGCCAGCAGATTTGCGAACAGTTGCTAGACTAATTTGAAGACACCCAGGTTAAAGGATTCGGGAAACACGCTTGCCGGAAGACAGTTCCACACTCTAGCGTTGCGACAAAGAAACGATTTAAAGAACCGATGGCTTCTCAAAAGCCCAATGTCAACAACATAAGGGTGCTGAGTCTCTCTGGGACGAGTCATGCGGAGATAGGACGGGTGGATGTAGAAATATACTGCACTAGCTTTTGTTCCCGGTTTAATAGCAAATACGATTTAAACCCAATCTATACATATAATAAAATCGTTAAATTAATAATCTCTCTTTGTCTGTACGCGCATCACGCAAAAACCACTGAACGGAATTTGACGAAACTTTGTATAGTGACAGTGTATATCCCGGATTAACATAATAAATAAACAAAAAAATATCATAAAAATTAAAATTATTATAAAATTTAAATGACAAGTTGACAACGGAGAACTGCCATCTCGACGTGAGCTGGCCGGTGACAAAATGTTTGATAAAAAATAAAAAAAATTTAAGTCGAACTTATGTCGCTGTCATTGGTGCAATTTATATTTCTGTTGCCCGCGGCTTCGCTAGCGTGAAATTCATATTAAAAAAAAAAGTAAGTAACTAAAGGCGGAGCGGAAGGCGGATCTGCGCTCACGTAAACGATATTCTTTCTCGATGAAAGTAACTAAGGGCGAGGCGGAAGTCGGAGCTGAGTTCAGGAAGAAAAAAAACATTCTTTCTTGAATGAAGTAAGTAACTATGGGCAGGCCGAAGGCCGAGCTACATTCTGATAAATAATAAACCATATCGAAGAAAGCAATTAACTAAGGGCGAGGCCGAAGGCCGAGCTGCGTTCAGGAAGAAGCTAAACCATATTGAAGAAAGTAAGTAACTAAGGCGAGGCCGAAGGCCGAGCTTCGTTCTGATAAATAATAAACCATCTCGAAGAAAGGAAGTAACTAAGGGCGAGGCCGAGGGCCGAGCTGCGTTCAGGAAAAAGCTAAACCATCTTGAAGAAAGTGAGTAACTAAGGCGAGGCCGAAGGCCGAGCTACATTCTGATAAATAATAAAACATCTTGAAGAAAGCAAGTAAATAAGGGCGAGGCCGAAGGCCGAGCTGCATTCGGGAAGAAGCTAAACCATCTCGAAGAAAGCAAGTAACTAAGGGCTAGGCCGAAGGCCGAGCTGCGTTCAGAAAGAAGGTAAACCTTCTTGAAGAAAGTAAGTAACGAAGGCGAGGCCGAAGGCCGAGCTGCGTTCTGGATGAAGCTAAACCATCTCGAATAAAGTAGGTAACTAAGCGATATTAAGATTGAGTTAAATTAATTTAAATTTTATTATAAAGTCCACGCTTCTGACGGCAAACATACCGTGCATCCTAAAACCTTGCGGTTATTCCCGGCTGGATGGCAAGAGGCCCGATGGTATCACCTTAGTTCCATGGGCCAAGGGTAGGTCTTTGATGTGGGACGCCATTTGTGTTCTCACATTGGCTCCAAGTCACGTTCGGGCATCTTCAAGACAGGCCGGCGCGGCCGAGGCCTGGGCAGAGAGCCTCAAACGCAATAAATACTACAGATATATAATTCAAGATTTCGAATTTGTTGCGTTTGCGGTTGAAACCCTCGGTCCGTGGAGCAGTCATTGAAGACAAAAGCTTCTTGAAGAGGCTTGGGTCTCTGCTGGTGGACGCAACTGGTGTCCCGCAATCAAGGGCCTACTTCATTCAAACGGTAAGCTTTGCCATCCAGCGGGGTAATGCCCCAAGTGTTCTAGGAACATTTGAAAACGCCCCTTTTATGATAGTTATTTTAATGTTTTTTAGGTAGGTTTTAATTATTTAGTTATTAATATTACTTTTTTATATATTTTATTAAATAAATAGATGGAGTAAACGATATTATATGCTATCGAAGAAAGGAAGTCATTTAAGGCGAGGCCCGAAGGCAGAAGAGGGTTTTTGGTTTACCTGAACGCAGGTCGGCCTTCGGCCTCGCCCTTAGTTACTTACTTTCTTCGAGAAGGTTTATCGTCTTCCAGGATGCAGTTGGGCCTTCGGCCTCGCCGTTAGTTGCTTACTTTATTTGAGAAGATTATCGTTTACCTGAACGCAGCTAGGCCTTCGGCCTCGCCCTTAGTTACTTAGATTCTTCTTTGAAATACGAATTTCACGCGAGCGAAGCCGCGGGCAACAGCTAGTATGATAATAAATCGCTTCTTTTATACTCTCTCTCTCCCGTCCATACCATACTTTATTTGATACTGCTGAACCCTAAGGCTATTTAGCGTGATGGTATATAGCCTATATGTTATTCTGATGTATAAGCTATTATAGTACTGTAAAGTCTCATCAAAATCCGTTCAGTAGTTTTTGCGTGAAAGAGGAACAAAGATCCATAATTTTTTTTTTTTATGGAAACTTGACACGGTTGGCTACATCACCTACAACATCCGTGATGTCAGCCCATAACACCGGGTGAACTAGGTGCCATGTCAGTGCTTCCCTTCATTTCGCGCCGGCTACACTGAACTGGACGGAAAACACGAACTATTTACATAGCCGTTTCGACCGACGTTTCGCTCAGTGCGGTGGTACCAATCCGGCCGGGATAAACCCTACCACCTAGTAAGGTAAGAAGGGAAGGGACCTACAGTTTAACGTGGTATCCGAACCACGGTCAGCCTCCAACATTCGGGCGGTCATCCATCCAATAACTGAGCGCACCATTAAGCTGCCGAGGCTGACGATCCCTTAGTCGACTTTTACGACATGCGACGGGGAGAGATGCAGTGGGGCTATTCTTTTTAAGTACCGACCCCACACGGTACATCCATACATACATCCATACATCCTCACAAACTTTCGCGTTTATAACATTAGTGATTTGATTGCACACCAACCACAGACAGAGAGTTCTGCGGCTATTCTTCCAGCCTTCTTGCACGCATACCGAGTGTGGGCAGTCTCGCACGCGACGAGTACGAACCTAGGTGCCATGCCATGCCAGATGCTTATCGTTGTTCGTGCCGGCTACACTGAACTAGCAAAAAAAAAACTAACTACTTACTCTCATAGCCATTCCTACATTCAGTGCGGTGGTACCACGCCGGACGGATTGTACCCTAGTCCCTAGTGCATCTAAGATAATAGTTGTAAAAGTTATAAAAGGAAAAATACTGGACCGCACCTGGCCACACCGAATGTCCTGAATGCGTACAGTGTGCGACAGAGACGCCGATATACGTGCGAGCGAGACGGCACGACTCTCTCTCGCTGCGTCAAATGCATCAATTCTTTGATCCTCTTAGCGTTAAAACTTTTTTTTATCATATGTTTTTTTAAGTTTAAAAACATAAAATATATACTGCAACAGGTGGGCGACGCGGTCTCGGCATAAACTCTTGACCTCAGGGCAGGCCTTCGTCACTCGCTCAAGGTCGCGAGTTAAATGCCTACCGCTTGGCGTACCGACTAATCTACAATTAACAGTGGGCTGCTGCTATCCAGCCAGACCGGGCGCGTGGCGCTTTCGAATTTAGAAAATGTCGAAATCACGTAATTATTGTGCAGTGGACGGGTGCAAAAGTCAAAAGACAAATGAAAACTTGTCTTTTTTTTCATTGCCGAGAGACGAAGAAAGGTAAGTGTTTTGTTTAGTAGCATTTTGATTTATTTCTAGTAATTTATTTATTCATATTAGTAGGAGGTCATAGATTTAAAAATAATATCATATTGCCAATAACATTAGTTAGATGACGCCGAACAGCGTGGTATGTATGGCCTAATTTGTATAAGGATAATAGGTACATTGTAGATGATCATTGATCATTAAATTTATTGATCAAACAAAACTATCACTGGAAGGTTGCACGCAATGCACGCTTCGATGTGAGAAACTAATTGTGACGCTAACGCATGCATGAATTTGTTAGCATGAATTTGCCGTACCTAAATATCGTATCGTTGGTAGCTAGAACGATAAAAGTTGGTAGGTATCATCTTCATTTTATTCCTCACAATAAGACAGCACAAAGACACAGCCCTTAGACGCGCTGAACGACGCGCTTTCGAGATAGAGTTACACGACAGAAAGAGAAGCGAAATGTAGGCAGTTATCGTGTTTAGGCATGCAGCTCTGTGCGAGTCAATTTGTACTTTATCGCGTCGCCGCAGAGTAGCTATTTCTTTGTGAGTGTTTGTACAGAGCAGCTTCTGTACGGAGTACTCTTTTCTATTCTGTGCTCAGGGTCTGAGGTTCGAATCCGGCCGACGTGCACCAATGTTTTTTTTCTGGCGGATTACGTGCATACCTAACCTACACCTTTTTTTTTATGTAATCCGGTGTGGGTGCCTGAGTCGGAGGGGCCAAAGCGCATGCTCCTACCAGCCAATATCACCTCTGTCTGAGAAGGTAGGTGCCATACCGAAGACTTGCCTGGATTGCTGTCTATACTATACTAGATGAGAACACAACCGAGGCTGCTATGCGGCCATCTTACATCCAGTACGGTGTTACCAACCCAGTCGGCTAAAATTTGAGCCTACCACCTAGTAAGGGGCAAGGGAAGGGACCTACAGTTTTACACCGGTTACGAACGGTGAAGCAGCAGGTGTAGGTACGCACGCACGTAGACTTTTTCGTAAGAAAAAACTCATTGGTACACGCCGACCGGATTCGAACCTCGGACTATCTCGCAAGAGAAGCCGATGCCCGAACCACTCGGCCACCCGCCGCTTACCTGCTGCTTCACCGTTCGGAACCGGTGTAAAACTATAGGTCCCTTCCCTTGCTCCTTACTAGGTGGTAGGCTCAAATTGTAGCCGACTGGGTTGGTACCACCGTACTAGATGTAAGATGGCCGCATAGCAGCCTCGGTTGTGCTCTCCTCTAGATCAGTATAGCCAGCAATCCAGGGAAGTCTTCGGTATGGTACCTACCTTCTCGGAGGTGATATTGGCTGGTAGGAGCATGTGACTCAACTCAGCCACCGTACAGGATTGCATAAAAATATACTTGAAATCACATAGAAGTTTGTCTGACAAAATGGATGTCCGGTACATTTTGTAGGTACACATTGTTGGCCTGTGAGACCCGCGTTCTTGGTGACACCTGTGTATTAGGTGCCACAGGCTGGTGACGCCTGTTGTGACACCAATCCAATCCAATTATTATTTTTTTTATGGAAAATGACACGGTTGGCTACATCACCTACAACATCCGTGATGTCCGCCCATAACACCGGGTGAACTTGGTGCCACGTCAGTGCTTCCCTTCGGTCGTGCCGGCTACACTGAACTGGACGGAGAACACAAACTATTTGCATAGCCGTTTCGACCCACCTTTCATTCAGTGCGGTTGTACCGACCCGAGCGGGTTAAACCCTGCCACCTAGTAATATAAGAAGGGAGTCATATCCCTCAGCCGCCTTTTACGACGTACACGGGGAGAGATGCAGTGGGGCTATTATTTGAAAGTACCGGCCCCACACGGTACATACCAATTACATTTAGTAATATTGTGCTGTAGATCTGAAACACCCTAGCACTAAGGAATAATTTTTGCTCATAAGTACCCCTCGTGGAAAGTTGAATAGAGGAGTTTGTATTGATGTCCGTCATTTTTATTTACATGGTAACCTATATGTTAGGTTAGCCTCCTCGGTAGCTCAATGGTGCGGTCGATCAACTGTTGTTAAGCAACCCAGTCAATACTTGGATGGGTGACCGCTCGACCGTTGCTGGAGGCTGACCGCGGTTCGGAATCCACGTAAAACTGTGGGTCCTTTCCCTTCTTACCTTACTAGGTGGTAGGGTTAAACCCGCCCGGGTTGGTTTGGTACCACCGCACTTAATGAAAGGTCGGTTGAAACGACTATGTAAATATTTCGTGTTTTTCCTCCAGTTCAGTGTAGCCGACATATTGAAATAAAGGGAAGCACTGACATGGCGCCTAGTTCACCGCGGTGTTATGGGCTGACATCACGGATGTTGTAGGTGATGTAGCCAACCTTGTCAGTTCCACAAAAAAACCCCTGTTTACATATTGTGTATGGCACTGGGTTCGCCGCCACAGTAGTTAGTTAGTGTTCTCAATAATGGGCAATGGACATTTCGGCAATAATGATTCGCCTAAGTCGAAAACTGACCAAGTGACTTTGTGTATACTTTTGGGAAATCAATAAAAACTTCCCACTGTAGAAAAAATTTACTAGGTAGGTCCATGAAATAAAAAATAAACCACTCTTGTTTTATTCTTCGTAAGTACATAAAATGTTATACATTTAAGTTAAAAAAAAAAATCTTGAACATGTATAAAAAAAAAAAGAAAAATCATGGTCAGTTTTCGATTTAAGGGTCAAAGAATAAAACAAAATTGTTAATATTTTGAAATGTTTTATTTAAAAAATCATTACCTACCCTTCTATGAATAGGTAGGTACTAACCTAATTTCGAATGACGTTTGTAGTATTACCAGAAAGTACCTACTTAAAAATAAACCTTTATCACTTTCGTTCTAAAGCAAAAAGTGACCAAGTGGGCAGTTTTCCCTTTTAGAAAAAACTTCTCCATACAATTTTGTTAGAGTAATGTGAGAATTTGGTCAGTTTTGTACATTGGGTCGATGGATAGCCTAAAAAGGAGAACTTCTGCATTCATAACTCAATTTCGCTAAAATGGTCACTTGGTCAGTTTTCGACCTAGGCGAATCAATTTGTAAATAGTACCCATGGGCACAGATGAGATATTACATAGTTACTACCGTGCGTGGGATAGTTAATGATACGAGACGAGAGCAAACACAACAGCGATAGATAGAGAGGAATGACATCATGGATGTAGTAGGTGATGTAGCCAAAAGAGTCAGTTAAAAAAAAATACAATGTGAGGTCAACGAGTTATTATGTTTTACTAGAGCTATCGCTACGAAGAATGATACAGAGAAACGGCGTCCCATCAGCCGAGGTATGAGGTAAGGTAGCGGGAAGGCGGAACATAGAGCCGAGCGGTCGAGGGGAGCTCGCGCGGGGCTGGAAGCGACCGGGAGTGGGGCTAGCGGGCGGTGAGCGGGGCTCGCGCGGGGCGGGAAGCGACAAGCGACAAGGCCAACCCAACATGTGCATTGAAATACAACCGGGCAATTGGCGCGGATGCCGCGCGATGCGCGCAGGTGGTGGCGAGTTCGACGAGTTCGGCCGCTCGCGATCGACTAGTTTCGACGTGCCCCAATTTGTAAATTGTGCCTCAACTCGGCGGAGCTGTGTGCGTTACCGGAGTAAGAGCTCTAGTAAAACTTAATACCTCGTTGTGTGAGTGTGTGAGGTAGTAGGTTAGGTATTACCAACCTCTAACTCAATGGGTATTACAGTCATTAAAATAGTACTAGTTAGCCCCAGTTGGTGGCGGACGACCACAGTACAAAGCGTGGCTACTTGCTTGCCCGCACGTCAAAACTGTTGATAACAAACTGTAAACTTTACAAAGTTTTGGGTAAGATAAGACTAATGATGAGTAGTTAACTAACTAGACATTGCAGTTCTTAGGTCTAACGATTCAGTGGCCTACAAAGAGAATAATTTTATAACCACTACTGATCTGATAACCACTTGGGTGGCCTCGATGTTGATATTTTTTTGGCAGTTCGTCGTATTCAAGTGTCCTATTGAAGTAAAGAAACATACCTAGGTAGTAATTACCATAAAAAAAAAACAAAAAAAATTTTTTTTAAACAAACGTAGGTACCTAAAATTTAATCTTTACAATAAAATCCAACTAAAAACCATTGACTTATACAGGGTTATTTTGTAAGGTTGGAGCAAACTCACAGAGGTGAATCTATGTGTTACAGTGAATGTATTATTAGCGTTGTCACATTTTGAATTAATAATTGTTTGGCGGAATTATGACGATTAAAATTTTTCCCAAAAAAATATGTTTTCATGGTAGTCCTAATTGTATGAATGGCGCGGCGTTAGTAGTTCTACAGGTAACTGCTGATTGATTGCTGTGCACCTGCTGGTATGGCAAATTATCCATAATCACGTAAATCACCCTCCCCCCAGGAAACATTTGGGCGTATAACCTTGCAGCTTCGCGGGCATTGTAGTTCCATAGAGCGTAAATACCTACCATATCCGTCTTCTCATTGTTCGTGTTAATCCATTTTCACTACGCACCATTTAGATTAGGTTAGGCACTATGAATTTTTCACGAAATTACGCGATTCGGGATCAGCTGTAAACGAGTAACGAGCGAGGTATCACTCGGCCTATGCTAGCACGCAACTGATGGCGGGTGGAGCGAAGAGGGCGGGGGGGCGAAGCGAGCGCCGCCGACCGGCCGCTCGCTCGCAGCGCGGTGCATGCGCGGGCGCTGCGTATCGCAGCGCAGCGGCAGAGCGGGGCGAGGGGGGTGTTGGAACTTTGGGTGGTGGCCGGCTGCCGGCTCGGTCGGTCGGATGCGGACGGAGCGGTGGCCGCGGAGACGACGTGGCGCGGCGTGCGTGTAGTGTACGCATACTTTTTAAAATTGTGGGTTAAAATTTGTATATTATTGAATTTTTTTTTGTATTAAACTAATAACACCGATACCTTCTGTATCACATACTGAGTCACCCCTGTGAGTTTGCACTATCTTTACAAAATAGCCCTGTATATTACTAAAAACTGGCTAAAAAGTAATTCCACATAAAGCTAAATTAGAAAATACTCAAAAATAAAGAAGTTAGACTGAGTAATGGTCTCTTTTTTAACAAAACCCGTGTTTGTTTGCGTGGCAGTGGCGCATCGCGAGCGCGATGCAATTCTTGTAACAATAATTTGTGACGCGCCAGCGAGCCGCCGCACTGCTGCAGTGCAGTTCCGGCCTAGTGCGGTCCCACCTTTACTGTGAACCTTTCTTTACCGAGCCATAGATATTATGTTTAATATCTAAGCGACAGGTGCTGCCACGGTGCCACCAGTACAATGACTGGACTGCGTACCTAGCTCTTCAGCCAGTGGCACTTAGTTCTCTGACAAAAGCATTACGATGCGCATATAATTTTAGCAAACCTGCCATTTAAAATACCGGCTACGAAAATAGTATTTTCGCAACAAACTAGAATCCATACAACAAAAAAGAACAGTCACATGACATCTTTGCATGACACTGACATTGATAGCTGTCATGGAATTAAAGATGACACGACTTTATTTATGCATCGATGTTCGACTTAAATGTTGGTATCGATCGATGGAAAACATATGCTTTCGTTGGGCTGCACTAACTTGGCAGCACAGTTAGTGGCTTCAGTTGACACCAAACTGAGATATCACTTACCACATGTTGTGGCTTGTTCCAAGAGTCCACTACTCGTTTAGTTAGAAAGTGCTCTCTTGGGTTGGAGCTACGTCGATTATCGATTATTTGTCGAATTGTCAACCTCGATTTTTTTCGTCGATTTTTAGTGCCATCTTTTATATTTATCTTGTCACTTCGATTTACAGAAGTTCTATCTTCCAGAATTTACTCCCATCCCAACTCCATAATACAGTTGTGAACCACAGATTACCAATATATGTTGTGAACTACTCCAGATAATAGCATCTTTGCTATTCCATACCTACATGCTAATATCAGATCAGCGTGTAAACATGTTCAAGTAGTTGTGTGTTCGAGGTCTGTGGTGAAACCTATAGGATAAAGATTGTTCGGTCCGGGATGTCGTTTCCGCGAGTGGAAGGATATGTTGTCGTGGAGAAGCTCGGTGCTGGCTCGTACTCTACCGTCTACAAGGCTTACGCCAAGGTACGGATACTATTTTACACTGATTTATTCTTTGAAAATTCGGTTAGCTACTTACCTAGGCCTCTGTTTATATATAGATAGATACCACACGCTATATCCCGACAATTGGGATAAGCGGAGTAATCGGCGTTGTGCTGCAAGAACTCTGGTAAATGACAGCACTATACCGACCACCACGTTTAGCAAAGTATTAGGACAAGACAACTCTCGAGCAGAAAGTAAGGCACAAAGACCCACTGCCTGACTCGGTGGAATGACCGCGTCAAGGTGAGAGGTGTCTACCCTGTCGCGCTTTAGCACGGCATCTCATCCCGCTGAGCTAACGAGGCAGACAATATTCTAGAATCAATCATTTATTTATTGTTAGAACTTTCAAAACAGACAGCCTAATCACAAACAGATAAAACATAAGTTGTACATACATTGAAGTCTGGCCATTGTTGTTGCGTCCTACACTGGCGGCCGTGGACAGGAAAATGGAGTGTGGGAAGACCACCCGCCAGGTGGGACGACGACATCAAGTACGTCGGCGGAAAGCAGTGGTTCCGTACCGCTGAAGGCCGGGAGGACTGGAGGAAAATTGGAGA
The DNA here is from genome assembly GCA_946902875.1 of Nematopogon swammerdamellus. Classification (NCBI taxonomy): domain Eukaryota; kingdom Metazoa; phylum Arthropoda; class Insecta; order Lepidoptera; family Adelidae; genus Nematopogon; species Nematopogon swammerdamellus. The sequence continues at coordinate 21,311,486 of OX336352.1, forward strand.
GGCGTATGTCCAGCAGTGGACGCTTACACGCTGACTGACTGACTGACATATTTTGTTTCCCTGGTTAGACTATAGCTTAGCTTTAGTGGGGTCAAAAATGTGTGTGTGTAGTGAGTGTCAATGCAGTGTAGTGTTGTGTATAAATGTAGTGTGGTGTGGTGCAGTGTTTTGTGGTATTGTATTGTATTGTATTGTTTATTGATCATTCATGTGGCAGTTAGACTGCGCTCGAACTTGTCACAATTTGTTCTATCCGGTTCGATTACGCCCACGAAGAAGAACCGACAAGAAACTTCGCAGGGTATTTTTTTAAACATATGACTAGCCACATAATAACACCGCCCATAGTCTATCTAAGACACAACTTGAGAGCAAGATTAACAATTTTGCTGAGAGTTCTGACTACGAAGAAGGTGGTTGTGTAGTGTAGTGTAGTGTAGTGTAATGTGGTGTGATGTAGTCACGTACCAGGCAGTTACCTCACAGAATTTTGAGAGCAGTTAAACCAAAAACATATAAAAATAAATTATTGATAAATTAATAAAATTTTGTTTTAGAGAACAATATATCTATAGCAAGGGTTTGTTTACAGGTGGGCCCGCGTGCCGTGGTGGCCATCAAATGCGTCGACAAGTCGCGACTGAAGCGTTCCGAGGGAGCCATCGACAACCTGATCACCGAGATCCGGCTGCTGAAGACCTTGCGTCACCCACACGTCGTGCACATGAAGGAGTTCAGCTGGGACGATAAGTACGTCACTCATCTAGCGTCGTACATCTTCGCTAGACATGGCATTTGTGTTGATATTTTGTCACGATTGGCAAAGGCGGACTAGCAGCCTTAGCCGCCCTAGGCCGTTTAGTACCAGCCGCCCCAATTCAATGCAGCCGCCCCTTTCAAGTTTACAGCATAGATACAAAATTACATGTACATAGATAAAATCAGTATTGCGTCCGGTTCAACCTGCCAGAAATATATTATTTCTCGGTTTATTTTACACTAGCTGTGCCCGCGACTACGTCCGCGTGGACTTGATCTTTCTCAGCCTGTTATAAAACGCAACGTGACTCTGTCTGTCCGTTCGTTAGTATGATTCAATTGTTCTGGTCTTTGTTAATTGGGCAGGTTATAGACTTGATTCGACCTACACAAGTGAAGCCGCAACGAATGCTAATTTATAATTTACAATAACGCTTCTCAGTAAACTGACACAGTTGACTACACCACCTACAACATCCGTGATGTCAGCCCATAACACCGCGATGAACTAGGTGCCACGTCAATGCTTCACTTCTATCGTGCCGGCTACACTGAACTGGACGGAAAACACGAACTATTTACATAGCCGTTTCGACCGACGTTTCATTCAGTGCGGTGTTACCAACCCGGGCGGGTTGAACCCTACCACCTAGTAGTAATATAAGAAGGGTGTCATTATTATAATTTTTTTTTATTGAAAAAAGAAGAAGAAGGTAAGAAGTGAGTCATATCCCTTAGTCACCTTTTACGACATACACGGGGAGAGATGCAGTGGGGCTATTCTTTTAAAGTACCGGCCCCACACGGGATCCATCCGTGGATACATCCGTGATGTTAGCCCATAACACCATGGACTACCACAAAGAACATAATTTATGTTAACATATTAAACATATTACACTATAGTATAATAATTATTGTCAAAAAATTAAATATTAATATTAAGGAATGATTAAACGCACAACTTTTAATCAGATTTAGACATACAAGCCAATGCTGCCTGTCTATAATAAAGCTGTTAATTGCAGGCACATCTTCATAGTAATGGAATACTGTTGCGGTGATCTCTCCAAGTACATCAAACGCTATGGCCGGCTTCCCGAGCGGCAGGTGTTGTTCTTCCTCCAGCAGCTCGCCTCCGCGCTCCAGTTCCTCCGCGACAAGGGTCAGTCCTGCTGCTTCCATGCCATGCCTTTTGCAGACCACACGGCGGCTACCCTTAATACTAGCAGATGGCTACCCTATCCCGCAACTGGGCGGTGTAACGGGCGTCACTGTTAGAAAATAATGTGTGGTAGAGAACTTGTTCTCGACAATTACTCATTAAACGTTGCAATTCTAACATGAGTACTAAGACGGGGGGTTAGGCCTCCTCTTAGCTCATGCTGCTGACCCCACTCAGGTCGGTGGGTCAAATGAGATACTACCCTAAACGCTGGGTTGAGTATCTGCGGGGTTCAAATCAAAGCCCCAGAATCCTTCGTGCTTCTGCACGGAACACTGGAGTTGGTCTCGCAGGGGTTATGGTTTAGCGTTGATTCCCTGGTGCTTCTTTCGAAGTATCAAATGTGGGAATAAGTAGCGAAAGCTGCGAGTGGTGAGCTACTTAGAGCTCCGTAACCAATGTGGAGAATTGGTAGACATGCGAATAATGTAGATCGGTATGTCGGTGCAACACACACTTATATGTGGATGTGGGTTGAATTTCTCACGAGTCAAAGAACGCTGTAAGCTCTTCAAGACCGGTGGATCCCCGGTACACATTAGGTGGTGGTCATATGCACTTCCACGCATATACATAGCTGTTGAAAACAAAAGCTGCGGCTAGAACAAAACGCTGTGGCCCTGGGCACAGGCTGTGGTTGGACTCCAGTGGCAGTGATGGCTGCACCCCCGGCTCTCGACTTCGGTCGGGGGTTCCTTCGGGTGGACGGGTGGTGGCTCGGATCGGCTGGGGAAAGGCTTCAGTCTGTGTTTCCCATGGGATTTGTTTCGGAAGAACTGCACAGCTATGGGGCCTCGATCTGGCATACATGATCATTGATCACTGTACTCGCAAGAGTGCAGGGATAGATGTCTGGATTTTATAGCCGCAAGGCTGGTATTTCTGGACATCTATAAACAAAATGTAAGAGAGAACATGTATGATAGAAAATCAATCTTGCTTCCATCCCTACACCTGCTGCTTCACAGTTACTAGCCTGTGTAAAACTGCAGTTTTTTTTATGGAAACTGACACGGTTGTCAGCCCATAACACCGCGGTGAACTAGGTGCCGTGTCAGTGCTTCCCTTCGATCGTGCCGGCTACACTGAACTGGACGGAAAACACAAACTATTTACATAGCCGTTTCGACCGACGTTTCATTCAGTGCGGTGGTACCAACCCGGGCGGATTGAACCCTACCACCTAGTAAGGTAGGAATGGAAGGGAGCTACAGTTTTTACGTGGAATCCGAACGGCGGTCAGCCTCCAACGGTCGAGCGGTCACCCATCCAAGTACTGGCTGCGCCCAGCGTTGCTTAACAATCAATAGCAACAGTCGACTGTCTGCACTGCTGAGCTACCGAGGCTGACATGCCCTTCCCTCGCCCCTTACTAGGTCAATCAGTACAGTTTAGTATCGGTCAGTGGACTAGATTCAAATTCTGATATTTATTTCGCCATAAAGAACACACAACATCGGTCGTCGTCTTGTCGGCTGACATGCCCACTGCCACTTGAGCTTTACCACATGGTGTCCAATATCTACTATCTTGGTGGTTCGGTGAGAGAGTTCCATGGCAGTGCTTTCCTTTGCTCGCATCGGCCACACAGATTTTTTGTTTTTTTTATGTAAACCAGCATGGGTGGCTGTGCCCAAAGACCAATGGTCGCCAGAGCCAGAATCACCTCTCCTCGCGAAACCACGCTCAGTTAGGTGCCATGCCAGCAGATTTGCATACTGTTGCTAGGCTGTCTAGCCCATTAATACGACACTTGAAGACACCCAGGTTAAAGGATTCAGGAAACACACTCGCCAGAAGACAGTTCCACACTCTAGCGGTGCGACAAAGAAGCGATTTTGAGAACCGATGGTTTCTCAAAATGTCAACAACAAAAGTGTGCTGAGTCTCTCTGCGACGAGTCACGCGGAGATAGGACGGGTGGCAGGGAATAAGGGATGCTAGTTCCGCAGAGCAGCGTCCGTGATAGCATCTGTAAAACAGACTAAGCGAACCCACAAATCGTCTGTGACTCAGAGACTCCAGACCATCTGTAAGTTTCGAGTCACCAATGAGACGGATGTCTCGGCGCTGTATCGCGTCCAAGGACGCAAGCAGATAATGGGGACTACCCTTCCAGATGTGAATTGACTTGACGTTGACTTTTTTCGCAGGCGTGGCGCACATGGATCTAAAGCCACACAATCTACTACTCAGCAAGAGTTCCGAGGGGAAATACACTTTAAAAGTCGCAGACTTCGGGTGAGCTTTTGTATTTTTTTTTAGTATTTTAATTTATTTATTTATTTTAGAAAAAATTATCTTAGAAGGCTGATACGTCTAAATCCAGTTAAAATTTCATGGCTTTCATGGCCATTTCTCGTCTACGACTTCACAAAGCAAAACCTGACTAAATTAGACTCGTATGTGACCAGATTCCTGAAATCATGGTTTGGACTGGCTCACCCGGCTGACTCGTCAACGCTATACAGATCTCACAATAACTTTGGACTGAACATTAAGAAACCGTCGATATTTTATCAAAAGGCGAGAATAGCCAAACGATGTATACTCAAAGACTCCAATGATAGCGCTATTCAAGCCTTACCCAACACATCACTATCAGATGAACTGGAATCGAGACTCGACTTCTACAAATCATTCCAAGTTGGTACACGCACCAATAGATCTGGATTGGGCATAGAAACAGCAAAGTCTGATAAAGAAATACTGAAAGGTTTTGCTCAGGAGGACATGGAACAAGGCTTCAAACTTCACGCCTTAAACCTAGAAATGCAGAATGATTGGCTAACAGTGGGTGACTTCTGCATCCCTCCTGCATTGAAGTGGAAATCCATAATATACAACTGGTCCCCTGAGCTGCTTAAGTTCTACTTAAATGCATTCCAGCTTACTCTCCCCGACCCGAGTAACCTACTTAGATGGGGGAAATCTACAAATAAACTATGCCCGTCATGTAAGGAGTTCGTAGGCACGGCCAAACATTTGTTATGCGGATGCAAAATACTACTTGAGCGAGGCCAGTATTCCTACCGTCATGATAAAGTCCTCCAAATCATCAGAGAGGCCATCAACCTGTCAATTGCACGGACCAGGAAAGGGCAAACCAGTAGCGGCTTCCAGAAGGTCAACTTTGTGAAACCTGGAGCCAATAAGCTGCCCAAAGATAGGACTAAACCTTCTTCAATTTTGGGAGCAGCAAAGGATTGGGAATTGTTGATGGACACACATGAGAAGCATTACCAAATGCCTTCGGAAATCTGTACCACAGCATTAAGACCGGATATACTCATATTCTCAAAAGCGACAAAGCATGTAGTACTTGTTGAACTTACAGTTCCATGGGAAAGTAACATACCGAAGGACCACAACATCAAACTTAACAAGTACTGCAACTTAGTAGACCGGATTGTGAGAAACGGATTCAAGACTGATCTCTTCGCTGTGGAAGTCGGAGCAAGGGGACTACCAGCGAAGTCGCTCTACAGTCTCTTCAAGAATCTAGGGCTCCCAAGATCGACGCTAAGCTCATATATGGAGAGAGCTTCGAAAACGTCACTGGAAGCATCCTACAGAATATGGATAGGTAGAGAGAGGGAGGTCGAGAGCGGGACTGGTGGTTTCCCCGCGTCCTAGTCAACGCAGACTAGCTGACGAGGGCTTGAAGCGAGCCGAAACGTGAAGCATGCGCGGGAAATTTAGAGTGGCCACTCGCTAGTCCCGGCCTCGATTAATACCCTCCTCTACTGCCGATGGGCCCGGATATGTTCGGTGAAGCCATCGTAAGCTTAGATCCACACCTTCCTTCTTGTTTTTGTCATGATCTTAGATTTTTTTATAATTTTTTTTTTTATTATCTTTCTTGAGCACTCTTTTTGAGATTATGTTTTATTTGTTCGATATTTATCTAGTCTATTTTTGAATTGGTTGGTACTAAGTGCGCTTATTACTTCCTCTGGAAGTTGGTTCCAGTCGTCCACCGCTCTGTTTGTTATGAAATGTTTGCGAGTATTGCTGTTAAAGATTGTTCGACTTAGTTTCATGCTGTGGCCTCGAAGATGAACGTTTTGGTTCAATGTGAACATTTGGATCAGCTCAGGGCAATCGTATTTACATGTCAGAATTTTGTACACCTCTATTAGATCCCCTCTCTGGCGTCGAGCTTCCAGGGAGGGCAGCTTTAGCGCTTTCATCATTTCAATCAATTCAGTTCGATCACGAAATTCTGACTAAGGCTCTATGTAGAAGCGGCTGGTGTCCGAGTGGTTTGGGCATCGGCTTCTCATGCGAGAGGTCCGTGGTTCGAATCCGGCCGGCGTGTACCAATGAGTTTTTTCTGACGAAAAAATTACGGATGTAGTTGGTGATGTGGCCATCAGTGTCAGTTTCAATAAAAAATAAAAATTCATATCAGTTCACAACATTTGGTTACGCTGGTCTTCGTACTATTAGAGCGACAAAATATGAACAAAGATTAAAATCCTCAAACTAACAACGCTGGAAGGACATAGAGGAGATCTCGTATAGACATACAAAATACTGAAGTGGCACTATGACTGCCCAGAGCTTTTGTCAGCCTCGATAGCTCAGTGGTGCAAACAGTCGACTGTCGCTATTGAATGTTAAGCAACGCTGGGTGCGGTCAGTACTTGGATGGGTGACCGCTCGACCGTTGGAGGCTTACCGAGGTTCGGATTCCTCGTAAAACTGTAGGTCCCTTCCCTCCTAATCTTACTTGGTGGTAGGGTTTAACCCGCCCGGGTTGGTACCACCGCACTGAATGAAACGTCGGTCAAAACGGCTATGTAAATAGTTTGTGTTTTCCGACCAGTTCAGTGTAGCCGGCACGATCAAAGGGGGAAGCACTGACATGGCACCTAGTTCACCCGGTGTTATGGGCTGACATCACGGACGTTGTAGGTGATGTAGCCAACCGTGTCAGTTTCCATAAAAAAAAAAAAAAAAAGCTGGAAAGCATGTTTGTGTTAAATTCAAACACTCACCTAATGCCGGCACTTCACTTGACTTAGCGTATTCGTGTTTGTTGCAAACATTTAAAAAACAGACTGGTGACGCTGGAGAGACAGACGGGCGTTAGGCCTAGCAAGCCGCGCCAGGAAATAAAAGCTACGACAGTCAAAAGAGTAAATACCCTCAGAGCGGTCCGAGAGGGAGGGAGGATGAACCGCTCACCGATCGATATCTCTGACAACCTTGGCATGAATATGGACTTGAAATGCTCGAAGTGTGGGAAACAATATAAGCGAAAAATCTGGCTAGAAAAGCACGTGAAGGAGAAACATAGCGACAGTGAAGCAGGGCAGAAAGCGCCTGTAAGTTCTCCACCTGACACTATTGACAGAGTACAACCTCACACGTCACAAAGTGTTGCGCAACCTTCCTCTCACCATGAAGCATTTTCGCCCAGAGACCGACTAAGCTTACCGAGCATATCCGAGACCACTTGGAAGCAACATGATCGATGCCTAGCCGAAAGACTTGACCTCCCAGGCTGCAGGCAGAGTCCCGAAGATCAGCTGTATGACTTCCAGGGAACAATTTACAATTACTTCTCCGAATTGTACCCTGTTCGCTATCACCACAACCCAATGGAAAGAGAAAACACTTTCAAAGCAAAGCTTAGGAGAAGGAAGAGAGAGTTGATAAAGCAGCTAAGGAAGGCTAAAGCCTCAGGAGACAGAAATCTATGCCACCAATTAGCCAGAGCGATGAGATCTATCCTAAAACTCATCCAGAAAGTATCTGAGCAAATTACGGTTGCTGGCAATGAATTTCGAAAGGCTCAGAATATAGCAGCTTTCGAGAAGAACCCCTTTTATTTCGCCAAAAAAGCTTTTAAGGAACAGCAGGGTACAATTAGGTTAAGTACGGACGAGATGTTCAACTACTTTAAATCCACATATACCACCCCGGAGGCAGATATAACTTACAGGGATCCACCAGCTCCAAAACCCAAAGAACCTGCTCTAGCATTTGATGCTGATTCACCGACGATGGAAGAGCTGGAATACCACATAAAAAGGAAACCAAATAGTTCCGCCCCGGGACCCGATGGCATACCATACATCATATACAAAAAATGTCCATCAGTGCGGAAACACATGTTGAACATCTACAAAAGAATTTGGACGAACAGAGAAGTGCCAGACTGTCTTGGTAAAGCCGTGTTTGTTCTTCTACCAAAAAAGAAAGAAGTTACTGATCCCAAGGATATTAGACCTATAGCCCTTACGAACACAATTTCGAAAATATTCTTCTCCATTATACAGGCCAGACTACTCAAACACATGTGTACCAACGACTACTTACCGAAGAAGTACCAAAAAGGTTTTCTCCCAAGAGTTGCAGGGTGCCTCGAACATAATTCTTTGCTGACTGAATGTCTTAGAGATGCAAGGAAGAATGAGAGACAATTAACTGCCACGTGGTTAGACTTTGAAAACGCCTTCGGTTCGGTGCGCCATGAGTTACTATTAAAGGCGCTAGAGTGGTATAATGTGCCACCTCTGATCTGTAATATAATAGCCTCCTACTACAAAAAACTTTCCTTTGTAATACAAGTAAAAGGCGAAACAGAGAAGACACCGGAAATTCGTTACGGCATAGGACTTTTCCAGGGTTGCTGCCTCTCTCCTGTCACATTTAACATTGTTATCAACATTCTAATTGATACGCTTGTCGTAAAAGAAAAGAAATGGGGATACAGGTTCAAATATGGAGACACATATATGGCGGCCATCCTGGCATTTGCGGATGATATTACGCTGTTAACCCGCAATCCAAAACAAAATCAGTCGCTTCTTAAGGTGGTGGATGACTATTGTGAATGGACCAAAGGGATGAAGATAAAACCAGCGAAGTGCTACTGTTTGAGCTTAACCAGGAAAGGTTCAAAGTTTACCTCGAGCAATCCAGGTTTGACAGTAGCCGGAAAACCAATCGCAACCGTGGCTGATGAAGCTCCTTTTAAATTCTTGGGCAAAAGGATCACCAGCAGAGGAAAGGAGCATCCTACTGATGATATTGTCCAACTTTTCGAAGAGAGCCTCCGCCAAACTGACAATCTTCCCCTCCTGGGTACACAAAAGGCATGGATTTACGATAACTACCTGACATCAAAACTTTCATGGCCATTTCTCGTCTACGACTTCACAAAGCAAAACCTGACTAAACTAGACTCGTATGTGACCAGATTCCTGAAATCATGGTTTGGACTGGCTCACCCGGCTGACTCGTCAACGCTATACAGATCTCACAATAACTTTGGACTGAACATTAAGAAACCGTCGATATTTTATCAAAAGGCGAGAATAGCCAAACGATGTATACTCAAAGACTCCAATGATAGCGCTATTCAAGCCTTACCCAACACATCACTATCAGATGAACTGGAATCGAGACTCGACTTCTACAAATCATTCCAAGTTGGTACACGCACCAATAGATCTGGATTGGGCATAGAAACAGCAAAGTCTGATAAAGAAATACTGAAAGGTTTTGCTCAGGAGGACATGGAACAAGGCTTCAAACTTCACGCCTTAAACCTAGAAATGCAGAATGATTGGCTAACAGTGGGTGACTTCTGCATCCCTCCTGCATTGAAGTGGAAATCCATAATATACAACTGGTCCCCTGAGCTGCTTAAGTTCTACTTAAATGCATTCCAGCTTACTCTCCCCGACCCGAGTAACCTAGTTAGATGGGGGAAATCTACAAATAAACTATGCCCGTCATGTAAGGAGTTCGTAGGCACGGCCAAACATTTGTTATGCGGATGCAAAATACTACTTGAGCGAGGCCAGTATTCCTACCGTCATGATAAAGTCCTCCAAATCATCAGAGAGGCCATCAACCTGTCAATTGCACGGACCAGGAAAGGGCAAACCAGTAGCGGCTTCCAGAAGGTCAACTTTGTGAAACCTGGAGCCAATAAGCTGCCCAAAGATAGGACTAAACCTTCTTCAATTTTGGGAGCAGCAAAGGATTGGGAATTGTTGATGGACACACATGAGAAGCATTACCAAATGCCTTCGGAAATCTGTACCACAGCATTAAGACCGGATATACTCATATTCTCAAAAGCGACAAAGCATGTAGTACTTGTTGAACTTACAGTTCCATGGGAAAGTAACATACCGAAGGACCACAACATCAAACTTAACAAGTACTGCAACTTAGTAGACCGGATTGTGAGAAACGGATTCAAGACTGATCTCTTCGCTGTGGAAGTCGGAGCAAGGGGACTACCAGCGAAGTCGCTCTACAGTCTCTTCAAGAATCTAGGGCTCCCAAGATCGACGCTAAGCTCATATATGGAGAGAGCTTCGAAAACGTCACTGGAAGCATCCTACAGAATATGGATAGGTAGAGAGAGGGAGGTCGAGAGCGGGACTGGTGGTTTCCCCGCGTCCTAGTCAACGCAGACTAGCTGACGAGGGCTTGAAGCGAGCCGAAACGTGAAGCATGCGCGGGAAATTTAGAGTGGCCACTCGCTAGTCCCGGCCTCGATTAATACCCTCCTCTACTGCCGATGGGCCCGGATATGTTCGGTGAAGCCATCGAAAGCTTAGATCCACACCTTCCTTTATCTCGCTCTAAACAAGCCATTAAAGGGAGACGAAACGGAATTTTTTGCCAAATACACGAATATGCTAAGCCAAGTGAAGTGCCGGCATAAGAGGTCACAGCTTGAAACTCAATGTAACAAGCTTCTCAACCGAAGCAAGAAAACCCTTCCTGACTAACAGAATCGTAAACAACTGGAATAAACTGCTCGAGGAAGTTATTGAAGCACCCACAATAAACACATTCAAAAATAGGCTTGACAAGTATTTAACCCTTCGGCTCCCGCAAACCCCGCGCGGGGTTCATTATTCGTTCACCGGTTGGCTCCCGCAAACCCCGCGCGGGGTTCGGCGCGGCGCGGCGGCGCGCGGCTCACTATTAAATTAATCACTAATTCTACCAATTTTCGACCAAAGAACTGATTCCTGGTATCACTTCTTGGTTAAAAGTACTAGAACTATTATCAAACACGTGACAGGGCAACACTTCACCTTCACACAGAAATTTTTTTTTTAAAATGTCAAATAAAATAATGTCACTTTTGACAACGGACATTTCAGCTCACACTGAAATATATTGAAGTTGTACCGTATTTCGTGTACCCGTATTCGAGAGTACGTCTCATTATCTTTATTTAGAGGTATGACTCGTATAAGGAAATTATACAGTTTTGGTCAGAAAAAATCGAAAAAAAATGTCGAGTGTGTTTTGTTTTGCCTGGAGTTCAAAAAATCGGTCTGTGCTTCTAAATAAGTGAATCCTGAAGTGTTTGGTATCACTGAATGCGCAATTTCAGTACGCAGATTACAGATTACAGATTACTGATGGATCGTTCGATTGAGGCGGGATATTCGAATTTGTGCGGGAGCGCGCGCGCCAAAATTTTGTGTTTTTGCGCGCGGCGAAAAGGGCTGAGATTTGGCGGTCGTGCGAATATTTTATGCTGAGGGCCGAAGGAGGGAAGATTTGAAGAAATTAACAAATAGCAACAGCAGTGGTCATCATAGACATGAACACGTCAGCATATTAACCTGCTAGTTCATTCACAAATAATAATATTTTCATGTGCTGTGAGAAATAAGCGGAGCTGAACGCTGATTGCAGATTCGCTCAGTACATGTCTGCGGACAGTATCGAGTGCAGCATCCGCGGCTCGCCGCTGTACATGGCACCCGAGATGCTCACCGCAGAGTCACCCACGTACGACGCGTCCGTCGACCTGTGGAGCGTCGGTACGTACCTACTGCTCTCATCATCTGTTCAATCAAATGAACGAACCTAATAGAATGTCCATGGATTGTATTGTATTGTTTATTGTTTGTGCGTGCGTTGCTCGCTGAGTCGCGGCAGCCCACTGTTTACTTGATTGTTCGAATACTCGCGAACCGGTAGGCATTTATCGCGCGACCTTGAGCGAGTGACGGAGCACTGCTAATACTAATACAAACAAAACTTTTCGACTTTTTAGCTGATCTGTGGTTCGTAATTTGAATATTATTTTTACTCCTAGTGTCATGCTGGTGAATATCGGAATGAAAATTATCGTTAGACACCTACTTGTAAGTGAAACGACGCCACATGTCGCGCTATCCATAAAAAAAAGCAGGTGGCCGAGTGTGGTCTGGGCGTCGGCTTCTCGTGCGAGAGGTCCGAGGTTCGAATCCGGTCGCCGTGTACCATGTGCTCATACATGGAGAGAGCTTCGAAAACGTCACTGGAAGCATCCTACAGAATATGGAAAGGTAGAGAGAGGGAGGTCGAGAGCGGGACTGGTGGTTTCCCCGCGTCCTAGTCAACGCAGACTAGCTGACGAGGGCTTGATGCGAGCCGAAACGTGAAGCATGCGCGGGAAATTTAGAGTGGCCACTCGCTAGTCCCGACCTCGATTAATACCCTCCTCTACTGCCGATGGGCCCGGATATGTTCGGTGAAGCCATCGCAAGCTTAGTTCCACACCTTCCTTTCTAACGAAAAAATTTACATGCATACCTACACCTGCTGCTTCACTGTTCGGAACCGGTGTAGAACTGTAGGTCCCTTCCCTTGCCCCGCACTAGGTGGTAGGCTCAAATTTATTTATTTATTCAATATTACCCCGGTTCGGATTCCACGTAAAACTGCAGCTCCCTTCCCTTCTTACCTTACTAGGTGGTAGGGTGTATCCCGCCCGGGTTGCTACCACCGCACTGAATGAAACGTCGGTCGAAACGGCTATGTAGTTAAATAGTTCGTGTTTTCCGTCCAGTTCAGTGTTTAGAAGACATGAAGCAACCGGTTTCGAAAATTTTGAGAGAGTACGTCATCGAACCGATGGCTAAATTGGTAACTCGCCGGCGGCGGCTTAAGCCGGAGTTCCAGGTTCGAATCCTGGGCTGCACATATTTTTTCTCTTAAGAGCGTTCCGTTCAAAATGACAGGCGACGGTGCTGCCACTCAAGTAAATAATATATATCTCTTAAACAAAGCCATAACTGGAAAAAACAAGCCATGAAGCTGTAGTTGATTTTGATTCTGATATTCTAAGATACTGGAAACAGTTTTGTATTGCTCAGTTTATGCACAATCATTATAAGCGGCGGGTGGCCGAGTGGTTTGGGCATCGGCTTCTCATGCGGGAGGTCCGAGGTTCGAATCCGGTCGGCGTGTACCAATGAGTTTTTTCTGACGAAAAAATTTACGTGCATACCTACACCCGCTGCTTCACCCTTCGGAACCGGTGTAGAACTGTAGGTCCCTTCCCTTGCCCCTTACTAGGTGGTAGGCTCAAATTGTAGCCGACTGGGTTGGTACCACCGTACTGGATGTAAGATGGCCGCAAGCAACCTCGGTTGTGTTCTCCTCTAGTCCAGTATAGCCAGCAATCCAGGGAAGTCTCCGGTATGGCACCTACCTTCTCGGAGGTTATATTGGCTGGTTAGAGCATGTGCTTTGGCCCCTCCGACTCAGCCACCCATACCGGATTACATAAAAAAAAAATGATAAAAGAACGGATTTCGATGGCCACCGTAATCCGTTATTATGTTTATGGAAAATCAGAGCAATACAAAACTGTTTCCAGTATCTTAGAATATCAGAATCAAAATCAACTACAGCTTCATGGCTTGCTTTTTCCAGTTATGGCTTTGTTTAAGAGATATATATTATTTACTTGAGTTTTTTTTTATTTTTTTTTTTATGGATACTGACACGGTTGTCTACATCACCTACAACATCCGTGATGTCGGCCCATAACACCGCGGTGAACTTGGTGCCACGTCAGTGCTTCCCTTCGGTCGTGCCGGCTACACTGAACTGGACGGAAAACACAAACTATTCACATAGCCGTTTCGACCGACCTTTCATTCAGTGCGGTGGTACCAACCCGGGCGGTTTAAACCCTACCACCTAGTAATATAAGAAGGGAGTCATATCCCTTAGTCGCCTTTTACGACATACACGGGGAGAGATGCAGTGGTGCTATTCTTTTAAAGTACCGGCCCCACACGGTACAAATGAGTGTTAGCACCGTCGCCTATCATTTTGTATGGAACGCTCTTAATTTTCATCTTTGCATTTATCTAAAAGAAGAGATATAAAGTGTATCGTTGTTGTGTGTGTGTGTGTGTGCAGGTGTGATCATGTACGAGTGCCTGTTCGGTGCGGCGCCGTACAGCTCGTCCAGCTTCAAGGAGCTCATGGAGAAGATCCTCAGCCGGCAGCCGATAGAGGTGACTACTTGTCATGTGTCATGTACATAGTCTCGGGTCCTTCAAGAGGGGCGTGAATGGGCACCTGTCAGGCCGGCATGGCATTCGCAGCCCCCGCCTGCGTCCGAATGTCCATGGGCGTCGTTAGACACCTTATGGGTGGCTCGGCGCCACATGTCGTGCTGTCAATAAAAAGAATAAATTTACATGTTGTGTTTTTCAGCCACGATGGCTCAGTGGTGCAGACAGTCAACTGTCGCTATTGAATGTTAAGCAACGCTGGGTGCGGTCAGTACTTGGATGGGTGACCGCTGACCGTTGGAGGCTGACCGAGGTTCGGATTCCTCGTAAAACTGTAGCTCCCTTCCCTCCTAATCTTACTTGGTGGTAGGGTTTAACCCGCCCGGGTTGGTACCACCGCACTGAATGAAACGTCGGTCAAAACGGCTATGTAAATAGTTTGTGTTTTCAGACCAGTTCAGTGTAGCCGGCACGATCAAAGGGGGAAGCACTGACATGGCACCTAGTTCGTCCGGTGTTATGGGCTGACATCACGGACGTTGTAGGTGATGTATCCAACTGTGTCAGATTCCATAAAAAAAAAACGTACATACCTCGCCCGGCGGGGTAGGCAGAGACAACGGACCTCCGTTCGCCCACCATCCCGACACACCTCCCCCGCGGCCTCTTCCACTCTTTTTTTTTATGGAAACTGACACGATTGGCTATATTACCTACAACATCACTGATGTCCATAACACCTACTCTACCACCTAGTAAGGTGGGAAGAAGGGAAGGGAGCTACAGTTTTACGTGGAATCCGAACCACAGTCAGCCTCCAACGGTCGAGCGGTCACCCATCCAAGTACTGACCGCACCCAGCGTTGCTTATCAATCAGATAGCGACAGTTGACTGTCTGCACCACTGAGCCATCGTGGCTGAAAAACACAACATGTAAATTTATTTTTTTTATTGACAGCACGACATGTGGTGCCGAGCCACCCATAAGGTGTCTAACGACGCCCATGGACATTCGGTCGTATACGGGGGTTGCGAATGCCTTGCCGGCCTGACAGGTGCCTATTCACGCCCCTCTTGTAGGACCCGAGACTGTACTCGGGGGGAAATATATAGGCAGGGAGAGCGTTCCAGAGTTTACCGGTTTTGTAGAGGAAAGATCTGCAGAATCGATTGGTACGCATCCGCGGTAAGTCCAGCGTGTAGGGATGCAATCCCTGCCCCGTGAGTGTGGTGCGGAGGTGGAAAGGGGACGGCGGGATCGCATTAAACAGCGCCTCCGAGCACTGCCCATGGAATAAGCGATAAAACACACTTAGGGAGCCGACATCCCTACGGTGTTGCAGTGGTTCTAGATCGCGGGACACTTCGGGGTCACCCACTAGTCGCACGGCTCGACGCTGGATCGAGTCCAGAGGCGCAAGCTGGTATTTGGCAGAGCCATCCCACAAGTGCGAGCAGTACTCCAAGCAGGACCTGATCTGCGATTTATACAGGAGCAGCTTTTGATCCGGTGTGAAGTACCGTCGCACCTTAGTATTGAGTACGCCCAGCTTTAATATATAAATATGTGTTTTTTTTTATTTATTACGTACAAATAATTTTTTATAATATACAATTTCAATAAATCGCCCCCACCGCACCAAGAACATGTGACGGCACCACCTTGGTGGCAGTAGCACATCAGTCGCTCATACTGGATCTTGCGAGGCAGGAGCAGCAGGTGACCAGGTCGGAGCTGGGACGCGTGTCTTCATCCCGTGCGGCCGTCATCAGCTCCACGGTTCCGCGCAAACCTTGCAACAGATATACAGTAGAGCAAGGGTCTTCAACCCGCGGCCCGCGGGCCGCTTGCGGCCCGCGGTTGCATCCTTGGCGGCCCGACATTAGATTGACAAAATTAAATTCACATGTCTACAAATTATACCTATTTACAGATTAAAACTGACTGCCAAACACTAAAACTGACAACCACTGTCAATTCGAAACGACTTGTGTGTGCTTTGCAATATATAGTATAATATCCGCAAAAACAAACGTCAAAGTGACAGCGAATACAACAGTCAAACGTCTCATTGATTTAATTGAATTAAAATCATTTCTAGTTTGTAAAATTACGTAATAAATAAGTTCAATGATTATATTATTGCTTTTTAATTACTTTTAGTTTACAATGGAATGTCTTTCTTGTGTTGCGGCCCGCCAAATCAATATCAGAGTATACTAGGCCCTTGACTTCAGAAAGGTTGAAGACCCTTGCAGTAGAGCCTTGATAATGCGAACTAACAAATAACTACCCCTGTTCGGACTCACGAAGCGTTCGGATTATAGTATGTTAGATAAATTTAATAAAACAACTGTATACTTTGAAAAAATATATTGAGTAACCTTCTGAATCTATGTTTTTGTTTTTTTCATGGAAACTGACACGGTTGGCTACATCACCTACAACGTCCGTGATGTCAGCCCATAACACCGCGGTAAACTAGGTGCAGCGTCAGTGCTTCCCTTCATTTCATGTCAGCTACACTGAACTGGATGGAAAACACGAACTGTTTACATAGCCGTTTCGACCGACGTTTCGCTCAGTGCGGTGGTACAAACCCGGCCGGGATAAAGCCTACCACCTAGTAAGGTAAGAAGGGGAGGGAGCTACAGCTTAACGTTGAATCCGAACCGCGGTCAGCCTCCAACGGTCGAGCGGTCAACCATCCAAGTACTGACCGCGCTCAGCGTTGCTTAACAACAGTCGACTGACCGCACCGCTGAGCTACCGAGGCTGACGAATTTCCTTTTCCCTTAGTGGACTTTTACGACATGCGACGTGGAGAGATGCAGTGGGGCTATTCTTTTTAAGTACCGGCCCCACACGGTACCGTAGTTTAGGCTGTGCGTTTTCAGTCAGTCAGTCAGTCAGTGTTAACGAAATAAACGATATTCTATTCTAAAAAAAATAAAATTACCTTCCAACAGTAGCAATATACTATCAATGCTTCTCAATTCCGCCAGTAGATCGGGATACAATATTTGAAGCGGACCTTCCAAGAAGAACAGCTCTTGATAGATTACAACTCTCTGAATTGCCGTGTCGGCTGGCATATCTTTATGCAGTACCTCTTTGGTGAAGTTGTCTATGGATTTGTCGCCTCGGTAGCCTGCAAAGAAAAAATAGATATTTGTATGAAACCTGAATTGGTTGGTCTGAAGCGGTTGGTACCACCGTACTGGACGTGAGATGGCCACATAGCACAGTGTGTTATGGGAGCTGATTTTCTGACACTATCCTTTTTATTTAAAAAATCGAAAGTTGTTTTTATTTCAAGTGCAATAGAAAAACTCCCGTATGTCAAAAATGTTTTATTTTAAAGATAAAATTTTTCAAAAATGTGCCTTTTAATTATCCGAAAAAAAGAAAAAAAAATCTGGTTGCAAAACAAAGATGTTTATTAAGAAATTACAGTTACGGTTCCAAAGTACTTTCAAAATGCAATTTTTTTCACTAAGTGCAAGCTTTGTCTGGAATCGAAATATTTAATTAAATTGCTTTGTTGACACTCAACTACTAAGAACACATCGTTTTTCGAAATCGTTCCTGTGTCGAACGGCGAAAATATGGAACTGTCTTCCGGTGAGTGTGTTCCCCACCAGCTATAACCTGGGAATCTTCAAAAGGCATGTCAATAAATTAGACGACAACCTTTTTGTCCGCCTTATAGCCGGCATGGCGCCTCTCTGAGCGTGGTTTCGCGAGGAATGGTGTTATTGGCTGTGTCTGGTCTTCCGTTGAAATATTGGGCACAGACACCCGCGCCGGCTGTCTATAAAAAAAAATAGATTTTTTTGTTTTAATTTTTTCTCTCGATCATTCCACTGTAGTAGGTCGAGATATCTACATGAAAGAAAGATCACCCAGTTATCTATGATCTCTGAATGAAAATATCACAACCAAATACCGTGGAATCTAGAAAACGAAACATTTTTGACACACGGCAGTTTTTCTCTCGCACTTGAAATAGAACCAAATTTCGATTTTTTAAATAAAAAGGATAGTGTCAGAAAATCGGCTCCCATAACACACTGTGCATAGCAACCTCAGTTGTGTTCTCCTCTAGTTCAGTATAGCCAGGTACGGCACCTACCTTCTCGGAAGTGATATTAGCTGGTCGGAGCATGTGCATTGGCCATTCCGACTCTGGCCGGCGGGTGGCCGAGTGGTTTGGGCATCGGCTTCTCATACGAGAGGTCCGAGGTTCGAATCCGTTCGGAGTGTACAAATCAGTTTTTTCTGACGAAAAAATTTACCTGCATACCTACACCTGCTGCTTCACCGTTCGGAGCCGGTGTAAAACTGTAGGTCCCTTCCATTGCCCCTTACTAGGTGGTAGGCTCAAATTGTAGCCGACTGGGTTGGTACCACCGTACTGGATGTAAGATGGCCGCATAGCAGCCTCGGCTTTGTTCTCCTTTAGTTCAGTATAGCCAGCAATCCAGGGAAGTCTCCAGTATGGCACCTATCTTTTCGGAGGTGATATTGGCTGGTCGGAGCATGCGCTTTGGCCCCTCCGACTAAGCCACCCATACCGGATTATTTAAAAAAAAAAGCAAGCCAATCAGTACCTTCGCGGAACATCCCTTTGTAGTAGTCGACAGAAGAGTTCTTCGAACTGCACGATTCTCTAAATCGTTCTTGTGCCGCACTGCAAAGGTGTGGAACGGGCTTCTGGGGAATATCTTTCCCCACTCTTACAATCCACGGATCTTCAAATCGCGGGTAAATAGCCTCTCCCCAGCGACATTAGTCCACCTCCAAGTCGGACAGGCATCTCCTCGGCGGTGAAATTGGCTGCGCCTGAGGCTCAACCTCGGGCAGAGTCACCCAGTTTGGAAGCAATAATAAAAAACAAAGGAAGGTGTGGAACTAAGGTTGCGATGGCTTCACCGAACATATCCGGGCCCATCGGCAGTAGAGGAGGGTGTTAATCGAAATCAGGACTAGCGAGTGGCCACTCTGAATCTCCCGCACATGCTTCACGTTTCGGCTCGCATCAAGCCCTCGTCAGCTAGTCTGCGTTGACTAGGACGCGGGGAAACCACCAGTCCCGCTCTCGACCTCCCTCTCTCTACCTATTCATATTCTGTAGGATGCTTCCAGTGACGTTTTTGAAGCTCTCTCCATATATGAGCTTAGCGTCGATCTTGGGAGCCCTAGATTCTTGAAAAGACTGTAGAGCGACTTCGCTGGTAGTCCTCTCGCTCCGACTTCCACAGCGAAGAGATCAGTCTTGAATCCGTTTCTCACAATCCGGTCTACTAAGTTGCAGTACTTGTTGAGTTTGATGTTGTGATACCAAACCTTTTCTCGTATACACGTCAGACATGTCAGCAAAGCCAGCGACGACCTCTTCGAATTTTTTCATAAGACCGCACGACGAGGCCATCTCGACAATTGTCGCGCTATCGCCGCGGTCACCGTAGCTCACCAACAGTACCTTCCCGTCTCTGCCCGCGGCCAACTTCAGGAACGCTATGAAGGACCGCAGTGCCGGACGCGCTGCGACTGCGTTCCGCAATTTCTTGCCCTGCAGGTAGAGGCGGCCGTCGGTTATTTTTAAACCGCACCTGCAATAAGATGAAGGCAAATTTTACATAGGTGATAGGTAACGCACCTACCTAACGCACCCTGTGAAAATTTCAAATTAATATTCTTTTTTTTTATGGAAACTGACACGGTTGGCTACATCACCTATAACATCTGTGATGTCAGCCCATAACACCGCGGTGAACTAGGCGCTACGTCAGTGCTTCCCTTCGGTCGTGCCGGCTACACTGAACTGGACGGAAAACACAAAATATTTACATAGCCGTTTCGACCGGCCTTTCATTCAGTCAGTCAGTCAGCGTGTAAGCGTCCACTGCTGGACATACGCCTCTCCAATTTTCCTCCAGTCCTCCCGGCCTTCAGCGGTACGGAACCACTGCTTTCCGCCGACGTACTTGATGTCGTCGTCCCATCTGGCGGGTGGTCTTTCCACACTCCGTTTTCCTGTCCACGGCCGCCAGTGTTACGCGGTTACTCCAACGGTCGTCGTCTCTTCGGCTGACGTGCCCAGCCCATTGCCGCTTGAGCTTAGCCACCCGGTATCCAATATCGACTACTTTGGTGCGCCGGCGGATTGCCTCGTTACGCACCATATCACGTAGCGTTATTCCCAGCCTGGCTCGCTCCATTGCTCGCTGGGCAACTTTCAACCTTTGGACAACACCGACCGTCAGCATCCACGTTTCACACCCGTACGTCATAACCGGGAGGACACACTGGTCATATATACGGGTTTTTAAATTTTGCGGAAGATCAGACCTCAGGGCGAATTTTAACTTTCCGAAGGCAGCCCAACCCAGTTGAATTCTTCTCTCGACCTCCTTTAGCAGACCTTGTCTACCAAGCCGCAGAATTTGACTGAGATATACGTACTCTTCAACCTGTTCGATCACTTCTCCGTCAATAACGATTTGTCCTCCCGTCATAACCTCGGTCGCCATAACCTTGGTTTTGTCCCTGTTCATCTTCAGACCCACCTTCATCGACGCTGTATAGAGGTCTTCCAGCATGGTCTGAAGCTGATCTCGGGAATTTGACAGAAGGACAATGTCATCGGCGAAGCGCAGATAACTGAGAAGATCTCCATTCACTTTGATACCCATGTTGTCCCACTCAAGCGTCTTGAACACATCTTCTAATGCGTTCGTGAAGAGCTTGGGTGAGATCACATCCCCCTGCCTTACGCCCTTACTAAGGGGGATGGGTTGGGTATTTTCGTGGAGCCTCACAGTCATCGTCGCGGACCGATACAGATTTCGGAGTATCTCGATGTAGCGGTGGTCGATTCTGCACCTCAGGAGGGAGTTTTCGACAGCCTTTCATTCAGTGCGGTGGACCAACCCGGGGGGTTGAACCCTACCACCTAGTAAGGTAAGAAGGGAAGGGATTGTGTTGCCAATTTTATATGTATAATTTTTAGGCTTTATTTATCTACTTTTGGACTCTTTTTACTATAAGAATCTATTATAGAATTTATTTACCACATTGTACATACATAAATGCTTTATATCCCATACAAATCCAATAATTCGGCAGTTACAGCAATCCGCAATGATACACCTCCCCCTTGCCCATTCCAATTATAAACAGAATTCATTTTTCTGGCGTGCCGGTAGCTTATTCAACGACATAAGCGACCATGTTGATTTGTTTTGCACGAGCCCTAGTGTACTTAAGAATAAATTTACACGTGCTTTCGACTCAATTTAACGTTTTAAGATTTATGTTAGTTTTTTTTTTAAGTATTAATTTGTGTAAGAAATGCCCACTTAAATGTCTGTTGTCTTCATTATCTGTGTTAAATTTTCGCTTTTTTTCTCTCTAAATTTGAACCTAAATGTGTAAACTTGTAATTGGTGTCCTGTAGTTATAATTGTATGTTTATTTAATAAGTATCTGCACTGTAAGTTTACCGAAATAAATAAAATAAAAAATAAAATAAATCCGGCATAGGCGAAAAAAATTCGGTGCTGAATTACCGAGCGTCTACTGTACAAGCATTTCACAAATAATCATTGTTTGTCTTGACCTCAACTATTAGTTCATCTCTACTATCTCTACTAGTACCGTGTGGGGCCGGTACTTAAAAAGAATAGCCCCACTGCATCTCTCTCCGTCGCATGTCGTAAAAGTCGACTAAGGGATAAGAAAATTCGTCAGCCGCGGTTGGTTAGTCAACTGTTATTAAGCAACGCTGAGCGCGGTCAGTGATTGGATGGGTGACCGCTCGACCGTTGGAGGCTGACCGTGGTTCGGATTCCACGTTAAACTGTAGGTCCCTTCCCTTCTTACCTTACTAGGTGGTAGGGTTTATCCCGGCCGGGTTGGTACCACCGCACTAAACGAAACGTCCGTCGAAACGGCTATGTAAATAGTTCGTGTTTTCCGTCCAGTTTAGTGTAGCCGACATGAAATGAAGGGAAGCACTGACATGGCACCTAGTTCATCCTGTGTTATGGGCTGACATCAAGGATGTTGTAGGTGATGTAGCCACCCGTGTCAGGTTCCATAAAAAAAAAAAAAAAATCTCGACACCACGGGTTGGTTAATGCGGTGAGTTCTCACCTCTCCGTCCGCTCAGGCATAATCTCTCCCGCCGGCACCACATACAACACGAAAGGGCTCCGGACGCCCGCGCACTCCTCGATCGCCGTGATGTTGATCACGCGCCTGTTGGGCGCGGGGTGGCCGTTGCATTCCACGCTGAAAAATACTACTGTCGGCTCCATAGTTGCGCTTTCAATAAGTCAGCCTGCCGCTTAGTCTGTCTGCTGGGCGTCCGATCTGTCAGTAAGTTCAGGCGGGCAGTCAGTCAGTACGTTCTGTTTGTCAGTCAGTATGCTCCGTTTGTTAGTCAGTCGGTATGTTCTGTTTGTTAGTCAGTCGGTATGCTCCGCTTGTTAGTTAGTCAGTCAGTAAGTTCCGTTTGTCAATCTGTTAGTACGTTCTGTTTGTCAATCAGTATGTTCCGTTTGTTAGTCAGTCAGTATGGTCTGTTTGTTAGTCAGTCAGTATGTTCTGTTTGTTAGTCAGTCAGTATGCTCCGCTTGTTAGTCAGTCAGTAAGTTCCGTTTGTCAATCTGTTAGTACGTTCTGTTTGTCAATCAGTATGTTCCGTTTGTTAGTCAGTCAGTATGGTCTGTTTGTTTGTCAATAAGTCAGTACGTTCTGTTTGTCACTCAGTATATTCCGTTTGTTAGTCAGTCAGTATGTTCTGTTTGTTTGTCAATTAGTCAGTACTTTCTGTTAGTCAGTATGTTCCGTTTGTTAGTCAGTCAGTAAGTTCCGTTTGTTAGTCAATCACGCAGGCTGTCAGTCAGTACGTTCTGTTTGTCAATCATTCAGTATGTTTCGTTTGTCAATCAGTCAGTTAGTATGTTCCGTTTGTCAGTCAATCAGTCAGCCATCCAGGCAGTCTGTTAATCAGTTAGTCAGTCATCCCCCTGTCAAACAAACAGCCATGTAGTCAGTGATTCAGTCAGCCATGAAGTCAGTCAATCTGTTGTCAGATCCGTACTCGGTGCTTAAAATAATTCAGTCAGTCATCAATTTAGTTGTTCAGTTAGACAGTCATTCTAAAGTCAATCAGTCAGCGTATTTGGGTCAACTATTGGACATACACCTCTCTCCGATCTTCTTTCAGTCCTACCGGCCTTCAGCGGTATGGAGCGACTGCTTGCGTCCGACGTAATGGATGTCGTTGTCCCACCTGGCGGCGGGCGCGTCGAATTAAATACAAATGAAATAGCTGTGACGACGTAAGAGTCAACGTACGACTGTATCTGTTTGTTGTTGATAAAATTATATATAAGTCGAAATTTCGTTATCTCCTATATATTATCTATATAGTGGTCCAATTTGATTATGTGTATAAACTGCAATTCACACTATATCTATATCTTAACTGATTTCATCGAGTACTTACGACGATATGAAGCGATATGACGAAATAAAGCGTAGTTACTATGGAAGTGTAACATACGTTAATATATGAATATAGTGGAATATATACAGGGTGTCCGCAGACTGGTGTAGTTTTTTTTTTTTATTTTATGTGTGTAAATTTATTTTATGTAAATTGGTGCCACGTCAGTGCTTCCCTTCGGTCGTGCCGGCTACACTGAACTGAACGGAAAAAATAAACTATTTACATAGCCGTTTCGACCGACCTTTCATTCAGTGCGGTGGTACCAACCCGGGCGGATTACACCCTACCACCTAGCAATATAAAAAGTGAATCATATCCCTTAGTCGCCTTTTACGACATACACGGGGAGAGATGCAGTGGGGCTATTCTTTTAAAGTACCGGCCCCACACGGTACGGTAGTTCCTTTAAGGAGGCTATTTTACGCTTTGTAACAAACGTAATCAGTAAGAGAAGTAGGGTTCTAGGTACGCCTGTTGCGGAGATATACATTTTTTAAAGTTATTAATTTAGTGTAATGTGGTAATGCTCTAATCGGGAGCGCGCGGGGCGCGGGGTAGCGGACAGCGGGAATACGGACGGGACGCGACGCGAGTGAACGCCAATAGATAGCCCGCCCGCCCGCGTACCGCTCTCGCCCCGACCCACGTCATTCCGCCTTGCGTTTCACAGTCGCGCGGTCTAAAGGCGCCCACACATTGTAGTATGCATTTAGTTTGTAAGGTAATGTAAATAGGCAGAGTGTTCAGATTCTTCAGTATTCATGTTTATGCTGTTAATTGATGGCGAGTGTGTTGTGCCTGCTGGTGCAGATGCCGTCTCACGTGAGCGTGTCGGCCGGGTGCGCGGACCTGCTGACGCGGCTGCTGCAGCACGAGCCGGCGCGGCGCATCACGCACGAGGAGTTCTTCCGGCACCGCTACCTGGACCTCGAGCACATGCCCAGCCAGCGCAACTACGACAAGGTGCCGCCTGCCGCCATAGTAATATAGGAGACGAGTGTGTCGCGTGCGGGTGCAGATGCCGTCTCACGTGAGCGTGTCGGCCGGGTGCGCGGACCTGCTGACGCGGCTGCTGCAGCACGAGCCGGCGCGGCGCATCACGCACGAGGAGTTCTTCCGGCACCGCTACCTGGACCTCGAGCACATGCCCAGCCAGCGCAACTACGACAAGGTGCCGCCTGCCGCCATAGTAATATAGGAGACGAGTGTGTCGCGTGCGGGTGCAGATGCCGTCTCACGTGAGCGTGTCGGCCGGGTGCGCGGACCTGCTGACGCGGCTGCTGCAGCACGAGCCGGCGCGGCGCATCACGCACGAGGAGTTCTTCCGGCACCGCTACCTGGACCTCGAGCACATGCCCAGCCAGCGCAACTACGACAAGGTGCCGCCTGCCGCCATAGTAATATAGGAGACGAGTGTGTCGCGTGCGGGTGCAGATGCCGTCTCACGTGAGCGTGTCGGCCGGGTGCGCGGACCTGCTGACGCGGCTGCTGCAGCACGAGCCGGCGCGGCGCATCACGCACGAGGAGTTCTTCCGGCACCGCTACCTGGACCTCGAGCACATGCCCAGCCAGCGCAACTACGACAAGGTGCCGCCTGCCGCCATAGTAATATAGGAGACGAGTGTGTCGCGTGCGGGTGCAGATGCCGTCTCACGTGAGCGTGTCGGCCGGGTGCGCGGACCTGCTGACGCGGCTGCTGCAGCACGAGCCGGCGCGGCGCATCACGCACGAGGAGTTCTTCCGGCACCGCTACCTGGACCTCGAGCACATGCCCAGCCAGCGCAACTACGACAAGGTGCCGCCTGCCGCCATAGTAATATAGGAGACGAGTGTGTCGCGTGCGGGTGCAGATGCCGTCTCACGTGAGCGTGTCGGCCGGGTGCGCGGACCTGCTGACGCGGCTGCTGCAGCACGAGCCGGCGCGGCGCATCACGCACGAGGAGTTCTTCCGGCACCGCTACCTGGACCTCGAGCACATGCCCAGCCAGCGCAACTACGACAAGGTGCCGCCTGCCGCCATAGTAATATAGGAGACGAGTGTGTCGCGTGCGGGTGCAGATGCCGTCTCACGTGAGCGTGTCGGCCGGGTGCGCGGACCTGCTGACGCGGCTGCTGCAGCACGAGCCGGCGCGGCGCATCACGCACGAGGAGTTCTTCCGGCACCGCTACCTGGACCTCGAGCACATGCCCAGCCAGCGCAACTACGACAAGGTGCCGCCTGCCGCCATAGTAATATAGGAGACGAGTGTGTCGCGTGCGGGTGCAGATGCCGTCTCACGTGAGCGTGTCGGCCGGGTGCGCGGACCTGCTGACGCGGCTGCTGCAGCACGAGCCGGCGCGGCGCATCACGCACGAGGAGTTCTTCCGGCACCGCTACCTGGACCTCGAGCACATGCCCAGCCAGCGCAACTACGACAAGGTGCCGCCTGCCGCCATAGTAATATAGGAGACGAGTGTGTCGCGTGCGGGTGCAGATGCCGTCTCACGTGAGCGTGTCGGCCGGGTGCGCGGACCTGCTGACGCGGCTGCTGCAGCACGAGCCGGCGCGGCGCATCACGCACGAGGAGTTCTTCCGGCACCGCTACCTGGACCTCGAGCACATGCCCAGCCAGCGCAACTACGACAAGGTGCCGCCTGCCGCCATAGTAATATAGGAGACGAGTGTGTCGCGTGCGGGTGCAGATGCCGTCTCACGTGAGCGTGTCGGCCGGGTGCGCGGACCTGCTGACGCGGCTGCTGCAGCACGAGCCGGCGCGGCGCATCACGCACGAGGAGTTCTTCCGGCACCGCTACCTGGACCTCGAGCACATGCCCAGCCAGCGCAACTACGACAAGGTGCCGCCTGCCGCCATAGTAATATAGGAGACGAGTGTGTCGCGTGCGGGTGCAGATGCCGTCTCACGTGAGCGTGTCGGCCGGGTGCGCGGACCTGCTGACGCGGCTGCTGCAGCACGAGCCGGCGCGGCGCATCACGCACGAGGAGTTCTTCCGGCACCGCTACCTGGACCTCGAGCACATGCCCAGCCAGCGCAACTACGACAAGGTGCCGCCTGCCGCCATAGTAATATAGGAGACGAGTGTGTCGCGTGCGGGTGCAGATGCCGTCTCACGTGAGCGTGTCGGCCGGGTGCGCGGACCTGCTGACGCGGCTGCTGCAGCACGAGCCGGCGCGGCGCATCACGCACGAGGAGTTCTTCCGGCACCGCTACCTGGACCTCGAGCACATGCCCAGCCAGCGCAACTACGACAAGGTGCCGCCTGCCGCCATAGTAATATAGGAGACGAGTGTGTCGCGTGCGGGTGCAGATGCCGTCTCACGTGAGCGTGTCGGCCGGGTGCGCGGACCTGCTGACGCGGCTGCTGCAGCACGAGCCGGCGCGGCGCATCACGCACGAGGAGTTCTTCCGGCACCGCTACCTGGACCTCGAGCACATGCCCAGCCAGCGCAACTACGACAAGGTGCCGCCGCCGCTATAGTAATATAGGAGACGAGTGTGTCGCGTGCGGGTGCAGATGCCGTCTCACGTGAGCGTGTCGGCCGGGTGCGCGGACCTGCTGACGCGGCTGCTGCAGCACGAGCCGGCGCGGCGCATCACGCACGAGGAGTTCTTCCGGCACCGCTACCTGGACCTCGAGCACATGCCCAGCCAGCGCAACTACGACAAGGTGCCGCCGCCGCTATAGTAATATAGGAGACGAGTAGCACAACTGGCGCCCGTTTATTACCCACGCTGCGCCGAGCTGGTGGCTCGGCGCTTTGGAATCACCTCAAAATGTGGAACGCACTCCCTGCCCATCTATTTCCTCCCAACTACAGCCTGGGGTTTTTCAAAAGGGGCGTGACAAGGCTCCTGTCAGGCCGGCATGGCATTCGCAATCTCCGTGCATCACAGAATGTCCAATAGGCATCGTTAGACATCTATTTGTAGGTGAAACGATGCCACATGTCGCGCTATCCATAAAAGAAAAGGTGTAAAGAGCCCTTGTTAAACTTTTGATACGTAATGTGTATCGTGATAATAAAAAAATAATCTGTCAAGTGCGAGTTTTAGTCGCGCACGGAGGTTTCCGTATCTATCGGCTATCAATAATATCCGCCTATCCGCTCAGGTGGCATGGTCTTCGAATTTTAATTTCGAAGATATGTAGGACGATCGGAGAGAAGCCTCAACATTAGCAATTGAGCGGCTACCTTTTGTCTTTCAACAATGCAATGTATAAAATCCTGTGGCGCCATCTATTATTCAATAGTGTGAGTTTGTTGTATGGGAGCCCCTCTTAATTTTTAACATTTTCTTTTTTTTTATTATTTGTTGTTATATCCGCCATAGTAACACATATTCTGTGAAAATTTCAACGGGCTACCTATTACGGTTCAAGAGATACAGCCCTCGGACAGACGGACGGCGGAGGTTTAGTAATAGGCTTCCGTCTGGGATACGGAAACCTTAAAAAAAGGTTCAGTAATATCTTATGTTTGCTTGCAGGCTGTCGGGTTGATCAAGCGAGCTGTAGATATGGACTCGAAGAGGCAGTTTGCGGAGGCGTTTGACCTGTACTGCGAGAGTTTAAGGTACACTTCATCCACGCACGCTCGTAGTAGAGTAGAGAGCTGTTTTATTTTTTATGTAATCCGTATGGGTGACTGAGACAGAGTTTTATTATTAGGGTTATTTAGCGGCGGGTGGCCGAATGGTTTGGGCATCGGCTTCTCATGCGAGAGGTCCGAGGTTTGAATCCGGTCGGCGTGTACCAATGAGTTTTTTCTGATGAACAAATGTACGTGCATACCTACACCTGCCGCTTCACCGTTCGCAACCGGTGTAAAACTGTAGGTCCCTTCCCTTACTTCCTTTTTTTTACATAAAGTGTTTATTTGAGTGTGTATGTAAGCCTCCCGAAATTTTTGGCATGACTAACGAAGCACCTTACATGTATGTATGTATATATATGTATGTATATATTCTGACTATAGAGACATTAATCAAAATTTACAAATCTCACATTAGACCACTCTTGGAATATGGATTTCAAATATGGAATCCTTACTTCGTCAAAGATATTACTCTCCTAGAAAGAGTTCAAAGAAGAGCGACCAAGATACCAAAATCACTGAAGAGGAAACCATACGAGGAAAGACTAAAAATCCTCAACCTGACAACATTGGAGCAACGTAGAGAAAGGGGTGACCTCATAGAAACATACAAGATTCTCAATCAGCATTATGATTGTCCAGAACTGGAGAACCTCTTTACTAGAAATACAAATAGTCATCTCCGAGGCCATAGCTTGAAGCTGAATGTCACTGTCAGCTCAACAAATCCGAGACGAAACTTCCTGTCAAATAGAGCAGTGGAAATGTGGAACAAACTGCCCGAAGATGTCGTACAAGCACCCACCACAAATTCCTTTAAAAACAGGCTCGACAAACACCTAAAAAAAACACCAAACTAAACTAACATAAAAATAACAAAGCACCAGTGAACTTAGACATGAACACATCAGCCTAGGCTGTTAGTTCATCAAATAAATAAATAAATAAATAAATAAATTCTTTATTGAACAGCAATTTATAAAAATTAGGTAAAACAGGCGAGCTTAATGCCGCGAGGCATTCTATTCTAACTAACCTTTGGTATGTGGG
This sequence comes from Nematopogon swammerdamellus, assembly GCA_946902875.1. Taxonomy (NCBI): domain Eukaryota; kingdom Metazoa; phylum Arthropoda; class Insecta; order Lepidoptera; family Adelidae; genus Nematopogon; species Nematopogon swammerdamellus. The sequence continues at coordinate 21,340,932 of OX336352.1, forward strand.
AGAAGTACATGCAGGTGAACAAGAATAGTTTGTGGCAATGTGTTAAGACTGTAAAGAAATATGTATTATAAACTACATACGAATACTACATAAATACTTTAATAAACATATATATGTATATAATAAACTTACATATTATGTACATCAATCGGTGGTACCGTTGTGCGACACAACCAACTGAATGACAAGAGAGTAAGAGAAGGGGAGTAAAGATATGTATCTAATATTATACATTGCATTTACTTCGGTAAGGAGAGGAGAAGTTTGTTTAAATTAATCTTAAATACATTCATAGATGTAGAGGAGCGTAAATGCACGGGCAGATTATTCCAGAGGCGAGCTGTTTGTACTGTGAAAGAGTCCGTGTAGAAAGAGCTTGAGTGAGCCGGTATTGCCAAGAGTAAGTTGTCAGCAGATCTTAAAGCCAGACCGTGAGAAGAAAGAAATTCAAACCGTTCACTCAAATATTTGAGAGTAGCAGGGTCATTAAGTGTGCGGAAGAGAAGAGAGAGGGCGTGAGAGTTCCTGCGACCACGAACATCGAGCCACTGAAGGCGAGCTCGATATTCAGATATATGGTCATACTTGCGCAATCCGAAAATATAGCGAATGCACAAGTTGAGGATACGGTCAAGTTTGTTGAGGAGATCCTCATTTAGGTCAAGATAACACACATCAGCATAATCTAGAATTGGCAATAAGAGAGATTGAGCGAGCGTAATTTTAACTTGTCGCCTATTTAACAAGGCACATATACGTGCCTTGTTAAGTTGGCGACAAGTGAACTGTCATTTCATATCATGAGTGTTGTTGCCGGCGCAGGTATCTGGTCCCTGTGGTGAACTCGGAGACGGACTCGGTGCGACGCTCCGCGCTGCGCGCCAAGCTCACCAGGCGAGTCTTGCATTCTTTATTCTCTATTCGTTATTCTTTATTCATCATCCATAGAGAGTACACTGCGCTCGGATTCGTCATAATTTTTTTTATGTAAACCGACACGGTTGGCTACGTCACCTACAACATCCGTGATGTCAGCCCGTAACACCGCGGCGAACTAGGCGCCACGTCAGTGCTTCCTTTCGGTCGTGCCGGCTCCACTGAACTGGACGGACAACACGAACTATATAAATAGGCCAACCGACCTTTCATTCAGTGCGGCGGTAGTAATCCGGGCGGGTTAAACCCTACCATCTAGTAAGGTGGGAAGGGAAGGGTATATTTCCTAAATGTACCGAGAGTAATAAACAAAAACATTGTCAGCCTCGGTAGCTCAGTGGTGCGGTCGGTCGACTGTTGTTAAGCAACGCTGAGCGCGGTCATAGATGGGTGACCGCTCGACCGTTGGAGGCTGACCGCGGTTCGGATTCCACGTTAAACTGTAGCTCCCTTCCCTTCTTACCTTACTAGGTGGTAGGGTTTAACCCGGCCGGGTTGCTACCACCGCACTGAATGGAACTTCGGTCGAAACGGCTATGTAAATAGTTCGTGTTTCCGTCCAGTTCAGTGTAGCCGGCACGAAATGATGGGAAGCACTGACACGGCGCCTAGTTCACTGCGCTGTTATGTGCTGACATCACGGATCTTGTAGGTTCGGTAGCCTACAAGATCCGTGAAAAAAAAAAATCTGTCAAGTGCGAGTTTTATTCGCGCACGGAAGTTTCCGTATCTATCCGCTACCAATAATATCCGTCTATCTTTTGTCTTTCAACAATGCAATGTATAAAAGCCTGTGGCGCCATCTATTGTTCAGTAGCGTGACTAATCGATTTTTCGGATGCTTGTTGTATGGGAGCCCCCCTTAATTTTTAACATTTTCTTTTTTTTATTATTTCTTGTTATATCCGCCATAGTAACACATATTCTGTGAAAATTTCAACGGGCTACCTATTACGGTTCAAGAGATACAGCCCTCGGACAGACGGACGGACGGACAGATGGACAGACAGCGGAGGCTTAGTAATAGGCTTCCGTGCGGGATACGGAAACCTAAAAAGGAATACAGCCGACGTTTAGCAAAGGATTCCGACAAGATAACTATCAAGCAGCAAGTGAGGCACGACGGCCCACCTGCTGCACGACTCGGTGGAAGTACCGTGCCAAGGTGAGAGGCGGTTATCCTGTCGCCCTTTAGCACGGCATCTCATACTAAACGTACCGAGAGAGTAATAAACGGTAGCACGTTAACGCAGATACATGCAGCGCGCTGAGGAGCTAAAGGGTTTGCTGAACGCGTCGGAGGGCGTGGTCCCGCCGCCGCCGACGGCGCGGGGGGCTGCGCACGCGCCGCGCGCGGCGCACGGCGGCGGCGCCGCGGCGCTCATGCGCTGCTGCACCGCGCCCGGCTCCGATTCCGGCGGCGAGACCGGTGACTATTTGTTTTTAGGGGTTTTTAGGGGGAGAATGTGGTAGGAGACGAGTAGCACAACTGGCGCCCGTTTATTACCCACGCTGCGCCGAGCTGGTGGCTCGGCGCTTTGGAATCACCTCAAAATGTGGAACGAACTCCCTGCCCATATATTTTCTCATAAGTACAATCTGGGGTTTTTCAAAAGGGGCGTGACAAGGCTCCTGTCAGGCCGGCATGGCATTCGCAATCCCCGTGCATTACAGAATGTCCATGGGAATCGTAAGTCACCTAGTCGTAAGTGAAACAGTGCCACTTGTCGCGCTTTCTATAAAAAAAAGTGGTTTTCTTTATCGTAAGGGGTGAAAATACCAAAAACTGCAACACCATTTTTTGAGAACCGAGAATGGTACCTATTGTTGTTTGGGGGGGAGGGGGAGTTTTGCGGGGAATTCCTCGTACTGATACCTGAATTGCTCCCTTATGCAAGAACTCATCAGCCTCGATAGCTCAGTGGTGCGGTCGGTCGACTGTCGATCGGATCATAAGCACACCCGGGCGCGGTCAGGGGATGGATGGGTGACCGCTCGACCGTTGGAGGCTGACCGCGGTTCCGCGGGTCCCTTCTCTTCTTACCTTAAGCCTGTTTCACCCGTGCCACAGAATATCTAACTTCATGCGCTCAAAATAGAGACGGCTATGGCTCAGCGGAGTGGGGAGCGTCTCGAGACAAAGCGGGCGCGAGGCAGTTTCCTCTTTACTAGAGCGGGATGGAATTCACCACAAGGCGCTTACGATAAAACAAAGCGAAGGCGAATAACGCGTAAATCTTTTTTATTTTAATAAGTATGAACAATTTTAACTTTGTGACTTTAAAATTGCGGTTCACTAAAGAATATAAAATTGTATTTGGAGAAAAATTATAAGAAATGTACATTAATTCTTTATATTTTTACAATAGAAATTGCTGTAAAAATACAGGAATATTCGGTTTTTTTTTCTATCGAGCGAAGTTAAAAAACTTGCTGTTTCAACCTTTTGGTTCACTAAAGATAATTCTGTAGATTGTAAACCTAGAACATCCCCTATACTTATTTATAACTTTTCACAGGTGTGCATCAATTCTAAAGTACAGATGACCCAGGCTGGTGTTCTGTGTCCTGTGGGTAGTAGCCTCTTAATGGCACGTACTCGTAGTATGTCGTAAGAATCTAGTGTTTTTCGCGGCGGCGGGTGGCCGAATGGTTTGAGCATCGGCTTTTCATGCGAGAGGTCCGCGGTTCGAATCCGGTCGGCGTGTACCAATGAGTTTTTTCTGACGAAAAAACTTACGTGCATACCTACACCCGCTGCTTCACCGTTCGGAACCGGTGTAAAACTGTAGGTCCCTTCCCTTGCCCCTTACTAGGTGGTAGGCTCAAATTGTAGCCGACTGGGTTGGTACCACCGTACTGGATGTAAGATGGCCGCATAGCAGCCTCGGCTGTGTTCTCCTCTAGTCCAGTATAGCCAGCAATCCAGCGAAGTCTCCGGTATGGCACCTACCTTCTCGGAGGTGATATTGGCTGGTCGGAGCATGCGCTTTGGCCCCTCCGACTCAGCCACCCATACCGGACTACATAAAAAATTAAAAAAAATCGCTACGTTGATATTTTCTCATTTTCAGCTACGAGCAAAGTCCCAACAAGAGACACTAATCTATGCAACTGCGCAAAAGTGCACCTCTCCAAGAGTGATTCTGTCAAATTCATCAAAGGTTGCTCGTGCACACATCCGCAGCAAAGCACCGCTGCGACGCACCGGCAGCCCACTCAGAACAACACTCAACAACAACAACAACTTGCTACGCGACAGAACAGCACCGGATGTGACAAACATAACCTAGAAAGCAATAACCACATGGAAATGTCTGGAATGCGATTTCAACAGAGCAATGTGCTAGCTGGACCGCAGAGCTCTGTTTTGGGTGCGCCACAGAGCAATGCTTTCAGTGGACAGCAGAGCAGTGTTTTCGGAGGGCCAGAGAGCAATGTATTCGGTGGACCACAGAGCAATATTTATAGTGGGCCACAGAGCAATATTTATGGTGGGCCACAGAGCAATATTTACGGTGGGCCACAGAGTAATGTTTACGTTAGCCCACAGAGCAATGTTTTAGGTGAACCACAGAGTAATGTGTTCACTGGGCCGCAGAATATTGAAGGCATCGGAATGGATCAAACGATACCGCCGTTAGTCGGAAGTGAGGAAATTGAATATTCGTCGAACACGCAGAGCGTCGAATTTGATAGAAATTTGGAGCCCGAAGGGGCGGGAAGCGATTTACCGTCTTTGGAGAGAAACAATTCTAGTATCGTAAGTATATGCAGGCAATGGTTGAAATGGTTTTATTATTCTACTAGTCTTTATTTTACGACTAAGGGATAAGGACAAGGTGCCGTGCTAAAGGGCGACAGGCTCGCCACCTCTCACCTTGGCGCGGTCCTTCTACCGAGTCATCCAGCAGGCGGGTATTCGTGCCTTACTTGCTGCTTGATCGATTGAATCTTGTTCGAATACTTTGCGAAACGTGGCGGTCGGTTTTGTGCTGTAATTGACCAGAGTATTTGCAGCACAACTTCGATTACTCTGCTCAGCCGGTAGCTGCTGTCGGTATAATGCGTGTGGTGTGTGTGTGTATGTCATATTTTATCTGCTGAATTTTTTGTAACCACGTACGTAAACCAATTTAAAAACCGTTTAGACACTCATCTGAATAAAGATAAAAAACCGGCCAAGTGCGAGTCGGACTCGCGCACCGAGGGTTCCGTATCGCCATGTCATGGCTAGCGCCACTCACGCCATCTATGGCGTGTTATGAAATGCTTCACATTAGTTAAAATGCTTCATACTCTTTTCGGTAGATGGAGCATACACTTTTTAGTTTCTTCTATGGGAGCCCCCGTGATTTTTTTACTTTTTCTTATATGTATTATTTGTTGTTACATATATTGGCCGTAATAAATAACACATATTCTATGAAAATTTCAACAGGCTACCTATTACGGTTCAAGAGATACTGCCCTCGGACAGACGGACGGACAGACAGACGGCTTAGGCTTAGTAATAGGGTTCCGTACGATGCATACGGAACCCTAAAAATAAATATAAAAATATGTACATGAAGATTTTTCACATTACAGATAGAGGAACATGCAACAACTGAGAAGCCAAAGAAAGTGATATTTGGAGAAACGCAAGACGTCTGTCGGGTTCAATAGACAACACAAGTGCAGTTTCCGCGGAGGAGATTGGTAGAGAGTCGTTCACAGTTATTTTACCTCTGACACATGTCATTGTATCTTCCGCTAGGTTGGCACCACTTGCTGTCACTAGTACTACGGTCCTAAAAAGGGTTACTTGCTAATAATATTTTACCCGTGGTAGTGGAAATTATGTATAAGTACCTGTTGTACTTGTGTGATAAGCCCACCTTTGCGCACTCCTGCATTTCTTGTTTCGTGTCGTGTACTGTTCTTCTATCAATTTGTGTACAATAAAGAGTTTCTATTCTATTCTAAAAATATGTTTAAATATTTCGTACAGGGAAATAGTACGAACCAATTATGGCAACACAGAGCTCAGGTTAGCCAACTTGATGGCTAGAGGTAAAATAACTGTGAACGGTCTATAGAGAATCGTTGCTGTCACCTTTTTTTTATGTAAACTAATATGGGTGGCTGTGCCGAGGGAACAATTGTGCAGTCGACAGCCAAAATAACTTATCGCGAAACCACCAGCAGATTTGCGGACTGTTGCTAGGCTGTCTAGCCTGTTAATACGACTCTTGTCAGCCTCGATAGCTCAGTGGTGCAGACAGTCGACTGTCGCTATTGATTGTTAAGCAACGCTGAGTGCGGTCAGTACTTGGATGGGTGACCGCTCGACCGTTGGAGGCTGACCGTGGTGCGGATTCCACGTAATACTGTAGGTCCTTTCCCTTCTTCCCACCTTACTAGGTGGTAGGGTTCAACCAGCCCGGGTTGGTACCACCGCACTGAATGAAATGGCTATGGAAATAGTTTGTGTTTTCTGTCCAGTTCAGTGTAGCCGGCACGACCGAAGGGAAGCACTGACATGGCGCCTAATTCACCCGGTGTTATGGGCTGACATTACGGATGTTGCAGGTGATGTAGACGACCGTGTCAGTTTAAAAAAAAATATGTTTGAAGACACACAGGTTAAAGGATTCGGGAAATAGACTCGCCGGAAGGCAGTTCCACACCCTAGCAGTGTGACAAAGGAGAGATTTTGAGAGAGGATAGTGGTGGGTGGGGGGGCACATCTTTGTAGTCCACCAACCCGCACGACGCACCGTTTGCAGCACACTCCGCGCAGAGGCGGCGCAAGGCGCGGGCGGTCGGCCTCGCGGCCCGATGGGCCTCGCGCCTCGTAAGTTCATGCAGCTTTGATTCGTGAAAAATATTCAGCTAGATCTATTAAAAGAGACCCCGAGTAAACATGTTTAGACTTAATCAAAGGCAAACTAAAGCTTACTATAAAGCCTTTATCCGACGCAAGATGGGAAAGCAGGACAGAGGCTGTGAATATTGCAATAATACAGTGGCTGTATTATTGCTATTTGATGATGTTGAATGTATTGAGTATTGGCACCGTGTTTGTACCGTGTGGGGCCGGTACTTTAAAAGAATAGCCCCACTGCATCTCTTCCCGTGTATGTCGTAAAAGGCGACTAAGGGATATGACTCCCTTCCTATATTACTAGGTGGTAGGGTTTAACCCGCCCGGGTTGATACCACCGCACTGAATGAAAGTTCGGTCGAAACGGCTATGTAAATAGTTTGTGTTTTCCGTCCAGTTCAGTGTAGCCGGAACGACCGAGGGGAAGTACTGACGTGGCACCAAGTTCACCCGGTGTTATGGGCTGACATCGCGGATGTTGTAGGTGATGTAAGCCAACCGTGTCAGTTTCCATAAAAAAAATAAAAAAAAAATTGGCAAAATTTAGAGGGCCTCGCAAAATGTATCTTGCCCACATCAAATTAAGTTCACGCCCCGCCACTGCTCCGCGGGGTCGCGACGGATGCAATGCCTCGCCAACAATGATGACGTACACCCCCAGCTGATTAGTGACAGTGATTTGTGGGTTCGCGTAGTCTGTTTCACAGATACTATCACGGACGCTGCTTTGCGGAACTAGCATCCCTTATTCCCTGCCACCCGTCCTGTCTCCGCATGACTCGGCGCAGAGAGACTCAGCACACTTTTGTTGTTGACATTGGGCTTTTGAGAACCCATCGGTTCTCTAAATCGTTTCTTTGTCGCACCGCTAGAGTGTGGAAATGTTTCCCGGCGAGTGTGTTTCCCGAATCCTTTAACCTGGGTGTCTTCAAGCGTCGTATTAACGGGCTAGACAGCCTAGCAGCAATCCGCAAATCTGCTGGCATAGCACCTAACTGAGCGTGGTTTCGCGAGGAGAGGTGATTTTGGCTCCGTCGACTGCACCATTGGTCTCTCGGCACAGCCACCCATGCTGGTTTACATTAAAAAAAATTCCGAGTTTGCTTTTTTCGGTATGGGTGGCTGATTCAGAGGGGCCAAAGCGCATGCTCCGACTACACCACAACACGATAATGTGGTCCCAGCTTCAGAGTGTGGAAGATGCGGCGGAGGTGGGTCAGGAACGCGGCGCGTGGAGATTCGTCGTCTCTGCCTACCCCACTGAGAGACAGTTTGTGACGCTATGCATAATAACAAAAGGAGTGTAAGGGTTAATGTTGCCATTGTTTTTTTTTTTTTTGTAGATTTGAAGTCAATGTGATATAGAAATAAGAATATTAATTTTCTTAGGTAGAAGTCGAAATAAAGAGAAAAAACTGGCCAAATGCGAGTAGGACTCGGGCACCGTGAGGTCCGTACCAACCAACACACAATATATTTTATTATATTATGTATTTGGGTGGATCAACTTTTTCTTGTTTTTGGTATCTGTCTGAAAACAGGATATTATCTTGATAAATTGACCTTATTTTAATAGTTACAGCAACTCCCAGATCAGTACTTGATCTATAAGAGAGAAGCTGCACAAAGAATCTTGAGTAATTTTTTTAAAATATTGGTTACCCTGAGGATAACGCCTTTATCCATACAAAACTGGGGACAATTTTTTTTTATTTTAAATAGTTCTCTAAATTTTTTCTTCAATTGCCTATAAACCTAAGTATTTTATACTTATGGATATTCAACTAAGTAATAAATTATAATAAACTTTTTTTATATTTTGACTTTGCAGCTGGTATTTACGTAACAATAAAAAGTTGATCCACCCAAAAAAAGAAAATTCATTCAGTTCGAGATTCTTAGCGTGAACTCACATTTGGTCGGTTTTTGTTGTTTTTATGTTGTTTTACTTTAGAGTTAGTACTATAATCACACCAAGTTTGACGCTTCTGTGTATTAGATTTTTACGATAGAGCAAATACAATAAAACTTAAAAAAACAACTCTTGCATGGGGATCTCCCTTAATTTTTAATGTTGTTTTATTTGTTAGAATATCCGGCGTAATAACACATATTTTGTGAAGAGCAATGGTGAACTCCCATACATGAAAATAGTTGACATTATTTGGCATCGTCTAGAAATAAAAAATGTGATTAGGTTCTGTTAAAGCCTCTTAAAATTGGTGTATATTTTGTTTTGCCGGACGAAGTCACAAAAAAACATTATTAACGTTTTCATTTTTGACGCGATAACGTCTAATAAATTGATGAACACCGGCTGCACACACGAAAAAGTGTCACGTTGTGTCACGTTGGCAGTGTTGCCAAACGTACGGTAATTGCCGTATTGTACGGTAATCGAGGCTACGTTATCACGTAAAACTATCGTCCGTAAACCGACTTTACAGACAACCAATTTTTTTAGGTTATGTTTGACTGGGTCTCTTATTCTGTCCAGTCTATTCTCAATACCCTGCTATGTAGGTACTTACTTAGTAATAAGTAATTAGGTGAATTATTTATTTTTGCCGCGTTCTCTCGTGGTGATATTAGTTGCTTGCTTCTGGTTGCTAGTCAACTCGCATCTCAGCGGTGGTAAGACATCTGGATCTACATAATATATAATCTTTGTTTGAGTATAGGTCACATTCATTTAGAAGTCAATAAAGCTTCTTAAGACGATACCCATAGCTGGCTGCTTTGCATAGAAAAAGGTCGTAAGTCAGTGTTGTTTTTTAATAAAAAAAAATTAATGGTAATAAAATTTTAAAATCTACAACAACAGAGTTCTGTGCTTGTGGTTTAGTTATTTATCAGTGCAATAACAATTTCGTTTTATTCATTCACTTTTGCGTCAGATGAAAAAAATCTAAATTAAATCATTGTTTTCATCCAATTTATTCAAATAATTTATTAAAATTAAAAAACAGCACCGACTTACCACCTTTTTCTATGCAAAGCAGCCAGCTATGGGTATCCTCTTTAAATAAGAATATATTATTTTATGTGGCTTTTGTAAATCTAAGTGATTAGGTATTCTATTCTATTCTATTCTATTGCTAAAAACTAAGAAAATTATTTCAAGCAGATTTCCTAATATTGTGTTTATAGACGCTAACAAACAAAGTCAAATATTACTTCGCCATTGCTCTTTCAACCGGATACTGTTCAAAAGATACAGCCAGGTTAAGGGTAGGACACACGACGTAAGCTCAGTAATAGGATCCTGTACGGATAAGGAACCCTAAAAAAGGAGCGTAAGGATTAACTAATTGCCATTTTTTTTTTTGTTTTGTAGGTTTTAAGTCAATGTGATATCTTAGAAACATAATTATTTTAGATAGATGCAAAGCCGATTAAAAAAAACCGGCCAAGTGCGAGTCGGAATCGCGCACCGAGGTTTCTGCACCACAAAAAAAAAAACATTGCAAAAAAACATGTTTCTTGTACGGGAACCGCCTTAATTTTTAAATTTTTATATTTTTTATATTTGTTGTTATATCCGCCATAATAATACATATTCTGTCAAAATTTCAACGGGCTACCTATTACGGTTCAAGAGATACAGCCCTCGGACAGACAAACGGACGGACAGACAGACGGCGCAGGCTTAGTAAAAGGCTTCCATACGGGATACGGAAACCTAAAAAAAACCTGTCGCACGAACTCGCAATGTCTATGTGCGACAGGGACGACGCTCTACAACCGTATTGCTCGAGACGCATTATTTTCTGCGGGGCACTGTACATGCTTAGTCTATCATACAAAAATAATATAACTTTTACTTGTTGCTGAGTCATTTTGTGAACATGGAACGGGGAAACTGAACTATAGCAATATATTCTGTTGTTTAGCTACAACACAGCTTCACAAAGCACTTGGAGATGTTATAATATAAAAAATATAATTTGTTAAAACATTATTGTTAATTATTAAATTATAATATATTAATTATGTTTGTTTTATTGAAATAAACAACAAGGTACTGAGTGCGCTTGGCACATATTTACTGAATTTAATAAATTACAAATTTCTTAGTATATCTTAAAATAAAATCTTTAAACATTAATATGTACAATTAAACATTTGTCAGCCTCTCGGTAGTTCAGTGGTGCAGTCGGTCGACTGTCGATCGTGATCATAAGCGCACCTGGGCGCGGTTAGTACTGACAGATGGGTGACCACTCAACCGTTGGTGGCTGACTGCGGTTCAGATTCCGCGTAAAACTGTAGCTCCCTTCCCTTCTTACCTTACTAGGTGGTAGGTTTTAACCTGCCCAGGTTGGTACCACCGCAATAAATGAAACATCGGTCGAAGCGATTGGCTATGTAAATAGTTCGAGTTTTCCGTCCAGTTCAGTCTAGCCGGCACGACCGAAGGGAAGCACTGACACGGCACCTAGTTCACCGCGGTGTTACGGGCTGACATCAGAGATGTGGTGGGCGATGTAGCCAACCGTGTGGCAACCAAGCGGTTCTGGGCGTCGGCTCTTCAGCGGGGACGTTTCATTCAGTGTTGCGGTACCGCCCCGGGCGGGTTAAATCTTACCACCTGGCAAGGTAAGAAGCGAAGGGACCTACGGTTCCCATTTTACAATTTATCTTATGACACAATATAAGGTCTTTCATTAGTAGGTAACTTTACGCTAAGGGGTGTATGTGTATCATAAACGGATTCAAGACTGATCTCTTCGCTGTGGAAGTCGGAGCAAGAGGACTACCAGCGAAGTCGCTCTACAGTCTCTTCAAGAATCTAGGGCTGCCAAGATCGACGCTAAGCTCATATATGGAGAGAGCTTCGAAAACGTCACTGGAAGCATCCTACAGAATATGGATAGGTAGAGAGAGGGAGGTCGAGAGCGGGACTGGTGGTTTCCCCGCGTCCTAGTCAACGCAGACTAGCTGACGAGGGCTTGAAGCGAGCCGAAACGTGAAGCATGCGCGGGAAATTTAGAGTGGCCACTCGCTAGTCCCGGCCTCGATTAATACCCTCCTCTACTGCCGATGGGCCCGGATATGTTCGGTGAAGCCATCGCAAGCTTAGATCCACACCTTCCTACTGATCACGTTCCCCATGCCCATTTTTTTTTCGGATATGAAATACCTACCCATCCTACTAAAATAATAGTTTATTGAACAATTTATTACATAGCATGGGTTGGTATTTGATATTGTAAAAAAAAAAAATTGGTCTGGGAACGTGATCAGTATCCGATACACATACACCCCTTAGCGTAAAGTTACCTACTAATGAAAGGCCTTGTACTGGGTGTATTTGAATTAACTGAGTTTCTTTTAGGGGGTTGTTCTGTATCTTAAACTGAGCAACTTTTGTTATACAACTTTTGGAATTTCCAAAAAAAAAATTCAGATTCCCCATACATTTGGAGGTTAGGTCTGCCCTTAAATGTATGGAAAAAGTGATTTTTTTTCCAATTTCCAAAAGCTGTAGAACAAAAGTTACTCAGTTTAAGATACAGAACAAACCCCTGAAATGAACGCAGTTAATTCAAATACACACTGTATAATCGAACTAGGGATATACTATCATTTACAATATTTCTTTCGTTTTGTATATAGGCATCCAGAAGTACCAGCCTTGCGGCTATAAAATCCAGACGACTATCCGTGCACTCTTGCGAGTACAGTGATGTATGCCAGATCGAGGCCCCGTAACTGTGCAGTTCTTCCGAAATAAATCCCATGGGAAACACAGACTGAAGCCTTTCCCCAGCCGATCCGAGCCACCACCCATCCCCCTGAAGGAACCCCCGACCGAAGTCGAGAGCCAGGGGTGAAGCCACCACTGCCATCAAGTCCAACAACAGCCTATGCCCAGGGCCACAGCGTTTTTGTACTAGCCGACAGCTTTTGTTTTCACCAGCTATGTATATGCGTGGAAGTGCATATGACCACCACCTAATGTGTACGGGGATCCACCGGTCTATCGGTATAACCGAACTGTTAGGAATAGTGCGAACTGTCGAGATGGCCTACTACACGCTGACGCCGGGCGGGTGTGCGGGCGCCGGCTGTGGCCGCGCACGCGCGCTCGCGCCGCCGCCGCCTGTGGCGAGGTCGTGCGCGAGCCGCGTGTGCATGTAGAGGCCGGAGGTGTGGCGGAACGTGGCCGGGCAGGCGGCGCAGGCGAGCGGCAGGTCCGTGCGGTAACACTCCGCGCCGCCCTCGCCCTGCCACAACATAACAATACACATCTATACATCATCAAGCAGCTACTGTAGCAAGCTGTACCGTGTGGGGCAGGTACTTAAAAAGAATAGCCCCACTGCATATCTCCCAGTCGCATATCGTAAAAGTCGACTAAGGGATAAGGAAATTCGTCAGCCTCGGTAGCTCAGTGATGTGGTCAGTCGACTGTTGTTAAGCAACGCTGAGCGTGGTCGGTACTTGGATGGGTGACCATGGCTGACCGCGGTTCGGATTCCACGTTATACTGCAGGTCCCTTCCCTTCTTACATATTATCGAGATGTAGTTTTTTTTTATGTAGTTGACACGGTTGGCTACATCACCTACAACTGAAGGGCCGCTCGCCCGTGTGCGAGCGCATGTGGTCCACGAGGCTCGTGTTGCTCTGCACACTCACCTCTAGCGGGGTTCTCTTCTTGCTCATCTTATGGACGAGCCGCTTGTGCATGTAGAGGCCCGAGTTGTGGCGGAAGGTGGCCGCGCACGCGTCGCAGCTGAACGGCCGCTCGCCCGTGTGCGAGCGCATGTGGTCCACGAGGCTCGTGTTGCTCTGCACCAACACGATCAACATTCATATTACTCTCTCGCCGTAGGAGTGATTTTACTCCGAACATAATCAGATTTTTTTTATGTTTATAGATATGCACATATTTATATATAACATGTATTATAGTAGAGTAACCTGCATTGCAAAAATGCCGATTATTGAAAGATTGCAGATCCTTTTTCAATCCAAATGGCATTCATCAAGCATTGAAGCAAAGAAGGAGCATTTTTTTATCCAAACGGCATCGCATCGTTCCTTGAAAGCTTTTTTTTTTATGTAAGCGTTTTATGTAGAATAGAATAGAAATGCTTTATTGCACACAAAAACACAGAGATACACAAGACAGAAGATAAATACAGAAGAGCAATAGAAATTAACAATAATTCGCACAGAAACAAGCATTTCGAAAAAAAAACACCAGCCCCATACATTTTGAGGTTGGAAATTTTTAATAATTTATGGAGATGATTGTTTTTTTTTATCATTGTGCTTTTTTTTTGCAGAATTTGTCAGTTTATGGTAGAGAATCACTCTCTGAAGCCAATCACCCACGCAACCACCTATAGATATACATAAAGTGTTATGCCTGTTTGCCACGATCCTGACACACCTCTGCCGCCTCTTCCACTTTCATTATGAGAGTGGAATAGGCGGTAATATCTATTCTTCATACATGCTCGTCAGTTACGGGGACTATACACTTGACCCTTTTTGAGCACATGCCCAATCTGGTCCAAGTACGTGCGCCTAGGGCGACCCTTTCCGACTTTTTAACTCACATTCGCTCCATAAATGTCTTTCTTTAGTCTCCTATCATTCATTCTTCCAATATGACTGAACCACCGAAGCATTCACTTCTCACCCTATAGAGAAAAGTGAATACTGACTCGGAAGCCCTTGCCGCACACCTCGCAGACCTTGTCGCGCGGCGGCACGACGCGCTCGTGCTGCAGCTTGCGGTGCGTCCACAGCGCCGCCGGCGTCGCGTAGTTCTGCGCACACGCACGCTTTACTTCCTTACGCTATAGAGAAAAGTGAATACTGACTCGGAAGCCCTTGCCGCACACCTCGCAGACCTTGTCGCGCGGCGGCACGACGCGCTCGTGCTGCAGCTTGCGGTGCGTCCACAGCGCCGCCGGCGTCGCGTAGTTCTGCGCACACGCACGCTTTACTTCCTCACGCTATAGAGAAAAGTGAATACTGACTCGGAAGCCCTTGCCGCACACCTCGCAGACCTTGTCGCGCGGCGGCACGACGCGATCGTGCTGCAGCTTGCGGTGCGTCCACAGCGCTGCCGGCGTCGCGTAGTTCTGCGCACACGTACGCATTACTTCCTCACCCTATAGAGACAAGTGAATACTGACTCGGAAGCCCTTGCCGCACACCTCGCAGACCTTGTCGCGCGGCGGCACGACGCGATCGTGCTGCAGCTTGCGGTGCGTCCACAGCGCTGCCGGCGTCGCGTAGTTCTGCGCACACGTACGCTTTACTTCCTCACCCTATAGAGACAAGTGAATACTGACTCGGAAGCCCTTGCCGCACACCTCGCAGACCTTGTCGCGCGGCGGCACGACGCGCTCGTGCTGCAGCTTGCGGTGCGTCCACAGCGCAGCCGGCGTCGCGTAGTTCTGCGCACACGCACGCTTTACATTCTACTGTCCTATACTGTATACTTTCTACAGCATTTCACATTACACAACAACACGCTAGTGACGAATGGCTCAGTCCATCATTCATGTCCACGGTTTTGCACGGGGAGAAGATGGCTAATCAATTAATGTTTCTTGGAAGTTGAGGAAGTGCTCAGGAGGTGTGGAAGATACACAAGAAAAATTGTTTATGGAAACTGACGACCGTCTTGATGTCATCCAATAACACCTTGATAAAATAGGTGCCATGTCTTCCCTTTGGTCGCGCCGGCTACACTAAACTGGACGGACGGGTGACTGGAATAAAATGCATCCTTAATTTATTTTCGCTTACACTGCAGCACATTACGTAGACACTGGACAGACAGGTCAGGATGACGAGTAAAGAACCCTCACCTTGTCACATTGCTCACAGTTGTATCGTTTTAGTTTGAGGTGAACGGAATCGTAGTGACGCTTCAGGACGCTCGGCGAAACAAATTTCTTCTCGCACGCCGTGCACGGATACCTGCAGAGAAATAACTTGATTAAACATTGAAAAGTATAAGGTGCACTCTTCAAACCAAATGGCGTTCATAAGAATTCAAATCAAATCTAAATATGGTTATTGCCTTTTAAAATTTTGCATAAGGTACAACTTAACGCCGTAGGCGTTCTCCTCCAGCCGACCTTTGGGTTATCATGAATGAGTGTGGAGTGGCAGAGAGAGAACAAATAAGAATGATGTAGACAATTTAGACTTAAGGTAACACTGCACTTTCAAAACAAAAACAAAAGGCTAAGAGAGAGGAAACCAGTAGATTAACCCTTTCAGCCGGTGTACGGTACCTTCGAAGCGAGTCAAGGTGTGAAACAAATTCGTCCATACAGAATTTGGGAATATCCACAGACACTTGCATTCTGCAATGTTTCTGTATCAGGGATTCCCAACGTGTGCGTGTCTTTCCATCACACACGGGGTGTTGTGGTCGCGGCAAGAATATATTTCTCATGGACGCACGTAACTCGAAGTAAAAAGCAAAGTCCAGCCCTAAAAATTCTCAGGTTCCCGGTGTAAACACACCAACAAACAAAAGATAAGAGTAGTGGTGACTGACTTTTTGCTGAGCGCATGGGAGGGATGCGGCGCGGTGGCGTCGCGGAGATGCCTCGTGCTGATCTTGAGATGCCGCCGGTACTGGAAGCCGTGCTTGAACTGAACGTCGCACTCGACGCAGTAGGCGTCGCGCGGCGGCGGCCCGTGCGTCTTCATGTGCGTGAGGAAGCCGAACTTGCCGCGGTAGCTGCGCGCGCACACCGCACACTCGTACGTCGGCATGCCCGTGTGGATCCTGCGCGAGACATTGTTGTTGATACTAGAGCATGCACTGCACGTCGCACTCGACGCAGTAGGCGTCCCGCGGCGGCGGCCCGTGCGTCTTCATGTGCGTGAGGAAGCCGAACTTGCCGCGGTAGCTGCGCGCGCCCACCGCACACTCGTACGTCGGCATGCCCGTGTGGATCCTGCGCGAGACATTGTTGTTGATACTAGAGTATGCACTGCACGTCGCACTCGACGCAGTAGGCGTCGCGCGGCGGCGGCCCGTGCGTCTTCATGTGCGTGAGGAAGCCGAACTTGCCGCGGTAGCTGCGCGCGCACACCGCACACTCGTACGTCGGCATGCCCGTGTGGATCCTGCCGGAGACATTGTTGTTGATATATAGCCCGCATATACTGCAAACGTGCGGGTGATCCTGCCGAGTGCCATTTGGTTTAACGAATGCACCTGCAATATTTCAGAGTGCTTCACTAAAACTGATATACACAATAATAAAAACTGCTAATTATGTATACGCTCCTGGTAAAAGGTGGGCCAAAATTATTTTTGAAATTTCAATCCCGAAAAGTAACTATATACTTAGTGACGCAGTCGCATAAATATTCTCGCGAACGAAGTCAGGGGTGAACACTAGTATGATAAAAGCGTATAAGAACATTTATTTTGAATAGATCTACTAAATTGTATAGTATAGTAACGTTCCCGGGAATCCCGGGAATTATATAATTAAATCAATTTTTCAAAGAAGCCACTTCCATATTTTTTTGCATTTAGGCAAATATGTATCCGCTTATCCTATCTCTAGTAATGGCAAACAGTTCTTTGTACGTTGCATTTGTTTGCCCCTCGGATGGTCTCCCTCCATCAGGGGGGCGGCTGTCTCGCCTTTCATGTGCAAAAACCGGACGTGTGCGGACATGTTTGGAACGTGTCCGCACAATTCCAAGTTTTCAGTAAGCAGTAGCGTGGGGGGGGGGGGGGGGGGGCAGTGAACTGAAGTGACTCACAGCAAATGTCGCTTGTAGGTGGTTTGGTTGCGAAACGTGTCGCCGCAGTGTTCGCACTTGCAACGCTCGCGGTGCTCGCAGCGCCGGTGGTACACCAGCGAAGGACGCGTCCTGAAAACACCAACAGCCAATGAATTAGAGAGCGTTCCAACTAAAAGTTCCCTTCGCCGTTATGTTGGCTCTACTGACTATCTGTCAAAACAGCGTTGAGGGTTGCTATCTGTACAGATTTACCCGTAATCAGTCAATCCGTTATCAGTATTTACCGTATTTTTTGTACGGTAAATACCGATTACATTATTAGGTAATATAATCTTCACAATCTGGCAGCACGAATTTAAGCAGTGACAGTGACACTGACAGTGGAGCCAACATAACGGCGAAGGGAACTTTTTGTTGGAACGCTCTATACTAGTTGTGCGCGCGGCTCTGCTCGCTAAGAAGTCGGTAACATGGCACCTCGGGGGTGAAATTGTGCAGAAGCTCCGAACTCGAGCAAAGCCACCCAGTTCGGGTGGAATTTTTTTTTTTTTTATGGAAACTGACACGGTTGGCTACATCCCCTGCAACATCCGTGATGTCAGCCCATAACACCGGGTGCACTTGGTGCCACGTCAGTGCTTACCTTTCATTCAGTGCGGTGGTACCAACCCGGGCGGGTTAAACCCTACCACCTAGTAATATAAGAAGGGAGTCATATCCCTTAGTCGCCTTTTACAACATACACGGGGAGAGATGCAGTGGGGCTATTCTTTTAAAGTACCGGCTCCACACGGTACAAACCGTGCAAACAATTAAAAAAACCGGCCAAGTGCGAGTCGGACTCGCGTACCGAGGGTTCCGTATCGCTATGACTTGGTCAGCGCCACTCACGGCATCTATGGCGTGTTTATGAAATGCTATATATTAGTTAAAATTCATGCTTAGTAAAAATGCTTCATACTTTTTTCGGTAGATGGCGCATACACTTTTTAGTTTCTTCTATGAACCTGTGAATTTTTTACTTATTCTTATTTTTATTATTCGTTGTTACATCGGCCATAATAACACAATATTCTGTGAAAATTTCAACGGGCTACCTATTACGGTTCAAGAGATACAACCCTCGGGCAGACAGACAGACGGCTTAGTTGCAGTAATAGGGTCCCGTACCGGATACGGAACCCTAAAAAAGATCAGGCGCGGCGGGTAACTCACTCGAACACACGCCCGCACAGAGCGCAAGGAAACGTCTTGCCGGGCTCGTGTTGCCGCACGTAGTGCCGCCACATGTCGCGGTACGCGCGGTGCTGCGCGCCGCACACGCGGCACTCGATGCGCCGGTAGTGCAGCGCGCGGTGCCGCGACACCTGCCGCTCCTCCGCGCTGCGCAGCCCGCATATACCGCAAGCGTGCGGGTGTTCCTGCCGAGTGACATTTGGTTTAACGAATGCACCGGCAATATTTCAGAGTTTGACGAAATGAGATTTCGATTTATGAAAAAGACATCTTTGAAATAAACGCAGCATACATCTACGAATATTCTTAGAAACTATAAAGTTAAGGCCAGCCCTGTAGCAAGCTTTTAAGATAAGTAGTAACATTGTATAAAGTGTTGGGGTTTCCGCACTTCGTAAAAGATAAAACCAAATTTTTTAAATCAAATCAAATATATTTATTTCATCAGACAATAGATCCATAAAAAAAACAACCATAACGTTTTAATATAAAATACTTAAAGACAAAGTTATGTTACTATTTTAAATTTTAATTTAGTAATTTAAAGTTCAACAAATCCATGAAAGCACTTCCATGCGACACATACATACAAACACACCACATGCTGTATCACTACAATCAGGGTAAGCAGAGTAACCCATGTTATACTGCAAGGACTATGGTAACAGCTCAACATCAAACCTCACATTTACCAAAGTATTCGGACAAGATAACTATCAACTATCAAGTAAGCACGAAACCCACCTGCTCTACGACTCGGCGGAAGGACCGCGCCAAGGTGAGAGGTGGCTATCCTATCGCCCTTTGGCACGACATCTCGTTCTTATCCTTTAGTTGCCTTTTACGACATGCACGAGGAAGTACCGGCCCCACACGGTACAAAAAAAAACCAATAATTATATAGGGTTTTCTAATAGGGACGGGTCAATGTTCAAAAGGAATAAAACAAGCTGTGTGTGAGGTATTAACGAATTTCTTTTTTTGTTTGAAAGGTCCATGTATGCCATTTATGTGTGGAATTCCGCCGCGGCTTCTCACGGTGGCACGGAAAAATCGAAAAAATACGGACCAATGACGCCACCGGCCCAAAATCCACACCAAACAGTTACTTTTTGTGGATGCATTGCTACTTGGTGAACCTCATGTGGGTTGGCCTCGTCCCATATATGCTTGTTAACATAGCCATTCATCCAAAAATGTGCCTCGTCACTAAAAATGATTTTTCGGCCAAAATTGGGGTCCTCTTCCAAACGCTCCGAAGCCCAGGCAGCGAACAAACGGCGTTGTCTATGGTCATTAGGTTTGAGCTGCTCAATCGTGTAACTTGACATGATGATTTGGCATCAGTTACTGATTGTTAATGAACAACTGATTTGACAGTAGCCGCCAAAACAACATGGCCGCCACAGCCTGTCAACATCGACCCGTTCCTATTGGAAAACCCGAAGGTACCTGGTTGTGTTTAATTTTGTTGTGCTCGCTCAAATGTGCCTCGTTGTAGTATCCGATGATGCAAGTCTCACACTTGTACGGAGCCTGCACGTACCACTTGATGCACCTCTCCTCCTCGCGACCGCGCAGCATCTCCTCCTCAGATATCACCACCTGCGACAACAGTGGCGGGGCATGAACTTAATTTGAAGTGGGCAAGCCCTCTCAATTTTGTCAATTTTTTTTTTTTTGAATGCGCGACATATTGCGCCGAGCTACCCATAAGGTGTCTAACGACGCCCATGGACATTCGGCCGTATGCGGGGGTTGCGAATGCCATGCCGGCTTGACAGGTGCCCATTCACGCCCCTCTTGAAGGACCCGAGACTGTACTTGGGGGGAAATATATGAACAGGGAGAGCGTTCCAGAGTTTACTGGTTCTGTAGAGGAAAGATCTGCAGAATCGATTGGTACGCATCCACGGTAAGTCCAGCGTATAGGGATGCAATCCCTGCCCAGTGCGTGTGGTGCGGAGGTGGAAAGGGGCCAATACTCAATACATTCAACAACATCATCAAATTGCAATAATACAGCCACTGTATTATTGCAATATTCACTGCCTCTGTCCTGCTTTCCCATCTTGTGTCGGATAAAGGCTTTATAGTAAGCTTTAGTTTGCCTTTGATTAAGTCTAAACATGTTTACTCGGGGTCTCTTTTAATAGATCTAGCTGAATATTTTTCACGAATCCAAGCTGCATGAACTTTCGAGGCGCGAGGCCCCTCGGGCCGCCTCTGTGCAACAATTGTACACCCAGCCGTTCTGTCAGCCTCCCCGCAGCCCCGTATGTACTCGTATGTACTTACAGTGTAGAACGTAGATTTTTCAAATGTCGGTCTTCCGAACGACTGCTTATCATTCTGTTACTAATAGCTGTTGATTTGACTTGATATATTTTGTCAGCCTCGATAGCTCAGTGGTGCAGACAGTCGACTGTTGCTATTGATTGTTCAGCAACGCTGGGCGCGGTCAGTACTTGCGTGGGTGACCGCTCGACCGTTGGAGGCTTCCACGTTAAACTGTAGGTCCCTTCCCCTTTCATACCTTACTAGGTAGTAGGGTTTATACCGGTCGGGTTGGTACCACCGCACTGAATGAAACGTCGGTCTAAATGGCCATGTAAAGTTTGTGTTTTCCGTCCAGTTGAGTGTAGCTGACATAAAATGAAGGGAAGCGCTGACACGGCACCTAGTTCACCGCGGTGTTATGGGCTGACATCACGGATGTTGTAGGTGACGTAGCCAACCGTGTCAGTTTCCATTAAAAAAAGATCTAATAATAATAATGTTTGTTTTGATAAACTTTAGTAAATATTTTTACCTTTTTGAATCGATCATTCTGTCGGCCTTTCGGTTTATCTTCCACCTTCACTATGCTCTTCCTGACATCTTTACGTTTCTTCGGCTTTCGTGATTCTCTTTCGGAATTGAGGTCTGAGTGTATCTCGTTCTCGCCGACTATGACCTTTTTGAAATTCGTCGAGCGCCTGAAATGTTGTCAAAATACTAAACACATACTTGAGCGGCGGGTGGCCGAATGATTTGGCCATCGGCTTCTCATGCGAAAGGTCCGAGGTTCGAATCCGGCCGGCGTGTACCAATGAGTTTTTTCTAACGAAAAAATTTACGTGCACACCTACACCTGCTGCTTCACCGTTCGGAGCCGGTGTAAAAGTGTAGGTCCCTTCCCTTGCCCCTTAGTAGGTGGTAGACTCAAATTGTAGCCGACTGGGTTGGTACCACCGTACTGGATGTAAGATGGCCGCATAGCAGCCTCGGTTGTGTTCTCCTCTAGTCCAGTATAGCCAGCAATCCAGGGAAGTCTCCGGTATGGCACCTACCTTCTCGGAGGTGATATTGGCTGGTCGGAGCATGCGCTTTGGCCCCTCCAACTGAGCGACCCATACCGGATTAAATAAAAAAAAAAAAAACAACCCTCGTCCACACAATTTCGACTTCACCATTTCACCATAGGTCCACGCGTAACAGACAGGGAATGCATCCCTACACTGTAGAGCTGCCTAAAGTGCAGACTAAGCGGTCCAGTATTTCTTTTGTCTTCCGCACTGCGAAACTCTGGAATACACTTCCTCCGGATGTGTTTCCTTCAGTGTATGACTTAGGATCTTTCAAGAGAAGCGTAAAAAGGCATCTGTCACGCCGGCACTGCATTCGCAGCCCCCGCTCTAAACCGAATGCTTTTGGGCGTCGTCGGCTCAACAATCCATGCTGACGGCGCCAAGTGTCTCGCGTTTCAATAAAAAAAAAAGCTCCGCCTGCGTTAATTACAGACTGTGGCCCAATAACGTCTCAATTAGTTGTCGGCCTCGGTAGCTCAGTGGTGCGGTCGGTCGACTGTTGTTAAGCCCACCTGGGCGCGGTCAATACTTGGATAGGGTTCATCCCGCCCCGGCTGTTACCTCCGCACCGAATGAAACGTCGGTCGAAACGGCTATGCAAATAATTCGTGTTTTCCGTCCAGTTCAGTGTAGCCGACATGAAATGAAGGGAAGCACTGACACGGCGCCTAGTTCACCCGGTGTTATGGACTGACATCACGGATGATGGTAGGTGATGCAGCCAACCGTGTCAGTTTCCATAAAAACCCATACCGGATTATATAAAAAAAACATTTTGGTTCCATAAAAAAGAATTTAAATATTACCTAATTTTATTCTTTTTTTTCTTAAGTTTTTTAATTTTAACTCTTTTATCTCCGCATTCATCCGAATAATTTCCATCCGACTCACTCTTGCCGACCTCTTCCCTCTTAAACTTCCTCTGTCTCAACCGCGATAGAGTCTCGTCATCCGATTGGTCGGAATCCTCGTGTTCCGCATTCAAATGCACCAATAGTTGCTTCGTCGGCGTCGCGATATCAGTCGCGACGATTTCTATCGACTGGCCGCATCCGTTGGATGGAGTGTTCTTTATCATGGCTACTTTGATGGTGTCTTTTGATTGGAGCGTGGTAGAATCTCCGGGTGTGCTGGTGAGGAGAACGGATGAACTCGTGAGGCGGTTGTTGGTGTTGAGAATAACTGGCTTCGCCGGCTCAGTGCACTGCGGTTGACTCTGTCAACATGGAACAATTTGTTTTAGAATTTTTTTAACCGACTTCAAAAAAAAAGGAGGAGGTTATCAATTCGACTGTATTTTTTTTTTGTCCCCTCAAAACTTTCGACTGGGTGAACCGATTTTGATGATTCTTTTTTTATTTGAAAGCTGGTGCTTCCCGTGTGGTCCCATTTCAATATGGTCAAGATCGGATTGGAAAGCGAGGCAGAATCGAGATGGCCGAAGGCCGGGCGATTCCGCCGAGTACATGAATAGCAAAAAATTCCAAAAAAATTCTGTGAAATAAAAAAGTATTTAAAAAAATATAAAACCGCCTTCAAAAATTTATGAAATAAAAAAAATCAAACGCTAGAGTTGAAGGCGGTGGTGCTAAAGCAAGCAAAAATAACCGACCGCCTTCAACTCTAGGGTTAGATTTTTTATGTGTTGTACCAGTGGCTTTTTTTTATTGCTTCCGAACTGGGTGGCTCTGCCCGAGGTCGAAGCCTCAGGCGCAGTGTTTTTTTTTTTATGTAAACCAGCATGGGTGGCTGTGCCGAGAGACCAATGGTGCATTCGACAGAGCCAAAATCACCTCTCCTCGCGAAACAACGCTCAGTTAGGTGCCATGCCAGCAGATTTTCGGACTGTTGCTAGGCTGTCTAGCCCGTTAATACGACGCTTGCACCCAGGTTGACGAAGGCACCCAGGTTAAAGGATTCAGGAAACACACTCGCCGGAAGACAGTTTCACACTCTAGCGGTGCGTCAAAGAAACGATTTAGAGATAGAGAAAGTGGTACTTAAAAATAATAACCCCACTGCATTTTACCCCGTGCATGTCGTGAAAAGCGACTGGGAGATAAGGACAAAGTGCCGTGCTAAAGAGCGACGTGTTAGCCACCTCTCACTTTGACACGGTTCTTCCACCAAGTCATTCAGCAGGGTCTTCATGCCTTACTTGCTGCTTGATAGTTATCTTGTCCCAAATACAATGCTGAATGTGTTGATCGGTGTTGTGCTGTAGAGTAGGTACATGCAGCACAATACCGATTACTCTGCTTACGCCGATTGTCGGGATACAGCGTGCGGTATGTATGTATGTATGTTTTTTTTTATTTATCATGGCTATGTTTTGTTGCACCTTCCCTAGTATGGATATGTTACAAAGGGTAGACTGGCGGAAAGTGCCATAGGCATTAATTACTATTTATGTACTATTTTAAGTGCATTGTTTTTTTATTTGATTCGATTAGAAAGACGGTCAGTCGAAACGGCAGTGAAAATAGTCCTTGTTCTCCATTCTGTTCAGTGTAGCCGCACAACCAAAAACAAAACACTGACATGGCGCCTAGTTCACGAAGTAGTGACTGGATGGTAAGATGGTCGCATAGCAACCTCGGTTGTGTTCTCCTCTGGTCCAGTATAGCCAGCAATCCAGGGAAGTCTCCGGTATGGCACCTACCTTCTCGGAGGTGCTATTGGCTGGTCAGAGCATGTGCTTTGGCCCCTCCGACTCAGTCACCCATACCGGACTACATAAAAAAAAAAAAGTAACGGGCTGACATGACGGGGGATGTAGCCAACTTGTGTCAGCACTTTTATAATAATAATATTGTATACCTCATACTGCATCTCTCCCCGTGCATGTCGTAAGAGGCGACTAAGGGATAAGGACAAGATACTGCGCTAAAGGGCGACGGGCTAGCCACTTCTCACCTTGGCTCAGTCCTTTCACCTAGTCATGCAGCAGGTGGGTTCTTCGTGTCTTACTTGCTGCTTGATAGTTGTCTCGTCCGTATACTGTGCTAAACGTGGTGGTCGATGTTGTGCTGTAATTTACCAGAATACTTATAGCACAACACCGATTACTCTGCTTACCCTGATTGTCGGGATACAGCGTGTGATATGATAAACTTAACAAGTACTGCAACTTAGTAGACCGGATTGTGAGAAACGGATTCAAGACTGATCTCTTCGCTGTGGAAGTCGGAGCAAGAGGACTACCAGCGAAGTCGCTCTACAGTCTCTTCAAGAATCTAGGGCTCCCAAGATCGACGCTAAGCTCATATATGGAGAGAGCTTCGAAAACGTCACTGGAAGCATCCTACAGAATATGGATAGGTAGAGAGAGGGAGGTCGAGAGCGGGACTGGTGGTTTCCCCGCGTCCTAGTCAACGCAGACTAGCTGACGAGGGCTTGAAGCGAGCCGAAACGTGAAGCATGCGCGGGAAATTTAGAGTGGCCACTCGCTAGTCCCGGCCTCGATTAATACCCTCCTCTACTGCCGATGGGCCCGGATATGTTCGGTGAAGCCATCGCAAGCTTAGATCCACACCTTCCTATGTATGTTTTTTGAAGTGATAACTTCTTTAGGCGCGTTGAGAGATTTTCGGTAGGGGGTAAAAAGCAACCAAAAACAAAACAGTTACATGACGCTTAGTTCACGAAGTATTAACGGGCTGGCATGGCGGGGGATTTAGCCAATGCTTTAACGCTTTAGTCAGCGCTTTTATAATAAAAATATTGTATACATACATATCGCACACGCTGAATCCCGAAAATCGGGGTAAGCAGAGTAATCGGTGTTGTGCTGCAAGAACTCTGGCAAATCACAGCACAACACCGACCGCCACGTTTCGCAAAGTACTCGAACAAGATTCAATCGATCAAGCAGCAAGTAAGGCACGAAGACCCACCCGCTGCATGACTCGGTGGAAGTACCGTGACAAGGTGAGAGGTGGCGAGCCTGTCGCCCTTTAGCACGGCATCTTGTCCTTATACCTTAGTCGCCTTTTACGACATGCATGGGGAGAGATGCAGTGGAGCTATACTTTTTAAGTACCGGCCCCACACGGTACCTCCTGTGTATACCTCCTGCCGAAAGCGCTCGAGCATATGCTGGGAGGTCTGCGCCAGCAGCTGAAAGCGCTGGATATTCAAGATGGCCGCCTCGCACTGCCAGCACACCCCGAGAGACAACTCCATCATCTGCACCACAGGAACAAGCATCCTTTAGCAGCATCACAGTGAATATACCTACAACATGACTACAAGGGGACATCCGTTAATCACGTGAGCAAAAAAAGGGGCAAAAAATCCAAAAAATTTGCTCACGTGATTAATGGATGTCCCCTAAATGATGACAGAATTGTTTAAAACTAAAAAAAAAACAATATTTTTTTAAAGCTTTAAAGAATTAGTATGTAATTGTATTTTTTAGTTTAAAATTTACTTATAAAACTTATTTTCATTTTATTTGACATTGTACTACAATGTGGTATGTTTATTTGTAATTGATGTAAGGCATTTACAATATGTATCAACAATTTCTGACAAAGGACTAATTTTATTTTTACTTTTATGTGGTCAGAATTTATCAAGCTTAAATTATAGTTATTCTACCCCTCAAACTGTCTGTATCTTAAAACTGTAAACTGTGTCTATTGAGTCACAATTTTGATCACAATGTAATTGTAATCGAAGACGTTGAAAAAAAAACCCCCTGCAGAGATTCTTTCTTCTCAAGAGTGGTACCTACTACCATACGAATGATGAATAAAGAATTAAGAATTTAATTACATAATGGTTGTCTTAGTAGGTACATTGGTAAATGTGGTGGTCGGTGTTGTGCGGTAATTGTTGCACCACAACAACGATTACTCTGCTTACCCCGAATGCCGGGATATAGAGTGCCGTTATTTACTTAATTCGGGGGGATTTGAATAGCGGGGGTTAGATCGAATATTGTTGGTATGCTTATTGTGTAGGCCGAGTTGAAAGATGAATTATGGTGAAAGAATTGTTTGCCGGAAATGCGTAGTTTCGGAGAAAAAAAATTTTCCCCATACAAAATATTTTTTTTTTAAGGCACCACAACATTGGTTTTGAATATAAATAAATGTATGTAAAAACAAGGGAAGCGGTATGGGTGAATGTTTTGGTGGTTTAAAAAAAATTAACCCTAACCTAAAGTTGAGGTGGCGCATGTCGTTTTTGCATAAATTCCTATTCAAAATAAATGTTTTGGTGCATTTAAAAAATAACAAAAAATCGAAAATTTATTTTGTATGAAAAATTTTTTTTTCAATTATTTTTTTCTCCGAAACTACGCATTTCCGGCAAACAATTCTTTCACTATACATCTTTTAACTAGGCCTACACAATAAGCATACCAGCAATGTTCGATCTAACCCCCGCTAATCAAATACTCAGCCCTTAATTCTAACCTTAGATTCTGTTTACCTACCTGAAAATCCAATAGCAACTCGATATAATGCCGCAGCGTGGGTGAGAAGCGTAGTTCCCCTCCGCCGTCGCCGCCGTCGTGTTGGAGGCACGTTGCACATACAGACTGCATCACTAGATCCAACATTTTCACTATTTTAAGACCTAGGTTGTAGGTTGTATGTAGGTACCTGAGTTTAGTTAGTTTAGGCAGTTTTACCA
The DNA here is from genome assembly GCA_946902875.1 of Nematopogon swammerdamellus. NCBI lineage: Eukaryota > Metazoa > Arthropoda > Insecta > Lepidoptera > Adelidae > Nematopogon > Nematopogon swammerdamellus. The sequence continues at coordinate 21,368,720 of OX336352.1, forward strand.
AATACAGACTATAATTTATCTATTGGGTAATAGTAAGGCCTTTCTTCTAATGACTTTCGTACATCATATTCATTGTTTCCATGTAAAAATGGAAAATTAAATGGCCAATGTTTGGGATTTCTTGTTTTCCTGTTTGTTTTGTTTTCGATTCGATCCAAAGAATAAAATACTACTAGATTCGATCCATCCACCCACAGACAGACTAAATATTGTTGTTGTTGTTGTTATTGTTTTCGCCATAAATAGGCAGGCAAAGATCATTTGACCATACAGCCAATACCTGATGTTATTATATTGTTTTCGGTATAAATAGGCAGGCAAAGATCATTTGACCATACAGCCAACACCCTATATATATTTCGATCCAATTTTTTTGTTACTCGCTGTCGTTTATTATGTCAGTGGTGTTGCCAAATCAGTTACACTACACCAATTCCCTCCAAATAAAAAAATAACCTCAAATTTCCTTTTTTCTAAAATAAAAACGTCTAACATTAATTCGGTTGAGTTACATCTATTTCCGATTATTTTTATGATTGATTTTATTTAATTATAGCAATTGTACTGAAATAAGTTTCAATGGCAAATTAAATACTTGCCATAACAATATTGTTATACTTATTTATATATATATATAAAGGTAAAGGAAAGGACTGACAAGTGAAACTAAACTATTTTTTTAACTATTTTTCTACATAATAAGACCTCCAGAAAACCTCTTGATTTTTACAAAAAATATCCTTCTCTCCAGAAACCCGCAAACCTTCGAAAACACCTCCAGTTTTGGAGGGAAACCTCTAGATCTGGCAGCACTGAGTGAAGTTCATCAACGAACGAGAATTAATAACTCAGCTGTCTTCTTTTTAAAATTTGGCTTTGGTGTGCCTCTTATCTTTGGTTAATTGGTGCCAGCGTCGAGATTTGAATGATCCAAAAAAATAGGCTGTATGGCTATTATCATGCTATTATATGGCCCTACGCCCTATTATTATATTCTTTGCTGTATGGTGTTGGCACCTTGGCACTTGGCAGACCCTTATAACCCGAAAATGAAAAACAAAATTGCTAATGGCGGGGTCTGGCGGGAAGGGCGGGAAGAGTATGGCTTACGGGCAACTTTTGTCTGCCGACTACTACTTTGCTACAATTGTAATATAGATTCACACTGACTCTGCATTGCGTAGGGTGTGACGGCTAATAAATTGCAAAAAAACAAAAGCCACCGCAGACAACAGTTGCTCGTGAGCGCAGTAATGAAAGAATCAAGAAAAACCAAACGTCTGAATTATATTTTTATTTGCAAAATTTTGTACCTAAGTATTTTTGTATTTGATATTTTTTCATCAAACCTAACAGTAGCTCCGTGCATTCATCTAGACCGTGCCGGGCACCAATGTGCGCTGAATGTAGCTGTTTCCACTATTCCCTGCAGCGATTTTGGAATCGACAACCCAAATTTCACGGAAAATGCAACTAATACTTATGAACTTCTTCAAGAACCTTGGTTTGCTTAAATCAGCGATAAGCTGCCAAATGGAAAGGGCGCACTGGAAGCATTATACATAATTGTTGTCGGTAGAGAATGGGAGGGGAGATCAAGCAGTAAGCACGGGACTAGCTGACGAGTAAGAGAGCAAGAGTTTTTTTTTGACGTGATAACGTCTTATAAATTGATGAACACGGGCAGCACGTCCGAAAGTCTCACGTTGATAGTCACGTTGATATTCAAAGTTACCATGGAAACGTCCTCGGCCCAAGCGGCAGTGTTGCCAAACGTACGGTAATTGCCGTATCGTACGGTAATCGAGGCTGGAAATCGACAAATGTACGATTGTACAATTCTTATAGCTGTGTTTCTTTATGACGTTATCACGTAAAACTATCGTCCGTAAACCGACTTTACAGACAACCAATTTTTTTTCTTAAGTAATCCCGTATGGGTGGCTGAATCGAAGGGGCCAAAGCACATGCTCCGACCAGCCAATATCATACCGGAGACTTTCCTGGACACCTGGCTATACTGGACTAGAGCAGAACACAACCGAGGCTGCTATGCGGCCATCTTACATCCAGTACGGTGATACCAAACCAGTCTGCTACAATTTGAGCCTACCACCTAGTAAGGGGTAAGGGAAGGGAGCTACAGTTTTACACCGGTTCCCAACGGTGAAGCAGCAGGTGTACGTATGCACGTAATATAGTTCATCAATTCAATCAATCACAGTTCTACCCGCGACTTTTACTTGGGCACTTTGAAAAAATTCCACTCTCCAAACAATCAGTCATATCAAATGTTAAAGTTGCTGTTGAATCCTAAAAACAGTTCCAAAGTGAAATTCAGGACCTAATTTCCTAGTGACAAGTGTTATCCCGCCGGGAGTTCAGTTTTTCACAAAATATAATCGTAATTAATATTGTAAACAAAGAAAAATCTTCCTCCTACCCTCATTTTTCAATAACAAATTTTATAACACTATTGGTAAATAATCAATTACAAAACACAAAAATGAGTTCAAACAATTCATCCCCCACTGTTTTCAAATGCAAGAAATGCAAAAAAAAACACCACCACTAAAAATCCTAGTGCGAAGTGTGATGTCTGCGAAGTGGTATTATGTGCAGATTGTGCAGATTTATCTGCTTCAGAAGCAACGGTTCTCGAGCTGAAGACGAAAAGAAGCCTCATGTTCTTATGCTGTGACTGCAAGGGTCGCCTTAAGCAGCTGCCCACCCTGGTACAGCTGGTGAAAGAACTTCGCGAAGAAATTAAATCACTCAAGAAACGTCAAGAATGCACCGAAATAGAAAGAACCATCTCTGAGTGGCAAGAAAGGAAATCCCGCGCGAAAAATGTCATCATCTTCGACACCGTGGAGAGCTCCGCATCTAACCCCGAGGAAAGGATGGCCGAAGACAAACACCAGTGTCAAAAGATCATCGAGAAGTTGGCTCCGGATGTCCAGACCTCGAATATCAAAGTTTTACGTCTCGGCGCTCCTAATCCAAATCAACCCAAACCGCGCCCGATCAAGGTGGTACTGAGAAACAGGTCCGACGCTATCCAAGTACTCAAGAACAAATCGAAACACACCAAACCGAGCAGTATCAAGAGTGACAGTACGCCCATGCAACGGGAACACATGCAGAGACTCCGCGACGAGCTGAAGGAGAGAACTGACAGTGGTGAATCAGATTTAACGATCAAATTTATCGGTGGGAGTCCGAAAATTGTGAGTATAAAAAAAAACTAATTACCTCAACGATCGCCATATCAGAAATAACATTATTTTACACAAACATAGCTTCAATCTGTGCAAAATTTGATCTCTTTCTCGCTCGAATAAACACTGTAAAGCCCAGTGTCATCATAATTTCGGAGAGCTGGCTCAAGAGTTCCATACCAGACAACGCAGTAAACATTCCAAACTACACATTATTCCGAGCTGATCGGTCTGGACGAGTTGGAGGTGGAATCGCAATATACGTAGCTAAGCATGTCGCTGGCATCCCACTAGCAGTCACAATCGACACCCGCTACTCTCGTCTAGCAACCATCGAAACTCTCTGGCTGAATTTAACGTTCAACACATTTAAGATCCTGCTGGTCGGTGTCTACAGACCCGACGATTGAGCGATGAACGTTTTCTTCTCCAGAACATAGCTCAAGCTTGTGAGACACAAAACATTCTGATATTTGGCGACTTTAACTATAGAAATATCACCTGGCCCATCAAAAACATACAACACAATCTCCCTAGCAAAGAATTTTATTTCGAAGACATGTTTACAAACAGCAACCTTTATCAATTAGTAGAGAAGCCTACACGCTTCCGTGATGGTAACCGTCCATCTCTGTTGGACATAATAATGTGCAATGACGAACACCTTATAACACAACTGGAATACCTGCCTCCCATAGGAAAATCTGACCACTGTGTACTCTTAGCAACGGTTCAGTTGGAAGCTATAAAATTGAATGTGAAAAGCACAATACGCAAAAATTACTTTAAAGCGGATTTCAACGCAATTAATACTGACCCAGCCATACAAAATCTCAGCAAAATAATTGATGAAATACCTGATACAGCTGACAAATGGGAAAACTTTAAATCTACCGTGCTTAATGTAGCCTCAAAAAATAGTCCTATTTATAGTAAAAATAGAAAGCCTATAAATAAACCTTGGATTACCAATGATATTATTAAAGTAATACGACTAAAAAAATCGAAATGGGACAAATACAGAGTGACTGGGCATCCAACTGACTATCGTGAGTACAGAAATGTAAATAATAAACTTTTATCACTGACTCGCTCATCTAGACTCGACTTTGAGAAAGGAATCCTGGAATGCGGTAGCAAAGCCTTCTACGGTCACATAAGAAAACAACTATCATCCAAAACGTCCGCACCCCATACACTATCAGATGGCAAAGGAGGATTTATTACAAATGAAATTGACATAGCCAATACCCTGGCCAGGCAATTCGAATTAAATTATGTTAAAGAGCCACTTCCAGACACTGTTCCATGTATCCACTCCACACGAGTACAAAACTCTGTTGAAGATGTACAGTTTACAGAAACAGAGGTCCTGAAATATTTAAGGAACCTACGTGAAGATACAGCGATGGGCCCAAATGGCATTGCAGCAGTTATCTTAAAAAAAATGTGAAATCTTCGCGGAACCAATTTGCAAAATAATGAAAAGTTCCTTTGCTGCTGGGAAGCTGCCAGACGACTGGAGACGAGCTCTAGTGACACCAATATACAAGAAAGGAAGCAAACTAGATCCGATAAATTACAGGCCAATCAGTCTCACGTGCATCGTAACTAAATGCATGGAGAAAATAATAAATTCCAGGATAAAGGATTTCTTAGCTCTGAACAACATTATTGTAAAACAACAACATGGATTTATGGCGAAACGCTCTACAACAACCAATCTACTGGAATGCCTCAATGTGTGGACGCAAGAGTTGGACAAAGGCTCCCCAGTTGATATCATTTACCTTGACTACGAGAAGGCATTTGATAGAGTGCCACTACGACGACTTGTAGCTAAGCTGGAGCATTTCGGAATAAGAGTCAAACTCCTAGAATGGATTTTGCCTCTTATTCCGAATGTTGTCCTTGAACGTTATCCTTATGCCTCAAGCTTATCTAAACAACAGGCAACTACAAGTTAGAATAAGTGAAACACTGTCTGAGCCAAGGCCCGTGTGGACTGGAGTGCCACAAGGATCAGTAATTGCAACAACCCTGTACAACATATATATAACAGATCTACACACAACCACAGAGTGTCAATTCAAGTTCTTCGCAGATGACTCCAAGTATTTCGACAACCCACTCAGCAACCACGATAAACTACAAGAAGATCTAAATAGTATTCACCATTGGTCCTCGGAATGGCTCATAAAGCTTAATGCACAAAAATGCACAGTTCTACATTTGGGCAAGAAAAACCCGAAACTTCCCTACTACCTGGACAAGACACAACTGACACCAGTTAATTTACAGAAGGACCTTGGTATCACCATCTCCTCCGATCTCAAATGGGAACCTCACATCACAGATATAGTGAAAAGAGCCAACTCCTTGACATATCTCATAAAAAAGAGCTTCCTCGTGTTGTCGCCACTTATAATGCTTAAAATTTACAAGACTTACGTTCGACCGCTTTTGGAATACGGATTCCAGATATGGCAACCATACTTTGTGAAAGACATCCACCAATTGGAACAAGTTCAAAGAAGATTCACCAAAATTCCCTACGAGCTAAAAAGCTTGAGCTACGAAGAAAGATTAAAAATACTTGAACTGACCACATTGGAAGAACGCCGCGACAGAGGAGACCTCATTGAAGTCTACAAAATACTCACCTCAAAGTATGATTGCCCAGACTTAATTGAAATGTTTGACCTGAACCAGAACTATCACCTTCGTGGTCACAGCAAAAAACTTAACCAGACAGCTTCTAACACAAACATCCGAAAGCACTTCATAACAAATCGAGTGGTGAACGCCTGGAATAAACTCCCACAGGATGTGATTGACTCCCCAAACACAAACACCTTCAAAAACCGATTAGATAAATCAATAAAAAGTACATCAACAAACAAATAGCTACAGTGCCCAAGTACGAAAACTAAAAAAAAAATAAAAAAATTAAAACAATCATTCATTATCAAAAAAAAAAGACTGATATTAACACATCAGCTAGAGCTGCTTGTTCATTAAAAAAAAAAAATAAAAAAAAAAAAAAAAATATTTTCGTCAGAAAAAACTCATTGGCACACGCCGACCGGATTCGAACCTCACACCTCTCGCATGAGAAGCCGATGCCCAAACCACTCGGCCACCCATCGCTTGCAAATGTTAGTTGCAATTGATTAGTGTTCGAACCGCAGCTTTGCCTGCGTGGACCTATACCATATCTCATCTGTCTGTGCCAGGGTTGCCAGATGGTTCAGATAAAAAACCCGAACTTTTTACATCGAAGAGGGGACCCTTACATTTTGACGTGATAACGTCACGTCTTATAAATTGATGAACACCGGCTGCACGCACGAAAAAGTGTCACGTTCCATCTGAGCCTGTGTGTGCAAGCGAGAGCGCGTAACAAGCGATAGAGAGGCACAATCGGCCCAAGCGTCGGCTTGTACACATTTATCTCTCTGGTTCTAAAGTACCGGGGCAGCAGAAATTGAAAGGAGGTTACTCGTACCATTCACGTTCCATCTGAGCCTGTGTGTGCAAGCGAGAGCGCGTAACAAGCGATAGAGAGGCACAATCGGCCCAAGCGTCGGCTTGTACACATTTATCTCTATGGTTCTATTAAGCGCATCTGGCCGGTCGGAAAAGATTTCAAATTTAGAATATTCATGAAACAAGGGTCCGAATATGTATGATGTTATAACGTAAAACTATCGTCCGTAAACCGACTTTACAGACAACCAATTTTTTAAAGAACACACTTTTCATGACTTTTGTGACCGAACGTCCATGGGCGTCGTTAGACACCTTACGGGTGACTCGGCGCAACATTTCGCGCTTTTTATTAAAAAAAGGCAAATTAGTTACGGTGAAAATCTGCAAGGGTCCTCCCAAGAGTGTGTTCTGTAGCTCCTATTAGCCTGGGGTCTTGAAAAGACGCGTCAATGTACAGCACGCGCCGGCTGGCAACAGCGCGACAAATCTGTATGGATTTGATATTGCGAAACAGTAAATAAATGTGAGATATGAATCGATATTTAGCAAATACCGAACCTCTCATACTTCGGTATTTTCGTCATACCGAACACCGAACACGGTGCTGAAATACTGAACAGTTCGGTAATAAACCGAACATCTGGCAAGCCTGGTCTGTGCCTAAACAATGTACACACAACTGCTCTCATTTCTCACCCTTTAGGAACCTTGTCAAATTAACATTCACTCTCATTACCCTATACAACATCATACAAATAATCAAATATTTCATTTTGACAGAGTTCCTGAAGTGTGAGAAATGAGTGCTGTCGTCTGTACAAGGTGCTCAGGGCGTCATACATTTTGTATACTCCTTTGTAGGAATGCCCGAATTGTGCGAGTCCGTAGGTAGTCCAACTCGCACTTTGCCGATGTTCGGGTAGCCGTGACCATAACCTTTTTTGAGGGTTGGATCCGCGCCTGCGTAGGGGGCTACCGAGTGAACTAAGTCACACATAGCTGTCGGCAATATGCTGTTTACGTCTTCTCAGCAGTGTGGACGTACTCGGGCGCGGCGGGTGCGTCTGCGGTGGGCACCGGTGGGCGCGTAGCTCGGTGCAAGTGCACACGCTTGCTGTGGTTGTACAGGTCGCTCGATTGGGTGAATGTGGCCACGCATAGCCGGTAGCGGTACGGCCTCTCGCCCGTGTGGGTGCGCAGGAACTAAGTCACGCATAGCTGTCGGCAATATGCTGTTTACGTCTTCTCAGCAGTGTGGACGTACTCGGGCGCGGCGGGTGCGTCTGCGGTGGCCACCGGTGGGCGCGTAGCTCGGTGCAAGTGCACACGCTTGCTGTGGTTGTACAGGGCGCTCGATTGGGTGAATGTGGCCACGCATAGCCGGCAGCGGTACGGCCTCTCGCCCGTGTGGGTGCGCAGGAACTAAGTCACGCATAGCTGTCGGCAATATGCTGTTTACGTCTTCTCAGCAGTGTGGGCGTACTCGGGCGCGGCGGGTGCGTCTGCGGCGGACACCGGTGGGCGCGCGGCTCGGTGCAAGTGCACACGCTTGCTGTGGTTGTACAGGGCGCTCGACTGGGTGAATGTGGCCACGCATAGCCGGCAGCGGTACGGTCTCTCGCCGGTGTGCGTGCGCAGGTGCGTCACTAGCGTTTGGTTGCACTGCACGAGAAGAAAGAATGGCACATTATGTTAATCATTTTCAACATTTAGCTGGGGATATTTTCTTTTGACATATTTCTGAATTAGATAGATGCAAAACCGAAAATAGAGAGAAAAAATACGTCCCAACCAGGATTCGAACCTGAAGTTCTGGCACGAGCCGCAAACGGGTTACCACTTTCGCCATCGGGTTACCACTTTCGCCATCAGGTCGATGACACATTCTCTCAAAATTTCTTAACAGTTGCATCTTCTATACTATGATGCAAGCTCCAGCATTCTATCAACTTGCACAATTCCATATTGAATCTTATTCTGTCATCCCCAAAGTATTGTTTGGCATCAGACACTAGAAGTTGGCCGTAGACCATTGGCGTATATAGAGGGGGGGCCGGGTGGGCACGGCCCACCCCAGAAGTGTCTGGTGCCCACCCCAGGATGTTGGGTTGCCAACACAAAATTCTAGGGTGGGCACTTAAATAATTTCACACAAAAACACTTACCTAAATAATCTACAGCTGAGGAATCAACATAAAATTCCATTTCCATCCAGGTAATCAAAATAGGGGGGTGCTAAGAATCCCCGGGTTACGGAAGGATACCAAACCCAACGATTATACCTGCCGAACTATAACACACGGACATTGAGGACGGATAAGAATTTGGAGGAGCTGGAAGTGGAATTGAGCAAGATAAGGTGGCACGTCTTGGGGCTATCGGAAGTCCGTAGACAGGGGGAGGACACGATAACCCTAGAATCTGGCCATATGCTCTATTTTCGAGAAGGAGACCAGCCTTCCCAAGGTGGTGTCGGGTTTCTCATCAACAAACTCCTTACTAACAACGTCGTGGAAATCGTGGGTGTGTCAACGCGGGTAGCGTACCTAATACTGAAACTCACAGAAAAGTACTCGTTGAAGATTATACAGGTATATGCTCTATTTTCGAGAAGGAGACCAGCCTTCCCAAGGTGGTGTCGGGTTTCTCATCAACAAAGTCCTTAATAACAACGTCGTGGAAATCGTGGGTGTATCAACGCGGGTAGCGTACCTAATACTGAAACTCACAGAAAAGTACTCGTTGAAGATTATACAGGTATATGCGTCCACGTCTACACACACAGACGAAGAGGTGGAAGCCGTGTATGACCGAGGTAATGACATCTCTAAGACGATTCATCTCGAATGACCTGCACCAGATTGTTGTTCATCTCATCAACGTCTGTTGTGGTTTCTAGCTCGAAGCTGTCAGAGCTCTGTGAGACTTGGAGCAGAGTTGGGCGGAGAGTTGACTTCATCAGACGGGACCGTTCAAGCTTGTAGTTAATATTTAGAGTGCCTCGTACAAGTCTGTGATCGCTTCCAGTCTAAAACCGGTTTAGCACTGAGACATCTCTAAATATTCGCTTCTTGTCCGCCAGGATGAAGTAAATCTCATTTTTTGTCCCAACATCGGGACTTTCCCAGGTCCACTTCTGTTGGGGCCTCTTCTTGAAGAAAGAATTCATCAAGAAGAGCCCTTCCATTTCTAGGAAGTTTGCCAACATTTGTCCACGATGGTTTCTGCTTCCGTAGCCATTTGGTCCAACCTTAGATTCGTTGCATATTTGTACTCCCACTTTGGCGTTGAAGTCCCCATAACAACGGTGAATTGAGTTTTAGCCGTGTTAAGTGGGCTGCAAATATTTTAGACAACAAAACAAGGGTAAACAGTCGAAACTTTCGAGTGAAACACTGGAAGCGATGAGACAGACGCGAGGCAATAGTTGATTCGTCAGGTCTTCGGGCTCAAAATGCCAAAATAAAGGAGCTGATACGACGCGACCTTCGCCTGCACAATACACGCCGTGTGTATGAGGCGACAGAGCAGAATAAGGGCTCCAAAGTGTTCGTGCAGCAACTGGGCAGAAGCCACCTGACGAAACTTAAAACTGCAGATGGTCGAACTCTCATCGAAGCCAGAACTACTCACCGAAGTCGAAAAGTTCTACGAACGGCTATATGACTCATGAGCTGCTGCTCCTACAGTCCCCGACAAAGACGACCGACACGGGCCAGATTAACCCACCACTACACGGAGGATATCCCAGACGTCAACATGGGCGAGATCAGGATTGCTCCAGAGCAGCTTAAAAATAACAAGGCTCGTGGTGAAGACGGAGTTACTACAGAGCTTCTCAGAGCCGGGGGGACAACGGTCCTCAAGGAACTACAGAGGCTCTTCAACTCTGTCATACACGGCGGTATTACGCCAGAGTCGTGGAACAGGAGTGTGGTCGTATTGTTCTTCAAGAACGGAGACAAAACCTTGTTGAAGAACTATAGGCCCATCTCGCTCCTGAGCCACGTACATAAGCTGTTCTCGAGAGTCCTCACCAATAGTCTCGCCCGAAGGTTTGGCGACCACCAGCCGCCAGAGCAGGCCGGGTTTCGGAGGGGCTACAGTACCGTAGACCACATCCACACCTTACGGCAGATTATACAGAAGTGCGAAAGTATAATCGGCCATTGTGTCTCGCTTTTGTGGACTACGAAAAAGCCTTTGACTCTATCGAAACCTGGGCTGTTATGGAATCCTTACAGCGATGCCAAACCGATTGGCGATACATTGAGGTGCTGAAATGTCTTTATAGTGCCGCGACAATGATTGTACAAATACAGAACCAGCAGACGAAACCTATCCAATTGCATCGTGGAGTCAGACAGGGAGATGTTATATCTCCGAAACTGTTTACGAATGCATTGGAAGATATATTCAAGCTGCTGGATTGGGGAAAGCACGGCATTAATATTAAAGGCGAGTAAATTTCGCACCTACGCTTCGCAGATGACATAGTCGTGATAGACGAATCGCTGGAGGAACTGAATCACATCCTGAAGGGCCTCAATGTCGCCTCCCGCCGAGTCGGCCTCAGAATGAATTTGGACAAGACGAAAGTCATGTTCAACGAACACGTCGTCCCGGGGCACGTAACAGTTGGAGAGGCGACCCTCGAAGTTGTGCAGAACTATGTCTATCTTGGACAAACCATCCAGCTAGGGAAGCACTACTTTGACAATGAGGCCAACAGAAGGATTCAGCTAGGCTGGGCGGCATTTGGGAAACTCCGCCACATCTTTTCATCCTCCATCCCACAGTCATTAAAAACGAAGGTTTTTAATCAGTGCGTTCTGCCGGTAATGACGTACGGAGCGGAAACGTGGACCATGACGATGGGCCTAGTCCACAAATTTAAAGTCGCTCAGCGAGCTATGGAAAGAGCAATCCTCGGCATTTCTTTGACCGATAAAATCCGTAACGACGTGATACGTCAAAGAACTAAAGTAGTCGACATTGATAAGAAAATAAGCAAGCTGAAGTGGCAGTGGGCTGGGCACATCTGTCGCAGACCCGACAACCGATGGGGTAGACGGGTGCTCGAATGGAGGCCACGTACAAGCAAACGTAGCTTGGGACGCCCCCCGGCTAGGTGGACAGATGACCTAAAAAAGGTAGCCGGGAGTGGATGGATGAGAAGAGCGGAAGACCGCGTGTGGATGCAGGCTGATGATGAATCAAAATAAACACTTTAAAAAAATGTTTTTGTTTAATTTTATTTTGGTAAAGACTTTCCGAAATCAATGGTCGAAATACGGCTCTACACTTCAAGTTCAAATTACCTACTTTTATTGCGCAGGTACATCGGGTTTCGGCTTCATCGGCCATCGCTTTTCAGGGGCCAGGCCCACCCTGGAAAATAACCCTAGATACGCCAATGCCGTAGACAGAAAAACGGAGTGTGGGAAGACCACCCGCCAGGTGTAGGTATGCACATAATTTTTTTTGTAAGAAAAACTCCTTGGTACACGCCACCGACCGGATTCGAACCTCGGACCTCTCGCATGAGAAGCCGATGCCCAAACCACTCGGCCGCCCGCCGCTTTATGTGAAGTTGGAAGTGAGGTTAATGTGAGGAGTACGTACGTAGAAACCCTTGCCGCAGGTGTGGCAGATCTTGTCGCGCGGCCGCGGCGGCCGCTCGTGCACTATCCGCACGTGCTTGTCCAGGTTGCCCTTACTGCCGCACGCCTGCGCGCGACAAACACAGCGTTAACATATGATGTGAACACGTACGTAGAAACCCTTGCCGCAGGTGTGGCAGATCTTGTCGCGCGGCCGCGGCGGCCGCTCGTGCACTATCCGCACGTGCTTGTCCAGGTTGCCCTTACTGCCGCACGCCTGCGCGCGACAAACACAGCGTTAACATATGATGTGAACACGTACGTAGAAACCCTTGCCGCAGGTGTGGCAGATCTTGTCGCGCGGCCGCGGCGGCCGCTCGTGCACTATCCGCACGTGCTTGTCCAGGTTGCCCTTACTGCCGCACGCCTGCGCGCGACAAACACAGCGTTAACATATGATGTGAACACGTACGTAGAAACCCTTGCCGCAGGTGTGGCAGATCTTGTCGCGCGGCCGCGGCGGCCGCTCGTGCACTATCCGCACGTGCTTGTCCAGGTTGCCCTTACTGCCGCACGCCTGCGCGCGACAAACACAGCGTTAACATATGATGTGAACACGTACGTAGAAACCCTTGCCACAGGTGTGGCAGATCTTGTCGCGCGGCCGCGGCGGCCGCTCGTGCACTATCCGCACGTGCTTGTCCAGGTTGCCCTTACTGCCGCACGCCTGCGCGCGACAAACACAGCGTTAACATATGATGTGAACACGTACGTAGAAACCCTTGCCACAGGTGTGGCAGATCTTGTCGCGCGGCCGCGGCGGCCGCTCGTGCACTATCCGCACGTGCTTGTCCAGGTTGCCCTTACTGCCGCACGCCTGCGCGCGACAAACACAGCGTTAACATATGATGTGAACACGTACGTAGAAACCCTTGCCGCAGGTGTGGCAGATCTTGTCGCGCGGCCGCGGCGGCCGCTCGTGCACTATCCGCACGTGCTTGTCCAGGTTGCCCTTACTGCCGCACGCCTGCGCGCGACAAACACAGCGTTAACATATGATGTGAACACGTACGTAGAAACCCTTGCCGCAGGTGTGGCAGATCTTGTCGCGCGGCCGCGGCGGCCGCTCGTGCACTATCCGCACGTGCTTGTCCAGGTTGCCCTTACTGCCGCACGCCTGCGCGCGACAAACACAGCGTTAACATATGATGTGAACACGTACGTAGAAACCCTTGCCGCAGGTGTGGCAGATCTTGCCGCGCAGCCGCGGCGGCCGCTCGTGCACTTATTCTGTGAAAATTTTAACTGACTACCTATTACGGTTCAAGAGATACAGCCCTCGGACAGACAGACGGACGGACGGACAGACAGACGGCGTAGGCTTAGTAATAGGGTCCCGTACGACGGATAATATGGATACCTAATAATATTTATGACAAAACAATTTTTTTTTTTAATATTTTTTTTTTTTCTCTTTGTGCTCCATCTGTCATCAGCTTTATAGCCTTTATCAGATTCGTTGCATGTAATTTTCTTTTTGGAAGCTGCTGTCCATCAACTACAGCTTCAACTTTAATTGTGCAGCAGGATTACAACTGCTCGGCCGGTACATTTTGCCGCTTTAGTCGCGACACTACGTTTGCTCTGTCCAATAAGCCCACCGCCAGAGTATTTACGTGCTGCTGGAGGCGGATATTTTATTGACCGCTTCTGAATTTCCTCCTTCACAGTTGGAACTTCTAGGTATTGGTGGATCTCATCATTCCGAGAGAACCATGGGGCTTTGCTAATACATCGCAGGATTCGGTTCTGGACGCGCTGGAGTAATTCCGTGTTGGATGTGCTAGCTCACCCCCACAGTTCTATGGCGTAGGTCCAAACAGGCTTGAGAATCAGGTTGTATACTAAGAGTTTGTTTGCCAGTGAAAGTCAGGATCGTCCACCAAGCAGCCAGTACATGTTATTAAATTTAATCTTTAGGTGGGGCGGGGTTAGGTTTTATGGCGGGAAGCCTCAAAAGTCTGTTCCACCTCTGAGACGAGCTGATGACACATGGGCCAGAAGTTGTAAGGAGAAGGCTGACGTATTTGGTGATTTTCTGCAAAAGGTGTTTCAACCCAATGTCTCAAATGACAAGGCAACAGAGGCGGAGATTGACGAGTACCTACAGAGCGACCAGCAAATGTCTTTGCCACTGAAACTTACAACTCCAAGAGAAGTGGTAAGGCTGATCAGGCGGCTACAAAACAAACGGGCACCAGGACATGACTTGATTACAGCCGAAGTGCTTAAAAAACTGCCAAGGAAAGCGGTAGTGTTCCTGACTGTTCTTTTCAATTTAAACAAAAGCCTTTAGGCTAGTACAAAACGCTGATGCCCTGGGCACAGGTTGTGGTTGGATAGGGTGCAGACCCCAGTGGCAGTGAAGGCTTCAACCCCGGTTCTCGACTTCGGTCGGGGGTTCCTTCGGGTGGACGGGTGGTGGCTCGGATCGGCTGGGGAAAGGTCGTAGCCTGTGTTTCCCATGGGATTTTTTCGGAAGAACGGATGTTCGACAGAGCAGCTATGGGGCCTCGATCTGGCATACATGATCACTGTACTCGCAAGAGTGCAGGTTGTAGACGTCTGGATTTTGTAGCCGGAAGGCTGGTATCTCTGGACGTCTATAAACAAAACGTAAATCAATAAACGATAGTAAAAGGTGTGTGTTCTTTTCAATGCCATGCTCAGACTGCATTATTTCCCGCGACTGTGGAAAGTGTCTCAGATAATAATGATCTACAAAGATGGAAAACCACCAAACGAAGTTTCCTCCTACCGACCAATCAGCCTGCTTCCCGTCATGTCGAAAGTATTTGAAACAATTTTCGTAAGTCGTCTAAAGCCAATAATGACTGAAGAAAACATCATACCTGACCACCAATTTGGATTCTGATCCCAACATTCGACAATCGAGCTGGTACACCGTGTTGTTCAAAAAGTAAGACAAACATTTGAGAAAAAGGAATACTGCTCGGCGGTGTTCCTGGATATACAGCAGGCCTTTGATCGAGTCTGGCATAAAGGACTACTATATAAGATAAAGAAAACACTTCCAAACACGGTACACATGACAATAGCCTCGTATCTAGATGGGCGGTCGTTCCAAGTGAAGTTTGGAGAGGAGTACTCCCCCTTCCACGTATGCGGAGCAGGAGTTCCCCAGGGATCAGTTCTTGGCCCGGTACTGCATACCATCTACACAGCTGACTTACCGGAGTCAGATAACTTCCTCAGCGCAACCTATGCTGACGACACGGCATGCCTTGCAAGCAGCGTTGACCCTATACTGGCATCAAACATACTGCAGAAACACCTCCACAAAGTTGATGAATGGCTAAACAAGTGGCATATACAAGCAAGCTCATTGAAGTCCGCACACATAACTTTCACTTTGAGGCGTGGTGACTGTCAACCGGTACAGATGAAAGGCGAGACTCTACCCCACAAAACTGTCGTCAAATACCTGGGTTGCCATCTGGACAGAGGACTCTACTGGAGGACACACATTCTGACAAAAAGGGATCACCTAAAGATTGATTTTAAATGGATTGCACATTATGTACAGACGACAGCACTCATTTCTTACACTTCAGGAACCCTGTCAAAATAAAATATTTGATTATTTGTATAATTTTGTAGGGGTAATGAGTTAATGTTAATTTGACAAGGTTCCTAAAGTGTGAGAAATGAGAGCAGTCGTGTGTACACGCATCGTCACGGCGGCGGCGTCTCACCTTGGAGCACTTGGGGCACATGTACTGGGTCTGCTTGAGGTGTATTGTGCCGACGTGAGTGCTCAGCCTCCGCTGCGTGAGGAACTTCTTCTGGCAGATGCTGCACGTGAATCTGCAAGCAAGCACATCAGCTGCCCGTTCAACTCTCTGCCGGTGGGAACGCGGTGCGGGCACGTTTTTGTATGGAAGCCGATGAGGTTGGCTCGACGAGGTTGGCTACATCACCGACAACACCCGTGATGTCAGCTCATAAAATCTTGGTGTACTAGCCGCCATTTTTAACCGACTTCAAAAAAAGGAGGAGCTTCTCAATTCGACTGTTTTTTTTTTGTTACCTCAGAACTTTCGACTGGGTGAACCGATTTTGAAAATTCTTTTTTTATTTGAAAGCTGGTGCTTCCCGTGTGGTCCCATTTCAATTTGGTCAAGATCGGATTGGAAAGCGAGGCCGAGTACATTAATAGCAAAAAATTACTAAAAAAAACTGTGAAATAAAAAACTGTTTAAAAAAATAAGTATAAAAACCGACTTCAAAAATGTATGAAATAAAAAAAATATCGAACCCTAGAGTTGAAGGCGGTGCTAAAACAAGCAAAAATAACCGACTGCCTTCAACTCTAGGGTTCGATTTTTTTTTATTTCATACATTTTTGAAGGTGGGATTTATATTTTTTTGAATAGTTTTTCTATTCTATTTATTTATAGACATACTACTTATATAAGTATCGAGACATACTTATATAAGTACTAGCTGTGCCTGCGGCTCCGCCCGCTCTCATATTTGACTTCTCTGCTAACCTCATAAGCCATTTATCGTGATGAAAAGCAGCCTATAATTGATGGGAAGAACCAAGCTATCCGTAGAAGCAAATTGTATTAAAATTCGTTGAGTAGTTCTCAAGTTATAAGCGGACAGACAGACATACAGAAAGCAGACGTTGGATTTTATTAAAGGTAAGGATATTAAATAATATAAAGGCATACATAAGTCACTGTAAGTTTACCACAATAAATAAAAAACTTACGAATGGCTACCATTTTACAAAGAGTGACGAGAACAATCACTTACGTGGACCTGGACACTCATTAAAACTAAACCGAACCTCAAGCAAATCAAACCCAAGAAAACACTTTATTGCCAACCGGGTAGTTGACTCGTGGAACAGACTCGCAGAGGAAGTGATTAGTGCTACTTCAGTGAACAGATTCAAAAACAGACTTGATATCTATATAAAAAACCAAAATCTTTAGAAGAACGAAATAAAAACAAAAAACAAAAAATAAAACAAGTGCACCACCAATTTACCAACTTCTATGTACACGCATCAGCTTTAAGCGGCTAGTGTACGAGTATCTAAACAATAATAATAATTCTGATTCAAGGGCCAGATCCAGAAGGCAGCCCTGCTCGACACTGCACGCATCGTCCGGAGGTTCCTCTCTTTGGGACCAGACCATCGGTAGCTTGGGTCCGCCCCGCCGCCGGTGGTGGAGTTTCGAAACTCCATTTGTTTTCATATCAATTTTAGGTTTTAATTTTGTAAAAATGTAAAATTTATATAAAAAGAAATGTGTGAATAAATGTATATAATAATAATGCTTGCTTCCCTTATTCCTTGCCATCCAACCTATCTTCGCAGCACTCGCCGCAGAGAAACTGAGCACCCTTTTTTTGTTGACATTGGGCTTTTCAGAACCCATCGGCTCTAAAAAAAATGTTTCTTTGTCGCACCGCTAGGGTGTGGAACTGTCTTCTGGCGAGTGTGTTTCCCGAATCCTTTAACCTGGATGTCTTCAAACGTCGTATTAACAGTCTAGACAGCCTAGCAACAGGCCGCAAATCTGCTGGCATGGCGCCTAACTGAGCGCGGTTTCGCGAGGAGAGGGGTTTTGGCTCTGTCCACTGTACCATTGGTCTCTCGACACAGCCACCCATGTTGGTTTACATAAAAAAAAATTATAAAGTGTGAATGTACTCACTTGAGGCTGTCCGGGCTGACATGCTTCAGATTGTTCTTGAGGTGGGAATTGTACGAGAGGTGGTTCTTGAAGTACAAGCGACACTGCAACCAACACACGCACACACACTATCTCAAACTTTATTTAGTACTAGCTTCGTTCGCGTGAAATTCGAATAATCGAACTTAATAAAATTAATGAATAAAAAGAATTTTGGCGCGCGGAACAATTCGGTTTCTATGAGAGCCACATCTTGAGCTCCGGCCACACCTGCGCTACCAAAGCGTCTGCGAAGCGGGAGCGTCAGTCGCGCGGCGGACGCTGCCCATGTATCTATATGGCGCCGTGCACACCTACGCGACCAGAACGCGGGACGATTGTACCGTGTGGGGCCGGTACTTTAAAAGAATAGCCCCACTGCATCTCTCCCCGTGCATGTCGTAAAAGGCGACTAAGGGATATGACTCCCTTCTTATATTACTAGGTGGTAGGGTTTAACCCGCCCGGGTTGGTACCACCGCACTAAATGAAAGGTCGGTCGAAACGGCTATGTAAATAGTTTGTGTTTTCCGTCCAGTTCAGTGTAGCCGGCACGATCGAAGGGAAGCACTGACGTGGCACCAAGTTCACCCGGTGTTATGGGCTGACATCACGGATGTTGTAGGTGATGTAGCCAATCGTGTCAGTTACCATAAAAAAAAAAAAAAAAAACGACAGCGTCCGCGGAGCGGGACGCGCGCGTCAAGGGGTCAGACGTGTGTAGTGTGTTACGAGAGTATACTTGCTTTGTGTCACACTTTGTGGCCACTCGCTAGTCCCGGCCTCGATTAATACCCTCCTCTACTGCCGATGGGCCCGGATATGTTCGGTGAAGCCATCGCAAGCTTAGATCCACACCTTCTTCTTAATTTTCACGATGTTTAAAACGGAAGATACCTACTACAGAGATGTTCATTGAAAAAGTGAGAGGACATCGTATTTTATATGATTTGAAAGATCCTGGGTACAAAACAGAGCTGCGCTTCGTGCGCACGAAGCGAAGGAACGCGGTCGTCTCGGCCGGCCGAGCGGGCGTGCTCGGCCGGCCGAGACCTTCGCTTCGCTTCAAAGCGCAGCTCTGGTACAAAAACATGAGAAAAAAAGATAAGATATGGGATTCAATCGGTCAGATGTTGGATGATGGATGGTAGGTAAATAAATCTTATTATGTTCAAATTTATTACTAACTTCATAATACTATTACTCCCTATAGCCACAACGAGAGACGCTCGCGTCGGCAGAGCGAGACGCGCGCGTTGGCAAAGCGGGACGCAAATGTATGGAGATTCGCGCCGTAGTCGCGCAGGTGTGCACGCCTAGTTCGCATTGTAGACGCTCCACAGACGCTCCCGCTTCGCAGACGCTTTGGTCGCGCAGGTGTGGCCGGAGCTTTAACGCAACCGGAAGTGAATTTTATTTAGCCCA
This sequence comes from Nematopogon swammerdamellus, assembly GCA_946902875.1. Taxonomy (NCBI): domain Eukaryota; kingdom Metazoa; phylum Arthropoda; class Insecta; order Lepidoptera; family Adelidae; genus Nematopogon; species Nematopogon swammerdamellus. The sequence continues at coordinate 21,388,235 of OX336352.1, forward strand.
TTCTGTGTCTCGTATAGCTGAATGTGCTTGTTTTACGTTTCATAGAATTCGGGTGATCGGTTTAAGAGTTATGGAGGAACATACATACATACATACATACAGAAAATATTTCTAAAAATCGTCAATTTAGTTTTAATATCATACATAGAGTCTACAAACGCTAAATCTCATAAAACAAAGTAACTTACTCCATGACCACCCCTTACAGATTTATTATTAGTATTGATGATATTGATTACCAAATAGGTAGATTTAACCTCTTGACTTTCCAATTATTAAATATGCTTATACCCCTTGGCGTCCATGCCATTGTTGTCACGCGGGCGAAATTGGGGCGAAGTGGGGGCCCAGCCACCATTTAACTATTCAAATAACACATTTTAAATAACGTTAGACCAGAAACCAGTTTACAATCCCGCCAGAGATTACGTACGTATAAAATAAAATGACATCCTGAAATCATGGTTTGGACTGGCTCACCCGGCTGACTCGTCAACGCTATACAGATCTCACAATAACTTTGGACTGAACATTAAGAAACCGTCGATATTTTATCAAAAGGCGAGAATAGCCAAACGATGTATACTCAAAGACTCCAATGATAGCGCTATTCAAGCCTTATACACTAGTCAACCAGGAGTTTTGATGTATGGAGACCCATACATTAATTCCTCAGTCAATGAAACTTTGATAATATCTTGGAGTAATGTTCGGAATTACGACTGACAAATAATCCAACATTTTTTTTTACGGGAAGTTGGGTATATTCAAAGAAAAGTGAAAATTTAATATAACTCCTATAGACAAATTGCTCCGTCCAAAGTTACTTCGCCATAGGGTAGGTATTATTTATATGAATAAGTACGTAAATAAATCCAACATTTTTTGTATATGGAAATAGTGAATTAAAAACAAAATGTGTTTTTTTACTATATTTTTCTCGGCAAAATTGCTCAGTCGGTTCTTTAATCTGAATATACCTTAGTATTATTATGTACATCAATAAGCATAAGAATCCAACAACTTTTTTATATGCATCATTTTTTTTCAAGGTGACGACCGAAACTCTGTTCCGCAAAATTCCTCCGTCCGTTTTTATTGTACAATTATGATTAAGAATTTTTAAGAAAATTATTTGCAAAAGAATCCAACAAAAAATCCATCGGCAAGTTTAAAAAACAAGCGGGCCAAGACGGGCGCGGTGCGCAGAGGAGCGGCCGGCCGCGGGAGGCGAGAGACGCGGCATTTTCCCCTCCTCTGCGTCCATGCTGCGCCGCGCCGCCTGGCGCGCCGCTGAAGTTGGCGTGCGGTGTGTGCTAACCAGGGACTGAAAACCGGTTCGAAATGGGGTTCGGGTTCTCCGAACCGGTTCGAAGAACCTTTTTAACGAGCGAACCAGTTTGGCCGCGAACCGGTTCAAAAAAACCCGAACCTGAAGCCTAAAAACAGGTTCAGAACCGGTTTGGACCTCTAATATTAACCGGTTCGCAGCAGGGTACGAAATGGGGTGGAAACCTATATACAATTTTTTTGGACTTTCGGCTTCTTTTTTAATGTAAAATATTGTTGTTTTATGTATTTAATAAAATAAAAAAATAGGTGGTTCATTTTTATAGCCTAATCGATTCAGTTTCATAACAGTAACAAAAAAGTCTTAATTATCATTATGACATAACACGTGTAAGTTGGTAAAAAAAATCAAATTCTTTCTATTCCATACTAATAAAACTAAAATTGTGGTTTTTCACAATTTCTGAAAGAAAGTGATCTATGTGTTGGAAGACTTTTTTGTTCCTGGCATGAAACTGAAATGATTAAGAAATTTTTTTTTACATTTTACATAGAAAAAATGTTTTTGTGCGAACAAAAATTATTTGTTTTTCAAAAGTGATCTATTTCCGATACAGAACCCTCTCGTAGCGTACTATTAACTAATTTTGAAAGACATTATATAAGGTGCTTCGTTATTCATCTCAAGTAAACACGTTACGCAAAAAAAAAAATTATATGTTTTTAGCATAACTTTTCGAGAAATTTTCAAATGCAGAACAGCTGTTTATTGTAAGTAAGTCACAAGGTCACTAGACCTGTGTGTAACAGTAGGTAGCTTGCATTGTACGGGGTCAATGACCGTTGTATGTCCAAACGCAGAACAGCTGTTTGTTGTAAGTAAGTCACAAAGTAACTAGACCTGTGTGTAACAGTAGCTAGCTTGCATTGTACGGGGTCAATGACCGTACTATGTTCAAACGCAGAACAGCTATTGTTGTAAGTAAGTCACAAGGTCACTAGGCCGCCGCCGCTCTAAAACTAGCTACCTACCTACCTACCTACCTATGTGTGCGGTGTGTGTGCCTACGTTTCTTGTTTCTTGTTTCTTCGCCGACTTCCTGCATGGGCGTAGCATTCATTCAGCAACCGTGCACTACGGTTGCTCGTCGGACATGTCAGTGAACGCCGGCATACCCCAAGGATCTGTATTGTCACCCACGCTGTTTCTTCTGCATATCAATGATATGCTGTCTCTGGACAACATACATTGATGACAGTACGGCACACGGATCCTACACCAGTCACCCTTCAGCCAGTCGGGATGTTGTGGATGAGAAGAGGCGAAGACTTGTGTCTGAGCTCGAACACACACTCGACTCTATTTCCGAATAGGGCCGTAGTAATTTGGTTGAGTTCAACGCTTCCAAGACACAAGTTCGCGTGTTCAGTGCGAAGAGAGCGGCGTTCACACCGGTTCCTTCATTCCAAGGCACGTCGCTTAAATTAAGTGAACACCTCGGGGTCCTCGGAGTCGAACTGTCGCACGACCTGAACTTTCGTCGCCATATCGAGGGGAAGGCCAAGCTGGCTTCTAAAAAGCTGGGCGTACTCAATAAGGTGCGACGGTACTTCACACCAAAAGCTGCTTCTCTATAAATCGCAGATCAGGTCCTGCTTGGAGTACTGCTCGCACCTGTGGGATGGCTCTGCCAAATACCAGCTTGCGCCTCTGGACTCAATCCAGCGTCGAACCGTGCGACTAGTAGGTGACCCCGAAGTGTCCTGCGATCTAGAACCACTGCAACACCGTAGGGATGTCGGCTCCCTAAGTGTATTCTATCGCTTATTCCGTGAGGAGTACTCGGAGGGGCCGTTTAATGTGATCCCGCCGTCCCCTTTCCACCTTCGCACCACGCGCACTGGGCAGGGATTGCATTCCTACACGCTGGACTTACCGCGGATGCGTACCAATCGATTCTGCAGATCTTTCCTCTACAGAACCGGTAAACTCTGGAACGCTCTCCCTGCACATATATTTCCCCCCAAGTACAGTCTCGGGTCCTTCAAGAGGGCCGTGAATGGGCACCATAAGCAATGCTCGGCATGGCATTCGGAACCCCCGCATACGACCGAATGTCCATGGGCGTAGTTAGACACCTTATGGGTGGCTCGGCGCCATACGACGCGCGGTCAATAAAAAAAACCTTTTTGGGGTCCGCTTGCACAAACGCAGATTTCCAGACCGCCGGCACACAGCCATTGGAGTAGGAGATACGGAATAGGCGCGTCAGCACTAGGGAACGCAAAACCGGTTAACCGAGAACCGGTTAACCGGTTAATCGTGCCGTTTTGGGAGCGGTTAAAACCCGGTTTTCTGAAAGGAAACCCGGTTTTAAACCGCGTTTTATTTTTATAGAAAAATGCCGTGAATAAAATCTGTGCTGTAAGATGTAGTGAAGGACGAGAGGGTATTACAGCGAATTCGTTAATACGAGCAAATTGCTTGCCCGTGGAATCAACCAAGAATATGAGTGTGTGGATTTCTGACCGGTGGAAATAATATATGATATCAAATAATAATCTAACAACGCCATGTCGTCAAAGGTTCGTTAGACATGTTATGTGAAGAGCATGCTACGCTGCTGACAGCTGACGTTGTGTTTTCGTTTCTGTTTAAAAAATATACGAAATGTCCACTTCTTTAAGCGCTGACTTCAAAGTAACCTTGGAGAAGAGATTAGGCGAGAGATACCAAATCATTTAAATTCTGCCTATAGTCATGTGGAAGAACATTCCGAAAGGAAATGGCAATATTTGAGAATGGTGTCGATAGGGGAAAATGTTTGAACAAGGCATATAGTCATCTGTTGTCGATTAAACCTATACCAGTGTAGAATGTGAGCGGGTGTTTTCAGCTGCCGGGCTTCTGTGTTCTAAACTAAGATCGATAATGAAGAACAAAACTTTGAGTGAAATGACAATACTTAGGTATTATTTTATGTCAACTAAGCAAAATTAGAGACTGTTGATTTTTTTTTATTGCTTCCGAACTGGGTGGCTTTGCCCGAGGTCGAAGCCTCAGACGCAGCGCAGCCAATTTCACCCCCGAGGAGTTGAACTAATTTCGCAGGGGAAAGGCTGTTATACCTAACCAAATTATGACTAAAAGTGATTAATTTTATTCTGTGATTATTTTTATATTATTTATGGCCGGTTTCACCACTTCTGGATATCTAGATAAGTGTTAGATTGGATAGTATTTTCGACAGATGGGACAGACAGCTCCACACAATTACGATTTAGCTATCTGAAATCCTATTTAAAAGTGGGTTATATTCGTAGATATAAGAATTTCAACGAGAGTAGTATAGGAGTGAAAATAGTTCTGTTATTTTTTATTCTTGATTCTAATTTGTGAGATCGCGATGAAACGGGTATTAGTGATACATAAATAAATATTAGAATTTAGAAGGTATCACAGTAGCAGATAGTGATTTTGTAGCTGTGTTTGATTATTTTCATTTGTTGGATCGTTGCTGAACAGGATAATTGACACATCTTAGAAAATAAACAGAGTAAGTAATTAGTAGTGTAGTGATCTAGAGATTATAGAAATTGTACTTTGATAAATTTATTACGATTTATGTATGACTAGGAATGAAGCAGACTGATTAAGTGGTTAGTTTTTGTTTTGTAGGTGATTTTACTCTTTTTTATTTTGATGATAATATTTTATGCCTAGGAAGAAAAAAAGAATCACATGAGTTTTAAGCAATAGCAATAAATGCAATAGCAATATCATTGACTTCCATTTTTATCTTAATGTACGTAGAAAATAATACAAAACGCAAATTTTGTGTTTTTTGAACAAAACCCGGTTAAAAACCGGTTAATCGGTTTTACTGGGCAAAACCGAAAATTACCCGGTTTTTAAAATAAGGTCGGTTTTGCGTTCCCTAGTCAGCACTGGAGCCAGCTCGGGAGCACACTATTTTAACACCAATGCATGAATCCATTCCGGCCCACACGCCTTCCTGACGTATAGGGAGAGAAACTCCGCCAGTACAGTCTGTTATCGAAACTGTACTTCCGGCATGGAGTTCTCACATCTAGGTATGGCTGGGGGAGTGGCACCCCCATCGTCCAGGTTGAAGTTCCCCGCAAAGAGAGATACCAGTAAGTCGGCTTTCTCCTTTGCGGAGTGGGCAAGTGAGCCTCCAGGACACTGCAGAGGTGGAAGAGAGGAGCGGCAGAAATTCGACTCGACAGATTTGGCGAGAGACCAGAACTCACAGCTCCCAGTTGGGTGCTGGTTCAGTCTGTCGCCGATGTAGTCAAATTTGGCCCTGGCAATAACCCTTTTGCAGGATCTGGAGAGGCGGTTGTATTCCATCGTCTGTTCGGATACGTTTGATTCACGTCCGGCACGGGCACGCGACCATGCCCGATAAGCTGTGCATTTAGCTGCGACAGCATCAGCACAGTCGCGGCTGTATGATGGTTGGCTTTTACCACCGAGGTGGACAGAGGCGCTGGGAATAAACATTTCCTTTGCCCCCAGAACCACATCGGCAACGGTATTACCGCATTTTGACGGATCGTCCGAACTGAAGCAGATCTCTCTCCAAGGGTAGGATGCGAAGTGTTCTCGCATCTCATCTTAATCTGCTGACGCGTAGTGCCAAATTCGACGCGTTCCTCCAGTACGGGACTGAGGAGGCGAAGATGACACCGTGGACCCCACTAAACAATGATCAGAAGAACCCGGCGGGGCTCTCACTGAGACTTTATATCCAGTGGGGTTTGTCGTCAGCGGAAGATCCAGCAGAGAGGGTCCATGACCGTCTATATCTGGCAGCCTGGTGGGCTGGTCCACCAGTTGAGACAGGCCATGCGTCAGGGCGAAGTCGTAGGCGGCTCTCCCCGCAAAGTCAGTTCTCCTGGAGCCTAGCCATGCCTTGTGATGGGTATTGAAGTCTCCAAGGAAACCCAAATCCGCGGTGGGGAACCGCTCTTGGACTTTGTCTACCGCTCCAATCAGGTACTCGAATAACCGAGCTGTCTCCGCATTGCCAGAGTGCGACCTATTAAATCAAATAGCTGTAAAAACCAATCAAGGCTATAGACCCTTGCAAACAAGAAACGTAGGCACACACACCGCACACGTAGGTAGGTAGGTAGGTAGGTAGCTAGTTTTAGAGCGGCGGCGGCCTAGTGACCTTGTGACTTACTTACAACAATAGCTGTTCTGCGTTTGAACATAGTACGGTCATTGACCCCGTACAATGCAAGCTACCTATTGTTACACACAGGTCTAGTTACCTTGTGACTTACTTACAACAAACAGCTGTTCTGCGTTTGGACATACAACGGTCATTGACCCCGTACAATGCAAGCTACCTACTGTTACACACAGGTCTAGTGACCTTGTGACTTACTTACAACAGCTGTTCTGCGTTTGAAAATTTCTCGAAAAGTTATGCTAAAAACATATAATTTTTTTTTTGCGTAACGTGTTTACTTGAGATGAATAACGAAGCACCTTATATAATTTCTTTCAAAATTAGTTAATAGTACGCTAAGAGAGGGTTCTGTATCGGAAATAGATCACTTTTGAAGAACAAATAATTTTTGTTCGCACAAAAACATTTTTTCTATGTAAAATGTAAAAAAAAATTTCTTAATCATTTCAGTTTCATGCCAGGAACAAAAAAGTCTTCCAACACATAGATCACTTTCTTTCAGAAATTGTGAAAAACCACAATTTTAGTTTTATTAGTATGGAATAGAAAGAATTTGATTTTTTTTACCAACTTACACGTGTTATGTCATAATGATAATTAAGACTTTTTTGTTATTGTTATGAAACTGAATCGATTAGGCTATAAAAATTAACCACCTATTTTTTTATTTTATTAAATACATAGAACAACAATATTTTACATTAAAAAAGAAGCCCAAAGTCCAAAAAAATGTATATAGGTTTCCACCCCATTTCGTACCCTGCTGCGAACCGGTTAATATTAGAGGTCCAAACCGGTTCTGAACCTGTTTTTAGGCTTCAGGTTCGGGTTTTTTTGAACCGGTTCGCGACCAAACTGGTTCGCTCGTTAAAAAGGTTCTTCGAACCGGTTCGGAGAACCCGAACCCCATTTCGAACCGGTTTTCAGTCCCTGGTTAGCACACACCGCACGCCAACTTCAGCGGCGCGCCAGGCGGCGCGGCGCAGCATGGACGCAGAGGAGAGGAAAATGCCGCGTCTCTCGCCTCCCGCGGCCGGCCGCTCCTCTGCGCACCGCGCCCGTCTTGGCCCGCTTGTTTTTTAAACTTGCCGATGGATTTTTTGTTGGATTCTTTTGCAAATAATTTTCTTCAAAATTCTTAATCATAATTGTACAATAAAAACGGACGGAGGAATTTTCCGGAACAGAGTTTCGGTCGTCACCTTGAAAAAAAATGATGCATATAAAAAAGTTGTTGGATTCTTATGCTTATTGATGTACATAATAGTACTAAGGTATATTCAGATTAAAGAACCGACTGAGCAATTTTGCCGAGAAAAATATAGTAAAAAAACACATTTTGTTTTTAATTCACTATTTCCATATACAAAAAATGTTGGATTTATTTACGTACTTATTCATATAAATAATACCTACCCTATGGCGAAGTAACTTTGGACGGAGCAATTTGTCTATAGGAGTTATATTAAATTTTCACTTTTCTTTGAATATACCCAACTTCCCGTAAAAAAAAATGTTGGATTATTTGTCAGTAGTAATTCCGAACATTACTCCAAGATATTATCAAAGTTTCATTGACTGAGGAATTAATGTATGGGTCCAACTCCTCGTTGACTACATTATTACCCAACACATCACTATCAGATGAACTGGAATCGAGACTCGACTTCTACAAATCATTCCAAGTTGGCACACGCACCAATAGATCTGGATTGGGCATAGAAACAGCAAAGTCTGATAAAGAAATACTGAAAGGTTTTGCTCAGGAGGACATGGAACAAGGCTTCAAACTTCACGCCTTAAACCTAGAAATGCAGAATGATTGGCTAACAGTGGGTGACTTCTGCATCCCTCCTGCATTGAAGTGGAAATCCATAATATACAACTGGTCCCCTGAGCTGCTTAAGTTCTACTTAAATGCATTCCAGCTTACTCTCCCCGACCCGAGTAACCTAGTTAGATGGGGGAAATCTACAAATAGACTATGCCCGTCATGTAAGGAGTTCGTAGGCACGGCCAAACATTTGTTATGCGGATGCAAAATACTACTTGAGCGAGGCCAGTATTCCTACCGTCATGATAAAGTCCTCCAAATCATCAGAGAGGCCATCAACCTGTCAATTGCACGGACCAGGAAAGGGCAAACCAGTAGCGGCTTCCAGAAGGTCAACTTTGTGAAACCTGGAGCCAATAAGCTGCCCAAAGATAGGACTAAACCTTCTTCAATTTTGGGAGCAGCAAAGGATTGGGAATTGTTGATGGACACACATAAGAAGCATTACCAAATGCCTTCGGAAATCTGTACCACAGCATTAAGACCGGATATACTCATGTTCTCAAAAGCGACAAAGCATGTAGTACTTGTTGAACTTACAGTTCCATGGGAAAGTAACATACCGAAGGACCACAACATCAAGCTTAACAAGTACTGCAACTTAGTAGACCGGATTGTGAGAAACGGATTCAAGACTGATCTCTTCGCTGTGGAAGTCGGAGCAAGAGGACTACCAGCGAAGTCGCTCTACAGTCTCTTCAAGAATCTAGGGCTCCCAAGATCGACGCTAAGCTCATATATGGAGAGAGCTTCAAAAACGTCACTGGAAGCATCCTACAGAATATGGATAGGTAGAGAGAGGGAGGTCGAGAGCGGGACTGGTGGTTTCCCCGCGTCCTAGTCAACGCAGACTAGCTGACGAGGGCTTGAAGCGAGCCGAAACGTGAAGCATGCGCGGGAAATTTAGAGTGGCCACTCGCTAGTCCCGGCCTCGATTAATACCCTCCTCTACTGCCGATGGGCCCGGATATGTTCGGTGAAGCCATCGCAAGCTTAGATCCACACCTTCCTTCCTGTCAAAATAATTGTTTTATTAAGACCTGGCAATATTTTCAAAGTGCGTTCTACAATTCGCGCGTCGAGTTTGTGTCCGGGAGCTAACGCTCTCAAAAGTCAATGTCCTTTTTGCCGCGCGGCCCGGAAGCATATTTCCAAAGTCTAGTATGCGAGTTGCTCTGATTGGTCGTTCTCAGCTTTGGCGGGAAATATAAATTTCGGAAGCATTTCCGAAAATAAAGTTTTCTTAGGTGCTTATCAAAAAAATAACCATAACCTAATTTTAACATCCTAACACTGCTTAAAAAATAAAGTAAAACAAAAAAAAATTTGACAAAAAGGGACACGAACCCATTGCCGAGATCGAAAAAATAAAAACCCTACACTCCTACACTCTACCACTGAGCCACCAAAGTACATAAGCGACCAAACGAATATCGGGTTTAGTAGGCTCGCTGGGAGTACCGGAGGCGGAGCCAGAAAATATATATTTCCCGCCAAAGTTGAGAACGACCAATCAGAGCAACTCGCATACTAGCAGCCTGGAAACAGAGTATAGGTTTTCACACGGCGGGCTGGCACTCGTCGAACTGACCTTGGAGCAGTAGTAGGCGCGGTCGTCGTGGGGCTCCTGGTGGGCGACTAGGTGCGCCTTCAGCGCGGTCTTCACTCGGAACATCTTGGGGCAGTGCGGGCACGAGTGTTGCTTCACGCCCGCGTGGATCCTGCGAGAGCACATCGCATGCCGTTACTAGCTGTCGGAATAACATAAAGCACATACAAGGCAAGAAATACTCTCCTGGACACACAACCAAAGCGAGCAGCACTGGTACCGTGTGGGGCCGGTACTTTAAAAGAATAGCCCCACTGCATCTCTCCCCGTGTATGTCGTAAAAGGCGACTAAGGGATATGACTCCCTTCTTATATTACTAGGTGGTAGGGTTTAACCCCTCCCGGGTTGGTAACACCGCACTGAATGAAAGGTCGGCCGAAACGGCTATGTAAATAGTTTGTGTTTTCCGTCCAGTTCAGTGTAACCGGCACGACCGAAGGGAAGTACTGACGTGGCAAAAACAACAACAAAAAAAAAAAAAAATTTTTTCCATACAGGCAATGCCACATTTTGTATGGAAGCACGTGATCGCGCAGCGTGTTCTTGTCGCGGAAGGTCTTGCCGCATGTGTCGCACCGCGGCCGCTCATCGTGCACCGACAGGTGGTAGCGGTGCCGACGCTTCGTACTATAGTATATTCTAATAGTGTTAACTCACAGCACGTGGTCGCGCAGTGTGTTCTTGTCGCGGAAGGTCTTGCCGCATGTGTCGCACCGCGGCCGCTCGTCGTGCACCGACAGGTGGTAGCGGTGCCGACGCTTCGTACTATAGCATATTCTAATAGTGTTAACTCACAGCACGTGGTCGCGCAGCGTGTTCTTGTCGCGGAAGGTCTTGCCGCATGTGTCGCACCGCGGCCGCTCGTCGTGCACCGACAGGTGGTAGCGGTGCCGACGCTTCGTACTATAGCATATTCTATAGTGTTAACTCACAGCACGTGGTCGCGCAGCGTGTTCTTGTCGCGGAAGGTCTTGCCGCATGTGTCGCACCGCGGCCGCTCGTCGTGCACCGACAGGTGGTAGCGGTGCCGACGCTTCGTACTATAGCATATTCTAATAGTGTTAACTCACAGCACGTGGTCGCGCAGCGTGTTCTTGTCGCGGAAGGTCTTGCCGCATGTGTCGCACCGTGGTCGCTCGTCGTGCACCGACAGGTGGTAGCGGTGCCGACGCTTCGTACTGTCACATATTTTTATTATTATTTTTGACGTGATAACGTCTAATAAATTGATGAACACTGGCTGCACACACGAAAAAGTGTCACGTTGTGTCACGTTCCATCTGAGCCGTGTCACGTTCCATCTGAGCCTGTGCGTGCAAGCGAGAGCGCGTAACAAGCGATAGAGAGGCACAATCGGCCCAAGCGGCAGTGTTGTCAAACGTACGGTAATTGCCGTGTCGTACGGTAATCGAGGCTAGAAATCGACAAATGTACGGCGTACGGCAGCGATAGGGGTGCCGTAGGAAAAAATACGGTAATTCTTATAGCTGTGTTTCTTTATGACGTTATCACGTAAAACTATCGTCCGTAAACCGACTTTACAGACAACCAATTTTTTTTTATGGAAACTGACACGGTTGGCTACATCACCTACAACGTCCGTGATGTCAGCCCATAACACGGGGTGAACTTGGTGCCACGTCAGTGCTTCCCTTCGGTCGTGCCGGCTACACTGAACTGGACGGAAAACACAAACTATTTACATAGCTGTTTCGACCGACCTTTCATTCAGTGCGGTGGTACCAACCCGGGCTGGTTGAACCCTACCACCTAATAAGGTAAGAAGGGAAGGGAGCTACAGTTTTACGTGGAATCCGTACCGCGGTCAGCCTCCAACGGTCGAGCGGTCACCCATCCAAGTACTGACCGCGCCACAGTTACTTCGTAACAGATAAATCTCTCCATGGAAAAAGTTCCATGCCTACGGGTAATGTTAGCCTAATGTTTCACGTCGCCAAAATGTACCTAAACGATCGAGTGTAAAGTGATTATTGCTTTGCAGCTGCGCGCAGTAGCGTGGGCGCGCGTGTATGTATGCTCCGCGCGGCTGTCGAATTTCCACTGAATTATGCTCGCCGGCGGCCCACCGGGCGGTAGGTAGTTAGCGCGCGCGCGTAAGTACATAGAGTGCATGAGGCCTGACCGCGCTCAGCGTTGCTTAACAACAGTCGACCGAGCGCACCGCTGAGCTACCGAGGAGGCTGACGAGATGAATGAATGCGTACTAACGTGGATATCTTGCCGCACAGCTCGCAGACGTACTCCCGGACGACGCCCTCGTGTGCCGTCGCATAGTGCTCCAGTATCGCCATCTGTCATCAAACATTTTCAATCTATCTTTTAGTTAGGTACTTACATATTTTTTGACATGATGGCTGATGGTGCAGACAACATCAGGGCCCCCTGAATTAATTTGTTTAAAAACCAATTAGACAAAAAATAAAAAGCCTAAGGTTGCACTCCGGGAGTGCCGGCAGAAGTGAAAACTTAAACATCAACGTTGTGCATTTTTGAATATTTTGGAATGGTTAGGGAATAATTTCGCACGAATTGTTTTATTTATCAGTATAAAAGTACTATCATTTATGTGGTAAAATACAATATTCATTTATTGCGCTATCGTAGACAAACATGACAATTTATATTACATTAAAAATTTAACACTACAGAACTATTATAATTATTTTACATCAAAAAGTTTATTTCTCAGAAAAATCAACTTTCATCCATCATTTCAACGAATCTTACGCTTTTTCGATCAGGCTGCGGATCTGACGCGAGTTTAACATTTCTTACCCACCTAAAAAAGTGCCAAGCGCCGCTCAAGAAGTTTCACTTCAAAAACAAACAAAAATACTTAAAAACAATACAAGAGCACTCATGAATAAATAAAAACAGAATACACGCACCAGCTGTCAGCTGTCTGTGTTTAAAATAAATAAATAAATAAATAAAAAAATCAAAATAAAACAGTGAATACCTTATGTATGGTGCGCTTGTCGCAGCGCAGACACTGGTATCGCGAGGTGTGCGTACTCCTGTGCGTGCGGAGCGCGTACGGGTCGCGCGAGTATATCCGGCACACGTCGCACTGCACTCCGCCCCGCGACTGCAACATAACACAACTCTATTATTTATTTCCACGCAGAATTCAGAATACATCTGAGGGTGCTGTTTTATTATATTTTATTTTCTTTTTTACTTAGACATAGTATTTTTTTTTATGTAATCCGGTATGGGTGGCTGTGTCGGAGGGGCCAAAGCACATGCTCCAACCAGCCAATATCACCTCCGAGAAGGTAGGTGCGTATATATGGCTATACTGGACTAGAGAACACAGCCGAGGCTGCTATGCGGCCATATTTTTTTATTTTTTTTATTTTTTTTTATTTAATCCGGTATGGGTGGCTGAGTCACAGGGGCCAAAGCACATGCTCTGACTAGCCAATATCGCCTCCGAGAAGGTAGGTGCCATACCGGAGACTTCCCTGGATTTCTGGCTATACTGGACTAGAGGAGAACACAACAGAGGTTGCTATGCGGCCATCTTACATCCAATACGGTGGTATCAACCCAGTCGGCTACAATTTGAGCCTACCAACTTGTAAGGGGCCAGGGAAGGGACCTATGGTTCGGATTCCACGTTAAACTGTAGGTCTCTTCCCTTCTTAACCTTACTAGGTGGTAGGGTTTATCCCGCCCGGGTTGGTACCACCGCACTGAGCGAAACGTCGGTCGAAACGGCTATGTAAATAGTTCGTGTTTTCCGTTCAGTTCAGTGTAGCCGACATGAAATGAAGGGAAGCACTGACGTCGCACCAAGTTCACCCGGTGTTATGGGCTGACATCACGGATGTTGTAGGTGATGTAGCCAACCGTGTCAGTTTCCATAAAAAAAAATGTATGATAAATTAAAACAAATTAAATAAAATAACTCACAGGGTCGTGCTTCACCATATGGTTTTTATACTTATGTTCATAGTCATAACCGATTATGCAATCAAAGCATTTATAAAGAAATTTATCGAGAACTCCGTCTCTCAGCAACTGTTCCCTCTCCTTCTTAACATCCACCCACGTCAGTTGTATAGCTTTTATCTTGTCTGGATCTAAGCTCACTTTTTGAGTTGCCTTCCTTTTCTTTTCTATACTTTCTTTTTTCACTTTCAATTTGTTTTTTCTCTTGGAGTACCTCTTAGGACGATCTCTCTTCGCTAGCAACACGAGGGGTATGTCGTCATTTTGATAATCGTCTGAATCATTTTTAACCGAGTCATTATTGAAATCGTCAAATTCAATTTTGACCGAGTCGAGCGTGAGAGTTTGTTCTGTGTTGCCGTCGATGAATTCGGTAATTTCAACTTTAATTACGCTGAGCGTGGACTGAGTTTGCAGTGTCGATTCGTTTTGGACTGTTGGTATCTGAAACCAATACATACATACATACATATCACACACGCTGAATCCCGATAATCGGGGTAAGCAGAGTAATCGGTGTTGTGCTGCAAGTACTCTGGTCAATTACAGCACAACACCGACCACCACGTTTCGCAAAGTATTCGAACAAGATTAAATTGATCAAGCAGCAAGTAAGGCACGAAGACCCACCTGCTGCATGACTCGGTGGAAGTACCGTGCCAAGGTGAGAGGTGGCGAGCCTGTCGCCCTTTAGCACGGCATCTTGTCCTTATCCCTTAGTCGCCTTTTACGACATGCATGGGGAGAGATGCAGTGGGGATATTCTTTTTAAGTACCGGCCCCACACGGTCTGAAACAAATAATTTTTGAAAATGGAAACTGACACGGCTGGCTACATTCACGTCTGGTCGACGACATCTATTATGTCGGTGGAAAGCAATGGTGCCGTACCGCTGAAGGCCGGGAGGACTGTAGGAAAATTGGAGAGGTTTATGTCCAGCAGTGGTCGCATACACTCTGACTGTGAGTTTTTATTGCCTTTACCTCCTACAGATTCATCTCAAGTTACAATTTAAGGGATATGACGGATGATATCCGTCTAACGAGAGAAATTAATGTTGCGAATGTGAGTGAAAGTGTCGGAAAGGGTCGCCCTAGACGCGCGTACCTGGACCAGATCTGGCATGTGCTCAAACAGGGTCAAGTCCGTAACAAGGTGCAGGCACCGCCTTCGGCGACCAACCTCAGCTGCTACGGATCGCATGGGTGCCTGCACTGTGTTACGCAAGGACGACGGGGCTGCCATCCTGCAGTGCCGGAGATAAGGCAGAATGAAGTTTATGCCTCCCCGTCTTCATCTCCCCGTGTATGTCGTAAAAGGCGACTAAGGGATATGACTCCCCCTTCTTATATTACTAGGTGGTAGGGTTTAACCCGCCCGGGTTGATACCACCGCACTTAATGAAAGGTCGGTCGAAACGGCTATGTAAATAGTTTGTGTTTTCCGTCCAGTTCAGTGTAGCCGGCATGATCGAAGGGAAGCACTGACGTGGCACCAAGTTCACCCGGTCTTATGGGCTGACATCATGGATGTTGCAGGTGATGTAGCCAACCGTGTCAGTTTCCATAAAAAAAAAAATACAGCAGCTTTTCCCTCACTTTTGTATATGTGACTAAGGATGACAATCAGAATACCTAATGTTAATGAGAAGCTAAACTCACCGCGCACGGTAATGCAGAGAAGTTACCGAGCACTTGCATTGACCTTCTAACACGCCGCTTGAACCTCAAGGCTCTCTTCACATCGGCAACACACTCCCAGCACAGTGCAAGTGTGTCTTGTAATTGTGGCTGAAGATTCATAAGAAAAAAAAATTTAGTTACTTACGACCATTACAACATTCAATGTACGATACGAGGATTACCAGCGAAGTCGCTCTACAGTCTCTTCAAGAATCAAGGGCGGCCAAGATCGACGCTAAGCTCATACATGGAGAGAGCTTCGAAAACGTCACTGGAAGCATCCTACAGAATATGGATAGGTAGAGACACTGGCGGCCGTGGACAGGAAAACGGAGTGTGGGAAGACCACCCGCCAGGTGGGACGACGACATCAAGTACGCCGGCGGAAATCAGTGGTTCCGTATCGCTGAAGGCTGGGAGGACTGGAGAAAAATTGGAGAGGCGTATGTCCAGCAGTGGACGCTTACACGCTGACTGACTGACTGACAGAGAGAGGGAGGTCGAGAGCGGGACTTGTGGTTTCCTAGTCAATGCAGACTAGCTGACGAGGACTTGATGCGAGCCGAAACGTGAAGCATGTGCGGGAAATTTCAGAGTGGCCACTCGCTAGTCCCGACCTCGATTAACACCCTCCTCTACTGCTGATGGGCCCGGATATGTTCGGTGAAGCCATCGCAAGCTTAGTTCCTTACCTTCCAATCAACAACATCAAAGACCGTACCAAACCAGACAGACGCGGTGCTCGATAAGTATTTTCTCAACAATCGAATCGAAAATTTTCAGACCGTTGCCGAATTTAGAGAGATACGTTATCGACCCGGTGGAGGAATTGGCAACGCGCTGGCGGCTCAAGCTGAAGTTCCAGGTTCGAATCCTGGTTGGAACGTATTTTTTCTCTTCATTTTAGGCTTTGCATTTATCTAAAGAAGAAATATAAAAAGCGATTACATGCTTAGTACTGTATTGTATTGTTTATTGATCATTATATGGCAGTTAGACTGCTCTCGAACTTGTCACAATTTGTTCTATCCGGTTCGATTACACACACCAAGAAGAACGGAAAAGAAACTTCGCGGGGTATTTTTTTAAACGTATCTTTACAAGTATTTAGTGACTAGCCACATAATAACACAGCCCATAATCTAACTAAAACACCGCTTGAGAGCAAGATTAACAATTTTGCTGAGAGTTCTGACTACAAAGACTTGTTAATTAAGTGAATCAGGTGTAAAGAGCCTTTGTCAAACTTTGATACGTAATTTGTATCAACATAATACTATAATGTAGTATAATTTTATTGTCACAAATAAAAAAATAAAAATATATGAATATTTAAGATACTTGAAGTATCAATTTGTCAATGGGTTAATAAGTAACATATAAATAAAATATTATATTATAATAAATAATATAACAGAGAAAACTATTTGACTCTTTTTAACATATTAGGGTCTTATGCATCGCTTCCTTTTACCGCTCCCTTGCTAGGTCAATCATATTCCTTTTGGCGGAGCAAGCGCAGAGACTCAGCACCGCGTCTATCTAGTCGGTACGGTCTTTGCATAAAACATAAGTACCTACCTGGGCGACCTCGGCGTCTACACCTATCTAGATAAACTTATAAAAAATAACATTATCTAAATACTAAATATCACATCCAAATCGTTAGAGCCGTTTCCGAGAAACCAATTGTTTAAATATATACAAGTTTAGCTCACATATAGTAATAAAGTAATAGGAATATAGTGAGGAACCGAACGATAAAAACATAAGTTTACCTGATGTTGAAAGAAAGATTGTAACTCCTCCATGCGTATATGAGCGAGTGTACGGTCTACGCTCAAGCACCCCCCGCAAGCGGTTACGCCGTTCGGGGACATTTTTGGGTAATTTCTTAATAATCTAGTGAGCAAAGAAAAATGAGCAAATTTTGATTTGTATTGACAGTCAGAATTTATTTATTCAACAGCCAAAATAGGTACTAAATAGACAATTAACTAAAAACTATAATATATAAAAAATCTCGTTTAAACTGTCTCCGAAATGATTTGTATTTATTTATTGACAATTTGACATTTCGAATGACAGCATACAAAATATTTTTTTTTTAGAATTAATATGTTGGCAGTACTGTCTTCTGGTCTATGCTAATGTTGCATAAACACAATTTTATCAGTCA
The DNA here is from genome assembly GCA_946902875.1 of Nematopogon swammerdamellus. Classification (NCBI taxonomy): domain Eukaryota; kingdom Metazoa; phylum Arthropoda; class Insecta; order Lepidoptera; family Adelidae; genus Nematopogon; species Nematopogon swammerdamellus. The sequence goes on from OX336352.1 coordinate 21,406,034, forward strand.
GAGTGTGTAGTGCGCGGGGCTGATCTCGGCGTGTCGCCTCCGCAGCGGCTCGTCAGTGTTCTCCCTCGCACCCGCACCATACTTGTATAGTGTATGCGCGTGGCGGGCGGCGACACGCCGAGATCCGTCCCGCGCATTATACAGTTCCCTCAAAACATAAATGGCTCGACCTACTTGCGCAGTCAGAGAATTTTAAAAGTCATTTTAAGTCATTACTCGTACGTACGTAGATAATAGATAATTGCTTCACTGCACATGCGCGAACCCAAGTGGCGAGCTACAATAAATTCTACCCTATGTTATACAAATTATGACCTAAAATTCATTGACTACGTAGGTGGGTTGAGCGGCATTAAAGTTTTGAGAGGACTGTACGTACATATTATATGCGTCCACTGCTGGACATAGCCTCTCCATTTAATTATCCTTTCGTCCTCCCGGCTTTCAGCGGTACGGAAACACTGCTTTCCGCCGACGATCTTGATGTCATCGTCCGACCTTGTTATACTCTCGCATTGTTGTAATTTCGTTAAAGCTAAATAATTTACTGGATTACGACAATTAATCTGAAGGCAAAGGTTTAGATAAAGCTTCACCATATCCGGCCCGCTGTCAAGCACGTTAGCAATAAATGTAAGGAATTCCGATCATTCGTGTCATATGTATGACTCAGAGTGCGCGTGATAAGAAGACGTTGTGTGCGTTTGTCTTTTCACAATTATGTAGTGATTAGTCTGATAAAATGAGTTCTTGTGCATTCTACAAGTGCAAAACAATACACGTAATACCTAAAAAGAGAAAGGTGTGACATTTCATAGGTAAGTTGTGTTCTAAGTACTAGATTTCATTTGACAATCTGTAAATACGCCTATAACACGCCATGCATTCGCCCGGCGTGTGCAGGAGTAGACCAGAACATACACAATCCATTAGTGCGACAGAGATAGTTATATTTCTTATATTCCGTCGAGAGCATTGTTTTTGCGTTCTTTCGAGCGGGTGTGTTCGTGATGAGTTTACCAAAAATTTATTTATTTGTCTGTGTTTGAGCGTCCTATACGGGATCTAAATCTTTTAAATCTTGGTCTGAAGTTAGAATCGGGACAGATCCTTTATAGGAATGGCTGAATCAGAAGGGCCAGAGCACATGCTCCGACTAGCCAATATCATCTCCGAGAAGGTAGGTGCCATACTGGAGACCTCCCTTTTTAGATTGCTGGCTATATTGGACTAGAGAATAACACAGCCGAGGCTGCTATGCGGCCATCTTAAATACAGTACGGTGGTACCAATCTAGTCGGCTACAATTTGAGCCTACCAATAAGGAGTAAGGGAAGGGACCTACAGTTTTACACCGGTTCCGAACGGTGAAGCAGCACGTGTAGGTAGGTGTTGACGACGGAACGATCGACAAATAAAATTATCCGTTAAAATCCGTTGAAATCCGAAATACGTTATTCAATACAATGGCTAACTTCTTTCCAGCCGTTGCTTCTTGGAACAGCGTGACCAGTTGGGACGCGTCGTTTTCAGTAGGTATGCACGAAAGTTTTTCGGTCAAATAAAACCCATTGGTACTCGTAAAAATGCATGCCGACCGGATTCGAACCTCGGACCTCTTGCAAGAGAAGCCGACGCGCGACGACGCTCAGACCACTCGGCCAATGATTTTGTCACCTAGTCAACTACGTCTCACTCACCTCACTCAATCACTGGCGTCTGGCACTAAAGCCTGGGATACACATGCTAGTTACTCGCACAAAAGCATGCCAGCTACTGTTTATAAACGAGCTACTGGCATGTGTATCGCGATTCTGCCAGTAGCTCACGTTCCATTACAAGGCATGCCAGCAGATCGGCCGAAGTTTGTTTTTTTCCCCTCGCGGGGAGGTGGGGGGAGGGACTTGCATGCTAGCTACAGGCACGCGAGCCGCGAAACACGTCACTACGTGCTTGCCATCTACTAGCACAAGCTCGCACTTCGTCATCAGCTTGAGATCTGTTGTGTTTTTGTTTGTTTTTTTTTTTTTGAAAAATGATTATGGCACTTTGGGGGGACATAAAAACGATTCAATTCGTCTCACACTATCGTGAACAACCTACTGAACTGAACAAGCTACTCGCACGTCACTGGCACGCTAGAAACAGGCATGCCAGACAACAAGCATGTGCATCAACGCATACCACCAATGCTAGTACCTGGCATGTCAGCATGCCAGCGCCTAGCATGCCACTTACAGGCATGTGTATCTCGGCCTTTAGCCAATGGAAGAGCCAATGCGATGTGTAAAATCTGGCTTGGATCCTTGCCTTTCCTCAATGTTAAAAAAATATACACACATGTCTATGGCGTTGGCTTAACAGCATGGTAGTGCTGCCAAATGCTTCGCTTTTCCGCCTTTTCGTCTGCATTTTTCATATAAATCCTCTTTCCGCTTTCGCCTAACGCGGATCTGTTTTAGTATTTAGCAACGACGAACGGTTGCTTCTACCAATTATTCTCTTCATACATAATGTCGGTCAACGTCAAGACGAGATAGCCAGCCTTCCCTCTCGTTACAAATCCGCAATTTCAGTTAGAAATCCGTTTTTCCTAAATAACGAATCCTCTTCAAAAAAAGTTCATGTGGCAACACTGAGACATGGCCATGTTATATTCTCTTGTAATGTTCTCTGCGTTCTCTGTTCTGTGGGCAAGGCCGCGATGGCGTCGTGCGGTATTCGCATGATTTTGATTTTCAATTTCGTATTGTGCTGATAACAGTAAAGGTTGTGCCTGTATTACGTCCATAGTAGGACCCGTAAGGTTTATTTTATGACTACGGTGAGTTATTTTTTCTATCTAACTTCTGAACCTCCTTGCATTTCGATCAAATTCGTTTCGCCCTGTCGCTTCTCCAAGCAGCTTTCCTCGCTGTATGATTTTATTTGATGTTCTAATCTTTCCCGTGTACACGACACTATTATTTGCTGTCCTTACATAACCTTTCTAGTTTATAATAGGGTGGGTCGAAAAAAATCGTCCATACATCCGTGACCGACCCCAATGTATAACCTGAAATAAAAAATTTTGTTGTGAAAAAAAAAGAAGACGGACCGCACCAAGGTCCGTCGACTGTTGTTAAAGCAACGCTGAGCGCGGTCAGTACTTGGATGGGTGACCGCTCGACCGCTAGGAGCTGACCGTGGTTCGGATTCCACGTTAAATTGTAGCTCCCTTCCCTTCTTACCTTACTAGGTGGTAGGGTTTATCCCGGCCGGGTTGGTACCACAGCACTGAGCGAAATGTCGGTTGAAACGGCTATGTAAATAGTTCGTGTTTTCCGTCCACTTCAGTGTAGCTGACATGAAATGAAGGGAAGCACTGACATGGCACCTAGTTCACCCGGTGTTATGGGCTGACAACACGGAAGAAGGTGTGGATCTAAGCTTGCGATGGCTTCACCGAACATATCCGGGCCCATCGGCAGTAGAGGAGGGTATTAATCGAGGCCGGGACTAGCGAGTGGCCACTCTAAATTTCCCGCGCATGCTTCACGTTTCGGCTCGCTTCAAGCCCTCGTCAGCTAGTCTGCGTTGACTAGGACGCGGGGAAACCACCAGTCCCGCTCTCGACCTCCCTCTCTCTACCTATCCATATTCTGTAGGATGCTTCCAGTGACGTTTTTGAAGCTCTCTCCATATATGAGCTTAGCGTCGATCTTGGGAGCCCTAGATTCTTGAAGAGACTGTAGAGCGACTTCGCTGGTAGTCCTCTTGCTCCGACTTCCACAGCGAATAGATCAGTCTTGAATCCGTTTCTCACAATCCAGTCTACTAAGTTGCAGTACTTGTTAAGCTTGATGTTGTGGTCCTTCGGTATGTTACTTTCCCATGGAACTGTAAGTTCAACAAGTACTACATGCTTTGTCGCTTTTGAGAACATGAGTATATCCGGTCTTAATGCTGTGGTACAGATTTCCGAAGGCATTTGGTAATGCTTCTCATGTGTGTCCATCAACAATTCCCAATCCTTTGCTGCTCCCAAAATTGAAGAAGGTTTAGTCCTATCTTTGGGCAGCTTATTGGCTCCAGGTTTCACAAAGTTGACCTTCTGGAAGCCGCTACTGGTTTGCCCTTTCCTGGTCCGTGCAATTGACAGGTTGATGGCCTCTCTGATGATTTGGAGGACTTTATCATGACGGTAGGAATACTGGCCTCGCTCAAGTAGTATTTTGCATCCGCATAACAAATGTTTAGAAGGTGTGGATCTAAGCTTACGATGGCTTCACCGAACATATCCGGGCCCATCGGCAGTAGAGGAGGGTATTAATCGAGGTCGGGACTAGCGAGTGGCCACTCTAAATTTCCCGCGCATGCTTCACGTTTCGGCTCGCTTCAAGCCCTCGTCAGCTAGTCTGCGTTGACTAGGACGCGGGGAAACCACCAGTCCCGCTCTCGACCTCCCTCTCTCTACCTATCCATATTCTGTAGGATGCTTCCAGTGACGTTTTCGAAGCTCTCTCCATATATGAGCTTAGCGTCGATCTTGGGAGCCCTAGATAGCCAAGGAGAAAGGAGAAGTAGCCAACCGTATCAGTTTCTTTAAAAAAAAATAGTTGCTAGTTCTAATAACTACAATGAATGATGAATATGTTAATACAATAATCAATAATAAATAATAAACGCTCGAGCCGCACGATGGTAACCTCGTCAGTAAGGAAGCAGAGAAGATGCTGAAGTATCTGCAGCACGAGGTTACCAAAATGTGGCCCGTGGATTCGACGAGCGTTGTGCCCATAGTCGTATCGGCGCATGGGCTGATAGCGAAGAGCCTCGACGACCACCTTGAGAGGCTCTCGCTGAGTGGTTGGGTCAAGGGTCAGATCCAGAAGGCAGGCTGCCTTCTGGATCTGACCCCTGCCTGCTCGACACTGCACGCATCGTCCAGAGGTTTTTCTCCCTAGGGCCCGACTATCGGTAGCCTGGGTTCACCCCGCCGCCAGTGGTGAAAACTCCGTTTGTATTATAGTAATTTTAGATATAAGTTTTGTATATTTTAAGCAGTACCTATATGTAAAATTGTTGTAAATAAATGGGTAAATAAGTGGATAAAATACTATACTGAAGTGTTGTAGGAAAACATAAAAAACCGTCCAAGTGCGAGTCGAACTTACACACCGAGGGTTCCGTATCGCCATGTCATGGCTAGCGCCGCTCACGCCATCTAGATGGCATGTTATGATGCTTCATATTAGTTAAATGTCATGATTAGGTAGTTAAAATGCTTCTTAATCCATTCGCGCATACACTTTTTGGTTTCTTCTATGGGAACCCCTGTGAATTTTTTTTTATTTTACTTTTTCTTATTTTTTTATTATTATTTGTTGTTATATCAGCCATAATAAATAACACAAATTCTGTGGAAATTTCAACGGGTATACCTACTACTACTACGGTTCAAGAGATACAGCCCTCGGTCAGACAGACGGACGAACAGACAGACGGCGGCGTAGGCTTAGTAATAGGGTCCCGTACCGGATACGGAACCCTAAAAAAATATGAATGTGACATGTTGCAGAGTGAAGCGCTGCCCTGGAGTCACGATGACACAGTTCCTGCCACCAAATCTGCTGGCGCTGTTCGCGGCGCGCGACCCCATCCCCTTCCTGCCGCCGGCGTGCAAGCTGCCCCACGAGAAGAAACAGAAGGGCTACGATGGCGTTGGACACTTCCTCAGCTTGTTCGAGGTTATTATTATTATTTGTCTTTGCCAGTGGGCAATGACTGACAGGGGCTCATCCATTTTATACGTCTCATCATTTTGGACAATAATAATAACGACGGTCCGGCAGATACGGAGCTCTCCGAGATGGGGGTGGTGGTGGCCTACGTGTCTAGTACCACCACCCATCGCTCGAAGCTAGTCTCGCGTCGTCCTGGAGAGCTCCGTAGCCACGGCCTGCACCCGCCGGCGCGCTTGGAGGCTTGTCTCCCGCCGCTGGCGGTATTACAGTTTTTAACTTTGTATTAATTTTGTGTATCTTTATTTAATTGTTTTGTATAATATATTATGTGTCCCAAAACTCAACATCAAGCGGGAACCAGGGAGTAGGCCAGTTTATGACTACCCAGGGAAAAATAAGAAAAACAATGGGGAGTCATTTCTTTTTTATGATATGAGCATTTTTTGAAAAACGTTGAAAATTTCTCGTACAACATTTTTAGGTACTACGACTACAAATTTGCAAATATAATTGTTTTTATTGGTAGCCTAAATAACTCTGCTATTAATCAGTATCCCAAATAAAACCAGAATGCCTGTAGTTTTACCAAAAAAAAATATTCAGTTAAATTTTTTTCTAAAAAAATAAATGACTCCGATTTTTTTTTCTTATTTTACCCTGGGTAGTCATAAACTGGCCTACTCCCTGGTTCCCGCTTGACGCCGAGGCGCGGAGCGGCTCGAGCGGCGGCGGCGCGCCGAGCAGACTGCGTACAAGCTCGAGCAGGAGATCTAAGTGTATATGTGTGTGTGTGTGTGTGTGTGTCTCACCAGCACCCGTCGGAGACGCCGCCGCCGACGCGCGTGGAGACGCGCGCGGAGCGGCTCGAGCGGCGGCGGCGCGAGCGCGCCGAGCAGACCGCGTACAAGCTCGAGCAGGAGATCGCCGTGTGGAAGCCGGCCGACGACGAGAACGCGACCACCGATCCGTTCAAGACGCTGTTCATTGCGCGCATCGTGAGTACCTACTCGTACGCCCCGCTACTACTTCATTTTTATAAATTTTACTTTTTTTTTTATTGAAACTGACACCGTTGGCAGGCCTTCGTCACTCACTCAAGGTCGCGCGTTAAATGCCTATCGCTTGGCGTATTGGTTAATGTACAAGTAAACAGTGGGCTGCGGCATCCAGCCAGAGCGAGCGTGCGCCACCGCGCATCTACTACGTTTCGTTTCGAATTTAGAAATTTCGAAATCACGTCATTATTGTGCAGCATTTTGATTTATTTCTAGTAATTTATTTATTCATATTAATAGGAGGTCATAGATTAAAAATAATATCATCATATTGCCAATAACATTAGTTAGATGACGCCGAACAGCATGGTATGGTACTCTTTACACCTGATTCACTTAATTATTAAGTCTTTGTAGCCAGAACTCACAGCAAAATTGTTAATTTTGCTCTCAAGCTGTGTTTTCGATAGACTTGTAGGCGATGTTATTATGTGTCTAGTCACTAAAGTACTTCTAAAAATATGTATTATAAAATACCCTGCGAAGTTTCTTGTCGGTTCTTCTTCGTGGGTGTAATCGAACCGGATAGAACAAATTGTGACAAGTTCGAGTGCAGTCTTAACTGCCACATGAATGATCAATAAACAATACAATACAATACAATACTTGTGGTTTGTTGTTCTAGAACTACGACACGTCAGAGTCCAAGCTGAGGAGAGAGTTCGAAGGATACGGACCCATTAAGAAGGTTAGCACACTTTTGTTATTTCTCACCGTGCGCCGACGCCGACACGGCGCACTCCTGATCGCACGTCGACGGTGTGCGTGACGATATGTACGCCTGTAAACTGCTATGCTTCTTTCTAGACAAACATCATTTGCGACGCATCTTCTGGTTATTTTTTCTTTAAACCACCAGAACATTCACTTTTTTTTTTTTTTTTTTTTTTAATCTTAATTTAAGTTTAGGGCTTCAGCCGTATTCGGAAATGTCAGCCCCATGGTGACTTTCAAGTTGATAGAGTTCAGAAATTAATTAAACATCCCTCAAAGTGAGAGAACTTTTAAAGAATTTTATAACTTCTTGACAGTGCGCGGAGAGTGGATCACTCAGTGCACAATGTATAGCACATACCAAGTTCATCCCATCCGTCTGTAAACTTATGACTAAATCCTTTCTCAGGTTGACGTTCCGACCACACTCCATGAGAACATGGAATTGGTCCTCCTCTTTCATGCAAAAGCTACAATTTGGGGACTCTGTTTTACGCATTAAAAATGCACTTTTGTTTAGTGGAGTGTGACCTGACCGAAGCCTTAGAACTGTAGTGATGTCCACTCGTGACATATGTAGGCCCACAAACCACGGTTGTTGTCTTGGTTCACTTTGCAGGCTTTTATACCAGATACCCTTTCTCACTGATATTCCATCAAAATGTTCTTTCCATTGAGCGTAGCATATTTTCTTAATATGTGGCAGAACATCAGTGAAAAAGGGTTTACACTTCCATACATTGTCGCATCCAACAGCACGTTTAGCCAGCCTGTCGACCTGCTCGTTTCCTGGTAAGCCAATGTGGGACGGTATCCATTGAAAAGCCACCTCTTTGCCTTGCTGATTCAGTTCCATCAACAATTTAATTATCTCAATTGCTATTATTCTACTACGAGACCCTCTCGCACAACCAATCAAGTGCTGTAGGGAACTTTTTGAGTCAGTCAAAATAACAATTTTGCCTGTGTCTATACTTGTGCTGTAAGAGAGTGCCTCGTATATAGCAATCATTTCTGTGGCCATGATAGGAATATTCGTTAACACCTTGAATTCCATCCCACACTGCGCATGTACGTCCCAAAAAGCAGACCCGATACCATCAGCGCTCACCGAGCCATCTGTAGAACATTCACTTCTATAGATAGAATCAAATAGGACAAGACGCTCTAACCTCATACCTGCGAATAGCACTGTCCCGCCTAGTAGGTCTATTCGCAGGAAATCAAATAGGACACTCCCAGTTCTTAGTTAATAACCTCTGTTTTGCATACCTACGAATAGCCCTGTCCTGATTTGCAAAGGGAAATTCTGCAATTTTAGGTCAGAAAAATTCCGATAAAAAAAATGTCTGGATTTCAAAAAATCCGTCTGTACTTCTAAAATAGTTAATCTTCACTTATTGTATACCATTTTGTGGGTAACTTCATTAGCTGTCAAGAGCCCATAGAGGTTAATGCTCTGACTTCATTACTTTACGAAAGTCAAGAGGTTACCTAAAGTTCTTGAAAGTTTCTAAGATATTTGCATGTTCCATTCTCTCTTTAATTTTGCTCATTGTTAGCTCTCAAAGTCTCAAGTCTTCGCTGTTGCTTTCAGATCCAAATGATCTACAACCAGACGGACGGCAAGCCGCGCGGTTACGCGTTCATCGAGTACGAACACGAGCGCGACATGCACTGTGAGTACGCACGCACTCGCGCGCGCGCGGATACACGCACGCACACACACACACACACACACACAATACATGTTACTATTATTACGTGCATACGTAAAGTCAAAACACATGTTTCCCATAAGTAAGCAGCTACGATCCTGCTACCGCACTCTGCCGCCTCTTTCGCTCTCATAATGTTCTTCATACATGCTCTTCAGTTAAGGGTACTAGATAGTTGCCCCTTCTGGATAATATGCCCCGATCGGGTCGAGACCCTGTGTGACCCATTTGTGTCCTAATAAATTTTTTTTTTATGTCTTATTTATTCACGACAATCTGTCTCCGTCTAGGGACATTTGGAAGTTTGTATGACTCTTGATTTATGACTTGTTTAGTGGGGGACCAGTGTCCCTCACTATTCTACTGCAGCATCTTCTAGGCTATGTTGTCTTGGGGTAGCTTATTAAATCCTAATTAAATACATTTCATTTTATAAATTTTTGTATGCATAAGTGGAAAGACCGCCCAACAAAGTTTAAGAGTATTATTACTGCATGCATAACAGTTAGACAGATTTAGTAGAAACAGGTTATAATATTGAGTGAAGCAGTTTAAACCGTTTTTAGTTTTCGTTACATGCTTGACGCAAATGTTTGCGGGTCATTGGGACGACGTTCTCTCAAAACATGCATTTTACATTTCAACTCAATACATTTACGCATCTGAACGAATATACGGGCTCACATGCAATGTTTATACGGGTGTGGATTAGAAGACTACTACATTGATCGCAAATTGCTGGTACATATGCTTATTGTGTAGGCCGAGATGATTGAAAGAATTATTTGGCGGAGACAGGTACTTTCGGAGAAAAAAAATTTAGGAAAAATTTTTTTTCATACAAAATAAATTTTCGAAATTTTTATTTTTTTTAAATGCTCCAAACAATTATTTTGAATAGGAATTTATGCAAAAACGACATGCGCCGCCTCAACATTAGGTTAGGGTTAATAATTTTTTAAACCGCCAAAAACAAGGGTAGTGGTATGAGTAAATGACTCATACCACTACCCTTGTTTTTACATACACTTATATAAAAACCAACGTTTTGGTGCCTTAAAAAAAAATTGTATGAAAAATAAATTTTGTATGGGAATTTTTTTTTTTCTCCGAAACTACGCATTTCCGGCAAACAATTCTTTCACTATAATTCATCTTTCAAGTAGGCCTACACAATAAGCATACCAGCAATTTGCGATCAATGTAGTATTCTAATCCACCCCCGTTTATTCTTACACAAAATGTGAATGTTGCAGTACTGTGCAAATTTTGTATTATGTCATATATTTAATTTTGTGTAATTTGTCGGAGCGAACGCTTCAATGCAGTATAACATTATTTTAAGCTGTGGTTTATATTAGAGGTGCCGAATTTGTATTTGTATGAAGAATCGAAGAAAAAGAAAAAAACATTTTTAAAACATAAATTCGTATAACAAAAGTGGTTTAGTTTCAAGTGTAGAATTATCTCCTTTCGGGTACTACCTAAACTATTAAGAGTCCGTAATACCTCCGAATTTCGCCCCAACTTCATTGTGCGGCCACCGTACGGGATACGGAGGCCTAACTAGTAAAGACTCGTCGTTCGCACCACAAGTCAAATTTTTCACAGAATATGTTATGGTGGATATAACAAGAAATAATAAAATATAGAAAAGGTCAAAAATTAAGTGGGGTTCCCATACAAGAAACATGTTTTTTTTGTGGTGCGGAAACCTACATAGGTGCGCGAGTCCGACTCGCACTTGGCCAGTTTTTTTATGTTCTGTGGCGACTGCTCTCAAAATACATTTCATTACACGCGACTCAAAACATCCAAATTGATCGATTGGAAGAAATCTCTCTCAAGGGTTAATTCAGCTTGTTTACGAAAAACCTTTTTTGGATCAATATGGTTTTCATATGTAAAGTGTGGCGCATCTAAAATGAACCACGCACCGCCGTCGCCTACGCTCGGCGCTCTTGTCGCGATCAACTCCCGCGCCCGATTAACGTGGGTTTTTTCTATTTTGGACACAGAATCGAGGCAGTTAAGAACCCTCCCCCCCACTACACTGTTGGCCAATATAGGTTTGTATGTTGTGGTAAGATTGCCAGCATACAAAGTTGTCACGTGACCGACGCGAGGTCCGGTGGTCGGTACAAATTTTTTTTTCAATGTTAATAGTCCACTTAGTTTGTACGCGTGGTTTGTTGTGCGCAGTGGTACGGGCGGTCCGTTTTGCAGTTACGAGTAGTCTTTATATTAGGGATGTAACGATACATGAATTTGCCGATACGATACCGATACAGATTTTTGTAGTAAATAATCGGCGATACCGATACTGATGGCTTAGTAGATAATAAATGAACTAATGATATAAATGAAATATGTACCTCGTGCGTTTGTACGTCTTTATTATGCATAATACTTAGTAGACCGGATTGTGAGAAACGGATTCAAGACTGATCTCTTCGCTGTGGAAGTCGGAGCAAGAAGACTACCAGCGAAGTCGCTCTACAGTCTCTTCAAGAATCTAGGGCTCCCAAGATCGACGCTAAGCTCATATATGGAGAGAGCTTCGAAAACGTCACTGGAAGCATCCTACAGAATATGGATAGGTAGAGAGAGGGAGGTCGAGAGCGGGACTGGTGGTTTCCCCGCGTCCTAGTCAACGCAGACTAGCTGACGAGGGCTTGAAGCGAGCCGAAACGTGAAGCATGCGCGGGAAATTTAGAGTGGCCACTCGCTAGTCCCGGCCTCGATTAATACCCTCCTCTACTGCCGATGAGCCCGGATATGTTCGGTGAAGCAATCGCAAGCTTAGATCCACACCTTCCTGATATTTAACAGGGACTCAACCTTGGGATGTAAAAAATAAAGTAATCAAAATCCAAAGAAACTATTTATTATTTAGTTTCATCCATTTATTTACACATTTTTTTTTATATTAATTTTACATAATATTTACAAACTTAAATCTAAAATTAATACAAAAACAAATGGAGTTTCCACCACTGGCGGCGGGGCGAGCCCAAGCTACCGATGGTCGGGTCCCAAAGAGAGGAAATTATTTTATTATTATCAAGCAATCAAAGTGGTAATTAAGAAAGTAATTAAGTATCATTCATTACACACAGTAATATTCAAAAACAAATGACAGAAAGCACTTTTTGACAAATACAGTTATAAATGTCTGGTACAAGCTTCCACTTGAAATGTCTGCTAATACGGAGCGGCAAAGTCGCCCGCGCGTCGTTTCGTGCGCTTTTCGAATTGTCTGATATCGGCTGTATGTATCGGTATCGTTACACCCCTACTTTATATTAGCGGAGCAATTTCTTCACCGAGTTAGGAGTCAGCGTGAATTGCGGTAGCGGTGGTGGGCAGTCGGCGCTATCTCGGCACTCTCAAGAGTCCACTCTTGATCGCGAGGTCCGACGTTCCAATCCGGCTGACGTGCACTTATGGCTTTTTTTTCTGACAAAAACATTACGTGCGTACCTACAAACGCCTCCTTCGTTCTTTTTCGGTTGGGAGCCGGTGTAAAACTGTCGGTCCTTTCCTTTGCCCCTAACTGGGTGGTAGGCTCAAATTGTAGCCGACAGAGTTGGTACCACTTTACTGGATGTAAGATGGCCGCAGAGCAGCCTCGGCTGTGTTCTCATCTAGTCCAATATAGCCAGCGATGCAAAGAGAAGTCTCCGCTATGACAACTTCTCGGAGGTGATATTGGCTGGTCGGAGCATGTGCTCTCGCCCCTCTGGCTCAGCCACCCATACTAGATTAGATAATAAAAAAATGCACGCTGTGGCCTCCATTTCCACGTAATTCTGTTTTTGTTCAGTCTTTCTATTTTAATGTGTAAAGAGGAAATACTTTTTTTTTATTAAACCCAAACTCTAATAGAGTAACTGTTTTCAAGTTCGGAACCTCAGGCGCAGCTAATTTCACCCCCGAGGAGGCGCCAGTCCGGCTTGTAGGGTGGACTATGTCGCCGGGGAAATGCTATTAACCTCGCAATTTGAAGATCCGCGGACTGTAGGAGTAAGGAAAGATTTTTTTCCCCCGAAGTCCATCTGTACATACGTACGTACAGAGCGTACTCACCTTCGCAGTGCGACACAAGAATGATTTAGAGAATTTTGTGCCGTTCGAAGAACACCCTTTCTCTATACTGAAGAAATGCACTTTTTTGTTGAAACCTTTTTTAATAAGGTTAATATTGTCTAACTAAGATGCACCCTGAGGAATTTAGTAAAATAATGAAAAAACCATATAGCTTTCATATTAGTGAACAATATGAATGGTTGTAATTTCAAAATGCTAGAAGTAAATTTCTGCTTAGACATTTTTTGAAAATTAAAATGTTTTGATGTAAAGTTTTTTCAATAACCAACGAGTTAGGCACTAGCGAGGTAAACGGCCGCCCGTACGTCGGTGCGCACAACACTCCACGCTCGTTCGTAAAGATCTCTTGCGCATTCGCTCGGAAAAGTAAGTAAAAAGGCGCACCAGGTAAAAAATTTGTGGAGTCGCTTCGTCATTTTCAAGTTCGGGTGCTCACGGAAAAAAAGCATTTGTAAGTGTGAGTATGAAATGATGATGATCCGTAAGTAAAGAACGGTGGGTATACTCAAAGTTTTTGTAAGTAATTTGAAACGGTGGGTATATGAGTAATGAAATACACGGTGGGTATGAACATTTTGGCCGCGCGCTCTGTGAAAAATCTTGCAAAATCCGAGGAGTTGATCGGTAGGTGTGTCGGTAGGTATGTGTGTTTTATTCGCAGGTACATGTTTTCCATTTCTGCATCATTGTGTAACTCAGACGACGGAGAGAGAGACTAGACGGGCCAATTTCAACCAATCAGCTTGCGGCAATCGCACGTCGACGTCTACGGCCGATATGAGCGCGCGAATATGTCGACATTAACTGCCGTTATGGAGCGTACGCACTGGGAGAACCAGAATTCGCGCCGCGAACAAAATGTTCGTCCCGCAACAAACAAAATTTCACGCTGCCAAACTTCTTAGTGAAATATGTAATAGGTATTTATTTCATTCACTTCATTCATTTCATTCACTTCATTCATTTATATATAATATAGAAATACTCCAAAGGTACCAGAATGTGATACTCAGAAAAATTTGCCACGCGCCTTGGTTCACAAAAACAGAGGAAATACACAAATACCTGGAAGTCCCCACTGTAATGGAAGAAATAAATGACCGTAGCGCTCGATACCACTTCAGGTTGGAAAACCATGTAAACCCGCTAGCAGTGCGGCTCATACATAACAAAAATAATGTAACTAGACTGAGGAGGCACGATGTCCTGGAATTAAATAAACGGGACCAGTAATACCGAAGGTGGCTGATCACTGGATCACAACACCTACAAGCCAAAATGACGCTGAAAAAACCTGCTTATGGTCGAACAACCGATCGCAAGTAGCAGTAAAATAATAAAAAAAAAAAAAAAACTTCATTCATTTCATTCACTTCATTCATTTCATTCACTTCATTCATTTCATTCGCTTCATTCATTTCATTCGCTTTATTCATTTTATTCACTTTATTCACTTCATTCACTTCATTCATTTCATACACTTCATTCATTTCATTCACTTCATTCATTCATTCATTTCATTCACTTCATTAACTTCATTCATTTCATTCTTTTCATTAACTTCATTCATTTCATTCACTTCATTCATTTCATTCACCTCAATCACTTCATTCACTTCATTCACATCATTCATTTCATAAACAGAATATACTTATTATTTTACTAAGAAGACTGATAAAAATTTGGGTAACATTTGGGTCTCGTTTTGCGAGACTATTATGCAGCGCTCATTTTTATTCGCGGCGCGAACTACGTCAGGCGGATACTCCCGGTGAGTACGCACCTTAAGCCCAACTCTGGGCATAAAGTCGCACGCTTGATGTGGTCCCTCTAGTCTGATCTGTGCTGCGTACTGAGCTGAGCTGTGAATTCGCTAGAAGCATAAAAAGTCGAAAAAATATTTTGAGTAAAATTAATGCATTGCTATTCCGGACGGACGTTTAAATCGGAAAAAAGGTGAGTATACTTACGTACGCGCGTTGGAAGTTATACTTCTTTGGCGTGACCCTCCCCCTTCCCCCATCCCCCGCCCCACTCTCCCCCCTCTCCGCTTCAGTCAGTCAGAGTGTAAGCGTCTACTGCTGGACATACGCCTCCCGGCCTTCAGCGGTACGGAGCCACTGCTTTCCGCCGACGCAATTGATGTCGTCGTCCCACCTGGCGGGTGGTCTTCCCACACTCCGTTTTCCTGTCCACTGCCGCCAGTGTCTCCGCTTAATGAGCGGCTATTATTATGATTTAAAGTGTGTGAGAGTTACGGCCCCCGAGCCCTGTTGTCACTGCAACCTAGGAAGATCTATTGAGATCTCTCAGAATTTTACAGCTCACACCCAAGTCCGGTGTCCGCTATGAACCGAGTTATATTCTTCGGGTTGATTGAGTGCCTGTATTCGGCATGGGTTAAAAATATAACCCCCAAGAATACGGCTTCTACTGTGAATGAGCACTTCTCATTCACAACGGATGTGTACGGGCGTTTCATCCTTTTTCTGTACAGAACCTGCACACGGGTTTGTCGCTAAGGCCTATTCGATGTAGGTGTTTGGTTTAGTCTGCGGTGTCCTGTTAAAGTCCTTATTAGGATTCTTAGCACCGCACAATACAAATAATTTGTACGCGGTGGTGATGATGTTTTTTTTCTGAGTTTACTCCCAATTTTTTTTTAGAAAATATTGTCATATAATTATATAGTTTCATGATTAATTTTTTCCTCTATGTAAATGTCGCCACGAAAATATCAATGTAATGATTTTACTCAAAATTGAACTCGAGGTGATAGCGAATTATCTACATAAGGATCTATGGTAGAACATTTCTTTAGATTTTGGCATTTTTACAATTTTGTGTTTTGCGAAAAAGATAATTAAAATAAATTTTGTAAAATGGGTCGCGCGCTCTTCTAACACAGAATACACGAAGCGTGCCACACTGGGGGTAGTTTCTGTAGCGTTACATTGCACTATATATAAGGTGTTTCGTTAGTCATGGCATAAACTTCGGGAGGGTTACATACACACTCAAATAAACACTTTACGTAAGAAAAAAACATGTTTATAGGAGCATTCTTTCTCCTAACAAAAAAATAAAATCAAATAAGTAGCTGTAAAAACCAATCATAGTGACCTTGTGACTTACTTACAACAAACAGCTGTTCTGCGTTTGTACATAGTACGGTCATTGACCCCGTACAATGCAGGTTACCTACTGTTACACACAGGTTAATGTTTAGGTAGCAAACATGTTTTGTTTTTCTCGAAAAGTAATACTATAAACATATAATTTTTTTTTTGGGTAACATGTTTTTTTGAGTGTGTATGTAACCCTCCCGAAGTTAATGACATGACTAACGAAACACCTTATATACAAATTTGTACATAAAAAATACATTGTCGAGGTACAAATTTTTACGCAACGCAGGTTAGGGAGCGTTCATAATCCACGTGACGGTTTTAGGGGGGGGGGGAGGGGTCCAGCTTTTGTTTCACCTGGGGGGGGGGGGGGGGGGGGGGCGTCGGGCCGAGTCACGTGACCAAAAAATGACCGCGCCGCGTCGTGCGCCAGAGCCGCGTTCTTCCCGCTCCCCCGCCAGTCTTGCATTAGCATAAAATCCGTCACGTGGTTTATGAATGCTCCCTTACGTGTGAGAAGTTGTTGCATTCGGTGCGACCCTAGGTTAAAAAGTCAACCCGGCAGTTTGACAAAATTTGTTTATCTACCTTTTTAACAAATCACAGATTTTATGTCAAATTCTGGAGATTAACAATATCCATTTAAATAGATCCCGGTCGGACGATGAAGGTTACTTGAAAAAATTTTCCCTGTTGAATATTTTTCGAAAACATTTTGATAAATTTTAAGTAATTTTTTTCTTTTTTACGGAAACTGATATATATTCGGCGATACCAACAGCATCATTGATGTCGGCCCATAACACCTTGGTTAGCTAGATGACACGGCAGTGCTTCCCTTCAGTCCTCCTGAACTGGACGGAAAACACGCACTATTTACATAGGGATCATTCAACAATTACGTGATCACGGGGGGGGGGGGGGGGGGGGGGGTCGGGTGCTTGTATATACATCTGATTATTGGCGGGAGGGGGGGGGGGGGGGGGAGAATACATGATTACGTGATCATTTTATAACTTTAATGTATAGCGAGATTCAATCGTCGTTTCAATAAAGACTAACGAAACTATCTATTTCATTGATTTAACTTTATAGTTCTTACCTTTTGCATTTTGACAAATGACACGCAAAAATTTTAAGCACGGACGAAGATTACGTAGTCAAGGCGCGGGGGGGGGGGGGGTCCAACAAAAGATTAAGCTGTGATCACATAGGGGGGGGGGGGGGGAGGGGGGTTCAAAACGGCCAAAAATGATCACGTAATTGTTGAACGATCCCATAGCCATTTCGACCGACCTTTCTTGGATGTTATATGGACGCATAGCAGCAACGGCTGTGTTCTCCTCTAGCTCAGTATAGCCAGCAATCCAGGGGGATGTCTCCGGTATGGCGCCTACCTACTCGTATATGGTATAGGCTGGTCGGAGCATGTGCTTTCGCCCCTCTGAATCAGCCAAACATACCAGATTACATACAAAAAAATTATGCAGCCGTTCTACCAGGAACGTCTCGACGTGCTAACTCACTTTAAAACTCACAGTTTTTAACCAATAGCTGGTGTCGAGTGCGTTACGTAACACTCATTCTGATTGGCTGAAGTCGAGTGAGTTTGTTGTGTGAGTGAGCGCGTGCGAGCGGTTCGCGCGTCTAGACTAGTGTTGTAACGAATGCCTATTTTTCCACATTCGCGAATACGAATGTGAATATTCCAAAATGATATTCGCAAATACGAATATGAATACGAATATTGAAAAATTTTATATGAAATTTTATATCCAAATGAAAAAACATGTAAATTTTCTGTTATAAATGTAGATCTACCTACATTTAGTCCTAAAATTATATGAATACGGACTTGTTTTAATGTTTTTCTCTGTTTTTGATTAGTTGACACTGCATTTTGAAAAAAATATTTACGAAATTAGTGAGTTACAAAAGATTTATAATTTTATTTAATAATAAAACTTTAGGAGTGGCAACACTCACTCCACTTAGGAGTGAAAACAAGCAAGAACAGACACGTTTTGCGCTATAGACATATTCTCTCCTTCGCCCGCACCCCACCGCACACATTGCCGCCGCCCATTGGTTTGCGCGTATACGCCACACCTACCAATATTGTTACGCCTCACTCTTTCATAGTAAAACACGCAAAGTAAAATATTCGGTATCTTACAACCGAATACGAATACGGATACGAATATTACAAATGAACCGAATATTCGGAATTTCGATTGCGAATACGGATATTCGTTTCAAACCTAGTCAAGACACTTGCGTACAACGTCTTTTTTTTAAATTTTCAATTGATATTCAACAGTGAAGATTTCCTAGCAGCCCGATTCCATTGGCGACGCTATTTTTAGTGGAAATGCATATCATCATAATTAAATTGATTTTTGGTTACACAAACAATGTAATTATGATGAATAATATAATTTTCACAATCGGTGAAGTTATCGTGCAGTGATGACAACACATAAGGTTGGTTTATTTTTTTTCCATGTTCACCTTTATATTATTTATTTATTTTTTTATTGTGAAAGCAATAATAATAAATATAAAGAAAAAACCGCAAGTATCCAAAATTGCTTTCTCAATATTTTCCGAATTATGTGAATTTTAAAACAAGCGGAATTTTAAAATTCACATTAATTGTACACCTCCGCTGGTAACACTCGCTATTAAATTATTTATGTGTTAGTTTTGCTTAAAATTGAATGAACACTAAACAAATTTTAATTGTAAACAAGTTGTAATTATGCATTTTTAATTTTTTTTTTTGTGTGATTGATGTCGAATCATTAAATTGTATGGAACAAAATGTTTATGCGTAAAAAATGGCCGTGCATATCAGTAAAATTCTGACAGGCCGAATCATAAAAGCAGCAGATGGTAGTGTTTTAATTTTACGAAGGCACGAGGGTTACGAGGTAGGAAGTGGTGCGAGAGGCGACCGCGCGGAGCTCAGTAGAGAACGAACTCGATTCCAGGTCGGTACACACGTTCTACACGTCTCCGCGTCGCTCCGTCGAACCGAGTCTTTCCCCAATGAGCTTCGCGCGGTCTCACACCACTTCCTACCTCATACCCCTCGTGCCTTCGTAAAATGAAAACACTTTAACTGAAGGCAGTAGAGTGTATAGCGAGTGTGACCGGCGAGCGTGTATCGAGCTGCCTCGCTCGCCCGCGTGCGCGCGCTGACGTGTCTGTGCGTGTCCCCACCCGGTGTAGCGGCGTACAAGCACGCGGACGGCAAGAAAATCGACGGCAAGCGAGTTCTGGTGGACGTGGAGCGCGCGCGCACCGTGAAGGGCTGGCTGCCGAGACGCCTCGGTGAGTGACATATCCACCCACACACACCGACCCACCTGACCGCATACCTAGTGGCCTAATCGATCACTTACTTACCCACCCACCCACACATGCCTTCACACTCACATCATAACTGCACCCTCACTTACATCATACCTGCACACTCACTTACATCATTCCTGCACACTCACCTCATTCCTGCACACTCACTTACATCCACTTACATCATTCCTGCACACTCACATCATTCCTGCACACTCACATCATTCCTGCCCACTCACATAATTCCTGCACACTCACTTACATCATTCCTGCACACTCACTTAGATCATACTGCACACTCACTTACATCATTCCTGCACACTCAAGTCATACCTGCATACTTACTCGTCTGTCCACAGACGCTCACCAACGAACCAGATCACTTAAGTATCCTCCCCCACACCGACTCGTTTATCCATTCATTACCATTTGATACGAAAGTGTTGTATGGACAGGCGGCGGGCTGGGCGGCACGCGGCGTGGTGGGGCGGACGTCAACATCAAGCACTCGGGCCGGGAGGACAACGAGCGGGAGCGCGAGCGCTACCGGCTGGAGAGGGAGCGCGAGGAGCGCGGCGGCGGCGCCGGCCGCGGCGACAGGGGCGACCGCGACAGAGAACGTTAGTATACTGCTGTTTACTGCATGCGGCGCGGACGTCAACATCTAGCACTCGGGCCGGTAGGACAACGAGCGGGAGCGCGAGCGCTACCGGCTGGAGAGGGAGCGCGAGGAGCGCGGCGGCGGCGCCGGCCGCGGCAACAGGGGCGACCGCGACAGAGAACGTTAGTATACTGCTGTTTACTGCACGCGGCGCGGACGTCAACATCTAGCACTCGGGCCGGGAGGACAACGAGCGGGAGCGCGAGCGCTACCGGCTGGAGAGGGAGCGCGAGGAGCGCGGCGGCGGCGCCGGCCGCGGCGACAGGGGCGACCGCGACAGAGAACGTACTAAAATATCGTTCAATAAACAAACTGCTGATTAAATTAAAAAGACTTCATGTTAGTAAGGGGGCTGGTCCTGATCTTATACCGCCTATTTTTGTCAGAAATTGTGCTGCCTCTCTAGCTATCCCACTCACTACTATTTTCAATAAATCACTCGATACTGGTGTATTTCCCAATTTGTGGAAGGAAGCCAAAATAGTTCCCGTCTTCAAAAGTGGTGATCAAAGTTCAGTATGTAACTATAGGCCCATATCAATTCTGTCAGTATTTCCCAAAGTATTCGAATCTCTAATTTGTCCTATACTCAACTGGCATATGAAACAGCTACTCACAGAGAGGCAGCACGGTTTCCTTCAGAATAGGTCCACTAGCACTAACTTACTATATTATGTGAATGCTTTAACTGAGTTGGTTGATAAGCGTCTACAGA
Source organism: Nematopogon swammerdamellus (assembly GCA_946902875.1). Lineage (NCBI taxonomy): Eukaryota > Metazoa > Arthropoda > Insecta > Lepidoptera > Adelidae > Nematopogon > Nematopogon swammerdamellus. Next base: position 21,427,218 of record OX336352.1, read on the forward strand.
TTGATGCCGTATATACTGACTTCAGTAATGCATTCGACAAAGTAAGCCATAATATATTGACTGCTGAATTGTCGGCGTACGGTATACAAGGCCCTATAAGGAACTGGTTCGCGTCGTACTTAAATAAGCGCGTGATGCGAGTCGTGGTGGCAGGTTTCGAGTCAGATACTTTTTCCGAATCCTCTGGTGTTCCACAAGGCTCGCATCTTGGACCTGTTCTTTTCAACATTTTTATTAACGACATAACCAACTGCTTCAGAAACAGTGATTACTGTTTATACGCTGACAATTTAAAAGGGTACAGAGAAGTGAGTTGTGCTGGTGATGTTAGGGCAATGCAGGAGGATATAGAGAGACTGGTCTCCTGGTGCGACCTCATTCAAATGTCACTTAATCACTCAAAATGCTACTATATATGATTCACACGTAATCTCAAATCAATGGAATCACAATATACAATAGGTGGCAATACACTCAATGAGGTGGACTATATTTGTGATCTTGGTGTTACACTAGATTCAAAGCTGCGCTTTGATCTGCACATTAACAATATCATTGGTAAGGCATTTAAAATGCTGGGTTTTATTTGAGAAGTACAAAAATGTTTAAGTTAACTAAAACTAAAATAACTTTATATAATGCTCTGGTTCGCAGTAATGTTCAATACTGTTCCATTATTTGGAATCCGAACTATAAAACTTATGTTGATCGAATTGAGAAAGTACAACGAAAGTTCATGCGTAATATTTCTTACCATAACAACTTGATGAAACTCCTCCCATCTTATGGTGACAAGCTAGAGTATGACAATTTCTTGTCTTTGGCTGACAGAAGGTTGTTATTGGATCTGTTATTCTTACATAAGTTAGTCAACAGTCAGGTGGATTGTCCTCAGCTTCTGAGCAGTGTGAGTATCAACGTGTCTCGTCTCACAGCTAGGTACAATGATCCTTTCAAAATAAATATATATCGTACTAATCTTTATGCTATGCTTCACTGCCCAGAATCTGAGACAATTCAATGTATTCAACAGGAAGTGCAACGTGGACTTATTCCACGATACCAGAGCGTCTTTAAAGTTTAAATTTATATATAAAACACTGTAGGACCGATTATTCTTAATGTTTATTTTGTTTTAGTGTATCTAGGTTTTTTTTTTCTACATACATATTATAGTAAGCATGTATTTTTTTCTTAGATTAAAATAATTGTATTGTCTTTAACTCAGTTTTTTGTGTTTTATTTGTATTTGTTTTTTTTTAACCTTTTAGTTTTGTATTGAAGATGTAGTTGTCGTTGTTTTATTCTGATTTAAGTCTTTGTTTCTGTATTTTACTTATTCTGTATTTTACGTATTAAGCTTGCTGTGCTCACCTATCATTGGGGTGCACATATTACTATGTACTATTTGTGTCATGAGTCTTCTATGTTTTAATGCTGTGTGTACTCTGTTGGTGTTTAATATAAATAAATAAATAAAAATAAATAAACATATGCCACGCGCGCAGGTGTGGTGAGCTCGGAGCGCATCAGGCGGCGCACGCGCTCGCGCTCGCCGCGGCCGCGCCGCTCGCGCTCGCCGCGGCCGCGCCGCGAGCCGCGCGAGCCGCGCGAGCCGCGCGACCGCGAGCGCGAGCGCGAGAGGGGTGAGAGGGGCGAGAGGGAGCGGCCGCCGAGGGAGCCCAAGGAGGAGAAGGAGCGGCTGCCGAGGGAGCCCAAGGAGGAGGACGCCGACAAGAAGGAGCGGTGAGTGAGCCGAGCGGTGTGACAAAGCGCGTAAACGTGAATGTAGCTAACTGTCCTCACTGCTAGTTTTTAGGGTTCCGTATCCCAATCATGGATGTATAGTGTGAATGGATGAATTTAGATTTTGGGTGTAAATTGAAAAATTAGAAAGATACAAAGAAACTCGTTACAAGGAATTTAAATATATCTTTTTTTTGTAATTTTAAAAGGCATAGTATAAAGTAATTTCGAAACTCTAAATATAGTCCAAAATTTCGAAATAAAAATAGGGCATATATTATCGGCGCGCGAGCACATGCGCTGCGCGGCCAGAAGTAAAGGGGGAAAGGGAAGCGCGCTTCCCGCACGCATCCTGCCGCGCGGGGGTTAGCGCGGGTGTTGGCCGCATTCCTTACGCGGCGCATATGCTCGCGCGCTTACAATAGGGCCTCTCTTATAGTTTACAGGAAAACCTAAAGGAAAGTCCAGGAAGTTCTCACAGAAAAGGAAATGGTACGGAACCGTCTCCACGCGAGTTCACTTGCAGAATTTTTTTTTTATTTGGCGCAGTAAACATACAGGATGTTGTAATGGCCACTACATTAAATTTAGGAAATGATTATTGGGATCAATAGTAACAAAAAAGTCAAATAACTTTTTTCTGAATTCCCTTTAAATAAAAAGTTACAGTTTTCATACAAACTAATTGATTTATTAAGTGTAAAAAGGATCTAATGTTCCGCACGAACGTGGGAGTAAAAGGCGAGCGGTGAGTGAGCCAGCAAGGACGAGTGCGCGGAGAGAGGAGATGCGCGGCGGTGGCGCGGCGTGAGTTTTTCGACCGCGACCGTTCCTGCGCCAGGAACCTCCCCCCGCGCGCGTCAAATTACACTTGACCAAAACATAAATTTAAAAAATTTATATCTCCATAATGACACGGAAGGCCCGGGTCAGCTGCCATCCGGTCAATAACAGTTTGAGAATCGGTGGTTGAAGAGTAAATAAATTATGAACCGGGAAGGATGGTCAAATAAAAACTAATATAAGTAGATCATAAAATTTAATTGTTTCCTACATATGTGGCCTCAGTACTCCTACTAATTCTGCTTAAATTATATTCATCTTCAATATCTTCTAAAGCTACTGCCACAAACGCCCCAGTAACTTTACTACAATAATAACATAGTTTTACATTCAAACATTTTCTCACACGAGTAATCACGACCGTCACGACTTAATTTAACTAATTCTTGATAAGGAAACTGGTCGATGATGTGGACGAAGAACGAGCTGTTATTAGAGTGCTTGCGCTGCTACCCCACATCTGACAAAAAGGCAGGGTCTGTCCGAGCGAGGCGGTGAAGATGAAAAGTCTAGTATATGGGGACGGAGCCGTTGATATATCTGGAGCGCAGCTGATAGTGGTGGATGCTGCGGTATATGCACACCAAAATCGTCGGCTGTGAGGCTCAACCGCACGATGTTATCGATCCAGCAGTGGATACCGGCGTCGGCGCGCCCAACTAACTATAAGCTTCTAGCCTGCGGCGAGCGGTCCTGCTTCAAGTATAGATTTCAGTAATCTTCAAATGTAGTACAAATTGATTCCATTCCTTCTCTCATTGCTCTCCGTTTTTTCCTCTAACCTCCTAATCCCACAATTCAAAATCCCTCCTGTCAATCTTTTTTTTCCACACATCTTTTTTCCATTTTATACCATTAAAAAAACTAATACGGCCAGGTAAAATAATCTGCTTCGTCACAGTGCCCCTCCCCTTGAGGTAGAGGACGAGCTCCGTCCGACCTGTCGTCCCCGACAGTTATCGTTAGAGGAACACTCTACAGAACTTAAGTTGAACCAAAGGAGAAAAAAAACGAGGAACGCTACTAAGCAGTACCAACAAACTAAAATATCGATGAAAAATAATATCAAATCTGGAAAATAAAAACAACCGGTTTCGCCAGATAAAACGTGACCGAAACCGGCAGCCATTATCTAACACATAACGTCAAAAATTAGGGCAGGTACTCGGGTTTGCCAGATAATCTTAGGCAAAACCAAGCAATCATTAGTCTAGATAGGCCCTACGTCGGTAGCAAGCAATACCAACGAGAGAATCGTCAAAAACTTCCTCATGACGTGAGTCAGTTAAAAGAACCACTGCAGTATGAGTATGTAATCGATTTGGCAAAAGGTTGGCGAAAAAAAAACGACCTATATTGGAGTCTTGATTACGGCAACGACTCATACCGTAACGGTCTCGTCATAGGCCGAGGTCAGCTTAAAATCTTTCACACTCCAGTCGCCTATGGATTTACCATCCATGTTCGCTAATTCATAAACCGTGGAGCTTTTTTTGCGAAGGATTTTACACTGAACGTAACGCGGAGCTAACTTCGCTGAGAAGTACTTCCCAGCGTCGCTACGAGCAAAACTCTTCCTCCAGACACACTGACCGACGCGGAATTCTTCGGGTTTTCGGCGTAGGTCGTAACGCTTTTTGTTCGCCGCATGAGCCCGATCCAGAGCTGCCCTAACACGGTCAAAAATTACCTGAAGTTCGCTTAGATCGTCGGCTCTGGTTTCCGCTGGGGTCAGAAGGTTCTCCGACGGGGTCTCTCCATGTAATCGGTCGTAGAACTGTCCCGTAGATACGAGTTCACGACCGTATGTGAGGAAGGCCGGTGAAAAACCTGTGCTCTCATTGACAGCAGTGTTGACGGCAAATTGGAGCTTCGGAAGGAGAAGGTCCCAAACCCGATGGTCCTCTTTGACAAATATCGCCAACATTGTAATTAATGTACGATTGTACCTCTCGACTAAATTCACCTCCGGCGTATACTTAGGGGCGTAAAAGGTGCTAGGGATACGGTAACGGTGCAACAACTCACGCAGGTCTGAACCAATGAATTCAGTACCGTTATCCGAAAGCACTACGCGGGGTACGCCGTGAACAAGGAACACGAAATTTTCTAATCTCTCTGCAATGGCCCCAGCAGTGGCACGCCTCAAGGGAAAAAACAAACAATATTTACTGAACGCACATGTAACTACCAAAATGTACACGTTTCTTGCGCGTGTTGGTGGAAAAGGTCCAGTAATGTCTATTGATATGTATTCAAACGGCCTCGAACAATGTTTCGGCTCCCCCATTTGTCCCAAGGTTGGATGTTGGGCGTGCTTATGAGCCAAACAAAGTTCGCAGTTCCGAACGTAGTTGACCACTGTGCGGTACATTCCGGGCCAAAAGTATTGTAAGGAGACGCGGCGATAAGTTTTATAAACCCCAAGATGCCCTGCGCTAGGCTCGTCGTGACACGAACGTACGACGGCGATTCGCTCCGGGACTGGAATTACTAACTTCCACTCGAACTCACGCTCCAGATCAAATTTGCTCTTTGTAAATCGGTATAGTCGACCATTCCTATAATCAAAATTCGGTACAGATTGCGGGCTGTTCGAGCAAACTTTTACCATCCGATCATACCAATCGTCCTGGGTGATGGTGATACCAGAGAGCAAAGGCGCCCGACTGAGCGCGTCGGGAATGACGTTATCTCGCCCCTTTCGGTGTTGTACTTCAAAATTGAAAGGCGAAAGGCGAATACCCCAACGTGCTAGTCTACCGGTGGGATTTTCTAAAGTCAAGAACCATCTAAGCGATGAATGGTCAGTAAACACTGTGAACTTGGGTCCGCATTCCAAATAACACCTCCAGTGTTCAACCGCAAAAATGACGGCGAGAGCCTCGCGCTCAGTCGCCGAGTAATTGACCTCGCAAGGTGCGACTCGCATATGCAACAGTTCGCTCTTTCCCCTCGACCAGCTGGGTCAACCGGGCTCCTAACCCACAAGCAGATGCGTCAGTATGTATCTAGAATGGAATACTCCAATCAGGACAGGACAGAACAGGTGCACTGCTGAGAGCTAATTTCAAATCGTTAAACGACTCCTCTGCCTCCTCCGACCATCGAAACGGAGGTGAACCTCGCTTCGTACTAGTTAATTTATTTAATGGCCCCGCACGCGAAGCGAAGTTTGAAATAAAACGTCTGTTCCATGAAGCAGTGGCGAGGAATCGCCTTACCTCTGTGGAATTTGAAGGCTTAGGCCACTCCATTATAGCCTTAGTCTTCTCGGGATCGGGTCTCAATCCGTCACGATCGACAACATAACCAAGATATTTCAGGCTGCTGCGAAAAAACACAGACTTGTCACCGTTAATAGTTAGGTTGGCCTTTTTCAAAATCTCCAAAACCTTCAACAAAATGTCTAAATGTTCCTCAAAAGTAGAACTAATAATAATAATGTCATCGAGGTAGACAAAAACTTTTCCAAAAAAACTAGATCCAAAAAGCTTATCCATCAGGCGCTGCTGGGTTGCGGGCGCGTTAGTGAGACCGAAACACATACGCTTGTAACAAAAAGTCCCACGGCCTGGAATACTAAACGCAGTTTTCTCACGCGAACCCTTCTCCAAAGGTATTTGCCAGAAGGCTGAGCTCAGGTCGATAGAAGACATATATTTCGCATCGCGAAGGTTGTCGAGGATATCAGATATGAAGGGCACCAGATAGGAATCCTTCTTGGTCAATCGGTTAAGTTCCCGGCAGTCCAAGCAAAAACGATATTTCTCATTTTTCTTAAGCGTCAGAAGAACGGGTGAATTCCAAGCGCTAGATGTGGGCTCAATGACATCTTGATCCAACATGTTATCGACCTCCTTATTAATGATCTCCAACTTGTGCGGTGACAGCCGATATGTGCGCTGTTTAACCGGAGATGCATCACCAGTATCGATGGCATGGGTAATTATCGATGTCTTACCTAAACCTCGCCGAGCAGATGAAATAGAGTCAAATTCAGCTATCACCTCATTGGCCGATGAGCGCTGAGTTTCGGTGAGGCCTTCATAATCAACAAGGTGACTGACAATCGTCGAAGCAATGTGGGAGTCTGGTACCCCGGAGGAATCGACGAGGGGTGCGTTAGATGGCATGAGGTCAAAAGCCCTCCAAAAATCGATTCCTAATATGAGCTCCGCATTGATGCCCGGAGCAACGTGTAGGTCCAAATCAAAAGTTTTTCCGTTGTAGAATATTGGAACCCGGAAATAACCTTCAGTTGCTGTTTTGGCACCATTTGCGACAACCACTCCAAAACTGCGGTCCCTGTGCAAAATATGGCCGTGAGCCAAAAGACGACCCACACACGAGCGATTGGCAAAGGACAGAGAAGCACCAGAATCCAATAATCCGCAAACCTTCAATGTGCCGACGGTGATGTTAACGTATGGTCGATTGTCATGCAAAGAATCAATATGAGATGCCGCGTTGTGGCACGAGGAGAAATATGACCTTAAATACAAGAGCCAATCATTCCATTCACTATGGTCAAAATGCTCCCCTTGAATTTTACAACGCGGCGCTAATCGTTTTTTTGCTTAGGGGTGCAACAATCCGGGCATTCAGTCAGCCTTACTCCTGGTTTTCCGCAACTGAAACATTTAATATCGCGTGGGGCAGGGCACCGATAGAAAGAATGCTCCGAAGTTTTACACCTGGGGCAGTACCTTGGAGGCCCACTGTTGGGCCGAGGTGGGTCATGGCTAGACGAGGTCTCTGCTGCACACAATCTGTGCGTCCTAAGCCCCGTTGGCTTGGGAGTTTGCTCCCCCTTGTAAGAGAATTCCTCGCCCAATGTGTCGGGTCCCGCAGCGACTGGCTCGCGGAACAAGTGAGACCGCATTATTGAGGCCTCAATCCTAATGCATAGTTTTTTTAATTGTTCGACCGTAGTAATATCTACCAAAGAGAGAGACACCAAATAGATCGGTCTAACATTGTGTAAGAACATTTCCAATTTCACAGCCTCGGACAGTGGTGTGAGCAAACGGTTGAATAAGCCGTGCATTATAGCAAAATACGTAGACACGCCCTCATCACGTCCCTGACTCCTGGCACGAATCTCGCCCATCAAACGGTAATCCATATCCACCTTATCGAATTCTTCCAACAACAACTGCCGGAGTAACTGCCATGAAGTCAACTGGCTTCGAACACTGCGGTACCAGAATAACGCAGGTCCTTCGAACAACTCCGGCGCGGCAGCGAGCAGTTGGAGAGAAGTGATCGATCGCGATCTGCAAAGTTCCTCAAGGCGTTCTAAGAACGCACGGACGCAACTCTTACCATCATACGTCAGTTTTAGCTTCGCCACTGCGTCAGTATAGCGAGACAAAGTGCAGGACGTGGAGCACGTTCCTGCCTCAGTGAGTGTTAGAGAATGCAAGCTGTCGTCGAGAGAATCCACTTTATTGAGCTTGTCCTCAGCAGTGCGGAGTAAATTCCTCACAGTTGCCCTTAGGGCTGCCACTTCGGGCGTGGAGTCCATAACGCGCTCGACGCGGTTATATAGGTGGCTCGAGAGGGCACGAACGCGCGGCGGAACCCCATTACCGGTAGCAACGGAAGCAAGCTCTTCGATGTTATCGCGAACTATGTTTAACTCCGCTGTTGGGTCCTCATCGGTCTCCAATATTTCCTCGGATGGCTGCTCCTTGGCCAGCGTAGCTACCTGCTTCCTTAAAAGTGACACTTTATCAGCGGGTTCGTCTCCACGAATTCGAACCTCATATATCAATTCGTCTTTATGCAAAAAGTTAAATAATACCTTCCTTAACGCCATTGTGACTGCAATACGTGTATAATAATAATGTAGGTTAAATCAAGAATGGCGAAAGGAAGAAAAAAAAATGAAAAAATAAAAAAAATAAAAAAAATGATCTCAAACGGTTGCACGACCAAGTTCCTTCGCCGAACAAAACATTAAAAAAAAAACCTAACCGGCCGTACTATATCAGAACATAAGGGAATACAATTATTTCCTATTACAAAATTTCCTATGTTTGACCTCCTTCCACGACTCACTACAAACACCGATAAGAAACCAAATTTAAAAAAAAACCCGCAAAATTATTTTCAACTAAATTTCCCCACCAGGGATGCCAACTGACACGGAAGGCCCGGGTCAGCTGCCATCCGGTCAATAACAGTTTGAGAATCGGTGGTTGAAGAGTAAATAAATTATGAACCGGGAAGGATGGTCAAATAAAAACTAATATAAGTAGATCATTAAATTTAATTGTTTCCTACATATGTGGCCTCAGTACTCCTACTAATTCTGCTTAAATTATATTCATCTTCAATATCTTCTAAAGCTACTGCCACAAACGCCCCAGTAACTTTACTACAATAATAACATAGTTTTACATTCAAACATTTTCTCACACGAGTAATCACGACCGTCACGACTTAATTTAACTAATTCTTGATAAGGAAACTGGTCGATGATGTGGACGAAGAACGAGCTGTTATTAGAGTGCTTGCGCTGCTACCCCACATCTGACAAAAAGGCAGGGTCTGTCCGAGCGAGGCGGTGATGATGAAAAGTCTAGTATATGGGGACGGAGCCGTTGATATATCTGGAGCGCAGCTGATAGTGGTGGATGCTGCGGTATATGCACACCAAAATCGTCGGCTGTGAGGCTCAACCGCACGATGTTATCGATCCAGCAGTGGATACCGGCGTCGGCGCGCCCAACTAACTATAAGCTTCTAGCCTGCGGCGAGCGGTCCTGCTTCAAGTATAGATTTCAGTAATCTTCAAATGTAGTACAAATTGATTCCATTCCTTCTCTCATTGCTCTCCGTTTTTTCCTCTAACCTCCTAATCCCACAATTCAAAATCCCTCCTGTCAATCTTTTTTTTCCACACATCTTTTTTCCATTTTATACCATTAAAAAAACTAATACGGCCAGGTAAAATAATCTGCTTCGTCACAATAACTAGACACTTTAGAGAAAAACTTTGATTACTTTTTTTTCTCAGAAAAACAGGAGGATTGCGCTGGCGAAATTAATGTACTGGCCGTTACAACACCCTGTGCAACAAACATGCAAATATGGGTTTTTAAATTACCGTGGTTGTTAGACATTATTTTAAATCAAACAGCTTTACTCACAGTTTCACTCCGAGCTATGTGGCTCGACGTTTCGGGCCAAGCGTATGGCCCATCTTCATGGAGCACTCTGCCTTGTGCGACGGTTGGCAGAGACGGTTGACAGAGGGTTCTCTGCCAACCGTCGCACAAGGCAGAGTGCTCCATGAAGATGGGCCATACGCTTGGCCCGAAACGTCGAGCCACATAGCTCGGAGTGAAACCGTGAGTAAAGCTGTTTGATTTAAAATAACATGCAAATATACTTATAAAACACCAATTACAAGTTTACACATTTAGGAATTATCATAATGAATTGGATCTGTGGTGAATGAATGAAATGAATTTGTTGAGTGTACAGTGTTGTGTACAGACGCCGCAAGCGTTCGCGCTCGCGCTCGGAGCGCAGGCGCGAGCGCCGCGAGAGGGACAAGGAGCGCGGCGACCGCGGCGACCGCGACAAGGTGCGTACCTACCACCAACCACCTCGCTCACACATACATTATTATTTTTTATTTGTACGCAACCCTTTATGGGTTATAATAACTTGTAAGTAGAGATCGGATAATCGGATGCATATTTGCCGAAATGCTAAAATATATGGAAGTGGCTTCTTTGAAAAATTGATTTAATTAAATAATTCCCCCAAAATATTTCCCCACTCCTACAATCCACGGATCTTGAAATGGCGGGTAAATATAGCCTTTCCCCAGAGTGGCATTAGTCCACCTCCAAGCCGGACTGGCCCCTCCTCGGGGGTGATATTGGCTGCGCCTGAGGCTTCGACCTCGGGCACAGCCACCTAGTTCGGAAGCAATAAAAAAATCTCTTTATTGGACACAATTGAGAGACAGTACAAGAAATACTGAAAAAAGTTGAAAACAATAAGTTTGCTCTTTTTTTTTTGTTTTTTTTTTATGGAAAGCGCGACATGTGGAATCGTTTCACTTACGAATAGGTGACTTACGATGCCCACGGACATTCTGTGATGCACGGGGATTGCGAATGCCATGCCGGCCTGACAGGAGCCTTTTCACGCCCCTTTTGAAAAACCCCAGGTTGTACTTGGGAGGAAATATATGAGCAGGGAGTGCGTTCCACAATTACACTCTCTTTTTCCTGTGAATGATTTCTTCCAGTCGTCGGAGCCGGAGGTAAAATGCTTATTAAAAAAAAGAGTTGGTTGTCTGTAAAGTCAGTTTACGGGCGATAGTTTTACGTGATAACGTCATACAACCCTTGTTTCATGAATATTCTAAATTTGAAATCTTTGTACGAGTAACATCCTTTTAATTTCTGCTGCCCTGGTACTTTTACAAGCCGACGCTTGGGCCGATTGTGCTTCTCTATCGCTTGTTACGCGCTCTCGCTTGCACACACAGGCTCAGATGGAACGTGACACGGCTCAGATGGAACGTGACACTTTTTCGTGTGTGCAGCCGGTGTTCATAAATTTATTAGACGTTATCACGTCAAAAAACACAACATTGATACACAGGAGCGCGACCGCGACCGTGACAAGGAGCGCAAGCGCAGTAGGCGCGACAAGGAGCGCAAGGAGCCCAAGGTCAAGACGGAGGACATCAAGATCAAGGAGGAGCCTGTCGACGGTGAGTAGCGCACAGCAGTACACGCATCACCTCACACACACAGACATACACGCACACATACACACACACACACACACACACACACAGCAGCGAATGTCTGACCAAGGAGGAAACGGCCGAGCATGTTTTCTAGAGTGCAGCGTACTTGACAGCCAACGGAGGGCTGAACTGGAGTGGCTGAAGTTTGGGTTCGCACGAAGCTCCCCGACCAAGATGGACTAGTTTGCAGGCTTTGGACCAACCCCTGCAAACAAACAACAACACACACACACATACTTACACTCGCACACAATCCCCATCAACGTCACCTCTCTCTCCTAAACTTGCTTACATTTTTAGAAGTAAAATACGGAATTAGGATCATTAGAGAGAGAGAGTAGGGGAGAGGGAGAGAGGAAGAGCGTGGGACTAGTTCTGCTCCATGTCTTAGCCAATGCTAAACACTTCAATGAAGGTCTACCTACATTTCAAGAAGGTCTACCTACATTTCAATTGAGTGCACTTGTTCTTCATATAAATTTCTTAATAAATCGTTAAAGTTATCAAATCGTGTTAAAAGTGTTTTAAACCTGTAGCCCGTGCACTAAAACCATAGTGAGAGTGTTATCTTGTTTGGAAATAAGCATTAAATAAGATAAATCCAAAAAATAAAAGTTGGGAAACATTCAGAGCAAATGTAAACAAAGAACTACCCACACTCTCCATACAAAAACGAAATAACGAATAATTTTTTTTTATATTAGCTAATAAAACAGCTATTTCTTATAATATCATGGCTTCCTGCTTCAAGTGTGATAAAAAAATACAGAAGACAGATGAGAAAAACCCAAAAATAACGTGTCACGGATGTGAGCGAGCCGTCTGTGTTAAGTGCAGTGGGCTAACCGCCACTGAACTTAGAGTGGTGATTCTCAGTGCGCAATCTCTGCGGTACCTCTGTCCGGACTGCGAGGTGGGCCTCCGTGAGCTGCCCACTCTGAAGAAGCTCATTAACGACCTCAGAGTGGAAATTGGCGGCCTCCGACAAGAAATCGTTGAGATGAAGAAAAGTAGGGGAGAGGCCCTGAACCTCGATCTGGTGGTGGAGGAACTCGAGGAGAGGAGGTCGCGCAGCTCCAACGTCATCTTGTTCGGCATACCGGAGTCCAGTGCGGAGGATGCGGAGCAGCGCAAGCAGGAGGACGCGAGCAACGTAGAGCGAGCGCTCGCCGCGCTGCCTCAGCCGCCGCGCCCCCGTGCACTCGTCCGCCTCGGTAAGCCGAAGCCCGGCTCCACGGCGCCGCGCCCCCTCAAGCTCATAATGGCCGGTAAGCGTGAATCCATTACTGTTTTGAAGAACAAATCTAAGCTGCCAAGCTCCGTGTCCGCCAAGTCCGACCTCACGCTCTACCAGCGTGACAAGCTGAGGAGGCTGAGGGAAGAACTGGCAGAGAGAGTCGCCAAAGGAGAGGATAATATCACCATTAAATATATCAACAACTGCCCCAAGATAGTGCAGATTGCAAAAAAGTGATGTTACCCAATATCACCGAACTCACCTTTTTCTACACGAACCTGGCATCCCTAACGGCAAAATTCGATTTATTTCTTATAGAAATCAACAAAATAAAACCAACATGCATTATCATAACCGAAACACATCTAACGCCTGATGTACGGGACAGCATCATTGGCATATCTGGATACACACTGTTCCGACAAGATAGAGGCGGAGGCAAAAGATGGGGAGGTGTAGCAATATATATTTCGAACTATCATAACAACAAACCAATAGTAGCTAAAAGAAACACCATATATAACAAAGACAATGTTGAAGCCTTGTGGTTGGATCTGAAGTACGACAACTTTAATCTTCTTCTGGGCGGTGTTTACCGACCCACACACTACACACTGGAGGAGTCAGATAAGCAGCTGTTCGACACTATACAGCAGGCAGCCGAGACACGCACTACACTTATTATGGGCGATTTTAACCTACCAGACATCCGCTGGCCTCTGAAAAATGTTGACGGATATAACACACTACACGATAAATTCATAGAGATGTACACAAGTAGTAATTTACATCAGCTAGTGACCAACATAACTCGGAAACGAAATCAGCAAGAATCACTTCTAGATCTCATTATGTGTAATGACGAAAATCTGTGTACAAAAGTGGAATACTGTGCCAATATAGGAAAGAGCGACCACCTCGTGCTTATCGCTAGTGTACAAATTGTACAGAATGACAATCGCCAGCATCTTCCGAAATTACGGCCAAACTATTTTAAAGCGGACTACCCAGCCATAACTTCAATGCTGAAAGAGGCAAATATCACTAACGACAAACACACCGACATCATAGAAGCCTGGCATGAATTTAGATCCATTGCAAGTAATGCACTAAACACTCACGTACCCCTCTCCAAACCAACAAATATGTCTGCTAATAGACCGTGGATTAAGAAAGAAATCCTTGAATTGATAAAGAAAAAGAAACAACTTTGGAGGCTCTACCAACTGGGTAAATCTGACGAAGCGTATGCAGCCTATCGTAGCATGAACAACAACATTGTAGATATAACAAGACAAGCGAGACGGTCATTTGAGGCGCACATTGTAGAGACAGGACCCAAATCTTTTTATGGATACATCAGGAAGCAACTCTCCTCCAAAGTAGGCATCCCGCCAGCCCTCCGAGCACACGACTCTACCAATATAGTAACTGATCACCGGGGAGTAGCCAATATATTTGCTAAGCAATTTGAAAAATCCTATGTGCGGGAATGCGATGGGCCTATGCCTCAAATAGGTGTACCAAAAATAGAAAACTCTATAGAAACTGTGGAGTTCAGCCCTGTTGCAGTGTACAAGGCTTTACAGTCCTTTAGGGACAACACCGCCATGGGTCCCGACGCCCTTCCAGCCGTTTTCCTCAAGGAGTGCTCTACAGAACTGTGCGATCAACTAGCACACATAATGACTCTATCGTTCGAATGTGGAAAACTACCGACAGACTGGAAGGAGGCGATAGTTACCCCGATTTATAAGAAAGGAGACAAATTCAACCCAGCCAATTACCGTCCAATTAGCTTGACCAGTATTGTCTGCAAGGTAATGGAGAAAATAATCATTTCCAAAATAAGAGCATTCCTAGCTCAGGAAAATATAATCCTTTCGGAACAGCATGGATTTGTCCCAAGACGATCAACAGTCACCAACTTGCTGGAGTGTGTGGACAAATGGACGCGTGATTGGAACGAGAGACGACCCACGGACATCATTTACTTGGACTACGAGAAAGCTTTTGATAGAGTTCCCATAAAACGCCTACTACACAAATTAGAGCACTTTGGTTTCCGTGGACGGCTTTTAATGTGGTTCCAGGATTTTCTTAGCAACAGACTATTTCGGGTGCGAGTGGGTGAAGATATTTCTGAGTCCCACCATGTGCTGAGCGGCGTGCCGCAAGGATCAGTTATCGGCCCGGTCGCCTTTGGAATATTCTTGACTGACTTGGGCGCAATAATAGAAGCCTCCTTCTCACTCTTTGCCGACGATACCAAGTTTTTTGCTGATCCAATAGTTGCCCACCATGAAATTCAGGACACACTTGATAGAATATTTGGATGGACGAAAACATGGTTACTATCGCTCAATGCCACAAAATGCACTGTACTACATGTTGGAGCTAAGAACCCACACCGGCAATATTTCATTGATGGAAACATGGTGCAGCCAGTAACATCACAGCGGGATCTCGGAGTGACCATTTCGGAGGACTTGAAGTGGGAAACACACATAGTGGGAGTTGTCAAGAGAGCGAACTCGTTGCTCTACTTGATAAGGAAGGCGTTCTCCTACATCAGTTCAGACCTGTTTCTCAGGCTCTATAAAACATACGTCCGTCCCCTCCTGGAGTACGCTTACCAGATTTGGAGTCCGTATTTCAGGAAGGACATTGACCTCCTGGAGAGAGTGCAACGCCGGGCTACCAAGATGGTACCAGCCCTGAGAAATAGATCCTATGAAAATCGCATTGAAGCGCTCGGCCTGACCACACTTGAGGAGCGAAGAGAAAGAGGAGACCTCATCGAAACCTTTAAAATATTAAATGCTCATTATGACGTGCCCAAACTTAAATCGGTGTACACAATGAACACTAATACGAGACTTCGTGGTCATTCGCTAAAGCTCAACCAAACTAGTTTCAATTCAAACCCTAGTAAGCACTTTCTTTCGAACCGAGTAGTGGACTCCTGGAATAAATTGCCCCAAGAAGTGATAAGTGCAATCTCAGTGAACGGTTTTAAAAACCAGTTGGACAAACATTTTATTAATATGAAAAAAAAAAAATTATAATAATAAATAAATAAAAACACTAAAGGCAACTAAGTTAAAAAAAAAAAAAAAAAAAAAAAAAATTACTTAACTTATGAAATAAAACGAAAAACAAATACAAGTGAGAATCAAGTGTACTCAACATACAAAGTACACGCATCAGCTTAAAGCTGCTAGTGTATACTACAACAATAATAAATAATAATAATAATAACTTGCTCAATTTAAAACTTCTCCGAGCTGCAGTGGCGCCCACATTTGTTCCGTGAAGCCACCGTGCGCTGAGTTCGTCACGTGCCTGCGACTGGTACTTGAAATGATTAGTGCCACTGCATCCTCCCTGTGAATGCTATCAAATGCGACTAAGCGATAAGTATGAGATGCCGTAAGGGCGACAGGCTAGCCACATCTCACCTCGGCATGGTTCTTCCGCCGAGTCATGCAGCAGGTGGATGTTCGTATCTTAAGGGGGGGTACTAGGCAAAAGCACTTCGCATTTCCCTAA
The DNA here is from genome assembly GCA_946902875.1 of Nematopogon swammerdamellus. Classification (NCBI taxonomy): domain Eukaryota; kingdom Metazoa; phylum Arthropoda; class Insecta; order Lepidoptera; family Adelidae; genus Nematopogon; species Nematopogon swammerdamellus. The sequence goes on from OX336352.1 coordinate 21,443,381, forward strand.
CCATACCCATATTTCAAGTAATTTAACTATAATTTATATCCCTATAGTTAGGTAAAGATTCAAGGTATAATGTGAATACATTATTTTTAATTTAATCTTACAAATTCTCTGAAAAATATGTGGTTGAAAAGTGGTAAAATCGTTCAAAAATGCCTTCGCTATTTCCGTCGCCATTTTTTACAAATGCATCTAATATGAAAAATGCTTCATTGAGCTTAGAGTCAATAAGACTAAGAATCATCTAAATAAATTCAAACGCTTACAGAATAAATGGTTTTTCATTGAACTATCTTTAAATTTTGGGCCGTTGCTGTGCGCGATCGTTTTTTATTGTATGGACATATTTGTAACAAGGATAGCAAATGCATTTTCGAACGTTTTTACCACTTTTCACCCACTTATTTTTCAGAGAATTTACAAGATTATATTACAATAATCTATCACACATTATACCTTGAATCTTTACCTAACTATAAGTATATAAATTATAGTTATATCTATTGAAATATGGCTATAGTTACGATAATATGATTTGATGTTTTGCCTAGTACAGGTGTGTAGAAAAGAGTGCTACGATGTACAGTCAATGTACGAAAGGAGCACTGAAGAACGTCTTCGCGGTCACTCATTAAAACTAAAATGGCCCACGCATAGAACCAACCCCAGGAAGCATTTTCTAACACACCGGCTCGTAAGGGTCTGGAACAAATTATCTGAGGACACCGTCAGCGCCCCCTCGGTTAATTCTTTAAAAAATCAATTAGACAAAAAAAAAAAAAAACAAAAAAAAACAAACAAAAATACTTAAAAACAATACAAGTGCTCTCATAAATTAAGAAACAGAATACACGCACCAGCTGTCAGTGTTTAAAATAAATAAATAAATAAATAAAATAAATTATCTCAGTTCTTACAGCAGCGCACCCCGATTACTCTGTTCTCCCGCGATTTGTATGGATGCAGCGTGATCGATCATGTAATTGTGCGTGCCCCTCCCGCAGACTATCCGGACTACAGCCTGCCCATCTCCGCGGAGAACATCAAGCAGGAGGCGGAAGACGTCGGCAACGGCGACGAGAACAAGTACAACCCTGAGGAGCCCAACGGGGACGACTACAACTACTGAGCAACGCTGTCGCCGACGCTCCGCGAGCGCGGGCGAGGAGGGGGTGAGGGGGCTGTACTGATCGCACAAATAACACCGGAGCGGGGAGGACGAGGGGGAGGGCGGCGGGCGCGTAGGAATGCGGCGTGAACCGATCACAAGCCGGCCGGGTGGCATATTTCCAAAGTCCTGTATGCGAGTTGCTCTGATTGGTCATTCTCAACTTTGGCGGGAAATATAAATTTAGGAAGTATTTCCGAAAATAAAGTTTTCTTAGGTGGTTATAAAAAAATAACCATAACCTAATTTTAACACCCTAACATTGCTTAACAAAAAAAAGTAAGAAATATATGTTTCGGAAGTATTTTCGATAATATTTTCGAAAATAAAGTTTTTGTAGGTGGTTATAAAAAAATAACCATAACCTAATTTTAACACTCTAACATTGCTTAACAAAAAAAAGTAAAACAAAACAAATTTTGGCAAAAGGGACACGAACCCATGGTCGAGATCGAAAAAATAAAAACCCTACACCGTACCACTGAGCCACCAAATCACATAAACAACCAAACGAATATCGGATTCAGTAGGTTCGCTGGGGGAAATTTAAATTTCCCGCCAAACTGGTATCGATCAATCAGAGCAACTCGCCTACTAGACTTTGGATATATGCGGCCGGGGGGGCTTAGGAATTCGGAAAGATTCAATCACTTCACATGGACGCTTGGAACGTACGAGATGACTTTGCCTTGCGGTAAAGTGTGTCCTTGCGCGTTTTATAATTCTACATAATTAGCGTCACGCCTGTTTTCCGGTGCGGTAAGCAGAGACAACGGATCTCCACGTGCCACGATCCCGACAAACCTCTGCCGCCTCTTCCACTCTCAATGTTCTTCATGCATGCTCGTCGGTTACGGATACAGATGTTTTATCTCACGAGCGCGGGTGAGCCACGCTTGTGTGTGTGCATGCGTAAATATACATGCACACTGTCTTTGTCTGCGTAAGCTCGCGAGCGCTACCTGCGCTAACGCTACACACACAGGAGCGTGTGTCTATACGCATTACAACTACAAGTATGGCTCACCCGCGCTCGTGAGATCAAACATCTGTACTACGTACTTGACCATTTTTGGGCACATGCCCAGAAAGGGCATTTTTTCTTTTCGCATACTTCTGTGAAAAGAGTAATGCCACATGTCCGCAAATATTTTGCAAACTACGTGACTAGGTTACGTCTTGGTTTTCCAGTTTTATTCTTGCGATTAGCACAAGGCGTCAGGGGCCGACGGCATAGGAACGCGGTGTCACGAAAATTGATAACAATCATACATCAATACGTACGAAGCGCTTCGCAGCCATTCAGCCTAGAACGATAAAAAAGGTATGGACGCCGGACTGTCAAATGCTTGTATGAGAACTAGCGTCGCCGAGTTGCGGGGAGCGGAGTGTACTTACCGATGATAAGATATTCCACTATTGTGCACACTAAACTAGGCTGTAGTGTTTTTACACGTAAACACAGAGCATGCGGGCATTTTAAACAGGTTTTTGCGAATGCGGCCGATGACAGACTGACGGGCCAGCGCGCGACCATCCAATGAAACAAGTATGCTTTTACTTATATTGTGTTACGCTGGCGAGGATAGGGTTCGGGGTCCATACCTTTTTTATCGTTCTAGCATTCAGCGATCGCATAACGATATCTACGGCCAATAAGAGTGCACGGAGATGTCAAAATTGGCCGTGCGGCCAACTCTAAATCGCTCATAAATTTTTTGAAATTTTTCTGTGCGACGTATGTAGTTAAGACATATTTATTGCTCCACAAAACGTTTCAGCGTTGCAGTTACGGAAAGCGCAAACATGAACTTATTCCTGAAAGGAGTTTCTTCTAGCCAAACTATAAATGTTCACTCGTGCAGTGAAAGGGGAAGTGTGTGACTTGAAAAATTATTAGGACCACAATTGACACGAAATTATTAGACTTTTGACTAAACACTGGAATCCAAAATCATTGTTGATAGAGATGGGTGACGTTTGACAGTTCCGACTAGTGATGTGAAAAATATTTATTTTCTCATATTGTCGATCTCGCGTGCGATAAATGAAACAAAAAGTTGTCTGCAGACTGCAAATGGGAAAGACTATAAAAAAAAATATCGATCATGTAGCTGTACTAATTTTAATCAAATTGATTCCAATTTTAATAATATATATGGTTTTTTTTTCCGAAAGGGAAGGTGTGGATCTAAGCTTACGATGGCTTCACCGAACACATCCGGGCCCATCGGCAGTAGAGGAGGGTATTAATCGAGGCCGGGACTAGCGAGTGGCCACTCTAAATTTCCCGCGCATGCTTCACGTTTCGGCTCGCTTCAAGCCCTCGTCAGCTAGTCTGCGTTGACTAGGACGCGGGGAAACCACCAGTCCCGCTCTCGACCTCCCTCTCTCTACCTATCCATATTCTGTAGGATGCTTCCAGTGACGTTTTCGAAGCTCTCTCCATATATGAGCTTAGCGTCGATCTTGGGAGCCCTAGATTCTTGAAGAGACTGTAGAGCGACTTCGCTGGTAGTCCTCTTGCTCCGACTTCCACAGCGAAGAGATCAGTCTTGAATCCGTTTCTCACAATCCGGTCTACTAAGTTGCAGTACTTGTTAAGTTTGATGTTGTGGTCCTTCGGTATGTTACTTTCCCATGGAACTGTAAGTTCAACAAGTACTACATGCTTTGTCGCTTTTGAGAATATGAGTATATCCGGTCTTAATGCTGTGGTACAGATTTCCGAAGGCATTTGGTAATGCTTCTCATGTGTGTCCATCAACAATTCCCAATCCTTTGCTGCTCCCAAAATTGAAGAAGGTTTAGTCCTATCTTTGGGCAGCTTATTGGCTCCAGGTTTCACAAAGTTGACCTTCTGGAAGCCGCTACTGGTTTGCCCTTTCCTGGTCCGTGCAATTGACAGGTTGATGGCCTCTCTGATGATTTGGAGGACTTTATCATGACGGTAGGAATACTGGCCTCGCTCAAGTAGTATTTTGCATCCGCATAACAAATGTTTGGCCGTGCCTACGAACTCCTTACATGACGGGCATAGTTTATTTGTAGATTTCCCCCATCTAACTAGGTTACTCGGGTCGGGGAGAGTAAGCTGGAATGCATTTAAGTAGAACTTAAGCAGCTCAGGGGACCAGTTGTATATTATGGATTTCCACTTCAATGCAGGAGGGATGCAGAAGTCACCCACTGTTAGCCAATCATTCTGCATTTCTAGGTTTAAGGCGTGAAGTTTGAAGCCTTGTTCCATGTCCTCCTGAGCAAAACCTTTCAGTATTTCTTTATCAGACTTTGCTGTTTCTATGCCCAATCCAGATCTATTGGTGCGTGTACCAACTTGGAATGATTTGTAGAAGTCGAGTCTCGATTCCAGTTCATCTGATAGTGATGTGTTGGGTAAGGCTTGAATAGCGCTATCATTGGAGTCTTTGAGTATACATCGTTTGGCTATTCTCGCCTTTTGATAAAATATCGACGGTTTCTTAATGTTCAGTCCAAAGTTATTGTGAGATCTGTATAACGTTGACGAGTCAGCCGGGTGGGCCAGTCCAAACCATGATTTCAGGAATCTGGTCACATACGAGTCTAATTTTACTTCCGTCCTATCTCGAAAGCGTAAGTCGCTAAGCCCTCTTTCGGTGCCTCAAATATTGTCAACAAAAATGTCGGTATGAACTAATGTTTTTGGTTAGACATGCTCACGTCACTACTGGTTGAATGGACGGACAATGAATCTTGTACTGATGTCATGTTTATTTAAATTTCATATATTATATCGCAAAAATATGATTTTGTGTAAAAGTTTTTTAATGAAATTAGGGTAGCATTAAGTTTTGCTGTGTTTTATATATAATTTGTGGTTTTTGCTTTTATTTTAACACGGCGTTAACTAAAGTTTGTTTCGCCATTCTGTCAAACCTCGGAACAAGGTTCAGTTGCCACAAGTCAGAAACTGTCATTCATCTCTTCAGATCGCATCCCTGCTAATTCACAAGTTTGGGAATTCGGCGTCATCGATAATGCAACCACTGCTCTAAGTGCTCAGCATTTTCAACTCCCACTTAGTTAGTGCTAGACCTAATTATGTTAATTGACATAATATTATATTGTATGGGGAATATGACACTAAGTGGAAGTTAAAATACCAAGGATTTTCTTGGTATTTCAACTTGCACTTTAGTATCAGAAGTGACAGATTCCCCATACAATATCTATTAGAGAGCGTTCCAACTAAAAGTTCGCTTCGCCGTTATGTTGGCTCCACTGTCAGTGTCACTGTCAGTGCTTAAATTCGTGTTGCCAGATTGTGAAGATTATATTACCTAATAATGTAATCGATATTTACCGTATAATAAATACGGTAAATACCGATAATTACGGGTAAATCTGTACACATAGCAACCCTCAACGCTGTTTTGACAGACAGTGGAGCCAACATAACGGTTAAGGGAAATTTTAGTTGAAACACTCTTTTCATAGCGTTATTCTTAACCCTAAGTGGAAATTGAGATGCCGGCCCTAAATCAAATTTGAACGGTCAGTTGCGAATGGAATTGTGAGGGCCCGGCCACGTCGACACGGCGCGGCGAGCGGTGCGTTCTGAACTGTTCGACAATGAAACATCGACTGAACAGCGTTGCATGCGCCCCGTCTAGCGACGACGCACGGTGGCGGCACCGCGCCGCGGTGATGTGGCCGAACCTAACCGTATTCTGTATTTTTGTTTTATAAATATTAATATTAATGTAGCGATACAAATAAATAGATAATAAGTGAATACGTTTTTATTATTTTCTGATTTGTTTTTCTTTATAAATAATTAAAATAACTACAATAAAAACCGGCCAAGTGCGAGGTGTTGATTCACTTTAGGGAACGCACCCATACCACGTGGTCGCAACCCAGCGCATGTGGAGTTAAGGGTCTACCTCCCTAAATTGTGCCTCTCACTCTAACAATGCGCGTTTTATTTTATTATGAAGAAATTATACAACTTATAAAAAAATCCTCTGGGAGAAAGATGCATGATAAAATTATTAACGTTTTTCAATAAAGACATTTGGTACTCCACATTTAATAAAAAAAAACATAATTATGTGGAGTACCAAATTTTTTTATTGAAAAACATTAATAATTTTATCATGCATCTTTCTCCCAGAGGATTTTTTGACGTGATGACGTCACTTCTTATAAATTGATGAACACCGGCTGCACACACGATAAAGTGTCACATTCCATCTGAGCCTGTGTGTGCAAGCGAGAGCGCGTAACAAGCGATAGAGAGGCACAATCGGCCCAAGCGTCATCACATCACGTAAAACTATCATCCGTAAACCGACTTTACAGACAACCAATTTTTTATAAGTTGTATAATTTCTTTATAATAAAATAAAATGTATGAAAAACGGCCAATGTTAGAAAGAGAGGGTGGATTTAGGAATTAACCCCCTTAACTGTGAGCGATTGGTGGACTTCAAAGTTGTGTCTCCCCGCACTATTTGCCGCATTGGCAACATGTTTTACTAGAAATTTTTATTTTATTTAATTTTTTTTATGGATACGCGACATGTGGCATCATGTACTAACGATGCCCATGGACATTCTGTGATGCAATTTAGACCTAGCAACTCTTCTCTGCGAGGACATTGCATCCAGAGCGGTAAAATTTTTAATTACATTTTTCGATGACAGTTTTGTTGGCAAAAAGTTGGTACTTTTAAAAATAAGTTTGACAGCTGTCACCGCTGCTGATGAAACATGCAACCCAAAGAGAATATAACCACGAAACCTGGACAAAATGAATGAGGCGAAGTTAAAGCAATTTCTAAAGGTATTTTGGGAGTTCCTCGAGAGCTTCATAAAGAACTACTTCTGAGCAGCGTTTTCGGTTGGTAACACCTCATTTTCTATTTGACTTCATTAATTTTTACCTCGAAATTCAATGTTTCGAATTTGATGTGGTTATAAAATGACAAAAAGCATAGCCACCTCTCACTTTAGCACGCAGTATTTGTCTTCGTGTCTTGCTGCTTTGCTATGTGTTGGTTGGTCGGTTGCACTTAGCACATCCATCACTGATTACTCTGCTTGCTTACCCCCATTGTTGGGATACAGTGTGTGTGGTACACAGAGCATCAAATACCTACCGCCCGCGCCCCCTACTAGAGGCGCCCTAAGCGATGATATTTGAAACCCAATAACCGTACGCTGAGCTGCTAGCGCTTCGTATGTGTGTGTGTGTGCTAGTATCGACACTCTCTATGCCTCATGCTCTGTGGTGTGGTACGTATGTATGTTCTTGTCAAATAGAATATTTATCAGCACGCTACATATTCTAGGCAGTGAACGTAGAAGTAAAACATCACAGTGTCTCAATTAATAAAAAAATACCATACTATGTTCTGTCAGTCAGTGTGTGGAGTATTGCTTTCCGCCAGTACTTTCCGCCGGATGTCGTCCCACCCATATTGGTAATCTGTGGTCCCACCTTACTGGTGTGTTCTTCTCACACTTCGTTTTCATGTCCGCGATTGCAGGTGTAGGATACAATAATTGGTCTAACGACCGTCGTCTCGTTGGCTGACGTGCCCGGCCCATTGCTACCAATTTTTTTTTTGTGGCGCTGGCTGTTTCTTTGATTTTTGTTGTTTAGTACTTATATATTTATATAGCATGTTCATGAATTGAGTGCGGCGGCGGGTGCTTGAATGACAACTTTGGGAAGTTTATGCCATTTGTAAACTATTCTATTGGATAATAGTTGACAAACGCTTGCAACGGCCAGGTGGGACGACGGCATCAAGTACTATATGTTTTATTTAGTTTTATGTTCATATGTAAGTACTAAGCACGCACTCGCTTTATACAGGATGTTCGGCACATCGACAGACAAAATTTTTTTGTAGGTAAGTGGGATCATTTGCAACATTTTGACCCATGATACCTTATGTCAGATGTCATGAGTTACGATTTTTTTTTTCCTTAGTTTTTTAAAATTATCAAAATCCCAGGTTTAAACCCTTGTAACTTTTTTGTTTATGATTGTATCAGCACGAAATAAAATTTATTTTATTTTCCGATTTATACTTTTCTAGAAAAAATATTATTTGATGAAGTTATACTGTGAAAAGGTCTTATGACCTCCCAAAGTCCCGAGAACGAATAAAAATATGACAGAATCTTAATTTCTAATTTATTTAAAAAAACTGATTGCTAGCTTCATTTTTCTAGTTTACGCCCTTTCCAACGGTCCACATGTAGTACAAATAATTCACTGTGGTCAAAATTAGGGATAATTTGCAAGAGTCTAAACATTAACAATGGAGAATTGAACAAAGTGCCAGCACGACCGGTACATGTTCTAAATTTGAAAATGCTCGTGTTGTCGTTCTGGTCTGTCTCTGTCCCTAATAATGATAAAAACAGCTTCTTGCTGTTTGTTCATTATTCTAGAAGAATATTTTGTGGTTATGTTGATGATGAAGACGGGCCGACGCGTGTGTGTGAGCAGCTAGCTATGAAGCCGGAGCAAGTGAACCAGCAGACGTACGGTGTGCACGTGACTCAGCGGGGGCCGCTGGTGGGCGAGGACTCGTGCGTCGGCAACAACATCAACCTCATCATGGGCGTCGTCTCTTGTATCATGATACTCACACTCTCCGGCGCCATGATATACATGCTCGTCAAGCATTGACGCATTTTTATTTTAATAAATTTTACAATTTTACACATTTTATCGAGACACTTTTTATTATTGTACTTTTAGGGTTCAAATTTCAAACGGCTACCTAACACTGTTCAAAAGATGCAGCCCTTTAACCCGTTGACTGTGGAGCGGTCGATATCGACCGCTAGAACACTATGTACCGTCAACTATGGAGCGGTCGATATCGACCGCCGCGTTGTCAGCAAGCTCCAGACCGCTGCATGGGCCGAACAAAAGAATTTTTTCCTTCTATCTCACTTAGGAGTGTTTATTTAAAAAAGATTCTTACCTTTAATAAAATCCAACGTCTGCTTTCTGTCTGTCTGTCCGCTTATAACTCGAGAACCACTTAACCGATTTTAATTTTTAAAAAATCTACGGACAGCTTCATTCTTCCCATCAACTATAGGCTACTTAATATCACGCTAAATGGCGTATGAGGTTAGCAGAGAAGTCAAATATGAGAGCGGGCGGAGCCGCGGGCACAGCTAGTAAAGTATAAAGTAGAATTATTTAGCTACACATCGGTACCACTAACTTGATATATGTCCCGAGATGACAGATTAAAGGTAGACAGCCTCGGTAGGCCAGTGGTGCGGTCGGTCGACTGTTGTTATGCAACGCTGAGCGCAGTCAGTACTCGGATGGGTGACCGCTTGACCGTTGGAGGCTGACCGTGGTTCGGATTCCACGTAAAACTGTAGGTCCCTTCCCTTCTTACCTTACTAGGTGCTAGGGTTTATCCCGCCCGGGTTGGTACCACCGCACTGAACGAAACGTCGGTCGAAACGGCTATGTAAATAGTTCGTGTTTTCCGTCCAGTTTAGTGTAGCCGACATGGCAACTAGTTCACCGCGGTGTTATGGGCTGACATCACGGATGTTGTAGGTGATGTAGCCAACGGTGCCAGTTTCCATAAAAAAAACACTGCGTAGGCTTAGTAATGGAGTCGCGTATGGAACAGCCAGCCAGATGTATCAGATCAGTAAAAAACTTACGGAAGCTCGCTACGGGGTTAATAAAAAAATATATTTAGTCAAAAACAATGTTTATTCACCAAAACATTTCAGTAATTCTAAATCAATGTATTACATATTATGTTTAGAACTGTTTTACACATTTTGTTTATATGAAAAACTAACTATTTGGTATTATAGTACAGGAGCGCCCTGCGAACACACATCCACAGATTACTTAATAGTTACTTCGTAACAGATAAATCACTCCATAGAAAAGTTCCATACCTTCGGCTTTAATAGCCTACTGTTTCATGTCGCCAATCGCTGCGTGCGAAAATGTACCTAAGCGATCGAGTGTAAAGTGGTTATTGCTTTGCAGCTGCGCGCAGTTACGTGGGCGAGCGTGTAGGTATGCTTCGTGCGGCTGACGAATTTCCACTGAATTAGACCGCCGGCGGCCCTTCGGGCGGTAGGTAGTTAGCGCGCGCAAGTACATAGAGTGCGCGAGGCCTGACACATCTGTTATGTGGACAACATTTTTTATCAATAAGATAAATTGTAGGCTATCAGATCTGTTGTATTGTCTTATTGCGTCCGTCACTGAGCATTGAGATTTGAGAGATATCCGTGGACCTCCGAGTTTTTTGCGAATCAAAGGGGCGTCTGCGATGTCTCTGAGAACTTTGTTCTGGAAGCTCTACATTGCTATTGCTGACGGTTGAAACTTTCCAATATACTTTATTGTTCACCAGTATATAGGATAATAAAAGGCGGATATAATGCCTCGCGGCATTCTTTACAAACTAATGTTGAATGACTTAATTGAAATGTTTGACCTGAACCAGAACTATCACCTTCGCGGTCACAGCTTCTAACACAAACATCCGAAAGCACTTCATAACAAATCAAGTGGCGAACGCCTGGAATAAACTCCCACAGGATGTGATTGACTCCCCAAAAACAAACACCTTCAAAAACCGATTACATAAATACATAAAAAGTACATCAACAAACAAATATCAACAGTGCCCAAGTACGAAAACTAAAAACAAAAAGGAAAAAAAAAACAAAAATTGGTTGTCTGTAAAGTTGGTTTACGGTCGATAGTTTTACGTGATGGTGTCATAAAGTAAATCAGTTCTGGCGGATATTTACCATGTAAAATTAATTTAAGTACATGATAAAGATGTGATAATAACTAATAAAAAATATGAGAAAATAACGACTATTAATTTTTGTTTAATTTATATTTAAAAAACCTACATAACACCATCTACATGGTCAACGTTGCAACAATTACCTAACTGCTAAATCAAGTATACCGCTGGCTGAAGTATTTAATTTAATATTGACGCTAGATGTGGACGCTAGATGTCGCTCCATGAAATTATTCACATACTGTTGAGAAAATTTGCAGCGATACGTACACGGTCGACAGCCCGCTTGGATAACACGTCTGGTCAGTGATGGTGGCAGGGACCGCGGGTTCGAGGCTCGCAAAAGACGGAGAAATATATTTTGTATTTTCTACTATTGTATATGCCTCTCTATCGCGCTCTCGCTTGCACACACAGGTCTCTATCGCGCTCTCGCTTGCACACACAGGTTTAGATGGAACGTTACACTTCTTCGTGCGTGCAGCCGGTGTTCATCAATTTATAAGACGTGACATCATCACGTCAAAAAAACAATCATTCATTATCTGAAAAAAAAAAACTGATATGAACACATCAGCCAGAGCTGCTTGTTCATTAAAAAATAAATAAATGAATGTTTAGGATGTGGCACGTGATCATTGTGAAGTAAATAAATGTAAAACACAATCTCGCCAAAAGGGACACACATAATGCCATTGGTAAGTTTTGTGACACAGACAATAGCAAGCAGGTGACGAACTCAGCGCACGGTGGCTTCACGGAACACATGTGGGCGCCACTGCAGCTCGGAGAAGCTTTCAAACAAGCACGAGACCAGCGGGCGGCCACTCTTGCTCTCTTACAGCGCGCACACTTACACACAATGACATCGGGTTGTGTCATGTCGCGCGGGCATACCTACACCTGCTGCTTCACCGTTCGGAACCGGTGTAAAGCTGTAGGTCCCTTCCCTTGCCCCTCGCTCACTAGGTGGTAGGCTCAAATTGTAGCCGACTGTGTTGGTACCACCGTACTGGATGTAAGATGGCCGCATAGCAGCCTCGGCTGTGTTCTCCTCTAGTCCAGTATAGCCAGCAATCCAGGGAAGTCTCCGGTATGGCACCTACCTTCTCGGAGGTGATATTAGCTGGTAGGAGCATGTGCTTTGGCCCCTCCGACTCAGCCACCCATACCGGATTACACATAAAAAAAAATTATCGTAATATGCGTAAACAGTTGCATCCCTGATGTTGATAACTCATAAAACAATGGTATAAAGTTGGCTAACCTGAGCACTGTGTTGCCATATTTGGCTTGTGCGATTTCCCTATACGAAATATTTGAATATATTTATAAATTTATTAACAATAATAGTTCTAACGATTATGCAGTCCTTCTGTTGTCGGTGTAAACCGATACAATAGAAAAATCTGAGAGCTTGCACGAAAATAACTTAGTACTTTAGTACTTGACACCAAGTAATGCCAACCTAGCGGGAATATATAACGACATGTCAGAGGTAAAATAACTGTCAACAGTCTGTAGTTTGAACAATATGATGAGAGTGAAAGACTTTTATTGGTTTACAAGCACTTGTATTACAAATTTAAATATTTAATAATTTTAAATTTAATAATTTGTTTCATTTCTAATATTAATAATACACAACTTAACAGTAAATAAACATAACCACTTCGCCGGCACAAATGGATAAATCTGCCAACTGGAAATGCATCGAGGGACAGATTTGTCCACAAGAAATTATGCAAACAGAGGCAAATATGTCAGCAAGAATTGCATCCAGCAGAGACAATTTTGTCAATCAGAAATGTACGCAGACACAAATCTGTCAGCAAGAATTGCATCCAGAGACATAATTGTCAATCAGAAATGCATCCAAGAGTCACCATTCTCAGCACACATTTTCTTTTTAATTGACGGATTTATCCATCACCAGTCGTGTTGAAAAAGTTCATTTTAGAATAATTATACGTAGGTACAAATTAAACAGGTAATGCTTGAACAGGTCGCCTTTCGTAAAAAAAACAAAACTGAGAGAAAACATTGCGTAGCTTTTTTTCAGCAGCTGTTATTAACACATTATTCTTACGTACAGTTGCACATACAAATGGGCCTTCAATAGGCACCTGTCAGGCCTGCACGGCGTTCGTCACCCCTGAGTACGACTACATTTCCATGGGCGTTGTTAGACACCATATGGGGCGCCACACAGAGCATGAAATGCGCGCGCCCGCCCCTACTAGAGGCGCCCCGTGAGCGCGATTTCTCTACAACGCCGTAGAAGCCTGTGGGCGTGGCCTATGACTTACATATGTGTGTTGTGCGTGTGCATTTGTTTTGTGCGTGTGCCTAACTTGCTCCTCTTTGTGTGTAGTGTCGATACTAGCACACACACACATACGAAGCGCTAGCAGCTCAGCGTACGGTTATTGGGTTTCAAATATCATCGCTTAGGGCGCCTCTAGTAGGGGGCGCGCGCGGTAGGTATTTGATGCTCTGTGGGGCGCCACATGTCGCGCATTCTATAAAACAAAAAAACTTACAAACAAAATGTTGAACATACAGTTTATGTGCACTTATTTACACCAACAGGCGGATTATAACCTAAAAAAGAAACATTTTAAACTTTCTGCAAAGCGGGTAATGAAAAACGCTTAGTATTCAAAATACTTCAGTGGTCACGGGCTGACGCCACATAATACAGGGTGTTTTATGACCATAGGTCATAAAGCAAACCAGGTACTCCTGAGTCTATTTGGAGCAAAAAAGTTAGATGACATTTTGCTCTACGGTGAACTTTTTTTTCCATACTAAACTAAATAAAGACACACGGTCGCACTGCCGTAGTATTTTGCATATCTGACAGTATTAAGTATTAAGGCATATCTGACAAAACTTTACTGGGCCTTTTAGACTTCAAATTAGTCAAGGAATCTCTGGTTTGCTTTATGTATGACCTATGGTCATAAAACAACCTGTATATAAATCGAGTGGAACAAGGTGACTCGCTGTGAATGCTTCAAGTAAGCGTAGCCCCGCATACTTGATCTTCGTTCATATTAGCATTTCAAATTCGAGCATTGGTCATAATAATACAAATTAATAATGGCCAACAAATCAACAGGAATAAAATGTCGTTTAACTTTCAACCTTATTCCCATAGCTACAAGAGGCGCTCACTCGGACCGCACTTTCGGTGTAGAGTTGCACACAATTTTGAACAGTATTTGAACGGTAGGCCAACAGTCACAAGTTTATAACTCGGTTGTGATCTTTTGAAAGATCACAATAGGGGCCATCCATATATTATGTCAGGGGGTCGAAAGTCGTAGATATGTACAATAGGTTCATTGAGGCCTGCAATGATTCTATCGTAATTATCTATTCAACACCCGCTCTTGCAAAACTCATGTAATTTCTATTAACTGCATAACAAAATAAATATTTGCCTCTCCCAAGGCGCGGTTTTCCGCTCTTCTCATCCATCCAGGACTTAGGAAGGAGCAGCATTTAGGATACCTCTCTAATACATACATACATAGCGTCACGCTTGTTTCCCGGCTATGTAAATAGTTTGTGTTTTCCGTCCAGTTCGGTGTAGCCCGCACGACCGAAGGGAAGCACTTACTGTTCTGTCCACTTACTATGCTGGGCCTGCGCGTTTCGGCTCCACCTTCCAGGAGTGTATCTATGAATGAACTGTTCCATGTGGGTAGTTTTTCCTCCAATATCAATGTTCACTCAAAGTCATGACTACCCACACATGTTATGCTGTATGTGCAGGAATAACACTTACGTGGCACATAGTTCACCCGTTGTTATGGGCTGACATCACGGATGCTGTAGGTAGGGGATCAGCTTAGCGTGTAAGTTTCCATAAAAGAAAAAGTCCCCCCCCCCCCCCCCCCCCAAATTTCAAATGACGTAATACATGGACGGCCCCGTAGATCTGCCTAGGTCGCGTTAGTGATAACACGGCTCTCACACTTTGAATCATAATCATAATAGCAGCGGCGCGGAGTGAGCCGGGCGCCGTCGCCACAGATTACTTAATAGTTACTTCGTAACAGATAAATCACTCCATAGTAAATGTCCCATACCTTCGGCTTTAATAGCCTACTGTTTCACGTCGCCCATCGCTGCGTGCGAAAATGTACTTTAACGATCGAGTGTAAAAGTGGTTATTGCTTTGCAGCTGCGCGCAGTTGCGAGGGCGAGCGTGTAGGTATGCTTCGCGCGGCTGACGAATTCCACTGAAATAGACCGCCGGCGGCCCGCTGGGCGGTAGGTAGGTAGTTAGCGCGCGCAAGTACATAGAGTGCGTGAGGGCTGCCGTCGCTCCTACAGTTTGTGCTTCTTGGACGGGCTCGGCGCCTCCGAGTACACTTCACTGATCTTGCCGAGACCGCTCTCCAGGTGCTGGGGCATCGGGCTGCCGTCCTGCAATATTCAACCTTATTACTATTTTGTAATAAACTTTTACTAATTTAGTTGTTAAATACTAATTACAAATAAAAAATCTGCCAAGTGCGAGTTTTACTCGCGCGCGAAGGTTTCCGTATCTATCCGCTATCAATAATATCCGCCCATCCGCTCAGGTGGCACGGACTTCGAATTTTAATTTATTAGATATATTATGTTTATGTTATGTCTCCATGTTTGCCCACTGACAGCTGTTACCATAGTAACGTCACTTTATTTTTTAAAAGTGATCTGTCAAACATCAAACTTCTGAAAATGCTTTTTTTGGAACGACCAAAGATTAAGAAGCGGCTATCTTTTAGAGACGCCTCAATGAGGTCGATAGCACTTTACGGTGGGAAAATGACAGCACCTAACAATGCATGCAATGTATAAAAGCCGTTTGCGCCATCTGTTATTAAATAGTGTGACTAATCTATTTTAATAAAATGTTTCTTGTATGGGGGCCCCCCTTAATTTTGAACTTAAATAGGAACGCATATTCTGTGAAAGTTTCCACGGGCTACCTATTACGGTTCAAGAGATACAGCCCTCGGACGGACGGACGGACGGACGGACGACAGAGTCTTAGTAATAGGCTTCCGTCTGGGATATGGAAACCTAAAAAATAAAAATAAAGGAGGGTTGCACCGGTTGAGCGTAGGGGGTGCGGTGGTGGGAGCGCTATGACAGAAGGTCGATCTCCTCCAGTTCTACCAACACCCCTGCGGTACCCAGGACACTCGCACAATTGCCTCTCTGGATCTCCGACGCTACACGTTGTGTGAAGATAGCACCGGCGCGACGGACACCCGACTTATCGACAAGGAGTTTAGCCAAAACCTTGTTGTTGAATTGACTTGATATATTTTAAGTATCAAAATTGACGATGGCACTATACACCAGATATAGGTAATGTAAATAGGCAGTGTGGTCAGATTCTTGAGTATTCATGTTTATGCTGTAAATATTTTAAGGCCCGAACTAGATAGAGTCGTTTTTGTCAACAGTCGAGAGAAATAGGCCACACCTCCAAAACGACGCTCCATAGAAATGTATGGAGTTTTGACCCGTCGACTACATGCACAACTCATGCGAGTCGAGAGCGTGCCGAGTTGAAAAAATCCACTGCATGTTGCGTTTCCTTCGACTGGACACGAGTTGAAGTTGTCGACTTGAGTTAACAGAACGTTTTTTTTTTTTTTTTTATGGAAACTGACACGGTTGGCTACATCACCTATAACATCCGTGATGTCAGCCCATAACACCGGGTGAACTAGGTGCCACGTCAGTGCTTCCCTTCGGTCGTGCCGGCTACACTGAACTGGACGGAAAACACAAACTATTTACATAGCCGTTTCGACCGACGTTTCATTCAGTGCGGTAGTACCAACCCGGGCGGGATAAACCCTACCACCTAGTAATATAAGAAGGGAGTCATATCCCTTAGTCGCCTTTTACGACATACACGGGGAGAGATGCAGTGGGGCTATTCTTTTAAAGTACCGGCCTTCTCTATTCTAATGCTCTTGTGAGAGGTAGTATGAATTAACTATTTGTAAGTGACTATAATATGGGTGATTCTACGTTAAGACTTCCTTGGTTGTATGGGATGGCGGCACGACAATTTTTTTTTAAATTCTAAGTTATAATGGTATATTTTTATTTAAACAGCTACTTTTTGCATTTCTGTAAGATGGCCAGTAATTTTTTTAATTTTTTCTCGTTTTAGAAGACACCAGGGGAGATATTTTATACAGGGGAGGGACATGGTGACAGGGTAGGGTACAATATGAACAGGGGAGGGACTTTGTGTATAGATTTGTAAATGAAGCACTGATAAATTTTATAGGAATCAACTTTAAATTAAAGTTGTTTGTATTAATCATTAATCAGACTTACTTTCCAAAAAGTTTTTCCATATTAATAAAATAAGTAGCGCCTTAAACGTAAATTCTTTCTTGCCACAAAAACAAAATTTTAACAAAACATTTTAATAACTTATTGGCTTTTAAAAACAATTGGCAGAATATTGCCTTAAAAATAAATTTCCGAGCCACCTAGTGTTTTTTTTATTTGGAAAAAGGTGGTAATCCGAGGGGGCTAAATCCGGCGAGTAAGGTGCGTGGGGCAATAATTCATAGCCACAATTATGAATTTCAGACATTGATTCAGCCGAAGTGTGAACCCGGGCATTATCTTGATGAAACAACACTTTCTTCCGCAGCAACCCCGGCCTTTTTTCTTTGATTTCTTCCCGAAGTCTTCGCAAAAGGTTGCAATAATATTTTGAATTTATAATTTGGCCTTTTGGTAAATAATCCACGAAAATAATTCCCGTCGCATCCCAGAAAACTGAAACCATGTCTTTGTTGGTCGACAAAACGACCTTAGCCTTCTTCAGAGTGGGTGAGCCAGATCTTTTCCACTGCTTCGATTGTTGTTTTGATTCAGGAGTATGGTGGTGAACCCAGCTTTTATCTAAAAAGCGACACAAAAAATCCTCGGGATCTGCCTCAAAAAGTTCCAAACAATCGTGGGAAATTGTGAAGCGAACTCGTTTTTGTTCAACTGAAAGCAATCTTGGGACCCAACGAGCAGAAACCTCATGGAACCCCAATTCTTCTGATATAATGTTTGGTACCCGGCCAAAACAAATCCCTGTGATCTCAGCTATCTTATTGATGGTCAATCTTCGGTCACTCAGTATCAGATCACATATTTTATTGATGCTTTCCTTCGTGGTAGATGTCGAAGGCCTTCCGCTCCTAGGGTCATCTTGAATGCTCTCCCGACCCTGCTTAAACTCAGCTACCCACTTTTTGACACTGGAATACGATGGAGCAGACTTAGAGATGCCGATCGGTTTAAATACAATAAGTTGCACACCGAATAATACCAAAAATTTGGTATAAAACCGGTATAATACCGATAGATCACCGTTGCTTTGGTGACTAACGTAAAAAAATCATTAGCGCATAAATAACATTAAAAAGGACGTTTAGTACTCCCGCATAAGGTTGATTCTTGGTTTAGTAGGTAGGTAGTATGCCCCCGCGAGGCCGCCCGTAACGCCAAAGAGCGCGTGCACCTAGATCGGTATAAAACGGATAAGTCACCGTTGCTTTGGTGACTAACGGCTCATTTACACTGAGGCAACAACGGCCGACATTGTGGCATGCTACACTGTAGCATGCAACAATGTTGATCGATGTTGCACACGCTAAACAGCGACAACATTCAACAAAATACAAGCATATCCAAGCACGCACCGCACGCCGTACGTGTGTATGGGAATGGGACGGTTCGATTGACATGTGGCGTGCGCGGTGCGGCATCTCTAGATAGAAGTACCTACCTGGGTTAGAATTAAATTGTTTTTTTTAAATGGTGTGGTCAAACGAAAAAAATATGCAATTTAATTAATACTATACAATACAGGGTGAAATTTTTATGTTTTGTATTTATGCTACGCCACAATGTAAATTAGCCTTAACCTACAAGTTATGCATTCATAACATTATATTGTCAGTAGTACATATAACTTTATTTCGTAAAGATTAAGGTTCAAAATAATAAATAACACTCAAGCGGGGCGGTGGCGCTCTCAAAGAACAGAAAGCCTAGCTAGACTAGCCGCGCTGCCGCCGCAGGCGGCGAGCGTCAAAGCGCGGCGGCGAACGTCAAAGCGCGGCGGCGAGCGTCAAAGCGCGGCGGCACGCTTTGCGTCGAGCGGCTTACTTGGTAGATGTCAAAGCTTTAATACTTCCGGTATTCTCGAAATTGTACTTTATGTCCATGCCATAGAGCTGAAGAGCGCGCTACTCACAATGAGGAATCAACCAGAAATAGGTACTAATATCTAATATGCACATGCAGTTTCAATGTATTATATTTATGAATATGTATAATTATGTATTGATTAGGAATTACGTAATTTTTGTATATTTATTAAAGTAGTAGGTAGTAAGTAAGTAGGTAGGTATTGTAAAAAAAAATCTACTTTTAAATAAATAAAAGTACGATAATACTGATTAATGTAATGAAATGAATGACACAGTAGGCATTAACATAAGCTTTACTCGTAGTGCGTATTGTATAAAGTTTCATCATTGGGAAAGTTTCATTCCCATTTCATTGGGAAAGGTCCGTGGCCAGCAGTGAGACATTAAAAGGGCTGTTGAAGAAGAAAAGAGGATTATAAAATTTTTGACACTGTCGAATGACAACATCCATTTATGACGTATTTCGTGATTTCGTGACGGCCGGGCTGGCCCGGTTGGCGGGCTAGCCCGGCTAGCCCGGTTGGCCTAGCGATATGACGACACGATCTGTCACGACTCGTGTTCGTGCTCAGTTTCGTGTCCATTTCCGACACGTGTGTAGATATGAGCGCCGATAACTACCCGATCGGCGGCGGCGCGCCGACTCAAAATTGTCGGCGGCGGCGGCGTTGTCGGCGGCGCGACTTTGTATGGGCGCGTTCCGGTAGAAAGCTGTTAGCGTGCGCCGATGTACTAGCGCCGACCGGCGCCGACCAGCGCTGGTTGTTGACGCATACAATCTCCATAGGGCGTGTTCAGGTAGAAAGCTGGTAGCCGGCGCCGATGTACCAGCGCCGACCGGGGCCGACCAGCGCTGGTTGTTGACGCAGACAGTCTCCATAGGGCGCGTTCAGGTAGAAAGCTGGTGGCAGGCGCCGATGTACCAGCGCCGACCAGCGGTGGTAGTTAAGGCAGACAGTCGCCATACTTCGTGCCGAACCAGCGCCTATAAGCGCCGACAAACTCCGAGAAACGCGGATCGGCGCTGTCGTTTGCGAGAAACGAACGTGTCTCACTGTTCGTGAATGTTTATTAAAATTGTAAAAAAATGTGTACTGACATTTTGATTTCGTTAGTATTTAGTAGACCTGTAGTAGTGTGGGATAAAAGAGATAGAAGACACCAAAATAGATACGTGGTGGATAAATGTTGGAATGTTTTCTGAGTTTGAGAAACACATTGTCTAATAGAAAAAGGTCTTCATCCGATGAGCCCGAGATTTTCATTTTCACACTACCTACCTACTCAGTCACACAGATTTATCAGCTTCTACCGGCTTTCTTTATGTAGCAACTACCGGCGCCATGGACGAAATATACTGGACTTATCATTAACGTCGTCAACAAAGCCAACCGGGGTCGCCGCGGAAGGGGTAAG
Source organism: Nematopogon swammerdamellus (assembly GCA_946902875.1). NCBI lineage: Eukaryota > Metazoa > Arthropoda > Insecta > Lepidoptera > Adelidae > Nematopogon > Nematopogon swammerdamellus. The sequence continues at coordinate 21,464,029 of OX336352.1, forward strand.
AAGACGGCGAGGGAGCGGGGACGTTGCGTATGCGATGTTTTTCCATCTCTGTCAATCACGCAGTCGCACAGTATTTCTTTCCTCGTCTACGAATTCACCTACACACACTTAAAGAGGAGAAAGAGATAAGGCGATCGAGTGCCTTCGTGAGTGAGCGAGATGCAGTTCAGGCAGTAAGTGAGCCTGACGCCCGTGCGTGGTTACTCCCGCTCGCCTATGTATGATCGGTCCAGTATATTTCGTCCATGACCGGCGCCGACCAGCGCCCGTCGGCGCTGGTACATCGGCGCCGGCTACCAGCTTTCTACCTGAACGCGCCCATATGCGAGCGCGTCCAAGATAAAGATGATTCTGTATACTTATTAATTAAATTTGTAGCTATTTTAATGGTAGAGCCCGAGTCGGTCACCAAGACAATATCGTTTTGTGTTAACATATTTTTTTCTTCGAAAAGTCTATCGGTGCGATCAATCTTAACCCGCCACTGACCCGAGTGCACCAGCCTTGCGGCCATAGCACCCGCACAGCGCCGCGACCTCATCATGGAACAATCATTTGAGAGCCGCTGCACGCAGGGAGGCCCGCTGCCTGAGCCGATGGTCTGGCTCAGGTGACGCGCATTGATTGCGGTCCAGCCTCCCACTTGGAGGGACTCATAAAGGCGTTCTGAGTCCCCCCCTTGGAGTGCACCGACTCCGAAGATTGCCCCCATCTACGTCATGCGTCCGTCAGTCTGCGTCCCTGATGGGAGACAACGTCACAAGACAGCGACTTGTCTACCCGGTCCTCGCGACCCAATTCGCCCCAGCGTCTGCGTACGTCAGTCGGTCCTCGCGCCTATTTTAGTACTCTAGCGGAGCTCACCATGCCTCGCCCTGCGTCGTGGGGGCGCTGACAGCCACCCCTCTTTTCCCGCTGCTCTTTTCGGTTACGACGACTTCTGCTGTTCTGTTTTTCGGCCACTATTCTTTTTGGCTAGGGCGGAGACAGGTGAGCTGTCCCCCCTGGGCTACACGTCGCCGTCACGTCCCGTCCTGTCGAGTCCGTCGTGCGCTGCGTGTCCCGTTCTGTCGTGGTCGTCTGCGTCCCCAGCGTGCTCGTCCCCCGTCGTCAGTTCGTCCGCAAAAGTTCTGTCGGCCCCTATGTCAGCCCGTTTCCGGAACCACCCGGCTGCGAATCTCTTGAATGCGGAGAAGTTCTCCTCCGACGAGACGAGGTCCGCGTAGTACACCGGCCCCCCGTTCCGCGCGGTCACCTCTGCCACCATACTGTCCCTTTCATTCTCGTATAGCACGCAGTGCCATACGGCGTGGTCGGCATCCTCTCTTCCGGTCCCGCATTCGCACATCTCACTCTCAGCCAGTCCCAGGTCATACAGCTTACCCCGGAAGTTGCCATGTCCTGTGAGGAGCTGCGACGTTCGGTGGTCTGGTTGCACCCAGTGACTTCTCAGCCTCACCCCGACGTGTGGAAAGAACCTGTGGAGGTGCCTACCTGTCGTGGCCGCGTCCCACCTCTCCTGCCAGAGGTCTAAGACCTCTTGCCTGATGGCTCGCCTGCTACTCAGGAATTCCTCCCGGCTCCCCGCCCGTTCCTTTGCGCACCACGTCCTCCCAGCCTGGAGCACCTCCAGGTCTCCGGGGAGGACGCCCGCAAGGACCGGTAGGTCCGCTGTGCTGTTTGTCCTGTAAGCCTTGGTCAGAAGGACCAAGGCCTGCCTCTGCGCGCGTAACAACGGACTACGCACGGCATGCTGTCCGGCTCGGTCGAACCAGCACGCAGCAGCGTAAGTCATCGTGGAGACCCAGGTGCCCGTGTATATAATTTTCAGCGTCTTATATTGGATGCCCCAGGATGCCCTCGACACCCGGGACATTTTGCCGAATGATTTGTTCGCCTTCTCCCCGATAACTCGCGCGTGCTGCGCGAAGCTAAACGTCTGGTCGACCTCTAGGCCAAGAAATGTTGTTGTGAGTTCCGACTTGATGCTCGTCCCTCCCATGCGGACCGTTGGCGGTCGGTTGACGAACCGCCCCTTCACCGTCATAGTTTTTGATTTGTTTGGCGCGAAGGCCAGTCGGTTAACTCGGCCCCAGTCTGCCATTAACTCGAGAGCTGCTGCAGCCCTGCTCTCGATCCCCGCACGAGCATCCGCTTCCACTGATAGGACCACGTCGTCGGCATAGGCCGCGACGTGGCAACCGTCTGGCATGGGAAGGCACAGCAAGTCGTCGAGCAGTATGTTCCAGAGAAGCGGGCCAAGGACCGATCCCTGCGGGCATCCCATCGTTGAGCGCTTCCATCTCACCCGGTGGCCGCAGAACAGCCCGACTCGGCGTTTCGCGAAATACCCCAACAGCATCCGATAGATGTTGGGGGGGCATCCCAGCCGCCGTGCCTTGACCAAGATCATCGGCCACCAGGCGTTATCAAAGGCGCCGGAAATGTCTAAAAAGACGACCTGGAGGTATTACCGCCGCGTGGTCTTCGCCCTGCTCATCAGCTCGGTGACAGCGCTCACGGTCGATTTCCCCTTGACGAATCCGTGCTGGTGGGCCGACAGCCGCATGCTCACGCATTCCAGCCGCCGGACCATAAGCCTCTCCAATATCTTCCCTAGGATCGGGAGGAGGGTAACAGGTCTATAGGCCTTGGGGTCTGATGCAGGCTTACCGTTCCCCTTGGGGAGAACGATAAGCCTCCCGTCCTTCCAGCAGTCGGGGAAGAGGCCGGCCGCCATGCACTTGTTGAACGTCGTTAGAAGCTCCCAGTTTATGACCTCCCAGGCTTTCTTTACGATTGTGGCTGTAATACCGTCTATTCCCGGGGCTGTGTCTGGGAGGTCTTTTATGATCGCTCCCAGCTCCTCCATTGTAGCCGGCGGGGCCCCCTCACCACTCGGGGGCACTAGGGCAAGCCCACGTATCCTCGTGTGCTGAGGGGTGTCCCGGAGGGGGTTGTCGTCCGGGCAAAGCGCGTGCAACAGATTGTCCATGGCGGATGACACCTCAGATGGGGATGTGCCTCCGTGTGTCACACCAATGACAACATTCTCCATCGTTGGCCGCCTCCCTTGTGCTGTGCGGTATGCTATTCCCCAGGGTGCTTCGTTTCCGTCAATGGTGGCCTGCTTCCGGAGGTCTTTCATTCTCGCTTCCTCAATCAGGCTCTTATACTTTCGTCTCAGCGTTCTATATTCAGTCATTGCCTGTTCCAACGCTTGGGGTCTGTCATTCTTCCTCTTTCGCTGCGATCAGACTGACAGACCGCGCTCGGTTCGGCGCGCCGACCGCGTTAGGCGGCGGCGGCGGCCTGGCGGAAAGCGCGGCGGCGGAGGCGCGCCGGCGTGGCGCTCATACCTACACGTGTGCCACGTCTGGTCTAGGCCAGCGGTACTCGAGATATGATCTTTTAAAAAAAAAAGTTACTCCACGATATACACTACCACTAGGTATACGAAGTTTCGTCAAAAAATCCTAAGCCTTCTAGTTCTCGCAGAAAACGGGTTGCCACGGAACCCTCTTTACGCGAGCTCGACTTGAACTTGACCACTTTCCCATGATTTAAACATATTTGCCCATGATATAAAAAATCTTCAAGATTTGAAACGATGACCTATCGGGTCGTAGGCAAGCCCTTTCGCGCTGCGCTACATGCAACTTCACTAATGCGTTAAAATTTTCGTATCTGTTGCTGAGCTCGACTCACAGCTACCTATTAGTTTCGCGGGGATCCTCGCCCTTTCCCCACCGACGACGTGGCCGAAATTCAAGGCCGCGTTCACTATTATTTGCGCCTTAAGGTTGATTTTTAGTTTGCTGGTGAGTACATACATACATACAACTAACGAACACCTGCGCTGCGTCCGACCGAATCAAAGAATCCGCCCGCACCGCCAAAGAGAGCACGCTCCGCGCCGCGCTGCGCAGCGCTCCGCGTACATACGCACCCCTTTGTCGGCGCTAGCGGCGGCAGGCAGTCGCTTTGTGCATTCGGTCTCTCTCTTTACAGAAGGACTTGCAGCTTGAGCGGCTGTGCTTTGATTTTTTTGTTGCCACCAGTCAGTCTGATTCTGTCATTCCGTAAAGCAATACATACGCCACGCGCGCGACACATCCCCGCGAAAATCAAAATGCCGCACACTGCGTGCGAGGTCTGGCAACATTTTCAAGTCTTAAACACTTCAAATGGGAAGAATCATGTTGCGAGTATATATTGCAAGTTAACATAGTCAAGATAGTGATATTTAGCATAATACTTGTCAGCTAAGTCAGTACAAACTCCATATATTGGAGCACAAACTTGATTAGTTCACGAATGTGGTTAGTCACCAAAGTCACGGTGATCTATTGGTATTATACCGGTATTAAACCGTGTCTTATTGAATCATACCGTGTTTTTACAACTCTAAGCAGACTCCCCCAATGTGTTCACCATATCTTGATGGATATCTTTCGGTGACAAGCCTTTTTTATGGAGGTACTTCATCACTGCTCGGTGTCAATTTTCTCCATTATTGAAAATCTTGTCAGATAGCGTTAAACAAATAATCACGAAAAAAATATGGCTTGCAGTATCGAAACCAAACTTCGCACATTTAATACTGAAGAATTGTATTAACAAATCAGGGTACATTTAAAAAAATTGCATGGCTCTTTCTATGTTAGGCCACGAATTTGTGGATCTACCCTCGTATCTACAGCCAGAAACAGACTGTATGGTCCATGACCTTTGCCTGCCTACCAAAGGCGAATATAATAACAATAATAACTAACACAGAAGTTTAAAAATGAATACACTCTCTCATAACGGTTCTAGTACATGTTGATACCTACTATATATTACTGAGCTCACATATATAATATCTCCCCTGGACACTTTGTCTCTACCCTGGCGTCTTTCGAGGCAGGGGAAATATGGCAGGGGAGAGAAATTTTTGCGATAAAACGGAAATTACTTTTAAAGTATTTATCACTAAGAAATCACAAACCAACATGATAATCTGTGCATACATTACAGTTAATTAACGTATAAAATCATCTATTTACATAAATAATTACAATTTAATGCTCTCCAGTGGAGAGACCGTGTTCACTGTTCACATCCTCACAAAACGACAGGCGTGGCCAGAATGGCCACCAATGAAAACGTGCGGATGGCTTTCGTGATGTTTCCTGCTAACTTAACGTGAAACACTGAGTGTTTACAGCTTTGGGTTCGCAACTACGAAATTATTTTACCCAATGTTGAAGGTATTTAAAATGTCAGGGGAGGAGACAGAAAATGCAGGGGACAAGTTTAGTCTTGAATTTTTTTAATGAAAAAGGTAATGTTTTTGTAGTTTTCCTAATATACAACATTAATCAGTTATTCTAGTTTATAAAATTAATACTATTAACCTATTTTATCATTTGAGAAGTACTTAAAAGTTACTGATTTACTGAAAATACTGTTGAGGGACAGGCCAGGGGAGAGATATTTTTCGAGGTTAATTTGTGATTGTAGTCAAACTAAGCAAATTGAAATGATGAAATTAACCGCCATAAAAGTAGACGCTGTATTTTAAAGAAATATTATGTTCCTGGTGTAAATTTTTCGAAAAATGTTGGGTTTTTTGTTGTGGCCGTCGCTAGGAAGTCTTAACGTAGAATCACCCATATAATACTTATAAGGTACATACTAACAAAACATTGTGACTTGCGAAGTTTGCTTGTCAGTTCTTCTTCCTCCCTCTCTCTACCTATCCATATTATGTAGGATACTTCCAGTGACGTTTTCGCATATTGTTTATTGTTTATTAAGAATTCATTAGACAGCATGACTGTACTCGAAATTGTCACAATTTGTTCTATCCGATTCGATTTTACACCCACGAACGAACGTTTTTCCTCCAACATTGATATTGGAGGAAAACTACCCACATGGAACAGTCCATTCATAGATGCACTCCTGGAAGGTGGAGCCGAAACGCGCAGGTCCAGCATAGTAAGTGGACAGAACAGTAAGTGCTTCCCTTCGGTCGTGCGGGCTACACCGAACTGGACGGAAAACACAAACTATTTACATAGCCGGGAAACAGGTGTGACGCTATGTATGTATGTATTAGAGAGGTATCCTAAATGCTGCTCCTTCCTAAGTCCTGGATGGATGAGAAGAGCGGAAAACCGCGCCTTGGGAGAGGCACAATATTGATATTGTTATGCAGTTAATGGAAATTACACGAAGAATAACCAGTAAGAAACTTCGCAGGTTTTTTTTTTCATAATAATTTTTACAAGCATTTAGTGACTATCCACATAATAACACCGCCTACAGTCGATTGAAAATACAGCTTGAGAGCAAGATCAAAAACAGATTTTTGTTTTGTTTTTCATACACTACATATAAGTAGATACTAGTTAATTAAACATAAACAGTCTTCTGCTCGTGGGAGTGCCGTGTCGTCCCAACCTGACTAGATCTACCTGTCTGCTGCATGTGCCACTCTGCCTCACACGCTATCGACAGAATTCCTTTATAATCAGAGCCAGCAAAAAGTACAACAGTGACTACAAGGAAGTGGACTTATTCAATGACAGCTTACAGAGGGTTAAAAAGTTAGCGCATGATAGATTTTTTGTTAGTACTAAGTGATGGAGTTCTGCCTTAGTTTTGTTTTTATTATTTTAGTAATAGTACCATGTAATGTTTGTTTAGTTTAGTTTTGTTCTGTTTTAATTTAATTGATTAGTTATTTTAAATTATTATTATTTTTTCTATTTTAACTGTTTATTTATCAGTTTTGATTTGTTTAAATGTACTTTTCTTTCTCTTACGCTATATACTTAGTTTTATCTGTAGTGACCTATTAGCGGTGTATGTGTGACCCATTGTATTTTTGTAAATTTTGTGTTGATCACACTGTTGGTTACTCTAAATAAATAAATAAAAATAAATAAAAAAATTTATAAATAAAAGTTATAATAAAAAAAATCTCACCGCATACGTAATGACCTCCATAGGTATTCTATCCTCCCAGTCGACGGTTCTGTCCTTCGGCACCGGCTTGATGGGTTGCCCGTACACCCTGGTACTCTTCAGGTAGATCGGCAGCTTCAAGTGCTCCTCCATCTGTGTCTCTATAGTACTGCAGTCCAGCTCGATCACCTCTCCCGGTTTGTCCGGCGGCGCTGCGTCGTCCGTCGTCGTCGGTACTGCGGTACTCGCGTTGCTATCGCTCGCGTTTGGTTGGTTACTGATCAGCCACTTGTCTTCTGGTGGCTTTTGAGGGTCGAACGGTAGATCTGCGGTTAGAAATTTAATTGTTTAATCATTCGAGAAAAAAAAATAAAGGTGCAGTCAGCCTCGCTCGGTGCTGCGGTCGGTCGACTGTTGTTAAGCACACCTGGGCGCTGTCAGTACTTGGATGGGTGACCGCTCGGCCGTTGGAGGCTGGCTGTGGTTCAGATTCCACATTAAACTGTAGCTCCCTTCCTTTCTTACTTTACTAGGTGGAAGGGTTTATCCCGCCCGGGTTGCTACCACCGCACTGAATGAAACGTCGGTCGAACGGCTGTTGCTCGATTCAGTGGGAAAAACCGCGCCAAGGTGAGAGGTGACTAGCCTGTCGCCGTGGTAGGGTTTATCCTGGCTGGGTTGATACCACCGTACTGAACGAAACGTCAGTCGAAACGGCTGTTGCTCGATTCAGTGGAAAAACCGCGCCAAGGTGAGAGGTTTAGGACGTCAGGTCCTTACCAGGTGGTAGGCTCAAATTGTAGTCGACTGGGTTGATACCACCGTACTGGATGTAAGATGGCCCGCATAGCAGCCTCGGTTGTGTTCTCCTCTAGTCCAGTATAGCCAGCAATCCAGTGAAGTCTCCGGTATGGCACCTATCTTCTCGGAGGTGATATTGGCTGATCGGAGCATGCGCTTTGGCCCCTCCGACTCAGCCACACATACCGGATTACATAACAAAAAAAAATACAGAAAGCGCTAAAGTAATGTCTCTTTCAACAAGATTTTAAACTTGCTAAAGGCCCTTTTCACCACCTTCAGTTACAATGTAACTGGAAGTTAACTCCTGTCAAATGTATGAGAAATGTCTCATACATTTTCTTCTTCACTTACTCTCATCACCCAAAGGTTGACTGGAATAAATCACTTAAAGTGATAAGTCCGCCTTTGTACGCTACTTTTCTCTTGTTTCTCTTGTTTCTCTGTGTGTGAAGTATTGTTAGTTTCTATTACTCTTCCTTCTGTCTTGTGTATCTCTGTGTTTTTCTCTTGTTTCTCTTGTTTCTCTGTGTGTGAAGTATTGTTAGTTTCTATTACTCTTCCTTCTGTCTTGTGTATCTCTGTGCGGCTCCGCCCGCTCTCATATTTCACTTCACTGCTAACCTCATAAGCCATTTAGCGTGATAGTAAGTAGCCTATAGTTGATGGGAAGAATCAAGCTATCCGTAGAATTTTGTTTTATTAAAATCGGTTCAGTGGTTCTCGAGTTATAAGCGGACAGACAGACATACACTCAGACACTCAGACAGAAAGCAGACGTTGGATTTTATTATAGGTAAGGATCTATTGGCAGTAGACTGCGCTCAGATATGTCATATTTACATTGTAACATTCCGCCAGTTCCATTATCACAGCGAAGAAGAACTGACAATAGAAACTCCACTGGACATTTTTTCAATGTACACTTAGTCTAATTTACAAAAATGTTTGCCACTGCCTAGACACGCATGTGCTGATTTATGACAGATGCAGCAACATTCTATTCTATAAGACATATCACGCACGCTGAATCTCGACAATCGGGGTAAGCAGAGTAATCGATGTTGTGCTGCAAGTACTCCAGTAAATTACAGCACAACACCGACCACCACGTTTCGCAAAGTATTCGAACAAGATTCAATCGATCAAGCAGCAAGTAAGGCACGAAGACCCACCTGCTGCATGACTCGGTGGAAGTGCCGTGCCAAGGTGAGAGGTGGCGATCCTGTCGCCCTTTAGCACGGCATCTTGTCCTTATCCCTTAGTCGCATGCACGGGGAGAGGTAAAAAAAAAAAAAAATGTGCAGTGGGCCTATTCTTTTTAAGTACCGAACCCACACGGTACTCTATATACAGGATGTTGTAACGGCCACTACATAAAATTTAGGAAATGATTATTGGGATCAATAGTAACAAAAAAGTCAAATAACTTTTTTCAGAATTCAGTTACAGTTTTCATACAAACTAATTGATTAATTTCGTGTAAAAAGGATCTAATGTTCCGCACGAACGTGGGAATGAAAGGCTCGCGGTGAGTGAGCGAGCAGGGACCAGAGCGCGGAGCGAGGCGATGCGCCGCGGCGCGGGGGGCGTCGCGGCGTAAGTTTTTCGACCCCGACCGTTCCCTCGCCAGCACCCTTCCCCGCGCGCGTCAAGTTACACTTGACGAAAACATAAATTTCAAAAATTGATATCTCGAAAACTAAACACTATAGAAAAAAACTTCAATTCACTTTTTGTCTCGGGAAAACATGAGGAATGCGCTGGCGAAATTAATGTACTGGCCGTTACAACACCCTGTATGTAACACCGTATATAATATGTCACTATAACCGACAAATAAGTGTGGGACTTGATGCAACCGGAGATGGTGATAATGGGGGTAAGAGATTGAGAGAGTGACGACGGCAATGATTTCAACAGACAGCGCGAGTGAGAGAGTCTATACCAACCGGTAAGTAAATCACGGAGTATACCTTTCGTAGGTAACGACGTCGTCGGAGCGGACTTGGGCAACAGTTTGGCCAGCGGCCGCTTGTCTTTGGCCCTCGGTCTCTTGTTGGCTGCGGCCGCGGCCTCCGGCTTGCCGCCGCCGTCAGACTGCGCGGGCATGGCGCTCGAGATTGGCACGAACATGAGGTTCGTTCCGCCGACTATCACGTACTGACCGCTACCCTCAATGCTCTTCACCTGCGAGAGTTTGCAAGCGTGAGTGCCGAGCGGCCTCGGTAGCCGGTGCGCGTGGCTGAGCTGTAAACTTTTGAGAGATCTAAAAATAAAAACCGGCCAAGTGCGAGTCGAACTCGCGCACCGAGGGTTCCGTACTCCCATTTCATGGTCAGCGCTGCTTCATACTGTTTTCGGTAGATACAGCTTTTAGTTTCTTGTATGGGGACCCCCCGTGAATTTGTTACTTTTTCTTATTTTAATTATTTGTTGTTCTATCGGCCATAATGGGAATATTCTGTGAACATTTCAACGGGCTACCTATTACGGTTCAAGAGATACAGCCCTCGGACAGACAGACAGACAGACCGACAGACAGATGGACAGATAGACAGACAGACAGACCGACAGACAGATAAACAGACAGACAGATGGACAGACAAACAGATGGTCAGACAGACAGACGCACAGACAGATGGGGAGATAGATGGGCAGACAGACAGACAGACAGATGGACAGACAGACAGACAGACAGACAGACAGAAAGACGGGCATGGCTATTCGTAGGTATGAGGTTAGATATGGTTGAATGTTTTGGTGGTTTAAAAAAAAATAACCAGGGTTAATTTATAGAAGATGAGTCGCTCGCTAATTTACGACTGATTGAACTAAGCGAAAGCCCCTCCTGCGGGAGGAAGGTACCTAAGGCGCGAGGGACGTCAGATGAAAAAGAAAGAATATATTTCGATTATAGTAAAAGTGCGGAGTCTGAGTCCGCACACGTGCACTGCGCAGGGTTTAGGGTCCCGTACGACGGATACGGAACGCTAAATAAAAAGTGTCTCCACTCACCACGCTGACCTCGGCCGAGTCGTGTATCGGCACGGTGCTGGTGACCGGGCCGCTGAGCGCGCCGCCGTAGAAGCCCTCCGCGCCGCCCCCCTCCTCCCGCTCCTGCTGCAGCTTGCTCAGCGACACCGGCACTATGAACTGCTCACACTTGGGGCTCGCGTCCTCGCTGAGGTCCACGTACGTATCCGGGATGATGCAAGCGTCCTCGCTGCCCGTCCGCACAGACATACATATATTCACACATTACATTTATTATGTTTTTTTTTTATCAACATATTGCGCGCGCGCCAGACTAACGCAGACGTGCGACGGCGCCCACGGATATTCATATATATTTACGGGGGCTGCGAATACCATATCGGCCGGCTAGGTGCACCTTCAATGTTTGAAGGATCCCAGACTGTACATTTTAATTATTTTTTTTTTTATATGGAAACTCACCCGGTTGGCTACATCACCTACAACATCCGCGATGTCAGCCCATAAAACCGCAGTGAACTAGGTGCCACGTCAGTGCTTCCCTTCGGTCGTGCCGGCTACACTGAACTGGGCGGAAAACACAAACTATTTACATAGCCGTTTCGACCGACCTTTCATTCAGTGCGGTGGTACCAACCTGGCGTGTTAAACCCTACCGCCTAGTAATATAAGAAGGGAGTCATATCCCTAAGTCGCCTTTTACGACATACACGGGGAAAGATGCAGTGGGGCTATTCTTTTAAAGTACCGGCCCCACACGGTACAAAAACTAACTAATTTGGTGTTCAATAAAGCATATAATACTTCCTCGTTTACCTTTACCGACTGACGGACGGACGGACACCCAACTAACATTATGGTGTTCAGACAGGCGTTATAAGAGCTGTTTAATAGAGGCCCATTCTTATTACAGGTTAAGGTTCTTTAGTGGCTTTACAATAGTGTTAGTAAGTGCTATAAGGGTGGGACAAGAGCTCTACAGTAGTGACGCGTTATATGTATTAATCCAATATACCACTGTAAGATCTAAAACAACCTGCCGTTAGCACCAATTTGTTTGTTGGACAGACATATGTTGCGTTTAGGGGACACCCATTAATCACGTGAGCAAATTTTTTGGATTTTTGCCCCCCCCCCCTGGTGAGATTTCGTGAGATTTATAGGAACCCCCCTCCCCTCCCCAAATCTCACGTGAGATTTCCTCTATCTGTAAGTTTCGTCAAAATCTGCATATTTAAAGTGTATACAGACTTTAAAATGCAAAATTCAAGTATTTAAATATCAACTGAATGTACACTGAATGATCTGAGAGAATGGAAGAGGCAAGTGGCAAGTGGCAGCGTGCCAGGTGCACTTAAAATACTTTATTCACGCCATGGGCATTCATTAGCCTCTTCAATCGTTATGATAGGACACAAGATGCCCAAATCCATTGAAGCAATAGTGTTTAAAATAAATAAAAAAAGATGACGTGAGATTGTTGTAGACCCCCCCTCTCCCCCTAGTGAGATTTGGTGAGATTTTGCCAGGTCCCTCCCCCCCCCCCCCAGGCCCTTTTTTTGCTCACGTGATTAATGGATGTCCCCTTACCTCTCGCCCTGCTCTACAGGTCGGTCGTCATCAAATATGTTGGTCTCGATGATGGCTATGCAATCCTTGTCCTCCACTCTATGTACGAGCCGATTCGACTTCTTCCCATCCTGACTCTGCTCCTGATCGACGTTGCTCGCTAAACTCTTTTGATCGATGATGCTCGCTATCCCCTTGCCCGGAGCGACGTTGCCCGCCGTCGTCTTGACTTGAGTGAAATTGCCCGGCGTCGTCTTGACTTGAGTGAAATTGCTCGGCGTCGTCTTGACTTGAGCGACGTTGCTCGCGGTCGTGTTCACGTAGGCGACATGATCCGGTGTTTTATTCAGTTGTGCGATGTTGCTCAATGAAGTCTTCACGTGTGTTTTAGGCACAACGTTCAAAAAGTTTGGAATTTTATTTCCCTTAAAAAAAAACATGCAATGTAACCCAGTCCAACTAACTCCAGTACTTCCAGTAATAATTTTTTTTTATATGGAAACTGACACAGTTGGCTACATCACCTACAACATCCGTGATGTCAGCCCATAACACAGGGTGAATTAGGCGCCGTGTCAGTGCTTCCCTTCATTTCGCGCCGGTTACACTGAACTGGACGGACAACACGAATTTTTTACATAGCCGTTTCAACCGACGTTTCGCTCAGTGCGGTGGTGCCAACCCGGCCGGGATAAACCCTACACCCAAGAAAGGTAAGAAGGGAAGGGAGCTCCACTTGTACGTGGAATCCTAACCGCTGTCAGCCTCCAACGTTCGAGCGGTCACCCATCCATCCACTAACCGCGCTCAGCGTTGCTTAACAACAGTCGACCGACCGCACCACTGAGCTACCGAGGAGGCTGACATAATTATAAGGGAAGGTGTGGATGCGATGGCTTCACCGAACATATCCGGACCCATCGGCAGTAGAGGAGCGTGTTAATCGAGGTCGGGACTAGCGAGTGGCCACTCTAAATTTCCCGCGCATGCTTCACGTTTCGGCTCGCATCAAGCCCTCGTCAGCTAGTCTGCGTTGACTAGGACGCGGGGAAACCACCAGTCCGACTCTCGACCTCCCTCTCATAATTTAAAGGGAATGGCATTTACCTTTTCGGAGATGACATCGGCTGGTCGGAGCACCTAAGCTCTGGCCCCTTTGTCTCAGGCCCTTTTCGGCCGCAGCCGCGGCGGGTGGCTGAGCGTCGGCTTCTCTTGCGAGAGGTCCAAGGTTCGAATACGGTCCAATGAGTTTTTTCTGACGGAAGATGTGCATACCTACACCTGCTGCTTCACTATTCGGAACCGCGTGTAAAACTGTAGGTCCCTTCCCTTCCGCCGTACTAGGTGGTAGGCTCAAATTGTAGCCGACTGGGTTGGTACCACCGTACTGGATGTAAGATGGCCACATAGCAGCCTCGGCTGTATTCTCCTCTAGTCCAGTATAGCCAGCAATCCAGGGAAGTCTCCAGTATGGCACCTACCTTCTCGGAGGTGATATTGGCTGGTCGGAGCATGCGCTTTGGCCCCTCCGTCTCTGCCACCCATACCAGCTTACATAGAAAAAAATGTAGCCAACCGTGTCAGTTTCCATAAAAAAAAAGCCCTAAAAAATATAATAAAAAAAAAAAATAATAAAAAAAACAGCTCACCTCGCTTGATACAATATTTGCTTGTTGATTGGGATCAATGATTTGTATGAACTGCCATCCGCCCTGACTGCTCACCCCCTGCACCTGGAGCTGCTTGTTCCCAAACACCTGGCCGCTGTTCAGGGCATCACTCAACGCTTGAAAGTTGGCCGTTTGATTCATGAATTGAATCGGATTCGACGATTGATCTAAAACTTTCATCGTGTTCGGAATTTGATTTAAAACTGGAATTAGATTGTTCTGAGGTTGGTTTAAAATCTGAATCGAGCTGTTCTGCGATTGGTTTAAAACCTGAACCGAGTTGGTCTGCGGTAGATTTAAAACTTGAACCGAATTCGGTTGATTTATAACTTGAAACGTTCCGCTCGCGTTTGGCGTTTTAGCTTGATTTGATGGCATTTGATAGTCGATCAATTTTGCCCCTGAGGGGATAAGAATGATGTTGTTATCTATGCCCATGATATTCGGGTTCAAGGGATGCTCGTTGGCCTTCATGGTTACATAATCGTTGGTCAAGTCTATGGGATCCTTGTCCGTGGAGTCTATGGTCAGAGTTTCGGTGATGCAATATTTTGTCATCTTTTGATGTATCTTCACGTTGTTTTCAAATGCGTCCAGTAACTCCCTCTGTGGAAAATAATACAACATATTACAGGGTTGTATCAAATTGGCTTTTATTATAAATTTGAAATCATTTTCATTGTGTCAAAGATGTATTCTAGTTTTATTTTTGTATTAGTTTTTTTTAAATCACGTTAACCGCTTAACCTTTCGTATGCATTAGGTCGGATCCCGCCGCCGGGTCGCACCCCCCTCTAATTGCCTGAGCTCGGATCCGCGCCAATGTGACTGGTTACTTTCGGCATTTAAATACGCACTCTTTCAATATGGGGAAGGTTCAATTTATACTTCTAAAAAAAGGTGAAATTATGCCCTTCTCGAAATGATTCACTTTGTCGGCAAGCTAGAGCACAAAATTAAAGATCTATTCAGTTGTTTTCGAGCAGTGGCAACGAACGTAGGTACATGTTCGCGCGCGAATTCGCCGCGACCACGCCCCGATTAAAAATGATTTTTGGTGTTTTAGTCATTAGTTTGTTGTCTTTGTGTATCGAGGGGTTTACCACTCTGTAATACTGTGTACGATTTCCTTGTAATCTGAATAAATCCGTCGTAATACAGGCAAAATTGCAAAATACAATGTAATATAATGAAATCCTTCGAAAACCTATGTAATACTTTGAAATCTTATAAAAATCCTTAATATTATAGTATTTTCAATGAAATAATCTCTCTGATAATCTGTACTTTTACAAATATTACATATTCCACATAATACTACGAAATCCTCTGTAGTCTGTCTGTAGTACAGAAATCCTTTTAATCCTTTGTAATACGCTATAATACTAATAAGTTGTTTAAATTCCTCTGTACTTTTTTTTCTAATTTGCTTGCAGTGTTCATTCGTAGATTGTCCAGTACCTCGGCAGTACTGTGAATTATTAGAGTGAAAGTCAAAGTCAACGAATATTCCTCGGAATATTAACAGTAAATAAAAGATAGGAGACTTCCTTACGACGAAATTAAAATATTATTTTTGTTCCTGGGTACGAAAATAATATTCATGGTGTTTAATTTTGCGATTAAAAAAAAGTGGCTGCCATTTTGAACTTTTTAGTTACTGGACCGATTGCTTTCAAAATCGATATCTGGGTGTCTGTGTGGGCTCTGAATACGAATCCGTTGTCAAAATAAAAAAAAAGTGGCCGCCATTTTGAACTTTTTAGTTACTGGACCGATTGCTTTCAAAATCGATATCTGGGCGTCTGTGTGGACTCTGAATACTAATCTGTAGTCAAAATAAAAAAAAGTGGCCGCCATTTTGAACTTTTTAGTTACTGGACCGATTGCTTTCAAAATCGATATCTGGGCGTCTGTGTGGACTCTGAATACTAATCTGTAGTCAAAATTAAAAAAAGTGGCCGCCATTTTGAACTTTTTAGTTACTGGACCGATTGCTTTAAAAATCGATATCTGGGCGTCTGTGTGGACTCTGAATACGAATCTGTTGTCAAAATTTTAAAAAAGGGGCCGCCATTTTGAACTTTTAGTTACTGGACCGATTGTTTTCGAAATAGATATCTGGGTGTCTGTGTGGGCACTGAATACGAATCTGTAGTCAAATTTTAAAAAAGGGGCCGTCATTTTGATCTTTTTAGTTCCCGGACCGATTGCTTTCAAAATCGATATCATATTTTTTTAATGTTCACTACATATTGCTATTACAGGATATCGTTTTTGAAATTAATCGGTCCAGTAACTAATAAGTTCAAAATGGCGGCCACTTTTTTTAAATTTTGACAACGGATTCGTATTCAGAGCCCACACAGACACCCAGATATCGATTTTGAAAGCAATCGGTCCAGTAACTAAAAAGTTCAAAATGGCGGCCACTTTTTTTTTTATTTGACTACAGATTCGTATTCAGAGCCCACACAGACACCCAGATATCAATTTTGAAAGCAATCGGTCCAGTAACTAAAAAGTTAAAAATGGCGGCCACTTTTTTTTAATTCTGACAACGGATTCGTATTCAGAGCCCACACAGACACCCAGATATCGATTTTGAAAGCAATCGGTCCAGTAACTAAAAAGTTCAAAATGGCGGCCACTTTTTTTAAATTCTGATAACGGATTCGTATTCAGAGCCCACACAGACACCCAGCCAGATACCGATTTTGAAAGCAATCGGTCCAGTAACTAAAAAGATCAAAATGGCGGCCTTTTTTTTTTAAATTCTGACAACGGATTCGTATTCAGAGCCCACACAGACACCCAGATATCGATTTTGAAAGCAATCGGTCCAGTAACTAAAAAGTACAAAATAGCGGCCACTTTTTTTAAATTTTTGACAACGGATTCGTATTCAGAGCCCACACAGACACCCAGATATCGATTTTGAAAGCAATCGGTCCAGTAACTAAAAAGTTCAAAATTGCGGCCAATTTTTTTAAATTTTGACAACGGATTCGTATTCAGAGCCCACATAGACACCCAGATATCGATTTTGAAAGCAATCGGTCCAGTAACTAAAAAGTTCAGAATGGCGGCCATTTTTTTTAAATTCTGACAACGGATTCGTATTCAGAGCCCACACAGACACCCAGATATCGATTTTGAAAGCAATCGGTCCAGTAACTAAAAAGTTCAAAATGGCGGCCAATTTTTTTAAATTTTGACAGCGGATTCTTATTCAGAGCCCACACAGACACCCAGTTATCGATTTTGAAAGCAATCGGTCCAGTACCTAAAAAGTTCAAAATGGCGGCCAATTTTTTTAAATTTTGACAACGGATTCATATTAAGAGCCCACACAGACACCCAGGTATCGATTTTGAAAGCAATTGGTCCAGTAACTAAAAAGTTCGAAATGACGGCCACTTTTTTTAAATTCTGACAACGGATTCATATTCAGAGCCCACACAGACACCCAGATATCGATTTTGAAAGCAAATGGTCCAGTAACTAAAAAGTTCAGAATGGCGGCCACTTTTTTTTAAATTCTGACAACGGATTCGTATTCAGAGCCCACACAGACACCCAGATATCGATTTTGAAAGCAATCGGTCGAGTAACTAAAAAGTTCAAAATGGCGGCCAATTTTTTTAAATTTTGACAACGGATTCGTATTCAGAGCCCACACAGACACCCAGATATCGATTTTGAAAGTAATCGGTCCAGTAACTAAAAAGTTCAAAATGGCGGCCAATTTTTTTAAATTTTGACAGCGGATTCGTATTCAAAACCCACACAGACACCCAGTTATCGATTTTGAAAGCAATCGGTCCAGTACCTAAAAAGTTCAAAATGGCGGCCAATTTTTTTAAATTTTGACAACGGATTCGTATTCAGAGCCCATCAGCCCACACAGACACCCAGGTATCGATTTTGAAAGCAATTGGTCCAGTAACTAAAAAGTTCGAAATGGCGGCCACTTTTTTTAAATCGCGAAATTAAAACACCATGAACATTATCAAACCGGAAAAAAAGATTGTCGTAAGGAAGTCTCCAATCTTTTACTCTGTTCCTCGAAGTTTAGGTAAATAAGCCCTACTTATTCCTATCACTGATTATATTAGTACAACTTTTCAAAAATATTAAAACAACAGTCTGGTTTAATTTTTCAATAATTTTTTTGCATTCAAACAATAATATTCGTTCAGTATAAACTATTTGAAATAATATTACAAATAACAATTTTCAAATTCGCAAATATATCGCACCATCATCGTCCGTCAGACTTATAAAAGTTTAGCTTTCACCTTTTTGGTACGAAACTCAATAATATGTGTTGTCTCGCCTCGTCTTAGGTCAAGTCAAATACAAAAAAAAATACATGAAATCTAAAGATATCCTAACTTGCTGAAAATATAGCGTAATATAATGTAATATATCGTATTTTACATTACTAGCAGATAATATTGTGTAGTACATGAATACTACAATATTACTAGATATCTATTTATTATTGTAGTACACTTGTAATAACATGTAATCCACTATATTCCAGTGTAATCATCTGTATTCCACTTTGTAGTACATTTAATACTATGTAGTACAGGAATAATACAATACATTTTAAACAACTATGAATTATTCTTTAATATTTGTAGTACACTTGTAATCCATTGTAATCCAAGTTCACCGACAACCTGTGTACAATTTATTTCGGAGTGGCTAACCCCTCGTTGTGTATAAATTGGAAAGAATACAACATTTATGAAGTGAATGTGTTATTATTGGAAGTTTTTATCCATTGGCGAGTGTGTAAAATCGAAACAAAACATAACCTCACTATATTTGGTAAGTGACATGTTCATGCAATGTTCAACTCACAATTTGGAATCAAAACAAAAGTCAGAGCACTACAAGTTATAGATAAATTTGTAGGACATTTTGTGAGGATTACAACCATGCAAAATTTGCTATAGGTGTTCATATATTTTTTTCTCAAATATAGTTTTTTTTTCTCCTTGCGTAATGAATCGCTCCCGCGAAAAAGTTGCGGCATTTTAGGGAGTCAGTACGAGTCAGCACGGCGCCGGGCATACGAAAGGTTAAGCGTCGCGTGCCAGCCTGTGGCACAGCATCACAAACTGAGTGAAACGTCTTGAATACGACCGGGCGCGGCCGACTTTTGGCTTTGAAATATACGATCTTTCAATACGGGGACAAGGCTCAATTATACTTTTTGAAAACATCACTGGAAGCATCCTACAGAATATGAATAGGTAGAGAGAGGGTGGTCGAAAGCGGAACTGGTATTTCCCCGCGTCCTAGTCAACGCAGACTAGCTGACGAGGGCTTGAAGCGAGCCGAAACGTGAAGCATGCGCGGGAAATTTAGAGTGGCCACTCGCTAGTCCCGGCCTCGATTAATACCCTCCTCTACTGCCGATGGGCCCGGATATGTTCGGTGAAGCCATCGCAAGCTTAGATCCACACCTTCCTTCTATCCACACCTTCATTACTTACTAAATTATAATGAAGGTGTGGAACTAAGCTTGCGATGGCTTCACCGAACATATCGGGGCCATCGGCAGTAGAGGAGGGTGTTAATCGAGGTCGGGACTAGCGAGTGGCCACTCTAAATTTCCCGCGCATGCTTCACGTTTCGGCTCGCATCAAGCCCTCGTCAGCTAGTCTGCGTTGACTAGGATGCGGGGAACCCACCAGTCCCGCTCTCGACCTCCCTTTCTCTACCTATCCATATTCTGTATGATGCTTCCAGTGACGTTTTCGAAGCAAAATAATAAACAATTCTGCAGTTCAAAATAATTGCATACAAGCTCAGCTCAATGTTCGTGCAATTTTCAACTCACACAATTTTATTATCAAAACAAAGGTCAGTGCACTGTAAGGTATGTATAACTGTAACCATGCAAAATTTGCTATAGATAGGGGTTCATAATTAAAAAAAGATATATATTAATTTTTTCATCACATTAACACCACGGGTGTGGACGAGTCAAAGGAATTAGTAAGAAAGCGGTGGGTGGCCGAGTGGTTTGGGCATCGTCTTCTCATGCGAGAGGTCCGCGGTTCGAATCCGGTCGGCGTGTACCAATGAGCTTTTTCTGACGAAAAAATATACGTGCATACCTACACCTGCTGCTTCACCGTTCGGAACCGGTGTAAAACTGTAGGGAAGGGCCCTTACTAGGTGGTAGGCTAAAATTGTAGCCGACTGGGTTGGTGCCACCGTACTGGATGTAAGATTGCCGCATAGCAGCGTCGGTTGTGTTCTCCTCCAGTCGAGTATAGCCAGCAATCCAGGGAAGTCTCCGGCATGGCGCCTACATTCTCGGAGGTGATATAGGCTGGTCGGAGCATGCGCTTTGGCCCCTCCGATTCAGCCACTCATACTGGATTACGTAAAAAAAAGAACGCACGTCGGCAACGAGCATGGCACCCTGGCGATGCAGCGGCTTCACTTTCAGCAGAATAGCGAACTTCTGCGACTCCACCAGCATGTCCAGCACTAGCATGTAGCGACGTAGCAGCGCTTCACACATGTAGCACACCAGCGCCTGCACACACGTAAGCATTGTCATTACAAGTGTGAGAGTTAGGGCCCCGGCCAGGGACTGAAAACCGGATCTAGGTATAACGGTTTCGGTTCTTTTGCGGTTCTGAAAGTACCGGTACTATGTAAGAACCGGTTACTCCGATACCGGTACTTCAGGAG
Source organism: Nematopogon swammerdamellus (assembly GCA_946902875.1). Lineage (NCBI taxonomy): Eukaryota > Metazoa > Arthropoda > Insecta > Lepidoptera > Adelidae > Nematopogon > Nematopogon swammerdamellus. The sequence goes on from OX336352.1 coordinate 21,484,749, forward strand.
TACCGGTACTCTTGAAGTACTTTGTAAAACCGGTACTTCAGGAGTACCGGTAAAGGAAAGGTACCGGTATCATGGTACCGCTACTCGACTCCTGTACGCTGCGAGTAAGGGAAGCGAATCGTTACGCAAATTGGCACCGTCTCTCCTCTCCTCTAAATACCTCTTTGCTCGGTACCGGTATGGAACTGATAAAGTTGGCAACAACGCACTTTTCAAGGAACCGAAAAAATACCGGTATGTACCGTTACATAAGGGTTCCAAAAGGGTTTTCTTTCCGAAATTAGGGTACCGGTTCTGGTTCCGGTCCTACCGGAACCGAAAAGAACCCATAAATACCTGTATTTACCGGTATTTTCGGCACCCTTTTCACACCCTGCCCCCGAGCCCTGTTGTCACTGCAACCTAGGAAGATCTATTGCGATCTCTCAGAAGTATACAGCTCACTCCCGAGTCCGATTTCCGCTATGAACCGAGTTATATTCTTGGGGTTGAGCGCGTGTATTTGGCATGGGTTAAAAATAGAACGGGTATGGATTAGTTAACTCCAGCATTGATCGCAAATTGCTGGTATACTTATTGTGTAGGCCGAGATGATACATGAATTTTAGTGAAAGAATTATTTGCCGGAGACAGGTATTTTCGGAGAAAAAAAATAATTCCCATACAAAATTAATTTTTCATACAAAATAAAAAAAACTTTTTTTTTAACGCACCAAAACATTGATTTTGTATATAAATGTATGTAAAAACAAGGGAAGTGGTATGGGTGAATGTTTTGGTGGTTTAAAAAAAAATAACCAGGGTTAAAATTTGTAGTGACTAGGGTTTCTGATTTCTCGAACTATTTTCGTTCTCGATGCACGAGAATTCTCGAGCCTAAATTATCGAGTCTTCTCGAGTCTCGAGGCTTTCAAACAAAAAACCAATAGTGAACTCAAAAAAATTAAGAAATCAACATATTTTTATTGCACCAATGGCACTTACTAAAAAGGAACGAACGAAACATAAAAAAACTTCTAACACAACACAATTTAATAATCAAATCTTAATACTAATAAGAATTAGGAACAGAGAACTAACTAAGCGACTAAAAATCTGCATCTTGAATCATCCAGACATTGTAATATAATCATCCAGAAACAAAAAACTTTCTATTCTAGTAGGTAACAAACAGTAAGCGCGTCTTGCACCAACACGAGTTCAGAGTTAAATAGCGAGTTATGGATTTAAACGCGGTTCACACATACAACGGGTGCTAGTTTAACGAGTTGAACTAGTTTATATATTGAACTTGTGTTGGTGCAAGTGGGCCTAACAGTACTAAGAAACAGTATGTAATCCTTTAAATCACTCATTGGTATTTAGTAGCTTTAGCTTTGATTGAGATCAAAACATAGAAATATTCTTATGCCGGCACTTCACTTGGCTTAGCGTATTCGTGTTTGTTGCAAACATTTTAGCTTTATCTCTTTTCTTTTTTTTTTTTTTTATAGAAACTGACACGATTGGCTACATCACCTACAACATCCGTGATGTCAGCCCATAACACCGGGTGAACTTTGTGCCACGTCAGTGCTTCCCTTCGGTCGTGCCGGCTACACTGAACTGGACGGAAAACACAAACTATTTACATAGCCGTTTCGACCAACCTTTCATTCAGTGCGGTGGTAGCAACCCGGGCGGGTTAAACTCTACCACCTAGTGATATAAGAAGGGAGTCATATCCCTTAGTCTCGCTCTAAAAAAGCCATTAAAGGGAGACGAAACGGAAATTTTTGCCAAATACACGAATACGCTAAGCCAAGTGAAGTGCCGGCATTACATAAACATTAGGTACAATAATCAAATCCTTAAATACTAATAAGAATTGTGAGTGAAGCCACAAGCGCGCAGTGAGCGCGCGGACGATTTTACGCGTAAAAACTTATGTCGAAACTTTGAATTGGTGCCTCGAGAATTCTCGAGGAACGGTTTTAATTTTCTCGTCTCGAACCAAGGCGAATTTCTCGAGTCTTCTCGATTTCGAGCAGAAACCCTAGTAGTGACACATCTTCGATAAATTGACCCTAACATAATGTTGAGGTGACGCATGTCGTTTTTGCATAAATTTCTATTCGAAATAAATGTTTTGGTGCATTAAAAAAAAACAATTCGAAAATTTATTTTGCATGAAAAATATGTTTAAAAAAAAATAATCTCCGAAACTACACATTTCCGGCAGCCAATTCTTTCACTATAATTCATCTCTCAATTCGGTCTACACAATAAGCTTACCAGCAATTTTCGATCAATGCTGGAGTTAACTAATCCATACCCAATATAACCCCCAAGCATACGGCTTCTACTGTGAATGAGCACTTCACATTCACAAAGGATGTGTACGGGCGTTTCATCCTCTTTTATACAGAACCCGCACACACGTTACACCTGTGTTTACAGTTCACATGACCAGACATTCTCCACTCTAAAGCAGGGACATCATGTTTTATTAAAAAGAGTTGAAGGCCTCTGTGAAGCAAATCAAATTTAAGAATCAAAAAGCGCTTTCTGAAGGCGACAGACCTATACCATGTCAAATAAATATTGTATTAAAATTGGGGTGGGTTTCCATTACGAACTAGTAAAAAAAAAAAACAAAAATAAAGCTTACCAGCAAATTGCGACCCCGGCTCCCAGGCTTGCCAGGTGTTCGGTTTTTTACCCAACTGTTCGGTATTTCAGCCCCGTGTTCGGTATGACGAAAATACCGAAGTATGAGAGGTTCGGTATTTGTTAAATATCCATTCATATCACACATTTATTTACTGTTTCACAATATCAAATCCATACAGATTTGGCGCGGTGTTGCCAGCCGGCGCGTGCTGTACGTTGACGCGTCTTTTCAAGACCCGAGGCTAATAGGAGCTACAGAACACACTCTTGGAAAGACCCTTGCAGATTTTCACCGTAACTAATTTGCCTTTTTTTTAATAAAAAGCGCGAAATGTTGCGCCGAGCCACCCGTAAGGTGTCTAATGACAACCATGGACGTTCGGTCGCATAAGTCATGAAAAGTGTGTTCTTGAAAAATGTAAGGGTCCCCTTTGAAGTAAAAAGTTCGGTTTTTTTATCTGAACCATCTGGCAACCCTGCCGGCTCCCTAGTATAAAGCCACATCCACTAGATTTAATAGGTTATATAGGTTGTAGGGTTTAACCCATTTGTACAATCACACTGAATGAAGGTCGCGGTGTAGCCGGCACAACCAAAAGGGAAGCTCTGACATGTTCGCCAAGACGTTAGGTATACGCTGACTACATTAGTACGGTGGAATTGCTGCGCTAAAGCAACTCTTTAAATTTTCCTCCAACTCTCAGCTTTACACTTCACTCTTACCTCTTTGTGGACGCTGCAATTCTTTAAGCTTAGGATTTTGCCAATGAGCTTCCTGTAGGTGTCCGCGGAGACAAGTCGGCGCTCCTTGTTCGTCCGTAGGCACACTCGGCAGTGCTGTTCCTTGTTTAGGATCACTGAGACGAGAAACTTTTCGAATTCCATTTTGATTCTAAAGTCTGCAACTCAATTACTCCACACCACTCCGCTTCACCACCGCGGCACGACGACTCGAGGACAGGGGTGGCTTGAGAGGCTTACGAAACGCATTCTGAAGGTCTACAAACACAGGAAATCTACGAAAAACGAAGCAAAATCACAAAAAACTTTGGGCTATTGCATCGAAAAACACGCGAACAGTGTTGCCAACTCTTTTCTAGCTCGCCCACCAGTGTTGCCAACTCAAATTTTGAAATTCTCCTAGATTGACTTCGAAAATCTCCTAAAAATCTCCTAGAAAATTTTCATTCTCCTAAAAAATTCTCCTGTTATTCAAATTATAAAAATTTCACCACATTTTTAGTGTTCCTTATCCGTACGGGACCATATTACTAAGCCTAGGCCATCTGTCCGTCCGTCTGTCTGTATTACATATAAAGAGCTGTATCTTTTTCAGCCTGAAAACCGGTCAAGTGCGAGTCGAACTCGCGCACCGAGGGTTCTCTGTCAGTCAGTCAGCGTGTAAGTGTCTACTGCTGGACATTCGCCTTCAATTTTCCTCCAGTCTCTCGGCCTTCAGCGGTACGGACCACCGTTTTCCGCCGACATACTTCATGTCGGCGTCCCACCTGGCGGGTGGTCTTCCCACACTCCGTTTTCCTGTCCACGGCCGCCAATGTTGTACATAGTTACTCCAACGGTCGTCGTCCCTTCGGCTAACGTGCCCAGCCCACTGCTTTTATCTTATTTTTAGCTTATCCACCTGGTTTCCAATATCGATTACTTTGGTGCGTCGGCGGATTGCCTCATTTATTACGCACCATTTCGCGTAGCTATACTCCCAGACCCAGCCCAACATGGCTAGTTCCATCGCTCGCATGGGCAACTTTGAAAACAACTACCTATAGTCAGAGCTCACGTTTCACACCCGTACTAGGAGGACGCACTGGTCATAATATATACGGGTCAGACCTCGGGGCAAATTTTAAATTTCCTAGGCAGCCCAACTCATTGAATTCGTCCCTCGACCTCCTTAAGGAGACCTTCTCTACCAAGCAGTTTTTGACCGAGATATACCTACGTACCTACTCTTCCTTCAACCTGTTCGATCACTTCTCCGCCAATAACGATTTGTCCTCCCGTCATAGCCACGATTGCCATTCTAATCACCACGTAATTTGTCTGTTTTAATTATTTGTTTTTTTTAAGCACACCAAGTTTAACACTTGTACTTACCGTTTTTACGTTACAGCAAAAACAATCAAATATTTTTTTTAAACACGTCCTTAATTCTTTTTCTTATTATTTGATAGGATGTCCGCCAATAATAAATAACACATAATCTGTGAAAATCACAACCAGCTACCTATTGCGGTACAAAAGATACAGCCCTTAAAGTAGTGCGGACTGACCTCAGGGACTGACGGACAGACTGTCGACGTAGGCTTAGTAATACTACTGACTGATTATTACAAAGAATACATGTAAATAACATTGATAACAAAATGTTCGTTCGGTTAGGCCCGCCCGGTAGTCGGCTGGTTGGTCGATCGATGCACGCACACACTCACAGAGTGTCACGTTATCCTATCCAAAGAGCAAGAAGGTGAACCATGCTCTTATCAAAAGACAAAATCCTATCGTATATTGTGTGACTTGAGAAGTTGGTTGGTTGATTCATAGGCAGTTCATTCATTGTGTTGTCACCGTACATTCCGACATATTTGTTTGTTACTAGTAAATATATGTTTTAATTTTAATCCCGAGTTTCTCACTCATCTTCTCCTGTAGTGATTGTCTTTCTCCTAAATTTTCTCCTACTCTCCTGACAGGCAAAAAGTTCTCCTAGCACCACTGAAATTCTCCTGAATCTAGGAGAAAATCTCCTAACATGGCAACACTGTCAGTGTTGCCAACTCAAGTTTTGAAATTCTCCTAGATGGACTTCGAAAATCTCCTAAAAATCGCCTAGAAAATTTTCGTCCTCCTAAAAATTCTCCTGTTAGTCAAATTATAAAAATTTTACCACATTTTTAGTGTTCCTAATACGTACGGGACCATATTACTAAGCCTAAGCCGTCTGTCCGTCCGTCTGTCTGTCTTAACTGTAAAGAGCTGTATCTTTTGCATCCTGAAAACCAGTCAAGTGCGAGTCTAACTCGCGCACCGAGAGTTCTCTGTCAGTCAGTCAGTCAGTCAACGTGTAAGCGTCTACTGCTGGACATACGCCTTCAATTTTCCTCCAGTCTCGGCCTTCAGCGGTACGGACCACTGCTTTCCGCCGACATACTTCATGTCGGCGTCCCACCTGGCGGGTGGTCTTCCACACTCCGTTTTCCTGTCCACGGCCGCCAATGTAGTACATGGTTACTCCAACGGTCGTCATCCCTTCGGCTAACGTGCCCAGGGCACTGCCATTTTAGCTTATCCACCTGGTTTCCAATATCAATAACTTTGTTGCGTCGGCGGATTGCCTCATTCATTATTCATTCATTCGTTACGCACCATTTCGCTTAGATATACTTCCAGGCGCGCCCAGCATGGCTACTTCCATCGCTCGCTGGGCAACTTTGGAAAACAACTATAGTCAGAGCAGTATTTAACCGAGATATACGTACAATCGTACATACTCTTCCTTCAATCTGTTCCATCACTTCTCCGCCAATAATGATTTGTCCTCCCGTCATAACCGCGATTGCCATTCTAACCACCACGTAATTTAATTCGTCTGTTTTAATATTTTTTTGATTTTTTTTAGTTTTTAACCACACCAAGTTTGACACCTTGTACGTATTACCGTTTTTAAGTTAGAGCAAACCGAACAATTTTTTTTTTTTAGAAAAAAACACGTTTCTTGTATGGAGAAGCCTTTAATTTTTATTTATTTATTCTTATTATTTGATAGGATGTCCGCCAATAATAAATAACACATGATCTGTGAAAATCACAACCAGCTACCTATTACAGTACAAAAGATACAGCCGTTAAGTAGTGCGGACTGACGGACAGACTGTCGACGTAGGATTAGTACCTATACTACTGATTATTACAAAGAATACATGTAAATAACAATGATTGATAACAAAGTGTTCGTTCGGTTAGGCCCGCCCGGTAGTCGGCTTGTTGGTCGATCAATGCACGCACACACTCACTGAGTGTCACATTATCCTATCTAAGAGCAAGAAAGGGAACCTTGTTCTTATCAAAAGACAAATCCTATGGTATATTGCGTAATTTGAGAAGATGGTTGGTTGATTCACATACAGTTTATTCATTGTGTTGTCACCGTACATACCGACATAATATGTCTTTGTTACTAGTAAATATATGTTTCTCACTCCTAAACCTTCTTCTGTAATGATTTTCTTTCTCCTAGATTTTATCCTACTCTCCTGACAGGCAAAAAGTTCTCCTAACACCGCTGAAATTCTCCTGAATCAAGGAGAAAATCTCCTAACATGGCAGCACTGCACCCAGCGCCCAGCGGCGTACGACACCTGAAAGCCATTGTCGTGCCTGCTGTTCCTGCGATCCTACTCCTTCGCCCGGAGCGAACCAATAGAAGCCGATATTCGTTTGGTCGGTTAAGTAACTTGTTAGCTCAGTGGTAAGCATATAGGGTTCGCATTTTTTGGACCATGGGTTCGAATCCCACCGAATCTTTTTGGTTTTTTTTCTTTTTTTTTTTTTTAAGCAATTTTACGGTGTTTGTTATTATTTTAGGGTTATTGTTTTAGGGTGTTTAGTTTTTTTTATAGCCACCTAAGAATTATTTTCGGAAATACAAACTTGTAACAAAAACGACATGCACCGCCTCAAAATTAGGTTAGGGTTAATATATAGAAGATGCGTCGCTACGCGACGCATCTTCTATATATTTATTTATTTCTATATATATGGTTATTTTTTTTTTAAACCACCAAAACATGATCTATTTATAACTTCAAGGAGTGGTTCCGCAGGATCGCAGGAACAGCAGGCACGACAATGGCTTTCAGGTGGCGCACCGGCGCCCAGCGCAGTTCAGTCAGTCCAAAGAATATAATTATATCAAGGTATATTCTCTTTGGCGCAGTTCTTTTTTTTTTTATTTTTTTTTTATTTATTTACTTTATTCGGGAAATAGACAGCCTAGCCGAAACAACAATACAAAAAACAAAAGTCAAGTATTACGCCTATAAACATATTTCCACTAAAACATCTAAGATTATAATAACGTAGAAAAAATTTACAGAATATTAGGTATTTAGTCGTATAAAAGTGGTGAGGGCGGGGTGGGGGAAATGGGGAAGGGGTAGGGGAATTATGTGGTTTATGTATATGTAAGGGTGTGTGTGTAAGGTGTGTGTGAGATTGTGTGTGTGCTGTTGACTATTTCATTTGGCGTAGTGTGCTCCTCTTACTGCTTTTATTGCTTTTTATTGCTGCAGTAATTTCTTTTTTAAACATCGATCTGGACACGTTAAATATGTCTGTCTCATTGAATAAGCAGTTGAAATTATGAACGACTCTGCAAAAGACAGAGTTTTGTGTGTAATTAGTGCGGTGCGCGGGCTCGTGAAAAAGAGTAGTGTGGCGCGTGCGGCGGCGCGGCACGTTTAGCCCCACCTCCGCCAGCAGCTCCGCGCTGTCCAGGCGCCCGCGCATCACATCAAACAGGAATGTTGCATCAGTCAGGAGTCTCCTCTCTTCCAACGTCAACAGGTTGAAGTGTCTGCAACTAGTGACATAATCCGTAAATGAAGTTTTACTGATGTAATTGATGTGTTTTATAAATAAAGATTGTATGCGTTCAATTCTTTTGTTGTGTACATCGTACCTTGGACACCAAATACTGCTGGCATATTCAAGCGTGCTGCGAACGCATGCGCAGTAAACAGTTTTTAGGCACGCTGCACTTCCCAACGGCTTACATGTTCTAAGAACAAAACCAAGATTTTTGAAGGCTTTGTTAGTGATGCTTTCCACATGACCAGAAAAAGTCAGTTTACTATCTAAGTATATTCCTAAATCGCGGATGGTATTAGTTCTAGTAATATTTGAGTTTTGTATTGAGTATGTAAATAATATCGTATTTTTGCGTCTAGTAAAACTGATAATTTGACATTTGGAGGCGTTTACTGATATTCTGTTTTGTGTGTAATATCGAGATAATGCGTTCAGGTCGCTCTGTAGCATTTCACAGTCCGAAGTATTATTGATCTTGAGGGCAATCTTCTTGTCATCAGCGTACATCCAGTGTTTGGTGTTTTTTAGACAATGAAATATATCATATAGGAAGGATATGTAAAATAACGGCCCTAAGTGGGATCCTTGTGGGACCCCGGAGGGGATTTCGATCACCTTGGAGTGATAACCACCTATTGCCACCAGTTGGGAGCGCCGAGTCAGGTAAGATTTGATCCACCTCAGTAAATCGCCCTGTATTCCCAGCCAGCTCAGTTTGGCAAGCAGGATGATATGATCCACCCGATCAAAAGCTTTCTCAAAATCGGTGTAGATCACATCAACCTGCCCGCCGTTCTCCATATTATTCAACACAAAATTTGTGAAGGAAGATAAGTTGGTGACTGTGGAGCGTCCCTTTAGAAATCCGTGTTGTGTATCCGGAATACAGCGTGAGATATGGGGATAGATGTGTGCATATACGACCTTTTCAAATATTTTGCTAAACGAGTTCAAAATAGATATTGGGCGGTAATTTTCAATCTTTATTTTGGATCCTTTCTTATGTATGGGAATTATATTAGCCATTTTCCAAGTTGTCGGGAATATGCCTTCCTGCAATGAGCGTCTAAAGATGATAAGGAGTGGCTGTACTAGAGAATAGGCACAAGACTTGATAAAAAATGAGGGTATGTTGTCATTGCCGGCCCCCTTCGCTGAGTCCAGGTTGCGCAAGAGGCTAAGTAGCATGTCGGGAGTGACTTCCGGAATCCTAATTGTGGCGGGATCTCCGTTTTGTGGGGCGGACAAGTTTAGAGTGTTATACGCTCGTGCCGGCTTACTAAATACGCTCTCGAAAAACCCAGAAAAACTGTTACATATATAATTTCCGGTAGATAGTGTTTCGTTCCCGCATGTCATTATTTTAGGGTAGGCAGAGCCTCCGCGTTTCGATTTGACATATGTCCAAAATGCTTTTGGATGTGATTTAATTGAGTTGGCTACATTGGTTTTATTGCGCTTATCACATTCCTTTTGAACTCGGTGTTGTCGAGCGCGGAGAAGAGAGAACTCATCATAATCAGCTGGGTTTTGTATTTTTTCCAGCGTCTATGAACTTTGTTCTTTTCTTTAATTATGTGTACCAGAGCAGGGCTAAACCAAGTGGGATAGCTTCCAGTTTTCATGGGTTTCCGAGGAACGTGTTCACTAATAATATTATTTAATATTTGATAAAACGAGAAGACGGCGTCGTCTACAGTTCCCACTGATAATATAATGTTCCAGTCAAGTTTCAACAGTTTAGTATTTATTTCCGTGTAATCACCCTTGAAAAAGTTAAATCTTAGAGTAGGGTTTAATTTCAGGGGCGAGATTAAAATATCGGAAATTTCAACGTTAAAAGGCGGGTGACAAGCGTCCTCCTTTACTATAGGTGAATCACTCTTAGTTATATCCAATTGGAAATTACAAAACACTAAGTCTAAGATATTACCGTGGGTATTGGGTGTTAAGTTAAACTGACTAAACCCATTATAGATCAAGTCGTCGGTTAGTTTTAAAGCAGCATTTTGAACTTCTATCGAGCCTCGTTTAATGTGCTCTGGACCGTTATTATTCCACTTCACTGCAGGAAGGTTAAAATCACCAATAATCATACAATTAAGTTGCGAGCATGATTGTAGTAATTGAGATGTTGAACTCAGAAGGTTGTCAATGTGAAGGGAAATCGGTCTATCACGGTGATGTGGCGGAAAGTAAGCAATACATATGTAAAGATCAGCTGAAAGTGTTGAATGACGAGTGGAGGCGCCGCCGCAAGCGCTGCCCGAAGCCGGTGCACGGCCGGCGCGGGGCCGGGGAGGTGGGGATCCGTCCCCCCCGTTTGCCTCGTCGGCCGCACTACAGCCGTGCGCTGCCCCCGCCGCCCCCACCGCGTCCGCACCTCCGCTCCCGCCAGGTACCCGAATCCATAGCATTTCTGTAGGTGGTCGAGATAGCTCGTCGCATATAACTGCACCTAACTCTTTCCGTACGCAGAGCATGACTCCACCTCCAGTACTTCTGTTTGTGGCATCAAGGTCACGGTCAAATCTGAATAAGTCAAAGTATCGGCAATCACATAGCTCAGAGTCATAAAAAACACTAGTTAACCAACTTTCTGTTACCGCAAAAATATCAGAGTTAGACGCTAAGGTACCTTGATAGAATTCTTCACATTTTGTTCGCAAACCGCGAACATTTTGATAGAAAATATTTATTTTTCTAAGCTCCGTGTGTTATATTTAGCCGAAAAAAAATATAGCCATGTAATGTAAATGAAAAGTATATTATAAATAGGTACTAATAACTCACTATTAAAGAGTAAAGTCGTAGGAGCAAACAAGATATTAAATAATAAATGTGTGTGCGTGTAGTGCGTTTGTGTGTGCGTGTAGTGCGTTTGTGAGTTGTATGTGTAGTGCGTTTGTATGTGCGTGTAGTGCATTTGTGTGTGCGTGTAGTGCGTTTGTGTGTGCGTGTAGTGCGTTTGTATGTTGTATGTGTAGTGCGTTTGTGTGTGCGTGTAGTGCGTTTGAGTGTGCGTGTAGTGCGTTTGTGTGTGCGTGTAGTGCGTTTGTGTGTTGTATGTGTAGTGCGTTTGTGTGTGGTGTATGCGTATGATGGTGTGTGTGTGAGTGAGGAAGGAAGGGAGGGGGGAGTAAGAATCAGAGAAGCCAGTGTATAATTTTGAGTGCAAAAGCTGAGAGCATGTAAGTATACAAAGGCGTCCTGAGCACAAAAGTATGGATTTACAATAAAAATATAAGTATTTCCATGTAACAAAGATTATAGACAAGATTAGGTAATTTTCTGTAGGTCGTGTTCGGTGAGTACAGCGAGTAGACCGGCCTTGTCGTGTTTCCTCACATATATCTTGCAGTGTTTCGTCCATACATATTGGTAGTTTTTTTCGATGGCTCTTTCTCTGCACGCCTTGTATAGTAGTTTGTTGTCCGGGGTTAAGTGTTCTTTTACGAACACACGCTTGACTTCTCCCGCATCGGCAGAGAAGCCGATATCTTGCGCGGAGACGCCGCGGGTCTTGCGGAGGCCCGACAGAATGCTGTCCTTCAGGATGCGTGTTTTTAGCTTCGCTACGATAACGCGCGGTCTGCCAACGATCCGTGTGCGTGACTCTGTTTATAAATTCTATGTCTTCTTCGCGCAGGGTGACGCTCGCATGGCTTGCGATCTATAATAGTAGGCCCGACAGGCATTCGTTTTTTGTTTCTGGGATTCCAACTATCTCCAAATTTTGTAGTCGCGCCCATTGTAGCTGTTGCCTCTTGTCAGTGATGAGTTCCCGAACATGTTGACTAAGTTCAGAGACCTGCGATTGAAGGTTGTCAACCAATTTCGACTTAGTTTCGAGGTCCTTGATGCGATTGAGGTGGTCTTGTTGCTCCTGTTGTGTATAATCCAAAGATTCCTTGAGACTGTCGACTGATTTAGTGACATTATCTTGTCCGCTTCGAAAAAATTGTTTGTTTTGTTACCACCAAACCAACCAAATGAGTTGAGTGGTACACTCACTATAGATATTTCACCTCAGCAGCGTAGACAAAGCAAGAAAACACTGTAGAGGTATGGTATCCTCTTTGGGTACCTATGTATGGTTTTGTTATGCCGGCTTGGCTTAGGCTTAGCGTATTCGTGTATTTGGCAAAAATTTCCGTTTCGTCTCCCTTTAATGGTTTGTTTAGAACGAGATAAAACTAAAATATTTGCTACAAACACGAATACGCTAAGCCAAGTGAAGTGCCGGCTACGTACGAGCGTCTCGGGGCAATACATCATTGGCGTTCACTGACATGGCTCGAAACGTAACGTAACAAAAACGGCATGCGCCACCTCAACAACAATAGTTTAGGGTTTATATATGCTACGCGACGCATCTTCTTTATCCCTAACCTAATGTTGAGGCGGCGCAACCTACATCACAGATCACAGATGTGCCTCTACTATTTCAACTAACAAACGTCAGTGAACGCACATGATGTATTGCCCCGAGACGCTCGTGTTTTGTTTGATGTTGCGAAAGTTTTGCTGCGTTCGCTTTTACAAAAGCTGCGTTCTGGCGACTTACTTCACGTATACGAAATATATACTCCAGCTAACTCAAATCTACCTAACTCTACCTAACTTTAACTTATCTCTTTCGCACTAAGGGCAAATTCTCGTAGGGTTCTTGCTCTTTTGGTAAACAAGCGTCCCAATAAATACGACAGAGCAAGGAAGATAAGGTTAGGATAAGGCACGTAAAGTTAGAATATAGAAGAACTATGCGTGTGAGAAATTCTGGTACGTCTATCGAAATTTATTTCCGTTTATTCTGTATTTCCGTTCTTGTCGTCCACGAGTTGTCGTCACAGTTGAAAAGGACGAATAGAGGGTACTGCTGCAAAAGCGAATAGGATATTTTTATTGCAGAAACGCGCTATTAGAAATATTAGAGGAATGAAACCGCGAGAATCGTGCCGTGAGGTGTTCAGAGATCTAAAAATAATGACTTTCACATCTGAATATATTTATCAAAATATCATGTACGCTAGAAAAAATCTAGAAGATACTCCATCTCATGCTGACATACATAATCACAACACTAGGAATAAAGATCATATTAGGATTGGAGAGCATAGATTAACCAAAGTATCTAAAAGTTTCCTAGTTAACAGTATAAAATTTTATAATAAATTGAACCTAGACATTAAAGACCTTAATGAAAGAGAATTCAAGAGGAAAATTAAAACAACTCTGAATAAAAAAAGTTATTATGATTTAAAAGAAGCGCTTAATGATAATAACTTTAATCTAGTCATTTAATCTAGTCATTTAAGCTAGTCACTTTTATTTTAATTTTTTATTATTATTTTTTTATTTTTTTTACACTTTGACTACTGCTATTTTATATTTGAATTGATGTGTTTTTTATTTGGATTTGACATATATTATAACTTAAATTTTTTTTTATACTTAGTTGTGATAATAATGATTTTTTATTTTATTTTTCATTTAATAATTTAAATCTTATTTTGACAACTATTAACTGACCATTGACAATTTTTACTTATACTTTGACCACAATATTATAATTAGTTTTGATAATTTTGGAAGTGACAAATTGAGTTCATTACTCAGTTTGAACTAAATGTACTTACCTGAATATTTTAATTTCAGACAAGTTTATTTTTTTTTTAGATTTATTAATATGGTTAAGTTTAGCACAGTTAAGTTTTGAAAATGTTAATTTTTATCTATGTAATTCAAACCACAAAAAAAAAAAAAAAAAAAAATTGACGAAGGCTATTTTTTGCTCGATACTATTCTTACTATACTACTATCACTATTTATTGTCAATTGACTTATCCTGAGTGTGCATTGTCATCAAATGGAAATATGTTTTAAATAAAAAAAATAAATAAATAGAGAAGGCTATGTCTGTAGAGCCTTCATTTGACAATAAAAAAAAAGTATTTTGACATATGATGACATTTATTTGACGTTTGCATAGATTCGATTCTGGGTGAGGGTCGGGGGTGGATTCTTCAGGATTTTTATCAAATTTCTTCTTTTCTCCTATTGTCATGGTTTGTTGACGCCCCGCCGCTTCCGCCGTGCGAGGGGCGCGGGGCGCCAGTAGGTACATACAACGCGTAGTGGTGTGAAGAGCGTGTGAGGTAGGAATGGAGCGAGTATCGTCTCGGGGTGCTCCGGTGGAGGTCTACGTGAAGGTGGAGCCGCTGGACGAGCCGGGAGCGGAGAGCGAGGACGGACTGGAGGCTGGAGTTGCAGCAGACCTGTACGCTTCCTACTGTAACACATACAATTTAATGTGACTGCATTTGAAGTCTTTTAGAATTTTATCATTACATACATACATATCACACACGCTGAATCCCGACAATCGGGGTAAGCAGAATAATCGGTGCTGTGCAGCAAGAACTCTGGTAAATTACAGCACAATACCGACCACCACCTCTCGCAAAGTATTCGAACAAGAATCTATCAAGCAGCATGTAAGGCACGAAGGAAGACCCACCTGCTGCATGACTCGATGGAAGTACCGTGCCAAGGTGAGAGGTGGCGAGCCTGTCGCCCTTTAGCACGGCATCTTGTCCTTATCCCTTAGTCACCTTTTACGACATGCATTGGGGGAGAGATGCAGTGGGGATATTCTTTTTAAGTACCGGCCCCACATGGTTATTATATTATCATACTATTTATTATTATCATTCTCTGTCTCATTCTCGTTATGCTTTATCTCCCTCCTTTTTATAATCTCAGAGTTATATGTCCATTATCAGAAATAATTGGATGTACTTACTTATTTATTTAAGCTATTATACAAGTTTAATTTGAATTATAAAAGTTGCATAAATATATATTTTTTTGTCTCCAAGAAATTGGACGTCCTGTACCGCAGCAGGCGATTCTTCTCACCGGCGCAACTCCTTATGCTATACAAAGCAGACGTTCCCCGGTGATCCGAGTACTGCAGTCATCTGTGGGACGTACACCCTCTTTCCTGGTTGGCGTCCTTGGGCTCTACCCAGCGCCGCCCCTTCCGTCGTAGAGAATTTTATCACCTCTTATTATTCCGTAATTGATGAAAAGATGGTGTAAATCTTTATTAGACAAAGAAAAATTAAATTAAACAGAAATGTAACAACTTAAATTAAATAAAAATATTCCTGCATCCTCGGGACATCATTCATTGTCCCGAGGACAGCCGCCGCGTTCCCGCGCTGGATGGCGAGGCTGATGTTTTGTGTGAGGAACGCTTTGGCACGACGGTCCCACGACGCTTCAATAAGCAGCTGACCTAGCTGCTTCACGAGGTCTTTAGCGTCCGGACTCCACACCCCAAGAGTCTCCACAGCAAAGGCAACAAACTCGTAGTGCTGCTTAATAGTATTGTATTTCAGATGTTTCGCTTTTTCTGCCTTTGCTGCGGCATAGCCAGCAACCTGACTAGAGCCCACTACATGACTAGGAGCTAAGGTATCGGCATACGTGACATCCCAAACCAAAGCCCTACCCTGCTTCCACGGCAAGAGTGTGAGACCGTCTGGCGGAATTGATGAATGAATTCCGTTTCCTATGATGCACCGTTTTCGAGATATAAGCGAAAAACCGAAAAATGGGACCTTTGTGCCCCCTAGGGCGCACCCCCCAGTGGTGAGGACTTTTAGTATGTTTACCTCCTAACTAGTCAGAACAAAGTTCCAAAGTCAAACTTTCTGCTTTCGAGCTTTCCGGCTACAATCATTCGTTTCCTGGACTAATCTTAAAAAAATCTTTAAAAAAACAATTCGACAAAAAAAAAAAACAAATAAACAAAAATACTTAAAAACAATACAAGTGCACTCATAAATTAAAAAACAGAATACACGCACCAGCTGTCAGCTGTCCGTGTTTAAAATAAATAAATAATTAAATAAATAAATAATTGTTGCTGCCGCAGATCGTTGTTCCTGGCGGACGGGTCGCCGGACGAGCCACTGCCGCTGGACGAGCGTGACGCGACGCCTCACCCGGGCGCGCGGCTCGCGCGCTGCCTGCACTGCCACGAGGACCTGCAGCCGGGCGACCAGCTGCAGCGGCACATGGCCGTCGTGCACCTCTACCGCAACGTGCGCTACAAGTGTCAAGTGTGCGAGCAGGTGTTCGCGACGCGCGCTCTACTAGAGCGGCACAGGAGCAAGAGGCACGAGAAGCCGCAGCTCACGTGCGAGATATGCTTCGTGCAGGTAATTTTTGAAGTGAAAACTTCTTTAGCGGCGCTTGGCACTTTTTATATGGGGAAAAAATCTATGTTCGCTTCAGCGCGTCAGATAACAATCTATAGTTGCTATGACAACCGCGTCAGATAACAATCTATAGTTGCTATGACAACCGCGTCAGATAACAATCTATAGTTGCTATGACAACCGCGTCAGATAACAATCTATAGTTGCTATGACAACCGCGTCAGATAACAATCTATAGTTGCTATGACAACCGCGTCAGATAACAATCTATAGTTGCTATGACAACCGCGTCAGATAACAATCTATAGTTGCTATGACAACCGCGTCAGATAACAATCTATAGTTGCTATGACAACCGCGTCAGATAACAATCTATAGTTGCTATGACAACCGCGTCAGATAACAATCTATAGTTGCTATGACAACCGCGTCAGATAACAATCTATAGTTGCTATGACAACCGCGTCAGATAACAATCTATAGTTGCTATGACAACCGCGTCAGATAACAATATATAGTTGCTATGACAACCGCGTCAGATAACAATCTATAGTTGCTATGACAACCGCGTCAGATAACAATCTATAGTTGCTATGACAACCGCGTCAGATAACAATCTATAGTTGCTATGACAACCGCGTCAGATAACAATCTATAGTTGCTATGACAACCGCGTCAGATAACAATATATAGTTGCTATGACAACCGCGTCAGATAACAATCTATAGTTGCTATGACAACCGCGTCAGATAACAATATATAGTTGCTATGACAACCGCGTCAGATAACAATATATAGTTGCTATGACAACCGCGTCAGATAACAATCTATAGTTGCTATGACAACCGCGTCAGATAACAATCTATAGTTGCTATGACAACCGCGTCAGATAACAATCTGTAGTTGCTATGACAACCGCGTCAGATAACAATCTATAGTTGCTATGACAACCGCGTCAGATAACAATCTATAGTTGCTATGACAACCGCGTCAGATAACAATCTATAGTTGCTATGACAACCGCGTCAGATAACAATCTATAGTTGCTATGACAACCGCGTCAGATAACAATCTATAGTTGCTATGACAACCGCGTCAGATAACAATCTATAGTTGCTATGACAACCGCGTCAGATAACAATATATAGTTGCTATGACAACCGCGTCAGATAACAATCTATAGTTGCTATGACAACCGCGTCAGATAACAATCTATAGTTGCTATGACAACCGCGTCAGATAACAATCTATAGTTGCTATGACAACCGCGTCAGATAACAATCTATAGTTGCTATGACAACCGCGTCAGATAACAATCTATAGTTGCTATGACAACCGCGTCAGATAACAATCTATAGTTGCTATGACAACCGCGTCAGATAACAATCTATAGTTGCTATGACAACCGCGTCAGATAACAATCTATATAGTTGCTATGACAACCGCGTCAGATAACAATCTATAGTTGCTATGACAACCGCGTCAGATAACAATCTATAGTTGCTATGACAACCGCGTCAGATAACAATATATCGTTGCTATGACAACCGCGTCAGATAACAATCTATAGTTGCTATGACAACCGCGTCAGATAACAATCTATAGTTGCTATGACAACCGCGTCAGATAACAATCTATAGTTGCTATGACAACCGCGTCAGATAACAATCTATAGTTGCTATGACAACCGCGTCAGATAACAATCTATAGTTGCTATGACAACCGCGTCAGATAACAATCTATAGTTGCTATGACAACCGCGTCAGATAACAATCTATAGTTGCTATGACAACCGCGTCAGATAACAATCTATAGTTGCTATGACAACCGCGTCAGATAACAATCTATAGTTGCTATGACAACCGCGTCAGATAACAATATATAGTTGCTATGACAACCGCGTCAGATAACAATCTATAGTTGCTATGACAACCGCGTCAGATAACAATATATAGTTGCTATGACAACCGCGTCAGATAACAATCTATAGTTGCTATGACAACCGCGTCAGATAACAATCTATAGTTGCTATGACAACCGCGTCAGATAACAATATATCGTTGCTATGACAACGCTCAATACATGACATCTCAAAGTTCTGCAAAATTAATGTAGGGTTCCGTAACAAATGCATGTCTGTCCGTTCTACTAAATTTTACAATTTTTACAAGGTCCTCCGACGGTTATTTTATAATAAAAGTAGGGTTCGGTAACACGTTTATGTCTGTCCATTCCACTAAGTTCTGCAAAATGAATGTAGGGTTCCGTAACAAATGCATGTCTGTCCGTCCTACTAAATGAAACTTTTTTTTTAAATATTTTTTTTCATAATTTTTTTGATTTTTTTTTTTTTTATATTTAGAGTATTTATTAAACAACCAAAAAATTAAGATACAATAAAAATTAAACAACCGCGTCAGATAACAATCTATAGTTGCTATGACAACCGCGTCAGATAACAATATATAGTTGCTATGACAACCGCGTCAGATAACAATCTATAGTTGCTATGACAACCGCGTCAGATAACAATATATAGTTGCTATGACAACCGCGTCAGATAACAATCTATAGTTGCTATGACAACCGCGTCAGATAACAATATATAGTTGCTATGACAACCGCGTCAGATAACAATCTATAGTTGCTATGACAACCGCGTCAGATAACAATCTATAGTGGCTATGACAACCGCGTCAGATAACAATATATAGTTGCTATGACAACCGCGTCAGATAACAATCTATAGTTGCTATGACAACCGCGTCAGATAACAATCTATAGTTGCTATGACAACCGCGTCAGATAACAATCTATAGTTGCTATGACAACCGCGTCAGATAACAATCTATAGTTGCTATGACAACCGCGTCAGATAACAATCTATAGTTGCTATGACAACCGCGTCAGATAACAATCTATAGTTGCTATGACAACCGCGTCAGATAACAATCTATAGTTGCTATGACAACCGCGTCAGATAACAATCTATAGTTGCTATGACAACCGCGTCAGATAACAATCTATAGTTGCTATGACAACCGCGTCAGATAACAATCTATAGTTGCTATGACAACCGCGTCAGATAACAATATATAGTTGCTATGACAACCGCGTCAGATAACAATCTATAGTTGCTATGACAACCGCGTCAGATAACAATCTATAGTTGCTATGACAACCGCGTCAGATAACAATATATAGTTGCTATGACAACCGCGTCAGATAACAATCTATAGTTGCTATGACAACCGCGTCAGATAACAATCTATAGTTGCTATGACAACCGCGTCAGATAACAATCTATAGTTGCTATGACAACCGCGTCAGATAACAATCTATAGTTGCTATGAAAACCGCGTCAGATAACAATCTATAGTTGCTATGACAACCGCGTCAGATAACAATCTATAGTTGCTATGACAACCGCGTCAGATAACAATCTATAGTTGCTATGACAACCGCGTCAGATAACAATCTATAGTTGCTATGACAACCGCGTCAGATAACAATCTATAGTTGCTATGACAACCGCGTCAGATAACAATCTATAGTTGCTATGACAACCGCGTCAGATAACAATCTATAGTTGCTATGACAACCGCGTCAGATAACAATATATAGTTGCTATGACAACCGCGTCAGATAACAATCTATAGTTGCTATGACAACCGCGTCAGATAACAATCTATAGTTGCTATGACAACCGCGTCAGATAACAATATATAGTTGCTATGACAACCGCGTCAGATAACAATCTATAGTTGCTATGACAACCGCGTCAGATAACAATCTATAGTTGCTATGACAACCGCGTCAGATAACAATCTATAGTTGCTATGACAACCGCGTCAGATAACAATCTATAGTTGCTATGACAACCGCGTCAGATAACAATCTATAGTTGCTATGAAAACCGCGTCAGATAACAATCTATAGTTGCTATGACAACCGCGTCAGATAACAATCTATAGTTGCTATGACAACCGCGTCAGATAACAATCTATAGTTGCTATGACAACCGCGTCAGATAACAATCTATAGTTGCTATGACAACCGCGTCAGATAACAATCTATAGTTGCTATGACAACCGCGTCAGATAACAATCTATAGTTGCTATGACAACCGCGTCAGATAACAATATATAGTTGCTATGACAACCGCGTCAGATAACAATCTATAGTTGCTATGACAACCGCGTCAGATAACAATCTATAGTTGCTATGACAACCGCGTCAGATAACAATATATAGTTGCTATGACAACCGCGTCAGATAACAATATATAGTTGCTATGACAACCGCGTCAGATAACAATCTATAGTTGCTATGACAACCGCGTCAGATAACAATCTATAGTTGCTATGACAACCGCGTCAGATAACAATCTATAGTTGCTATGACAACCGCGTCAGATAACAATCTATAGTTGCTATGACAACCGCGTCAGATAACAATCTATAGTTGCTATGACAACCGCGTCAGATAACAATCTATAGTTGCTATGACAACCGCGTCAGATAACAATCTATAGTTGCTATGACAACCGCGTCAGATAACAATATATAGTTGCTATGACAACCGCGTCAGATAACAATCTATAGTTGCTATGACAACCGCGTCAGATAACAATCTATAGTTGCTATGACAACCGCGTCAGATAACAATCTATAGTTGCTATGACAACCGCGTCAGATAACAATCTATAGTTGCTATGACAACCGCGTCAGATAACAATATATAGTTGCTATGACAACCGCGTCAGATAACAATCTATAGTTGCTATGACAACCGCGTCAGATAACAATCTATAGTTGCTATGACAACCGCGTCAGATAACAATCTATAGTTGCTATGACAACCGCGTCAGATAACAATCTATAGTTGCTATGACAACCGCGTCAGATAACAATATATCGTTGCTATGACAACCGCGTCAGATAACAATCTATAGTTGCTATGACAACCGCGTCAGATAACAATCTATAGTTGCTATGACAACCGCGTCAGATAACAATCTATAGTTGCTATGACAACCGCGTCAGATAACAATCTATAGTTGCTATGACAACCGCGTCAGATAACAATCTATAGTTGCTATGACAACCGCGTCAGATAACAATCTATAGTTGCTATGACAACCGCGTCAGATAACAATATATAGTTGCTATGACAACCGCGTCAGATAACAATCTATAGTTGCTATGACAACCGCGTCAGATAACAATCTATAGTTGCTATGACAACCGCGTCAGATAACAATCTATAGTTGCTATGACAACCGCGTCAGATAACAATATATAGTTGCTATGACAACCGCGTCAGATAACAATCTATAGTTGCTATGACAACCGCGTCAGATAACAATCTATAGTTGCTATGACAACCGCGTCAGATAACAATCTATAGTTGCTATGACAACCGCGTCAGATAACAATCTATAGTTGCTATGACAACCGCGTCAGATAACAATATATAGTTGCTATGACAACCGCGTCAGATAACAATCTATAGTTGCTATGACAACCGCGTCAGATAACAATCTATAGTTGCTATGACAACCGCGTCAGATAACAATCTATAGTTGCTATGACAACCGCGTCAGATAACAATCTATAGTTGCTATGACAACCGCGTCAGATAACAATCTATAGTTGCTATGACAACCGCGTCAGATAACAATATATAGTTGCTATGACAACCGCGTCAGATAACAATCTATAGTTGCTATGACAACCGCGTCAGATAACAATCTATAGTTGCTATGACAACCGCGTCAGATAACAATCTATAGTTGCTATGACAACCGCGTCAGATAACAATCTATAGTTGCTATGACAACCGCGTGAGATAACAATCTATAGTTGCTATGACAACCGCGTCAGATAACAATCTATAGTTGCTATGACAACCGCGTCAGATAACAATCTATAGTTGCTATGACAACCGCGTCAGATAACAATCTATAGTTGCTATGACAACCGCGTCAGATAACAATATATAGTTGCTATGACAACCGCGTCAGATAACAATATATAGTTGCTATGACAACCGCGTCAGATAACAATCTATAGTTGCTATGACAACCGCGTCAGATAACAATCTATAGTTGCTATGACAACCGCGTCAGATAACAATCTATAGTTGCTATGACAACCGCGTCAGATAACAATATATCGTTGCTATGACAACGCTCAATACATGACATCTCAAAGTTCTGCAAAATTAATGTAGGGTTCCGTAACAAATGCATGTCTGTCCGTTCTACTAAATTTTACAATTTTTACAAGGTCCTCCGACGGTTATTTTATAATAAAAGTAGGGTTCGGTAACACGTTTATGTCTGTCCATTCCACTAAGTTCTGCAAAATGAATGTAGGGTTCCGTAACAAATGCATGTCTGTCCGTCCTACTAAATGAAACTTTTTTTTTAAATATTTTTTTTCATAATTTTTTTGATTTTTTTTTTTTTATATTTAGAGTATTTATTAAACAACCAAAAAATTAAGATACAATAAAAATTAAACTAATTATCTAAGCTAAACTAATATAAAATATAACTAAGTTAAAAACTAAAATTAACCTAAAATTAAAACTAACCTAAAAAATATAAAATATTTCGTCCAGCCCGTCCTCCGTGTCCTGTCCGCGAAGCGAGCCCATTTTTTTTTATTAATTTTTATATTTTTTTTTTCCATTAATTTGTTTTTTAAATATTTTTTTTATTTTTTATTTTTTTTCCATTAATTATTATTATTTTTTTTTTAAGCAATGTTACGGTATTTTCACTTCTGCCGGCACTCCCGGAGTGCAACTGTGGTTTTTTTTTTTTATGGAAACTATCACGCTTGGCTACATCACCCTACAATATCCGTGATGTCAACCCATAACACCGGTTGAACTTGGTGCCACATCAGTGCTCACCTTCGGTCGTGTCGGCTACACTGAACTGGACGGAAAACGCAAACTATTTACATAGCCGTTTCGACCGATATTTCGTTCAGTAGTAAGAACCCGAGCGGGATGAACCCTACCACCTAGTTTGGCAAGAAGGGAAGGGAGCTACAGTTTTACGTGGAATCCAAACCGCGGTCAGCCTCCAACGGTCTAGTGGTCACCCATCCAAGTACCTGATAACCGCGCCGGGTTACTTAACAAAAGTCGACCGACCGAGGCTTCGTATCATAAAACCTATACTGGATTACATAAAAAATAATTTCAAATACTTCTCTCTTCAGGTGCAGAAGAAGTATCTCGCGAAACACATCCAAAAGGTGCACTGCGCACCGAGCGCACTCGAGAAGTGCCCCATCTGCGAGAAGATCTTCAAGTCCAAGGAGACACTCAAGGACCACATCAAGACCGTCCACTCGACCGGCGAGCGCCCCGCGCGCTGCCGACTCTGCAGTCAAGAGTTCAAGTCCAAGAAGTACCTAGTGAACCACACACGCAACGTCCACCCGCCAGGCGACAAGATCCACGCGTGCGCCAAGTGCAGAAAGATATTCAAGTCGAAAATGTGCCTCCATCAGCACACGAAGAACGTACATCCGCCTGAAAGTGCGTCGGCTCGGTGCGGGGAGTGCTCGAAGGTGTTCAAAACGAAAGCGAATCTCGCCCAGCATATGAAGCACGTACATCCAGAAGTTGAGAAAGTGAAGAGAAAAGCCAGTAAGCGCGTCGCGAACTTTACCGATTATATCAAAAGTGAGGATTTAACGCGGACGCTCGAGGCGTCTAGCGAAGTGTTGCTGGAGCGAGTGAGTGAGTCGTTGAACTTGAGTGCGGACTTTTTGAATGCGAGTTCATT
This sequence comes from Nematopogon swammerdamellus, assembly GCA_946902875.1. NCBI lineage: Eukaryota > Metazoa > Arthropoda > Insecta > Lepidoptera > Adelidae > Nematopogon > Nematopogon swammerdamellus. The sequence continues at coordinate 21,509,049 of OX336352.1, forward strand.
CAGTGAGCCGCTCGCTTTGAATCACAGCTCGCTGCTTAGTCAGGGCGAGGCGCTGGTCCACCAGGCGTACGCGCCGAATAGTTCCTGCAACGTTGCACTGATGGACACCGGCGTTCCTTAGTACTTTTAAGTATTTGTATATACGCGAATAGGATGCGTGATTTGTTTGTTTTTTTTTTTTTTTTTGGAAACTGACACGGTTCGCTACATCACCTACAACGTCCGTGATGTCAGCCCATAACACCGCGGTGAACTAGGTGCCACGTCAGTGCTTCCCTTCGATCGTGCCTATTTACATAGCCGATTCGACCGACGTTTCATTCAGTGCGGTGGTACCAACCCGGGCGAGTTGAACCCTACCACCGAGTAAGGTAGGAAGGGAAGGGACCTACAGTTTTACGTAGAATCCGAACCACGGTCAGCCTCCAACGGTCCAGCGGTCACCCATGCAAGTATTGACCGCGCCCAGCGTTGCTTAACAATCAATAGCAATAGTCAACTGTCTGCACCACTGAGCTATCGAGGCTTCTGTAATAGTAATCGACTGTTGTTAAGCACAACTGGACGCGGTCAGTACTTGGATGGGTGACCGCTCGACCGTTGGAAGCTGACCGCGATTCGGATTCCACGTGCAACTGTAGGTCCCTTGTCTTCTTACCTTACTAGGTTTATCCCGACCAGTGCGGTGTGGTACCACCACACCGCACTGAATGAAACGTCGGTGGAAATGGCTATGTAAATAGTTTGTGTTTTCCGTCCAGTTCAATGTAGCCGACATGAAGGGAAGCACTGACATGGCGCCTAGTTCACCGCGGTGTTATTGGCTGACATCACGGATGTTGTAGGTGATGTAGCCAATCGTGTCAGTTTCCATAAATAAAATAAAATAGAACTTCGAAGTTATATTGTTAAATTCTCAACTATTTGTTTATGCGTTCACTGCCGGACTTATCTCTCCCTAGGGCCCAACCAAGAACATTTGAATAGGTAAGGACGTCGGACCTTCCCCGCGCCAGCATCACACGATGTTTGTATAAACGTACAAATTCCATTCGTTACCAACCAATCAGAGCGTGATACCGCCCGATACCACCCAATCAGAGCGCGCGGCGTCCCCTCCGCTACCCGCGGAGCTCGGCGACGCTGTTTCTCATATAAGCATTGGACAGTCTCACGTCCAAACTCTCTAAATGTTCTTGGGCCCAACCATCGGTAGCGTGGGTCCGCCCCGCCGCTGGTGGTGGAACATTTATAAATTTTAAGGGTGATTTTGTATATTATGTTTCTAATGTGTTATATTTCAAATATGTACAGAGTTAATTTTAAAGTTAATGTGTAAATAAAGGTTAACATGAAAAAATTGGTTGTCTGTGAAGTCGGTTTACGGACGATAGTTTTACGTGATAACGTCATACAACCCTTGTTTCATGAATATTCTAAATTTGAAATCTTTTCCGACCGGCCAGATGCGCTTAATATATTATGGTACGAGTAACCTCCTTTTAATTTCTGCGGCCCTGGTACTTTTACAAGCCGACGCTTGGGCCGATTGTGCCTCTCTATCGCTTGTTACGCGCTCTCGCTTGCACACACAGGCTCAGATGGAACGTGACACTTTTTCGTGTGTGCAGCCGGTGTTCATCAATTTATAAGACGTGACGTTATCACGTCAAAAAAATATAACAAAAATTAATTCATAGGCATTTATTTTCTTTGTTTTTCAGAAAATCAACAGCACAAGTTACACAAATTATACACTTAGAAAGAACACTTACGATGGCCTATTAAAGATTTCCATAAAGGGATTACATTAATTACGAGCTAGGAATCAAATAATTTATAATTTAAAAATGTTATTTCATAATTTTCTCACACCGCACAGATATTGTTTTATCAAATGTGCAGTTTGGACAAAACTATACATTACATTAATTAATTAATTGTGTAAGTAGATAACAAATTAACATTTTTAAATAATAAAATAAGCGTAGGTACGTATGTAAGCTTATGTTCACATAACATACAGGGTGTATAGAGAGATAACCCCACTGCATCTCTCCCCGTGTATGTCGTAAAAGGCGACTAAGGGATATGACTCCCTTCTTATATTACTAGGTGGTAGGGTTTAACCCGCCGGTACCACCGCACTGAATGAAAGGTCGGTCGAAACGGCTATGTAAATAGTTTGTGTTTTCCGTCCAGTTCAGTGTAGCCGGCACGACCGAAGGGAAGCACTGACGTGGCACCAAGTTCACCCGGTGTTATGGGCTGACATCACGGATGTTGTAGGTGATGTAGCCAACCGTGTCAGTTTCCAGAAAAAAAAAAAAAAAAAAAGACACACCGCCTGCCCCGGCACTCCCCGAGTAACACGGAGCGACAAATCTACATCATTTTAGATATATATAAAATTGAATCACTTATTTACCAAAGCACACATGTCAAAAAATCTATATATTTTTTTGTTATATATTTCTTGAGCCGAGACGCATCGCTTTGTTGAACCAAAGTGCACAAGTCCCATATAGAAGTATTAAATTAATTTGCAAAGTTTTAGTTTACAAACCTAGAGCACATTATCGACCAAACGAATATCGGATTCAGTAGGTTCGCTTCGAAATTTATATTTCCCGCTAAACTTGAAAGCGACCAATAAGAGCAACTCGCATACTAGATTTTGGAAATATGCATCCGGGACATGTGCACTTTGGATAGCTAAATTGCATTGAAAAATGGACGAGGAACTTGCTGCTCGTGCTGTAGAACAAGGACCGCAAATTTACATTTGTCCGATATAACTTTGCAAACAACACATGTTCAAACATTAAAAAAATTATATGAAAAACTCTACAAATAATATAATTTTCAACAATATTGTATTTTAAGGCAATGTACATTTACTTTCTTGAGAAAAAAAATATTTTTAACCGACTTCAAAAAAGGAGGAGGTTCTATGTTCGACTGTATGTATTTTTTTTTATTTTTTTATGTATGTTCAGCAATATCTTCCCCAATTGTGAACCGATTTCGATGATTCTTTTTGTGTTCGGTTCAGTCTAGCTCCAAGGTGGTCCTATTTTTTTTGGTCAAAATCGGATTGGAAAGCGACGTACATTAATAGCAAATAAAAATTACTAAAAAAACTGTGAAATAAAAAACTATTTAAAAAAATATAAAAACCGCCTTCAAAAATGTATGAAATAAAAAAATTAAAATCGAACCCTAGAGTTGAAGGCGGTGGTGCTGAAGCAAGCAAAAATAACCGACCGCCTTCAACTCTAGGGTTCGATTTTTATTTTTTTATTTCATACATTTTTGAAGGCGGTTTTTCATTTATACCTTTAGATAAACTTGAAAACTGTTTTTTGTGTCTTCTGTAAATTTGCATTTTTGGACTTGTGTGCTTTAGTAAATAAGCGATTCAATTGCGATCAATTGCTCTAAAAATATTTTACAAGAAAAATTACACAATGAATACATGAGTTGTAAAGATGGACTTATCACTTGAGGAGATTTCTTTCAGTCAGGTGTGTGAAATGTGTAAATGTTGAATGTAAGTAAGTAGCAAAGATTAGATACGAATATGTTTCTTTCAGGTGACCTTTTTTTTAAATACGAAAGTAAAAAACGCACATACAAAATTTTTCACATTTCATACAACATTTATTCATCAAATAAATAAAAAAATATATAATGTATCGATAATATAAATTGACATTGTCAGCCTCGGTAGCAGGGATGTTGCGGATATTCGCATCCGCATCCGTAAATGCGGAGCATCCGCATTGATTTTGACATCCGCATCTGCATTCGCATCCGCATTAAATCGATGCGGAACTCATGCGGATGCGGTTGTAGTGCAGGTTGAGACTTGAATGAAATTGGGCGGAGTCCGCGAGTGGCGCGCGCTGCAATAGGAAGGGAATATGCTGTGCGACGGTGCAGTGAAGTGCTGACGACTTTGTTTTCCATTATTATTGCGTCATTTCATTCCGTCACGTTTCGTGTATGCATGCGTGTCTAACTAAACACGCGCGACGACGCGTCTTCTAAGTTGAATTTCCGACTCGTGTATTCCACTTCCACTGTATATAGTGCGGCGAAGTATAGTGTCCCAGAAGTGAATGTTATTCATAAAGTGTAACAAGTTACTTTTCATTAAATACAATAGCCCAATCTTGAAATTTTCTTACTAAAAATTTATTGATCAATAAAAGATATTAAAAGAAAGCATAATCTCTTTTATTCAAGGACTTAAACTAACCGGCTCTTCAAGCAATCTTGTTAACATCCGCATCCGCGGATGTGAGCGTCCAAAAATCCGCATCTGCATCCGTATCCGCGGATGTCAAATAAATCGCATCCGCAACATCCCTGCTCGGTAGCTCAGTGGTGCCGACTGTTGTTAAGCACACCTGGGCGCGGTCAGTACTTGGATGGGTGACCGCTCGACCGTTGGAGGCCGTCTGCGGTTCGGATTCCACGTAAAACTGTAGGTCCCTTCCCTTCTTACCTTACTAGGTGGTAGGGTTTATCCCGCCCGGGTTGGTACCACCGCACTGAATGAATCGTTAGTTCACCAAGGTGTTATAGGCTGACAAATGTTGTACGTGACGGAGCCATGTTGTTCACATAACACATCACTTCTGTGTCTATACATCTTGTATGTATACATATTATAATTATTATGTTGTGTGCTAATTAGGCAAATATATTTCAATGTTATTCCTGTACAGTAATTAATTAGCAATTGAATTTGTCATAATGCGCGACTAAGTAGGCCAAATAAGTCAAATATGTTAGTTCTATCTCGCTCTACAACTAAGCAGTGAAAGGGAGACGAAACTAAAGTGTTCACCGCAGCACTTGGCCACCGTGTGTGAATATTTTACGGGCATTTTTAGAAGTTTTTTTTTTCGAAATGGTCGTAGAAATATTTTAGAGGGAATGTGAGCGGAAGGGTCTCCCTCAAGTTGGGGCCGCCGGCAGCTCTGCAAAAAAAAAAAAAAATGCCAGTCAAGTTCGAGTCAGACTCGCGCACAGTGGCCGCTCGCTAGTCCTGACCTGGATTGACACCCTACTCCTCACTGCCAATGCGTCGCAGTGGCGGGGCATGAATTTAATTTGATGTGGGCAAGATACATTTTGCGAGGCCCTCTCAATTTTGCCAATACTCAATACATTCAACAACATCATCAAATTGCAATAATACAGCCACTGTATTATTGCAATATTCACTGCCTCTGTCCTGCTTTCCCATCTTGTGTCGGATAAAGGCTTTATAGTAAGCTTTAATTTGCCTTTGATTAAGTCTGAACATGTTTACTCGGGGTCTCTTTTAATAGATCTAGCTGAATATTTTTCACGAATCCAAGCTGCATGAACTTTCGAGGCGCGAGGCCCCTCGGGTCGCGAGGCCGTGGGCGGTCGCCCACGTGTCGCCCACGCCTTGCGCCGCACCGCCTCTGCGCCCGGATATGTTCGGTGCAGCAATCGCAAGCTCAGTTCAACACCTTCCTATGTATGTGGCGGACTGTTTGACCGGCAAACCGCATAAACTATTATGTTACATAAAGTCAAGTTTAAAAAAACAAGTGTGTTTTATTTCATCTTGCTTCGCATCAACAATTACATCCCTGTGTTACATCAACAATACATCCCCGTGTTACATCAACAATTACATCACTGTCTTACATCAACAATACATCCCCGTGTTACATCAACAATACATCCCCGTGTTACATCAACAATACATCCCCGTGTTACATCAACAATACATTCCCGTGTTACATCAACAATACATTCCCGTGTTACATCAACAATACATTCCCGTGTTACATCAACAATACATCCCCGTGTTACATCAACAATACATTCCCGTGTTACATCAACAATACATCCCCGTGTTACATCAACAATACATCCCCGTGTTACATCAACAATACATTCCCGTGTTACATCAATAATACATCCCCGTGTTACATCAACAATACATCCCCGTGTTACATAAACAATACATCCCCGTGTTACATCAACAATACATCCCCGTGTTACATCAACAATTATGTATGTATGTATGTATGTATATATTCTTTATTGAACACCAATTTATCAAAATTAGGTACAACAGGCGAGCTTAATGCCGCGAGGCATTCTATTCTAACTAACCTTTGGGATGTGGGAGAAGTACATGCAGGCGAACAAGAATAGTTTGTGACAATGTGTTAGATTAAAGAAATATGTATGATAAACTACGTACGAATACTACATAGATACTTTAATAAGCATATATATGTATATAATAAACTTAAATATTATATGTACATTAATCGGAGGTACCGTTGTGCAACACAATCAACTGAATGACGGGAGAGTAAGAGAGGGGCGTAAAGATATGTACTTATATGTAATATAAATTGCATTTACTTCGGTAAGGAAAGGAGAAGTTTGTTTAAATTTATCTTAAATACATTCATAGACGTAGAGGAGCGTAAATGCACAGGCAGATTATTCCAGAGGCGAGCTGTTTGTACTGTGAAAGAGTCCGTGTAGAACGAGCTTGAGTGAGCCGGTATTGCCAAGAGTAAGTTGTCAGCAGATATTAAAGCCAGGCCGTGAGAAGAAAGAAATTCAAATCGTTCACTCAAGTATTTGGGAGCAGCAGGATCATTAAGTGTGCGGAAGAGACATCCCTGTGTACAATTACATCCCTGTGTTACGTCAACAATACAGCCCCGTGTTACATCAACAATACATTCCCGTGTTACATCAACAATACATCCCCGTGTTACAACAACAATACTTTCCCGTGTTACATCAACAATACATCCCCGTGTTACATCAACAATACATCCCCGTGTTACATCAACAATACATTCCCGTGTTACATCAACAATACATCCCCGTGTTACATCAACAATACATTCCCGTGTTACATCAACAATACATTCCCGTGTTACATCAACAATACATCCCCGTGTTACATCAACAATACATCCCCGTGTTACATCAACTATACATTCCCGTGTTACATCAACAATACATTCCCGTGTTACATCAACAATACCTCCCCGTGTTACATCAACAATACATCCCCGTGTTACATCAACAATACATCCCCGTGTTACATCAACAATACATCCCCGTGTTACATCAACAATACATCCCCGTGTTACATCAACAATACATTCCCGTGTTACATCAACAATACATTCCCGTGTTACATCAACAATACATCCCCGTGTTACATCAACAATACATCCCCGTGTTACATCAACAATACATCCTCGTGTTACATCAACAATACATCCCCGTGTTACATCAACAATACATTCCCGTGTTACATCAACAATACAGCAACAATCACTCTGTAACAAGTAATCACTCAAATTACATAAACACATACATGCCATCACACTGTATCCTGGTAGTCGGAGTTAGCAGTTGTTGTGCTGCGTCCCGTACCGGATACGGAACCCCAAAAAGTACAAAATTAAGGCGGGTTCCCATACAAGAAACGTTTTAAGAATATATTAGTTCATATTTACCCTACTAAATAATAGATGGCGCCACAGGTACTTTGCATCGCAGACAGAATAAAGATAGACGGATAATACGTAAAACTCTAGCTCACTTCCCTTCTTACCTTACTAGGTGGTAGGGTTGAACCCGCCCGGGCTGCTACCACCGCACTGAACGAAACGACGAGACGGTCGAAACGGCTATGTACATAGTTTGTGTTTTCCGTTCAGTTCAGTGTAGCCGGCACGACCGAAGGGAAGCACTGACGTGGCGCCTAGTTCACCGCGGTGTTATGGGCTGACATCACGGATGTTGTGTAGGTGATGTAGCCAACCGTGTCACTCAGTTTCCATAAAAAAAAATGGTTTTCTGACAGGAATGGTACGCTCCGTCCACTTGGCTCCCTTGGTAGGATCCATCAATGGATCGAAGTGGACTTTCTAGTGCACTTGAATCCCTTGTGGAAGGATTCTTCGATAATGGATTATAAAACACTAGCTAGTCCACTTGGATCCCTTAAGATAGCGGGTCTACGGAACCCTCCGTGCGCAAGTAAAACTCGCACTTGGCCGCTTTTTGAAGTCTGTCCCTATAACGGCGCGTTACTCGCTCGCCGATGTGAGTATGAGAAACAATCTCACTCAAGAAGAAGTCGTCCGCTGAGGGATCCAGCCCGGCTATTGGTTGAAATATGAGAGTATTTGTGCGAGTTAGCGAGTGAGTGAACGCCGGTAGACCCCCTGTTATCAACAATCATCATCATCAATCAATCAATACTAATAATAAATCTGTAAGGGATGGTCATGGAGTAAGTTACTTTGTTTTATGAGATATTGCAGTTGTAGACTATGTATGATACTAAAACTAAATTGACGATTTTTAGAAATATTTTCTGTATGTATGTATGTTCCTCCGTAACTCATAAACCGTTCATCCGAATTTGATGAAACTTAGTACAAGCACATATAACTATACGGGACACAGGATAGGCTAAATAAAATGTTGTTCCGGTTACGCTAAGATGTGGCTCTCAAACAAACCGAATTATAGGTACGGTAGCGGGCTTACTTACTTTCTTTTCTTCTTCTTATATACGAATTTCACGCGAGCGAAGCCGCGGGCAAAAGCTAGTTTAAAGAGGAATAATGAATTATCTAACCGAACCTGTACCACAGAATACGTATTAGTACTAATAGCACGAGTCAGACTAATAGCATAGCGTGTACTACTGTTATTATTAGAACCGTGTCTCACTTGTTCGATTGGAGCGGCGACATGACGGAGTTCTAAATAATATACCAAAACTCTAATGTGAATAAGTTCGGTATTTTGGGAACCTCTTTCTCCAGCTCGTCTGGCCGGCGCGGAGACGGCGAGGATCGGCTATAAAAGAATGAGATCAAAAGTTAAATTACAAATTTAAAAAACCCCCGACTCTTAAAAAGTCAAAAATAATATTTCCGTTTACTTACTTAAAGGAGTCTGTGGACCGCTAAGTAAATTCCCGCGCAGCTCCGAGTTTTTATATTTAATTTACTTAGCGGTCCCCCGACTCCTTTAAGTAAGTAAACGGAAATATTATTTTTGACTTTTTAAGAGTCGGGGGTTTTTTAAATTTGTAATTTAACTATTATTTTAAGGTTTTAAAAAAAAACCGCATGCAAATCGGTCCACTTTTCAAGATAATAATTTTTTTATTACTTAATTTATTTTTTGATTACAAACAAAATTACTTTATTTACTTATTATTACTTTATTACAAACATAGCTAAGAACCATCCCGATTAAACAAGCTTCCTAATAAAAAAAACCGCATCCAAATCGGTCCATCCGTTTGGGAGCTACGATGCCACAGACAGACACACACACACTCACACACACACACACACACGTCAAACTTATAACACCCCTCCGTTTTTTTCGTCGGGGGTTAAAAATGTGTAGCAAGTTTTATGTTCTTGTGAGGGGTAGTATGGATTAATTATCATCAACAAAACTAATAATAAATCTGTAAGGGATGGTCGTGGAGTAAGTTACTTTGTTTTATTAGACTCTGTACTAAACTGAAACAAAATTGACGATTTTTAGAAATCTTTTCTGTACCTATGTATGTATGTATGTTCCTCCATAACTCTTAAACCGATCAACTGAATTTGATGAAACTTAGCACAAGCATATTTAGTTATACGAGACACTGGATAGGCTAAATAAAATTTCGGTTATGCTAAGATGTGGCTCTCATACAGACCGAATTGTTCCGCGCGCCGAAATAAAGGTACGGTAGCGGGCTTACTTACTTTTTTTTTTTTTTTTTTTTTTTTATGGAACCTGACACGGTTGGCTACATCACCTACAACATCCGTGATGTCAGCCCATAACACAGGGTGAACTAGGTGCCATGTCAGTGCTTCCCTTCATTTCATGTCGGCTACACTAAACTGGACGGAAAACACGAACTATTTACATAGCCGTTTCGACCGACGTTTCGTTCAGTGCGGTGGTACCAACCCGGCCGGGATAAACCCTACCACCTAGTAATATAAGAAGGGAGTCATATCCCTCAGTCGCCTTTTACGACATACACGGGGAGAGATGCAGTGGGGCTATTCTTTTAAAACACCGGCCCCACACGGAACAAATAAAATATACAGATGCTGCTTCTGACACCAGACAGACAATAATAAAGAAGTGTCCCATTATATTATAATATAATATACAAACATCTTTTGCACTTGTATTCACAACGGCCGCGCAGACAAAGTCAATATACAACGAATTCAACAATCACTACGAATTTTAATAAGTTGTATCAAGTGCACAATATTGCCAATTTCATTTTTTAGGCTTCAGGGCTCCGTACGGAAGCCTATCACCACAGTTCACTTAATAGTTACTTCGTAACAGATAAATCACTCCTCCTTCGGCTTTAATAGCCTACTGTTTCACGTCGCGAATCGCTGCATGCGAAAATGTACCTTAACGATCGAGTGTAAAGTGGTTATTTCTTTGCAGCTGCATGCAGTTGCGTGGGCGAGCGTGTAGGTATGCTTCGCGGGGTTGACGAATTTCCACTGAATTAGGCTCGCCGGGGCGGCCCGCTGGGCGGTAGGTAGTTAGCGCGCGCAAGTACATAGAGTGCGTGAGACCTGCATAAGCCTACATACAGTGTCTGTTTGTCCGTCCATCCTTCTGTCCGATGGCTGTATCTTTGGAACCGTAATAGCTAGCCGATTATAAATTTTAGCAGATATAAGAACAAATAATAAAAAAAGTAAAAAATGAAGGGGTCCCCCTACAAGAAACCTGTTTTGCAAACTTTTTTATCATTGAAAATGTTTTTTTCGATCGCTTTAGTATAGCCACCCATTTTCGCTGAGAGTTCTAAATTCAATGCGAAGAAGAACTGACAAACTTCGCAAGTCACAATGTTTTGTTAGTATCTTATCTTCAATTTTATGGAAATTGAAGATACAATTTTATGTAAGTCTTTATTCAAGAAAATATACAAAAGTAATACTAACTAAATAACTAAAGAATTAAAACCTACCTAACAAACATTAAAATTTAAAAATTAAAATTATTAAATAAACTATAAAAACCTATCAAATTAAATTAAAAGACAACTAAAAATAATTAAAAAAAAACATTAAAAACTAAATTATAAATTATATATTTCCTCAAGGGGCGGCGTATTATTATGGTAACTTACAAATAATTAACCCACACTACAGCTCACAAGAACATGAATATTTACAGCTTAAGTATGAATACTCTAGAATCTGACCACTCTGCCTATTTACATTACCTAATATCTGGCAACAATTGGTAAAAGTTTATTACAAAGAAATGTAATAAACTTATTTTATGATGAATGAATAGGTATATTATATAAAAATGTAATTCTGATTGCGCAATACATACACACATACACACATACCCACCATCACACTCTATTTCGGCAACCGGGGTAAGCAGAGTATACATATAATCCATTTTGTGCTGCACGGACACTGGGAAATTACAAAACAACACCAAATGTCGCACGTTTAGCAAAGTATTCGAACAAGATACTAAGCATTAAGTGGAAGCATGACTCGGTGGAAGGACCGTGCCAAGGTGAGAGGTGGCTAGCCTGTCGTCCTATAGAAGAGGAAAGTAAGAAATAAATAAAAAAAACCAGTTTTATTTTGTTTTAAAACGTAATGCAGCTGCATTTAGGACCGCATCTTGTCTTTATCCCTTATTCCCCTTCCGCGAAATACACGTGGAGAGATGCAGTGGGCCTACTCTCTTCCAGTACCGAGCTGCGCACGGTACGTACGAAATCATGAAATCAAAGCAGCAGGCAGGAGTAAGTTTGACAGATTGTGCAAACAAGATGGCCGCCGCGGCATTGAAGATGGGCTGCGTCAAACCGCATGCGCAGCGAGTGACGCGAACATACATGTTGACTCACAGACAGAGGCGGCGCAAGGCGTGGGCGACGTGGGCGGCCCGCCACGTTGACCGCCCACGGCCTCGCGGCCCGAGGGGCCTCGCGCCTTGACAGTTCACGCAGCTTTGATTCATGAAAAATATTCAGCTAGATCCAATGATATTATAAGTTAAAAGGAGGTAGATAGGTTATCTGAGTTCCCAAGCGGCACATTAAAAATACAAGACCACAGTCCTGTCTGAAGTTAGTCGCCCACCAACTACGCACGCGTACGGACCGCTAACCACGAGTCGCTAACACATCGAAAATGCCGTCGTGTGTAATGCGATTCTGCACTAATTCTAATAATTGCAATAAGACTATTCGAGTCGGCGCATAACTTAATAGTTCTTCCTCTCAACTTTTCAAGGACGTGCCATGTGTGAGCACTGAATGTGATATAGATAACCTATCTTTCCTAAAATATCATTGGCTAGATCTATTAAAAGAGACCCGAGTCCGACCCGATGTTCAGACTTAATCAAAGGCAAAATAAAGCTTACTATAAAGCCTTACTATAAAGATGGGAAAGCAGGACAGAGGCAGTGAATATTGTAACAATACAGTGGCTGTATTATTGCGATTTGATGATGTTGTTGAATGTATTGAGTATTGGCAGAATTGAGAGGGCCTCGCAAAATTTTTCTTGCCCACATCAAAGCTAAGTTCACGCCCCGCCACTGCTCACAGAAGTTATATAACGATGCGCCTCACACCTGCTCGCACTCACCCACACCGCTAGGTTCATCCAGGATGTTAGCCTACACGGCTGTGTGCGCCGCGGTAAGCCACTTTGACATTAACTGTGATTTTAAGTGAGGGCAATGTCCTAGCTGTTTCTATTCATCATTTCTTTTTATGCAATCCGGTATGGGTGGCTGAGTCGGAGGGGCCAAAGCGCATGTTCCGACCAGCCAATATCACCTCCGAGAAGATAGTTGCCGTACCGGAGACTTCCCTGGATTGCTGGCTATACTGGACTAGAGGAGAACACAAGCGAGGCTGCTATGCGGCCATCTTACATCCAGTACGGTGGTACCAACCCAGTCGGCTACAATTTGAGCCTACCACCTAGTAAGGGGCACGTAAATTTTTTCGTCAGAAAAAACTCATTGGTACACGCCGACCGGATTCGAACCGCGGACCTCTCACATAAGAAGCCGATGCCCAAACCACTCGGCCACCCGCCGCTTAACAAAGAACCTAAACAAAGGCGGCCGGTAGGGAGTGGAGAGAGAGGGCTATGCCCAGCAGTGGATCGATACGGACGGAACGATGGTGATGATGCTGAAATGTTAAATGTCAGCTTCGGTAGCTCAGTGGTGCGGTCGGTCGACTGTTGTTAAGCAACGCTGAGCGCGGTAAGTACTTGGATCGGTGACCGCTGGGCCGTTGGAGGCTGACCGTGGTTCTGATTCCACGTTAAACTGTAGGCCCCTATTCCCTTCTTACCTAACTAGGTGGTAGGGTTTATCCCGCCCGGGTTGGTACCACCGCACTGAATGAAACTTCGGTCGAAACGGCTATGTAAATAGTTCGTGTTTTCCGTCCAGTTCAGTGTGGCCGACATAAAATGACGGGAAGCACTGACATGGCACCAAGTTCACCCGGTGTTATGGGCTGACATCACGGATGTTGTAGGTAGGTGATGTAGCCAACTGTGTCAGTTTCCATTAAAACAAATTGTATGCGCGCGCACCATCTAGCGAATAGAGTATGAAGCATTTTACCTAATCATGAATTTTAACTGCTATGAAGCATTTCATAACACGCCATAGATGGCGTGAGTGGCGCTAGCCATGACATGGCGATACGGAACCCTCGGTGCGCGAGTTCGACTCGCACTTGGCCCGTTTTTTTCTATTTCCAAGTTTATTCTGGAACATCTTTGAACTGTCACGCAGCTCCCCTCCGTTACCTAACTAGGTGGTAGTACAGTGTGTGAACCGGTACTTGGAAACATTACACCCACTGCATCTCTCCCCGTCAGTCAATTATTGAGTCAGCCAGCGGGTAAGCGTCCACTGCTGGAACTACGCCTCTCCAATTTTCCTCCAGTCCTTCCGGCCTTTAGTGGTACGTAACCACTGCTTTCCGCCGACTTACTTGATGTCGTCGTCAAACCTGGCGAGTGGTCTTTCCATACCCGCCGGTGTAGGACACGGTTAATACAACGGTCGTCGTCTCTTAGGCTAACGTGCCCAGCCCACTGCCACTTGAGCTTAGCCGGCCGGTGTCCAATATCGACTACTTCGGTGCGTCGGCGGATTACCTCGTTACGCACCATATCACGTAGCGATATTCCCAGCATGGCTCCGTGAAAGGCGATTGAGGGATAAGGACAAGATTACGTACGTAAATGGCGACGGGCACCCACCTCTCAACTTGGCAGGGTATTTGAACGTGATTTGCACAGTCGTACAGTATGTAACTTGACTTGCTGCTCGGTAGTTGATTCGCGAGGAGAGGTGATTTTGGCTCTGTCGACTGCACCATTGGTCTCTCGGCACAGCCACCCATGCTAGTTTACATAAAAAAAAAAAAGTTAGCGCGTCGTAAAAAGCGGTTATTCCTGGCTGGGTGCGGCAAGAGGCCTGACGTAATCACCCTGGTGCTACCACGGACTGGGGGTGGGTCTCTGATGTGGGTGAGACGCCACTCGTGTCGACACATTTTTGAAGTGAAAACTTCTTTAGCGGCGCTTGGCACTTTTATAGGTGGGTAAAAAAGGTTAAACACGCGTCATCGCGTCAGCGTTAGTTTTATTTTTATTATTTAAAATGTAACCTTAAGCCATTGCATTAAGGGTTAAGTTACGAGTGGCTCGGGATCAATTCTGTTCGTCTCTCAGTGACAGTGGGAATCCGATATTCGTTTGTATCACAATCACTTATACGACTTATGTGATTTCGTGGCTCAGTGGTCAGAGTGTAGGATTTGTATTTTTTGACCATGGGTTCGAATCCCTCAATTTTTTCTCAGTAACGAGTCAAGATATCAAATTAAAATTAATATGAAATACTAACATCTGCGATCCCTTCGAGTTATAGAAAATGAACGCTTCTAAATCAACATAATCAAAAGATAAGGCTATTTATTATGGCAAATTTTAATACAAACTTGCAATATCACTTAAATGAAATCAAAACTATAGGGTACTTACCGTTGACATAGAGTAATGAAATTTGGCAAGAAGGAAGGTCTCACAACACAAGTAAAGGAAACATCCGAAACTTGTAAATATGTCGTTATGTCATATAAGAAATATATTTTTGTATATTTCAACTCACACTGCACGAATGCCTCACAGTCAAACCATTGCTGTAGTGTTTATTTAGGCGGTTCTTGATTTTTCAAAACAATTGTTTTTATACATACATAATACAAACATATTGAGTGATGATACGGAACCCTCGATGCGCGAGTCCAACTCGCACTTGTCGACTTTTTTAAGCAATGTTACGGTGTTTAAATTTTTTTAGGGTGTTTATTATTTTTTATAACCACTTATGAATTATTTTCGGAAATACAAAAAGTTTTCACTTCTGCCGGCACTCCCGGAGTGCAACTGTGGTTTTTTTATTATTTTTTTTTTATGTAATTCTGTATGGGTGACTGAGTCAGAGGGGAAGGGAAGGGACCTACAGTTTTACACCGGTTCCGAACGGTGAAGCAGCAGGTGTAGGTATGCACGTAAATTTTTTCGTCAGAAAAACCTCATTGGTACACGGCGACCGGATTCGAACCTCGGACATCCCGCATGAAAGGCCGATGCCCAAACCACTCGGCCACCACTCCAAACCTGGCACCTAACAGCGCACGGGCTTCTTCGAGTGAGGTATCTAAATCCTCGCTCGGCTCTGTGGAGCAGCGAAGCCAAATGCTTCTTGAAGAGGACTGTAGGTCCTCTAGTGGTGGACGGACGCAGTACTGGTGTCCCGCAATCAGGGGAATACCTTTTTTTTTATGGAAACTGACACGGTTGCCTACATCACCTACAACATCCGTAATGTCAGCCCATAACACCGGGTGAACTAGGTGCCGCGTCAGCGCTTCCCTTCGGTCGTGCCGGCTACACTGAACTGGACGGAAAATACAAACTATTTACATAGCCGTTTCGAATGACCTTTCATTCAGTGCGGTGGTACCATGCCGGACGGGTTAAACCCTACCACCAAGTAATATAAGAAGGGATTCAAATAATAAACCCACGATTTTTGCTTCGTGGGTAAATCGGGGTAATTCCGCAAGCTTTCTATAGGAACTGTCCCGTTTTGATAGTTATTATCATGTTTGTTAAGTAATTTTTAGGTTTCCGTATCCCGTACGGAAGCCTATTGCTAAGCATCCGTCGTCTGTCTGTCCGTCCGTCCGTCCGTCCATCTGTCCGAGAGTCCGAGGGCTGTATTGTATCTCTTGAACCGTAATAGGTAGCCGGTTGAAACTTTCACAGAATATGTGTTACTATGGCGGATGAAACAACAAATAAGAAAAATAAGAAAAAGTTAAAAATTAAGGGGGCCCCATACAAGAAACGTTTAATTAAAATAGATTAGTCACACTATTGAATAATAGATGGCGCAACAGGCTTTTATACATTGCATTGTAGATAGCCGCTTCTTAATCTTTGGTCGTTCCAAAAAAGTATTCAGAAGTTTGACAGATAACTTTAAAAATTCACAGATTTCGTGCCTCACACGACTATCGAGCACATTGAAAATGAATCTACGGAATTCGACAAAAAAAAGGTCAGTTGGGTTCTGATGATGGAGCCGGAAGGAAGCCATAGGAACTCCTAAACTACACATGATGATAAGCCCATCGTGTTTGGGCTCGTTGGATTTGTCTTCGCAAGTACTCTAGTCATGTGTTATTTCCAGGGTCCTGATGATGGAGCCGGAAGGAAGCCATAAGAACTCCTAAACTACACATGATAAATCCACCATATTTGGGCTCGTTGGATATAGGAATATAGGTTAGGTTAGAAGATGTGTCGCATTGAAAATGAATTCAACAAAATAAAAAAAATATTACATTTATATATTTTTTATTATTTTTCAAAAACACAAGCAGCTTAAAAAATGTACACTAAAATTTTTACAGAAAAAAATAGATATGCTTGACATTATTTCTAACTAAAGTAACAAATTAATAAATATTAAATATAATATATGGATATAGAAGATAAGAGGATATAGGTTAGGTTAGAAGATGCGTCGCGTAGCCACGCGTCTTCTAACCTATCCTATATTCCTATATCCAGCGAGCCCAAATATGGTGGATTTATCATGTGTAGTTTAGGAGTTCCTATGGCTTGCTTCCGGCTCCATCATCAGGACCCAATTAACCTTTTCCTTATCCCGAATTTCTCGTGTCGCTCAGCGACAATATTTTTTCGAATTCCGTAGATTCATTTTCAATGTGCTTGATAGTCGTGTAAGGCACGAAATCTGTGAATTTTTTTTGTGGTGCGGATACCTCGGTGCACGTGTCCGACTCGCACTTGGCCGGTTTTTAGGTACCTATTTGTAATTGTATTTTAGTTTATAAAAAATTTGAAATGTTAGAGAAACCGAAACAAATTTAAATTTTGTTCTTTTATTTCAGGCGCTGCTGTTGTGTTCAGGTGAGCATTCCAGAAAACTACAGTCAGTTTTTTTGCAAGATTGAGAAAAGTGACGTTTTACTGACATTAGACGCATTAGAGTTGCACGCTCCACACAACCAGTGTTTTGCAGTCGATAAAAATACTATCGACTTTTATCTATTGAATATTCTTTAGTGTTAGTTATACAGGGTGTCCCCGGACTGGTGTGGTTCCTTAAAGGAGGCTATTCTACGCTTTGTAACAAACATAATTAGTAAGAGAAGTAGGGTTCTAGGTACGCCTGTTGCGGAGATATACATTTTTAAAGTTATTATTGTAGTGTAATGTTATAATGCTCTAATAGGGCGCGCGCGGGGCGCGGGGCAGCGGGCAGCGGGAATATGGACGGGACGCGAGACGCGAGTGATGATAGCCCGCCCCGCCCGCATAGCGCTCGTGGCCCGAGTCCCGACCCACGTCATTCCGCCTTGCGTTTCACATAGTACGAGAGCGCACCGTAAAAAACCAACGTCATCGAGTACCAAGATGGGACTAGTTTGTGGTGGTCTAGAATAGGATAGGCATCTAAAATATACAGGGTTGCCTGAGCAAATCCTGGCACGTTTTGTGTAAAAGGTAATTAAACATGTCATTTTTTTGGTGCAATTTACGTCATCGAGTACCAACTGGAGACCTGGCACATTCGATAAAGGTCATCAAGAAGAGCACAAAAATACTAGGTTGCCTCGTCCTACCTTGGCAGTTTTTGGAGTCGGGCAAATTTAAGAGTGGTGAAAAATGGTCAAATTTACGTCATCGAGTACCAAGATGACAGTCACACCATTCGATAGTTCTGATAACCTAATTCATAAAAAACCTTGGTTGCCTGCCCTCACCTTGGAGCATTTCCTAGTCGGCCAAGTTGAATATCGGATAGCCGCCTTGTTACTAAGTTCTAAAATCGTTCATGTGTAATCATAGGAGACCGTTTAAAGATATATTTATTATAAAACTGTGAACACTTTATTAATCCAGCTATACCAGTGGTAGTCAAACCGCGGCCCGCGGGCCGCATGCGGTCCGCGGGCGGTATTTGTACGCATTGTCACAAACAGCGCAGATAATAATATATATTTTAGCTTCTACTCAGTATGAAAATATTATCTGCGCTGTGAGTGTGTGTGCGCGCTTGACGACAAAAACTGATGCGTGAATATTCAGAGCAAGTGAGCGGGTGGCGGGACTGGCGGGAGAAGAGTTTCGGTAAATTTTCCAAATGTTGCTGCTCTGCGATTCGACGTATCTATTGCCGATAGTATCTATCAAAATATGGTTATACTTGAAGAACTATTTAAAGAATAATATAAAAAAATTAAAGAGTCGCTGGAATTTGGAATCTGCGAAGGAAAACAAGGTATTAGTCGTAAAACTCTCACACCGTAACCGGTCTTTTTTGCCCGGTAACCTCGTGAGGCCTGCCGTCACTTTGTCCGCCCTATATAAAATAGCACAGTCGCCGTAGTCGGCTGGTTGGTGAGTAGGAGCCATGGGTAGGAGCGGTCACTTTGTCCGCCATAAGTTAGGGCGGCCGCAGTGACTGACTACTGGCTAAGGGCGAGCGGCATCGAAGCCGCTGCAGCTGCGAGGGGTGAAGAGAACTGCGAATGAGAAGCGAATGTCAGTCAAACTGCCTGCTTGCTCGACATCGACCCCGGCGCCCGCCGGGGCGATGGTGCTAGAAGGAGTTCCGCCAGTTCGATTACCACAGCGAAGAAGAACTTGCAAGAAACTTCGCTGGGTCGTACCCTGGTCGTCGACGGTAGGACGGCGAGGTGGTTCCGGACCTGCGAAGTTAAACGGATATGTTAGTATCGACAGAGAGCGCCGTGTTGATGGATCCCACAGTTGGTAGTCGCAAGCGCTAGCGATCAGCGGGCTATCGTGTCAGTACGCCCCTTGAAGAAGCCCGTGGATAGCGTCTGGAGATACTCCTCCAGCGGTGCTATCCCTGTACGTACGGTGTACGGTGCGGTCTCTGTATTTGTTGGCGTTTCTGTGGACCAGGGCGCACCTGTGGTGATGCACAAGAATTTGTGTTGCCTGACCCTCATCTTGCTGATGAGTCCTTTGGCCGAAGGGTCGCTGTGTTAAGCCTTGGTAGTGTTCTCTGGAGCTGAATGGAGTTCACCAAATTACGAATCTAGCAATCTACTATGCCAGTGGCGGTTCACACTCAAGTAGAGCTCAGCAAGTCCGACATTCATTGCGACGATGTCAGTAGGATTTGCCACCGTCCTAGACCTCGCACAGCTGAGAAATGTCAGGCGACAGGCAATCATCCTGCGCCTAAATGGGATCTATTTTCACCTTCAATATGTTGTAGACTAGTTCTCCACCATGTCGCCCGGTTCGGTACCACAGGTCGCAGGCGAAAAACTCCTGATGTCACTTTCCTGCACTTGGAGGTCAGCCTGTAATTAGCTGGTAACTTAGCCATTGCACACGGATTGACGCAGTTGGTGTCCGGAACTACTAGGATATCGACCCATCCACCTAGTTTATGGACCTTGTCCTGACTATTGAGCCAAATGGCTACATGGTGAGGATTGAGGCTCCCCTCGGTAACTCCGACCATTGCTTTATTCGCTCAACTGTGCCAACTGTACACTTCGCAGAAGCACGTGAATGTAGTACGCGGACAGTTTGGCACTACCGGTTAGCACAATGGGATGACTTCCGTTCCTTCCTGGGTGCATACCCTTGGCGCGACGTTTGCTTCTCTTTTTCAGACCTATCCCTGTGTGCCCAATCGGTCGTCGATGTGATCGCACTGGGTATGAGTTTCTCCATCCATCGTTCCCATCGGCGGACGCCTTAAGCCTTGGTTCGATCGTCATTCCAGGCTGGTTATTGACGATAACAACTAGGCCTATAGGAAATAGCTGCAAAATAGGTCTTTCAGCCTCGGTAGCTCAGTGGTACGGTCTGTCAACTGTTATTAAGCATCCCTGGGCGCTTACTTGGATGGGTGACCGCTAGACCATTGGATGCTGACCAAGGTTCGGATTCTAAGTTAAGCTGTAGGTCCCTCCCCTTCTTGCCTTACTAGGTGGTAGGGTTTATCCGGGCCGGGTTGGTACCACCGCACTGAACGATACGTCGGTCCAAATGGCTATGTAAATAATTCGTGTTTCACGTCCAGTTCAGTGTAGCCGACATGTGGAGGGCAGCACTGACATGACACCTAGTTCACCCGGTGTTATGGGCTGACATCACAGATGTTGCAGGTGATGTAACCAAACGTGTCCGTTTCCATTTTAAAAAGTCGAGAATAGACGAGAGCTCAACGTCGCTGCTAGGTTCTACAAAGGAACGCAAAAGTTGGCCAAGTTCAGGCGCGGCCGTGGAATTGGCGCGAAACTCGCACCTACCTCTTCGGGTAGCCGCGCCTTCTGGTTTCTCGTCCTTTGATCGGAATTTATGCCGTCTTGCTACCTCCGCTGGAGCGTTCGGTCGGATGGTTTGCTCGAGTTATGTGCCCAGCAGCAGGCGATTTCCGCTGACGATGCAGACGACTTCTGAGGACAGCACCTCGGCCGGCCGCCTGCATAGCAATGCAGGCGGCCGGCCGAGGTGCTGTAGGCGAGAACACTCTTCACTGAAGACTCCGATATATTTTAGTTAGTCTGTAAGCTATCGCCGACCTGAAAAGAACTCTGTAAAATTACTACTAATTAATTAAATACTTTTTAAAAAGTAAATAACCGGTGTCGACTACGTAATTCTCGCTATACTCGCGAAGGAAAAGGTAAATGTCTTTGCACGCCTTTTCGCATCCAACTCCAACATGGATGACCTGGGCGCCTACCCCCGTCATTACTCCATTGCGGCCGTATGATGGCAAATATTACGTTCCACCCCAGAGTCGTCTATAAAACGCACGTGGGTTGAATATTTCGAAGAGGAGCTAGGAGCTAGCCTGACGGCGTTCCAGCGATCGTTTTGAGAAGTTGTGCACTGGAATTGGCGCCATTCCTCACCAGCCTATTCAAATGCCCCTATTCCTCCGGTTCTATGCCTTCTTGCTGGAAGAGAGCTTCGGTCCGGTCGGTTTCGGACCCAGCGAACCCATCAAAATATCGCCCTATTTCGATAACCTCACTCTTCACTAATGTTATGGAACGTATGGTCAACTCAGCGCTCCCGACGTATCTGGAAGACTTTGAACTCCTCGACGACAAGCAGTACGGCTTACTCAAGTAAAGGTCGACTGGAGATCTTCTAGCGTACGTCACACATTTGTAGGCTGAAAGGCTCGATGGTTTTAGGGAATCGCTGGCGGCCGCTCTGGATATTTCCAAAGCATTATCGCGCCGCCGGGCACCGGGAAATACTAAGCAAGCTACGGCGTCCTAACAAAACTGTGCACTTGGATTTCCAGTGTTTGAGTGGTCGGTTGATCTTTGTCGCCCTAGGTGGTGCCTGTCTGGTCGATTAATCAATCAATGCTTGTGTTTCACAAGGGTCCGTGCTGTCGCCAATGCTGTTTCTTTTATTTATCAACAAGGGTTCATCAACGACTGGAAGGGTAGAGGGGCCTCAGCAGCAAATGCGAGGCGCGAAACTGTTGCTCAGGTTGACCTGGTTTTCGAAAAAGTATCCTCTTGGGAAAGGAGAACTTGGTCAACGTCAAGGTAGCCAAAACGAAAGCTTGCGCCTTCTCTACTAAGGCTGATCCATCTCATCTTCAAGCTACTTTCCAGGATGTCTCCAACCAAGTCCCCAACGACGGTAGTCTGGACGTCCTGGGTGGGGAATGTGTCCAGAGACGTTGGATTTTGATCGTTCATAGAGTTGAAGGCGAAACTATTGTCTCGAAAAGCATATAGGGGTACAGAGACGTGCGAGTTAGAACGACAGAGAGATGCTCAACAACCGGATTGTCTCTTTTTAAATCCCGATTTACTGCCACGTACTGTATAGTAAACAAAAAATGTGTCTTCGAGATGTTTAATACAACGACAAACATGTTTTAGTTAATTTATATGTGACATAATTTATAGTATTGAGGTGTACTGTGTTCTCTAAAGTAATTTAAAGTAAAGGTGTACGGCGTTACTTATTTCTTCTATGTTGGCGTCTTTGGGACTACATGCAATCCTCATTGCGTCTTCCGGCTGCAATTTTTAAGATGTTCATTTTTGAAAATGAAACTTCTCAGAGGTACGTCGAAAGAAACTTTGTTAAAATAGTGTGGAGTTTTGAAAACATTTAAGGGTGCTAGGCTTTCTCAAAAATGTTATGTCCTCCTGCTTTTCACGATGTTCGATGAAGTAAGCTTTAGGTTGTGTGCCGTGTTTTAGTTCGATGATTTCGTTCATCAACTGGCTGAATAATTTCATGTCATTTTCAAAATGTTACGGGCTGTCTTTGTCAAAGTCAAAGTCAAAAGTCAAAACATTTATTTTGTCTTCATATTTAGTACACATAAGTAATTACAGTACATTCAATATTAAACAATCGTCAATTTCTTATTTCTAAATTAAAGTAATGTCCATAGTACGAGGGCTTTCTTTGTAGAAATAAAGCAATTATTAATACTTTTCACATCGTTAATTCTTTTTTTAATTTATGTCAAATCTTCCTTCAAATATGACACCATATCTTGATAGATATTAGATATGTCGAATCGCAGGGCAGCAACAGTGGGAAAATTTGCCGAAAATCTTCTCCCGTCAGTCCCGCCACCCGCTCACTTGCTCTGCATATTTCCGCATCAGTTTTGTCGTCAAGTGCGCACACACACTCACAGCGCAGATAATATTTTCATACTGAGTAAAAGTAAAATATATATTATTATCTGCGCTGTTTGTGACAATGCGTACAAATATCGCCCGCGGACCGCATGCGGCCCGCGGGCCGCGGTTTGACTACCACTGGTATAGCTGGATTAATAAAGTGTTCACAGTTTTATGATAAATATATCTTTAAACGGTCCTATGATTACACATTAACGATTTTAGAACTTAGTAACAAGGCGGCTATCCGATATCCAACTTGGCCGACTAGGAAATGCTCCAAGGTGAGGTCAGGCAACCAAGGTTTTTTATGAATTAGGTTATCAGAACTATCGAATGGTGTGACTGTCATCTTGGTACTCGATGACGTAAATTTGACCATTTTTCACCACTCTTAAATTTGCCCGACTCCAAAAACTGCCAAGGTAGGACGAGGCAACCTAGTATTTTTGTGCTCTTCTTGATGACCTTTATCGAATGTGCCAGGTCTCCAGTTGGTACTCGATGACGTAAATTGCACCAAAAAAATGACATGTTTAATTACCTTTTACACAAAACGTGCCAGGATTTGCTCAGGCAACCCTGTATATTTTAGATGCCTATCCTATTCTAGACCACCACAAACTAGTCCCATCTTGGTACCCGATGACGTTGGTTTTTTACGGTGCGCTCTCGTACTAACAGTCACGCGGTCTAAAGGCGCCCACACATTGTAGTATGCATTTAGTTTGTTAGGAAATTCTAAAATGTTAATGAAAGCACATATTAAAATATTATTTTACCAGTGCTTTTGTTACAAGGCGTAGAATAGCCTCCTTAAAGGAACAACACATTTCCGGGGACACCCGTATAATAATGCGACTTAGAAGTCCTGTCATTATTACATAATTTAACAAAATTAGTATCTTTCTGGTATCGATGCCACCATGAAAAACGACCGAAGGGAAGCACTGACATGGCACCTAGGTGTTATTGGCTGACATCACGGATGTTGTAGGTGATGTAGCCAACCGTGTCAGTTTCCACAAAAAAACAGCTTTCTAATAAAAAAAAAAACGCATCCCAATCCATCCGCATCCGTTTGGGAGCTACGATGACACAGAAAGACACACACATACACACACACACACGTTAAACTTATAACACCCCTCCGTTTGCGCCGGAGGTTTAAAAGAAAAGTTGACCATTATTCCAATAGAGAATGGAGAACACTAGACTGGACATGTATTTTTTTATTTTTTTAATTTAGTATTTTTTTAGTATTGTCATTGCCATCACAATGTGTCATCCATCAGGCTCTCAATAAGATACCAATATGTTTTCCTTGCAGCCTCCGGGTCTCCCAGTGGCGATACATTCAAGAACCCCGGCTGCGGTTGCGGAGGACTCCGTGGGGGCAATACTGGTTCCGGATTAAGTGCCGGCGGCCCAGCGGGCTTCGGAGATACTTCAAACCAGTGGGGTGGAGGCGCAACGGATCACGGATTAGGTGCCGGTACCCCAAAGGGCCTCGGAGATATTTCAAATCAGTGGGGTGGAGGAGCAACGGGTCACGGATTAGGTGCCGGTACCCCAAAGGGCCTCGGAGATATTTCAAACCAGTGGGGTGGAGGCGCAACGGGTCACGGATTAGGTGCCGGTACCCTAAAGGGCCTCGGAGATATTTCAAACCAGTGGGGTGGAGGCGCAACGGGTCACGGATTAGGTGCCGGTACCCCAAAGGGCCTCGGAGATATTTCAAACCAGTGGGGTGGAGGCGCAACGGATCACGGATTAGGTGCCGGTACCCCAAAGGGCCTCGGAGATATTTCAAATCAGTGGGGTGGAGGAGCAACGGGTCACGGATTAGGTGCCGGTACCCCAAAGGGCCTCGGAGATATTTCAAACCAGTGGGGTGGAGGCGCAACGGGTCACGGATTAGGTGCCGGTACCCTAAAGGGCCTCGGAGATATTTCAAACCAGTGGGGTGGAGGCGCAACGGGTCACGGATTAGGTGCCGGTACCCCAAAGGGCCTCGGAGATATTTCAAACCAGTGGGGTGGAGGCGCAACGGGTCACGGATTAGGTGCCGGTACCTCAAAGGGCCTCGGAGATATTTCAAACCTGTGGGGTGGAGACGCAACGGGTCACGGATTAGGTGCCGGTACCCCAAAGGGCCTCGGAGATATTTCAAACCAGTGGGGTGGAGGAGCAACGGGTCACGGATTAAGTGCCGGTACTCCAACGGGCCCCGGAGAGGCTTCAAACTTATGGGGTGGAGGCACAACGGGTCACGGATTAAGTGTCGGAACCCCAACTGGTCTGGGAGAAACTTCAAATCAGTGGGTGGGTAGTCCAAACTTCGGAACTGGCACACACAGCTGGCCCTATTTATCTAGAACTGGTAGCGGTTCTGGTGGACCTTCTCCCGGCGGCGATGCATCGACGGTGTACACTCACGGCCAGGGGCAACCGCAGACTCACAGTGGAGGTGCGGCTACGGCGGGTGCTGCTGCCGTTGCATCGAGCTCGAGTTATGGACGTGGCTCACGGTCGTGCGCTCGCGGTGCTGGACAAGCGCAGGCTGGCAGCGGAGGTGCGGCTACGGCGGGTGCTGCTGCCGTTGCATCGAGCTCGAATTATAGACGTGGCTCAAGGTCGTGCGCTCGCGGTGCTGGACAAGCGCAGGCTGGCAGCGGAGGTGCGGCTACGGCGGGTGCTGCTGCCGTTGCATCGAGCTCGAATTATAGACGTGGCTCAAGGTCGTGCGCTCGCGGCGCTGGACAAGCGCAGGCTGGCAGCGGAGGTGCCGCTACGGCAGATGCTGCTGCCGTTGCATCGAGCTCGAGTTATAGACGTGGCTCACGGTCGTGCGCTCGCGGCGCTGGACAAGCGCAGGCTGGCAGCGGAGGTGCCGCTACGGCAGATGCTGCTGCCGTTGCATCGAGCTCGAGTTATAGACGTGGCTCACGGTCGTGCGCTCGCGGCGCTGGACAAGCGCAGGCTCGTAGCGGAAGTGCGGCTACTGCCAATACAGAATCGGAATCAGAGGAAGGTGACGCTGAAGCGGAAGCTGACGCCAATGCAGAAACGGAATCGGAGGATAGTGACGCTGAAGCGGAAGCTGATGCCGATGCAGAATCGGAATCAGGGGATAGTGACGCTAGAGCGCACGCTTACGCCTATGCAGTATCGGAATCAGGGGATAGTGACGCTGAAGCGGAAGCTGACGCTGAAGCGGAAGCTGATGCCGATGCAGAAGCGGAATCAGGGGAAGGTTATGAGGAAGGCGACAACTAGCTCTAGCGACGATTGAAATCATCATATAGCAGGTCGTGGGTGATTCAAATAACAACGACTCATTTCATCTTGAATATTGAAGCAGCATCAACATGAATTGATTTAAATTTATGTATAGAGAAAGATATATATGTTATTATTTAATTTTTAAAATACTAAGGCGGCTAATGCTGTTACGTTTTATGCGATTCATTCATACTTAAATATTATACCAGCTGATAGAAACCATTCCAAAACACTTATCACGCAATTTTCTATATAAATGTTCAATGAACGTGCAACGTTGCAGATCGATATTGTAACACTAATAATGGGTACTAAGCGCGGAGACAAAAGGAGAAGAGAGAAAGATAGGTAAAATTGCCCACTCATCCGACGCTGCAGATCTCCAGGTATCAGGCTCTCCTACGGAAGGAAGTCCAGGTCACAGGGCGCGGCGAAGACCCTATCAACCCTATTCACCCGTGCGCCTCCTTCAAGGCGCCGCTTTCGCAGGTTGGAGTAGGATGCAACTCAATCACTCAATTTTGGCCTCAGAGAAAATTAGGTTTTTATTTGTTTACTCCAAAAACGTGTGGTCTCCCGCGCAAGTGCTCGCCCGACTCCGGCACTTTTTTTCTTCCGTCCGCTCTCCGCCTCTCGATCTACCCGCAAGATGAGTGAGCAAAGGTTGTATGGATAGGTTTTGGCGGGAATCGTGAGCAGCGCTGAGTACACCGTTATATATAATATACAAGATACCCGGCCAGAGCCGTAACTAAACGCGCCATCTTGAAAATATGACATTTCTGCCCTCAGTTTGACTACAGTGAGTGAGCGAGAGAATCCCGAACTCGCCACTAGCGCCACCGCTGGGTGCCAGCCAGTGAAGTAAACGTCGGTGTTGTATAGAGCGTTTCATCCAAGAATTCCCTTCGCCGCTATGTTGGTAGTGCTTAAATTATTGTTGCCAGATTGTGAAGATTATATTACCCAATAATGTAATCGGTATTTACCGTTTAATAAATACGGTAAATACCGATAATTACGGGTAAATCTGTACACATAGCAACCCTTAACGCTGTTTTTGACAGATTGACAGTGGAGCCAACACAACGGCGAAGGGAGTTCTTTGATGAAACGCATTTTAGAGACAAGAATATGTCAAACAAAATACGTGAAAGCTATAGTTATCAAAACATCTTATGTTTACTGATGACATCATCAGCGAGCTGTGAGTAATATTGTCTCAGTGACATTGAGAGCAAAATCTTAAACATGTAAAGCCTATGCCAGGGAGCAATGTTGATTAATATTTTAATGTATTAATATTACTTACATGTGTTTTATTTCTTTCATTAAAAATTGTGCATTAAATAAATCCCACCACTAGAATTGCAGTAGCGAATTGGCCGATATATATTTTTTGGTAGAAAAAGATTCAGATATTTATTACTCCAAAACTAAAAAATACGTACCTATATAATAATACTTTACTGCTCACCAGTTTACTAAAACATTTAGTACAATAAGCGAGCCCAATGTCATACATAAGCCATACTGTAGAAGAGACGAGGCGAGGGAAAAGTGTGAAGATAGTCAGCGTTCTCTGTCTCCCAAAGAGTGTCTGCCACTCTGTAGTGTGAGCTGAGGGCCACTGAAGAATTTAAACGAGTGCCTACATAGATTTCAAGCCAAAAAGGGAACTGATGGATGATGCGATAGGTTGAATCCTCAGAAGCTTTTGACTGTGTTAACAATGAACTTTAAATAAAAACAAAACTTTACCATTACGGACTAAAATACACTTCACTGAAGCTCTTAACAGCTTACTTGACCGGAAGGAGCCACATAACATAAGTAAATGGTACGCATTCCATCTGTAAGCCGTGCAATATTGGAGTTCCTCAGGGATCTATTTATGGCCAATTCCTATTTCTATTATACTGGGTGTTCGGCACATCGACCGACAAAATTTTCTTGTAGGTAAGTGGGGTCATTTGCAACGTTTTGACCCATGATACCTTTTGTCAGATGTCACGTGGTATCGATATACGATTTTTTTTTCTTTATTCTTGAAAATTACCAAAATCCCAGCTCTAAACCCTTGTAACTTTTTTGTTTATGATTTTATCAGCACGAAATAAAATTTATTGAATTTAGCGATGTATCCTTGTTATAGAAAAAATATTATTTCATGAAGTTAATACCATGAAAAGGTATTATGACCTCCCAAAGTCACGAGAACGAGTGAAAATATGACAGAATCTTAATTTCTTAATTCATTAAAAAAAAACTGACAGCAATTGATGTTTCATTTTCTTTTAAAAAGTTTGCTAGTTTATGCCCTTTCCAACGATGTACCACATGTCATACAAATAATTCACTATGTGGTCAAAATTAGGCACAGAGACAGAACAGAACCACAAAATTAGGGATAATTTGCAAGAGTGCCCGCGCGACCGGTACATGTTCTAAATTTGAAAATTCTCCCGAAAAAGCTCTCAATACAGGAAGCGAGTGCCCGTGTTGTCGTTCTGTTCTGTCTCTGTGCCTAATTTTGACCGCATAGTGAATTATTTGTATGACATGGAAAGGGCGTAAACTAGCAAACTTTTTAAAAGAAAATGAAGCGCTCAATTGCGGTCAGTTTATTTTTATGAATTAAGAAATTAAGATTCTCTTACATTTTTACTCGTTCTCGGGACTTTGGGAGGTCATAAAACCTTTTTATGGTATTAACTTCATCAAATAATATTTTTTTTTCTAGAATAAGGATACATCGTTAAATTCAATAAAGTCCATTTCGTGTTGATACAATCATAAACAAAAAAGTTAAACAAGGGTTTAAAGCTGGGATTTTGGTAATTTTCAAAAATAAAGAAAAAAAATCGTATCCTTATACCACGTGACATTTGACAAAAGGTATCATGGGTCAAAACGTTGCAAATGACCCCACTTAGCTATAAAAAAAATTTGTCGGTCGATGTGCCGAACACCCTGTACATGAAGATCGAAGACCTCGTCGGCTCCGTCCAGGACAAAAAAATAAGAGTGGGAAGGGAGGGAGCGGGCGGGGGGGGGGGGGGGGGGGGGGGGCGCGAGTTGAGAGTGTCGAGTGTCTGACTGGGCCGAAATCAACTTTTGCGATTTCAAGCTGTGCATTCCTGCTGAGAAGGTGAATACGTTCTTTCGCAGCGAGTTCTCTCGGCGCTAGAGTCGAGACCTTCGGCGTTAGGTCGCGCGCCCGAAGTGTGCTGAGCCTGCTTCGGAGTTGGCTGCAACGCAGTGGTTATATCCTCTTTGTTGGCTGCTATTGCCTCACTCACTGCACACTCTGGAGACGCAGCTCGCGCCGCGCCGGCGCAGCCGAGGCAATCTGCGCCCAGTCCACGCGCATCTGATCCACCGCGTCAGCAGACCAATATGACGCATACGGGTCTATGTTGTGCTTTTGTGCTTGTACAAACACAAGTGGAGAACTGGAGGAGATTTACCTCCTGTCATAGCGCTCCCACCACCGCACCCCCGACGCTCAACCCTCCTTTTTCTTTATTTATTTAATTGTTATAGTTACATTTAATGTAAGGTTTATTTTATTAGAATTATTGTTTTAAGATAGTTTAGATTTAATAACAGTGTTGGTATAATGTTTTCAATAAAGTATTTTACTACATCATTAAAAGAGACAAGTTTAGACTTAATCAAACATAAACATAAACCGAGTAAACATGTTTAGACTTAATCAAACATAAACATAAACCGAGTAAACATGTTTAGACTTAATCAAACATAAACATAAACCGAGTGAACATGTTTAGACTTAATCAAACATAAACATAAACCGAGTAGACATGTTTAGACTTAATCAAACATAAACATAAACCGAGTAAACATGTTTAGACTTAATCAAACATAAACATAAACCGAGTAAACATGTTTAGACTTAATCAAACATAAACATAAACCGAGTAAACATGTTTAGACTTAATCAAAAACACAAGTGGATAAAAAAAGTAATTTAAGTTTTATACTATACGCCGTATTATTTTTTAATATTATGCCATAGTTGGCTGAAATAAGAAGTTAAATAATAAAATGATACCTACATAATAAATGGCTTGCCTATCCCTAGTCTAGTTGTGAGCACACAATGTCAACATTATTCTTTTTACGCATCTCTGCATGGAAAGAGCATTACAAAAAATCCGGTCAAGTGCGATTCGGACTCGCGCACCGAGGTTTCCGTACCACCATGTAAATCGTCCTTTTTAGGTTTCCGTATCAGCACAGAAGCCTATTACTAAGCCTACGCCGTCTGTCTGTCTGTCTGTCTGTCCGTCCGTCCGTCTGTCTGTCTGTCCGAGGGCTGAGTATCTGTTGAACCGTAATAGGTAGCCCGTTGAAATTTTCACAGAATATGTGTTATTATGGCCGATATAACAAATAAGAAAATAAGAAAAAGTAAAAAAATGTACGGGTGTTCCCATAGAAGAAACCAAAAAGTGTATGCTCGTGCGTCATCTACCGAATAGATTATGAAGTATTTTAACTAATCATGAGATTTAACTAATGTGAAGCATTTCATAAACACGCCATAGATGGCGTGAGTGGTGATAGAGATGACATGGCCATACCCAAGCAGCACGAAGTACGTTATAGGAATAAATGTAGATAGAAAAACAGAAGTGTTATCCTTCCTAGAGGCATCTAGAGGGCGCCTTCTAGATGCCTCTAGGGTCGGTAATTCTCATGTGCGACCGATACTAGATATTTATAAGATAATCTGGAAAGGGTTTTTGGCCTAATATCTAAGATAGCCGTTTCGACCGACGTTTCGTTCAGTGCGGTGGTACCAACCCGGCCGGGATAAACCCTACCACCTAGTAAGGTAAGATGGGAAGGGACCTACAGTTTAACGTGGAATCCGAACCGCGGTCAGCCTCCAACGGTCGAGCGGTCACCCATCCAATCACTGACCGCGCTCAGCGTTGCTTAATAACAGTTGACTAACCAACCGCGCCACTGAGCTACCGAGGCTGACGAATTTTCTTATCCCTTAGTCGACTTTTACGACATGCGACGGGGAGAGATGCAGTGGGGCTATTCTTTTTAAGTACCGACCCCACACGGTACTAACCACTTTAAGAGAATAGCTCCTTTACAAGTGCACATTAAAACCCTTATACTACTTTAGATAGGCAGCCATATATACTACGAGAGTTCTTCAGGTTAATAATAAGATCAGTTCTCAAACATTATCAGATGTATAGACTGGTAAGTGGATGAATTCAGAATACAGTGAGATAAAAGCCCTGGTATTTTTCGGACAAACAAATTTACGTGCATACCTACACCTGGCTGCTTCACCGTTCGGAATCGGTGTAAAACTGTAGGTCCCTTCCCTTGCCCCTTACTAGGTGGTAGGCTCAAATTGTAGCCGACTGGGTTGGTACCACCGTACTGCATGTAAGATGGCCGCATAGCAGCCTCGGTTGTGTTCTCCTCTAGTCCAGTATAGCCAGCAATCCAGGCAAGTCTCCGGTATGGCACCTACCTTCTCGGAGGTGATATTGGCTGGTCGGGGCATGTGCTTTGGCCCCTCCGACTAAGCCACCCACACAGGATTACATAAAAAAAAAAGATACGGTTTGTCATCAGTCATCAGTCATCACAGCTAGGTCTGCGTGTACCGGTTCGAGGTGTTCACGGCGGCGTTTCCGCGCGGTGTTTCACCTTTCACCAAGGTGGCGGTCAGGTTCTACGAAACTTCTCAATGGTGAAACGTGCGGGTTTCCAACCCCACACACGTGACACACGCTTCTTGTGACGACGCGATGACGATGCGCTCGTCATCCAAGCGCGTATAAGTAGTCAGGGCCGGCGCAAGGAGTCTCTTAAGTTTTAACCGACTTAAAAAATCAGTCAAGTGCGAGTTTTACTCGCGCACCGAGGTTTCCGTATCTATCCGCTATTAATAATATCCGCCTATCTTTTGTCTTTCAACAATGTAATGTGTAAAAGCCTTTGGCGCCATCTATTATTCAGTAGCGTGACTACTAAATTTTTCGCACGTTTGTTGTATGGTATGTATTGTATGTCATATTTATATTTAAATTGTTTCATAATTGTAAATGTTGTATTGTTAATTTCTGCCACTAAATGAAGTCTGACCGCAAAAGAGATGTCAATTATGCAGATTATATCACTTAGGAAGGGGGTAAGAGATTGCTCGTTTTTTTTTTTATTGTTAGCGCGACATATGGCCCCGAGCCACCCATAAGGTGTCTAGCGACGCCCATGGACATTCGGTCGTATGCGGGGGTTGCGAATGCCATGCCGGCCTGACAGGTGCCCATTCACGCCCTTCTTGAAGGACCCGAGACTGTACTTGGGGGGAAATATATGGGCAGGGAGAGCGTTCCAGAGTTTACCGGTTCTGTAGAGGAAAGATCTGCAGAATCGATTTGTACGCATCCGCGGTAAATCCATCGTGTAGGGATGCAAACCCTGCCCACTGCGCGTGGTCCGGAGGTGGAAAGGGGACGGCGGGATCGCATTAAACAGCTCCTCCGAGCACTCCCCATGGAATAAGCGGTAGAACACACTTAGGGAGCCGACATCCCTGCGTTGCATCGTATGCAATACCCCTTGCCTTTTGAGTAAGCACCGTTACACCAGTCAGCAACAACATAAATCATGTAAATAAATGTATTAAGTTAGACTAAGTATTACTGCTCTGTATGCAAATGTTTATCACACTCAATAAATGGTTTTTTTTATGGGGCCCCACTTAATTTTTAACATAATTTTTTTTATATTTATTGTTATATCCGCCATAATAACACATATTCTGTGAAAATTTCAACGGGCTACGTATTACGGTTCAAGAGATACAGCCCTCGGACAGACATACAGACAGACAGACGGCGTAGGCTTAGTAATAAGGCTTCCGTACGTACGGGATACGGAAACCTAAAAAGGAGGCTATCAATTCGACACGTATGTATGTAATATTACTGGAACTACAATATATTCACATATATGATAATCTATTAGGGTAAACAAATATACAAAATTGTATAGGTGTATGTATGTACATAATCTTGATAGATATTCTCTTTTGGTGACATGCCTTTTTTATGGAGATACTTCATCACTGCTCGGTGTTTAATTTTCTCCATTATTGAAAATCTTGTCAGATAGTGGAAGAGGCGGCAGAGGTGTGTCAGGATCGTGGCACGTGGAGATCCGTTGTCTCTGCCTACCCCACCGGGAAACAGGCGTGACGCTATGTATGTATGTATAGCGTTAAATATTTACTAAGACTGTCAATGGAATTATCACTTCTGTGTTTTACTTTCGCACGGTCTCGTCTAGCCATCATGGCTTTGATGTCGTCACTCAGCCAGGGTGCAGGTAAGTGTTTTAAGCGACACTGACGTATTGGAGCATGCACATCAAAGATTTGTGTGACTTTGACATTAAACTCTTCAACCATCTCATCGATGGAAGAGCCATTAAGGACAGTCGACCAGTCGGCACCGCGAACATCCTCCCTTTGACACACTTAACTATCCATATCTTGAAAACTACTGAACCGATTTTGATGAAACTTGCACTGTTCCCTAAGTTGAAGTAAATGTAAGCCAGGAAGAATGGCTACAACCCGATTAATAGTTTTGGAGGAATGCCTGGACAAACACACATACGTACAAACATACGAGAGTAAATCCAAAAGTTCGTGGCCTAATATAGAAAGAGCCATAACATTTTTTTTAAATCTACCCTCGTTTGTTAGTACGATTCTTCAGTAATAAATTTGCGGAGTTTGGTTTCGATACTGCAAGCCATATTTTTTTCCTTATTATTTGTTAAGCTACTAAGGAATCGGTGTACGAGGATGTGTAGAGATGCTCAACAACGCCACATACGCTCTAACGTCGAAAATTGTTCTCCGGCACATTGCTGGAAATATCTTAAAACACTCGGAATCGGTAAGCAGGCTAATCCAACAAAACCAAACATAGACATGAATGCACTGAATGCTCATTTCACAACTTCACCGGTCACCATGGATGCTATCGTAAAATCTAACACTCTCCTTCAGCTGTCACAGCTGCCGATACCCGAGTTCAACCCTTTCGCCTTCAACCCTGTTACCGACTGTGAAGTTAAGAAGATCATTCTCTCCATTTCCACCAAGGCAGTTGGAGCTGACGATTTAAGCCTTGATATGTTGGCGCCAGTACTAGACGAGCTGTTACCTATCATCACCTATATCCTCAATCACTCTCTGGTAACAAGCTCGTTCCCTAGCATCTGGAAAAAGGCTTTTGTCATTCCTCTGCCCAAAACATCCAATCCTGTCTCCTTTAGTCAGTACCGTCCTATCTCAATATTACCAGTCCTCTCAAAAATCCTTGAACGCATTGTACACCAGCAATTATCTGGCTTCCTTTCTCAAAACAACCTTTTGAATCCAATGCAATCTGGATTTCGACCTTCTCACAGTACTGTTACTGCACTTGTCAAAGTCACTGATGATATCCGTCTAAGTATGCAAAACAAAGATCTCACTGTTATCGTGTTGCTTGATTTTAGTAAAGCCTTCAACGCAGTTGACTTTGACATCATGGTGGAAATGCTGAGGTCTCTTAACTTATCTCCGGAGGTAATAGATTGGTTTGACTCGTACCTTCGTGGTCGCCAGCAACGTGTTAGAATTGACAATGACTTTTCTGAATGGTACGATCTAACTGCTGGTGTTCCACAAGGTGGCGTGTTATCTCCTCTACTCTTCGCAATCTTTATAAATTTTGTCACCAAACTCTTAGTTTCTCTCTACCACTTGTATGCCGATGACTTACAACTATATCTGGCAGGTAGTATTGACGACATTGCTGGAATCATTGATGTGATCAATGCTGATTTGGCCACCATTTTTGGCTGGACCAGATCCTTTGGACTCATCGTGAATCCAAATAAGTCTCAGGCAATGATTGCCGGAAGTCCTCGACTACTATCGAGGATTGATCGTGCCTCCTTGCCTGAGATTATGTACAACGGTACTGCCATACCATACACTAGGGTTGTCAAAAACCTCGGAATCCTTATGGATGATACGCTATCTTGGCAGGCTCAGGTCAATGAGGTCAGTCGAAAAGTCTATGCTGCGGCGCACTCCCTAAGGCGGCTGCAGAACCTTCTTCCGACCTCCACAAAGACAATTCTAGCACAATCGCTGCTTCTCCCCATCCTTGATTATGCAGATGTATGTTGCCTGGACGTTACTGAGGAACTTCTGGACAAGCTTGAGCGTCTGCAAAACATGTGTATACGCTTCATTTTCGGTCTACGTAAGTACGACCATGTTTCTGAATACCGCAGACGTCTCAAGTGGCTCCCAATCCGTCTCCGCAGAAATTCCCACATCCTTGGACTCCTTTATTCTTGTATCAACAACCCTTCTGCTCCTGAGTACCTATCTTCACGTTTTCAATACTTATCTTCCCACGGTGTCACGCTTCGTTCAAGTGATGACAATATCTTAGCCATTTCCACTCATAAAACAGGATTTTACACAAACTCATTTTCTGTGCACGCAGCTCGTCTGTGGAATCAACTACCTCACTGTATACGGCACTGCAAGTCGCTTCCGTTATTCAAAAAACACTTAAAGTTGTACTATCTCCGTCAATGTGAAGTCAATAGTTAAAAAATCCTTTAATTCTGAATGGACAAGTATGTATGTATGTATATATTTAGGTATTATGTATTATATAATCTTTAATACATATGTATTTAATTTATAGTTTTATGTATTTAATTTAATTTATAATTTGCCATTTCTACGTTTAAACTGGTATGTACTTATATTATGTAGTGCAAGTATATTATAGTTTATCATAGTTATTTTCCATATATTATATTTTACATTCCCACACTCAAGTCTTTTGCTACTACCTACTTATATCTCACAACATACGACTCTCAAACATCCAAAGGTTGACTGGGAGAAATCCCTGTAAGGGATAAGTCCGCCTTTGCCCCTCATGTAAATTACTTATCGTTTGTTACTGTTAAATGTTTTGGAGCAATAAAGTATTTCTATCTATCTATCTATCAAATGGGCGAATAATTCTATACCACGACAACCGATTTCTGTGATTCTTTTTTATGTGATATTACTAAAAACAGTGAAATAAAAACTGTTTGAAAAACATTGAATCGACAACGACTACTTAGAACCAATAAAAATTAAAATATTTGAGTTGAAGGCGGTACAAAAGCACACCAGAAAATTTATACGTGAAGCCCTTTTTGTGTGCTTTTGTATCGCCTTCAACTCAATTATTTAATAATTTTTTATTAGTTCTAAGTAGTAGTTTTTTCCGTCGATTCAATGTTTTTTATGTAATCAGAATGAACAATCAGGAGTGTGATTGTTGGTTGTGTCAGATTTCAGTCTAGGTTGTAGATATTTAATTTGTTATCTATTTATTTATTATATCTAGGGTTGTCTGCGGCTCCCTGAACAAGCGCAGTTGTATAGAATATTGTTAGAGGTAAATTTGCATCGTAAATTTTGGTCCAGTGATTTCCCTTTAAGTTTCTGCGGACGCCATGTTACCCGAGGCATAAATATTGCTAAAGCCGGCCCTGTGTGCGCCCCGCGCCGCCGCTCAGCACCTCACCTCACTAGGCAAAAATATACTTTTTATAAAACCCGACTACGAAAAAAGAGGGTAATAACAAGTAAAATGCTCTAGTCGGGCTATCTGTCTATTAGGATAGGACAAATTGTGACAAGTTCGAGTGCAGAATTACGGCCAATAAGAATGATCAATTTTATTGAATGTCGTTATTGATTAACGCTGGGCCGGCCAGACTTGGATGGGTGACCGCTCGTCCATTGGAGGCTGACCGTGGTTCGGATTCCACGTAAAACTGTAGGTCCCTTCCCTTCTTACCTTACTAGGTGGTAGGGCTAAGCCCGCCCGAGTTGGTACGACTGTACTGAATGAAACGTCGGTCGAAACGGCTATGTAAATAGTTTGTGTTTTCCGTCCAGTTCAGTGTAGCCGGCATGGCAGGACCGAAGGGAGGCACTGACATGGCACCTAGCTCCCCGGGTGTTATGGGCTGACATCACGGATGTTGTAGGTGATGTAGCCAACCGTGTCAGTTTCCATAAAAAAAAATCAATAAACAATAAACAATTGGAAACCTCCCGACTACATCATTTTCGTTCAAATTTCCTCGTTTTTTGTAGTGGGGTTTTATACATTTTTATTTAATTAATTTTAATTCTGAGCTTTTGCTGAGATCTCCATTTCAAACTCTATCTAGACCAGGGATGGTCAAACTTTTTTCTACGCGGGCCAATATTTACGAACAGAATCTTTTGAGGGTCAGATTTTTGAATTTTTGGCTATAATATACATATTATATTATAGGTAATGTAAATAGGCAGAGTGGTCAGATTCTTGAGTGTTCATGCTTATGCTGTAAATATTAATGCTCTTGTGAGCGGTAGTATGCGTTAATTATTGTAAATTACTTGAATTATAATACTTATATATAAGGTACTAACAAAACATTGTGACTTGCGAAGTTTGTTTGTCAGTTCTTCTTCGTATTGAATGTAGAACTGGCGGAATTTTCGACATGTCCAAGCGTAGGTTACCTACCTATGGATGAAATTATACAATAAATAATAAACAACATAATTCGTTATGGAAAAAAAAAAATATTTTCCCAAATCGGAGTGAAACCTCTATCGATATTTGAATCAGATACAGTGTACCTGGTAAACTGTGAAATAGGGAAATATATAAGTAATCTATAAAATAGGAACAAATATTTATTAATCAATGTAACCAAGTACACTATTTAATGTTTACCGAATGTTTCCAATGATTTATGTTATGTTATTTATTAGTTATTATCTACTTCTGGGTCGATGGTCGCGGGCCGGATTCCAACCGTTCGCGGGCCGGAGATGGCCCGCGGGCCGTAGTTTGCCCATCCCTGATCTAGACAATAATTTGTGATACCCCTACTCGATGTTTGTTTAAGACAAATTTTATTTTTACAGTTGGACAATATGGCCACTGCTGGTCGGTATTTGAAAACATGATACCCAATTGTAATTGAGAGTTCCATTTACACCAGAATTATTAAAATCTGATGAGTCGTTTAGGAGTTACAGTCAACTAAACACACGTTCATACGTACACGCATACAGGCTAAACACATCCCCCTCGTTTTGGCTTCGCCGTAGTCGGGTAAAACGGACATCTACTTTGAATTTAATGTAATGAAATGAAATGAATTAATGTAGCGAATTAATAAATTGAATTAATGTCATTCATTAAGTATAGCGATTATTAGGGTTGGCACGAAATTAATATTTTTCAGATGATTTTTAGGTTTCCGTATCCCGTACGGAACGGAAACCTATTACTAAGCCTACGCCGCCGTCTGTCTGTCTGTCTGTCTGTCCGTACGTCTGTCGGTCCGAGGGCTGTATCTCTTGAACCGTAATAGGTATCCCGTTGAAATTTTCACACAATATGTGTTATTATGGCCGATATAACAACAAATAATAAAAAATTGAAAGAGTAAAAAAATTAAGGGCGTTCCCATACAAGAAACGTGCTTTTTTCAATGTTTTTTTTTGTGGTGCGGAAACCTCGGTGCGCGAGTCCAACTCGCACTTGGCCGGTTTTTTTTTATTTGTTATCAAGCGAATTGAGGCCGCAGTCGAGGGAATAGCTCTATGACGCTGGCGGCTGGTCTATCCGGGTCGCATATTTCCAAAGTCTATTATGCGAGTTGCTCTCATTGGTCGTTCACAACTTTGGCGGGAAATATAAATTTCGAATTTCGGAAATATTTTCGAAAATAAAGTTTTCTTAGGTGGTTATAAAAAAAAATAACAATGACCTAATTTTAACACCCTAACATTGCTTAAAAAAAAAGAAGTACAACGAAAAAATTTTTGACAAAAGGGACACGAACCCATGACCGAGATCGAAAAAATAAAAACCCTACACTCTACCACTGAGCCACTATAGTACATATTATGCGACCAAACGAATATCGGATTCAGTAGGTTCACTCCGAAATTTATATTTCCCGCCAAAGTTGAGAACGTCCAATCAGAGCAACTCGCATACTAGACTTTGGAAATATGCATCCGGGTCGCGGCAGTGGCATTCTTCCGAAAGGTTCATTATTTTTAGTCCCCGAAGCAAAAATATGTGTGTTATATAAGTTTAACGTGTGTATCTGTGTGTCTGTCTGCAGCTTCCAAACTGATGGGCCGATTTGGATGCAGATTTTTTTTATTAGAAAACTGGTTTAACCGGGATGGTTCCTAGCTGTGTTAGTAATCAAGTACTTATTATGTAATAAAAAAAAATACGTCTTAAGGATGGACCGATTAGGATGAGTTTTTTTTTTTAAAGTTTGAAATAAAAGTTAAATGACAAATTTGAAAAACCCCCGACCCCTTAAAAAATTTAAAAAAAATTTCCGTTTAGTCAAAGGAGTCGGGGGACAGCTAATAAAATAAAATATAAAAACTCAGAGCTGCGCGGGTATTTCATTCGCTGTCCCCCGACTCCTTTAAATAACTAAACGTAAATAATTTTTTATTTTTAAGGGTTCGGGGTTTCTTTTATTTATAATTTTATTATATTATTATTTTTTTTTATAGACAGCCGGCGCGGGTGTCTGTGCCCAATACTTCAACGGAAGATCAGGCACAGCCAATAACACCATTCCTCGCGAAACCACGCTCAGAGAGGCGCCGTGCCGGCTATGAGGCGGACAAAAAGGTTGTCGTCTAATTTATTGACACGCCTTTTGAAGATTCCCAGGTTATAGGTGGTGGGGAGCACACTCACCGGAAAACCGTTCCATATTTTCGCCGTTCGACACAGGAACGATTTCGAAAAACGATGTGTTCTTAGTAATTGGGTGTCAACAACAAATGGATGTTCCGAGCGAGTCCGGCGTGTGAGCCGGAGACGGATGGGGGCTGGAGGGATGAGGGAAGCCAATTCATCAGAGCAACGTCCATGGTAGTACCTATAGAACAGGCTAAGAGAACCGATTGTTCGCCTGTGGCCCAATGATTCAAGTCCCTCCGTGAGCTTGATATCTTCTTGATATACATAGAAGCCGACGCCCGAAGCCAGAAGCAGTCGGCCACGCGCCGCTTTACGCGTTTACGCTCTGTCAGTATTTTATAATAAACAATAAGCAATGATTTAGTGTCATCTCTATTATTCAACGTTAAGAAGACAGAGATGGCACATAATTGTTTTCTATAATAAAGCTATAAGCGACGAAATTGACACAACGCGACAGAGAGCTCGCTATTCAGTCGCTCTCGCTCTACATGACATGGCAGATGTCGATTTGACTTTTCCCTATTCTCAAATCAAAACAAACGTGCAGCTCGCACAACAAAATTTTATGGCTTAGTGAAGGGAGATTCTCTTCACTGAGCCATAAAACTTTAATAAGCGAACTGCACGTTTGTTTTGATTTGAGTATAGTGCCCGACAATGTAGTGCCACGGTCAACGCCCCGTAAAATGGCTGAAACTTTACCTTGCCTAATTGTGTGTGTCTGTGTTTTCGTAATCGCCCCTTAGTATGAATATTTACATAGTAATTGAAATATAATAGAAATTGAAAAGTGTTGCGGTGACAGCCCTGCACGTGCGGTTGGTATTTCCACCATCGAGGCGCCAGTCGGCAGCGCGCGACCAGCGTTGTTACACTGACCAAAAATTATGGTATTCAATTTCATACCATATTTTTATACCCTCCATTCCCTGTAGTCCCCCAATGTCACTTTCAGCACTTGCAGTTGCTAACGACGCTCTTGGATATTCAGACGCACAAGGATTGCGCAACGCGCAACCACGCTGCCGGCCTTTTCACGCCCCTCATAAAAATTAGGTTATACTTGGGGGGGGGGGGGGGGGGGTACTGTGTTGTACATATTTTTTGTCACTTCATTAATTTGTTTGCATATATTGAATATGTCTGTATCAAACAAAATTGAAATTTCGCAAAAAGTGTACATTCGTCGTTCTTGCCTTCGGGACGATAATCTTGTATCTTAAAGAACCATAATTTATTGGTACAGTGTACTTAATTCAAACCACTGGCACCTGGCAACACTATCGTCTTCTAGTAGCTAGTAGATTGAATGAGTGAGTGAAGGGTCAGTGCTGTTTGTTGTTCGAGCGAGCTCGCATCTAACAACTGACGCGATACTTCGAGTATTTTTTTTATTTTTATTGAAATGAGTTACTTGAGTTGCGTGCTCATTCTCCCGGGCGTTTTGCTTCCCGCCTTTTTTTTGCGTCCAAGTGATATAATGCGTGCGAGTGTATACGGTGTGCGAGCGAGTGTATAATTTTATTGTATGAGTATTGACGTTGTTGTAGGTAGTGAGTGTGGACTTGCGGCGTCATTCTGCCATAACAGGTAATTAATAGTGGATCATTATAAAAACTGGTGAAACCATAGCGAGGAACGTGTCAGCAACAGTTGGAACCTTGGCACACGAAGTGAGCGCCGCGTATTATGTCAAGTAGATTTATTTTTGATGATTTCAATATTACATTTTTAACCCCCGCCCCGACGAAAGAAGTTGTTGTGTTATGAGTTTAACGCGTGGGTATGTGTGTAAGGGTGGGTCTGTCTGTGGCATCGTAACTCACAAACGGATGGACGGATTTGGATGCGGGTTTTTTTATGAGAAAGCTGGTTTAATCGGAATGATTGTTAGCTAGGTTAATAGGTTAAATAATCAAGTAATTAATTAATTTAGTAATAAAAAAAATTATGATCTTAAAAGTGAAAACCGATTTGCATGCTGTTTTTTTAAAAAAAGCTTGAAATAAAAGTTTAATTACAAATTTAAAAACTCCCTGACTATTAAAAAGTTAAAAATAATTGCTAAGTAAACAAAAAATATATAAAAACTTAGAGCTGCGCGGGAATTTACTTAGCGGTCCACCGACTCCTTTAAGTAAGTAAATGGAAATTATTTTTGACTTTTTAAGGGTCGGGGTTAATTTTTTGTAATTTAATGTGTCATATTTTGCTTTTACATCGTTCGAACGTCGAAGTCAACACACAACGGGCGCGGTCGCACTTGGATGTGTGGCCATCGACCGTTGAGGCTGGCCGTGGTTCGGTTTCCATATAAAACTGTGGGTAGGCCATTTCCCTTATCTCGCACTCAATGAAAGGTCTGTCGAAGCGGCTATGTAAATAGT
Source organism: Nematopogon swammerdamellus (assembly GCA_946902875.1). NCBI lineage: Eukaryota > Metazoa > Arthropoda > Insecta > Lepidoptera > Adelidae > Nematopogon > Nematopogon swammerdamellus. The sequence continues at coordinate 21,551,999 of OX336352.1, forward strand.
TTGTGTTTTCCGTCCAGTTCAGTGTAGCCGGCATGCACAACCAAAGGGTAGCACTGACATAGCACCTAGTTCAGCAAGGTGTTAGATGTGTTAGATATATAGATAGATAGATAGATAGAAATACCTACTTTATTGCTCCAAAACATTTTACAGTAACAAACGATAAGTAATTTAGTTAAGGGGCAAAGGCGGACTTATCCCTCCTAGGGATGTCTTCCAGTCAACCTCTGGATGTTTGAGAGTCGTATGTTGTGAGATATAAGTAGGCAGTAGCAAACGACTGTAGTGTGGAAATGTAAAATATAATATGGAAAATAACAATGATAGACTATAATACACTAGGTACATATAAGTACGTACTAGTTAATTACCTAAACGTAGAAATGGCAAATTAGAAATTAAATTAAATACATAAAACTATAAATTAAATACATATGTATTAAAGTTTATATAATACATAATACCTAAAAAAAAAAATACCTAAATATGTATAATGTATATACATACTTGTGTACCGTGTGGGGCCGGTACTTAAAAGAATAGCCTCACTGCATCTTTCCCCGTGCATGTCGTAAAAGGCGACTAAGGGATAAGGACAAGATGCCGTGCTAAAGGGCGACAGGCTCGCCACCTCTCACCTTGGCACGGCACTTCCACCGAGTCATGCAGCAGGTGGGTCTTCGTGCCTTACTTGCTGCTTGATCGATTTAATCTTGTTCGAATAATTTGCGAGAGGTGGTGGTCGGTGTTGTGCTGTAATTTACCAGAGTTCTTGCAGCACAGCACCGATTACTCTGCTTACCCCGATTGTCGGGATTCAGCGTGTGTGATATGTATGTATGTATACTTGTGTTATGGGCTGACATCAAGCGTCTAGTAGTAGGTGATGCAGTATACACAAATTATTAGGTATGTACCTACATACATGGATTAATAAGTGACATTAGGCGGCGAGCTGGCGTGTAGGTACGATAATGAATTTTTTTTTGATTTAAAAAAAAAAATTACGTGCATACTATCTTCACCCACTGTTCAATGCGTTCAATGATTCGGATTCCATGTAAAAATGTAGGTTCACCGGGTTGACTGCAGGAAATTGCCGAAGGCAATAAGCCCGCTCTTGCCACGCATTAAGTGGAATAAATATTTGCGTGCAAGGAGTCACTTGCTGTCTGTGGAAGGTCAGCCTCGGTAGCTCAGTGGTGTAGTGCTTGGATGGGTGACCGTTCGGCCGTTGGAGGCTGGCCGCGGTTCGGATTCCACGTAAGACTGTATGCCCCTTCCCTTCTTACCATAATAATAGGTGGTAGGGTTTATCCCGCCCGGGTTGGTACCACCGCACTGAACGAAACGTCGTCGGTCGAAACAGCTATGTAATTAGTTCGTGTTTTCCGTCCAGCTCAGTGTAGCCGACATGAAATTAAATGAAGGGAAGCACTGACACGGCAGCTAGTTCCCCCGGGGGTGTGGGCTGACATCACGGAAGTTGTAGGTTCTGGCCAGACTCCGATTCACCGGGCGCTGGCCGCACTCAACCGAATGTTGGTCATTTTTTCGGATCTAGACGTCTTCAACTGCAGTAGGTACCTACTAAAGTATTTCAAAAACTAAAAAAAAAAATAGCTTATCGTATATACAGAGTGATTTCGTTAATCTATATATATAAAAGAAAAAAGAACAATCCCGGACCAATGATATGAATGAGATCTGTAAATCAGGTTGATAAATAAAAAATACATATATATATATCACACACGCTGAATCCCGACAATCGGGGTAAGCAGAGCAATCGGTGCTGCGCCGCAAGTACTCTGGCCAACTACAGCACAACACCGACCACCACGTTTCGCAAAGCATTCGAACAAGATTAAATCGATCAAACAGCAAGTAAGGCACGAAGGTTCACCTGCTGCATGACCCGGTGGAAGTACCGTGCCAAGGTGAGAGGTGGCGACCCTGTCGCCCTTTAGCACGGCATCTTATGAAAAATAAAAAATCTCATCCAAAAACTCACAGTGATATCTCTAACTTGGAGCTAACTTTTGAGCTAACTTGGAAATAGATTCTACATTGTAAAATGTTGGGGCTTCCCCTGTAGTAATATGGTAATGTATATTAATAAATAAATAAATAATAATAATTATAGGTAGTTGTCATCGAGCGAAATGAAGTGTTTTTGCATAAATATGTTGTGGTCTCGCTCGCGTGACCTTGCCGGTATTCTAGTCACAAGGAGAACTTGTTAAACGAGCTGCTCCTATAAGTATTATGTTACTTAATACTAATATGATTAAATATGCAGCGGTTACCAACCTGCGCGTGCGAGTGCGACACGCGACGACGCCTCCCCGCGGGACCGGGGGCATATTTCCAAAGTCTAGTATGCGAGTTGCTCTGATTGGTCGTTCTCAGTTTGGCGGGAAATATAAATTTTGGAGAGACGAGTCTGGCTTGTTAACTGAGTCCGATATTCGTATGGTCATGTAGGTACTTTGGTAGCTCAGTGGTAGAATGTACGGTTTTTATTTTTTCGATCTCGGCCATGGGTTCGTGTCCCTTTTGCCAAAATTAGTGTTTTTTTAAGCAATGTTAGGGTGTTAAAGTTAGGTTAGGTATAGTTATTTTTTTTTATAACCACCTAAGAAAACTTTATTTTTGGAAATACTTCCGAAATTTATATTTCCCGCCAAACTGAGAACGATAAATCAGAGCAACTCGCATACTAGACTTTGGAAATATGCGGACCGGGGTGGGCCGCCGCCTCGCGCCGCGCCGGCACGCAGCTGCGCGCCGCGGTTTTTTAGGGTTCCGTATCCAGTACGGGACCCTATTACTAAGCCTACGCCACCTGTCTTCCTGTCTGTCTGTCTGTCCGTCCGTCTGTCCGTCCGAGGGCTGTATCTCTTGAACCTATTAGGTAGCCCGTTGAAATTTTCACAGACAGAATATGTGTTATTTATTATGGCAGAAATAACAACTAATAAGAAAAATAAGAAAAAGTAAAAAATTCACGAGGGTTCCCATAGAAGAAAACAAAAAGTGGAAGCGCGTGCGCCATCTACCGAATAGATTATGAAGCATTTTAACTAATCATCATGACATCTAATATGAAGCATTTTATAACACGCCATGATGGCGTGAGTGGCGGCGCTAGCCATGACATGGCGATACGGAACCCTCGGTGCGCGAGTTCGACTCGCACTTGGCCGGCTTTTAAGGCGCCGTCAACTCGTATTCACCCGTACTCCTCTTTCAAGGCGCCGACGCTTTCGCTGGTTGGAGTAGGATGCAAAACAATCAATAAATCAAAAATTCGGTTTTTATTTTTTTATTCTAAAACTACGGATCGAAACAAAGAAGTAAAAAGCTACGGATTTAGATAAACATATATTCAACAAATGAAATATATTTTTTCCAAAGCCTTGATTTGGTCACGTTGCCTTAAATACGTTTTTATAACTAAATTCAGAGGCATGTTCATGATATTTTTCTATCGAGCGAAGTTAATCAAATCGTGTTTTCAAAAAGCTATCAATCTGCGCTGACTATATCATATCCTATACACAATCCTAGTTTCATTGAGAACGTTCAAGCCGTTTAGGAGCTATAGACAGACACCTGGATCGATTCCCTGATAAAATGTATTCAGTCTACCTACTGTACTGGTGTATACTAGGAATGAAACCTAGAGACACTTGTCGTTATGCATTTAATGAAATAGGAATAATGACTTTACCTGGTGCCTACATCTTTCAAAACATTTGTTATGCAAGAAAGCATCTATTAGTCTCCACTTTTAACTCGGACTCAGTTCTTCTTCGCTGTGATAATGGAACTGGCGGAATGTTACAATGTAAATATGACAAATCTGAGCGCAGTGTACTGCCAATAGATGCTAAATAAACAATAAACAATAAACAACAATAAACTATTAGGCAATACGCCTAGATATTTCTGAGTATTTCTTCGAGGTAAGTATTAACTAAGAGCTCTTGGAGCTGGGGCGGGAGAAATCTGAAGTGCGCCTATCCTGAGTTCTTACGTAGATACCTACATGATGAGATGATGAAATGCAATGCACGCGATAACTTGATATGATAAGGCGCACTTCAATCATGTAGCGTCAGGTACTAGTCGTACCTACTCAAGCGATTATCATTGCTTTATGCTGCACGTGTACCAGCAAATCCGCCTGATTTTTTCAAAAGCGCTGCGACAGGGCTTGTATCCTTCCTTACTTATAATAAAATCCAACGTCTGCTTTCTGTCTGAGTGTCTGAGTGTCTAAGTGTATGTCTGTCTGTCCGCTTATAACTCGAGAACCACTGAACCGATTTTAATAAAACAAAATTCTACGGATAGCTGGATTCTTCCCATCAACTATAGGCTACTTACTATCACGCTAAATGGCTTATGAGGTTAGCAGTGAAGTGAAATATGAGAGCGGGCGGAGCCGCGGGCACAGCTTGTGTATGTATAAACTGCCTTATTTTCTGCCGGATTTTTTTTTATGGAAACTGACACGGTTTGCTACATCACCTACAACATCCGTGATGTCAGCCAATAACACCGCGGTGAACTAGGTGCCACGTCAGCCTTCCCTTCGGTCGTGCCGGCTACACTAAACTGGACGGAAAACGCCGTTTCGACCGACCTTTCATTCAGTGCGGTGGTACCAACCCGGGCGGGTTAAGCCCTACCACCTAGTAAGGGAGTCATATCCCTTAGTAGTCTTTTACGACATACACGGGGAGAGATGCAATACTGTGTGAGCGAGAGGCAAATAGGAGCGCCGCCATTTTCAATTTCTTACTTTAAATAACCAGGTTATTTGCATACATATTTTATTTTTGTTTTTTAATCATATAATATATTAAGATATTATCCTTTATTAATATAAATTTCACAGTAATAAATTAAAATTATTAAATAAACTTAGGCTACCTATCAAATAAAATAAAAAACTATAACTAAAAACTACTAAAAACTAACTACAAAATAAAATATAAACCTATAACCAATACAAAACTTAATAACCCTCCTCCAGGTGTGACGATGTGGGCACTGTACCGAGGACGCTAGCGGCGTTGCCTCGCTGGATGGCCTCACCGATACGCTGCCTCAGGAGCTTGAGCGAACCTTGTTATATTATTATTATTATCCATTTATTTCCACATTTCTTTTTATACAAATTTTACATTTTTTTTAAATTAAAACCTAAAATTAATATAAAAACAAACGGAGTTTCCACCACCGGCGGCGGGGCGAGCCCAGGCTACCGATGGTCGGGTCCCAAAGAGAGGAACCTCCGGACGATGCGTGCAGTGTCGAGCAGGGCTGCCTTCTGGATCTGGCCCTTGACCCAACCACTCAGCGAGAGCCTCTTAAGGTGGTCATCGAGGCTCTTCGCTATCAGCCCATGCGCTGATACGACTATTATTTTATTTCTTTATTAACACATTATCTTAAAACTAATTTTGTACATATTAAAAACCTAACATTAAAAACATATACAAAATTAACCTTAAAAAAATGGAGTTTCCACCACCGGCGGCGCGCGGCGGGGCGAGCCCAGGCTATTATTATTATTATTATTTTTTTTTTTTATAGAAACTGACACGGTTGGCTACATCACCTACAACGTCCGTGATGTCAGCCCATAACACCGGGTGAACTAGGTGCTATGTCAGTGCTTCCCTTCATTTCGCGCCGGCTACACTGAACTGGACGGAAAACACGAACTATTTACATAGCCGTTTCGACCGACGTTTCGCTCAGTGCGGTGGTACCAACCCGGCCGGGATAAACCCTACCACCCAGTACGGTAAGAAGGGAAGGGACCTACAGTTTAACGTGGAATCCGAACCACGGTCAGCCTCCAACGGTCGGGCGGTCACCCATCCAATAACTGACCGCACCACTGCCGAGACTGAGATGCCGAGGCTGACGATCCCTTAGTCGACTTTTACGACATGCGACGGGGAGAGATGCAGTGGGGCTATTTTATAGTTAATGTTATTTTTATTTATGTATAAGTACGTTATTTATTTATCTAAAATGATTTATTAACATTATGAGTTTGTACACTGTTTTTTTATACTATTTTTTGTTACACTGCTATGCGGCCATCTTACATTCAGTACGGTGGTACCAACCCAGTCGGCTACAATTTGAGCCTACCACCAGGGCTCACGCACCCTATGTACTTGCGCGCGATAACTACCTACCGCCGACCGGACCGCCGGCGATCCATAATTCATTGGGCTGCCGACAGCCGCGTGGAGCTAACCTACTCGAGCGCGCGCTCACGCTACTGCTTCGTACGGTCGTACCTACCAATATCCAAAGAGTTTCTTTGCCTATGTCTTAATTCAAGTTGACATGGCTTCTGTTAATAGTGGCAGTGGCAATTTATGTGCAGTAGATGGATGTAAATCCAGCAAGAGGAGAGATAAAAATCTCTCTTTTTTCCATTTACCTGCTGATGAAGAAATGTGAGTATATTGTTTTTGTTGAGCAATAATTACCTATTCTAAAAAACCGGACAAGTGCGAGTCGGACTCGCACACGAAGGGTTCCGTACCACCGTACAAGATTTAACACTATGTAGGTACTTTATTTTTTATATTTTTACTATTTCTTGTTATAGCGGTAATAGAAATACAGCCCGCTGACAGACGGACGGACGGCGGGGCTTAGTAATATGGTCCCGTGGCACCCTTTGGTACGGAACACTAAAAATGGTAGGTAGATAGGTATTTTGGTTTATGTTGTGTTTCGCTTGAGTTTCGGTATGTTCGATATATCTGTCTGTTTTGTCTATCACAGTCACTTTACGATTTGTGTGCATACAGCTGACATTTTCTGGTTGTTAAGGCAATTGTAAGACTACGTACACACACTTACGTACACACACACAAAAACACTTGTAACTTTCATTTTTATTGGGAGGGGGTTCACTGAAATCGATTGCCTACGGCAATAAGTCCGCCTTCTGCCAAGCAGAAAGGTGTATGTAAAGGTCGACTGGAAGTAATTGCCGCCGGCAATAAGTCCGGCTTCGCTTGGCAGATGTATTTTTAATCTATACCGAATAAAATCGGTTAGATAAGCATGCGTACAGGTAACAATAATAACATTACAGGGGTAGTAGGTAGGTAGGATTACCTGAAGTATTTTCGGGCTGAACTAATTTCTTCCTTTAATATATTTTAACGAGGGCGAAGCCGCGGGCTAAAACTAGTAGTAGCCTATATGTTAAACAAAAAAAAAATTAGTACCTATCAAACAGTAAAAAAACATTTTTAAATCTGTGCTGCAGCTCGCGAACAAACATTCACACATATTTCCTCTTTACAATATAATAATATTAAAGATTGTGTAATGCATTGATATTTTTATCGAAAGTAGCAGCCCTAACGTCACCGAATTTGCTTCAAGGCCCCGCGTCCGCGCGCAGCTGCAAAGCAATAATCACTTTACGCTCTTTCGTTTAGGTACATTTTCGCACGCAGCGACTGGCGTCGTAAAAGTTTAGGCTATTAAAGCCGAAGGTACGTAACTTTTTCTATGGAGAGATTCATCTGTTACGAAGTAACTATATTTAGTAATCTGTGCTACCACCTAGTGCGGGGCAAGGGAAGGGACGATGGAAGGGACCTCAGTTTGACACCAGTTCCGAACGGTGGTGAAGCAGCAGGTGTAGGTACACATGTACATTTTTTCGTTACATGAATGTACCCAGTGGGCATGCAACCTAGACTGTACTGATATGTATGTATGTACGATTTGTGTGAGCAATAAATTTATTTCTATTTGTTGATGTCTGTTGCAGAAGGACTTGGGCATTTAAGCAATTAATAAAAAAAATGGTGTTTGTATGTATGCTGAAGTCACCACGCACGGGCTGTACCGCGCGCGCGCGGATGTAGTGATAGGGCAATGCCCCTCGCGGCACTAATATATAATAATATAATATTATAATTTAATTGAAGAGCCATTCATACATAACGTAGGTATGTAGGAAGATAATCTTTAATTTGCGGTTTGATATTTTTACGTACGCAAGTTGAATATTTTGCGTATTTTCCTGTTGTTTCAATAAAAACAACTCCATACATCTCGATATGTAATGGAAATAAAACAGTAAGATAAAAAAGCGTCAGGAAGCAGCACAATGATATATTTTATATTTAGCTTAAAATAACATATTAGGAATTAGGAATATAAAAATAGGCATAGGTAGTAACTTCAGGGTTCGCAAGTGGTCCATATTTGAAGACGAAAAGCTCTGAAACTTTTTCCGATTCGGTCATTTTTAACGGACTTAAAAAAAAGGAGGAGGTTCTCAATTCGATTGTATTTTTCTTATGTTTGTCCTTTCAGAACTTTCGACTGGGTGAACCGATTTTGATGATTATTTTTTTATTTGAAAGCTGGAAGCATCCCGTGTAGTCCCATTTTAATTTGGTCAAGATCGGATTGGATTCCGCCGAGTACATTAATAGCAAAAAATTACTAAAAAAAACTGTGAAATAGAAAACCATTTAAAAAAATATAAAAACCGTCTTCAAATTGAGTGATAAGTATTTTTTTCTTCTAATAATGAGTACTTTCTATTCCTGAAGTTTCTCAAGCCTATCCTGAAACACCCTGTGTATGTATGTATATACGTACACGTTTCTTGTATGGGGTCCCACACACGAAACGTGTCGTGTCCCTTAATTTTTATTAATTTTTTAAATTGTATTATTTGTTAGGATATCTGCCATAATAACTCATCAATCATACATAACTCATTCTATTAAACTTTCACCCGGCCAACTACTACGGTTCAGAAGATACAGCCCTTCAAAGGCACGGTTCAATAGGGTCCGGTATTGCGCGGGACCCTAAACACATGTTTGCATAAGTGTAGGAAGGGTGTGTGTGTGTGAGGGTGTGTGTGCGTGTGTCACCCACGTCCCACGCGGTGTCACCGCATTAAATGTGATTAATCACGAAGTTAATTAGCATACCTACTAATAGGTTAGCTAATGAGTCTGAGCATCTGCGCGTTGCACAATGTGCTCACGTATAGGTAGGTACCTACCCGCTCGCCCCGCCCCGCCCCGCCCCGCCCGCTGCAGTCTGCCTGCACTGCACTAAACTTGATGAAGCGTTCCACGTTTCATTATACGTTTCAGTCTTAGGTACTACCACAGAGCATCAAATGCGCGCGCCCCTCCGCGGTAGGTATTTGATGCTCTGTGGGTACTACCTACATACGATAAACTTGAGTTCGTCACAAATTTTTAACCGACTTCAAAAAAAGGAGGAGGTTCTCAATGCGACTGTATTTTTTTATGTTTGTTAAAACTCAGAACTTTCGACTGGATGAACCGATTTTGAAAATTCTTTTTTTATTTAAAGCTGGTGCTTCCCGTGTGGTCCCATTTTAATTTGGTCAAGATCGGATTTCGAAGCGAGGCGGAATCGCGAGGCCGAAGGCCGAGCGATTCCGCCGAGTACATTAATAGCAAAAAATTATTAAAAAAAACTGTGAAATAAAAAACTATTTAAAAAAATATAAAAACCGCCTTCAAAAATGTATGAAATAAAAAAAAATCTATCCCTACAGTTGAAGGCGGTGCTAAAGCAAGCAAAAATAACCGACCGCCTTCAACTCTAGGTTTTGAATTGTTTTTTATTTCATACATTTTTGAAGGCGGTTTTATTCAACTCAACAATTTTAACAAATTGTAACTTTCTGGGTCTAGCCATGGCAAGAGATTAATAATTGAGAATTTTTTTTTTATTTTTTTTTTTTTTTATGGAACTGACACGGTTGGCTACGTCACCTACAGCCATTGATTTTATAACCCTGCCCCCCTATAAAATCAATGCCTACAACATGCGTGATGTCAGCCCATAACACCGGGTGAACTAGGTGCCACGTCCGTGCTTCCCTTCGGTCGTGCCGGCTACACTGAACTGGACGGAAAACACAAACTATTTACATAGCCGTTTCGACCGACCTTTCATTCAGTGCGGTGGTACCAACCCGGGCGGGATAAACCCTACCACCTAGTAATATAAGAAGGGAGTCATATCCCTTAGTCGCCTTTTACGACATACACGGGGAGAGATGCAGTGGGGCTATTCTTTTAAAGTACCGTGTGGGGTCGGTACTTAAAAAGAATAGCCCCACTGCATCTCTCCCCGTCGCATGTCGTAAAAGTCGACTAAGGGATAAGAAAATTCGTCAGCCTCGGTAGCTCAGTGGCGCGGTTGGTTAGTCAACTGTTATTAAGCAACGCTGAGCGCGGTCAGTGATTGGATGGGTGACCGCTCGACCGTTGGAGGCTGACCGTGGTTCGGATTCCACGTTAAACTGTAGGTCCCTTCCCTTCTTACCTTACTAGGTGGTAGGGTTTATCCCGGCCGGGTTGGTACCACGGCACTGACCGAAACGTCGGTCGAAACGGCTATGTAAATAGTTCGTGTTTTCCGTCCAGTTTAGTGTAGCCGACATGAAATGAAGGGAAGCACTGGCATGGCACCTAGTTCACCCTGTGTTATGGGCTGGCATCACGGATGTTGTAGGTGATGTAGCCAACCGTGTCAGGTTCCATAAAAAAAAAAAAAAAAAAAACCGGCCCAACACGGTACAAATACAGGGACTAGCAATAATATACCTATGCACCTATCAGGTGAATTATCAATAAAGTAAAAAATAATAAAAGATACAGTTATAAATAAAGAAAATACTACAGTTTTATGCATGAAATGGTAATTAAAACTAGAGAACATTTAAATAAAACATTAAATACTTCGCATCAATAGAATAATTAGTCTATTTTATTTATAGGTAGCATGAATAGAAATTGTCAAATTACTTAGTCAAACGATTGAAAAAGATTTCAGAAAGAAAGAAGAGAATGACTTGGCTTGCCCAAAGAGTTTGTATTACGTCGCTGCGCAGCGACGTAATACAAACTCTTTGGGCTTGCCGTTGAACATATAGCTAGATCGTTGAACATCTAGATCATTCCGATTTCAAAAATTCTTTCACCAATATTTACAATAGACCTATGGATGGGCATAAGCTATATTTCGTGGCAACCGATTGGTACGCATCCGTGGTAAGTAAGTCCTGCGTGTAAAGATGCAACCCTGCTCGCAGTGCGCGTGGTGCGGAGGTTGGATTATATACTATAATTCAACCGAGTCTACCGCGAGCGAAGCCGCGGGCTAAAGCTAGTGTTTAATAAAAACAAAAATATTTTCAGCAGCCAATGATTCGTGGTGCTGTAAGTTTAATTCCTACTAATAGTGTACTTGCACGTGTATATAATACATTACACATAATGTACAGGATGTTGTAACGGCCACTACATTAAATTTAGGATATAATTAATATGATTATTGGGATCAATATGTCAATATTAACAAAACATTCAAATAACTTTTTTCTGAATTCCCTTTAAATAAAAAGTTACAGTTTTCATACAAACTAATTGATTAATTTAGTGTAAAAAAAGGATCTAATGTTCCCCACGAACATGGGAATGAAAGGCGCGCGGTGAGTGAGCGAGCAGGAACGAGTGCGCAGAGCGAGATGAGCGGCGACGGCGGGGACGACGCGACGCGGCGGCGGCGGTGTGAATTCATCGACCCCGACCGTTCCCGCGCCAGCACCCTTTCCCCGCACGCGTCAATTTACACTTGACGAAAACACAAATTTCAAAAATTAATATCTCTAAAACTAAACACTTTAGAGAAAAACTTAATTACTTTTTTGTCTCGGAAAAACATGAGGATTGCGATGGCGAATGTACTGGCCGCTACAACACCCTGTATACAAGTACACGTGGTTTCTCAGTGGTACATACTCGTACATACATTTCAATAGTAATAAACTGATTTATTACCTTTTAATGGGAATATTTTCCTCAAAACCGCCACCACGTGTGTGATTCCTGCACTAGGATCACCATGTTGCATTCCACAAGTCTAGGACAAGCGAGCCATGCTAGAAAATGATATTCCCTTAAACAACAGAGGGTGGGAATGTTTTTAGGGTTCCGTATCCGGTACGGGACCCTATTACACTGACATGGATAGATGCCGGTGGCACAGATTACTTAATAGTTACTTCGTAACAGATATATCACTCCATAGAAAAAGTTCCATACCTTCGGCTTTAATAGCCTAATGTTTAACGTCGCCAATCGCTGCGTGTGAAAATATACCTAAACGATTGAGTTGTATAGTGCATTATTGCTTTGCAGCTGCGCGCAGTTGCTTGGGCGAGCGTGTAGATATGTTTCGCGCGCGCGGCTGACGAATTTCCACTGAATTAGATCGCCGGTGGTCCACCGGGCGGTAGGTAGTTAGCGCGCGCAAGTACATAGAGTGCGTGAAGCCTGGTTATGGGCTGACATCATGGATGTTGTAGATGATCTAGCCAACCGTGTCAGTTTCCATATAAAAAACAATTACTAAGTCTAGGCCGTCTGTCTGTCCGTCTGTCCGTCCGTCTGTCCGAGGGCTGTATCTCTTGAACCGTAATAGGTAGCCCGTTAAAATTTTCACAGAATATGTGTTATTATTATGGCCGATATAACAACAGATAATATGTAAAAAATTCACGGCGGTTCCCATAGAATAAACAAAAAGTGTATGCGCGCGCGCCATCTACCGAAAATAGTATGAAGCATTTTAACTAATCATGAATTTTAACTAATATAAAGCATTTTAAACACGCGATAGATGGCGTGAGTGGCGCTGACCATGACGTCATGGCAATGAGGAACCCTCGGTGCGCGAGTTCGACTCGCACTTGGCCGGTTTTTTTTTATAGTACATACCTACTTCGTAGGTAAGCTGGTTGTCACTGCTGCTGGGGTTAACAATTCGGTTTGAGAAATAACGGCTAAGTGCGGTGGTGCCTTACTGCGCGTGGTTTCGCGAGCCGAGGCGCTGCTGTAAGGGTGAGGTGGAGTCGGTTGTGTCGAGCATATTTGGTGCCTCGGCACAGGCACCCACACCGGTTGTATGAGCCCACCGCAAGGCAGCTCCCTCCTCAATCAATCCCTTTCCTACCACCACTTTCCCTCCTACCTTTCCACCAGTGCCGGACTTGTACTGTTCTTAAGTATAGGCCACTTGACTCTCGGCGCCCGCGCAAAACATAAATAACAGGATAAGAGTATTACTAAGTCGCAATGGGGATTTAAATAAAACCTTTACCTAAATGATATTTAGCATTTAGGTAATAGATCGAAAACTCTATCCACAAGTGCCTTTGCTTGAACATTGTGTCCATAATCGCGCACGAACTTGACGGCTTACACTGTACCAAAGCGCAAGTGTTACTTGTAATATTATTCTTTAGCGCCTTCTGAAATCTGCCGCCCCCTGCAGTTTGCCGCCCCTAGGCCCCGGCCGATACGGTCTAATGCACAGAGCATCAAATGCGCGCGCCCGCCCCTCCTAGAGGCGCCCTGAGCGCGATTTCTCTACAACGCCGTTGAAGCATGTAGGCGTGGCCTATGACTTACATATGTCTGTTGTGCGTGTGCATTTGTTTTGTGCGTGCGCCTAACTTGCTCCTCTTTGTGTGTAGTGTCGATACTAGCATACACACACACATACGAAGCGCTAGCAGCTCAGCGTACGGTTATTGGGTTTCAAATATCATCGCTTAGGATGTGTCTAGTAGGGGGCGCGCGCGGTAGGTATTTGATGCTCTGTGGTCTAATGGGAAATCCAGGACTGCTTTCCACTCCTTCGTGCTGGCCTCTGATTGGTGCTCGTTACACTTGACAAATTAAAATCAACCAATTAGGAGCGAGGGAGGAAGGGTGTTGACTTTTTGATACTACCTACAAAATACTGCCGGAAATAAATATTAAAAATTAAACTTTTTAACACTTAGACAAACCATGCCACTGCTTTTTAATGCCCGACGCAAAAGTTATAAGTTATAAGTTTATCGTGTGTGTGCATGTGTGTATGGGTGTGTCGCATGTCGGTCTGTGGCATCGTAGCTCCCAAACGGATGGACCCATGTGAATGTGGTTTTTTGTGGTGTGTTATTGTGTGGTGTGGCGCGTTCGCGTAGTGTATGTGTGTCTATCTAGCTAGAACGTGTCCCGATATATCTATATACAATGGCTGGCCACCCTAGCTTGTATAGTTTTAGAGTTGTAAAGATGCCGTTTTTTGCACTTTGATACGGATTTATTTGACTTAGGTACCGTGAAAAACGGAAAAATACGAAACGTATTTTCATATGAAATACTTGCTCTTTTCGCATTTTATTCCTGTTCTTTGCTTGAAACCAAAAAGTGAGTAGGTAACCAAAGTTCGCATCAAACACCGTAAAACACGGAAAGATTCAACAGGAAAAGGGAATAGAGTCGCGAACAGCTCTATCGCAGAGAAGCCTATCATTTAAAAATTATGTAGGTACTCACAATACTTCTTTGTTTTAATTCAACTATTTATCTATGCCGTAACATAATTTCATAACATTTAATTATACGGTATTGTTTACCTTTTAGTAAATTGGTTGGTTAACTACTCAATAAATAGGAATATCTTATAATATCATACCTAATCATAAAACATATTTACTTACTTGCCTAACTCAAATAGGTATCAGATTATTGGTCTGCCTGCGTGTGATTTCCGTGCTGATGCTGACTAATGCCAGTTAAACTTTATTTATGTGATGGATGACTGATGAGATGACAGTTAGCTGTCACATTTCCATCAATACTAAAGTCGCGTAAAAGAAGAAGATGATTATGTATGACATCTCCGATTTCAGAATAATCATAGAAAAATGATATACCAAATAATCATTATTAAACTTTAAAACAATCGTTTCCATTAATATTCTGTTCTGAACTTGTATAGCATGCATGCGTGCAACAAACCTAAAGTTCTAATGTCACTTGAATTTGACTCTTAAAATGAATGTTTTAGGTACTAAAATACGGCAGCACCGTGATTTGCCGACAAAGGAATGGGCTTAACGCGCGGTTTTCTTTAAAGACGCGCGGCCTCCTTTGAAGGCGCGCGGCTTCCTTTGAAGGGAAACAAAGAGCGGTGCCGACTGCCGCGTAGCATGCAATTTTGTGTTCTATGTATATCTGTCTAAGAATCATATTGCAATTACTTGTGAAGGCCCGAAGCAAGAAGTCCATTTCCTCAAGCTAAGATGAACCTAATAATTAAGACAAGATGATCTAAAATTCGCTGTACTTTTGAAGCGTTGACGCCGGCCGCTGTTGAACCTACGTAAAATGAATTTTTTTTTACGTAAGTTCGGTTCGACAGTGCAATTTTATTTTTCATTCGTTTCTCGTCTGTCTTTACGTTCGGGCGGTTCGAGCACGTTTGTATTTGTATTGTAGCACTCACGACTACCAACCCAGTCGGCTACAATTGGAGCCTACCACCTAGTAAGGGGCAATCTTTGTTTTAATTTTAGTTTTATAGGGTTCCGTATCCGTCGTACGGTACCCTATTACTAAGCCTACGCCGTCTGTCTGTCTGTCTGTTTGTCCGTCTGTCCGAGGGCTATATCTCTTGAACCGTAATAGGTAGGTACCCCGTGAAAATTTTCACATAATAGGTATGTTTTATTATCAGGGATCGGAATTAGGTAGAGTGATTTGGTACCAAAGTAGGTAAAGTTCGCGAGAGGATATAATATGGAGTTGTTAAAACCAGCACTTTGTATGGGAATTATGAAAATTTCCTGGGAAATTTCCGGGACTGGATTTTTCTTCGGGATCGTATTTATTGACTAAATACAAGCTTCTTTTGTTCTTAGATGATTTTCTCTAGAGTGGCCGCTTATGGAGATATAATTTTTTTCATAAATTTTTATTTCTACTCAGTTTACAGGAAAACAGGGGAAGATGTGATAAAATAATCTAAGAGTGTATCGAACTGCTTACAAAACAAGACCTAATTTGTTGTCGTACCATCATTGGTTCTCGATTTATTGCTCGCCGCGATTCTGAATTATCCAAGGACAGCATTTGTATGGAAAGCTCCGCCCCCTTTCCTGATTTAATTTCTCGAATGTTGATATTTTTTCGCCTGAATCTTATTTCTAGACCAAATATAAGACACCTTTATTCTTGCACGTTTTTGAAAAAAATCGATATTTCCGAAGAAAAAAAAATCTAAAATATTTTTTTTTCCAAAATGTTCTCGATTGCTAATGTTTTTTTGGCGGATTCTTATTTCTAAACGAAATATAAGACACTTTTATTCTTACACGTTTTTCCCTTAAGTCGATATTTCCGGAGAGAAAAATAAAACAACCTATTTTTTCATATTTTCTCGAATGTTGATGTTTTTTCTCCTGAATCTTATTTCTAGATGAAATGCGAATCTTTAGTTTCAATCATTTAAATTATTTTCAGAATCATTTAAAAAAAGTGGCCGCCATTTTGAACTTTTTAGTTACTGGACCAATTGCTTTCAAAATCGCTATCTGGGTGTCTGTGTGGGCTCTGAATACGAATCTGTAGTCAAAATTTAAAACAAGTTGCCGCCATTTTGAACTTTTTAGTTACTGGACCGATTGCTTTCAAAATCGATATCTGGGTGTATGTGTGGACCCCTGAATACGAATCTGTTGTCAACATTTATAAAAAGTGGCCGCCATTTTTAACTTTTTAGTTACTGGACCGATTGCTTTCAAAATCTATATTTGGGTGTTTCAGTGGGCTCTGAATACGAATCTGTTGTCAAAATTTTAAAAAAGTGGCCGCCATTTTGAACCTTTTAGTTTTTTACTACAAATTCATATTCAGAGCCCACACAGACACCCAGATATAGATTTTGAAAGCAATCGGTCCAGTAACTAAAAAGTTCAAAATGGCGGCTTCTTCTTTTAAATTTTGACTACAGATTCGTATTCAAAACCCACACAGACACCCAGATATCGATTTTGAAAGCAATCAGTCCAGTAACTAAAAAGTTCAAAATGGCGGCCACTTGTTTTAAATTTTGACTACAGATTCTTATTCAGAGCCCACACAGACACCCAGATATCGATTTTGAAAGCAA
Organism: Nematopogon swammerdamellus; assembly: GCA_946902875.1. Taxonomy (NCBI): domain Eukaryota; kingdom Metazoa; phylum Arthropoda; class Insecta; order Lepidoptera; family Adelidae; genus Nematopogon; species Nematopogon swammerdamellus. The sequence continues at coordinate 21,569,078 of OX336352.1, forward strand.
TCGGTCCAATAACTAAAAAGTTCAAAATGGCGGCCATTTTTTGAAATGTTCACTACAGATTCGTATTTCGTCTAGAAATAAATTCAGGCGAAAAAACATCAACATTCGAGAAAATATGAAAAAATAAGTTGTTTTATTTTTCTCTCCGGAAATATCGACTTATGTGAAAAACGTGTAAGAATAAAAGTGTCTTATATTTCGTTTAGAAATAAGAATCCGCCAAGAAAACATCAGCAATCGAGAACATTTTGGAAAAAAAAAATTTAGATTTTTTTTTTCTCCGGAAATATCGATTTTATTGAAACATTTCTAAGAATAAGAGTGTCTTATATTTCGTCTAGTAATAAGATTCAGGCGAAAAAATATCAACATTCGAGAAATTAAATCAGGAAAGGGGGCGGAGCTTTCATCGCGGCGAAAATTTCATCCAGTATTGGTATCATGCATGAAAGAAACGGAAAAACCCCGTGTTTTTCGTTTTATTCAAAATGTATTTGTCGGTATTTTTCTGCCTTTACAACACTATATAGTTTACGAGTGTGTTTACCAGGCCGCCGCCCGTGTAAACGGGGAATAAATTTTTTCCGCAAAATTACCCACTAGCAGACAGAGTTTAGATAGCCTCTTGCGTTTAGTGCGGTGGTGGCGGCCCGGGAAGCTACTACACTACACATGTTTGGTGTGTACTTACACTTCGATATAGTGAGATCGCAAAGATTGTTTTAACCCCCGACGCAAACGGAGGGGTGTTATATATATATATATAAGTTTAACGTGTCTGTCAGTCGCATCGTAGCTCCCAAACGGATTGACCGATTTGGATGCGGTTTTTTTTATTACAAATCTGGTTTAATCGGGGTGGTTCTTAGCTATGTTTGTAATTTTTTTTTTGTTTTATTTTATGGAAACTGACACGGTTGGCTACATCACCTACAACATCCGTGATGTCCGCCCATAACACCGCGTGAACTAGGTGCCGTGTCAGTGCTTCCCGTGCCGGCTACACTGAACTGGACGGAAACGCGCGGAACAATTCGGTTTGTAGGTATGAGAGGCACATCTTAGCGTAACCGAAACTGATGTCGAACCAAAAACCGAATCTGAATTTTATTTAACCTATCCTGTCTCGCATATAGTTGAATGTGCTTGTACCTACTTACTAAGTTTCATAGAATTCGGATGACTTATGGAGGAACATACCCTCGTGTTGTAGCCTGTAGGTGATGTAGCTAAAGCGGGTACTTTGTTCAATTCGAACTACTTCAGACTCTTGGAAACTATCCCTAATTTTTTATGATTAGAAAGGGCGTAAACTAAAAATAAAACGAAGCTCTCAAATTGCTGTCAGTTGTTTTTTTAATAAATTAATAAATTAAGATTAATCTTAATCTTAATTTAATTTTAATTTTTAATCCCTTATTATTAGTCGCCTTTGATATTATTATTAACAACAAATTACATAAACTAATGTTAGCTAAAAATTTTTGTTTATAACGTTGACTGAGTATATATATATTTTTTTCTAAGAGACTGCGATCAGTGTGATAGATAAATCTTGATCACCACAATCAGGTTTGTCCACTCCTCGTTCGCTCGGCCAAGTCGGCCATAGTCTACCATTGACTTATATATTACTAACGTATATATTACTTTAGCATATCACTGTAGTCTACTATCTATGTACCTCGGCCGGTGCTCGGTTGCCTCTGCACAGACCGACCGGCTCGCTCCGTGTTATCATATCAATCAATCACAGATCTAGTGTACTAATATCTATTCTGTCATGCCGGCACTTCACTTGGCTTAGCGTATTCGTGTTTGTTGCAAACACTTTAGTTTTATCTCGCTCTAAACAAGCCATTAAAGGGAGACGAAACGGAAATGTATGCCAAATACACGAATACGCTAAGCCAAGTGAAGTGCCGGCATAATATATTGTCCGCAGGCGACAGTGCCGACCCAGACAGACGTACTTTTTTAGGTTTCCGTATCCGATACGGGACCCTATTACAAAGCCTACGCCGTCTCTCTGTCTGTCCGTCGTCCGTCGGTCCGTCCGTCTGTCTGTCCGAGGGCTGTATCTCTTGAACCGGTATAGGTAGCCAGTTGAAATTTTCACAGAATATGTGTTATTATGGCCGATATAACAACAAATAATAAAAATAATAAAAAGTAAAAAAATCGCGGGGTTCCCATAGAAGAAACCAAAATCTACCGAATAGAGTGTGAAGCATTTTAACTAATCATGACATTTAATCTCGCATTTAATTAATATGAAGCATTTCATAACACGCCATCTAACACGCCATCTAGATGGTGTGAGTGGCGCTAGCCATGACATGGCGATACGGAACCCTCGGTGCGCGAGTCCGACTCGCACTTGGCCGGATTATTTTAATTTTATGAAAACTGACACGGTTGGCTACATCACCTACATACAACATCCGTGATGTCAGCCCATAACACCTTGTAGAACTAGGTGCCATGTCAGTGCTTCCCTTCTTTTCATGTCGGCTACATGCACTGAAATGGACGGAAAATACGAACTATTTAAATAGCCGTTTCAACCGACCTTTCATTCAGTGCCGTGGTAGCAACCCGGGTAGGTTAAACCCTACCACCTAGTAAGGTAAAAAGGAAAGGGAACTACAGTTTTACGTGGAATCCGAACCACGGTCAGCCTCCAATGGTCGAGCGGTCACCCATACATTGACCGCGCCCAGGTGATGCAGTATGCCGTGTCAAGCAGGTAGTTTCCATAAAAATCTGTTAAGTGCGAGTTTTACACGCGCACGGAGGTTTCCGTATCTATCCGCTATTATCCGCCTATCTTTTGTCTTTCAACAATGCAATGTATAAAAGCCTGTAGCGCCATCTATTATTCAGTAGTGTGACTTATCGATTTTTCGGACGTTTGTTGTATGGGAGCCCTCCTTAATTTTTAATTTTTACTTTTTAATTCCTTAATTTTTAACATTTTCATTTTTGAAGTGAAAACTTCTTTAGCGGCGCTGGGCACTTTTTGTATGGGGGAAAAATGTATAACTCGCGACACCGTTGCGATGACGCGTCAGCGTCATTTTTAAAATGAAACCTTAAGTCATTGCATTAAGGGTTAAGTTAGAGTGGCACGGGATCTGCCGGCACTCCCGGAGTGCAACTGTTAAGTAGGGTTCGGTAACACGTTTATGTCTGTCCATTCTACTAAGTTCTGCAAAATGAATGAAGGGTTCCGTGACAAATGCATGTCTGCCCGTTCTACTAAATTTTACAATTTTCAACCAAGGTCCTCCGACGGTTATTTTATAATAAAAGTAGGGTTCCGTAACACGTTTATGTCTGTCCATTCTACTAAGTTCTGCAAAATGAATGTAGGGTTCCGTAACAATTGCATGTCTGTCCGTTCTACTAAATTTAACATAATTTTTTTTTTATAAATTTTTTTTTTTCATTATTTTTTTTTTATATATATATTTATTTATTTTTTTAATTAATTTTTTTTTTAATTTTTTTTTTCATTTTTTTTATACATACATATATATATTTTTTTATTAATTTAATTTTTTTACTTTTTATTTTTTTTAAACCTTCTTTATAAATAAACTTAAAACTTTTTCTTTTTTAAGCAATGTTACGGTGTTGTTTTCACTTCTGGCGGCACCCCGGAGTGCACCTGAGGCTTTTATTATTTGTTCTATCCGCCATAATAACACATATTCTATGAAAATTTCAACGGGCTACCTATTACGGTTCAAGAGATACAGCCCTCGGACAGACGGACGGCGGAGGCTTAGTAATAGGCTTCCGTACGGGATACGGAAACCTATAAACCAGCTACTCCAGTAGTTACAAAACTTTTTCATATCTTTTGAATCAGCCAGCTAACTTACGAATAATTTTCTTCTATTTCAGATGAGGATCCCTTCCAGCCTGCCGATTCTCTGTTAGCAATTATAGCAAAAATGGCGGTAGCGGCAGCTCTCTTTGATAAGCCCGCATTGATAAGCCCGTTGGAACGAGTGAGACGGATCATGAAAAAAAGGACCATGAATTGCTAACAGAGAATAGACTCGTAACACACCAACACACACACACTAGAACACAGTAGCAGAATTCTAGTGAAGACGATAACGAAATAACCGATAGCGAAGAGCAACATAAAATAGTTGACAACAAGAATGGGATAGGGAAAACAGTGCAATCAATTCAAGGATAGCGAACTACGGAGCAGAGTGAACACTTAGCGAGTGCCGCTGCAGGTTGCAGTGACAGTTGCAGTAACATTTGCACTAACAGTTGCAGTAACAGTTGCAGTAACAGTTGCAGTAACAGTTGCAGTAGCAGTTGCAGTGTGTTGTAGTGCAGTGCCATCAGTGTAGGATGAAAAGATGGCGGCCGCCGCGTGTTGGCTCATCATCGCAACCGCGTCCGTTACCTACGCACAGTTCTTCGGTGAGTTTCAGCATGTTCTCTCTTTTCTAGAGAGTTTCAGTGTAGCCGATACAATTGAGAAATGCAAGCAGGCATGCAGGAGTCTAGGATTTTATCATGAGACAAGGGTACAACTTCGGTAGTCCTCTTGTCCTCAGGCTCCTGTATGATGCGCGCGCATATGTTCGCACCAAATTGGAATATATTGCACTCGTCTGGAATCCGCACGAATCAAAATATATACTAATGGTGGAGAAGATCCAACGTAAATTCACCAGGTTCTTATATAAAATGTCTTATGGCCCGTACAACGTTGAACTCTGTCAAAACTACCCTTTGTATGTAAGTGGAATGGTTGGATATACGACCCTTCAGCTAAGAAGAAATGTACAGTTACAAGCATTTCTTCCTCTTGCTGAATGGTCGTATATACAATCCATCCGTCCTCGGTATGATGTCGCTGCATGTCCCGAATAAATATCTGCGTGCAAGGAGTCACTTGCTGTTTGCGGAAAGTCCATCGCGGACGTTCCACTATGGCCAGACTCCAAATCACCGGGCGCTGACCGCACTCAACCGAATGTTGGTCATGTTTCCGGATTTAGACGTCTTCAACTGCAATACTAAAGTATTTCAAAAGTACGCGGTGAGATACGTTGAGCTAACTTTGAAATAGTGTCAGATTTTTTATTTTTTTATTTTTTTTTATGGAACCTGACACGGTTGGCTACATCACCTACAACATCCGTGATGTCAGCCCATAACACAGGGTGAACTAGGTGCCATGTCAGTGCTTCCCTTCATTTCATGTCGGCTACACTAAACTGGACGGAAAACACGAACTATTTACATAGCCGTTTCGACCGACGTTTCGTTCAGTGCGGTGGTACCAACCCGGCCGGGATAAACCCTACCACCTAGTAAGGTAAGAAGGGAAGGGACCTACAGTTTAACGTGGAATCCGAACCACAGTCAGCCTCCAACGGTCGAGCGGTCACCCATCCAAACACTGACCGCGCTCAGCGTTGCTTAATAACAGTTGACTAACCAACCGCGCCACTGAGCTACCGAGGCTGACGAATTTTCTTATCCCTTAGTCGACTTTCTGCATTTTTAAATTTTGGGGCTTGCTCTGTAGTAACAATGTAATATGGCTCTAAAATGGAAGCACTCTCACGGCACCTAATTCAGCGAGGGCTGACATCGCGGGTGTGGCAGGTGGTGTAGCCAACCACGAAAGGATCCATGAAAAACGTAGTATATAAAGTGCACTAATACATGTGTAGATAGATGGTACTGTGTGAGGTCGGTACTTAAAAGAATAGCCCCAATGCGTCTCTCCCCGTGCATGTCGTAAAAGCCGACTAAGGAATAAGGACGAGATGCCGTGCTAAAGGGCGACAGGCTAGCCACCTCTCACCTTGGCACGGTCCTTCCAACGAGTCGTGCAGCAGGTGGGTCTTTATGCCTCCCTTGCTGTTTGATAGTTATCTTGACCGAATACTTTGCTAAAGGTGGTGGTCGATGTTGTGCTGCAATTTTCCAGAGTACTTGCAGCGCAACACGCGATTACTCTGCTAGCCCTGATTGTCGGGATACAGCGTGTGTGGTATGTAATAGATGTGATAAAACCTGACCTGGTTCTGCCACCAGTATTCCCCAACCAACACAGGATCCCCCAAGTCTAGAACTGTCGCTGTAGTCCCACGTGAAGCCTCACTCTGGGCCATCAACTTGAATTTAGCAGGTGCCTACCGTGCCAGGTTACACAAAAAGAAAAGTACAATCATTAATACATACCAAACTATGTATCCCGACAATCCGGGTCTTAAATAACAAGAGATATGACTCCCTTCTTATATTACTAGGTGGTAGGGTTTAACCTGCCCGGGTTGGTACCACCGCACTGAATGAAAGGTCGGTCGAAACGGCTATGTAAATAGTTTGTGTTTTCCGTCCAGTTCAGTGTAGCCGGCACGACCGAAGGGAAGCACTGACGTGGCACCAAGCTCACCCAGTGTTATGGGCTTACATCACGGATGTTGTAGGTGATGTAGCCAACCGTGTCAGTTTGCATAAAAAAAAAACAAAAAAAAATACAGTAAAATGTAACATATTCTTTGGAAATTTTCAGATTTCCCGATCTTCTCACCTTTCTTCACGGGCGTGAGCAACCAACGCTCCAGCTTTCCGGAATTCTCCGCCAGGCGAGCAGACGACAGCGAGGGCCACAACAGAAGAAGAACAACGCAGAAGCCCGAACCAAGCCACGATGTGCCATACGAAGACCGCAGCAGGAAGTCCACGCAACGACCCGCTGCAACCACCGCGAGAATCGCACAGAGAAAGATGATAGATATTAGCTTTTCATCTTTTATTGACGTCCCCTCAGCAAAAGATGGAACTAGAGAGTTCTTCTCCACTCAAAATGAAAACAATAAATCTTCAACAGCGCGCACCAGCACAACTTCTAGTCCAGAATATTCTAGACAAAGTGATAGCTACAGCTATTCTGGAAGGACAACTTCTAGAGCACCAAGCTACAGCAGCATTAGTCCACCAGACTACGAAAATCCGAGATCCATTTCGAGCAACAAGCCTGATTATGTCAACGATTACATGACGAAACGACCAACGAGCTATTCTGGAAGGACAACTTCTAGAGCACCAAGCTACAGCAGCATTAGTCCACCAGACTACGAAAATCCGAGATCCATTTCGAGCAACAAGCCTGATTATGTCAACGATTACATGACGAAACGACCAACGAGCTATTCTGGAAGGACAACTTCTAGAGCACCAAGCTACAGCAGCATTAGTCCACCAGACTACGAAACTCCTAAACCCATTTCGAGCAACAGGCCTGATTATGTCAACGATTACACGACGAAACGACCAACATTCGGTGTCGACGTAGTAAATTTCGCGCGAACGACGAAGAGATCGAGAAATCCCATAGTGCCGACCAACAGTAGACCTGTCGATAACTCATACGACGTCACTAGAAATCCATTCAGCACTACCAAAAGACCACAGAACTTCGAAAACGATGTCAATGGCCTTTACACTAGTAAAATACCGAACACTATCTACAGAAATGATAACATGTTTGATAGCGATCGGCAAGGTTTTAAAGATAGACCGAACGATGATCGAAGACAGAGCTTTGAGACCGATAGACCGATCAACAATCGAAGACCGAGCTACGAGACCGATAAACCAACTGACAATCGGACACCGATCTATGAGCCCGACAGGCATAACGAATATCAGAGGCCAGGCTACGATAGCAATACATACACTACTCAATTCCACACGGATAGTCCTGGCGTTCTGAGACCTAATGTCGACGAGAGCAGGGATCCAATAACGAATAAGCCACCTTATGTGAGTGGTAATAGAGGTCAGAGTGGAGCGTCAGACTTCGTGTTCCGCGATGATGATCAGGAGCCAGAACATATTACGGGACCCGACGTCGAGTTCATGTCTGAGGAGAAGAAGAGACGAGCGCTGCAGATTGCTGAGAGGAGTGAGTGTATATCTTATTAGTTATTACTTCTGCCTCGTACCTGTACCTACCTGTCGAGTGGATTGTAGCAATATAACATATCTTTGGACTCAATACTGCGCCGAGCAGTCCGTCTCGAGTCTCTGAGTCACAGACGATTTGTAGGATCACTCGGTCTGTTCTACAGTTACTATCGTGGACGCTACTTGGAGGAACTTGAATCTCTTATTACTTGCCATCCAACCTATTTTCGCAGCACTCGTCGCAGAGAATCATAACACCCGTTTGTCGTTAACCCATCCGTTCTCAAAATAGCTTAATTGCCGCACAGCTAGGGTGTGGAACTGCTTCCCCGCGAGTGTATTTCCCAAATCCTTTAACCTGGGTGTCTTCAAGCGTCGTATTAACGGGCTAGACAGCCTAGGAACAGTCTGCAAATCTGCTGGCATGTCGCCTCACTGAGCGTGGTTTCGCGAGGAGGGGTGATTTTGGCTCTGTCGTCTGCACCATTGATCTCTCGGCACAGCCACCCATCTCAGTCAGTCAGCGTGTAAACGTCCACTGCTGGACATACGCCTCTCAAATTTTCCTCCAGTCCTCCCGGCCTTCAGTGGTACGGAACCACTGCTTTCCGCCGACGTACTTGATGTCGTCGTCCCACCTGGCGGGTGCTCTTCCCACACTCCGTTTTCTTGTCCACGGCCACTTGTGTTGGACCCATGTTGACTTACATAAAAAAACATCTAGAGATACTGCTGGACATAGGGCAGAGGATGTCGACACATTTGTGCGCTCTCATTGGCTGTAGTTTTTTCTACATAATAATTATGTATTTCGGTATGGGTGGCTAAGTCAGAGGGATCAAAGCACACACTCCGACCAGCCAATATCACCTCCGAGAAGGATAAAAGAGGTCCCCTCTCTTTTATCCTTCTCGGAGGTGATATTGGCTGGTCGGAGTGTGTGCTTTGATACAATTTTAAACCGGTGACGAAGGGGAAGCAGCAGGAGTAGTTATTCAATAGCCAGGTACTGGCTGAGTGAGCATCCTCGCGAACCAAATGTTCGGTCAGTCAGTATACGCCTCGCCCGAGTCAAGCGAGTTAAGATCGTCGAGACGATGAATGTCTTTTAAAAGTATTTTTTTTATTGCTACCGAACTGGGTGGCTCTGTCCGAGGTCGCATTCTCAGGCGCAGCCAATTTTACCCCCGAGGAGGTGCCAGCCCGGCTTGGAGGTGGACTAATGTTGCTGGGGAAAGGCTATTAACCCGCGATTTGAAGCTCCGTGGATTGTATGAGTGTGGGAAGATATTCCCTGGCAGCCCGTTCCACACCTTTGCAGTGCGGCACAGGAACTATTTAGAGAATCGCGCAGTTCGAAGAACTCTTCTGTCGACTACAAACGGGTGTTTCGCGAGAGTATGGCGGGTTTGGCGAAGGCGAACAGGAGGAGGAGGGATAAGGGAAGCAAGTTCGTCAGAGCAGCGGCCATAGTAGTACCGATAAAACAGGCTCAATGAGCCAACAATACGTCTGTGCTTTAGAGGTTGAAGGTCCTTTGTGAGTACAGAGTCACCAATGAGGCGAATGGCTCGTCGATGAATAGAATCCAAGGCTGAAAGAAGGTACTCAGGGGAACCCTCCCAAAGATGACTGCAATATTCCATCACCGGTCTTACTTGTGCTTTATAGAGTGTAAGCAGTTGGACCGGCGTGAAAAATCGCCGACATCGGTAAAGGCCCCTTAATTTTCGAGACGCTAGTTTCGCCTTGGACTCTATGAACGATCGAAACCCAACGTCCCTGGACACCTCCATACCCAGGACGCACAGACTACCATCGTTGGGGACTTGGCTGCCCTGAAAAGGTGCTTGGAGAGGAAACGGATCAGCCTTAGTAGAGAAGGCACAAGCTTGCGTCTTGGCTACGTTGAAGTTGACCAAGTTCTTCTTCCCTCAAGAGGATACTTTTTCGAGAACCTGGTCAACCCGAGCAACAGTTTCGCGTCTCGCGTTTGCTGCTGAGGCCTCTCTACCCTTCCAGTCCTTGATGAACCCTTCGTGCACCGTGCTGTCGTTCGCGTAACAGTGTATTTCGCCAAGCGAGAGCATGTCGTTGATGAACAATAAAAACAGCGTAGGCGACAGCTCGGATCCTTGTGGAACACCAGCATTGATTGAGTAGTCGGCCGAGCAGGCACCATCTAGGGTGACAAAGATCAACCGACCACTCAAAAAGCTGGAGATCCAAGTGTACAGTGTTGTAGGGACACCGTAGGCCGGAAGCTTGCTTAAGAGTCCCCGGTGCCAGACGCGATCGAATGCTTTGGATATGTCCAGAGCGGCCGCCAGCGATTCCCCAAAACCATCGAGCCTTTCAGCCCATAAATGCGTGACATACGCTAGAAGATCTCCAGTCGACCTTTGCTTGCGAAAGCCGTATTGTTTGTCTTCGAGGAGTTTAGAGTCTTCTAGGTACGTCAGGAGCGCTGAGTTGACAATACGCTCCATAACCTTACTCAAAAGTGAGGTTATCGCAATAGGGCGATAGGTCGATGGGTTCGCTGGGTCCCCCTTCTTGGGGACCGGCTGGACCGAAGCTCTCTTCCAGCAAGAAGGCATTGATCCGGAGGAATAGGAGCGTTTGAATAGGCGGGTGAGGACTGGCGCCAATTCCAGAGCACAATTTTTCAAGACGATCGCCGGGACGCCGTCAGGCCCACTACTCATCGAAATATCCTTCTCACGTAGTGTTTTATGGACGACTCTGGGGTGGAACCTAATATATGCCATCATACGCCCGCATTGGGGTAATGAAGGGGGGTTGGCGCCCAGGTCGTCCATGTTTGAGTTGGATGCGAAAAGGCGTGCAAAGATATTCGCCTTTTCTTTCGCGAGTATAGCGAGCGAGCCATCCGGACGTTCCAGCGAAGGCGTAGCAGGACGGCAGAAATTCCGTCCGATGGATTTGGCGAGAGACCAGAAGGCGCGGCTACCCGAAGGACTACGTGCAAGTTTCGCGCCAATTCCAAGGTCGTGCCTGAACTTGGCCAAGTTTTGCGTTCGTTTGCAGGACCTAGCAACGACGTTGAGCTCTCGTCTGTTCTCGACAGACCTATTCTGCAGCCATTTCCTATAAGCCTTGTTCTTAGTGTCAATAAAAATGTCGTGGTAAAAGTATTACTTTATTATAATAAAATAGACAAGTGTACACGCGCGAGCTATACGTAGTGGAATCCGCCGGTCAGCGTAGCGACCGGTGTTTAAGTAATGATAAAAGTGCCCTGCTTGTAGTTTCCTGCAGTATCGCCTTATTTGGTAAGGAGTATGGAAATGCCCTTGGAGAGGGTTGATGATGATGATAGTGGACTCGTTTTCCGTGCCTAAGCCCGCTTCCATGCAGGCCTTTTGCGCGTCCTACGGCCTTAATCCAACCAGCCGAGTTCTTCCAGGAGGCGGCACACTCTCCTTGGGTCCTGGCACGCCTCTCGAAGTGTAGTAGGGCCTCCCAGCTCCTTCGCCCTTATGTCTGCCAACTCCTCGCACTCCAGCAGCTCGTGGGTGGGTGTCTCGTCCGCCTGCAGGCATGCTCTGCACAGTGGACTGTCCGTTACTCCAATTACATAGAGGTGTCTGTTAAGTGTACAGTGACCAGTAAGCATACCTATCACTATGCGTAGTTTTGATCTATGGACACGGACCAGCGTCTTGGCGAGACGGAGGTCCGGCTTCGCCATTGCCTCCCTCGCCTGTCTGCAGTCACTGCCCGCTGCCCATCTGTCTATGTGTAGTTGATACGTACGTTTGTGTATCCAAATTTTCAGTTGGTTGTGTGGTAGTGGTACTAGAGGTTCGGGTCCTTCAGGTTTGCTGCTGGATCCCCTCTTCGCGAGTTCATCAGCAGCATCGTTCCCCCGGGATCCGCTGTGGCCCTTTATCCACTGTAGCGTTACCTTGTTTCTTGTAGCAATGACCTCCAGCGCGAGGTGACATTGATGGATAAGTCCTGAGCTCATTATACTGCCGTTCAGCGCCGCTAGTACTGAGGCGCTGTCCGACAGTATCTTGATGCTGTGTCCCTCCATGTTCCGCTGGGCCACTATTGTAGCTGCTTCAATGATCCCAACACATTCTGCCTGGAATATTGAGTTGTGTTGTCCGAGGTAAGTGTACCTGTTGATGTTTAGGTCCAGGGAGTGCGCTGCAGCACCTGTGCCTGTCTTCGTCTTGGAGCCATCGGTGTATATGCGTAGCTCCTCTGATTGGTCTTTGGCCTCTCCGGCCAGGTTGATAGTGTATGATCTCTCAAATACGTGCAGTTTGGGTATGCGGTCACAGCAGGCCGCCAGTAGCGGTATCTCCGCTGTTACCTTTTGAAGAAGCTTTGTGTGTGGCAGTGTGGCGTTAGTGTGCCAGAGTCCCAGAGTTCTGAGTCTCACCGCCGCTGACGCAGCCTCCTGTTGTACGTACAGGTCTAGTGGTACTAAAGATAGTATTACCTCCATAGCTGTAGTCGGAGTTGTGCGCATGCAACCTGTTGTTGCCACGCACGCCAGTCTTTGGAGTCGCTGTAGCTTATCGACTCCTGTGCTCAGCTTTGTCCTGGGCCACCAGACTACTGCACCATATGTTACCGTAGGTCTGACGACTGCTGTATATAACCAAAGAGAAATCTTTGGCCGGAGACCCATGATTTACCCATGAGCCTCTGGCATTGCCAGAAGGATATGCTCGCCTTCTTTAGCTTGGAGAGGGTTGTTCCAGACTCCTTAACTAGCGTATGCGCCGCGTCGCTTCGGGCGAGCTCTGCCGTGGCCAATTCGGCCAGCGTCGCGTCCGTCCGCCCGCCATGTCAGGTCCTAGGAGTCTTCAAACGTTGTATTAACAAGCTCAGATAGTGCTTCAATAATCAGATTCAGATTCAGATTCACATTCAGATATTTATTTCGCCATAAAGAACACACAACAATAACAATATTACATTGAGACATATGCATATTCAGTATGGTTCGTCATAGTTTTTGTTATATCCCGTTCAGTAATGCCATTTATAAGGAAGAATCGGGCAAGAAACCTTACAGAGCTTTTTTTAAAAAATGCTTAAATATAACTTACATGCTAATTTTTATTTATATTAACTATAACATACTATATCTAATAAAAAATAAAAATAATAAGTAAAAAAATTTTCTCTAAAAAAGAGAATAAAGTACAAAGAACATAGGGTTCAGTCAAATTTATACATATAAAAAGATTCATTTGAATCGTCCAAGTCAGCATGATTGTTTATTTACAATATGAAAAAATTGTTTTACTCCATACGATAGTAATAATGAGTGTACATATGTATAGTAGGATTGTTTCAAAACCTCTGGACCTATCAAGCGGCGTAACTCTCTTAATGCATAAATACCTCTAGCCATCTTGTCACATAGTTTGTCTATGTGACTTTTCCGACATAGAGTTGGGTCAATGTAGAATCCTAAAAATCGTATGCATGACTGGGAACCAATAGAACCAGAGGAATTCGAAATAGAGAGCTCACGGGGACCACAGTTCCGTCCAGAAAATACCATAATATGGTTGGTTTTCGATGTGTTTAGTATTAGTCCGTTCGCAGCAAACCATTCCGATATTTTTCCTACTACGAAGTTTAATTTTATTTCTAGTTCATACATGGAATCAGCAAAGACTATTATACTAGTGTCATCGGTAAAAAGTATTAAAACACCATCTATCTAAATTAAGGCTAAATCATTATTAAATACTAAAAATAATGTGTTACCCAATGCAGAACCCTGTGGGATACCCATTTTTATTTTACCTGGTTCAGAACTTTTTTTATTTCCTTTCAGAGTGACCTCAGTGACCTGTCTTCGATCTGTTAAAAATGACTTTAGCAGTTCATGAGGTTTATCACTAACTCCGTATTTTTCCAATTTGCACAAGAGGAGCTTGTGGTCTACGACATCAAACGCTTTTGACAAGTCACAGAATGTACCTGCAACCTTTTTCCTCTTGTCTATACCTTTTATTACCTCTCCTACTAGCTTCATTCCAGCTGATTTTGTGGAGTGGTTCTTGCGGTATGCATATTGGTGGGGAGAAAGAAGTTTGTTATCCTCAAGATGCTTAATTAAAGAGTCAGATATAACAGATTCTATTATTTTAGATAGTGCGGGCACTAAGCTAACAGGTCTATAGTTATTTGGATCAGCTCTTTCACCGGCTCCCTTGTAAATGGGACATACACGGGTCTGTCTTAATACATTAGGATAGATACCCTCGTCAAACATTTGGTTAACCAATATTGATATGTATGGCGACAAACTTATTGAAAATTTGGCAATCAACTCACCTGACAGCTCGAAAATATCTAGACTGCTTTTTTTAGATAATTTGTCACTAACAGCAGCAAAAGTCATCAGCAAAACTATTCGTATGTTGCCTTGCTGCGCGCGGTTTCGCGACGTGAGGTGGATGTGGCCGAGTTGAGGAGCACCTTTGGTCGCTCGGCACAGCCACCCATACTGGTTGTCATAAAAAATGGTTGCATAGACATATAGTTGTGTGACTTGTCTGGTGGATGTTGTTGCAGTGTGCGAGCGGTACGCGTCCGAGAACACGGAGCACCTGGCGGCGATCCCGCTGATCCCTGCGCCCGCGCCGGTCACCGTGTCCGTCTCCAAGTGCGCACCCATCAACGTGCCGCTCGTGGTGGGCGGGCAGGTGGTCACCATACAGCAGTACCCGCACATGGCGGCCCTGGGCTGGCCCTACATCAGGGTTAGCTCACCTTCATACTTACTCTTCATCAACGTGCCGCTCGTGGTGGGCGGGCAGGTGGTCACCATACAGCAGTACCCGCACATGGCGGCCCTCGGCTGGCCCTACATCAGGGTTAGCTCACCTTCATACTTACTCTTCATCAACGTGCCGCTCGTGGTGGGCGGGCAGGTGGTCACCATACAGCAGTACCCGCACATGGCGGCCCTCGGCTGGCCCTACATCAGGGTTAGCTCACCTTCATACTTACTCTTCATCAACGTGCCGCACGTGGTGGGCGGGCAGGTGGTCACCATACAGCAGTACCCGCACATGGCGGCCCTCGGCTGGCCCTACATCAGGGTTAGCTCACCTTCATACTTACTATTCATCAACGTGCCGCTCGTGGTGGGCGGGCAGGTGGTCACCATACAGCAGTAACCGCACATGGCGGCCCTCGGCTGGCCCTACATCAGGGTTAGCTCACCTTCATACTTACTCTTCATAAACGTGCCGCTCGTGGTGGGCGGGCAGGTGCTCACCATACAGCAGTACCCGCACATGGCGGCCCTCGGCTGGCCCTACATCAGGGTTAGCTCACCTTCATACTATCAAGCAGAGTAATCGGTGTTGTGCTGCAAGAACTCTGGTAAATTACAGCACAACACCGGCCACCACGTATTCGAATAAGATTTAATCGATCAAGCAGCAAGTAAGGCAGGAAGACCCACCTGCTGCATGACTCGGTGGAAGTACCGTGTCAAGGTGAGAGGTGGCGAGCCTGTCGCCCTTTAGTACGGCATCTTGTCCTTATCCCTTAGTCGCCTTTTACGACACCCATGGGGAGAGATGCAGTGGGGCTATTCTTTTTAAGTACCGGCCCCACACGGTACCTCCACCTTCATACTTACTCTTCCTCAAATACTGTCATACAAACTGCATCACTTCCCGGGCATGTCGTCAAAGGCGACTAAGGGATATTGCAAAGATGCCACGCTATTGGGCGACAGGCTAGCCACCTCTCACCCTGGCACGGTCCTTACACCGAGTCGTGCAGCAGGTGGGTTTTTGTGCCATACTTACTGCTTGATAGTTATCTTGTTCGAATACTTTGTGACGGTTGGTGTTGTACTATGATTTCCAGAGTCCTTGCAGTACAACACGCGATTTTTTTATTGCTTCCGAACTGGGTGACTGTGCCCGAGGTCGAAGCCTCAGGCGCAGCCAATGCGACACCCTCGAAGAGGTGCCAGTCCGGCTTGGAGGCGGACTAATATCGCTGGGCAAAGTCTATTAACCCGCGATTTTAAAATCGTGGATTGTAGGAGTGGGGAAAGATATTCCCCGGAAGCCTGTTCCACACCGTTGCAGCGCGGCACAAGAACGATTTAGAGAATCGTGCAGTTCGAAGAACTCTTCTGTCGACCACAAGAGACTGTAGAGCCACTTCGCTGGTAGTCCTCTTGCTCCGACTTCCACAGCGAAGAGATCAGTCTTGAATCCATTTCTCACAATCCGGTCTACTAAGTTGCAGTACTTGTTAAGTTTGATGTTGTGGTCCTTCGGTATGTTGCTTTCCCATGGAACTGTAAATTCCACAAGTACTACATGCAGTGGCGGCTGGTGACTTCAGTGACCGGTAGTGCGCTAAGTACCTACCTACTTAAATACCAAATTACCCAACACATTCCCCTCATGTAATTTTAAGATCGGGACTTCCGATTTTTTTAAATGCCTGCGTTTAATAATTATGTACGTACCTAGTATGAATATTCTCAAGACACTCAATGAGTTGCAAAAAACAAGAAAAGAAATCCAAACAACTTTTTTAACAAATTTTAGTACCTTTATGAACACATCCATAGACCACAACACTACTGAAGCTTACAAAAGAAAACAGTAGTAATGCCCCAAAAATACTTAAAAAAAATATTAAAAAAAAATTAAAGCATTTGAAAAGTAGGAATTGAACCCGGGATCACCTGATTGTAAAGCCTTACCTTTAACCAACGCTTAGGCAAATATCGGCACCACTTAATTCACAGTATCACACAGAAACCACAAAACCTAACCATATCCCATTTTAAATATTCGCGCGCTAACGGGTATGTGACATCACATGACAGCGCGCTGACTCTAGCTAGAAAGACGGACTCGTGCAAAACGAATCGCTCGCGACGCGACGCGTCGCACGCGCGGCTATTCACGATATAGCGTCCTTGTTTGGCGCTCGTGCGCCGCACGCAGAACTCCATTTCGGCCCATACTGTTTCTATGAAGTATCTTTTGTCTCACGCGCCAGCGATGTTTTGCCGATCTCCATACATTCAGCATGGGAGACCCGCGTGCGCTCTCCGATTCCGCTCGGGGCGCGCGTTTACTCGCAAAAAAGTGTCTTGTGATCTATAAAATAAGGTCGAATTCACATTCGTATTTATTTGGAGTACGATCTTTATGGTTTTAATGTAGGTATATTGTAATATATTATTTATTTTGAGTGAAGTGAAGACTTCTCGTGGTATGGTAGTGCGGCGCACGAGCGCACTTTTGGACCAGCCGCCAGTGACTACATGCTTTATCGCTTTTGAGAATATGAGTATATCCGGTCTTAATGCTGTGGTACAGATTTCCGAAGGCATCTGGGAGGTAATGCTTCTCATGTGTGTCCATCAACAATTCCCAATCCTTTGCTGCTGCCAGAATTGAAGAAGGAAATGTATATACAAACTGAATACGTAATACCAAAACGTGACTGATCGCACGGCTGGCATTCCGAGCGGTCTTTGTCTTCTTGCGACATCGTGCGTGTCCTGAATCCTGATCATTGCCATACTATTTTGGCATTTTGTTATCCACCGACATTCAGCGATAAGGAAACACTACATTCCTCCGACCTTACCTTGCCAGATAATTGGACATTTTGACAACATTGGCCGTGTGGGGCCGGTACTTTTAAAGAATAACCCCACTGCATCTCTCCCCGTGTATGTCATAAAAGGCGACTAAGAGATATGATCCCTTCTTATATTACTAGGTGGTAGGGTTTAGCCCGCCCGGGTTGGTACCACCGCACTGAATGAAAGGTCGGTCGGTCGAAACGGCTATGTCAATAGTTTGTGTTTCCCATCCAGTTGTTCAGTGTAGCCGGCAAGACACCGAAGGGAAGCACTGACATGGCACATAGTTTACCGCGGTGTTATGGGCTGACATCACGGATGTTGTAGGTGATGTAGCCAACCGTGTCAGTGTTTCCATAAAACAAAATTAGATCCCCCCCTCCCTCGACCCATGTCGGCGTCCCGCCTGGCGGATAGCCCGTTCTTTCAACGCTCGTTTCCCTGTCCACTGTCGGCGGACCGCGGACGTTGTGTACAACAGAGGCCGTGTGGTCGGTTGCAGGGTGGCGGCGGAGGTACTGGTGGCGGCGGCTACTCGTGGAAGTGCGGCGGCACTCTGGTGAGCGAGCTGTACGTGCTGACGGCCGCGCACTGCAGCCACCAGGACAGAGACAACACCGTTGTACAGTCAGTATCCCGCCCGCCTGCTGGCTGCTTGACCTGTTTCAGTTTAGTCGTGCGTGGCGGCTACGATGACCTGCAGGTATATTCTTGTAAATTCTGACAGCGGAATCAGCGTTGTTGTGGCGCTGAGAGCCACTTTGGAAGTGGCTCTCAGCGCCATAACAGCGCTGATTCCGCTGTCAGAATTTACAAGAATAGACCTGCTGGTAGGAAGACACGAGCTATTTTTATAGACGATGACGTGATGTCAATCTGGGTTAGATTCACCTAGTAAGGGATTAAGTAAGTCGTAAAGAACACTAATGGGATAAAGAGAAATACCCGGCGACAGGTTGCTGGAATTTTAGTTTAAAAAATAGATAAAAATATAAGGAATTGTGCAGGACTTACTCCAGATGAGGTAGGCGCTGTCTTTCCAATTTAGTGCCGCTGCCGTCATTTTTTTTTTTTTATTGAAACTGACACGGTTGGCTACATCACCTACAACATACGTGATGTCAGCCCATAACACCGGGTGAACTTGGTGCCACGTCAGTGTATCCCTTCGGTCGTGCCGGCTACACTGAACTGGACGGAAAACACAAACTATTTACATAGCCGTTTCGACCGAGGTTTCATTCAGTGCGGTGGTACCAACCCGGGCGGGTTAAACCCTATCACCTAGTAATATAAGAAGGGAGTCATATCCCTTAGTCGCCTTTTACGACATACACGGGGAGAGATGCAGTGGGGCTATTCTTTTAAAGTACATTGTCATTAAACTCTGACGTTCTCTGCTGTCCAAAGAATGTTACTTGCCCGGCGAGCCATAGAGCGTGGCATGCTGGGACTATCGCTACGTGATATGGTGCGTAACGAGGCAGTCCGCCGAAGCAACAAGTTGTCGATATTGGACACCGAGTGGCTAAGCCCAAGTGGCAGTGGGCTGGGCATGTTAGCTGAAGAGACGACAACCATTGTAGTAACCATGCCCTACACTGGCGGCCGTGGACAAGAAAACGGAGTGTGGGAAGACAACGCGCCAGGTGGTACGATGACATCAAGTACGTCGCCGGAAAACAGTTCCGTACCGCTGAAGGCCGGGAGGACTATAGAAAAACTGGAGAGACGTATGTCCAGCAGTGGATGCTTGCACGCCGAATGACATGCCTCCCGCATACTAAGTAAGGGCAATATCTCACTAGGACGCCACGGTTGCGCAACAAGTGGCGCAACCAGAACTAATGTATGTAGTCCTATGAAGGGTACCTGACCTGGTGTCGGCTTGGTTGCCGAATCAATTTGGTCAAGCAACCAGCCGAGAGCACAGGCGACGATCTGTCTGGCGGCGCAACCCGGCTGGTTGCGCGTTGGTTGCGCAACCAGTTAAATGTATAGCATTTTATGGTGCGCGACTCACGCATGCCTCACTCGGCCACCAGCTGCGCTACCGACAGGACGTCGCGTCCGTGTCCGCGAACCCAACATGTTTTATTTTTCTTCTTTTTCTTCAGCATTTTTTTACGCCGCACATACAATATCAGTGCTACCTGTTCGACGTCCATTTTGAAAGTGCGGACTGTCTGTTGTCTGTCGGTCGCTGGTTGTTCGCTTGGTTGCTCTACCTTGTGTCCCGCAGACACTGCGCAACTGATTGCTTAGTTGGCGTCCTGGCGAGATATTGCCCTAAGCGGTGGGTGGCCGAGTGGTCTGGGCATCGGCTTCTCATGCGACAGGTCCGCGGTTCGAATCCGGTCGGCGTGTATCAATGAGTTTTTTCTGACGAAAAAATTTACGTGCATACCTGTTGCTTCACCGTTCGGAACCAGTGTAAAACTGTAGGTCCCTTCCCTTGCCTCTTACTAGGTGGTAGGCTCAAATTGTAGCCGACTGGGTTGGTACTCCCGTACTGGATGTAAGATAGCCGCATAGCAGCCTTGGTTGTGTTCTCCTCTAGTCCAGTATAGCCAGCAATCCAGGGAAGTCTCCGGTATGGCACCTACCTTCTCGGAGGTGATATTGGCTGGTCGGAGCATGAGCTTTGGCCCCTCCGACTAAGCCACTCATACTATGTTACATAAAAAAAGGACTGGAGGAAAATTGTAGAGGTGTATGTCCAGCAGTGGACGCTTACACGCTGACTGACTGACTGACTAAGCATAAGGCTTGAACCGTCGACTGCTTGTCGCTGACGCTGCTGTTGTGCCCGCGCGTGTGACGCAGGGGAGCTCCGCGCGTGGTGCAGCTGGGCTCCGCTCGGCTGTCGGACCCGGGGGCGACCGTGGTGCGGGTCGCGGCCGCCGTCAGACATCCCAAGTACAAGCCACCCGCGGCGTACTACGACATCGCACTACTCAAGCTCGCCACTGCTGTCAGGTGAGCGGCTTCGTCCACCTAAGCACCTAAGTGTGCTCTCTCACTTTTTGAAGTGAAAACTTCTTTAGCGGCGCTTGGCACTTTTTTTAGATGGGTAAAAAATGTTAAACTCGCGTCAGATCCGCAGCGTGATCGAAAAAGCGTAAGATTCGTTGAAATTATGGATGAAAGTTGATTTTTCTGAGAAATAAACTTTTTGATGTAAAATAATTATAATAGTTCTGTAGTGTAAAATTTTTAATGTAATATAAATTGTCATGTTTGTCTACGATAGCGCAATAAATGAATATTGTATTTTACCACATAAATGATAGTACTTTTATACTGATAAATAAAACAATTCGTGCGAAATTATTCCATAACCATTCCAAAATATTCAAAAATGCACAACGTTGATGTTTAAGTTTTCACTTCTGCCGGCACTCCCGGAATGCAATTTTTTTTTATGGAAACTGACACGGTTGGCTACATCACCTACAACGTCCGTGATGTCAGCCCATAACACCGGGTGAACTAGGTGCCATGTCAATGCTTCCACCTTTGATCGTGCCGGGTACACTGAACTGGTCGGAAAACACAAATTATTTACATAGCCGTTTCGACCGACGTTTCATTCAGTGTGGTGGTACCAACCCGGGTGGGTTAAGCCCTACCACCAAGTAAGATTAGGAGGGAAGGGACCTACAGTTTTACGTGGAATCCGAACCTCGGTCAGCCTCCAACGGTCAGCGGTCACCCATCCAAGTACTGACCGCACCCAGCGTTGCTTAACATTCAATAGCGACAGTTGATTGTCTGCACCACTGAGCTTATTCTGAACTTATTCCATGGGGAGTACTCGGAGGAGCTGTTTAATGCGATCCCGCCGTCCCTTACACGCTGGACTTACCGCGGATGCGTACCAATCGGTTCTGCAGATCTTTCCTCTACAGAACTGGTAAACTCTAGAACGCTCTCCCTGCCCATATATTTCTCCCCAAGTACAGTCTCGGCTCCTTCAAGAGGGTCGTGAATGGGCACCTGTCAGACCGGCATGGCATTCGCAACCCCCGCATACGACCGAATGTCCACGGGCGTCGTTAGACACCTTATGGGTGGCTCGGTGCCATATGTCGCGCTGTCAATAATAATAAAAAAAAACCACAGGGTTCCGCATCTGCACGGAAGCCTACGCCCTCTGTCCGTCTGTCTGTCCGTTAATAGGCGGTAGGCTCAGATTGTAGCCGACTGGGTTGGTACCACCGTACTGGATGTAAGATGGCCACATAGCAGACTCGGCTGTGTTCTCCTCTAGTCCAGTATTAGCCAGCAATCCAGGGAAGTCTCCGGTATGGCACCTACCTTCTCGGAGGTGATATTTGCTGGTCGGAGCCCTCCGACTCAGCCACCCATAAAGCATTAAATAAAATAAAAAAATGTTGTGACGGTGTGATGGTGTGATGGTGTGACGTCGTGATGGCGTGACGGTGTGATGTTGTGACGGTGTGATGGTGTGACGGTGTGATGTTGTGACGTTGTGATGGTGTGACGGTGTGATGTTGTGACGTTGTGATGGTGTGACGGTGTGATGGTGTGACGGTGTGATGTTGTGACGTTGTGATGGTGTGATGGTGTGATGTTGTGACGTTGTGATGGTGTGACGGTGTGATGTTGTGACGTTGTGATGGTGTGACGGTGTGATGGTGTGACGGTGTGATGGTGTGACGGTGTGATGTTGTGACGTTGTGATGGTGTGACGGTGTGATGGTGTGACGGTGTGATGTTGTGACGTTGTGATGGTGTGATGGTGTGATGTTGTGACGTTGTGATGGTGTGACGTGGTGATGTTGTGACGTTGTGATGGTGTGACGGTGTGATGGTGTGACGTTGTGATGGTGTGACGGTGTGATGGTGTGACGGTGTGATGGTGTGACGGTGTGATGTTGTGACGTTGTGATGGTGTGACGGTGTGATGGTGTGACGTTGTGATGGTGTGACGGTGTGATGGTGTGACGGTGTGATGGTGTGACGGTGTGATGTTGTGACGTTGTGATGGTGTGACGGTGTGATGGTGTGACGGTGTGATGGTGTGACGGTGTGATGGTGTGACGGTGTGATGTTGTGACGTTGTGATGGTAGGACGGTGTGATGGTGTGACGGTGTGATGTTGTGATGGTGTGACGGTGTGACGGTGTGATGTTGTGACGTTGTGATGGTGTGACGGTGTGATGGTGTGACGGTGTGATGGTGTGACGGTGTGATGTTGTGACGTTGTGATGGTGTGACGGTGTGATGTTGTGACGTTGTGATGGTGTGACGGTGTGATGGTGTGACGGTGTGATGTTGTGACGGTGTGATGGTGTGACGGTGTGATGTTGTGACGGTGTGATGGTGTGACGGTGTGATGGTGTGACGGTGTGATGTTGTGACGTTGTGATGGTGTGACGTTGTGATGGTGTGACGGTGTGATGGTGTGACGGTGTGATGTTGTGACGTTGTGATGGTGTGACGGTGTGATGGTGTGACGGTGTGATGTTGTGACGTTGTGATGGTGTGACGGTGTGATGTTGTGACGGTGTGATGGTGTGACGGTGTGATGTTGTGACGTTGTGATGGTGTGACGGTGTGATGGTGTGACGGTGTGATGTTGTGACGGTGTGATGGTGTGACGGTGTGATGTTGTGACGTTGTGATGGTGTGACGGTGTGATGGTGTGACGGTGTGATGTTGTGACGGTGTGATGGTGTGACGGTGTGATGGTGTGACGGTGTGATGTTGCGACGTTGTGATGGTGTGACGGTGTGATGGTGTGACTGTGTGATGTTGTGACGGTGTGATGGTGTGACGGTGTGATGTTGTGACGTTGTGATGGTGTGACGGTGTGATGGTGTGACGGTGTGATGTTGTGACGGCGTGATGGTGTGACGGTGTGATGTTGTGACGTTGTGATGGTGTGACGGTGTGATGGTGTGACGGTGTGATGGTGTGACGGTGTGATGTTGTGACGTTGTGATGGTGTGACGGTGTGATGGTGTGACGGTGTGATGTTGTGACGGTGTGATGGTGTGACGGTGTGATGTTGTGACGTTGTGATGGTGTGACGGTGTGATGGTGTGACGGTGTGATGTTGTGACGGTGTGATGGTGTGACGGTGTGATGGTGTGACGGTGTGATGTTGCGACGTTGTGATGGTGTGACGGTGTGATGGTGTGACTGTGTGATGTTGTGACGGTGTGATGGTGTGACGGTGTGATGTTGTGACGTTGTGATGGTGTGACGGTGTGATGGTGTGACGGTGTGATGTTGTGACGGCGTGATGGTGTGACGGTGTGATGTTGTGACGTTGTGATGGTGTGACGGTGTGATGTTGTGACGGTGTGATGGTGTGACGGTGTGATGTTGTGACGTTGTGATGGTGTGACGGTGTGATGGTGTGACGGTGTGATGTTGTGACGTTGTGATGGTGTGACGGTGTGATGTTGTGACGGTGTGATGGTGTGACGGTGTGATGTTGTGACGTTGTGATGGTGTGACGGTGTGATGGTGTGACGGTGTGATGTTGTGACGGTGTGATGGTGTGACGGTGTGATGTTGTGACGTTGTAATGGTGTGACGGTGTGATGGTGTGACGGTGTGATGTTGTGACGGTGTGATGGTGTGACGGTGTGATGTTGTAACGTTGTGATGGTGTGACGGTGTGATGGTGTGACGGTGTGATGTTGTGACGGTGTGATGGTGTGACAATGTGATGGTGTGACGGTGTGATGTTGCGACGTTGTGATGGTGTGACGGTGTGATGGTGTGACTGTGTGATGTTGTGACGGTGTGATGGTGTGACGGTGTGATGTTGTGACGTTGTGATGGTGTGACGGTGTGATGGTGTGACGGTGTGATGTTGTGACGGCGTGATGGTGTGACGGTGTGATGTTGTGACGTTGTGATGGTGTGACGGTGTGATGTTGTGACGGTGTGATGGTGTGACGGTGTGATGTTGTGACGTTGTGATGGTGTGACGGTGTGATGGTGTGACGGTGTGATGTTGTGACGGTGTGATGGTGTGACGGTGTGATGTTGTGACGTTGTGATGGTGTGACGGTGTGATGGTGTGACTGTGTAATGTTGTGACGGTGTGATGTTGTGACGGTGTGATGGTGTGACGGTGTGATGTTGTGACGTTGTGATGGTGTGACGGTGTGATGGTGTGACGGTGTGATGTTGTGACGTTGTGATGGTGTGACGGTGTGATGGTGTGACGGTGTGATGTTGTGACGTTGTGATGGTGTGACGGTGTGATGTTGTGACGGTGTGATGGTGTGACGGTGTGATGTTGTGACGTTGTGATGGTGTGACGTTGTGATGGTGTGACGGTGTGATGTTGTGACGTTGTGATGGTGTGACGGTGTGATGGTGTGACTGTGTAATGTTGTGACGGTGTGATGTTGTGACGGTGTGATGGTGTGACGGTGTGATGTTGTGACGTTGTGATGGTGTGATGGTGTGACGGTGTGACGGTGTGATGTTGTGACGGTGTGATGTTGTGACGGTGTGATGGTGTGACGGTGTGATGTTGTGACGTTGTGATGGTGTGATGGTGTGACGGTGTGACGGTGTGATGGTGTGACGGTGTGACGTTGTGATGGTGTGACGGTGTGATGGTGTGACTGTGTAATGTTGTGACGGTGTGATGTTGTGACGTTGTGATGGTGTGACGGTGTGATGTTGTGACGTTGTGATGGTGTGATGGTGTGATGTTGTGACGTTGTGATGGTGTGACGGTGTGATGTTGTGACGTTGTGATGGTGTGATGGTGTGATGTTGTGACGTTGTGATGGTGTGACGGTGTGATGTTGTGACGTTTTGATGGTGTGATGGTGTGATGTTGTGACGTTGTGATGGTGTGACGGTGTGATGTTGTGACGTTGTGATGGTGTGACGTTGTGATGGTGTGACTGTGTAATGTTGTGACGGTGTGATGTTGTGACGGTGTGATGGTGTGACGGTGTGATGTTGTGACGTTGTGATGGTGTGACGGTGTGATGGTGTGACTGTGTAATGTTGTGACGGTGTGATGTTGTGACGGTGTGATGGTGTGACGGTGTGATGTTGTGACGTTGTGATGGTGTGACGGTGTGACGGTGTGACGGTGTGATGTTGTGACGTTGTGATGGTGTGACGGTGTGATGGTGTGACGGTGTGATGTTGTGACGGTGTAACGACGGTGTGATTGATGGTGTAATGGTGTGACGGTGTGACGGTGTGACGGTGTGACGACGGTGTGACGGTGTGACGGTGTGATGGCGTGACGGTGTGTGACGGTGTGTGACGGTGTGTGACGGTGTGACGGTGTGACGGTGTGATGTTGTGACGGTGTGATGTTGTGACGGTGTGATCGTGTGACGGTGTGATGTTGTGACGTTGTGATGGTGTGATGGTGTGACGGTGTGACGGTGTGATGGTGTGACGGTGTGATGTTGTGACGTTGTGATGGTGTGACGGTGTGATGGTGTGACGGTGTGATGTTGTGACGGTGTGATGGTGTGACTGTGTAATGTTGTGACGGTGTGATGTTGTGACGGTGTGATGGTGTGACGGTGTGATGTTGTGACGTTGTGATGGTGTGATGGTGTGACGGTGTGACGGTGTGATGGTGTGACGGTGTGACGTTGTGATGGTGTGACGGTGTGATGGTGTGACTGTGTAATGTTGTGACGGTGTGATGTTGTGACGTTGTGATGGTGTGACGGTGTGATGTTGTGACGTTGTGATGGTGTGATGGTGTGACGGTGTGACGGTGTGATGGTGTGACGGTGTGATGTTGTGACGTTGTGATGGTGTGACGGTGTGATGTTGTGACGTTGTGATGGTGTGATGGTGTGACGGTGTGACGGTGTGATGTTGTGACGGTGTGATGTTGTGACGTTGTGATGGTGTGACGTTGTGATGGTGTGACTGTGTAATGTTGTGACGGTGTGATGTTGTGACGGTGTGATGGTGTGACGGTGTGATGTTGTGACGTTGTGATGGTGTGACGGTGTGATGGTGTGACTGTGTAATGTTGTGACGGTGTGATGTTGTGACGGTGTGATGGTGTGACGGTGTGATGTTGTGACGTTGTGATGGTGTGACGGTGTGATGGTGTGACTGTGTAATGTTGTGACGGTGTGATGTTGTGACGTTGTGATGGTGTGACGGTGTGATGTTGTGACGTTGTGATGGTGTGATGGTGTGACGGTGTGACGGTGTGATGGTGTGACGGTGTGATGTTGTGACGTTGTGATGGTGTGACGGTGTGATGTTGTGACGTTGTGATGGTGTGATGGTGTGACGGTGTGACGGTGTGATGTTGTGACGGTGTGATGTTGTGACGTTGTGATGGTGTGACGTTGTGATGGTGTGACTGTGTGATGGTGTGACGGTGTGATGTTGTGACGGTGTGATGGTGTGACGGTGTGATGTTGTGACGGTGTGATGTTGTGACGGTGTGATGGTGTGACGGTGTGATGGTGTGACGGTGTGATGTTGTGACGGTGTGATGGTGTGATGGTGTGACGGTGTGACGGTGTGATGTTGTGACGGTGTGATGTTGTGACGTTGTGATGGTGTGACGTTGTGATGGTGTGACTGTGTGATGGTGTGACGGTGTGATGTTGTGACGGTGTGATGGTGTGACGGTGTGATGTTGTGACGGTGTGATGTTGTGACGTTGTGATGGTGTGACGGTGTGATGGTGTGACGGTGTGATGTTGTGACGGTGTGATGTTGTGACGGTGTGATGGTGTGACGGTGTGATGTTGTGACGTTGTGATGGTGTGACGGTGTGATGGTGTGACTGTGTAATGTTGTGACGGTGTGATGTTGTGACGGTGTGATGGTGTGACGGTGTGATGTTGTGACGGTGTGATGGTGTGACGGTGTGATGTTGTGACGGTGTGATGGTGTGACGGTGTGACGGTGTGACGGTGTGATGTTGTGACGTTGTGATGGTGTGACGGTGTGATGGTGTGACGGTGTGATGTTGTGACGGTGTAACGACGGTGTGACGGTGTGACGGTGTGATGGCGTGACGGTGTGTGACGGTGTGTGACGGTGTGTGACGGTGTGACGGTGTGACGGTGTGATGTTGTGACGGTGTGACGACGCGACGGTGTTGTGATGGTGTGTGGCACACTGCTACAGGTTCACGGAGAGCGTGCGGCCGGCATGCATCGGTGAGCCGCCGGAGCCGGGACACAACATCATCGCCACCGGCTGGGGGCGCACAGAGTTCGGTCTGTATTCAGTGAGACCACACACACACACTGTTTTTCCAACTATATTTTGTAAACTAGCTGAGCTAACACTATAACATACCCATTCAAGTTCTTGCTACTAATATGCGGACATCCGCGTTTTATTATAAATGACAGTATAACACACTTTTGACTGGTGGCGCCACTTGATAAAGTCGGTGGTAACACACATGAACTAAAATTTTCCGGGTGTCAAAATTTCGTGACGAACTTACTGAATGAGCGGATGCCCCTTCGGTGTCATCACCATTAGATCAGAATGCGAGGATTCCAACGAAATACTTGAAGGTGGGGATATAATATTGCGCGGACGTCCGCTCAATGAGGTCGGTCCGCACTTTCAGTATTATGGTCAAGTTTAGGTCCGCTCTTTACTCGTGGCGTAAACGCACCCTTATACAACCACACACATACACACACGCGCGCGCTTGTGAATCTTCATTCCCAGCCTCCTAGGCTCCTGTGCACTGTGTAGACCTAATCTAATTTTGGACCCTAAATAATAATGAGCGTATGGAAGCAAGGAAAGGGCAGAGCTTCCTAGCTCAATTTTGTCAGCGTCGATAGCTCAGTGGTGCAGACAGCTATTGATTGTTAAGCAACGCTGGGCGCGGTCAGTATTTGGATGGGTGATCGCTCGACCGTTGGAGGCTGACCGTGGTTCAGATTTCACGTTAAACTGTAGGTCCCTTCCCTTCATACCTTACTCGGTGGTAGGGTTCAACCCGCCCAGGTTGATACCACTGCACTAAATGAAGCGATATTCCCAGCATGGCTCGCTCCATTGCTCGCTGGGCAACATTCAACCTTTGGACAACAGCGACCGTCAGCGTCCACGTTTCACACCCGCACGTCATAACCGGGAGGACACACTGGTCATATATACGGGTCTTTAAATTTTGCGGAAGATCAGACCTCAGGACGAATTTTATCTTTCCAAAGGCAGCCCAACCCAGTTGAATTCGTCTCTCCATGTCCTTAAGCAGACCTTGTCTACCAAGCCGCGGAATTGGACCGAGGTACACGAGGCTTTCTTAAGGAACGTCCTCAATAGGAGGCCTCACTATTCACTTAGGAGCACACGCCCGACCTGGTCTGGATACCTATGTATGTAAGCGACCCGTTCCGACCTTTTCACTCCCACACAATCCACAAACCTCTAAATAGTTTAACCTTCATCGGTTGGCCTTCATCACCTGCTGAGACTACAACCGTGTATTCACCTCTCATCTTGTCACAGTCCTTCCTACAAGTCACGCAGCAGGTGGGTCATCGTACAATACTTGCTGCTTGACAGTTAGGTGTCTTGTCCTAGTACTTAGCGAAATCTGGCGGTCGCTGAGCCCTTGCGGCAATATCGGGAATATCGATATGGTGCATAACGAGGCCATCTGCCGCCGCACAAAAGTAGTCAATATTGTACACCGGGTGGTAAGGCTCAAGTGCCAGTGGGCTGGCCAACGACCTTTGGAGCAACCGCGTCCTAAACTAGCGCCCGTGGGCAGGAAAACGAAGTGTGGGAAGAGCATCCGCGCTAGGTGGGACGATGACATCATGTACGTCGGCGGAAAGCAGTGGTCCCGTACCGCTGAAAGCCGGGAGGAGTGGAGGAAAATTGGAGAGGTGTATGTCCAGCAGTGGACGCTTACACGCTGACTGACTGACTGACTGACTTGCGACACAACACGCAATTACTCTGTATGTATACCCAGTTTGTCGGGATACAGCGTGTAGTCCAGTTGTTGGGACCCTCTGCCGATTGTTATGTGTACCACGCAGCCACGCCACGAGTTGGACAATACCATGTTTTAGGTTTCCGTATCCCGTACGGAAGGAAACCTATTACTAAGCCTCCGCCGTCCGTCCGCCCGTCTGTCCGAGGGCTGTATCTTTTGAACCGTAATAGGTAGCCCGTTGAAATTTTCACAGAATATGTGTTACTATGGCGGATATAACAACAAATAATAGAAAAATGGAAATGTTAAAAATTAAGGAGGGCTCCCATACAACAAACGTCCGAAAAATCGATTAGTCACACTACTGAATAATAGATGGTGCCACAGGCTTTTATACATTGCATTGTTGAAAGACAAAAGATAGGCGGATAATAGCGGATAGATACGGAAACCTTCGCGAGCGAGTAAAACTCGAACTTAATAGATTTTTTTACTGTGCGCAGGCGGTGCGATGTCTGAGCAGCTACGCGGCGTGTCGCTGCCGGTGTGGGAGACCTCGGAGTGCTCGCGCGCGCTCGGCACGAGCAGGAAACTACCGCGCGGCGCCTTAGCGGACGCGCAGATCTGCGCCGGAGAGCTGCGCGGCGGCAAGGACACTTGTCAGGTAGATACTGTCTCAGCTGCGCGGCGTGTCGCTGCCGGTGTGGGAGACCTCGGAGTGTTCGCGCGCGCTCGGCACGAGCAGGAAACTACCGCGCGGCGCCTTAGCGGACGCGCAGATCTGCGCCGGAGAGCTGCGCGGCGGCAAGGACACTTGTCAGGTAGATACTGTCTCAGCTGCGCGGCGTGTCGCTGCCGGTGTGGGAGACCTCGGAGTGCTCGCGCGCGCTCGGCACGAGCAGGAAACTACCGCGCGGCGCCTTAGCGGACGCGCAGATCTGCGCCGGAGAGCTGCGCGGCGGCAAGGACACTTGTCAGGTAGATACTGTCTCAGCTGCGCGGCGTGTCGCTGCCGGTGTGGGAGACCTCGGAGTGCTCGCGCGCGCTCGGCACGAGCAGGAAACTACCGCGCGGCGCCTTAGCGGACGCGCAGATCTGCGCCGGAGAGTTGCGCGGCGGCAAGGACACTTGTCAGGTAGATACTGTCTCAGCTGCGCGGCGTGTCGCTGCCGGTGTGGGAGACCTCGGAGTGCTCGCGCGCGCTCGGCACGAGCAGGAAACTACCGCGCGGCGCCTTAGCGGACGCGCAGATCTGCGCCGGAGAGCTGCGCGGCGGCAAGGACACTTGTCAGGTAGATACTGTCTCAGCTGCGCGGCGTGTCGCTGCCGGTGTGGGAGACCTCGGAGTGCTCGCGCGCGCTCGGCACGAGCAGGAAACTACCGCGCGGCGCCTTAGCGGACGCGCAGATCTGCGCCGGAGAGCTGCGCGGCGGCAAGGACACTTGTCAGGTAGATACTGTCTCAGCTGCGCGGCGTGTCGTTGCCGGTGTGGGATACCTCGGAGTGTTCGCGCGCGCTCGGCACGAGCAGGAAACTACCGCGCGGCGCCTTAGCGGACGCGCAGATCTGCGCCGGAGAGCTGCGCGGCGGCAAGGACACTTGTCAGGTAGATACTGTCTCAGCTGCGCGGCGTGTCGCTGCCGGTGTGGGAGACCTCGGAGTGTTCGCGCGCGCTCGGCACGAGCAGGAAACTACCGCGCGGCGCCTTAGCGGACGCGCAGATCTGCGCCGGAGAGCTGCGCGGCGGCAAGGACACTTGTCAGGTAGATACTGTCTCAGCTGCGCGGCGTGTCGCTGCCGGTGTGGGAGACCTCGGAGTGCTCGCGCGCGCTCGGCACGAGCAGGAAACTACCGCGCGGCGCCTTAGCGGACGCGCAGATCTGCGCCGGAGAGCTGCGCGGCGGCAAGGACACTTGTCAGGTAGATACTGTCTCAGCTGCGCGGCGTGTCGCTGCCGGTGTGGGAGACCTCGGAGTGTTCGCGCGCGCTCGGCACGAGCAGGAAACTACCGCGCGGCGCCTTAGCGGACGCGCAGATCTGCACCGGAGAGCTGCGCGGCGGCAAGGACACTTGTCAGGTAGATACTGTCTCAGCTGCGCGGCGTGTCGCTGCCGGTGTGGGAGACCTCGGAGTGCTCGCGCGCGCTCGGCACGAGCAGGAAACTACTGCGCGGCGCCTTAGCGGACGCGCAGATCTGCGCCGGAGAGCTGCGCGGCGGCAAGGACACTTGTCAGGTAGATACTGTCTCAGCTGCGCGGCGTGTCGCTGCCGGTGTGGGAGACCTCGGAGTGCTCGCGCGCGCTCGGCACGAGCAGGAAACTACCGCGCGGCGCCTTAGCGGACGCGCAGATCTGCGCCGGAGAGCTGCGCGGCGGCAAGGACACTTGTCAGGTAGATACTGTCTCAGCTGCGCGGCGTGTCGCTGCCGGTGTGGGAGACCTCGGAGTGTTCGCGCGCGCTCGGCACGAGCAGGAAACTACCGCGCGGCGCCTTAGCGGACGCGCAGATCTGCGCCGGAGAGCTGCGCGGCGGCAAGGACACTTGTCAGGTAGATACTGTCTCAGCTGCGCGGCGTGTCGCTGCCGGTGTGGGAGACCTCGGAGTGCTCGCGCGCGCTCGGCACGAGCAGGAAACTACCGCGCGGCGCCTTAGCGGACGCGCAGATCTGCGCCGGAGAGCTGCGCGGCGGCAAGGACACTTGTCAGGTAGATACTGTCTCAGCTGCGCGGCGTGTCGCTGCCGGTGTGCGAGACCTCGGAGTGCTCGCGCGCGCTCGGCACGAGCAGGAAACTACCGCGCGGCGCCTTAGCGGACGCGCAGATCTGCGCCGGAGAGCTGCGCGGCAGCAAGGACACTTGTCAGGTAGATACTGTCTCAGTTGCGCGACGTGTCGCTGCCGGTGTGCGAGACCTCGGAGTGCTCGCGCGCGCTCGGCACGAGCAGGAAACTACCGCGCGGCGCCTTAGCGGACGCGCAGATCTGCGCCGGAGAGCTGCGCGGCGGCAAGGACACTTGTCAGGTAGATACTGTCTCAGCTGCGCGGCGTGTCGCTGCCGGTGTGGGAGACCTCGGAGTGCTCGCGCGCGCTCGGCACGAGCAGGAAACTACCGCGCGGCGCCTTAGCGGACGCGCAGATCTGCGCCGGAGAGCTGCGCGGCGGCAAGGACACTTGTCAGGTAGATACTGTCTCAGCTGCGCGGCGTGTCGCTGCCGGTGTGGGAGACCTCGGAGTGCTCGCGCGCGCTCGGCACGAGCAGGAAACTACCGCGCGGCGCCTTAGCGGACGCGCAGATCTGCGCCGGAGAGCTGCGCGGCGGCAAGGACACATGTCAGGTAGATACTGTCTCAGCTGCGCGGCGTGTCGCTGCCGGTGTGGGAGACCTCGGAGTGTTCGCGCGCGCTCGGCACGAGCAGGAAACTACCGCGCGGCGCCTTAGCGGACGCGCAGATCTGCGCCGGAGAGCTGCGCGGCGGCAAGGACACTTGTCAGGTAGATACTGTCTCAGCTGCGCGGCGTGTCGCTGCCGGTGTGGGAGACCTCGGAGTGCTCGCGCGCGCTCGGCACGAGCAGGAAACTACCGCGCGGCGCCTTAGCGGACGTGTAGATCTGCGCCGGAGAGCTGCGCGGCGGCAAGGACACTTGTCAGGCAGATTCTGTCTCAGCTGCGCGGCGTGTCGCTGCCGGTGTGGGAGACCTCGGAGTGTTCGCGCGCGCTCGGCACGAGCAGGAAACTACCGCGCGGCGCCTTAGCGGACGCGCAGATCTGCGCCGGAGAGCTGCGCGGCGGCAAGGACACTTGTCAGGTAGATACTGTCTCAGCTGCGCGGCGTGTCGCTGCCGGTGTGGGAGACCTCGGAGTGCTCGCGCGCGCTCGGCACGAGCAGGAAACTACCGCGCGGCGCCTTAGCGGACGCGCAGATCTGCGCCGGAGAGCTGCGCGGCGGCAAGGACACTTGTCAGGTAGATACTGTCTCAGCTGCGCGGCGTGTCGCTGCCGGTGTGGGAGACCTCGGAGTGCTCGCGCGCGCTCGGCACGAGCAGGAAACTACCGCGCGGCGCCTTAGCGGACGCGCAGATCTGCGCCGGAGAGCTGCGCGGCGGCAAGGACACTTGTCAGGTAGATACTGTATCAGCTGCGCGGCGTGTCGCTGCCGGTGTGGGAGACCTCGGAATGCTCGCGCGCGCTCGGCACGAGCAGGAAACTACCGCGCGGCGCCTTAGCGGACGCGCAGATCTGCGCCGGAGAGCTGCGCGGCAGCAAGGACACTTGTCAGGTAGATACTGTCTCAGCTGCGCGGCGTGTCGCTGCCGGTGTGGGAGACCTCGGAGTGCTCGCGCGCGCTCGGTACGAGCAGGAAACTACCGCGCGGCGCCTTAGCGGACGCGCAGATCTGCGCCGGAGAGCTGCGCGGCAGCAAGGACACTTGTCAGGTAGATACTGTCTCAGCTGCGCGGCGTGTCGCTGCCGGTGTGGGAGACCTCGGAGTGCTCGCGCGCGCTCGGCACGAGCAGGAAACTACCGCGCGGCGCCTTAGCGGACGCGCAGATCTGCGCCGGAGAGCTGCGCGGCAGCAAGGACACTTGTCAGGTAGATACTGTCTTAGCTGCGCGGCGTGTCCCTGCCGGTGTGGGAGACCTCGGAGTGCTCGCGCGCGCTCGGCACGAGCAGGAAACTACCGCGCGGCGCCTTAGCGGACGCGCAGATCTGCGCCGGAGAGCTGCGCGGCAGCAAGGACACTTGTCAGGTAGATACTGTCTCAGCTGCGCGGCGTGTCGCTGCCGGTGTGGGAGACCTCGGAGTGCTCGCGCGCGCTCGGCACTAGCAGGAAACTACCGCGCGGCGCTTTAGCGGACGCGCAGATCTGCGCCGGAGAGCTGCGCGGCGGCAAGG
This sequence comes from Nematopogon swammerdamellus, assembly GCA_946902875.1. Classification (NCBI taxonomy): domain Eukaryota; kingdom Metazoa; phylum Arthropoda; class Insecta; order Lepidoptera; family Adelidae; genus Nematopogon; species Nematopogon swammerdamellus. Next base: position 21,603,495 of record OX336352.1, read on the forward strand.
ACACTTGTCAGGTAGATACTGTCTCAGCTGCGCGGCGTGTCGCTGCCGGTGTGGGAGACCTCGGAGTGCTCGCGCGCGCTCGGCACGAGCAGGAAACTAACGCGCGGCGCCTTAGCGGAAGCGCAGATCTGCGCCGGAGAGCTGCGCGGCGGCAAGGACACTTGTCAGGTAGATACTGTCTCAGCTGCGCGGCGTGTCGCTGCCGGTGTGGGAGACCTCGGAGTGATCGCGCGCGCTCGGCACGAGCAGGAAACTACCGCGCGGCGCCTTAGCGGACGCGCAGATCTGCGCCGGAGAGCTGCGCGGCGGCAAGGACACTTGTCAGGTAGATACACTGTCTCAGCTGCGCGGCGTGTCGCTGCCGGTGTGGGAGACCTCGGAGTGCTCGCGCGCGCTCGGCACGAGCAGGAAACTACCGCGCGGCGCCTTAGCGGACGCGCAGATCTGCGCCGGAGAGCTGCGCGACGGCAAGGACACTTGTCAGGTAGATACTGTCTCAGCTGCGCGGCGTGTCGCTGCTGGTGTGGGAGACCTCGGAGTGCTCACGTGCGCTCGGCACGAGCAGGAAACTACCGCGCGGCGCCTTAGCGGACGCGCAGATCTGCGCCGGAGAGCTGCGCGGCAGCAAGGACACTTGTCAGGTAGATACTGTCTCAGCTGCGCGGCGTGTCGCTGCCGGTGTGGGAGACCTCGGAGTGCTCGCGCGCGCTCGGCACGAGCAGGAAACTACCGCGCGGCGCCTTAGCGGACGCGCAGATCTGCGCCGGAGAGCTGCGCGGCGGCAAGGACACTTGTCAGGTAGATACTGTCTCAGCTGCGCGGCGTGTCGCTGCCGGTGTGGGAGACCTCGGAGGGCTCGCGCGCGCTCGGCACGAGCAGGAAACTACCGCGCGGCGCCTTAGCGGACGCGCAGATCTGCGCCGGAGAGCTGCGCGGCGGCAAGGACACTTGTCAGGTAGATACACTGTCTCAGCTGCGCGGCGTGTCGCTGCCGGTGTGGGAGACCTCGGAGTGCTCGCGCGCGCTCGGCACGAGCAGGAAACTACCGCGCGGCGCCTTAGCGGACGCGCAGATCTGCGCCGGAGAGCTGCGCGGCGGCAAGGACACTTGTCAGGTAGATACACTGTCTCAGCTGCGCGGCGTGTCGCTGCCGGTGTGGGAGACCTCGGAGTGCTCGAGCGCGCTCGGCACGAGCAGGAAACTACCGCGCGGCGCCTTAGCGGACGCGCAGATCTGCGCCGGAGAGCTGTGCGGCGGCAAGGACACTTGTCAGGTAGATACTGTCTCAGCTGCGCGGCGTGTCGCTGCCGGTGTGGGAGACCTCGGAGTGCTCGCGCGCGCTCGGCACGAGCAGGAAACTACCGCGCGGCGCCTTAGCGGACGCGCAGATCTGCGCCGGAGAGCTGCGCGGCGGCAAGGACACTTGTCAGGTAGATACTGTCTCAGCTGCGCGGCGTGTCGCTGCCGGTGTGGGAGACCTCGGAGTGCTCGCGCGCGCGCGGCACGAGCAGGAAACTACCGCGCGGCGCCTTAGCGGACGCGCAGATCTGCGCCGGAGAGCTGCGCGGCGGCAAGGACACTTGTCAGGTAGATACTGTCTCAGCTGCGCGGCGTGTCGCTGCCGGTGTGCGAGACCTCGGAGAGCTCGCGCGCGCTCGGCACGAGCAGGAAACTACCGCGCGGCGCCTTAGCGGACGCGCAGATCTGCGCCGGAGAGCTGCGCGGCGGCAAGGACACTTGTCAGGTAGATACTGTCTCAGCTGCGCGGCGTGTCGCTGCCGGTGTGGGAGACCTCGGAGTGCTCGCGCGCGCTCGGCACGAGCAGGAAACTACCGCGCGGCGCCTTAGCGGACGCGCAGATCTGCGCCGGAGAGCTGCGCGGCGGCAAGGACACTTGTCAGGTAGATACTGTCTCAGCTGCGCGGCGTGTCGCTGCCGGTGTGGGAGACCTCGGAGTGCTCGCGCGCGCTCGGCACGAGCAGGAAACTACCGCGCGGCGCCTTAGCGGACGCGCAGATCTGCGCCGGAGAGCTGCGCGGCGGCAAGGACACTTGTCAGGTAGATACTGTCTCAGCTGCGCGGCGTGTCGCTGCCGGTGTGGGAGACCTCGGAGTGCTCGCGCGCGCGCGGCACGAGCAGGAAACTACCGCGCGGCGCCTTAGCGGACGCGCAGATCTGCGCCGGAGAGCTGCGCGGCGGCAAGGACACTTGTCAGGTAGATACTGTCTCAGCTGCGCGGCGTGTCGCTGCCGGTGTGCGAGACCTCGGAGAGCTCGCGCGCGCTCGGCACGAGCAGGAAACTACCGCGCGGCGCCTTAGCGGACGCGCAGATCTGCGCCGGAGAGCTGCGCGGCGGCAAGGACACTTGTCAGGTAGATACTGTCTCAGCTGCGCGGCGTGTCGCTGCCGGTGTGGGAGACCTCGGAGTGCTCGCGCGCGCTCGGCACGAGCAGGAAACTACCGCACGGCGCCTTAGCGGACGCGCAGATCTGCGCCGGAGAGCTGCGCGGCGGCAAGGACACTTGTCAGGTAGATACTGTCTCAGCTGCGCGGCGTGTCGCTGCCGGTGTGGGAGACCTCGGAGTGCTCGCGCGCGCTCGGCACGAGCAGGAAACTACCGCGCGGCGCCTTAGCGGACGCGCAGATCTGCGCCGGAGAGCTGCGCGGCGGCAAGGACACTTGTCAGGTAGATACTATCTCAGCTGCGCGGCGTGTCGCTGCCGGTGTGGGAGACCTCGGAGTGCTCGCGCGCGCGCGGCACGAGCAGGAAACTACCGCGCGGCGCCTTAGCGGACGCGCAGATCTGCGCCGGAGAGCTGCGCGGCGGCAAGGACACTTGTCAGGTAGATACACTGTCTCAGCTGCGCGGCGTGTCGCTGCCGGTGTGGGAGACCTCGGAGTGCTCGCGCGCGCTCGGCACGAGCAGGAAACTACCGCGCGGCGCCTTAGCGGACGCGCAGATCTGCGCCGGAAAGCTGCGCGGCGGCAAGGACACTTGTCAGGTAGATACACTGTCTCAGCTGCGCGGCGTGTCGCTGCCGGTGTGGGAGACCTCGGAGTGCTCGCGCGCGCTCGGCACGAGCAGGAAACTACCGCGCGGCGCCTTAGCGGACGCGCAGATCTGCGCCGGAGAGCTGCGCGGCGGCAAGGACACTTGTCAGGTAGATACTGTCTCAGCTGCGCGGCGTGTCGCTGCCGGTGTGGGAGACCTCGGAGTGCTCGCGCGCGCTCGGCACGAGCAGGAAACTACCGCGCGGCGCCTTAGCGGACGCGCAGATCTGCGCCGGAGAGCTGCGCGGCGGCAAAGACACTTGTCAGGTAGATACTGTCTCAGCTGCGCGGCGTGTCGCTGCCGGTGTGGGAGACCTCGGAGTGCTCGCGCGCGCGCGGCACGAGCAGGAAACTACCGCGCGGCGCCTTAGCGGACGCGCAGATCTGCGCCGGAGAGCTGCGCGGCGGCAAGGACACTTGTCAGGTAGATACACTGTCTCAGCTGCGCGGTGTGTCGCTGCCGGTGTGGGAGACCTCGGAGTGCTCGCGCGCGCTCGGCACGAGCAGGAAACTACCGCGCGGCGCCTTAGCGGACGCGCAGATCTGCGCCGGAAAGCTGCGCGGCGGCAAGGACACTTGTCAGGTAGATACACTGTCTCAGCTGCGCGGCGTGTCGCTGCCGGTGTGGGAGACCTCGGAGTGCTCGCGCGCGCTCGGCACGAGCAGGAAACTACCGCGCGGCGCCTTAGCGGACGCGCAGATCTGCGCCGGAGAGCTGCGCGGCGGCAAGGACACTTGTCAGGTAGATACTGTCTCAGCTGCGCGGCGTGTCGCTGCCGGTGTGGGAGACCTCGGAGTGCTCGCGCGCGCTCGGCACGAGCAGGAAACTACCGCGCGGCGCCTTAGCGGACGCGCAGATCTGCGCCGGAGAGCTGCGCGGCGGCAAAGACACTTGTCAGGTAGATACTGTCTCAGCTGCGCGGCGTGTCGCTGCCGGTGTGGGAGACCTCGGAGTGCTCGCGCGCGCTCGGCACGAGCAGGAAACTACCGCGCGGCGCCTTAGCGGACGCGCAGATCTGCGCCGGAGAGCTGCGCGGCGGCAAGGACACTTGTCAGGTAGATACTGTCTCAGCTGCGCGGCGTGTCGCTGCCGGTGTGCGAGACCTCGGAGAGCTCGCGCGCGCTCGGCACGAGCAGGAAACTACCGCGCGGCGCCTTAGCGGACGCGCAGATCTGCGCCGGAGAGCTGCGCGGCGGCAAGGACACTTGTCAGGTAGATACTGTCTCAGCTGCGCGGCGTGTCGCTGCCGGTGTGGGAGACCTCGGAGTGCTCGCGCGCGCTCGGCACGAGCAGGAAACTACCGCGCGGCGCCTTAGCGGACGCGCAGATCTGCGCCGGAGAGCTGCGCGGCGGCAAGGACACTTGTCAGGTAGATACTGTCTCAGCTGCGCGGCGTGTCGCTGCCGGTGTGGGAGACCTCGGAGTGCTCGCGCGCGCTTGGCACGAGCAGGAAACTACCGCGCGGCGCCTTAGCGGACGCGCAGATCTGCGCCGGAGAGCTGCGCGGCGGCAAGGACACTTGTCAGGTAGATACTGTCTCAGCTGCGCGGCGTGTCGCTGCCGGTGTGGGAGACCTCGGAGTGCTCGCGCGCGCTCGGCACGAGCAGGAAACTACCGCGCGGCGCCTTAGCGGACGCGCAGATCTGCGCCGGAGAGCTGCGCGGCGGCAAGGACACTTGTCAGGTAGATACTGTCTCAGCTGCGCGGCGTGTCGCTGCCAGTGTGGGAGACCTCGGAGTGCTCGCGCGCGCTCGGCACGAGCAGGAAACTACCGCGCGGCGCCTTAGCGGACGCGCAGATCTGCGCCGGAGAGCTGCGCGGCGGCAAGGACACTTGTCAGGTAGATACTGTCTCAGCTGCGCGGCGTGTCTTATTTTATTTATTTTTTTTTTTTATTTATTTATTAGGTAAATTCACAGTGCATTTACAATGTTACATAGACATAAAAAAATGGCTACTAATGACACCATTATGAATTTACACAAAATAGCCACATATGTAAAATTAAAATTACACTATACCTATATAAAAACTAAACAGGACAAATTCAAGCGTAGTGTACCACCGTATGAATGAGTGAATAAACTGAACATAGAAGTTATTAGGGAAAAAATATTATATATTATACGAGTATGTGTGTGAGAAAATGAAAATGTAATTTTTTTAAGTATCTTAGACAAAATATTACGGGATTAATTAACATTCCATAAAGGTTTTTATATATTTTGATTTGAATGAAGAGGGACTAGTACAAAACAGATCAACATCATCACAAATTGAATTGAGTAGGTATCCAGCTCGCCAGAAGAATGAATTCTGTCTATAGGAAGTTTGGACTCTAGGTAGATGGATGATGGTACGACTCCTGGTTGTGTGTCGCCACAGTGTCGCTGTCGTCGGTTTGGGAGAGCTCGGAGTGTGCTGTGTGTGTGACGGGTGTGTGTGTTTGCAGGGCGACAGCGGCGGGCCGGCGGTGGTGGGCTCGTCTTGCCTATGGCGCGTGGTCGGCGTGACGTCACTCGGCCGCGCGTGCGGCGCACCGCGCACCCCCGCCCTCTACGCGCGCGCGCACACCGCCTTCATCGCCGCCGTCGTCTGGCTCTAATACCAACAGTAGTGACATTGAAAACAATAGTTTGTGTCTGCCGATGCCGTACAGTGTAGCCAGCGCGACCGAAGTGAAGCGCCGAGCTAGTGTCGAAAAATGCAATTACGTAACTGAGACAAACAGGGAAGCGCCGGAAGACACCAAGGTTGCGACCGCTCCCACCAAACTAGACCGCACCGATGAGTTTTAATAAATGTTTAATCTTCGAGGAGTGTATCAGATTCGAATTGCAGTTTCAAGATTGCGACCGGCATGGTCCTATATTGAAACTTCTACTTCGAGTGTTTTTTTTTATTGCACCTGAACTGGCTGGGTGGCTGCGTTCGAGGTCCAATGAAAGTTTCAAGATGACAGTTGAGCCCATTCCAATGGTAGCTTCGATCAAAGATTTGCTCGGATATGGTGACCGGTTCCTCTTTGTTATGGAACCTCCACTGGTTGAACTTGTATTTGTGTAAATATGTTACCTACCTCTTTCCTTCTGTGTGCGTTTGTTTCCTAAATACATAAATAAAAAACAAAAGAACTTTCAAAATGGCGACTACTTCATCTTCTTTCTTTTATTTTAACATTAAGCTCTGTTATGTTCACTGACTCCATCAGCTCTATATCCTGACACGCTCGCTCGACAGTCTTCATCCAGTCACCTTCGTGACTGGCAAGTGGCAGATGGGCTCTGACCATATTTTACTCCAAAATTGATAATTTTCTTCTTTGTTAGGTCTAGCCTCATCTGCCACTAGCTGTTCAGGGCGCTCCCAGTTTCTATACACCCGTTATTGTTTTTTTTTATGTAATCTGATACGGTTGGCTACATCACCCATAACATCCGTGATGTCAGCCCATAACACCGGGTGAACTTGGTGCCACGTCAGTGCGTCCCTTCGGTCGAACTGGACGGAAAACACAAACTATTTACATAGCCGTTTCGACCGACCTTTCATTCAGTGCGTTGATAACAACCCGGGCGGGTTAAACCATACCACCTAGTAATATAAGAAGGGAGTCATACATATCCCTTAGTCGCCTTTTACGTAACTGAAACTCAGTAAGCAGCCTCGGCCGGTACGCAGTCAGGATTGTTTCTCCCTCTGTGGCCCTGTAGTACGCCGTCATGACTTTTTATATTTAGGTCACAAGTCCAGCGTATACGGCGCACTACACCATCGGTAGCGGGGGCTGTATAGGTGGGGTAAGAAGAGACCCCGACGGCCCCAATCGTACCGGCGGTGTCGTTGGCCCGCCGTCATCGTTCGATGATGCTGATGTCTCGGCGGGCGACGGTTGGAGGGCGTGCGGGTTGCTTAGAAGAGGCGGATCGTTCGCCTAGCCGGCGCGGGCGGCGGCACGGCGATGCCGGTGCGGGCTGCGAGGGCGAGATTTATTATTATAATTGGTTTTATGTAATCCTGTATGGGTGGCTGAGTCGGAGGGGCCAAAGCGCATGCTCCGACCAGCCATAATCACCTTCGAGAAGGTAGGTGCCGTACCGGAGACTTCCCTGGATTGCTGGCTATACTGGACTAGAGGAGAACACAACCGAGGCCAATAGCGTCTTTACCACAAGGGCACACGGGGCACGGGCCCAGGGTCCCCGACATCAAGGGGGCCCCCGGGGCCCCCTTTGTTGATGAAAATTTTTCCGCCGCTCGCATTAGTTATCATAGGACGCGCCAACTCAGTCTAACAAGAAAAAAATTACTCTTTGATACAAAAACATAAAACCGACTTCCTAAAAAAAGTAGAACTAAAAAACTATTTAAAATAAAAATATAAGAACCGCCTTCAAGAATGTATGAAATAAAAAAAACGAACCATAGAGTTGAAGGCGGTGCTAAAAAGGCTACACAAATCACAAAGGATATCATCAACTCATGTTTTCTTTCATGCATCATTTTTGCTTGCTTTAGCACCGCCTTCAACTCTAGGGTTCCCTTTTTTTAATTTCATACACTTTTGAAGGCGGTTTTTATATTTTTATTTTAAATAGTTTTTTAGTTCTACTTTTTTTAGGAAGTCGGTTTTATGTTATTTAAAACTTTTTTTTTATTTCACAGTTTTTTTAGTAATTTTTTGCTATTAATGTACTCGGCGAAATCACTCGGCCTTCGGCCTCGCGATTCCGTCTCGCTTTCCAATCAGATCTTGACCCAATTAAAATAGGACCACGTCCGCCTCGATAGCGCAGTGGTGCAGACAGTCAACTGTCGCTATTGAATGTTAAGCAACGCTGGGTGCGGTCAGACTTGGATGGGTGACCGCTGACCGTTGGAGGCTGACCGAGGTTCGGATTCCTCGTAAAACTGTAGGTCTCTTCCCTCCTAATCTTACTTGGTGGTAGGGTTTAACCCGCCCGGGTTGATACCACCGCACTGAATGAAACGTCGGTCGAAACGGCTATGTAAATAGTTTGTGTTTTCCGACCAGTTCAGTGTAATTAGCACGATCAAAGTGCACTGACATGGCACTTAGTTCACCCGGTGTTATGGGCTGACATCACGGACGTTGTAGGTGATGTAGCCAATGGGTTTATCATGTGTAGTTTAGGAGTTCCTATGGCCACCTTCTGTCTCCATCATCAGACCAGCTCGATGGTACTCGTACCATAATAAATTAAGTGCATCTGGCCGGTCGGAAAAAATTTCAAATTTAGAATATTCATGAAAAAAAAACAAGGGTCCGAATGTTGCACACACCACTTATCTTTGTTGTGGATAGATAGAGATAAACACCTGTAATTTTAGTTACCACGAGTACTTACCAAATCTAGTTATACCCCCAAATCATAAGTTTGCGAGATATCGCCAGACAAAGTTCCGGTTTTTACTGACTCACTCACTCACTCACCGATCATCAAAAATCTAAGGTACTTCCAGCAGACCTACAAACTTGAAATTTTGTATTCAGCTCATGTTTAGCCCACAACGAAAGGAAAAACTGAAAAATCCAAAAATTTAAGCCCCGTTTTTTTTTTGGGGTGAACTACCTTTCCATACAAAGTCTATGAAAAAAAATTTATTTTGTCAGTTGCATAAGTACACATACACATACACACCACCCGCTGTATCCCGACAATCGGGGTGAGCAGAGTAATCGGTGTTGTGCTACAAATATTCTGGAACACTTTTTAGTTCTTTTTTTTTTTTTTGGAAATCGGTTTTATATTTTTTAAAATAGTTTTTATTTCATTCTTTTTAGTAACTTTTTAGTACCGTGTGGGGCCGGTACTTCAAAAGAATAGCCCCACTGAATCTCTCCCCGTGCATGTCGTAAAAGGCGACTAAGGGATAAGGACAAGATGCCGTGCTAAAGGGCGACAGGCTCGCCACCTCTCACTTTGGCACGGTACTTCCACCAAGTCATGCAGCAGGTGGTTCTTCGTGCCTTACTTGCTGCTTGATCGATCGATGTCTTGTTCGAATACTTTGCGAAACGTGGCGGTCGGTGTTGTGCTGTAATTTACCAGAGTTCTTGCAGCACAACACCGATTGCTCTGCTTACCCCGATTGTCGGGATTCAGCGTGTGTGATATGTATGTATGTCTTTTTAGTAATATTACATAAAAAAGAATAATCGAAATCGATTGATGTGGTACAGAATTATTCGCCATATGCGTCAGACTGCAAATTGCTGAATAAGTCCACATCACAAAAGTTTTGCTGAAGGTTTGAACACACCATACTAATTTATCAAACTGAAAATTGCCGAAAACGACCACCCCTTACAGATTTTATTATTAGTATTGATGGATTGATAAGCGCAAACCATTCATATAACATGTTGGAGCCAATTGAAGTAGGCCAGTCTCCACAAACAGCACCCGTTCACGAGCATCACGCCAGGGCCAGCCATCGCCTCCCTCAACCATATTTGTGGGTGAGAGGCGACCCGGCGATGACCCATTAATACCAACGCACGAAGGAAACTCCCTCGAAACGGATATGTATAAAAATCCTACTAATATTATAAACGCGAAAGTTTGTGAGGATGGATGGATGTATGGATCTTTGTTCCTCTTTCACGCAAAAACTACTGAACGGATTTTGATGAGACTTTACAGTATTATAGCTTATACATCATAATAACATATTATAGGATATATACCATCACGCTAAATAGCCTTAGGGCTCAGCACACATTATTTTATTTATCTGTGGCTCAGCAGTATCAAATCAGGAGAGAGAGAATATAAAAGACAAGAAAAACAAAAGCGTATCAACGTCACATGAAAACATCCAATTTCGAATTCTGTTCTTTTTTTAAAATCCACGCGGACAAAGTCGCGGGCAAAAGCTACTACCTATTCAATATTTCGAGAGTAGATCAGCGTAGCCGGCAGTGAATACAGCGGTGCGCGGCGCTGCCGCGGCACCTAGTAGCGGCAGGAGCGCGCAAGGTCGGCTCGGCTGGTGGAGTGTGGACAGCTGGTGCGGGTCACGCCACGCAACACAATGCAGCGCGGCGGCGGCGCCGGGCGCGGTGTATTGTCGCTGAGTGATTTATAGCGACAGCATTGGCTCGAGCAAACACAACACATCTATCTACTCAACAAAACAAAAATGTATTATTAATTTGAAACAAAAAAACCAATATATAATTGCGTAGTGGGCGAGATAGCGGTAGCGATAACATCACATACCACACACACTGAATCCCGACTATCGCGGTAAGCAGAATAATCGGCGTTGTGCTGCAATAACTCTGGTAAATAACAGCACAACACTGACCACCACGTTTCGCAAAGTATTCGACAAGATAACTATCAAGCAGCATGTAAGGCACGAAGGACAACCCACCTGCTGCACGGCACGACTCGGTGGAAGTATCGTGCCAAGGTGAGAGGTGGAGAGCCTGTCGCCCTTTAGCACGGCATCTTGACCTCTTTTACGACATGCACGGGGAGAGGTGCAGTGGGGCTATTATTTTTACGTACCGGCCCCACACGGTACAAAACTAAATGTGTGACAACCAAAGAGCGACTAGGGGATAAGGACAAGATGCTGTGCTAAAGGGCGACAGGCTTGCCACTTCTCACCTCGGCGCGGTCCTTACACCGAGTCGTGCAGCAGGTGGGCCTTTGTGCCTTACTAAGTATAGGTATCTTGTCCGAATACTTTGCTAAACGTGGCGGTCGAAGTTTTTTTATGGAAACTGACACGGTTGGCTACATCACCTACAACATCCGTGATGTCAGCCCATAACACCGGGTGAACTAGGCGCCATGTCAGTGGTTCCCTTCATTTCATGTCGGCTACACTGAACTGGACGGAAAACACGAACTATTTACATAGCCGGTTCCACCGACCTTTCATTCAGTGCGGTGATAGCAACCCGGGCGGGACAAACCCTACCACCTAGTAAGGTAAGAAGGGAAGGGACCTACGTCAGTGCTTCCCTTCGGTCGTGCCGGCTACACTGAACTGGGCGGAAAACACAAACTATTTACCTAGGCGTTTCGACCGACGACTTTTCGCTCAGTGCGGTGGTATCAACCCGGCCGGGATAAACCCTACCTATGGTAAGAACGGAATGTACCTACAGTTTAATGTGGAATCTGAACCACGGTCAACCTCCAACGGTTGAGCGGTCACCCATCCCATCCATACTTAGTATAATTTATAATTGTTTAATGCACATTTTGCTTGACTTGAAACAATAGGAACGATAGTATATATTATTTCCTCCCAAGTACAGTCTCGGGTCCTTCAAGAGAGGCGTGAACGGGCACCTGTCAGGCCGGCATGGCATTCCTAACGCCCGCATATGACCGAATGTCCATGGACGTCGTTAGACACCTTATGGGTGTTTCGGCGCCATAATGTAGCGCTTTCAATAAAAAAAAGCCTAGGTTGCACTCCGGGAGTGCCGGCAGAAGTGAAAACTTAAACATCAACGTTGTGCATTTTTGAATATTTTGGAATGGTTAGGGAATAATTTCGCACGAATTGTTTTATTTATCAGTATAAAAGTACTATCATTTATCAATAATATTCATTTATTGCGCTATCGTAGACAAACATGACAATTTATATTACATAAAAAATGTAACACTACAGAACTATTATAATTATTTTACATCAAAAAGTTTATTTCTCAGAAAAATCAACTTTCATCCACCATTTCAACGAATCTTTCGCTTTTTCGATCAGGCTACGGATCTGACGCGAGTTTAAAATTTTTTACCCATCTAAAAAAAGTGCCAAGCGCCGATAAAGAAGTTTTCACTTCAAAAACAGTACCGAGTCAGCACTGACTAACTAGCAAATGAACTGACGTCAGCGAAATTACTCAGTGTGAAACTGCCTTAATTTTCTTAAACAAATTACAGCGTTTGCCCCCAGTACTGAACTCTGCGGCCCAGGCATGGCCCGGCATGGCCCGGCGTGGCGTGGCGTGGCGTGGCGTGGCGTGGCGTGGCGTGGCGTGGCGTGGCGTGGCGTGGCGTGGGAGTGCCGTGTTGGCGAGTTGGGCCCGCCCACCGACCCGCCCTCCTCACGAGACTACGGCCAAGACCTGCTCGACTGATCTGTTGGCGAATGAAAGCAGGAAATATAGAATAAAAATAATATAATAGAATGTCTTGGTAGCTCACAATGAGCGTGGAAAAAAAAGTTAATAAATGAGTTAGCCCACAGAGCGTGTCGGTGTGCATCGCGGCACTCGCCTCGCGGGTTATGTTCTGTGGTGATGTGTGTCTACGAGTGAGACGGGGAGAGAGATACATTTGTTTCTGTCGTATCATCTGCTCTGTGAACAAATGCCTCTCCGTGTCTTTGTGTGGTCCTCTCTCTTCTTCTTCCTTTATAAATAAACATGTTGGAACCAATAAAAATGTTTTTAATCTTATGGAAGAGAGTACGAAAATAAAACCAATTCACAAGAAAAACTTACCTTATTAAATTGTATTTCATAAGTAAATGATTTAAGTATAGTATGATATAAGTAAGATCATGACGTAGCTGCTCTACGATGTCGTGTAGGACATCTACGGAGCTCGCAGCAGCTCTACGATGTCGCGTAGCACATCTACGCAGCTCGCAGCTGCTCTACGATGTCGCGTAGCACATCTACGCAGCTCGTAGCTGCTCTACTATGTCGCGTAGCACATCTACGCAGCTCGCAGCTGCTCTACGATGTCGCGTAGCACATCTACGCAGCTCGCAGCTGCTCTACGATGTCGCGTAGCACATCTACGCAGCTCGCAGCTGCTCTACTATGTCGCGTAGCACAACTACGCAGCTCGCAGCTGCTCTACTATGTCGCGTAGCACATCTACGCATCTCGCAGCTGCTCTACGATGTCGCGTAGCACATCTACGCAGCTCGCAGCTGCTCTACTATGTCGCGTAGCACAACTACGCAGCTCGCAGCTGCTCTACTATGTCGCGTAGCACATCTACGCAGCTCGCAGCTGCTCTACGATGTCGCGTAGCACATCTACGCAGCTCGCAGCTGCTCTACTATGTCGCGTAGCACAACTACGCAGCTCGCAGCTGCTCTACGATGTCGCGTAGCACATCTACGCAGCTCGCAGCTGCTCTACGATGTCGCGTAGCACATCTACGCAGCTCGCAGCTGCTCTACGATGTCGCGTAGCACATCTACGCAGCTCGCAGCTGCTCTACGATGTCGCGTAGCACATCTACGCAGCTCGCAGCTGCTCTACGATGTCGCGTAGCACAACTACGCAGCTCGCAGCTGCTCTACTATGTCGCGTAGCACAACTACGCAGCTCGCAGCTGCTCTACGATGTCGCGTAGCACATCTACGCAGCTCGCAGCTGCTCTACTATGTCGCGTAGCACATCTACGCAGCTCGCAGCTGCTCTACGATGTCGCGTAGCACAACTACGCAGCTCGCAGCTGCTCTACGATGTCGCGTAGCACATCTACGCAGCTCGCAGCTGCTCTACTATGTCGCGTAGCACAAATACGCAGCTCGCAGCTGCTCTACGATGTCGCGTAGCACATCTACGCAGCTCGCAGCTGCTCTACGATGTCGCGTAGCACAACTACGCAGCTCGCAGCTGCTCTACTATGTCGCGTAGCACAACTACGCAGCTCGTAGCTGCTCTACGATGTCGCGTAGCACATGTCATTAAGACCACTGATCTTGCTGAAAATATTCCTTTTAGATAATCCATTCTATAAATTAAATGATTTTTTTTTTATATTGTAAATAAACAATCATGCTGACTTGGACGATTCAAATGAATCCTTCCTTCCTCCTTCCTTACCTATAATAAAATCCAACGTCTGCTTTCTGTCTGAGTGTCTGAGTGTCTGAGTGTATGTCTGTCTGTCCGCTTATAACTCGAGAACCACTGAACCGATTTTAATAAAACAAAATTCTACGGATACCTTGATTCTTCCCATCAACTATAGGCTACTTACTATCACGCTAAATGGCTGATGAGGTTAGCAGTGAAGTGAAATATGAGAGCGGGCGGAGCCGCGGGCACAGCTAGTCTTTTTATATGTATAAATTTGACTGAACCCTATGTTCTTTGTACTTTATTCTCTTTTTTAAAGAAATTTTTTTTACTTATTATTTTTATTTTTTATTAGATATAGTATGTTATAGTTAACATAAATAAAAATTAGCATGTAAGTTATATTTAAGCATTTTTTTAAAAAAAGCTCTGTAAGGTTTCTTGCCCGATTCTTCCTTAGGCATTGCTGAACGGGATATAACAAAAACTATGACGAACCATACTGAATATGCATATGTCTCAATGTAATATTGTTATTGTTGTGTGTTCTTTATGGCGAAATAAATATCTGAATCTGAATCTGAATCTAAAAAAAATATTTTTAGAATCCTTACAGTTAGCTCTTTCAAATGATACTCGTATGATTTATTAGTTTACACTTGTTTTTATTGGTAGGTATCAAATTGCCCCCCCCCCCTCCCCCCCGTATTAATGTTAAAATATTAAAATAAATGTTTATCAAATTATTGACGAGCGATATATGTGCGCGACATCAAGCTCTATCATTTTGCCAGATTTAACGTTACTACGTTACATTTTCGAAAAATACCTCCGTGACAAACGGACGGACACCGGAGTGTTCTTATAATGCTTCCGTTTTTCCTTTTAATTTAACCTTAAAAATCTGTCAAGTGCGAGTTTTATTCGCACACGGAGGTTTCCGTATCTATCCGCTATCAATAATATCCGCCTATCTTTTGTCTTTCAACAATGCAATGTATAAAAGCCTGTGGCGCCACTTCAACAGTGGGACTAATAGATTTTCGGACGTTTGTTGTATGGGAGCCCCCTTAATTTTTAACATTTTCTTTTTTTTTATTATTTTTTGTTATATCGGCCATAGTAACACATATTCATCAGTATGGTTGGTCATCACCGCCTAGTAATATAAGAACGTACAACAATAACAATATTACATTGAGATATACCTATGCATATTCAGTATGGTTGGTCATCACCGCCTAGTAATATAAGAACGTACAACAATAACAATATTACATTGAGATATACCTATGCATATTCAGTATGGTTGGTCATCACCGCCTAGTAATATAAGAACGTACAACAATAACAATATTACATTGAGATATACCTATGCATATTCAGTATGGTTGGTCATCACCGCCTAGTAATATAAGAACGTACAACAATAACAATATTACATTTGAGATATACCTATGCATATTCAGTATGGTTGGTCATCACCGCCTAGTAATATAAGAAGGGAGTCATATCCCTTAGTCGCCTTTTACGACTTACACGGGGAGAGATGCAGTGGGGCTATTTTTTTAAAGTACCGGCCCCACACGGTACAGTGCTGGACATGCGCTTCTCCCATTTCCCATCAGCTAATATTGTAGGACCTTATTATATATCTTTCGAAACTCTGTTGCTCAGCTAATATAATTACACAAATGCACTTATACAAATAAACCGACGAGAACAAAAGCTGAATTATTTATTGAGAATATTGAACAGCTGTGCGACCGCTGTGTCACCTCTATGCCTACCTTTATATTATTATAATTATACAATTTCAATGTGTAATTTTTTGTACATTTTAGATAAATAGAAATATTGCTCCAAAATAAAAGCATTTTACAGAAACAAACGATAAGTAATTTACATGAGAGGCAAAGACGGACTTATTCCTTACAGAGATTTCTTCCAGTCAACCATTGGATGTTTTAGAGTCGTATGTTGTGAGATATAAGTAGGTAGTAGCAAAATATTTTAGTTCGGAAATGTAAAATATAATAAAAGGAAAATAACTATGATAAACTATAATATACACTACATATAAATAAATTACTATTAATTATAAATTAAATTAAATACATATGAATTACAGTTTATAAAATACATAATACCTAAATATATACATACATACTTGTCCATTCAGAATTAAAGGATTTTTAGCTTTTATCTTCACACTGACGGAGATAGTACAACTTTAAGTGTTTTTTGAATAACGGAAGCGACTTGCAGTGCCGTATACAGTGAGGTAGTAGATTCCACAGCCGAGCTGGGTGCACAGAAAATGAGTTTGTGTAAAATCCAGTTTTATGAGTGGAAATGGCTAAGATATTATCATCACTTGACCGAAACGTTACACCGTGGGAAGTTAAGTACTGAAAACGCGAAGATAGGTACTCGGGAGCAGAAGGGTTGTTGTTACAAGAATAAAGGAGGCCAAGGATGTGGGAATTTCTGCGGAGACGGATTGGGAGCCACTTGAGACGTCTACGGTATTGTGAAACATGGTCGTACTTACGTAGACCGAAAATTAAGCGTATACACATGTTTTGCAGACGCTCAAGCTTGTCCAGGAGTTCCTCAGGAACGTCCAGGCAACACACATCCGCATAATCAAGGATGGGGGGAAGCAGCGAGTTAGGTTTTTTAGTCTTTAGTTTTAAGTTATGGTTTCAGCCACCGACCCGGTGGTACGACGACAACGAGCGCGTCCGAGATAATTGTATTGTACATTGTTTATTGATCAATGATCATTCATGTGGCAGTTAGACTGCACTCGAACTTGTCACAATTTCTTCTATCCGGCTCGATTACACCCATTATGAAGAACCGACAAGAAACTTCGCAGGGTATTTTTTTTATACATATTTTTACAAGTACTTTAGTACTAACCACATCAATGATATTATAAGTTAAAAGAAGGTAGATAGGTTATCTGAGCTCCCAAGTGGCACATTAAATACAAGACCACAGTCCTGTCTGAAGTTAGTCGCCCACCAACTACGCACGCGTTCGGACCGCTAACCACGAGCCGCTAACACATCGAAAATGCCGTCGTGTGTAATGAGATTCTGCACTAATTCTAATAATTGGAATAAGATTATTCGATTCGGCGCATCACTTTATAGTTCTTCCT
Source organism: Nematopogon swammerdamellus (assembly GCA_946902875.1). NCBI lineage: Eukaryota > Metazoa > Arthropoda > Insecta > Lepidoptera > Adelidae > Nematopogon > Nematopogon swammerdamellus. The sequence goes on from OX336352.1 coordinate 21,620,538, forward strand.
CTCAACTTTTCAAGGACGTGCCATGTGTGAGCACTGAATGTCATATAGATAACCTATCTTTCCTAAAATATCATTGAGCCACATAATAACATCGCCTACAAGTCTATCGAAAACACAGCTCGAGAGCAAGATTAACGATTTTACTGAGAGTTCAACCTTTGGATGTTGAGATTCGATAATATAGTGGAATGTAAGTAGGTAGTAGCAATAGCGTTGAGCGTGAGAGTTGAAGATAAAATAATAACAAGAATACTTATTAACAATACATATAAGTGCATGCTAGTTAAATACAAGCCATACATGTGTTAATACATATAAATTACTAAATATATAGAATATTATATACAAATAAATATACATACATACATACTTGTACATCCAGGTATGAAACAAAAGTTGTTTTGCGAGAGAGGAACGTGTGTGGTGTTGCTGATAGATTCAATCTGAGTGTCTTCAAGCGTTGTTGTATAACAAGCCGGATGAAGCGCTAGTCATAGTCCACAAACTTGCCGCTTTAGCGCGGTGTCGCGATGTGAGCTGCATTTGACTGGTTCGGGAACCTGTGGTCCCTCGGCACAGCCACCCATACTGGTTGTGTAAATGCGGAATATGTTTTATTGCCTTGGTACATTCTATATTTATTGTGGCGGCGACGACGGCGGCGATGGCTGAAAAAGACCCTGACGTGATTGGACCTAAATTGTACGAAAATGTTCCTGATACAATATAAAAATCAATAAATAGTGACAATGTGCCAGAGTCAGCTGAAAATATTTCTCTTAGACAATACATTTTATTTAGTTAAGACCTACAGTTTTACGTGGAATCCGAACCACGGTCAGCCTCCAACGGTCGAGCGGTCAACCGTCCAAGTACTGACCAGCCCAGCGTTGCTTAAGGCGAGAATAAGGGTAAAAATTTAAACACATTTTCAATTTTGAAGTTTGAGTACCAACAAGATGGGTCTAGCACCAGTGGTTCTCGAGTTATGACCAAAACCAAAGTTCCCGTGGCAGATGGATAGATCTTTTTTTTTTTTTTTTTATTTTTTTTTTATGGAACCTGACACGGTTGGCTGCATCACCTACATCATCCGTGATGTCAGCCCATAACACAGGGTGAACTAGGTGCCATGTCAGTGCTTCCCTTCATTTCATGTCGGCTACACTAAACTGGACGGAAAACAGATCTCTCCGAGACCTGAAGTTTGAGTAACAACACGATGGGTCTAGCACCAGTGGTTCTCGAGTTATGACCAAAACAAAAGTTCGTGACGAAGTTTCGTCAAAAAATCTAGCCTTCTAGTTCTCACAGAAAACGGGATAGTACGGAACCCTCTTTACGCGAGCTCGACTCGAACTTGACCACTTTCCTATATACATATTTGCCCACGATAAAAAAAAAAGTTATAAACTTCAAGAATTGAACCGACGGCCCATCGGGTCTTATCTCTTGCTGGAGCTTGTCAAATATTTGACGCTATCGCGATCACGGAATTCACGGAACGAACTGGCATACGTCCTTCTAGCCCAACGTTCCCCGCGGGACTGGCGGAAGGCGAGGATCGCTCGGACCGCGCGGCGAAATTTGCCGCTTCTACGAAAAATTGGGGTATTTATTCATTATGACGCGTTATAAAACATGAAAATACAAACATAATTCGCTAGAATTGTAGAGAAAAAATATATGTACATTTTTGTGTAAGTCTCGTATTGAAACTACCTCTAGTTTTCCAGAAATTTCATTTTGAAAGTATGATAAGCTTCTTTTTTGGAAATTGATTTAACACCTTCTCCAAAATAAAACAATTTTATTGTTTTGAAACGCTAACTTTGTTAGTTAAAGACCAATGCATAACACATATTTTTTATTTATATTTACCTTTTTTAAAGTTCACCTATTTTCAATTTTGACCCTTATTCTCGCCTTAAGCATCAAGGTTCTTCCTTAAAGATTGCACTGCTGAACGGGACATGAAAAAAAAAATGATGACGAACCATACTGAATATACATATGTTTCAACGAAATATTGTTAATGTTGTGTGTTCTTTATGGCGAAATATATATCTGAATCTGAATATTTCATTTCTTTACTGTCACGTTTTTCACTCTACATATTTATATGTAGAGTGAAACTGTACTAACTATTATACATATAAGTAAGTTAATTATACTAGTTAATTATATATACTCGTATAAATAGTTCAGTAGCATTAGTAAACTATATTATAACTAGGATTGTATGATTTTTTGTAATTTAGTGTTTATGAGAATAAATATTTTTTTCTCTAAAAAAACAAACAAAAAAACTCTTGACGTTGTGTGTTATTTGTGGCGAATTAAATTAAATATCCGAGTGTGAATCAGCAACGCTGCATGTGGTTGGTAGAACAAACAGTGTTCGAGTCAACATTGCAAGGAGCCGCGGAAAATATGAATTTAAATGAGTTGCCACAAGTGCAGGCGCACACATGTAACAACCGGGGCGTCCAGCAGCTCTATGCGCGCGCGCCGAGCGGCGCGTCCGCTCTCAGCTGGCGCCCTCTACCGCAGTGCCGCGACAAGTCGACACAATGCACCTTCACATCAATGCCATCACCACATGACAAGATCTGCTGACAACTTACTCTTGGCAATACCGGCTCACTCAAGTTCGTACTACACGGACTCTTTCACAGTACAAACAGCTCGCCTCTGTAATAATTTGCGCGTGCATTTACGCTCCTCTACGTCTATGAATATATTTAAGATTAATTTAAACAAACTTCTCCTTTCCTTACAGAAGTAAATGCAATTTATATTACATACATATCTTTACTCCCCTTCTCTTACTCTCCTGTCATTCAGTTGATTGTGTTGAATAACGGTTACCACCGATCGATGTACATAATAATATTATGTAAGTTTATTATACAGGTTGTTCGGCACATCGATTTGTCGGATGTCACGTGGTATCGAGATAGGATTTTTTTTCTTTATTTTTGAAAATTACCAAAATCCCAGCTTTAAACCCATGTACCTAACTTTTTTGCTTATGATTTTATCAGCACGAAATAAAATTGATTGAATTTTACGATGTATCCTTGTTGTAGAAAAAATATTATTTGATGAAATTAATACCATGAAAAGGTCTTATAACCTCCCAAAGTCCCGAGAACGAGTAAAAATATGATAGTCTTAATTTCTTAATTCATTTAAAAAAAAGTGACACCAATTATTGATAGCTTAATTTTCTTTTACAAAGTTCGCTAGTTGACGCCCTTTCCAGCATCTATCCACATGTCATACAAATAATTCACTATGTGGTCAAAATTAGGCACAGAGACAGAACAGAACGACAAAATTAGGGATAATTTGCAAGAGTGCCCGCGCGACCGGTACATGTTCTAAATTTGAAAATTCTCCCGAAAACGCTCTCAATACGGGAAGCGACCACCGATTAGTGCCCGCGTTGTCGTTCTGTTCTGTCTCTGTGCCTAATTTTGACCACATAGTGAATTATTTGTATGACATGTGGTATACCGTTGGAAAGGGCGTGAACTAGCAAACTTTTTAAAAGAAAATGAAGCACTCAATTGCTGTTAGTTTTTTTTTATAAATGAAGAAATTAAGATTCTGTCACATTTTTACTCGTTCTCGGGACTTTGGGAGGTCATAAAACCTTTTCATGGTATTAATTTCATCAAATAATATTTTTTCTAAAACAAGGGTACATCGTAAAATTCAGTAAATTTTATTATGTGCTGATACAATCATAAACAAAAAAGTTACAAGGGTTTATAGTTGGGATTTTGGTAATTTCCAAAAATAAAGAAAAATAAAATCCTATCTCGATACCACGTGACATCTGACAAAAGGTATCATGGGTCAAAACGTTGCAAATGACCCCACTTACCTACAAAAAAACTTAGATATTTTCTATACCGGCTCGAATTGGGTTACACTTTTATGTGGTCTTATTACACTCGTGGTCTTATTCATGACGTTTTAAAAGATCTGCGAGACCTCGAAAGACTTTTGAAAATATCGACTAAACATTCTCCGTCCCATACAACTGAAAACTTCAAGTATTTTAATAAAATATCTACTTGACTGACATCAACTACAACTACTTATATTTTTAACCGACTTCCAAAAAAGGAGGAGGTTCTCAATTCGTCTGTATGTTTTTTTTTTTTTATTTTTTTTTTTATTTTTTATTTTTTTTTTTTTTGTATGTTTGTTACGCGATTTCTCCGTCAATTGAGGGCCGATTTGGAAAATTCTTTTTTTGTTAGTTAGGTCATACTTCCGAGGTGGTCCCATTTCAATTTTATCGAAATTGGTTGAGTGGTTTTCGAAAAATCAGCATAATACTATAGTGTGTGGTTACCTTCAGCAAAACTTGTGATGTGGTCGTATTCGGCAATTTTTTCAGTTTGATAAATTAGTATGGTGTGTGGTTACCTTCAGCAAAACTTTTGTGATGTGGACTTATTCAGCAATTTGCAGTCTGACACATATGGCGAATAATTCTGTACCACTTCAATCGATTTCGATTATTCGATTTCGATTATTCTTATTTATGTAATATTACTAAAAAGAATGAAATAAAAACTGTTTTAAAAAATATTAAACCGATTTCAAAAAAACAAAAAGAACTAAAAAGTATTAAATACCTAATATTTTGAAATTTTCTCTGTCCTGTTGAAATACATGAATCGATATTTACTAGTGATACATATTCGGACCCTTGTTTCATGAATATTCTAAATTTGAAATTTTTTATCTTTTCCGACCGGCCAGGTGCGCATAATTTATTATGGTACCTGACCGGTACCTACTGTACCGAGTACCATCGAGCTGGTCTGATGATGGAGACAGAAGGTGGCCATAGGAACTCCTAAACTACACATGATAAACCCATCGTGTTTGGGCTCGTTGCATTTGTCTTCACGAGAAATTTACTTTAGACCTAAGAGATTCTCAATTCGACAGTATGTTTTCTTTTTTTTGATGTTTGTTACGCGATTACTCCGTCAATTGTGGGCCGATTTTGAAAATTCTTTTTTTTTTTATTTGAAAGGGGATAACCCTGAGGTTTTTGAAGTGAAAACTTCTTTAGCGGCGCTTGGCACTTTTTTAGGTGGGTAAAAAATGTATAACTCGCGACATCGCGTCAGCGTCATTTTTAAAATGAAACCTTAAGTCATTGCATTAAGGGTTAAGTTAGAGTGGCACGGGATCTGCCGGCACTCCCGGAGTGCAACTGTTAAGTAGGGTTCGGTAACACGTTTATGTCTGTCCATTCTACTAAGTTCTGCAAAATGAATGTAGGGTTCCGTAACAAATGCATGTCTGTCTGTTCTACTAAATTTAACATTTATTTCAAAATGAATGTAGGGTTCCGTAACAAATGCATGTCTATCCGTTCTACTAAATTTTACAATTTTCAACCAAGGTCCTCCGACGGTTATTTTATAATAAAAGTAGGGTTCCGTAACACGTTTATGTCTGTCCATTCTACTAAGTTCTGCAAGATGAATGTAGGGTTCCGTGACAAATGCATGTCTGTCCGTTCTACAAAATTTAACATTTATTTCAAAATGAATGTAGGGTTCCGTAACAAATGTATGTCTGTCCGTTCTACTAAATTTTACAATTTTCAACCAAGGCCCTCCGACGGTTATTTTATAATAAAAGTAGGGTTCCGTAACAAATGTATGTCTGTCCGTTCTACTAAATTTCACAATTTTCAACCAAGGTCCTCCGACGGTTATTTTATAATAAAAGTAGGGTTCCGTAACATGTTTATGTCTGTCCATTCTACTAAGTTCTGCAACATCACCTACAACGTCCGTGATGTCAGCCCATAACACCGGGTAAACTAAGTGCCATGTCAGTACTTCCCCCTTTGATCGTACTGACTACACTGAACTGGTCGGAAAACAAAAACTATTTACATAGCCGTTTCGACCGACGTTTAATTCAGTGCGGTGGTACCAACCCGGTCAGGTTAAACCCTACCACCAAGTAAGATTAGGAGGGAAGGGACCTACAGTTTTACGAGGAATCCGAACCTCGGTCAGCCTCCAACGGTCAGCGGTCACCCATCCAAGTACTGACCGCACCCAGCGTTGCTTAACATTCAATAGCGACAGTTGACTGTCTGCACCACTGAGCTATCGAAGCTGACGTGGTCCTATTTTAATTGGGTCAAGATCGGATTGGAAAGCGAGGCGGAATCGCGAGGCCGAAGGCCGAGCGATTCCGCCGAGTACATTAATAGCAAAAATTACTAAAAAAAACTGTGAAATAAAAAAAAAGTTTTAAAAAACATAAAACCGACTTCCTAAAAAAAGGAAAACTAAAAAACTATTCAAAATAAAAATATAAAAACCGCCTTCAAAAATATATGAAATAAAAACCTAAAAAAAAAAAAACGAACCCTAGAGTTGAAGGCGGTGCTAAAGCAAGCAAAAATGATGCATGAAAGAAAACATGAGTGGATGATAATATCCTTTGTGATTTGTGTAGCCTTTTTAGCACCGCCTTCAACTCTAGGGTTCGTTTTTTTTTTTTTAGGTTTTTATTTCATATATTTTTGAAGGCGGTTTTTATATTTTTATTTTGAATAGTTTTTTAGTTTTCCTTTTTTTAGGAAGTCGGTTTTATGTTTTTTATGGTATTACCATAAGTAAGCCTAAATATAAAAAAGAAAGTTTTTTTTTTATTTTTTTATTTTATGGAAAGTGACACGGTTGGCTACATCACCTACAATATTCGTGATGTCAGCCCATAACACCGGGTGAACTAGGTGCCATGTCAGTGCTTCCCTTCATTTCATGTCGGCTACACTGAACTGGACGGAAAACACAAACTATTTACATAGCCGTTTCGACCGGCGTTTCGCTCAGTGCGGTGGTACCAACCCGACTGGGATAAACCCAACCACCTAGTCAGGCAAGAAGGGAAGGGACCTACAGTTTAACGTGGAATCCGAACCACGGTCAGCCTCCAACGGTCGAGCGGTCACCCATCCAAGTACTGACCGCGCTCAGCGTTGCTTAACAACAGTCGACTGAACGCACCACTGAGCTGCCGAAGCTGACGAATTTTCTTATCCCTTAGTGGACTTTTACGACATGCGACGGGGAGAGATGCAGTGGGCTATTCTTTTTAAGTACCGGCCCCACACGGTAAAGTTCAGAGAAATCAAGTTTGCGAGAAAAATCTCCTAATACTATAGAGGTCGATTCTCGATGCAGAGTGCGGCAGTGCGTCCGCTCTGAGCCGGGGCCGGGGCCCTCTACCGCAGTACCGCGACAAGCGGCAGTGCGTCCGCTCTGAGCCGGGGCCGGGGCCCTCTACCGCAGTACCGCGACAAGCGGCAGTGCGTCCGCTCTGAGCCGGGGCCGGGGCCCTCTACCGCAGTACCGCGACAAGCGGCAGTGCGTCCGCTCTGAGCCGGGGCCGGGGCCCTCTACCGCAGTACCGCGACAAGCGGCAGTGCGTCCGCTCTGAGCCGGGGCCGGGGCCCTCTACCGCAGTACCGCGACAAGCGGCAGTGCGTCCGCTCTGAGCCGGGGCCGGGGCCCTCTACCGCAGTACCGCGACAAGCGGCAGTGCGTCCGCTCTGAGCCGGGGCCGGGGCCCTCTACCGCAGTACCGCGACAAGCGGCAGTGCGTCCGCTCTGAGCCGGGGCCGGGGCCCTCTACCGCAGTACCGCGACAAGTCGACACACACAATGCACCTTCACATTAATGGCATCACCTTCACATTAGTGGAACGGGATCCCAGCGAATATCTTCCCCCACTCCTACAACCCACGGATCTTCAAATCGCGGGTTAATAGCCTTTCCCCAGCAACATTAGTCCGCCTCCAAGCCGGACTGGCACCTCCTCGAGGGTGAAATTGGCTGCGCCTGAGGTTGCGACCTCGGACAGAGCCACCCAGTTCGGTAGCAATAAAAAAAAAATCACCACATGCCGATAGCAAGCCCGTTAGCTCCGTTTGTCCGTTGCCTAAGTTTGTTCTATCCTCTTTTTCGGGAGTGTTCGGAGGAGCTGTTTAACGCGATTCCGCCGTTCCCATTCCACCTCCGAACTACGCGTACTGGGCAGAGGATCCACCCCTACACAATCGACCTACCACTGATTGTACACCAACCGATTCTGTAGGTATTTTATCCGCAAAATCGGGAGAATGTGGGACGCACTCCCTGCACATCTATTTACACCCATATACCATGTACATTGTACAGTACAGGCTGGGGCTTTTCAAAAGGGCGTAAAAACTCATTCAAACCTGTTAGGCCGGCATGGCAATCACAATCCCCCTGCATTACAGAATGTCCCTAACTACACCTACTCGAGGGCGATTGTCAAGAGACATACCATGCCATTGTACCTACATACTATCGTTATTGTTATTAATTTATTCACACATTTTTTAAACTTATTTTGTATACATTAGTTAGAATATAAAATTATAAACAAATTAAATATTAAACTAAATGGATTTTCCACCACCGGCGCGGCGGCGGGGCGAGCCCAGGCTACCGATGGAAAGAGAGGAACCACCGGACGATGCGCGCAGTGTCGAGCAGGGCTGCCTTCTGGATCTGGCCCTTGACCCAACCACTCAGCGAGAGCCTCTCAAGGTAGTCGTCGAGGCTCTTCGCTATCAGCCCATGCGCCGAAACGACTATAGGCACAACGATCGTCGAGTCGACGGGCCACAATTTGGTAACCTCGTGCTGCAGATCCAGATACTCTAACATCTTCTCTGCTTCCTTCTATCGTTATTATCGTTATTGAGAGTGAATTAAGTAGGTACGACAGTTACTATCTCTTTTTGTTATGAAATATATTTTTGTTGTGTAATGAATGTTTTGAGCGAGCCATTAGTGAGCTAGCGGAGACGGATCTCCTCTACTCTTTAACAAATGAAGAAGCCCAAGAAAACCAAACCAGCCCGACCAACATGTGCAGCGCCGAATACGAAATTAGACATGTTCAACTCCGCAGCTCTCTACCTCGGCCCAGACATGTTCAACTCCGCAGCTCTCTACCTCGGCCCAGACATGTTCAACTCCGCAGCTCTCTACCTCGGCCCAGACATGTTCAACTCCGCAGCTCTCTACCTCGGCCCAGACATGTTCAACTCCGCAGCTCTCTACCTCGGCCCAGACATGTTCAACTCCGCAGCTCTCTACCTCGGCCCAGACATGTTCAACTCCGCAGCTCTCTACCTCGGCCCAGACATGTTCAACTCCGCAGCTCTCTACCTCGGCCCAGACATGTTCAACTCCGCAGCTCTCTACCTCGGCCCAGACATGTTCAACTCCGCAGCTCTCTACCTCGGCCCAGACATGTTCAACTCCGCAGCTCTCTACCTCGGCCCAGACGCTTCCGAGCGGCTCAGTGTGATGCCAATACACGTGGATGATCACAAGGAGACAGATAATATAGAGCCTATGTAGGTGACAAGTGCCGACACCGGCGGCAGTAGGGGAAATATTATGGGCCGTTCATGTCGACGAGTTCTTCATCTAATTGTTCGAGATCACGATAGAACTAGCGGTAGTAGCCTGACTTCTACTCACTCCGATTTTTTTAAAATTGAAACGCGAGAAAGTAGTGAAACACAAAATATCCGTTCCGCCCCAACAGTTGGGTAGAACGGATTGCTCGATATTAATATTATGGGGCGCAATGCGACGGTTTCATAGTAAATGTGCAAAAGAAAGATAAAATAAATTAAGTTTTATTTATTAATTTCTCGGCTACACTTATACACGACCGAAGGGAAGTGCTGACGTGGCACCAAGATCACCCGGTGTTATGGGCTGACATCACGGGAGTTGTAGGTGATGTAGCCAACCGTGTCAGTTTCCATAAAAAAAAAAACAAAACTTATAAGAAAAGAATGCAACGAATTTGGAGCATCAGATCTAGCAAAACACAATACAATACGTACCGTGTGGGGCCGGTACTTAAAAAGAATAGCCCCACTGCATCTCTCCCCGTCGCATGTCGTAAAAGTCGACTAAGGGATAAGGAAATTCGTCAGCCTCGGTAGCTCAGTGGTGCGGTCAGTCGACTGTTGTTAAGCAACGCTGAGCGCGGTCAGTGCTGGGATGGGTGACCGCTTGACCGTTGGAGGCTGACCGTGGTTCGGATTCCACGTTAGACTGTAGGTCCCTTTCCTTCTTGCCTTACTAGGTGGTAGGGTTTATCCCGGTTGGGTTGGTACCACCGCACTGAGCGAAACGTCGGTCGAAACGGCTATGTAAATAGTTCGTGTTTTCCGTCCAGTTCAGTGTAGCCGACATGAAATGAAGGGAAGCACTGACATGGCACCTAGTTCACCCGGTGTTATGGGCTGATATCACGGATGTTGTAGGTGATGTAGCCAACCGTGTCACTTTCCATAAAAAAAAAAAAATCAATAATTTTGAAACTCCCTGATCTTACGACGCCACGTCAAAACTAAGCCGAGAACTAAGGTTTTATTCACAGTAGTCGCACGCCAAACTTTTTTACGCTACCTCGCTACCTACTCGCTACCTCGCTACCGCCTCGCTACCTCGCTACCGCCTCGCTACCTCGCTACCGCCTCGCTACCTCGCTACCGCCTTTTTTTTTTATTCACAGTGGTCGCACGCTATACTTTTTTTCGCTACCTCGCTACGTCTCGGAGAGTACCGTAGCCACGGCCTGCACCCGCCGCCGGCGCGCTTGAAGGCCTGTCTCCCGCCGCCGCCGCGCCGCCGGTATTACCGCTTTTTTAATTTGTTTATTAATTTTGTGTATTTTTATTTATTTTTTGTATAATATATGTAAAATTAGTATAAAATTTTAATAATGTGAAATAAAGGAGATATATAATAATATTGATTCGGTTTCACTGAGCCCGCAGTTCAGCGCTCTCGCCGCTGACTCCACATTCTGAACGAACTCCCTTAGTGTTTCATTGTGTTTTTGAAACCGAAATTACAACTCTTAAGTCAGTCAGTCAGCGTGTAAGCGTCCACTGCTGGACATACGCCTCTCCAATTTTCGTCCACTCCTCCCTACAGCGGTACGGAACCACTGCTTTCCGCCGACGCACTTGACGTCATCATCCCACCTGGCGGGTGGTCTTCCCACACTCCGTTTTCCTGTCCACGGCCGTCGGTGTAGGACACGGTTACTCCAACGGTCATCGTCTCTTCGGCTGACGTGCCCGGCCCACTGGCACTTGAGCTTAGCCACCCGGTGTCCAATATCGACTACTTTGGTGCGTCGGCGGATTGCCTCGTTACGCACCATATCACGTGCGATATTCCCAGCATGGCTCGCTCCATTGCTCGCTGGGCAACTTTCAACCTTTGGACAACAGCGACCGTCGGAGTCCACGTTTCACTCTTGCTTCAGCGTTTCCCTACGAATTGCACTGAGATAGTTTAATAATTCACCCCTCAGTTTGTTTTTGTGTTCCACTCTGCGCCGGCGCACGCTACAGGTGTGCGCCGCTCGGTGCTCGCAAATCAGACGCAAATCGTCTTGTTGGCTCTGAAAATGCACAATTAACATAACATTACAGCAACTGTGCAAACGATTGAGTAAGTGCCTAATAATAATGTACCTACCTGCGCGCGCACTGCACTGTTACTATAACTATATACTCGTATATAATATATAATGTAGATACAAAGAAATTATGTTGTGGACTCACAGACGATTTGCAGGGTCACTCAGTCTGTTCCACAGGTACTACTCCGGACGCTGCTCTGTGGAACTAGCATCCCTTATTCCCTGCCACCCGTCCTGTCTCCGCATGACTCGTCGCAGAGAGACGGGGCACACTTTTGTTGTTGACATTGAGCTTTTGAGAACCCATCGGTTCTGAAATCCTTTTCTTCTGTCGCACCGCTATGGTGTGGAACTGTCTTCCGGCGAGTGTGTCACCCGAATCGTGTCTTCAAACGTCGTATTAACAGGCTAGACAGCCTGGCAACAGTCCATGGCGATTTTGGCCCTTTCAGCTGCATAATCGGTCCTTCGGTACAGGCACCCATGTTGGTTCACATATAAAACAATTGCCCAGGAGTTAGAATCAAAACATACAGACAATAATTTCTCCGACTGCATTTAATTCCAATTCAAGCCCACTGCCCAGCCCTGCTGCTGCTGCTTTTTGTTTATTTTTTTTTTATGGGAACTGACACGATTGGCTACATCACCTACAACATCCGTGATGTCAGCCCATAACACCGGGTGAACTTGGTGCCACGTCAGTGCTTCCCTTCGGTCGTGCCGGCTACACTGAACTGGACTGAAAACACAAACTATTTACATAGCCGTTTCGACCGACCTTTCATTCAGTGCGGTGGTACCAACCCCGGCGGGTCCAATAATCTTATCACGTAATAAGTTGGGAAAGGAAAACTACAGGTAGTTTTACGTGTGGTGGAATATATAATTTGGCCGACTGTGTCGGCACCTCGCGCCAAACGGCGCCCTGCGCCGCCCCGCGCCGCCCCGCGCCGCCCCGCGCCGCCCCGCGCCGCCGCCCCGCGCCGCCCCGCGTCGCCCCGCGCCGCCCCGCGCCGCCTCGCGCGTCTCCGCGCCTCCCCGCGCCTCTAGACTATCTGAATAGTGAATAATGACGTGATTACATTTAGCCTATGCGTTAGGGCAATATCTCACATATATGTATGTAGTACTATGAAGGGTACCTGACCTGGTGTTGGCTTGGTTGCCACATCAGTTTGGTCGCGCAACCAGCCGGGAGCACAGGCGACGATCTGTCTGGCGGCGCAACCCGGCTGGTTTCGTGTTGGTTCAGCAACCAGTCTATATGTATAGCAGTTTATGGCGCGCGACTCACGCATGCCTCACTCGGCCACCTGTTGCGCTACCGACAGGACGTCGCGTCCGCGTCCGCAAACCCACCATGTTTTATTTTTCTTCTTTTTCTTCAGCATTCTTTTACGCTGCACATACAATTTTGAAAGTGCGATCTGTCTGTTGTCTGTCGGTCGTTGGTTGTTCGCTTGGTTGCTCAACTCTGGTGTCCCGCACCGCAGACACCAGGTAGAGTAACCAGTTGCGCAACTGGTTGCTCAGCTGGCGTCCTGGTGAGATATTGCCCTCAGTCAGAGCTGAAGCTCTATACTTTTCTGCAAATGTCATCAAAATTATTTGAGTAGTTTAGACGTGACGCGCGCACAACCGAACATACAAACAGACGTAAAGTACAAAAATGACATCAACCGCAATCAATGTAAATGTATTATCATTCATTGTGAGTCGGCGTACGAGCGAGTGCAGGGCGGCGGCCTGCGCCTGCGCCTGCGCCTTGCAGCGGTATACACTGCCGTGGCACCGCGCTCCGGCAGGAACAGGGCTCACGTCACGAGTGCGGCTCATGTAAGCAACTGTGTCACATTCCATGAACAATCATCCGGTATAGTTGGCTGAGTCAGAGGGGCCAGAGCATGTGCTCCGACCAGCCAATGTCGTAACTGAGCATTCACTTAATTTCTCCGTAGTTTCCGTCTCGATCGGAATTTCCGTGAATTTAAACGTTTGCAAAATGCAAACGCAGAGATACAAAATGGTGTTCACTCACGCTCCACCGATACAGGACGAACAAAGCGGGGCGTTCAGACAAGAGTCTCGCAACACATCAGGGCGATGAAGAACAACGAGTTTCATTAGTCAGCCATCTATGATCATGCTCTGGACAGTGGCTCAAATCATTGGATTCGATTCGACCAAACCAGTACGATATCAGAGGAAAAACACTATGCACCATGTTTGGTTCGAAAATCCATTGAAATTTCCAGACATGCCAATTTCAACAAAGAAGACAACATGGTACTCTCTTCGTCGTGGACTCCACCGCTGGCGAAGCATGGCTCGAGTGGTAACCAGCATCGATCTCTGGCAGCCATAGACGCAGTGAGCTACGTGTTTCCAGATTCCTTCCTTTCCAGACGAGTGTCTCGGGGCAAAAGCTCAACTATCTCACTGACGGCTCTCATGTCGGATACGACACCGGAAAGACAAGGCGGCTCCTTTCGTGAACACTCGGCTCGAAACGAAACGTAACAAAAACGACATGCGCCGCCTCAATATTAGGTTAGGGTTAACTAATTAATAGAAGATGCGTCGCTGCGCAATTTTTAAACCACCAAAACATTCACCCATACCACTTTCCTTCTAGCCGAGTGTTCACGAAAGGAGCCGCCTTGTCTTTCGGGTGTCGTATTCGACATGACAGCCGTCAGTGAGATAGTTGAGCTTTTGCCCCGAGACACTCGTCTTTCCAGAACCTTTTCCAGCAAGAGATGTTGAACCTACCCGCAGGTCGGTCGAAGTACCCACTCATCGCTACAGTGACTGGACGACGTGTCGGGTGTCCTCCAGGTCGTCGCAGTTCCGCGAATCCTGGCGATGTCTCCGGAGCGGGCGATGAATTGTCGACAATTGTAAATCGTTCTGATTAATATACCGCGTAACTGAAAATATTACGATAATGAATGCGCAACAGAGGTATCACGCATCTAAAGCACAGACGTATCGTTGGCTCATTGTGCCTGTTTATCGGTACTACTATGGCCGCTGCTCTGACGAACTTGCTTCCGTTTTTTTATGGAAACTGACACGGTTGGCTACATCACCTACAAAATCCGTGATGTCAGCCCATAACACCGGGTGAACTTGGTGCCATGTCAGTGCTTCCCTTCATTTCAGGTCGGCTACACTAAACTGGACGGAAAACACGAACTACTCGTATTTACATAGACTTTTCGACCGACGTTTCATTCAGTGCGGTGGTACCAGCCCGGGCGGGATAAACCCTACCACCTAGTAAGGTAAGAACGGAAGGGACCTAGAGTTTGACCTGGAATCCGAACCATGGTCAGCCTCCAACGGTCGAGCGGTCACCCATCCGCGCTCAGGGTTGCTTAGTAACAGTCGACCGACCGCACTATTGAGCTCCCGAGCTGACCCTTATCCCTCCTCCTCCTGTTCGCCTTCGACAAACCCGCAATACTCTCGCGAAACACCCCTTTGTAGTTGACAGAAGAGTTATTCGAACTACACGATTCTCTAAATCGTTCTTGTGCCGCACCGCAAAGGTGTGGAACGGGCTCCCGGGGAATATCTTTCCCCACTCTTACAAACCACGGATCTTGAAATCGCGGGCCTTTCCCCAGCGGCATTATTCCACCTCCAAGCCGAACTGGCACCTCCTCGGGGGTGAAATTGGCTGGCTTCGACCTCGGGCACAGTCACCCAGCTCGGAAGAAATAGAAAAACAGAGGTAAAAGCCTAAAAGCTCCTGTCTCCTTTAGACTGCTGGCTGTATGGACTAGAGTAGAACACAGCCCAGGCTGCTATGCGGCCATCTTTCCTCTGGTACGGTGGTAGAAACTCAGTTAATCGGCGCTTAAGCGATCGCCCGATCGGCAACTGTCGCCTGCACCGAGACCCCGAGTCGCCTGCACCGAGACCCCGAGTCGCCTTTTCCAGCCAATTGTTCAAAGAGGACGTCAATTGCGCTTATTACTATGCAGGAGCTTTTGTTCGCCGGCTAATAATTGAATAATAATCAATATTCGCGGAGCAGTATTTGCTCAGATGTTCGACGACTATAAGAAGGGTCGGCGGCGCTGTCCCGGCGGCAGTGCAGTCCGATACCTGAGTCGCGAGACTCATCTCCTGCACCATGAGGGCGACACTTCTACTGCTGCTCGCCATCGCGGCGCTGGCGGTAAGTAACTCGACCCTCACTTCTCTTGACTAAACACAACAACGCTGACGCATTGCACCACCGGCCCACCGAGGCGACGAACTGCCATTTCTCTTCTTCTTCTTACAGTCTGTCTTTGCTTGTCTCGTCTTGCCTGTACACGCAGATCAATGTACGCTGGCTAATATATTATAGATAAATACGACTGTCCCACACAAATCAATACATTGGCTAATCTCTTATAGATAAATACGACCGTCCCACACAAATCAATGCACTGGCTAATCTCTTATAGATAAATACGACCGTCCCACACAAATCAATACACTGGCTAATCTCTTATAGATAAATACGACCGTCCCACACAAATCAATACGCTGGCTAATCTCTTATAAATACGACCGTACCACACAAATCAATACGCTGGCTAATCTCTTATAGATAAATACGACCGTCCCACACAAATCAATACACTGGCTAATCTCTTATAGATAAATACGACCGTACCACACAAATCAATGCAATGGCTAATCTCTTATAGATAAATACGACCGTCCCACACAAATAAATACGCTGGCTAATCTCTTATAGATAAATACGACCGTACCACACAAATCAATACGCTGGCTAATCTCTCATAGATAAATACGACCGTCCCACACAAATCAATACGCTGGCTAATCTCTTATAGATAAATACGACCGTCCCACACAAATCAATGCACTGGCTAATCTCTTATAGATAAATACGACCGTACCACACAAATCAATACGCTGGTTAATCTCTTAGAGATTGAGGACAAAGGTGCACTAGTTCTTAATAATTCTCATACCGTACCTACATAATTTTCACACGCCAAGCTTTCATGAAAGTGCACGTAAAGTTTCTGACCTTCTTAACAGAATAATTTGACTGTTTAATTATGTACTTGTAAACAGATAATATTTTATTAAGAAACTTAACAGGTTATTTACACACATTTAAACAATTTATAAATTAAA
The DNA here is from genome assembly GCA_946902875.1 of Nematopogon swammerdamellus. Lineage (NCBI taxonomy): Eukaryota > Metazoa > Arthropoda > Insecta > Lepidoptera > Adelidae > Nematopogon > Nematopogon swammerdamellus. Next base: position 21,637,270 of record OX336352.1, read on the forward strand.
ATTATTAAATAAACTATAACTATCAAATAAAATTTACATACAAATATAACTAATAAAAAAACTATAACTAAAACTAACTTATAAATTACCTCCTAAATTACCTATGTCAGCCTCGATAGCTCAGTGGTGCAGACAGTCTACTGTCGCTATTGAATGTTAAGCAACGCTGGGCGCGGTCAGTACTTGGATGGGTGACCGCTGACCGTTGGAGGCTGACCGAGGTTCGGATTCCTCGTAAAACTGTAGGTCCCTTACCTCCTAATCTTACTTGGTGGTAGGGTTTAACCCGCCCGGGTTGATACCACCGCACTGAATGAAACGTCGGTTGAAACGGCTATGTAAATAGTTTGTGTTTTCCGACCAGTTCAGTGTAGCCGGCACGATCAAAGGGGGAAGCACTGACATGGCACCTAGTTCACCCGGTGTTTTGGGCTGATATCACGGACGTTGTAGGTGATGTAGCCAACCGTGTCAGTTTCCATATAAAAAAAAAACATATTTCCTCAAGGGGCGTCGTTCCCGGGATTTTTTTTTATGTAATCCGGTATGGGTGGCTGAGTCGGAGTGGCAAAAGCGCATGCTCCGACCAGCCAATATCACATCCTAGAAGGTAGTGTCATACCGAAGACTTCCCTGGATTGCTGGCTATACTGGACTAGAGAACACAACCGAGGCTGCTATGCGGCCATCTTACATCCAGTACGGTGGTACCAACCCAGTCGGCTACAATTTGAGCCTACCACCTAGTAGTAGTTCGTAAAGAATGCCGCAAGGCATTAAACTCGCCTTTTTTATAAAATGGTGTACAATAGAGTAAATTTTCATTTCATAGAAAGGGGCAAGGGATGGTTCCCAGGATGGCGGCCGCGTTGCCCCTCTGTATCCCCAAACTAACTTTTTGCCGGAGATACGAGGGCAACACGGGTTTCCAGTTGCGGTCACCATCCTGGAACCCACCTCAAGGACGAAGGCCTTGGCCTCCTCCGACCACGTCCCAAATGTCTCGACGGCGAAGACCACCAACCAGTAGTTGCACCTAATATCTTCGTTAATTGCACTGTTTAATTACAATGTGTTTCAATAATAAAATATTACACATAACTACTACCTAATAATAAAAAATAAAAAACCTATAACCTATCAAATACCTAATAACCGTCCTCCAAGTGGCACGATGTGGGCACTATTCCGAGGACGCTAGCGGCGTTTCCTCGCTGGATGGCCACACTGATACGCTGCCTCAGGAACTCGAGCGAACGTTGTTCTCCTGAAGCAGTGTACAGGGACATCCCGATGTCTTTCGCGAGCCGCTTTGCCTCCTCAGACCATGTGCCCATCGTCTCCACCAAAATGCGGTGACGCTGCGCCGCGGCGGCGCGCTTCGAGCATGCCTTAACGTGACTGAGTATAGGTGTAGGTAGCATGCTACACCAGTGACTTTCCCTCTCGCCACGGGATGATAGTCATGCCATCTGAACGTTTACCATAGTCCCGGAATAGGCCCACTGGCTCCAGTGTTGAGGGAAAGCCGGCTGATTCGAGTGATCTTTTTATTAAGTCGTTGATCATATTATGGTGACGTCGGATTCTACCCGCGCTCTTCTGGCAGCATAACCCGTTGTGCCTGAATTCGTCAGCAGTGTCGCCACGAACACACCTGTGGAGAGCATTCGTTTTAGCGCCGAGACGCAGGGAGATGGCTATGCGGATAAATACGATCGTCCCACACAATTCAATACGCTAGCTAATCCATTATAGATAATTACGAACGTCCCACACAATTCAATACGCTAGCTAATCCATTATAGATAATTACGATCGCCCCACACAATTCAATACGCTAGCTAATCCATTATAGATAATTACGATCGTCCCACACAATTCAATACGCTAGCTAATCCATTATAGATAATTACGATCGTCCCACACAATTCAATACGCTAGCTAATCCATTATAGATAATTACGAACGTCCCACACAATTCAATACGCTAGCTAATCCATTATAGATAATTACGATCGTCCCACACAATTCAATACGCTAGCTAATCCATTATAGATAATTACGATCGTCCCACACAATTCAATACGCTAGCTAATCCATTATAGATAATTACGATCGTCCCACACAATTCAATACGCTAGCTAATCCATTATAGATAATTACGAACGTCCCACACAATTCAATACGCTAGCTAATCCATTATAGATAATTACGATCGTCCCACACAATTCAATACGCTAGCTAATCCATTATAGATAATTACGAACGTCCCACACAATTCAATACGCTAGCTAATCCATTATAGATAATTACGATCGTCCCACACAATTCAATACGCTAGCTAATCCATTATAGATAATTACGATCGTCCCACACAATTCAATACGCTAGCTAATCCATTATAGATAATTACGATCGTCCCACACAATTCAATACGCTAGCTAATCCATTATAGATAATTACGAACGTCCCACACAATTCAATACGCTAGCTAATCCATTATAGATAATTACGATCGTCCCACACAATTCAATACGCTAGCTAATCCATTATAGATAATTACGATCGTCCCACACAATTCAATACGCTAGCTAATCCATTATAGATAATTACGATCGTCCCACACAATTCAATACGCTAGCTAATCCATTATAGATAATTACGATCGTCCCACACAATTCAATACGCTAGCTAATCTCTTATAGATAAATGCGACCGTCCCACTCAAATTAATACGCGGGCTAATCTCTTAGAGATAAAGACGACCGCTCTACACAAATACCCTGGCTAATCTCGAGATAAATAGAGGGTATTGAATTGTTTGTTAAATATTAATAATGTAATTAAAAAATTTACTTCAATTTATATAAACTGAAGTCAAATAATATTAATTACAAATACGCCTACATGCAGAACATGTCGTCTAGTTCTTTTTTTTATGAAATCCACTAATGGGTGTCTGTGCCGAGAGACCAGAGGTACCCGAAACAGCCACATACACCTGACCTCGCGAAGCCTCAACGCTCAGTGAGAGCGTCTCCCCAGCGGTAGCCAGCCCAGCAGTCAGCACGTTGGTGGCTGCCTTGCCCAGCTCGCTCGCTGCGTTGTCCCTTTCACTGACTCGCCCTACGAGATGAGCCAGGGCCAGGGTTGAGGTGACAAGTCACATTCAACTGGCACATTGAATCAAATGCATTCACTTAGAGACGGAAGTAAACAGAGTTTGGAGAAATTATAAAATAAATTATTATGTTTAGTGATGAAATTTCGTAAATTTATTATTGTACATAAATAATTGATTATCTAAGTAGCTGCTCTAGAAAGGACTCGTCAAGCACGAGACGAGACGAGACGATACGAGTTAGTCCAGCACGTGATGCTTGTGTTGATACGAGTTAGCCCAGCACGTGATGCTTGTGTTGATACGAGTTAGTCCAGCACGTGATGCTTGTGTTGATACGAGTTAGCCCAGCACGTGATGCTTGTGTTGATACGAGTTAGCCCAGCACGTGATGCTTGTGTTGATACGAGTTAGCCCAGCACGTGATGCTTGTGTTGATACGAGTTAGCCCAGCACGTGATGCTTGTGTTGATACGAGTTAGCACAGCACGTGATGCTTGTGTTGATACGAGTTAGTCCAGCACGTGATGCTTGTGTTGATACGAGTTAGCCCAGCACGTGATGCTTGTGTTGATACGAGTTAGCCCAGCACGTGATGCTTGTGTTGATACGAGTTAGCCCAGCACGTGATGCTTGTGTTGATACGAGTTAGCCCAGCACGTGATGCTTGTGTTGATACGAGTTAGCCCAGCACGTGATGCTTGTGTTGATACGAGTTATCCCAGCACGTGACGCTTGTGTTGATACGAGTTAGCCCAGCACGTGATGCTTGATTTGTCTGTTGTCAGGCCACGGTACCGAGCGCTACCGGCCAGGGCGAAACCTTCGTCGTCTCTGAGCATAAAGGTAAATATAGTTATAATAATAGTACAGTAAATAAGAGCTAGCTACAGCTTACTCCCAATATTTAGGAAGAGCATGTTCATACATTCAGGAATGTTTTTGGAATTCAGGAATACCAAGTGATATATATTTTTTTCAAAGTAAACAAATTGGAATTACTCTACAGTTTGCGGCTTGTTAGTCACTCCTGCCACCAACGATATAATAGTTACTGTTAGACGTACCTAACACTAACATCGAGACTATGAAGTACAATGCTTGGGTAATTGAAATTGTCATTCCACTAGGTGTCAGTACAGACAGGTAGGTTAGGTGGACTGCATTGCATAGATATAACTTGTTATGTTTCTCCCTGTGCAGAGGAAACGGACGTTACGGAGAATAAGGCCAGCGGCTACAGCAGCCAAAATAGCGAGAGCGCCAGCGAAAACAGCAAAACTACAGAGGTCTCCAAGGAGGAGAGCTCGTCGGAAGGTTTTAGCGGGTCCGACAGATCTAGCAGAAGCAACGCATTCGAAAACAGCAAGTCGGAGAGAAGCAGTGGTAGCTTGCACGGCATCCGCAGCAGGTCCGATAATAGCGAAAGTAATGCCTACTCGGAGAGCGGTAGCAGCACCCACGACGGCCACAGCAAGACCGAGGCGGATAGCGCGGCGTGGAGCAGCAGCCAGGGCGGCAGTAGCACGTCCGGGGCGGGGAGCTCGTCGAGGAGCAGCAGCCGTCGCGGCCATAGCAAGTCCAGGGCGGCGAGTTTTTCGAGGAGCAGGAGCCACGGCGGCCACAGCGTTTCCAGGGCGGGGAGCACGTCGAGGAGCAGCAGCCGTCGCGGCCATAGCAAGTCCAGGGCGGCGAGCTTTTCGAGGAGCAGGAGCCACGGCGGCCACAGCGTTTCCAGGGCGGGGAGCAAGTCGAGGAGCAGCAGCCGTCGCGGCCATAGCAAGTCCAGGGCGGCGAGCTTTTCGAGGAGCAGGAGCCACGGCGGCCACAGCGTTTCCAGGGCGGGGAGCACGTCGAGGAGCACCAGCCACAGACGAGGTAAATCAGAGAATGACTTTCTCAAAATAATTAATTAACCGTAGGGTGTGTAGGGCGGGACGATCGACCATGTCACATGACCGCTACATTTTACATTTCATCTGAATCGGAATTACACATTATCCTTTGCTGGTGTAGGGGTAGAGTGTAGGGTAGTGTATTAATTTTTCGATCTCGTGATCGTGGGCTCAAAGACAAAGACAAAGACAAAGACAAATCATTTATTGCAATTTTTGTAGAGTATTTGAACATTGATCGCCTGCCTGGGTTGTACATGAGTGATACTACAAAATGCCTGAGTAGGCATGCAACACAGTACTAACACTACTCTCTTCGTGAGAGTTGCGCAATACTGAATCAATTACCTATGTATAAATCAACCATTATTAAATAGGTACCTAATTAACACTCATACTGAATAAAATAAAATGTAAATTAAATTAAATCAAAATAAATTTTCGTATACATGCAATTGATTAAGTGGGCCAGTACATATAAATTCACCATTACAATTTTAAAAAATCTTCCACTTTATAAAAACATTCTTTCATCAGCCAGTCATACAATTTCTTTTGAAATTGTTTTAGATTCAGTTGGCTGATTTCCTCCGGAATCTTATTATATATTTTTGTCGCCATGTAATAGATGCTCTTTATATATACACAAGCTGTGCCCGCGGCTCCGCCCGCACTCATATTTCACTTCACTGCTAACCTCATAAGCCATTTAGCGTGATAGTAAGTAGCCTATAGTTGATGGGAAGAATCAAGCTATCCGTAGAATTTTTTTTATTAAAATCGGTTCAGTGGTTCTCGAGTTATAAGCGGACAGACAGACATACACTCAGACACTCAGACACTCAGACAGAAAGCAGACGTTGGATTTTATTATAGGTAAGGATTTGTTCGAGGAAGCGCACTGAGCAGATTTCCCCTTCTTCTTGTATTGTAGTTGTGTATAGTACTAGCTGTTGTAAAATATTTAGGGTTTTTCTTAACAAATACACAAGTTTCACATATGTACAGGCAAGGCACTGTTAAAAGTTTTAATTCCTTAAAAAGTGGTTTACAACTATCAGATTGTTTCACATTACAAATTGCTCTTATACACTTCTTTTGTAATATAAATATTTTGTGTGAATTTGTGGAGTTACCCCAAAATATTATATGTAGCCATGATAAGCCGCGACAGCTGTATTCACACATGAGGATTGTTGCTCGAGCCCCCCTTGGGGAAAATATTTTCTTTTACTTTTTTAATATCAAGCATTGCTGGGGTATTTAAAATACGTCATGCTCATTAAATTTTATAAACACATAAAACAAATGTATTATCGGAAGTATTAACATCTAGAGCAGGTAGCTATTGCAACAGTGTCACGTGACGTCATTGTCAAGAGTTTCATGATCGGTGTTAGCGGGCTTGTTCGTAGTCTTAGTGTAGCCCGACTTCCGGCCGGACACCTGCTATGTTCGTATGTTCTCCGCCTGCTCTGAAAATATAATTTAGAAGGGATAAGTAAGACCTACAGTTTTACACCAGCTCCGAACGGTGAAGCAGCGGGTGTCGCTATGCACATACGTTTCTTCAAAGATAAAAAGGTATTAGTGCCCGTCAGTCGGATTCGAACCATGGATCTTGGGACCAAGATTGACAGACAAACAACCCGGTGCACGCTGGGAACGATGCACGAATTCCCTAATTAAACAGTAACGTGGATAGTAACACAGGGTCATACCGAGTCTTTCAGATTCAGAAGTTCCCAGGTATGAGTGTCACTATAGACTCGTGCGTGCTATAGTTAGCACGAGTCAATATGCTTACTTAAACCTCAAACTAAAGATATAACTGTAAACACAACACTATTGTACCGTCCTAAATTTGTCTAACAGTGTTCTCACACGAGTGACGCTTGTGTTAGAGTACAGATTTCGACGTGTGTTCACTTGTACAGATGCCAGATATCACAAGGGGAAGAAACACAACCAGAGGAAACACAAGGTGACGAAACATCATGTGAAGAAACACAATACGAAGAAGCACAAGGTGAAGAAACATAAGTTTACCAAGAAAAGCCGGACTGATTTCAAGAAAAAACATCACAAGAGTGAGTATCGAGATCCTTTATTATGAATTGACTTCAATCTGACTGCATTCGCCACTCTATCCCCGAAGGAGGAAATAACAGTTCACTTAGCAAAATACATTATAATCAGACATAAGGACATTATTGACACATGAGCTAGACGTAGTCAACAAAATTGTCACACTCACCAAACTCAAAGGAAATCATCCCACGGCCAAACTTGGCGACGAAATCATGTCGGTGTAGGGGTAGAGTGTAGGGTAGAGTGTATTAATTTTTCGATCTTGTGGTCGTGGGCTCGAGCCCCCTGGGAAAATACTTTCTTTTACTTTTTTAATATCAAGCATTGCTAGGGTATTTAAAATACGTCATTAAATTTTATAAACACAGAAAACAAATGTATTATCGGAAGTATTAACATCTAGAGCAGGTAGCTATTGCAACAGTGTCACGTGACATTGTCAAGAGTTTCATGATCTCGTTCGTAGGCGTAGTGTAGCCGTAACTTCCGGCCAGACACCTGCTATATTCTGTGTGAGCGGACTTTGAAGGTAAAGCCGCAGTTGAGGTCACAGAGTGTTTGTGTTTGCAGACTACAACAGCAAGCCTGATAGAAATATATTCTCCAAGAAGTTAGGGGTCGCGGAGACTATACATTGCGATCGACTTGCGATTGCCCGTCGATGTGTACGTTATTGTCAATTCCAATTGATGCAGCTTCGAGCGACGCCAACTCTCTCTTTGCACCGTCCTTGCCGTAAACACTGGCACAAGAGACAGATGTTGCTTCGCGCGCCACGTTTGTGCCAGGAGCTTAACGTTCTAAGGAAATTTTCCGTTTTTCCGCCTGCTCTGAAAATATAAATTAGAAGGGATAAGACCTACAGTTTTACACCAGCTCCGAACGGTGAAGCAGCGGGTGTCGCTATGCACATACGTTTCTTTAAAGATAAAAAGTTATTGGTGCCCGTCAGTCGGATTCGAACCTTGGACCTTGGAACCAAGATTGCCAGACAAACAACCCGGTGCACGCTGGGAACGATGCACGAATTCCCTTATTAAACAGTAACGTGGGTAGCAACACAGGGTCATACCGAGTCTTTCAGATTCAGAAGTTCCCAGGTATGGGTGTCACTATAGACTCGTGCGTGCTATAGTTAGCACGAGTCTATAGTGTGCCTGCCGTCACGTACGTACGTACGTGCGAGTCTATCTTACCGTATTCTTAGAAATTCGAATGAAGTTATAATTTCATACATATGTCATGTTAGACGGGTCACTTTCTGAAAGTATCCGACGGTGAACGCTGGTTCAATATGCTTACTTAAACCTCAAACTAAAGATATAACTGTAAACACAACACTCTTGTACCGTCCTAAATTTGTCTAACAGTGTTCTCACATGAGTGACGCTTGTGTTAGAGTACAGATTTCGACGTGTGTTCACTTGTACAGAGGCCAGATATCACAAGGGGAAGACCCACAAGCTGAAGGAACACAACCTGAGGAAACACAAGGTAACGAAACATCACGTGAAGAAACACAACCAGAGGAAACACAAGGTGACGAAACATCATGTGAAGAAACACAATACAAAGAACCACAAGGTGAAGAAACACAGGGTGACGAAACATCATGTGAAGAAACACAATACGAAGAACCACAAGGTGAAGAAACACAAGGTGACGAAACATCATGTGAGGAAACACAATACGAAGAACCACAAGGTGAAGAAACACAAGGTGACGAAACATCATGTGAAAAAACACAATACGAAGAAGCACAAGGTGAAGAAACATAAGTTTACCAAAAAGAGCCGGACTGATTTCAAGAAAAAACATCACAAGAGTGAGTATCGAGATCTTTTATTATGAATTGACTTCAATCTGACTGCATTCGCCACTCTATACCCGAAGGAGGAAATAACAGTTCACTTAGCAAAATACATATAATCAGACATAAGGACATTATTGACACACGAGCTAGACGTAGTCAACAAAATTGTCACACTCACCAAACTCAAATGAAATCATCCCACGGCCAAACATGGCGACGAAATCGTGCCCCACAGATAAGTGGTTTGGTGATTCAGATATCTGGAAATTGTGCGTACAGACACATTAGCACGATGAGCTTAATATTCGGCCGCAACTCACCATGTCACCGACGAATAGGAAAACATTCAATACTTACTTTATCTGACAAACGAATGATCTATACAAATACATACATACATGAACACCGCGTGGTATACTCAGGATAATTAGAGTACACCGACCAAATTATCAAGCAAAAAATAAGACACGAACACAGTTACCTATGTATGACGCGGTGAAAGGACGAGCCAGGGTGCCAGCCAAGGAAACAGGTAGCCAACCCTTCACTGAGGCGTCTAGTCCTTACCTCTTAGTCGCATTTTACAACGGGCAACAAAAAAAAAACCTTGAGAACGATCGAAGGAAGATACTCCGTTCTCTATGTGCCATTGCGGAGGTATGCAACAGTCCTGGCTATCTCGCGGCCTTCATGGAAGACACGTGTAGGCTGCAGCATTGCAGCCCGAGAGCCAACTCTAAAGCAACAACAACAACAGCAACAACATCTACAACAAAAGCAACAGCAGCAGCAACAATGACAAAAACAAACACAACAGCAACCATAATATCAACAACACCAACAACAACAGCAACACCAATGACAGAAACAAAAATAAAAACAACAACAATGACAAAAACAACAAAAACAACAACAACAAATACAACGCTTTTTACGAGAGAGAACGCTTTGAACTGGGAGAAATGTAGTGGAACAACGAGTATTAATTTTACGTACTGGAACCTACCGGAATCCACACGGAACTCATCTTTAATGTTTCAAAAACTGATTTCATCCGTTTTATCACAACAGTCACAGCCGCAGTGCCGCGGATCAGAAACAATACCGAGATTAAATATGACACGGTAGGTCCGCGCGCGACGTTCCCTCTGCCTGACAACCAACCGGCTACCGACACGCTGAAGAGACATTAGTGCGACTAATGTGTGTGTACAGCTCTACACATCCCCGTTAGGCTTCCGTACTGATCTTGTTAAGTTGACGCGCGGAGGGTTCCGTAGCTATCCGTGCGCGTGCGATCGCTCCGCGCTTCCAATTGTTCAGCGGTGGGGTGAGTGAATGTGATTTGATATTCGCAGGGGGCCGCCACACGAGCAAGCACGTGCGGGTCACCGAGACGCGGGAGAGGAGAGAGAGCACAAGTCAGTACCTACACTCACTGCACACACACATACACCCTCACCCTCACACGCACACACAAATCCCCACGCGCCGCGCGACCCTCACTCACCCACCGCTCGCGAGGGAGCAATCGCTGCGTGAGGTATCAAGCGTGTGGTTTTTTTTTTATGTAATCCGATATGGGTGACCGAGTCGGAGGGGCCAAAGCGCATGCTCCTACCAGCCAATATCACCTCCGAGAAGGTAGGTGCCATACCGGAGACTTCCCTGGATTGCTGGCTATACTGGACTAGAGGAGAACACAGCCGAGGCTGCTATGCGGCCATCTTACATCCAGTACGGTGGTACCAATCCAGTCGGCTACAATTTGAGCCTACCACCTAGGAAGGGGCAAGGGAAGGGACCTACAGTTTTACACCGGTTCCGAACGGTGAAGCGGCACGTGTAGGTATGCACGTAAATTTTTTTCGTTAGAAAAAACTCATTGGTACACGCCGACCGGATTCGAACCGCGGACCTCTCGCATGAGAAGCCGATGCTCAAACCACTCGGCCACCCGCCGCTTAAAGCGCATAGCCCTTTAAGCGTTTTGAATCTTCTCTGAATGATTCATTCACTGCGTCTGCTCGGCAGATGCATTGTGGACATTATTCTCCTATGTAGCAACTACTAGAACTGACTCGCTACGATATATCTTTGTGAACATGTATGTGTGTGTGTGTGTGCGCAGCCTACACGGAAACCTTCTACAAGCGCCTGCGACGTCACAGCCACTGTAAGTCATCATACCTTCATCCATGTGATCCGCTACGATATCTGTCACTCCGTCCGTCTGTCCGATAGCTATTTAGCTCCTCCAAAATTATAAGCTTGAAAACACATAAAACCGATGAAAAAAAAAAATACATTGAAGCTTGTTAAAAAAAACAACTAGAACTCAAACGTATGAAATAAAAAACAATATTATATGCGGATCCGAATAGTAGTTCTTGCTTGAGTTGAAAACGGTCACACACAACTCAAGGGCGTTGTGAGACAACTGTGCACAGGTAGTTTATTTAGCGAAATAGCGCTGTATGTAGCACTGTTTCAAAAGTGCGCGTCATTTTGTGCATTCAATCTGGAGGTACTTATTTATTTTATAAAGGCATTGGCCATATTGTATAAAGAAATTGATGATTATCGACGTAATATATTCCATGAATATGTGAATGGCGAGGAAGCCTCAGTTTGACGTTGTGTGTGTCTGTGCGTTTGCGCAGCCGTCACGTGGAGGAAGGACTTGCAACGCTTCATATACGTTCTGCTGCGCGAGAACACGAGTCTCTACCGGCTCCTCGTCACCATCGTGACCGAACTCAGGATCTACAGTGAGTACCCACTCTCCATCCTAGCCCCCACTCGCTCTCTACTCTCCTCCACTTTCTAAAACTGCTGACAAACGCTCACGTCCCCGAGGAGAAGCTCCAGAGTGTCGCGGCACCCGGCCCGACTTCCGCTCTGGGCAACCGACCACATGTTATCGTCCTTCATTTGAATTGATAATTTTGTGTGTCAGAATGGATGTCAGGAGCTTGTAGATGGTAGGCGAGCAAGTGATAGGTCTGTCATTTTTTGGTTCCGCGGTGCTACTAGATTTATTGAGCAGGTGGGTGACACCAGTGGTCATAAATTTCAAGGACATCCTGGAATTGAACAGCCGAGTTGCAGTTTCGCAACCATTTCTGCCAGAAGTTCTGCAATCCGTCCGACCCTGGTGATTTCCAGCTCAGTGTCCGGCCTGACCGATCGCAGTACCCACGTCCTCTTCCTGATGTTTATCGGCGACATCGGTTCCAGCGACGGACACGTCCCGCTCGACAGCTGCTCTACCATTCACCCTTCACGTGACAGACAGGATTCGATCAGATGTTTTGCCAAAATGATGCATTTTCTTGGCTGGGTCGATCGGATCGTGTCCGTTGGTCGTTAATTCGTCGTGCTCCCAGTTTCTGTGCACGCACCTTTAGTCACTCTGGAATCGATGATGCTGATGGTATCCTGTGACGACGGACACGTTGGGCGCATGCGCTCATCCCCTATTATTATTATTAATTGAAGTTTGTTTGAATTTTTCAGAATCAGAATCGGTGGAGGTGGATAATGAGAGGCTGATCGAGAGTGTAGTCGAGTTCCTGGTGGCTGGCTCCGGAGAGACGGGTGAGTGCTCAACGCGCAGGCGCGAGCGGATGCTGCTCTAACCAGCGACTTGTTACTTTCATGAACAGGCCCTCGTCATACATTTCCTTCTGTAGAAATAGGCCTTCTCTCACAGATGCACACTTGCTAAAATTTTAAACACACACACGTAAAATGTTTTAGAACAAGATGTGCCGATGCAAACGCCGTGAACGCAAAAGGAATAGTGCGATAGTAGTTCTTCTACGTATTGCCAATATCTAAACAGCGTAAGTGATCGAGCGCTTCATACATCAATGTACGTTTAGTTCTGAGAACGGAGACAGAGTAAGACAGTTAGATGGCAATTTGATACGTATAAGCAAGACAACGATGTAAATATGTTAGAACAAGATGTGCAGACGCAAACGCCGTGAACGCAAAAGGGATAGTGCGATATCGAGCGCTTTCCTCTCTGAGAGCGGAGACACAGTAGGACAGTTAGATGGCAATTTGATACGTATCTAGGCGAGAAGATTTGTTACGAGGCACCACGTGCACGACCCGAGCGCGAGCACTACGGACGGGCCGAGGTCGTACTTCGACTAACAGTACAGACAACCAAGGTGGCCTTTTACTTTTTAGCGGACCACCCGATGCGTTTGTATGCCGCATCCAGCAGACCCCTTCCAATATCCTTGGCTCTAACTGGCTGCGTACCCACTAACTGGGGGCATACGTCGCACGGCAGAATCGCGGCAGATGGCGCGGAGTGCTTTCCTTTTGATAGTGCCGCCGGATCAGTCAGTCAGTCAGTCAGCGTGTAAGCGTCCACTGCTGGACATACGCCTCTCCAATTTTCCTCCAGTCCTCCCGGCCTTCAGCGGTACGGAACCACTGCTTTCAGTCGACGCACTTGATGTCGTCGTCCCACCTGGCGGGTGGTCTTCCCACACTCCGTTTTACTGTCCACGGCCGCCAGTGTTGGACACGGTTACTCTAACGGTTGTCGTCTCTTCGGCTGACGTGTCCAGCCCACTGCCACTTGACCTTAGCCACCCGGTATCCAATGTCGACTACTTTGGTGCGTCGTCGGCGGATACTTAGCTATAACCATCCCGCGCTACAGCTCTCCCTGTCGCTCAGTACCAGCTGTCCATCGGTAATCAATATTTGAAGGTACCAACATCTTAAGGTACGAACATGTTGAGGTACCACACGTGACGGCTGATTCTGGAGCTTGAATAAGTTAGGACTTTAGAATTTTTCCAAAAACTAAACAAACATTTCACAATCCCCTTCCGTCTTTGTGGGGGTCAATCTGGAAAACAATGTGAGATCTGTCTTTTTATTTTTAAATATAAATAAATTACAAAGGCGAAGCTGTTACCTTGAGCTCCAGATATTTGTATTCATACCAATATTTGCTTTCACTTTTTTATATATATTTTGTACGCAATAAATTTAAAAAATACGCTATTATACATCTTCTTATATTTCGAGTTATATTAAGTAAGTATTAAGGCAAGTACTATATAATCCAAGTACAATGACTCCCTTCTTATATTACTAGGTGGTAGGGTTTAACCCGCCCGGGTTGGTACCACCGCACTGAATGAAAGGTCGGTCGAAACGGCTATGTAAATGGTTTGTGTTTTCCGTCCAGTTCAGTGTAGCCGGCACGACCGAAGGGAAGGCTGACGTGGCACCAAGTTCACCCGGTGTTATGGGCTGACATCACGGATGTTGTGGGTGATGTAGCCAACCGTGTCAGTTTCCATAAAAAAAAAAATCTAAGTTTAATTGGAATGAAATGAATTTCATTTCAATTAAACTTTGATTGTATAGTACTTGCCTGCCTACTGGCAAGTACAACATTTCGTTTATATTATTTGTTCTCTGACGATGACTTAATATAACTTGAAATATAAGAAGATGTATAATAGCGTATTTTTTAATCTATTGCGTACAAAATATATATAAAAATCTGAAACCAAATATTGGTATGAATACAAATAGGTATCTGGAGCTCAAAGTAACAGCTTCGCCTTTGTAATTTATTTATATTTAAAAATAAATTGTTTTAATGTTTTATGTTCGTTTAGTTATATCATTGCTGTTAGTTAGTGCAATACAAAGAATTACATTTTGGTGGATTCACTTCTTCTTGTAATGTAAAAACCTGCTGCAGTCAAATAAAAAAAATAGGTTAATTGCAATTTATAACTTAGTTGAAAATCAATGAGTATCAAATACTTATGTTTATTAGGACATTGAAAAAAAAGTAGAGAACTATTTAAAATAAAAAATTAACCAAATTTCTTGGTGTGACCCAGGGGACAATTTTGTTCCCAGTTTTGTGTGAAGAAAAAGGGGTTGTCCTCAGGGTAACCAATATTTAAAAAAAATACTCAAAATTCTTCGTCCAGCTTCTTTCTTATTTACTTATCTGATAGTTGCTGTAACTATTAAAATAAGGTGAATTTATCAAGATATTATCCTTTTTTCATACAGATATCAAAAACAAGAAAGAGTTGATCCACCGATTTAATACGAGTATATCTAATATATTATGTTACATGCGATGTGAATATTGTGTCTGCGTGTGTTTGCAGACATATGGAGATCTCTGGAGGTGTGGAAGCGGATTCACAAGCAGCACGGTGAGTGTCCCAACTAGATACCTATGTACATACATACGAGTACCTATTTATAACAAACCACTTATTTGTATGTTCGGTTGAAAACGTTTGCAGGAATGACAGAGCTGGTTGGAAAAGTAATGAACGAGCCTCGGTTAAAATAACTGCACAAATCATTGACATATAATAAATAACGCAAGAACATGTCTGTCCATACACGATAGTAGTTGAATAGTGTCGGAACTCGATAGTAGTTGAATAGTGTCCGAACTCACTTAAGTGCTGGTCAAATATAACAATAATGTAAATATAACATAATGTCATTATAGAACAACGACGTAAGTATTTATAGTATGCGATATTCAGTTTGCAAATTATTTGCAAATCCGATGACCAATACACACTATTATAGTGTTTTGGTCATTGGATGCGCTTCTTACTATAGCTTGATCAGAGCACTATAGTGAGGACATTTGTTGAGTCCGTGTGGCGTGCTCTCTAGTTAGTAATATTATACATATGTACGTGAATGACACAAGTTGGGTTATACAACGTGTCCCTAAACTCAACGTCAAGCGGCAACCAGGGAGTAGGCCAGTGTAAGACTACTCAGCGACAAATGAGAAAAAAAATCGGAGTCATTTGTTTTTTCAGGAAAAAATTGAACTGAAATTTTTTTTTGATGAAACTATGGGCATTTTGGTTTTGTTTGGGATACTGATCAATAGCATAGTTATTTAGGCTACCAATAAAAAAAATTTACAATTACATATATTTGCAGTAGTCGTAGTACCTAAAAATGTTGTACGAGTGTTTTTCAAAAAATGCTCATATCATTTTCAGAATTTTTTTTCTTATTTTCCCCTAGGTAGTCACTGGCCTACTCCCTGGTTCCCGCTTGACCTTGAGTTTTGGGACACGTTGTATATTAATAAAATTACGATACTACTCGTTATTTTAACAAAGACAACAATCCACCAATGTATGAATCACGCATCATCCTTGAGGCAACAAATTACGCTTATAATATTTTACAAAGAAAATTGGTAAATTTTACCAACATTTCGGTGAATTCACAAATTATTCTATTTCCCAGTGATAGCTTCTCGTCTATTATTGCTTAATAGAAAATACAAATTGTCTATTAGCAAGCGAGTAGTAGAGAATATATTCCGCGCACTCGAACTGTTGCCGCTCTCCTCGGCTCTACGCGTAGAGTGCGCGCGAACGATATCTGCCACAGATCATATTATGTAAAAATTTATAACACCCCTCCGTTTTTTTCGTCGGGGGTTAAAAAGCATTTACTTCGGTGTTCTGTGATCTATAAAATATTACAACACAATATAAACACCAATATCATGCAAAGGTGATCTTACCGCGCAACTAACACCATTGGCTGCATCACCTACAACATCCGCGATGTCAGCCCATAACACCGCCGTGAACTAGGTGCCGTGTCAGTGTTTCCATTCGGTCGTGCCGGCTACACTGAGCCCGGGCGGAAAATATGAACTATTTACATAGCCGTTTCATTCAGTGTGGGTGGTATCGCTCCGGGCGGGTTAAACCCTACCACCTAGTCAGGTAAGAAGGGAAGGGAGCTACAGTTTTATGTGGAAGCCGAACCACAATCAGCCTCGCACGGTCGAGCGGTCACCCATCCAAGTTGTGACCGCGCCCAGGTGTGCTGATGATCACGATCGACAGTCGACCGAGCGCACCGCTGCGAGCTACCGACGCTGACAAACTGATAGCTTCGAGTGGAGCGAGAACACGTGTTGTCTCGTCCGACACGTGTGAAGAGTGTGTATCATTATGCTGTGCGTGTTGACACGATGCGTTGTGCGTGTTCGCAGGTGCCGTGAGCATCCTGAAGCTGATCCGCGTCGTGTTCAAGGGCGAGTCACGTGAGTAACCCTGCACCGCTGTACTCTTCCCATAGTATTTTATTGATGAACAAGGATCGTATCGTTTCTTCTCTCTACAGAACAAGACAACTAGGATGGACGAGAAGATCGGAGGAGCGCGTGTGGTGGGTGCGCCACCGCACGCGCTCTTCCGATCTTACCTTGGGAGAGGCCTATTTCAAGCAGTGGGCCGATACGGTCTGACGATGAAATGATGAGCAATTGGCGTTGTGCTAGGACTCGCGTGCGTCACTGCACAACACCGATGTGTTGCGAGAATGTAACTATGAAGCAGCGAGTGAGTGGGCGAGTGGGCGAGTGAGTGAGCGAGTGGGTGAGTGAGTGAGTGAGTGAGTGAGTGTGTAAGGCTCGAACACAGCTGGTTGCAGACCGCTGCACGACTCGGTGAGGGCGGGGCGGGCCCAAGCTACCAGCCGGGTATCCTTGTTGTCTATCTCTCAGTCGTCTTTTACGACACGCACGGGGAGACGTGCTGTGGGGTTATTCTTTTTAAATACCGGAACCGACACGGTACATTTGTCGCACCGCTAGAGTGTGGAACTGTCTTCCGGCGAGTGTATTTCCTGAATCCTTTAACCTGGGTTTCTTGAAGCGTCGTATTAGGGAGAATCAACTTTTTCTTGTAACGTAAAAACCGGCTACAAAGACAAATACAAAAAAAAGTTTATTACAATTTATTATTTAGTTGAAAATCAATAAGTATAAAATACTTAGGTTGACAGGCAATGGAAATAAAAGAAGAGAACTATGTAAATTATAACATTAACCAAATTTTTAGGGGTAACTCAGGGGACAATCTTGTCCCCAGTTTTGTATGGAAAAAAGGTGTTGTCTCCAGAGTAACCAATATTTTTTTTTAAATTACTCTAAATTCTTTGTGAAGCTTCTTTCTTATTAATCAATTACTTATCTGAGAGTTGGTGTAACTATTAAAATAAGGTGAATTTATCAAGATAATATCCTGTTTTCAGACAGATAACAAAAACAAGAAAAAGTTGATTCACCCATTAACGGGCTAGACAGCCTAGCAACAGTCCGCAAATCTGCTGGCATGGCACCTAACTGAGCGTGGTTTTGCGAGGAGAGGTGATTTTGGCTTTGCCGACTGCACCATGGTCTCGCAGCACAGCCACCCATGCTGGTTTACATAAAAAAACATTATTTTTACGGTTTCATTATTGAATTACAGATGTTGAAACTCGCACACTAGGCGAGTGAGGAGCTATACTTGTAGTTATGTGTGTGTGTGACGCGCGGCTCGCGCGCGACACGGTTGCCAGGTGTACGGTTTTGGACCGGACAGTCCGGGTTTTGAGGCTTGTGTTCGGTCTCCAAAATAATGAGAAACCGAAAATCAAGACGTCCGGTTTTTTCTTTATATAACACAAATATTTACCTTTTTTCAGCACATTTTAATACTAACCTTACTGTGTTCATCATGGTGGTTGTGCATTGTCATATGTGTGGGTTTTGCAATCAGTCTTGCGATCAATTCAACCCTTTGATGTAATACTCTACTTCCCATTAATTTTCAAAACTAAAGGTAATGAAACATATTTTACACCTGAAAACCAAAGGCCCTTCGATGAAAAATGTCCGTTTTTTTTAACTGAACCATCTGGCAACCCTGGCCTCGCGCGATACTGAGCCCTCTCGAGCTCACGCACACAACAACATTGCGCGCGTGTCTATCTATACTCACAACTTAGTCGTGTAGTTCCAGAAGCCGCCAACTCCGTTTAGGACGAGTTTACAGTAAGACGATAAAACTATATTAATCTCGATAAATAGCCGCCCATTCACACTAAAAGGGAGCTGGAACGAATCTTAATTTTTCTTTGCGATTCACTCTGGATTGGACTGTGTTAGGAACATAATGTCCTAACAGATAAGTGACAAATTCAATACTTTATTCGAAACAGTTTATAAGTACTTTTTTAGGGAAATGGATTTGGCGGGTTCTGAAACTATACGACTCAACTACATCGGACCCGCCTTCGTGAGATGATACACTTGTCAGTTTGTATAAACGCAAAATATTGAACAGGCGGCGCGTGTTCTCACTTGCAGATGTTCTGCAACTGATCGCGATGTTCCTGGACTTGTTCAAGTGGAGCAACAAGTCACACGGTATGTATCTACATATACCTGCTCTGCTGTCAGTGCCGTGCTCCCCGCCGCGCCGACCGCGCCGGCTACACTGAACTTGGAGCTTCATTCAGAGCTGCGGTAGAAGTACATAATAATACACTTTATGCCACTCAATGCGTGGCAAGGGCGGGCTTATTGCCTTAGGAAATTTCCTCCAGTCAACTCGGTGGACCTACATTTTTACATGGAATCCGAATCATGGAGCAGTGAGTGAAGGTACCTATGCATCTAATTTTTTTCAAATAAAACAACTCATTGGTACACGCCTGTAGGTTTCGAACCTCGGACCTCTCGCAAGAGAAGCCGACTCGGCTACCCGCCGCTTATCCGTCGTCCGGTTGTCCGGTTGGATTTGCAGCAGAAGCCCGGCCGTACGAAGAAGAGTCGTACGGCTAAAGGCTTCGCAGTGTTTGTGTAGGTAGTTCTCTCTTCCTTTGTACACCTAGGTAAGTATAAGATAACCATACATAGATATACGAGTAGTATCTTCCTAGATCAGAACTTTAAATTTTCAAACGAGACCGAAATCCATTGTGTTAGTGTGCGTGTACTTGTGCATATGTGTGTGTTACCCACACAGCGCATGTGAGGTTGCTTGAAGAGCTATCTCGCGCGCATTGCACCTAGACATCGCTCCTATCCATCAGAAACTCTAAACAGTTTATATTAATCCATCGTGTATATTATATTATATTAATACCTTTCGACTTCGTTCAATTGTGAACGCAAATCGAATAGCAAGAAATTTCTCACTATAATATCATAATGTGTAATCACTAGGATTACAATCCTGAGAGAGTTGCAGCTGTAGCCGAGCACAGAGGACAGCCGTCGCCATCATATCCACTCATACATAACAGACACTTCCATCCAAGATATTCGCGGCCGCAGTGCGTGTGTGTCTCGGCTGTCTATGCGCATTCTATCTCGCTCTCTCATAAGGACCCTTGCACTATGCATTCTCTTTCGCACATATTGCCAATCTAGAGAGGAGACAAACTATTACATTCTATATTCTATGACAGCAGCTAACCTGCTGCCGCTGTGTGCTGAGGAGTGAGAGAGAATTTGGTTTGCGCAGATCGGAATCTGTTCAACGCCTGCTTGGAGTTCCAGAAGGATTGCGGCGGATACGAAGGCATCGTGAGACTCAAGCGGATCATTAAAATCTCTCGTGAGTATTCCCCTGACGTGATGTCCTCCTCGCGTGCCGACACTTCACTTTTGTGACGCTGTGAATCGAGTAAACCGACGGACAGGTCAAAATAATATTTACTTTATAAATCGAACACAACACAGCGCGGCTTAGTTAACGAGATAATGATTGTTTTGATGTTTTATTTTTTATGAAAAATGACACTTTTTGTAAGTAGGGGTTTCGTTTTTTTGTTTTTTTAGATATTGTTTTGACCTATAAATAATAAAAAAATTAGAGACAATTAATGTTGTTGATTAAGCTACGTACTCCAAGTTTGGCTACGAGTGTCCGACGCGCGCGCATACTCGCAGGCAGCACTCACTTGCGTCTAATCGTGTCGTGTTCTTGTTGCAGTCATGGTCTTCATCAGCAAGATGAGAGTCTGGACCGGCGAATACCGTGAGTACCACCCGTCTACCGTATCACACACCACCACCACCACCGTCCGTCGGGAGGTCCACCCGCAGTCCGCCTGCGTACCACACCACACCACCACCGATCATCATTACTACATTTGCTCTTTGTTCGTGTTACGACATTTTTAAAGCTGTAGTAATTGTTGTTGTTAAACTGTCGTAACTTAAAAAAGTGCTCAATGCTAAATTAGTAGTAAGTTTTTTTAAAACTGTAGTAGGTATCTAATGAGATTCCTACATTTTAAATAAAACAAGCACATAATGCAACACGGTTGATAAGCTGAGAATGATGTGCTTATTTAGTTTTGGGACATTACTTACAACAATTTTTCAAAATAAAGTTATGCTTATTTAGATACGAACCTCATTGTTACAGAATTTTTCAAAATCCACCGACGACAGTGTTGTTCTGAGGTTGCGTTCGCGCTGAATACCTACTTTCACATAAATTAACCTAATTCGATCTAGAACTTGCTTGGGGTATAATGTAATGTGCCTAGCTCTTAAACGGCGGTAGAAAAGAAATGTGATATGATTGTGTGCATATTGTGTGCTTTCAGATTTCAAGGGCATTATTTCCAGGATAACGAGTGTGACCAAGAAAAGTGAGTACAGCTCGTCGCCTATCCCTATGTCCCGCCTTCAAAGGGCTGTATTTTTTAACCGTTATAACCGGTTAAAATTTTTAGAAGGAACGTGCTTTTCAACGTTTGACCAAATTGTTCAGAAAAAATGTGACATGAAGTTATTTTTCATAATTTCGAATAGAAAATGGCCAGAAAAAAATATTTAGTTTAGTATGAACGATGTATCTAAATAGAAGTATTCTATACTGGTGTTGTACCTATATTTACTACTGTGCTGAATTACCGCGGAAACCATATTGTAAGTCGTAATGGTACTTCAAAAAGAACATTTTGGACCGAGTCGCTGGGTCCTAGCGGACCTCGAAAATATTTAAAAAGGGGCCTAACAATAAATTATAATTATGGGGTACCAGAAAATGGGTCAGAACCTTCCGAGATCGTCGCGCGCACCGCACCGTACTGTGCTGTGCGCGATCGCTATATTGCATCCGATGGGTGGGCTTACTGTCGCAAAGCAATCTCTTTATCTTCAATGCAGGTTCATTTGGATACTTATAACATTGAGCAAAGCAGCTACTTAGCCGCGTGTGTGTGTGTGTCCGCAGGTTTCGTCATATCCATAGAGACCTTCAGCCGGTATAGCAAACACAGTGAGTTTTTTTTACAATTATTTCATAAACTAGCCTTTCCCGCGGCTTCGCTCGCGCGAAATTCGTATTTAAATAGAAGAAAATAAGTAAGTAAGAAAGAAGGCCGAGCTGCGTGCCTGCGTTACCTTTATTTCGGCGCGCGGTACAATTCGGTTTGTGTGAGATGAGAGCCACATCTTAGCGTAACCGAAACTGAATTTTATTTAGCCTACCCTGTGTCACGTATACATAGTTAAATGTGCTTGTACTAAGTTTAATAGAATTTTGATCATCGGCTTAAGAGTTATGGAGGAACATACATGCATACAAAAAATATTTCTAAAAATCGTCAGTTTAGTTTTAGTATCATACACACCGAAATAAAAAGATCATACATCGCAACAAGTCTACAAACGCAATATCTCATAAAACAAAGTAACTTATCCATGAACATCTTTTACAGATTTATTATTATAGTCTGTTCCAAATAAGCCTGGATAAAATGTCATTGACCTTTGAGTGCTAGCTCCCTTGCACAAACGTGAAACGCTAGGCGCCGTCTCTCTCCTGCGCCGCCGCCGCCGCCGGTGTCGTGGCACAAGAGAGAGACGGCGCTGGCGGCGCGGTGGGAGCTAGCACTCAAAGGTCAATGACTTTTTATCCAGGGTTATTTGAAACAGACTATAGTATTGATATTGATGGATGAAATGAAACTGAATAAGAGCGCGCGCGCTGCTATGTGCGGCTATTATAATTTTCTTAAAATGACATTCGATTTGGATCAGCGGTTTCATGCGATGCGCGCACGGCGCGCGCACAGACAAATATAAAAACAGACAAACATCCAAATGTATACGCATAATTCAAACATACAAACGGATAAAAATTTCCAAAATAATCTCAAGACAATTCTATCACATCACGTGCTCCTCGCTCCCCAATATTTGCACTCAAGTAGACCATTCGTTTGTTGATGATAGATAATAAAATCAAATCAATTCAAATCAAAATTTTCTTTATTAATATAACACATGATATATAACATACTTACATAAACAATTTAACACAAACAATTTAATGACAATTTTAAAAATAGTATGCTACTATAATCTCTTTCGTCTAACTAAACTAACCTACACGGTTGTCATAAAGACGCTTGTTTTTGTTTTCATTTTGTGTTAGATACTAAACTACCCACTGAAAATATAGTTGAAATAATCCTATAATGCACAGTCACTAACGGCACAGAATAGATATTAGTACTGGGGCCTTCGTCACTCGCCCAAGGTCGCGCGTTAAATGCCTACCGCTTGGCGTGTCGCTTAATGCACAAGTAAACAGTGGGCTGCCGCAATCCAGCCAGAGCGAGCGCGCGGCGCGCGCACGCACCGCGAATCTACTAGTTTTTAATTATTTGTATCTCTGTCTCTCAATTTGGGGTTTTATACAATAAAAAACACCAATAAAACAAAAGGTACATTGTAGATCATCATTAAATTTATTGATCAAACAAAACTATCACTGGAAGGTTGCACACTTCCATATGAGAAACTAATTGTGACGCTAACGCATGCATGAATTTGTTCGCATGAATTTGCCGTAGCTAAATATCGTATCGTTGGTAGGTATCATCTTCATTTTATTCCTCACAATAAGACATCCCAAAGACACAGCCCTTACACGCGATGAACGGCGCGCTTTCGAGATTACGCGACAGAAAGAGAAGCGAAATGTAGGTGGTTATCGTGGTTAGGCATGCAGCTCTTTGTGAGTCAATTTGTTTGTACTTTATCACGTCGTCGCAGAGTAGCTATTTCTTTGTGAGTGTACAGAGATGCTTCTGTACGCCAGTACTAATCTAACGGTCAGTTCCCTGCAAGGCGAAGCGTTTACACATACATTGACATCGCCTGCAGAAGCGGGCAAGTAGGTCGAGCGAGGGGCGGGGGCGGCTATAGTGTTGATGCCTCGCGTGTGTCGGTTGCAGCTGACGTGGTCACCTGGATGGACACCATTCGGAAAACTTTCAAGGGCGACACCATCAGCGAGTCGTACGCCAGGGCGCAGGCGTACGCCAGGACGCACGGCTACACTCGCAGCGACGAGAGTGAGTACCTACTTACCTATCTCTCTTATACCTAAGCACTCTGACAGGCTCTCGCAGCCCGAAACGAGGGGTCAGTCACTTAGGGAATCTGGTGTACAATTGTTTGGTAATCTCAGGTAACCTTAGGTGGGAGTCCGGCGAGGAATCTGGAAATCTTAGGTGGTCCCGAGTAATCCCAGGCAATCTAGGAATCCCAAGGGAATCATTGGGAATCCGATCAAAGTCTTGGTAATCACAGGTAATCTTAGGTGGGAGTCCGAGGAATCTGGAAATCTTAGGCAGTCTCGAGTAATACCAGGGAATCTAGGAATCCCAAAGAAATCATTGGCAATCCGATAAAAAATTTGGTAATCTCAGGTAATCTTATGTAATCCTCTAGGAATCTTTGGTAATCCCTAGGAATCTTTGGTAGTCCTTAGAAATCTTACGAAATCCTGGAATCTTTGGTAATCCTAGAAATCTTTGGTAATCCCTTAGAAATCTTTGGTAATCCCTTAGAAATCTTTGGTCGCTCTTAAAGAATCTTGGAAATCCCTAGGAATTTTTGTAATCCTTCGGAATCTGGAAATCACAAGGTAATCCTGGTAATGTTGCCTACAGCTAATCTGGTGTACTCTTTTTGCTCTAGTGACTAACCCCTCGGCCCGAAAGCTTCATTCCCTGAACTATTTGGTAGTGGAGCGATGTGTGTTTGTACAGGGTGGCCCACACACCGTTACCACCGCGCGATTCCTCAGACAGAACATTTGTTTCATCCGGCGCATAGTTAGCGAGTTATTCGAGTACTGTGTGGGGCCGCTACTTAATGAGAATAGCCTCACTGCATCTCTCGCCGTGCATGTTGTAAAAGGCGATTAAGGGATAAGGACAAGATGCCGTGCATAAAGGCGACAGGCTAGCCACCTCTCACCTTGGCGCGGTGTTTCCACCGAGTCTTGCAGCAGGCCTTTCTTGCTGCCTGATCTGAGTTATCTTGTCCGAATACTTTGATAAACGCGGTGGTCGGTGTTGTGATATAATTTACCAGAATACTTGTAGCACTACACCGATTACTCCGCTTACCCCGATTGTCGGAATACGGCGTGTGGACGGCAAGATGGGGTAAAACGAAAAAATATTGAATACCTACTTGGTTTTGGCCGCGGCTTCGCTCGCGCTAGCCTCTGTCCATCCTGAAGCCTCATTCTAAATATCGGTCAAAGAATGTTTAAAATCGGATGAGTATTTTCGGAGATTACTTCCTACATGCAAACTTACAAAGTTTACCTCTTTATAATAATGAGTGTAGATGATATGGAATTATTTCAGCTTGCATAGAGGAGACGTTTGAGTTTAGCTCATTACAATGCATAACGAGCAGTAGTTAGCGACCGCTGGCTGGCCGCTCGCTATAAATGCGGACTTGATATTTATTCCTTCCAGCGCTCCTTTGCGTGTTTTAAATTGTAAACGGTGATTGGAACATAAGGTGAACATACAACTTCATAGAAGTTTTGTAAAAAACCTTGTAGAATCAAACCGTTTTGCGAACAGTAGCTGTAGTCTGTTCGAAATAAGCCTGGATAAAAAGTCATTGACCTTTGAGTGCTAGCTCCCTTGCACAAACGTGAAACGTTAAGCGCCGCCGTCTCTCTCCTGCGCCGGTGTCGTGGCACAAGAGAGAGACGGCGCTGAGCGTTTCACGTTTGTGCAAGGGAGCTAGCACTCAAAGGTCAATGACTTTTTATCCAGGCTTATTTCGAACAGACTATAGCTGCGTGTGCGCCGCACCGCGCGGCGGCTGTGTGCTGACCTGCTAACCGGTGTTGTGCAACTGTCTGCAGGTTTCTACAGCATCTTGGACTGGTTCTGGGAGGACAGGACCCTGAGTGAGTACCCTCTCCCTTCTAGTTTCGGCATTACTCCAACCACACACAGCTAGGTGCGCCTACTACAACGCCCCCCCGCCCAACACTCCGGCGGACTTGGGGCTATGTCGGCATCTCCCTTCGGTCAGAGGCGGCGCAAGGCGCGGGCGATGTGGACGAACGCCCGCGGCCTCGCGGCCCGAAGGGACTCGCGCCTCGAAAGTTCATGCAGTTTTTATTCGTGAAAAATATTCAGCTAGATCTATTAAAAAAGAGACCCCGAGTAAACATGTTTAGACTTAATCAAAGGCAAACTAAACCTTACTATAAAGCCTTTATCCGACACAAGATGGGAAAGCAGGACAGAGGCAGTGAATATTGCAATAATACAGTGGCTGCATTATTGCGATTTGATGATGTTGTTGAATGTATTGAGTATTGGCAAAATTGAGAGGGCCTCGCAAATTAATCTTGCCCACATCAAATTAAGTTCATGCCCCCAGTTTTTAACCCCCCGTCCCCCTTGGTGAGATTTCGTGAGATTTAAAGAAACACCCCCCCCCCCCCCCCACAAATCTCACGTGAGATTTCCTCTATGTGTAAGTTTCGTCAAAATCTGCATATTTGAAGTGTATACAGACTTTAAAATGCAAAATTCAAGTATTTAAATATCAACTGAATGATCTAAGAGAATGGAAGAGCCAAGAAAATGACGCAGCGTGTCAGGTGCACTTAGCACTTATTCACGCCATTGGCATTCATTAGCCTCTTCAATCGTTATGACAGGACACAAGATGTCCATATCCATTGAAGCAATAGTGTCTCTAGCTCCAGCTCTACTGTTAGTGTTTAAAATAAATAAATAATAAAAACATAAAAAAAAGATGAGGTGAGATTGTTGCAGACCCCCCCCCCCCCCCCCCCCTCCCCCTAGTGAGATTTGGTGAGATTTCGCCAGACCCCTCCCCCACTTTTTTTGCTCACGCGATTAACGGATGTACCCTGTGAAAACCATAGAGAAATAATGTTTTTGTTTCATGTTCTTTGTGTAATTGTTTCGAAAAAACATGCGCAGGAGACCCGGCTTTATAGGTATTCCGTTTTGTATGAAACAAAAGTAATATAGATATGATGACGAGCGCATGCGCCCTCTGTCCGCAGCCGTCGAGGAATGCATCAAGAGGAAACACAAGAGGTCGTACGAAGAGTACATCGAGACGAACTACAAGAGGAAGACGGTCGTCGTCGAGAAGAAGACGAGCAGCCGAGGTGAGATAGCAACTACTCATCTACCTACTAACCTAACCTTATACTATATCGACTTTAGTATGGTACGCGACGTGTACCGACACCTTCGCACCGTGGGTATACATTTCCGGCTCGTCCAATTCGGATTTGGTTTCATGAGGGGCACTCTCACATGAGTCACTGCATAGGCCCCGCTTTTAGTTTCACTTTAGGCACCGACCCGATCGCCGCCGCTTCCTAGTTTCATTTGGGGCACTGGATCTAAAATTACAGTCATGAAATTTATAATTACGACTAAAAAATAAAAGTATTACGTCTTAAATGTACTTTTATTTCACATTCTTCACAGATCGCTAGATCACAGATTCTTTAAATAATCAAGTAATAATAACTTATATAAAATTATGGAAACCTTTCCATTTCTGCTGCCCTGGTACTTTAGAACCGTTCCCAGTAGTCTTACCAAGTATCCTTTCGGGTTTTATATCATCATAATTCAACAAAACGATTTTCGTATTAAAATACATATGATAATATCTTACCTGTGACATGGTTCCATCCATCCATCCTAATGTTATATTGTCGAAAATTTAGATTACCTACCTTTATACAAACATTTATTAACCAATATATTTCTTATCTCACTGTACTTGACTCCGTCGAAAGCGTGGTGCCTAAAGTGAAACTAAAAGCGGGGCCTATGGCAGTGCCTCAAGTGACAGTGCCCCTTATAAAATCAAATCCCAATCCATTCTGCTGGCTCCGCGGCTCTAGGTGCACAAAACCAGAAAAATAAAAAATACGTTGGCTTGCGCGGCCACTTCGAATTCCTGGCCTTTGCTGTGGAAACACTTGGCGTGTGGTCACCCGACGCAAGGACTTTCGGAAACGTCCTAGGAAAGCTCCTTATTGATAAGTCTGGTGACCGACGCGCCAAGTCTTTCTTCTGTCAGCGAATAGGCCTGGCCATTCAAAGGGGCAACGCAGCCAGCGTATTGGGCACTGTGGCGGAGACGACTGAGATGGACGAAATTTTTTACTTACAGTAAGAGTGTAATTATTTATTTTTTATTATTTATTAGGTTAATTTTATTTAATTAGTTTTACTGACTGTGTCAAGTTGTATTTTGTTTTACTGTTTTACTAAAGCTGATATCGTTTAGCTCCAATACACATACATCATCATACATAATTATTATAAGTCAATATACTAAACAACTATCGACAAACGCACGATATTGTGAGAGGAGTTGCTCGCGCCGCAGGATGTGTCGCAGAGAGTGTAACCTGAGTGTGATGTGTTCCGTTGTAGAAACCGAGTGGGCACGACACAACACTAACAAGCCGCGCCACCACCGCCGCCACCACCACCACGTCGTCATACACCGCAAGCACTCACCACACGGTACCTACACGACACACTACCTACCTACACCACGCCTCACCACGCCTCACAGTGCTCCCGCCCGCCCGCCGCACCGCGCACCCCCTGCCGCCGCCCCCGCCGCCGCCCCCGCCGCCGCCGCCACATTACTATTTGGAAATCGTGTGAAAACTTCTCTCCTTTTACAGAAGAGGTCCGCTCGGGGGGTGTGGTGGGCAAAATTAAAGACACGCTCAGGTTTCTGTACTCAAAGCTAGCGGGCGCGTGGTCCCGCAGCCCGGCGGCGCCGGCGCCGACCGCGCACCCGCCGCCCCCGCCGCCCGCGCGCCCGCCGCCGCCGCCAGGTGCTCTCTCTATGTTGCTGCTGTCACATTACTCAAGATGCCGCCCGAGCCGCCGTGCGTCATGCCCGCTCTCGCCTCCGCCGCCGCGAGTTCTCGTCAACATTATATCATATCATGAACACGACATGTAGCTTAGCTAGTAATGAGATGAAAAAAAAAAATTCAATGAAAAAAAAAATTTAAATATTATACTTTATTGCACAAAAAGTGACAAAAGGCGGACTTAAGGCCTAAGGGCATTATCTGCCAGTCATACCTGGGATTGTGAGTAGGGTAGATGGGTAGTGCGGAAAATTAAATGAGAGTTTTTTTTAAGAGCATAAAAATAAACAATAAAACATAGATAATAGTAATAACATACAACTAAATACATTCGTGACATACATACATACAAGTTCAAAAGTACATACATATACGCAATATAAACAAATACAAATACATACATACATACCTAATGCAGTTATGTAACCGGCACGCCACGCCACGCAGAGCGTTGTTCCCTTGTATAATTACTATGTTTGAATAAATAATCGGGTATACAGGGTGTTTCAGGATAGGGTTTCGTAACTTCAGGGTTCGATAGGGGTCCATATTTGAAGACGAAAAGCTCTGTAACTTTTTCCCAGATTCCGTCATGTTATAATACTTTTTGGTGAAAATCGTTTCATCGAGCTTTGGTGGACGGTTAACGTCCGCCTTTATTAAATAAAAAAAAAAATTGGTTTTCTGTAAAGTCGGTTTACGGACGATAGTTTTACGTGATAACGTCATACAGTGGTAGGACATATTCTAAATTTGAAATCTTTTCCGACCGGCCAGATGCGCTTAATTTATAATGTTTCAATTTCTGCTGCCCTGGTACTTTAGAACCAGAGAGATAAATGTGTACAAGCCGACGCTTGGGCCGATTATGCCTCTCTATCGCTTGTTACGCGCTCTCGCTTGCACACACAGGCTCAGATGGAACGTGACACTTTTTCGTGCGCGCAGCCGGTGTTCATCAAATTTATAAGACGTTATCACGTCAATAAAATGACTAACTTACATGCTTAACTAGTAGAATAGTACTGCATGTAGATAAATTCCAAACATTTAAATTTGAATGTGATAAAAATTACAAATTTAAAAAACCCCCGACCCTTAAAAAGTCTAAAATAATTTCCATTTACTTACTTAAAGGGGTCGGTGGACCGCTAAGTAAATTCCCGCGCAGCTCCGAGTTTTTATATTTTATTTACTTAGCGGTCCCCCGACTCCTTTAAGTAAGTAAATGGAAATTATTTTAGACTTTTTAAGGGTCGGGGGTTTTTTAAATTCGTAATTTAACTTTTATTTCAAGCTTTTTAAAATAAACCGCATGCAAATCGGTCCACTTTTTAAGATAATAAATTTTTTTATTACTTAATTACTTAACTACAAACATAGCTAAGAACCATCCCGATTAAAGAAGCTTCGTAATAAAAAAAACCGCATCCAAATCGGTTCATCCACACACACCCTCACATACACACCCTCACACACGTCAAACTTATAACACCCCTCCGTTTTTTTCGTCGGCGGTTAAAAAGAAAAAAGGGACTGGACTGTCATTTGCACTCCCTAGACCTAGACATCACTGTTGCCAAATCTTACTGTCCATGGAGTTTTTATTACAATTATCAATTTTAGTATGAAAAAAAAATTTCGATTTGAGTGATAAGGATTTTCTTCTTCTAATAATGAGCACTTTCTATTCGTGAAGTTTCTCAAGCCTATCCTGAAACAGCCTTATAAGCATGCGAGTGAGTGAGGATATTGTTGAGTTCGGTTTATACATGGTGTTGCAGTTGCCCCCGTAATATTTTTAACTGTTGTAAGGGGGTTATTCTATATGTGAAACTAAACAACTTCTGTGGCGAAAAAAAATTTTTTCGTAACAAAAAAAAAAGTTTTTTTCCATACAAATTTTAAATAGGTACCTATTCTGAAAATGTACGGAGAAAAAAAATTTTTTTTTCTTCAAAATAAATAGTCGTAGAACAAAAGTTGTTCTATTTAAAGTACAGAATCACCCCCTTTCGGGTTTTACGGTTGGGGTTGCAACACCGTGTATTGTATCTACTGCGCTTTCCGGCTCCAAATACTGTTCTTATCACAATGCTCCTCTGGTATCTGCCTGAACTCTTCTTGAACTTCATTTGTAAATCAAATAAGATATCAATATGAGACAATTAAAGATGTTTCAAGCTTTTATTGAAAGAACGTGCAAAATATCTCAAAATACAAACAAACACTCGTCTCTCGGCCGAGACTCGCGCCTGAATAACAAACTGTTTTCTATTTCAGAAGGTTTTTCAAAATATTAAATTATTTTAGATGATTCAATTGTACTGATGGCCAGTATTAATCAGTACAATTTGTAGGTGTAGGTGTAGGTAATGCTTGAAAAATGCAATCCGAACCCGGAGGCGGGGCGAGCCTAAATTAGAAGTCAATTATTTGATAAATACATAAATGGCGCACATATTGCAAATAATATGTAGAAGAAATAAAGGGGGAAATAATTTGAAAGTAAAATATGTCCATCGGAACGCTCTGCATCGTCACCCATGATGAATGCCGCGCGTGCGCGTGCGCGGGGACAGAGTACACTAAAATATAAAATATATAAAGTAGAATATTGATAGAATGTGACGGCAGTAGAGTAGGTGCTATGTATGTACTGTAGCGGGCCGAGTGTGAGAGGTATCTACTCGGCGCGCTGGCGGAGCTGAACGGAGGTGAACGCGGGCGGAGCCGGCGGCGCGTACAGCGGGTAGCGCGGCAGTGGATGCGTGCGAGCGGTACACAGGCAGGAGTGCGGGGGCGTGAAGCGGTCACGCAGCCGGCGGCGCGGCGGGAGTTGTTGCGCGGGGGTGCTTAGCTATTCGGAAAGAGCCAATCACAACTATACCTACGAACGCTTTTGGACGTCCGAGCTGACTTTGGCTTGCAGTAAAGCTTCTATGAAAAGCAAGGTGCAACATGGTGAAAACATTTAGTAAACTACATCACATAAGGTTACCTCTTTGTTTTTCGGTTTTATTCTTGCGATAAGTATAGTTGCGCCGCAGCGCCGCGCCGCCGCCCCGCCCCCGCCGGGGTGTCGCGAGTCTCTAAGAGACTAAGAGTAGTAAGTACCTCTTCCCTCGTCAGCTGGTATCACGGAAACTTGGTTTATTTCTGTCGCAGGACACAGACCGGTGACGCGCAGACCGGTGACGCGCAGACCGCCGATCTGGCGCAGACCGACGCACGGCCCGGTGACGGGCAGTCCGCGATGGAGACCCACGCCGAGACCACATCGCTATGAAGGTACAGCAACACTCTATCAACTCGATCTTTCAAACAAGACACCACCCCCCACCGCCCGCCTCGCATCGTCCTCCGTTCTATATCAACCTATAAATAATACCTAGCACCTATAGTATAATTATATTAAAAATTAGAATTCATGATTAAATAAAATTAAAATTAAACAATATAAAAAATTAAAAAGTCATTAGGTATTAAAAACATTATTAAATTATCATTTTGCCATTGTCTTATACTATATCTAACTTAAAATATTATGTCATGTCATGAAAAATTTTATTTAGGAGGCATCTATAGAGTTTCTTTTTAAAAGAGACTTCGCTCTTCTCTCCTTGCAATTCAAGGCGCAGTTTGTTGTAAATGCTAGCCGCCTTGAATTTCAAGGTTTAATGGAATTTCGTTAAAAAACCTACTTAGGTACTGACTAATGCTAGATATTGTGTTTGGCGAAATAATGATTCCATTCTATTTTCTCTATAGTTACCTCCAAACCGTACAATAAAACCGCTAGTACATATTCAAGAACTACCTACTTCGGTTTAGGATTCGGTTTGTATGAGAGCCACATCCTACCATAACAGAAACTGCATCTTATTAGCCTATCCTGTGCCACGTATAGTTAAATGTACTTGTACTAAGTTTCATCGAGTTCGGATGATCGGCTTAAGAGTTATGGAGGAATACATACAGAAAAGATTTATAAAAATCGTCAATTTAGTTTTAGTATCATACATA
Organism: Nematopogon swammerdamellus; assembly: GCA_946902875.1. Taxonomy (NCBI): domain Eukaryota; kingdom Metazoa; phylum Arthropoda; class Insecta; order Lepidoptera; family Adelidae; genus Nematopogon; species Nematopogon swammerdamellus. The sequence continues at coordinate 21,670,303 of OX336352.1, forward strand.
GAGTCTACAAACGCATATCTCATAAAATAAAGTAACTTACTCCATGACCATCCCTTAAAGACTTATCCCTTACACTTATTATTAGTAATGATATTGATAAGTCAATGGTTCCAGCTCTTTTGGTAATAACTATTGAAACAATATGTAGGTAGGTTTGTACATGAAGCGAGAGCGCGAGCAGAGCGTTCTGGCTCCTGCTCTATATGTAATATGATGTACTAGCTACTAGCTAGTAGCTACTAGCTACTAGCTACGCACCTTCACGCGAGACATTCTGAACGTTGTCGTTTGTTTACAGATATCGAGTATCTGCGGAAAACATGCGAGTCGACAGAAAGTGAGTAAACTCTCTGTATTGACGTGTTGACGTGCGACCGTGCGAGTATAGTACGCTCCGGTGCTAGGGGTCTACCGGCGTTAACTCACTCGCTAACTACTCGCATATTTCAACCAATAGCCGGGCCGGATGCCTCAGCGAACGCCTTCTGATTGGTTGAGTGAGATCGTTTCTCATACTCACATCGGCGAGTGAGTAACGCCGGTACAGGGGCTGGTCAACCTCTTCCGTGCAACCACATTGCTATATCAAATATTTGATGGATGAGACAATAACCCTGCAAGCACGACGAGCGAACCCGACAGCCAAGCCAAGTAACCGGCTAGATCCCATAAGCGTAACACATGTACATGCACGTATATATAGCTATCTAACATTCTGCTAGCCAAGTATTTGCAATAGGCAAATGTATAGTACTTAGGTAGATAAGTAGTACTAAGCCTACGCCGCCGTCTGTCTGTCTGTCTGTCCGTCTGTCCGACTGCCGTATCTCTTGAACCGTAATAGGTTGCCCGTTGAAATTTTCACAGAATATGTGGCCGATATAACAACAAATTATAAAAATAAGAAATTAAAAAATTACATAAAAGTAAAAAATTCACGTGGGTCCCCATACAAGAAACAAAAAAGTGTATGCGCTCCATCTACCGAAAAGAGTATGAAACATTTTAACTAATACATAGATGGCGTGAGTGGCCTGACCATGACATGGCGATACGGAAGCCTCGGTGCGCAAGTTCGACTCGCACTTGGCCGGTTTTTTTATGGATAGTGCGACATGTGACATCGTTTCACCTACAAGTAGGTGTCTAACGATGCCCATGGATATTATGTTATGCACGGGGATTACGAATCCATGCCGGCCTGACAGGAGCCTTTTCACATCACACTTTTGAAAAACGCCAGGCTGTACTAGTACTGTGTACAGTTGTTGGCTACATCACCTACACCGCCCGCGACGTCAGCCCGTGACACCGCGCTGATCTAGGTGTCGTGTCAGTGCTTCCCTTCGGTCGTGTAGGTGGGAGCAACCCGGGCGGGTTAAACCGCTACGACCTAGTAAGGTAAGAAGGGGAGGGAGCTACAGTTTTATCTGAAATCCGAACCGCGGTCAGCCCCCAACGGTCGAGCGGTCCAAAGCTCTAACGATAGATTGATAGTAAGTAATAGTAATAGTGATGAATAATGCCGCACACTTGAGCTCCTGCAGGCTATTTACAACTCATGTGAAGACGTTATGCATTTATTCTGTCAAGCTAAGAGTTAATTAAGAATTCCCCTATAGCGCTTAATTACTACTGGCTATCAGCGCAGCGTCAAGTTGACAATCAAATCTGTGCACGCGCAGCTGCCTATCTCAAGTTATTCCAGAGTACTGTAGTAATATATATATATATACAATACATATAGTAGATAGCCCAGAGCAACTGGCGCAGCAATCCGGCAATCAGAGGGGCCAGGGTCCAGAGCAGTTGCTCCGCCAGGCCAATATCACCACCGAGAAGCTGCGCCGCCGTACCGGACACTTGTCTTTGGATTGCTAGCTATGCCGGCTGGACTATTAGAGGAGAACACAACCGCTGCTGCTATGCGTCACCGAGCCGAGCTCTACAATATGAGCCCACCTGCTACTTACTTAGGAGCGGAGGGAAGGGACCGTGAGCTCTGTGTGATGTGAACTTGTTTCGTTTTCAGGATACGAAGAGATCGTGAGACTGATCTTCAAGTTCATCGACTACAGCGGTGAGTTCTCTCTCCTCTCCATCCTCTTGTAATAGTTAACCGACTACAGGAGTGAGTTATCTCTCCTCTCCATCCTCTAGTAATTGTTCACCGACTACAGGAGTGAGTTATCTCTCCTCTCCATACTCTTGTAATAGTTCACAGACTACAGGAGTGAGTTATCTCTCCTCTCCATCCTCTAGTAATTGTTCACCGACTACAGGAGTGAGTTATCTCTCCTCTCCATCCTCTAGTAATTGTTCATCGACTACAGGAGTGAGTTATCTCTCCTCTCCATACTCTTATAATAGTTCACCGACTACAGAAGTGAGTTATCTCTCCTCCTCTCCCTCCTCTAGTAATTGTTCACCGACTACAGCGACGAGTTCTCTCTTCTCCTCTTCTTCCTCTTCACTTTAATCAATAACCACAATACATACATTAATCCTTTTTTTTTGACTTCGCCGTAAAAAAGAGGGTTGTGCTCAAGACTGCATACGAGGTGCAATTCTGCACTTTCTATGCGTATCTATCTATATGCTATCTTCTAGAGGTACTATCAATATCATCACATGACATATTCAGTTTTAATACATACCTGTGTAACATCATCTATCATGGCAGATGGATAGGTTTTCGAAAAGACGATTTGATTAACTTCACTCAATAAAAGAAAAATCATGAAAACGCTTCTGAATTTACTTGAAACATATTGGTACTGAATAAAATAGATTGTATTCAATGATGACAGAGGTATCTACGAGTATGTCGATAATTTTTTATTTTTTTGTTTTAATTCGAAATTTTGGAAGAATAAAAAATTTAAACGAAACTATGGCTTGCGCTACAAATTAGCGTGCGATGCTTCCTACTCCAACCCGAAGAGACGTGCTCACTATGTTGCTTGCACTCGTCGCTGACCTTGTTTGTATGAGGAGGAGAATATTTTGTTGTGTGCGCAGGCGACGTGCGCGACGACAGAGTCGTGTCGATCTCCATCAAGAAGCTGCTCGTCATTTTCAAAGTAAAGACTGTCGTCGAGCTCCACTCCTTCTTCCGTCGCTACTACTACAAGCTCGGTGAGTTCCGCCGAGTTGCCACCTTCACTCGCCGCACCTCACCGCGCGGCGCACTCACATAATGTACAGTAATTGCTTGCGTAATGTTCCCACCGTGCTCACTGGGCACATTGAGAATGAACACAAGTTATAATACAAAACGACAGTGTGCAAAGTAATAATGTTAAAATCATGTTAGGATAAATAAATAAAGCACCTTACATAAATACAAATAACAACACGTACATACTTATACAAGCCCTATCGCAGCGTTATTGAACATTCGTGTGTAGCCGCCTGCAAGGTACACGTGCGGCAAACTGATTGAGTATGCATACTATGGTCTTAAGCTTAACTAGCATTATAAATATCATTGCAGACAGAGCGGTGTGTATCTTGCTGATTACATTAAGCAAGATGCTCACACGCACACACACACACACGCACACACACTATGGGAGCTACCGTGAGCTGGTTGGCCACTAGTTGGCGCTACTGGGCTGTAAGGTCGAGATAACCTGTTGTCTCTACATTTCAGCTTATTGAAGAAGTTATAATATTAATCTACCGGTCGAAATGTGACCTCGATTTGCGGTTGCGTGTATTGTCGTAAACTGTCTTGTATAAAGATATTTTATTCATAATCTATGTTCCTGAAAGAATATAAATTAATTTACCAATTTCTGTTGAAAACGAGCACAAAATTGTCTTTATACACGGCCGTCAGTGTAGGACGCGGTTACTCAAACGGTCGTCTGGCTTCGGTCGACGTGCCCAGCCGGTGTCCAATATCGACTACTTTGGTGCGTCGGCGGATTGCCTCGTTACGCAGCATATTATCACGTAGCGATATTGCCAGCACGACTGGCTACATTGCTCGCTGGGCAACTGTCAACATTGAACAAGAGCGACCGTCAGACAGAGTGCATGTTGTAATGTAGATAGATATTATATAATGTTGCTGAAACTACTATGAAGGTATCCATATAACTACGCTACTGTTTTTCTTAACTGTATCGAGATAGTTTGTAGGTACATATGGGTACTTAGTTAGTTAGCTACATCTACATCTACACGTCAATGATAACAATACGACACGTGAACAATAATGTGTGTCGTTCCGCAGACTTCTACAGCTCGCTCCAGCTCACCTACAAGATCTGGACAAATAGGCAAAGTGAGTACCTCCCACCCACCCCCACCTACTGTACACCCCGCGCACGCGCGCCGCGGCAGCGCTCGCCTCTCACCGCGCCGGCGCACACGGAGCCTCCTATCAATCCGGAGGCATTCATTCAACCCTACCTAATAAGGTAAAGCACCTACAGATTTACGTGAAATTTGAACCACGGTAAGAATCAACGGTAGCACCACCACAATAAATAGAAACTACCTTTATTTCGACGCGCGGAACAATTCGGTTTGTATGAGAGCCATATCTTAGCGTAACCGGAACTAAATTTTATTTAGACTATCCTGTGTCCCACTTAAGTAGTTGTGCTTGTACTAAGTTTCATCGAATTCGGTTGATCTGTTTAAGAATTATGGAGGAACAATACATACTACTAAAATATTGACGGAGGTTCGAAGCCGGGCCGACTGCCTGATGAAGCAAACTGTTGGAGTCTAGCTAACGAGCAGCACTTCAATATAGTTAAGTGCATCATTGTTAGTTTCTCGAGGGAAAATGCTCCAACACTAGACAACTACCAACTAGGTGGAGTATCACCGAGGCGCGACACGCAGGTGAAGGACTTGGGGGTTATTTTTGATGACAAATTGACGTTTCACGATCACATTGTGGGAGTGTGTAAAGTCGCCATTAGAACATTGGGTGTAGTATTGCGTCAATCGAGAGACTTTCACAATGCTGACTCGAACCAAGTAAACTGGAAAGCAACTCAATCATCTGGACGTCGCATGAGTTTAATTACAAACTGATGTGGGTAAAAGTCCAAAAAAAGTTCATTATAATATTATAATATATGTATTACAAAACGTATAATTATTACCCGTACCTCTTCCCAACTAAATACCTACCTATTAGGGATGGTGGGCTACAATTCTATAGAATAGAGAAGAGATTTAGCCCTCATGTTTACTCACCAGACAATTACTTAAGAGCCAAAACCCACGACCTAATGCAACCAATTCCCTCGAGCACCAACTTGCAGTTGTGTTCTCCTCTGAATAGAGCTATTAATATAACAAATAAAATTAACTCGACAGGACCATAGTTCGACCTATTTAGCAATAATTTGAATAAATACGAGAGTTATATAGTCATATATAAGGAATTAACATAAACACATAAGTATAAGATGTAAGCTAGGGAACGCATTAGGTGAAGCCTGTAATGTTTCGTATATTTAAATTAAAGTAAATAAATAAATAAATAAACTACACACAGGAAAGATTTCTCAAAATCGTCAATTTAGTTTTAGTATCATACATAGAGTCTACAAACGCAATATCTCATAAAACAAAGTAACTTACTTCATCCATCATGATGGTCATCATTTATGTTATGAGCATCCTTCACAGATTTATCTATTTAGTACTGATGATCAGTGAAAACATTAACTAAGTATATTTGCGTGTTCGCAGGCTGGTACGAGTTCTCCGAAACCAAGGGTGAGTTTTTCTTTTACCATTACTACCTATATATACACCACCTGCTGTGTCCATCATACCACCTGCTGTGAACTAGACGCCGTGTCGGTGCTTCCCTCCGCTCGATCCGGCTACACTGACCGGCGGCGCCGCATACTTGCACATTTTAACCAATAACCGAGCCGTTCGGTTCATTACCGAGCGCTTCACATCTGTTGAGATCGTTTCCCATACTCACATCGTCGAGTTTGTAACAGTACTGTACTGTACTGTACTGTACTGTTGTACTGTACTGTACTGTACTGTACTGTACTGTTGTACTGTACTGTACGTTACTGTCGCCAAATCCGTCCAGCCGCTCTCGAGTGATGCGCTTACCAACGAACAAACATGACATTTTAATTTATACATATAGAAGATGATGATGATAATATACAGGCATGCAACACACAACACAATTAACACATATAATTGTACAATTACAATATTATTGGCTTGTTTTTTACATTACTCGTCTATGTTTAGTTTTCAATAAATTATTCTAATACAACATGCAGATGTAAGTCGCGTTCATATAGCTATGTAGGTGCAAACAAGATCCGCTAGTTGCTTCGAGCACAGAATAGAAAAGAGTGCTTCGAGTAACATCCGCCTGTGCCTATATACACTCACTCGCTGCTCTCACTTGCGTGCGATACATACATACCTAAGTGTCGCCTAGTGGGGTTAGTCACTTGCAATAATAATTATTAATATTAATGTATTTATTTATTACATATTATGACATTAAAGATTTACCCAATACAATCATGTGTTGAAATTGAGCCATTCATGTGCTTCACCAACGGACTAACCTATTAGGTATGTCCAACTTCGAAACCTGCGGACAATTCTTTAAAAACATTTAATTTATTTATGTATTTATTTATTGAGCATTAATCAAATACATAGTCACACAAAATATATAAAATGAATTAATGAATATATAAACCTACAGATGGAGTTCGCAATGCGACGTTGTAACATAACTCTTGACTCCAAGTATTTGTTCCAGAATTCCGGGAGAGCATCCGGATCACCATCGAACGCTTCAAGAAGATAAAGAAGATAACTCGCGTGGAGGAGATCGGTGAGTCAGTCGCTCACATGTTACAGATGGACACGACAGATGTCGGCTCAGCCGCTCTCGAGCCCGCTCACCCGTTACAGACTGACACGACAGATGTCGGCTCAGCCGCACTCGAGCCCGCTCACCCGTTACAGACTGACACGACAGATGTCGGCTCAGCCGCTCTCGAGCCCGCTCACCCGTTACAGACTGACACGATAGATGTCGGCTCAGCCGCTCTCGAGCCCGCTCACCCGTTACAGACTGACACGACAGATGTCGGCTCAGCCGCTCTCGAGCCCGCTCACCCGTTACAGACTGACACGACAGATGTCGGCTCAGCCGCACTCGAGCCCGCTCACCCGTTACAGACTGACACGACAGATGTCGGCTCAGCCGCACTCGAGCCCGCTCACACGTTACAGACTGACACGACAGATGTTGGCTCAGCCGCACTCGAGCCCGCTCACCCGTTACAGACTGACACGACAGATGTCGGCTCAGCCACTCTCGAACCCGCTCACACGTTAAAGACTGACACGACAGATGTCGGCTCAGCCGCTCTCGAGCCCGCTCACCCGTTACAGACTGACACGATAGATGTCGGCTCAGCCGCTCTCGAGCCTGCTCACCCGTTAAAGACTGACACGACAGATGTCGGCTCAGCCGCACTCGAGCCCGCTCACCCGTTACAGACTGACACGACAGATGTCGGCTCAGCCACTCTCGAGCCCGCTCACCCGTTACAGACTGACACGACAGATGTCGGCTCAGCCGCTCTCGAGCCCGCTCACCCGTTACAGACTGACACGACAGATGTCGGCTCAGCCGCTCTCGAGCCCGCTCACCCGTTACAGACTGACACGACAGATGTCGGCTCAGCCGCTCTCGAGCCCGCTCACCCGTTACAGACTGACACGACAGATGTCGGTGCAAAGTGTCGGCCTGCACATGTACAGTTAAACGTATGTAATGCAGAGTCACTATTACGAGAATAAAGCATTGTTGATGCGATGTTGATACATCCTGTAGCTACTGGTCGGCTCACACGAGGCCTGAGAGCGTTGCCGCTGTGCTGGCTTATTACTAATAATAAACAAAAAGTTTTTTTAACTAACAAAAAAAATAATTATGTATTGGATTAAAATTATATCACCAATTATCAAGGTATGTTATTTCGAATAGCTTCCTCTCTGCGTGCGATGTAACAATGTTGTTCTTGCAGATTTCATCGAAGTGGACACGTACGTGAGCAAGTGGTGCAAGAGCCGAAGATCGCGCCATACGCACAGACCGACGCGCCATACGCACAGACCGACGCGCCATACGCACAGACCGACGCGCCATACGCACAGACCGACGCACGGACCGGTGACGGGCAGACCGCGATGGAGCCCCACGCCGAGGCCACAATACTATGAAGGTACATCAACATTCTATCAACTCGATCTTTCAAACCTCGCACTTCGCACCGCCTCGCATAATCCTCCGTTGTATATCAACAGTACCCACTGCAACAATCACTCTCTTATCACTACAATGAGTACAGTTGAGTCAAAAAATCAAAATAAAATCAAAATCATTTATTCAGTGATTAGTTATATAAAAATTAACATAGTGTAAGTATTTTTTTCTTTTCACTTCGTCATTGTAAATAATACGTAGTATATAATTACATTAAACATTAGAATTCATAATTAAATAAAATTAGAATTATGTAAACATCAAAAACAAAATAAAAAATAAAAAAATTATTAGGTAATAAAAAACATTATTATTATCATTTCTGCAATTGTCTTATATATTATATCTAACTTAAAATATGTCATGTCATAAAAAGTTTTATAATTAGCCATTTATGGAGTTTCTTTATAAAAGTGACTTCGCTCTTCTCTCCTTGCAGTTGAAGGGGCAATTTGCTGTAAATACTAGCCGCCTTGAATTTTAAGCTTTTTTGGAATTTCGTTAAAAAACCTACCTAGGTACTAACTAACGCTAGATATTGTGTTTGGCGAAATAATGATTCCATTCTATTTTCTCTATAGTTACCTCCAAACCGTACAATAAAACCGCTAGTACCTATTCAAGAACTACCTACTTCGGTTTCGGATTCGGTTTATATGAGAGCCACATCCTACCATAACAGAAACTGAATTTTATTAACCTATCCTGTGTCACGTATAGTTATAAATGTACTTGAACTAAGTTTCAACGAGTTCGGATGATCGGCTTAAGAGTTATGGAGGAATACTATATTATACTAATAATGTTAATGTTTGTGTCACCTATCTTAAATAAAAAAATAAATAAATACATACAGAAAAGATTTCTAAAAATCGTCAATTTAATTGTAATATCATACATAGAGTCTACAAACGCATATCTCATAAAATAAAGTAACTTACTCCATGACCATCCCTTACAGACTTATCCCTTACACTTATTATTAGTAATGATATTGATAAGTCAATGATTCCAGCTCTTTTGGTAATAACTATTGAAACAATATGTAGGTAGGTTTGTACATGAAGCGAGAGCGCGAGCAGAGCGTTCTGGCTCCTGCTCTATATGTAATATGATGTACTAGCTACTAGCTACTAGCTACTAGCTACGCACCTTCACGCGAGACATTCTGAACGTTGTCGTTTGTTTACAGATATCGAGTATCTGCGGAAAACATGCGAGTCGACAGAAAGTGAGTAAACTCTCTGTATTGACGTGTTGACGTGCGACCGTGCGAGTACAGTACGCTCCGGGGTGCTAGGGGTCTAACGGCGTTAACTCACTCGCTAACTACTCGCATATTTCAACCAATAGCCGGGCCGGATGCCTCAGCGAACGCCTTCTGATTGGTTGAGTGAGATCGTTTCTCATACTCACATCGGCGAGTGAGTAACGCCGGTACAGGGGCTGGTCAACCTCTTCCGTGCAAGCACATTGTTATATCAAATATTTGATGGATGAGACAATAACCCTGTAAGCATGACTACCGAGCCCGACAGCCAATTATTTTAAATCAATCAGCTTTACTCACGGTTTCACTCCGAGCTATGTGGCTCGACGTTTCGGGCCAAGCGTATAGCCCATCTTCATGGAGCACTCTGCCTTGTGCACTGATTGATTTAAAATAATGTCTAACAACCGACAGCCAAGCCAAGTAACCGGCTAGATCCCATAAGCGTAACACATGCACATGTACGTATATATAGCTATCTAACATTCTGCTAGCCAAGTATTTGCAATAGGCAAATGTATAGTACTTAGGTGGATAAGTAGTACTAAGCCTACACCGCCGCCGTCTGTCTGTCCGTCTGTCCGAGGGCTGTATCTCTTTTGACCGTAATAGGTAGCCGGTTGAAATTTTCACAGAATATGTGTTATTTATTATGGCCGATATAACAACAAATTATAAAAATAAGAAATAAAAAGTAAAAAATTCACGAAAGTCCCCATACAAGAAACTAAAAAGTGTATGCGCTCCATCTACCGAAAAGAGTATGAAACATTTTAACTAATACATAGATGGCGTGAGTGGCCTGACCATGACATGGCGATACGGAAGCCTCGGTGCGCGAGTTCGACTCGCACTTGGCCGGTTTTTTTATGGATAGTGCGACATGTGACATCGTTTCACCTACAAGAAGGTGTATAACGATGCCCACGGATATTATGTTATGCACGGGGATTGCGAATCCATGCCGGCCTGACAGGAGCCTTTTCACATCACACTTTTGAAAAACGCCAGGCTGTACTAGTACTTTGTACAGTTGTTGGCTACATCACCTACACCGCCCATGACGACAGCCCGTGACACCGCGCTGATCTAGGTGTCGTGTCAGTGCTTCCCTTCGGTCGTGTAGGTGGGAGCAACCCGGGCGGGTTAAACCGCTACGACCTAGTAAGGTAAGAAGGGGAGGGAGCTACAGTTTTATCTGAAATCCGAACCGCGGTCAGCCCCCAACGGTCGAGCGGTCCAAAGCTCTAACGATAAATTGATAGTAAGTAATAGTAATAGTGATGAATAATGCCGCACACTTGAGCTCCTGCAGGCTATTTACAACTCATGTGAAGACGTTATGCATTTATTCTGTCAAGCTAAGAGTTAATTAAGAATTCCCCTATAGCGCTTAATTACTACTGGCAATCAGCGCAGCGTCAAGTTGACAATCAAATCTGTGCACGCGCAGCTGCCTATCTCAAGTTATTCCAGAGTACTGTAGTAATATATATATACAATACATATAGTAGATAGCCCAGAGCAACTGGCGCAGCAATTCGGCAATCAGAGGGGCCAGAGTCCAGAGCAGTTGCTCCGCCAGGCCAATATCACCACCGAGAAGCTGCGCCGCCGTACCGGACACTTGTCTTTGGATTGCTAGCTATGCCGGCTGGACTATTAGAGGAGAACACAGCCGCTGCTGCTATGCGTCACCGAGCCGAGCTCTACAATATGAGCCCACCTGCTACTTACTTAGGAGCGGAGGGAAGGGACCGTGAGCTCTGTGTGATGTGAACTTGTTTCGTTTTCAGGATACGAAGAGATCGTGAGACTGATCTTCAAGTTCACCGACTACAGCGGTGAGTTCTCTCTCCTCTCCATCCTCTTGTAATAGTTAACCGACTACAGGAGTGAGTTATCTCTCCTCTCCATACTCTAGTAATTGTTCACCGACTACAGGAGTGAGTTATCTCTCCTCCTCTCCCTCCTCTAGTAATTGTTCACCGACTACAGCGGTGAGTTCTCTCTCCTCTCCATCCTCTTGTAATAGTTAACCGACTACAGGAGTGAGTTATCTCTCCTCTCCATCCTCTAGTAATTGTTCACCGACTACAGGAGTGAGTTATCTCTCCTCCTCTCCCTCCTCTGTAATTGTTCACCGACTACATGAGTGAGTTCTCTCTCCTCTCCATCCTCTAGTAATTGTTCACCGACTACAGGAGTGAGTTATCTCTCCTCTCCATCCTCTTGTAATAGTTAACCGACTACAGGAGTGAGTTATCTCTCCTCTCAATCCTCTAGTAATTGTTCACCGACTACAGGAGTGAGTTATCTCTCCTCTCCATCCTCTAGAAATTGTTCACTGACTACAGGAGTGAGTTATCTCTCCTCTCCATCTTCAAGTAATTGTTCACCGACTACAGGAGTGAATTATCTCTCCTCCTCTCCCTCCTCTAGTAATTGTTCACCGACTACAGCGGTGAGTTCTCTCTCCTCTCCATCCTCTTGTAATAGTTAACCGACTACAGGAGTGAGTTATCTCTCCTCTCCATACTCTAGTAATTGTTCACCGACTACAGGAGTGAGTTATCTCTCCTCCTCTCCCTCCTCTAGTAATTGTTCACCGACTACAGCGGTGAGTTCTCTCTCCTCTCCATCCTCTTGTAATAGTTAACCGACTACAGGAGTGAGTTATCTCTCCTCTCCATCCTCTAGAAATTGTTCACTGACTACAGGAGTGAGTTATCTCTCCTCTCCATCTTCAAGTAATTGTTCACCGACTACAGGAGTGAATTATCTCTCCTCCTCTCCCTCCTCTAGTAATTGTTCACCGACTACAGCGGTGAGTTCTCTCTCCTCTCCCTCCTCTAGTGTAACATCATCTATCATGGCAGATGGATAGGTTTTCGAAAAGACGATTTGATTAACTTCACTCAATAAAAGAAAAATCATGAAAACGCCTCTGAATTTACTTGAAACATATTGGCACTGAATAAAATAGATTGTATTCAATGATGACAGAGGTATCTACGAGTATGTCGATAATTTTTTATTTTTTTGTTTTAATTCGAAATTTTGGAAGAATAAAAAATTTAAACGAAACTATGGCTTGCGCTACAAATTAGCGTGCGATGCTTCCTACTCCAACCCGAAGAGACGTGCTCACTATGTTGCTTGCACTCGTCGCTCACCTTGTTTGTATGAGGAGGAGAATATTGTGTTGTGTGCGCAGGCGACGTGCGCGACGACAGAGTCGTGTCGATCTCCATCAAGAAGCTGCTCGTCATTTTCAAAGTGAAGACTGTCGTCGAGCTCCACTCCTTCTTCCGTCGCTACTACTATAAGCTCGGTGAGTTCCGCCTAGTTGCCACCTTCACTCGCCGCACCTCACCGCGCGGCGCACTCACATAATGTACAGTAATTGCTTGCGTAATATTCCCACCGTACTCACTGGGTACATTGAGAATGAACACAAGTTATAATACAAAACGACAGTGTGCAAAGTAAATATGTTAAAATAATGTTAGGATAAATAAATAAAGCACCTTACATAAATACAAATAACAACACGTACATACTTATACAAGCCCTATCGCAGCGCTATTGAACATTCGTGTGTAGCCGCCTGTAAGGTACACGTGCGGCAAACTGATTGAGTATGCATACTATGGTCTTAAGCTTAACTAGCATTGTAAATATCATTGCAGACAGAGCGGTGTGTATCTTGCTGATTACATATTTATAAGCAAGATGCTCACACGCACACACACACACACACACACTATGGGAGCTACCGTGAGCTGGTTGGCCACTAGTTGGCGCTACTGGGCTGTAAGGTCGAGACAACCTGTTGTCTCTACATTTCAGCTTATTGAAGAAGTTATAATATTAATCTACCGGTCGAAATGTGAACTCGATTTGCGGTTGCGTGTATTGTCGTAAACTGTCTTGTATAAAGATATTTTATTCATAATCTATGTTCCTGAAAGAATATAAATTAATTTACCAATTTCTGTTGAAAACGTGCACAAAATTGTCTTTATACACGGCCGTCAGTGTAGGACGCGGTTACTCAAACGGTCGTCTGGCTTCGGTCGACGTGCCCAGCCGGTGTCCAATATCGACTACTTTGGTGCGTCGGCGGATTGCCTCGTTACGCAGCATATTATCACGTAGCGATATTGCCAGCACGGCTCGCTACATTGCTCGCTGGGCAACTGTCAACATTGAACAAGAGCGACCGTCAGACAGAGTGCATGTTGTAATGTAGATAGATATTATATAATGTTGCTGAAACTACTATGAAGCTATGCATATAACTACGCTACTGTTTTTCTTAACTTTATCGAGATAGTTTGTAGGTACATATGGGTACTTAGTTAGTTAGCTACATCTACATCTACACGTCAATATGATAACAATACGACACGTGAACAATAATGTGTGTCGTTCCGCAGACTTCTACAGCTCGCTCCAGCTCACCTACAAGATCTGGACAAATAGGCAAAGTGAGTACCTCCCACCCACCCCCACCTACTGTACACCCCGCGCACGCGCGCCGCGGCAGCGCTCGCCTCTCACCGCGCCGGCGCACACGGAGCCTCGTATCAATCCGGAGGCATTCATTCAACCCTACCTAATAAGGTAAAGCATCTACAGATTTACGTGAAATTTGAACCACGGTCAGAATCAACGGTAGCACCACCACAATAAATAGAAACTACCTTTATTTCGACGCGCGGAACAATTCGGTTTGTATGAGAGCCATATCTTAGCGTAACCGGAACTAAATTTTATTTAGACTATCCTGTGTCCCACTTAAGTAGTTGTGCTTGTACTAAGTTTCATCGAATTCGGTTGATCTGTTTAAGAATTATGGAGGAACAATACATACTACTAAAATATTGACGGAGGTTCGAAGCCGGGCCGACTGCCTGATGAAGCAAACTGTTGGAGTCTAGCTAACGAGCTGCACTTCAATGTAGTTAAGTTGTTTCTCGAGGGAAAATGCTCCAACACTAGACAACTACCAACTAGGTGGAGTATCACCGAGGCGCGACACGCAGGTGAAGGACTTGGGGGTTATTTTTGATGACAAATTGACGTTTCACGATCACATTGTGGGAGTGTGTAAAGCCGCCATTAGAACATTGGGTGTAGTATTGCGTCAATCGAGAGACTTTCACAATGCTGACTCGAACCAAGTAAACTGGAAAGCAACGCAATCATCTAAACGTCGCATGAGTTTAATTACAAACTGATGTGGGTAAAAGTCCAAAAAAAGTTCTTTATAATATTATTATTATATTACAAAACGTATAATAATTAACCGTACCTCTTCCCAACTAGATACATACCTATTAGGCATGGTGGGCTACAATTCTATAGAATGGAGAAGAGATTTAGCCCTTATGTTTACTCACCGGACAATTAGAGCCAAAACCCACGACCTAATGCAACCAATTCCCTCGAGGACCAACTTGCAGTTGTATTCTCCTCTGAATAGAGCTACATATAAATATAATAAATAAAATTAACTCGACAGGACCAGAGTTCCACCTATTTAGCAATAGTTTGAATAAATACAAGAGTTGTATAGTTATATATAAGGAATAACCATAAATACATATGCATAAGATGTAAGCTAGGGAACGCATTAGGGTAAGTCTGTAATGTTTGTTATATTTAAAATAAAGTAAATAAATAAATAAATAAACTACACACAGAAAATATTTCTCAAAATCGTCAATTTAGTTTTAGTATCATACATAGAGTCTACAAACGCAATATCTCATAAAACAAAGTAACGTACTTCATCCATCATGATGGTCATCATTATGTTATGTATAAGCATCTTTCACATATTTATTTATTTAGTATTGATGATCATCAGTGTTAACTAAGTATATTTGCGTGTTCGCAGGATGGTACGAGTACTCCGGAACCAAGGGTGAGTTTTTCTTTTATCATTACTACCTATATATTATACACCACCTGCTGTGTCCATCATACCGCGGTGAACTAGGTTGCCGTGTCGGTGCTTCCCCCGCTCGTGCCGGCTACACTGACCGGCGCCGCATTCTTGCACATTTTAAACAATGACCGGGCCGTTCGTTTCATTACCGAGCGCTTCACATCCGTTGAGATCCATCGTTTCCCATACTCACATCGTCGAGTTTGTTACAGTACAGAGTACAGTGCAGTGCAGTGCAGTGCAGTGCAGTGCAGTGCAGTGCAGTGCAGTGCAGTGCAGTGCAGTGCAGTGCAGTGCAGCGCAGTGCAGTTTGGAATATCTTTTTCATATTGTATTTTATTTATTTACTAGATGAGCCCGCGACTCCGCCCGCGGCAACTTTTTCAATTTTTCTTTTCCTATAAAACCTTATTCATACTATTACGAAGTGATTACGAACATTAAAAAAAATCGCCAAATCCGTCCAGCCCTTCTCAAGTGATGCGCTTACCAACGAACAACATTACATTTTTATTTATATATAGAAGATGATGATGATAATATACAGGCATGCAACACACAACACAATTAACACATATAATTGTACAATTACAATATTATTGGCTTGTTTTTTACATTACTCGTCTATGTTTAGTTTTCAATAAATTATTCTTATACAACATGCAGATGCAGATGTAAGTCGCGTTCATATGCTATGTAGGTGCAATCAACATCCGCTAGTTGCTTCGAGTAACCTGCTGCGCCGCGCATACACTCACTCGCTGCTCTCACTCACTCGCGTGCGACACATACCTACCACGTGTCGCCTAGTGCGGTCAGTTACTTGCAATCATTATATTAATATTAATGTATTTATTTATTACATATTATGAAATTAAAGATATACCCAATACAATCATGTGTTGCAATCATAGAGAAATAATGTTATACAATACAATACAACGTATAGCTCAATGGTTGCAATTGAGCGATTCATGTGCTTCACCAACTGAGTAACATGCTAGTGTAGAGATGTGTATCTCACTGATTTAGGGAAGACTGGATAGATGAATAAGTAAGACACGTATACATCATTAGAGTTTGTATTCCTCCAAATATAACTGTCGCGAGTAACTGCCTAGCGAAGACTGAAGAGGGGCGCGGCGCGCGCGGCGTCGCAGCCGAGCGGGGGAAATACTGTAAGTATGTGTGTGAGTATGCATATACGCTACAGGACTCCCCCCCTAAAATAAGGATATTTAAGTTCAAAAATGGAAAACAACACAAATTTTAAATAAAAACTACATGACACAAAATTAGTTTTTACGAAACAGTTCGTTGAGTTAAACGGGGTACGCTGAAGCCGCCCCTGCCGCTGCCGTTGATCGCAGTCCCATGTTTGGTATGGTTGCTAACGAGCCGTTGTTGCCGCCCTGCGCTTCGCCTAGTCGGCGGAGGACGTCGCTGACTAAACGTCGCTGTTGGTACTTCCTTAGCACTTGGTATATCACTATGGCTAGGGCTGCTGCGGATAAGATGATAGCCCATGTCACCATCGTTGCGGTGTGGTGCTCCGACGACGCCGTGTTGTCGCCGGCGGCTGCCGCTGTTTGTGAGATGAGGCTGACCTCTCTTGTTTCTTCTTTGGAGGAGTACCCGCCCATGGTGTTCTGGTTGGTTGCTCTGGTGATTTCTGCAGCGGTACTGACGAGGGTGCTGCGGTCGCGACGTGCGTCAAGTAATCCGGTCACTGACTGACACGTCGGAGCAATTTTCTGAGTTGCCACGGGCCTCGCGCGTGGAAGCGCGAGTGAATTTTGCGTCAGCATGTTTCCGGTACGGCAGGGGTCGACGTTATGCTGTGACCTAGATTCACCTTAATTACGATTATAGACATAATTTTTATATTACAAAGAAAAGGAAAATGTCTTAAACAATTAAAAAAATAACACTACAAGGTTGAAACACAAAAATAAAACTTCGTTCACTGCACTCAATGTTCCTGTCTAGAGTTAGTTATACATTGTTATCACTTCGCATATGCGTATTAGAGTTCCGCGAAACGTACAATGGGCCGTGATATTCGACCGTGTCTCGTAACATGATACGGGAGGGTCAGCGTCGGCGGCCGCGGTGGCGACGAAGGCGGTGGTGACGTAGGCGGCGGTGACGGAGGTGGCCCAGTTGCAATATTGTTATTGTTTGCGGTTTGGTCCGTGCTTTGCTCTGCCGGGATGCACATGAAAGCCGGTTTTATGCGGTCAAGCGTAATTGTTCGGTCTCCGTTTGGGAACTTTAGTGTATAATGTTTGTTTCCGCGTTCTATAATTTGGAAAGGTCCGTCGTATGGTGGTGTCAGGGGCTTAGCGACATGGTCTCGTCTGACAAAAACATGGGTGCACTTGCTCAATTCCGGGTGGATGAATACGGATGGTCTCGTGTTTTCTCTTTTCGGAATAGCTGTTAGTCTCTCGATTTGATCACGTAATCGGTTTACAAAAGAGTCGTTCATGCTGGTAGTTTTCGTCTCCTCGAAAAATTCACCGGGTAGGCGTAAAGTGGATCCATATACCAACTGGGCGGGGCTGATGCCAGTGTCGTCGCGTAGAGACGCTCTGAAACCGAGGAGTATAGTTGGGAGTTCTTCCGACCATTTAGTCGTGTTTCCGCGTGCCATCAACGCGCCCTTCATTGACCTGTGGAACCTCTCAATGGCTCCATTGCTTTCTGGATGATACGCTGTTGTCCTGATCTTCTTTACTCCCATCAGTTTTGTTAGGTTGTAAAAAAGGTCGGATTCGAAGTTGCGTCCTTGGTCAGATGTCAGGCGTAGTGGACATCCGAACCTTACGATCCAGTGCTCGTAGATGACTCTTGCCGTGGTTTCGGCCGTTGCGTCTGTTACAGGAACGGCTTCCATCCATGAAGTGGTGCGATCTATCATGGTGATTATGTATCTGTGGTCTTGTGACGGATGGAGTGGTCCGACCACGTCGATGTGTACGTGCTCGAAACGTCCAGCTGATTCAAATTTTCCGAAAGGAGTTTTGGTGTGTCTGGTGACTTTTGCCTTTTGGCATGGGATGCATGTTCTCGTCCAGATTGGTAAGTCAGTGTTCATTTTCGGCCAGTAGAACCTTCCGGCCATCAGTTTCCTAGTTCCTCTCACGCCGGGATGTGACAATCCGTGTATTGTTTCAAAAGCCTGTTTACGGAACTTTTCTGGGAGGTATGGTCGAATGTTTGAGTGAGAAATGTCACAATATAGTGTCGAGTCGCATCCAGGGATCTTCACTTTCTTGAGGGGGGACTTCCCTGATGCTAGTAGCTCTTTCAACTCTTGGTCGACCATTTGGCATTGACTTACTTGTTCGTAGTCTATTGTTGAGGGACATTTTATAGATTCTAACCGCGACAGGAAATCTGCAACCGTGTTGTCCTTACCGGCTACATGTTCGATTCTAGTACAGAATTGAGAGATGTAGTCGAGCTGTCTCGACCTCCGTGGGGTATCGTTGGAACTTGCGGTTTTCTTGAAGGCGTGGATGAGCGGTTTATGGTCAGTATACATGATTACTTCTCTGCCTTCGATTAAACGACGGAAGTGTTTAATCGCGGAGTATATTCCGAGTAGCTCTCGATCATACGTGGAATAGCGTTTTTGAGTTTCGTTTAGATTTTTGGAGAAAAATCCGAGTGGTTCTGGTCCACTTCCGCTGTCTTGTTGTAGGACTGCTCCAATGCAAGTGTCCGAGGCGTCACTCATTATGCTAAGTGTGCCGTCGCGTGATGGATGTACGAGGGTGCAAGCGTTTTTGATGCTGTCTTTGCATCTCTCGAACGCTGCACTGGTGTCTGTAGTCCATTCTATCGGTGATTTGTCATTCTTCTTGGATTTAACTAGGTATTGGTTTAGTTCACTCTGGTCCTTTGCTGAGTTGGGAAGGCATTCACGGTAAAAGTTCAACATTCCGAGGAAACGTCGGAGTGATTGTACTGTGGTCGGTTTTTCAAATTTGGAGATGGCTTCTACGCGTTCAGGTAGTGGTATTATACCATTAGTCGTGACTGCGTATCCTAGATAATCCACACTAGTTTTGCCAAAGTGGGACTTTTCTACATTGATTGTGATGCCGTAGGCGTTAAACCTTTCAAGGACTTGTCTTATGTGGTCTTTGTGGGTTTCTTCGTTCTCGGACGCTATAAGGATGTCGTCGATGTAGGCGAAAATGAACGGAAGGTTCTGTAGAACCGTATCAAGGAAACGCTGGAAGGTCTGGCCAGCATTCCTGAGTCCAAAGCAAGTCCTCGTGAATTCGAACAGGCCGAACGGAGTAGTTACGGCCGTTTTCTCTATGTCACTTTCTCTTACGGGGATCTGATTGTAAGCTCGATTGAGATCGATTTTCGAGAAGATTTTCTTGCCGTGAAGTAAGTACGTGAAATCTTGAAGACGGGGGATTGGGTAACGGTCTGGCTTGGTAACTTCGTTCAATCTTCTGTAGTCTCCCACAACGCGTATCCCTCCATTACTCTTCGGTACGATGTGTATCGGGGATGCCCAGGGTGACTTTGAGGGTCGGCAGATGCCTTGCTCCATTAGGATCATAAACTCCTGTTTTGCTTTGGCATATTTATCAGGGGCGAGGGGCCTCGGGCGGCAGAACACTGGTGGACCACTCGTTTCGATGTGGTGGGTCACGCAGTGTTTTATGTCCTCGTTGGATGGGACCGTTGTCTTGAGAATCTTCGGGAAATTGGTTAATATTTCGGTATACGGGTGGGATGTGTTCAGCATACGTATAGTGGGTTCCTGTGATACTTCAACTGAACCAATAGCCTCGAGGCGTGTCGTGCCATCGATGAGTCGTCGATTCCTTAGGTCTACTATCAGATTGTAGTGTTCCAAGAAATCAGCTCCTATTATGTTCTGTCCCACGTCGGCGACTGTGAAAGTCCACCGGAAAGGTCGACGTAAGCCGAGGTTCAAGACGATACTTTCCTCACCGTATATGTTGATGGTGGAGTTGTTGGCTGCGTACGCTATGCCCTTCGGTGATCCGGATTTTCGTCCACGCAGCACTGAAATATCGGCTCCAGTGTCGACGAGGTATACATTTCCGGTTGAGCGATCAGTGATTTTAAGGCGTTTTGATTTCCCCACCGTGCAGACCTCCGCCATAGGTTGCACTACGTTTAGTTTTTTTGCTGATCCTTCCACGCGCACGGTGGTTCACATTTGCGTGCCAGGTCTCTGAACTTATGATGGTAGTAGCAGAGCCAGTTCGGGTTTTTTTCCGATTGTGATGACGATCGTGTTCGTTGTCGGGATCGTGATCGTGCTCGGCTACTTGGCCCGCCACGCGGATATTGCATGAATCCCGTGCGTAGCGATGCTAACTCGACTGACATGCGCGCCATTTGCTGAGTCAGCTCTACGATAGCCGCTTGCATTACTTGTGTCGTCGGTGACGGGGTGGATGACCGGGCCTGGGTTGACCTCGATACTTCGCTAACCTGAAGTTGTATGTCGGAGCGGGAATTTTCCAGAACTTTATCGGCCATTGTAGCTAATTCTTCCAGGGACTTGTGGTCAGTTACTGCCAGCACTGTGCGGATCGCTATGGGTAGGTGGCCGGCCCAGAGGAATTTTAATGCGTCGTCACTAATTTTGGTGCCCGCGAGGTCCCGCATACGCCGGAGTAGTTGGGACGGGCGTTGATCGCCGAGTTGCATCTCACTTAGCAACTTCTGGAATTGCCGTTGTTCTGACTCTACGTTGACTGTAATTAGGCGCGTCTTCAGTGCTTCATATTTACGTTCAGCAGGGGGCGATGAGACTAGGTCGTTTACTTGCTGAAGGTCCGGGAGCTGTAGTTTGGCGATGACCGCTTGCCAGCGCTGCTCGTCGGAGAGCCTTTGGGAGGCGGTGACGGCCTCAAACTGAATGAACCATAGCTTTGGTTCTTGCCGCCAAAAATCCGGTATCCGGCTGGACACGGATATGGCGGCAAGGTTGCCTGCCATATCGGATGAGGATTGTTGGTGTGCTGCGTCCAGGCTCGCCTGCAGGTTTGGTGGTATTGGCAGCTGACCTGGCAGTAGGTTGATTGGAGGAGGCTGGTTATTCATTTTCACTTGCACGGTGAATAAAGTTCACGTCGCGGAAAAGTCACTTCGCGGTAATGTTAATTAATTGTTAATGTTCACTGCGTGTTCACTTTTGTCGGGGTCACCACTGTTGAGATGTAGATCTCACTGATTTAGGGAAGACTGGATAGATGAATAAGTAAGACACGTATACATCATTAGAGTTTGTATTCCTCCAAATATAACTGTCGCGAGTAACTGCCTAGCGAAGACTGAAGAGGGGCGCGGCGCGCGCGGCGTCGCAGCCGAGCGGGGGAAATACTGTAAGTATGTGTGTGAGTATGCATATACGCTACAGGACTCCCCCCCTAATGTAGAGCTGTGAGGTAAAAGGTGAAGCGGTGTCGTGTCCTCTGGCTCCACGTGTAGCTGCAGCTGATGTTGTATGTATGGGCGAGTGCCCAGTTGTTCTGCCAAGCGATCTGTATTTATGCGAGGCGTATTTGATATTTCAGCAATGTGTTAAGTGGCGTATGGAATTCTTAATTAGCCGTTATTTGCCACCTGTTGGTGTGCTAGTGAATCTTTCTGTTTCTTCGTCGCGAAGCGATGTAGGTTATTATCGATCTTTATTATTCAGTTGTGGGATAGGTGTCGCTATCACCACAGTATTCCCCCCTCAGTCGTGACGTAGTCCGTGACGATTGAGAGCCGATCAGTCAGTATGCTCCGATGACGCAGCTTGGTCGGCGTGGTCAGTTGGTGTCGCGTACTGCTGACGTAGTCCTCTGTGGAGGCGCGCGGCGGCGGGGCGTTGACCGAGTGTTGTCTTGCTTGCTACGATTACCTACTGGTTGAGACCCGCTTGTGGGAAGCCAGTAGGTAATGTTGCGATATCAGCTTCATGAAGGTTGCGATGTTCTTTGTAGGGGTCACCAATGTAGAGATGTGTATCTCACTGATTTAGGGAAGACTGGATAGATGAATAAGTAAGACACGTATACATCATTAGAGTTTGTATTCCTCCAAATATAACTGTCGCGAGTAACTGCCTAGCGAAGACTGAAGAGGGGCGCGGCGCGCGCGGCGTCGCAGCCGAGCGGGGGAAATACTGTAAGTATGTGTGTGAGTATGCATATACGCTACACTAGGTATGCACAACTTCGAAACCTGCGGAAAATTATTTAAAACATTAAATTTATTTATATATGTATTTATTGAGCATCAATTAAATACATAGTCACACAAAATATATAAAATAAATAAAATACATTTGATAAATATATGAACCTACAGATGGAGTTCGCAATGCGACGTTGTAACATAACTCTTGACTCCAAGTATTTGTTCCAGAATTCCGGGAGAGCATCCGGATCACCATCGAACGCTACGAGAAGACAACGAAGATAACTCGCGAGGAGATCGGTGAGTCAGTCGCTCACCCGTTACAGACTGACACGACAGATGTCGGCTCAGCCGCTCTCGAGCCCGCTCAACCGTTACACACAGACACGACAGATGTCGGCTCAGCCGCTCTCGAGCCCTCTCACCCGTTACAGACTGACACGACAGATGTCGGCTCAGCCGCTCTCGAGCCCGCTCACCCGTTACACACAGACACGACAGATGTCGGCTCAGCCGCTCTCGAGCCCTCTCACCCGTTACAGACTGACACGACAGATGTCGGCTCAGCCGCTCTCGAGCCCGCTCACCCGTTACACACAGACACGACAGATGTCGGCTCAGCCGCTCTCGAGCCCTCTCACCCGTTACAGACTGACACGACAGATGTCGGCTCAGCCGCTCTCGAGCCCGCTCACCCGTTACACACAGACACGACAGATGTCGGCTCAGCCGCTCTCGAGCCCTCTCACCCGTTACAGACTGACACGACAGATGTCGGCTCAGCCGCTCTCGAGCCCGCTCACCCGTTACACACAGACACGACAGATGTCGGCTCAGCCGCTCTCGAGCCCTCTCACCCGTTACAGACTGACACGACAGATGTCGGCTCAGCCGCTCTCGAGCCCGCTCACCCGTTACACACAGACACGACAGATGTCGGCTCAGCCGCTCTCGAGCCCGCTCACCCGTTACACACTGACACGACAGATGTCGGCTCAGCCGCTCTCGAGCCTGCTCTCCCGTTACAGACCAACACGACAGATGTCGGCTCAGCCGCTCTCGAGCCCGCTCACCCGTTACACACAGACACGACAGATGTCGGCTCAGCCGCTCTCGAGCCCTCTCACCCGTTACAGACTGACACGACAGATGTCGGCTCAGCCGCTCTCGAGCCCTCTCACCCGTTACACACAGACACGACAGATGTCGGCTTAGCCGCTCTCGAGCCCGCTCACCCGTTACACACTAACACGACAGATGTCGGCTCAGCCGCTCTCGAGCCCTCTCACCCGTTACAGACTGACACGACAGATGTCGGCTCAGCCGCTCTCGAGCCCTCTCACCCGTTACAGACTGACACGACAGATGTCGGCTCAGCCGCTCTCGAGCCCGCTCACCAGTTACAGACTGACAGGACAGATGTCGGTGCAGAGTGTCGGCCGGCACCTGTACAGAGCAGAGCTGTACAATGCAGAGTCAGTATTAAGAGAATAAAGCATTGTTGATGCGATGTTGATACATCCTGTAGCTACTGGTCGGCTCACACGAGACCTGAGAGCGTCGCCGCTGCGCTGGCTTATTACTAAGAAAAAATTGGTTGTCTGTAAGTCGGTTTACGGACGATAGTTTTACGTGATGACGTCATAAAGTGGTAAGACTACTGGGAACGGTTCTAAAGTACCAGGGTAGAAGAAATTGAAAGGATGAGTGTCTCGGGGCCAATTCTCTGTCTCTCAGTGACAGATGTCCTCCTAAGAAAGCCGAAAGCCATCCAAGGGAATCCGATATTCGTTTGGTCGTTTATGTGATTTCGTGGCTCAGTGGTAAAAGTGTAGGATTTGTATTTTTTAACCATGGGTTCGAATACCTCAAAATGTTTTTTTGTTTTTTTTTCTTTTTTAAGCAATGTTACGGTGTTTAAAATTTTTAAGGGTGTTTAGTTTTTTTTATAACCACCTTAGAATTATTTTCGGAAATACAAACGTAAGAAAAACGACATGCGCCGCCTCAACATTAGGTTAGGGTTAATATAAAGAAGATGCGTCGCGTAAAATATAAAAACTCAGAGCTGCGCGGGAATTTACTTAGCGGCCCCCGACCCCTTTAAGTAAGTAAGCGGAAATTATATTTGACTTTTTAAGGGTCGGGATTTTTTTAAGGGTCGGGATTTTTTAAATTTGTAATTTAACTTTTTATATACAAAACAGAAATTACCCGCACTACCCATCTACCATACTCACAATCCCAGGCATGACTGGCAGATAATGCCTTTAGGCTTATGTTTGAATTACTATAATATAGATGAATGAATTTGTGTGATTTTACATATGTTAAATTATTTATATTTAAAGATGTGATAATAACTAATAAAAAATATGAGAAAATAACGACTATTAATTTTTGTTTATTTTATATTTAAAAAACCTAAAAAGCCAAAAAATCCACTACATATCAAATATTGCAGTGCAAGTTTAGTTTACCCGACCGAAGCCGGGTTCGCAGCTATCGTGCTTAGAAGTTTAATTCTTAAATCGCAAATGTGAGTGCTTTAAAAACTAATAATATTAATTATCAATATAAACTTTAAATTTGTAAACTTCTACATAACACATAATTAAATCTACCTACTTTATCAATAATCCTACATAACGCCATCTACATATCAAAGCGCATACTACAACGTTGCAACACCTACCTAACTGCGAATCAAGTAAACTACCGCTGAAGTATTTCCCTACTGTTGACCGAATTCGCTTCGTTATACATGATCGATTTAGCCGGGTGGTTGGTTAAGACGTCTGGTCCGTCACACAATATTGGTGGCAGGGACCGCGGGTTCGAGGCTCGCGACGGACAAATATATTTTGTATTTCCTACTCTCCTTATATGCCTCTCTATCGCTTGTTACGCGCTCTCGCTTGCACACACAGGTTCAGATGGAACGTGACACTTTTTCGTGTGTACAGCCGGTGTTCATAAATTTATAAGACGTGACGTCATCACGTCAAAAAAACAAATAGTTTGTTAAATTAACAGGAAAAACAAAAATTATGTGTTGCACAAAAATTATATGACCAATTATCAAGGTATGTTATTTCGAATAGCTTCCTCTCTGCGTGCCATGTAACAATGTTGTTCTTGCAGATTTCACCAAAGTTTTCACGCACGTGAGCAAGTGGTGGGAGAGCCGACACAGACCGGGTGAGTATTGTGCTATTATAGCAGCCGAACACTCACATACGAGTATAGCTATGTTTTATAAAAACGGAGTGAACGAACAAGCTGAGACAACACGCACCGACCGGCCAGTATCACCTTACAGAAGGTGCCATCCCGGAGATATGCTCCGTGTTGCTGGCTAAACTGGAATAGAGATAACAGAGCCGAGGCTGCTGTGCGCTCATTGTTCGTTCAGTAGAGTGGTTCCGTCAGCGGCCGGCGTGCAACAGACGCGACCGCTGCTGCCGTCTCACTATAGTCAGTATACATACATAAGTTTACCACTTCCTTCATCAGCTGGTATCATGGAAACTTGGTTTATTCCTTCACGAAAAACATTAATAAGCACGTATACAATTATAACCTAGGAGGTCACATTCTGGGGAAAGTTGTCAATATTCGAGATCTTGGTGTAATAATGGACGGTAAACTCCATTTTCATATACCTACATGTTGAGACCATCACCACTAAAGCATATCAAATGATGGCATTTGTCTTAAGATCAACGAAAAATACAGAGTACTTTACCTGGCTCCGGTTCGTTCACAAATATAATATGTTTCTGCCGTCTGTAATCCCTATTATGCAAAATACTCAGACAAAATAGAAATTATTCAACGAAAGTACTTGCGTGCCATGCACTTCCATCTTACTCACACAAAGGAATCGTATGATAACCTGACTGTCAAGTACCACCTCCTCAAGCTGGACATCCGCAAGCTAGACATCGGTGTTGCGCAACATATGCGTCAGTGCATATGACTGTCTCGATCTATTGGGGCTTATTAATTTCCATGTGCCCGGAAAACTTACTCGCTCTGCAACCTTATTTCATGTGAACATAGCCTCCACAAACGCCGGCGTGCGAGCACCTGTTCGAACAATGTGTGATAATAACTACAATAAAAAGCTAAACTTGTCCGATATGTTCTGTAAGTCAACGCAAGCCTACAAAATAAATGTACGCAAGCTGCTGGAAAACGAACAATATTGTGACAACTAGATATACATACCCATAAAGTTTTGCGCACTTAAAATTATTCACAAATTATGTTTTGGAGGATTATGTGGCGGAGGCAGGACATAAATCATATTGTGAATCTTTTTATGCTTAAATATATTCCTGTTTCTGTGTAAATCCCAACATAAATAAATAAATGAATAATTTGTGTCGCAGAACGCGGGCCGACCGGGCACGGGCCGGTGCCGCGCCCCACGCCGAGACCACACCGTCAAGGTACATCAACATTCTATCAACTCGATCATTCACGTACCGACCGGGCACGGGCCGGTGCCGCGCCCCACGCCGAGACCACACCGTCAAGGTACATCAACATTCTATCAACTCGATCATTCACGTACCGACCGGGCACGGGCCGGTGCCGCGCCCCACGCCGAGACCACACCGTCAAGGTACATCAACATTCTATCAACTCCATCTTTCAAACAAGACACGAGCAACATGTGGAACGCACTCCCTGCCAATCTATTTCCTCCCAAGTACAGCCTGGGGTTTTGACATTGAAAATGTCTTTACGTTCGTTTCAGTATAGGCCCCGATTTCACGAAAAAGTGCGAGCCCCTTATATCTCGGAGAGTTGTAAAGATATGATATTCAAAAAAGGCTGAAAAGACGCGTATTCATGAGAGCTGTGCAGAGCATGAGTGCAGAAATAATTATTCGAGAAAGTAAAAAACAAAAAGAGTTTTGGCCGAAATAGTGAAAAAAAAAATTTTTTTTTTCCGAATTTTTGATTTTGGCGCTCGATATTTTGGAAACGAAGAATGATATCAAAAATTGGAGAAAAACTCCTCTTGACAGTTTAGTCAGCTACAATTTGAGCCTAAAGCAAAGACGATCGGGTCAAGGGTTTGCCCTGTAGCTTAACCTTTACGAAAAAAGAAATTCACAGATTTCGTGCATCACACGACTATCGAGCACATTGCAAATGAATCTACGGAATTCGAGCGACACGAGAAAGTCGGGATAAGGAAAAGGTTAGTTGGGGTCTGATGATGGAGCCGGAAGGAAGCCATAGGAACTCCTAAACTACACATGATAAATCCACCATATTTGGGCTCGTTGGATATAGGAATATAGGTTAGGTTAGAAGATGCGTCGCATTGAAAATTCAACAAAATAAAAAATAAATTACATTTATATATTTTTTATTATTTTTCAAAAACACAAGCAGCTTAAAAAATATAAACTAAAATATAGACAGAAAAAGAGATAAGCTTGACATTATGTCTAACTAAAGTAACAAATTAATAAATATCAAATATAAAAATTTTAAAATCACGTAGTCCAAAGTAAAGGTAAAAACAATTTTAAATGTCATGTTGACAACGGAGAACTGTCATCTCGACGTGAGCTGGCCGGTGACAAATTATTTGATAAATAAAAATAATAATTGAAATTCGAAGTTATGTCGCTGTCATTGGTGCAATAAAATTTATATATCTGTTGCCCGCGCCTTCGCTCGCGTGAAATTCGTATTTAAAAAAAAAGAAAGTAAGTAACTAAAGACGGGCCCGAAGGCGGATCTGCGCTCACGTAAACGATATTCTTTCTCGATGAAAGTAACTAAGGGCGAGGCGAAAGGCGGAGCTGATTTCAGGAAGAAGAAAAACATTCTTGAAGAAAATAAGTAACTAAGGGCGAGGCCGAAGGCCAAGCTCTATTCTGGAAGACCATAAACCTTCTCGAAGAAAGTAAGTAACTATGGGCGAGGCCGCAGGCCGAGCTGCGTTCAGGAAGAAGCTAAACCATCTTGAAGAAAGTAAGTAACTAAGGCGAGGCCGAAGGCAAAGCTACGTTCGGATAATTGAAAAACCATCTCGAAGAAAGCAAGTAACTAAGGGCGAGGCCGAAGGCCGAGCTGCGTTCAGGAAGAAGCTAAACCATCTTGAAGAAAGTAAGCAACTAAGGCGAGGCCGAAGGCCGAGCTACGTTCTGACAAATGATAAACCATCTCGAAGAAAGCAAGTAACTAAGGGCGAGGCCGAAGGCCGAGCTGCGTTCAGGAAGAAGCTAAACCATCTCGAATAAAGTTAATTAATATTAAGATTGAGTTAATTTAATTTAAATTTTATTATAAAGTCCACGCTTCTAACGGCAAATATACCGTGCATCCTAGAACCTCGCGGTTATTCCCGGCTGGATGGCAAGAGGCCCGATGCTAGAGACCTTAGTGCCATAGACTAAGGGTAGTTCTTTGATGTGGGACGCCACTTTTGTTCTGACATTGGCTCCAAGTCACGTTAGGACATCTTCAAGAGCGGCTGGCGCGGCCGAGGCTGGGGCGGAGAGCCTCCAACGCAGCAAATATAGAAATATAATTCAAGATTTCGAATTTGTTGCGTTTGCGGTTGAAACTCTCGGTCCGTGGAGCAGTGAAGCCAAAAGAGGCTTGAGCTGGTTGACGCAACTGGTGTCCCGTCATCAAGGGCTTATGTACTTCATTCAAAGGGTAAGCCTTGCCATCCAGCGGGGTAATGCCGCAAGTGCTCTAAGAACATTTGAAAATGCCCGTTTTGATAGTTATTTTAATGTTTGTTAGGTAGGTTTAATTCTTTAGTTATTAATATTACTTTTTTATTTATATGAAATAAATAGATTGAGTAAACAATATTATATTCTATCGAAGAAAGGAAGTCTTTAAGGGCGAGGCCCGAAGGCGGAAGAGGGTGTTTGGTTTACCTGAACGCAGCTCGGCCTTCGGCCTCGCACTTAGTTCCTTCCTTTCTTCCAGAAGGTTTGTCGTCTTCCTGAACGCAGCTCGGCCTTCGGCCTCGCCCTTAGTTACTTACATTCTTCTTTGGAATACGAATTTCACGCGAGCGGAGCCGCGGGCTCAGCTAGTATAATATAAGGATATAGAAGATAAGAATATAGGTTAGGTTAGAAGATGCGTCGGCGACGCATCGATCCTATATTCCTATATTCCTACATCCAACGAGCCCAAATATGTTGGATTTATCATGTGTAGTTTAGGAGTTCCTATGGCTTACTTCCGGCTCCATCATCAGGACCCTGGAAATAACATATGACTAGAGTACTTGCGAAGGCAAATCCAACGAGCCCAAACACGATGGGCTTATCATGTGTAGTTTAGGAGTTCCTATGGCTTCCTTCCGGCTCCATCATCAGAACCCAACTAACCTTTTCCTTATCCCGACTTTCTCGTGTCGCTCAGCGACAATATTTTTTTCGAATTCCGTAGATTCATTTTCAATGTGCTCGATAGTCGTGTAAGGCACGAAATCTGTGAATTTTTCAAAAGGGGCGTGAAAAGGCTCCTGTCAGGGCGACGGCATGACATTCGCAATCCCCGTGCATCACAGAATGTCCATGGGCATCGTTAGACACCTACTTGTAGGTGAAACGATGCCACATGTCGCGCTATCCATAAAAAACGACCTCCCACGCAAAGAGATTTTATGTCGTCATTGCTCCCACGACTCTTAAAGTGAAGTGTCATTATTGTGAATTATTGCAATATGCAATAGAAAAGCTCAACGACCGAGCGCCCGACTCGACTCCAGAGAGATAATCAGGGGGCTTATTCCGAATGCTAACGCCTAATCGATCTCGCTTAGGCGAGAGCGAATATCGCTTAGCTCCTCTTTTGTATGACAATTCGTATTTCGTACGCACGCAAACTAATACGCAACGACATGAGAGTGTCGAGATATCGTCCGTGACGAGAGACGTCTGGCGGGAGGGTCTTGGCTGCCGCCGAGTCGGTATCGACTCTCGCTCTCTCGGCGATCGACGATACGTCATAGTGGCGTTCTTTTCATACGAAAGAGGAGCTAAGCGATATTCGCTCTCGCCTAAGCGAGATCGATTAGGCGTTAGCATTCGGAATAAGGCCCCAGTTAGTCGCGTCTGACTCGCGGCTCCCGTTAACGTGCTAAGTACTTTAGTGATACAATTTTTTTCAAAGTCGAGACGAACAGAGACGGACAGACAGGCGGGTAGCACATACGAGTATTGTAGAGAGAGAGAGAGTAACAGTTGGTGTAATTACACTAAGCGAGACATTCTGAACATGACATTTGCTTGCAGAGTACTACTGGGAGCTGCGGAGAATCGAGAAGGGTGAGTACAGAACGAGGTTTGGGAGGACAATTCATATTTTAAAGTTGTTGCTGTTTTATTTTTTTCATGAGAATGACCTAAGATTGATTAAGAGATTTGTCAGCCTCGGTAGCTCAGTGGTGCCGTCCGTCGACTGTTGTTAAGCAACCCTGAGCGCGGTCAGTACTTGGATGGGTGACCGCTCGACTGTTGGAGGCTGATCGTGGTTCGGATTCCACGTAAAACTGAAGGTCTCTTCCCTTCGTGAACGTCTGAATGAAACGTTGGTCAAAACGGCTATGTAAATAGTTCGTGTTTTCCGTCCAGTTCAGTGTAGCCGTCATGAAATGAAGGGAAGCACTGACATGGCACCTAGTTCACCCGGTGTTATGGGCTGACATCACGGATGTTGTAGGTGATGTAGCCAAACGTGTCAGCAAGCGTGTCAGTTTCCTTAAAAAAAAAGATACATGTTCATTTATTTCATTTATAAAATAGTAAGTATGCTCGCGGCTCCGCCCGCTCTCATATTTGACTTCTCTGCTAACATCATAAGCCATTTAGCGTGATAGTACATAGCCTATAGTTGATGGGAGGAATCAAGCTATCCGTAGATTTTTTTAAATTAAAATCGGTTCAGTGGTTCTCGAGTTATAAGCGGACAGACAGACATACATACAGACAGACAGAAAGCAGACGTTGGATTTTATTAAAGAAAAGGAAGGAAGGAAGGATGTATGTAAGGCTGTTATAGTGTAGTGCGCTAAGAATGATGCAACATTCTACAATAATGACTTTGACTAAGACATTCACTCTACTATTATGTGATTCTCGTGAAGCGAGCGAGACTGAGCGCAGAGCGACGACTGCCACGGCGGCGGAGAGTAGAGTTGAGAGAAGTTGTTGCTAGATATAATGTCTACTAATACATGTGTCGCCAGCGCGGGAAATAGCGAAGCTACTACGTAATCAGTCCACCAATCACGCACCAGTGAACGCCCCGCGTGCTGGGCCGCCACCGCTTGATGTGATGCGACGTTCACTCGGATGACGCATGTCCCCACTTCGTAGCGCCGCCGTACCCAGTTATATTAGAACAACTCCTCTCAGCTCGATCTGTTCTGCTCGTGCCGCGTGCCGCGTGCGACTAGCGCACAGTGTCAAATATGACCATAAAATCGGACACGTCCTTTTTATTCCAGAAATTTATAGATTTAGTTATTTGAAATGCTAGAGTAAAACTCCCCCTCCTCTGCGACTTTTAGTTTAGGAGAAATAAATTTTTGAAAATGACACTTTTTTACTTTCGAAAAAACGAAAAATAATTCTACAATTAAAACTAAGCTACTTATTTAAATTTCACTCAGCCTTATCAAAGACCCTTTCGAATATCCACATTTGAAAAGTTATTCGAGGCTGTGAAAGTTTACAGAAATCGAATTATATTTATTTTTTATTTTTTTTATTTTATTTTTTTTCTCCTAGATCCCATAGTAGTAGGCGGAGATATTTATACCGAAAATAGTTCACTGTTTCCTCTGTCCGTTAAAAAAAACCGACGCCTAATTCCATGGGATTAAGAAGTTACAGGAGTTATTCGCTATGGGCTAGGGTTGTTACTAGAATGAATATAAATTTTCCCATTTTTTATTTATTTATTTTTGACATTTGATTAATTTTATTGTATTGTTTCGTGATTTCTTTTAATTCAGATTCAGATTCAGATATTTATTTCGCCATAAAGAACACACAACAATAACAATATTACATTGAGACATATGCATATTCAGTATGGTTCGTCATCATTTTTTATGATGTCCCGTTCAGTAGTGCAATCTATAAGGAAGAATCGGGTAAGAAACCTTACAGAGCTTTTTTTAAATATAGCTTACATACTAAGTTTTAATAAGTAATAATAATTAGCTTGTTTTGGTTTTTGTTTTTGTTTTTTTTTTTGTTTTTTTTTATGGAAACTGACACGGCTCGCTAAATCACCTACACTACAGCATCCTTTATGTCAGCCCATAACACCGGGAGAACTAGGTATGCATGCCATGCCAGTGTTTCCCTTCATTTCATGTCGGCTACTATGTTTAAAATTGGGGAGGCGTATGTCCAGCAGTGAACACATACACACTGACTGACTAACTGACCAGTCCATATACATCCACTGCTGGGACCATATCATGATTTTGCGGAAAAATAAAAGATTTTGTAAAGTGCCAACCCTATTGCCCGAAACTTGATAATTGCACTAAAATGAGCATAACTTCTTAAACCCATGGAATTAGGCATCGGTTTTTTTTTAACGGACAGAGAAAATAGTGAACAATTTTCGGTATAAATATCTCCGCCTACTACTATGGGATCTAGGAGAAAAAAAATAAAATAAAAAAAATTTAAAAAATGGATAATTCGATTTCTGTAAACTTTCACAGCCTCGAATAACTTTTCAAATGTGGATATTCGAAAGGGTCTTTGATAAGGCTGAGTGAAATTTAAATAAGTAGCTTAGTTTTAATTGTAGAATTATTTTTTGTTTTTTCGAAACTAAAAAAGTGTAATTTTCAAAAATTTATTTCTCCTAAACTAAAAGTCGCAGAGGCGGGGGAGTTTTACTCTAGCATTTCAAATAACTAAATCTATAAATTTGTGGAATAAAAAGGATGTGTCCGATTTTATGGTCATATTTGACACTGTGTAGCGTGATGACCGAGTGCCCGGAGCCGCAGAGGGACTGCACTCGCTTGTCATACTGGACTAGAGGAGAACACAGCCGAGGTTGCTATACAGCCTCAGTCGTGAGTACCGACCTGAGGGCAACGATATCAGTCTACCAGCTGGTACTTGCGGCGACGGTGAGCTCTATGTGATGTGAACTTGTTTCGCTTGCAGACTGGCGGGTCATCCTGAGGCTGGTGTACGAGGTGACGGATACATATGGTGAGTGATCCCTGTTGAATATGACTCGACCTCGCTTTAACTAAATAGACGTACATTTGTGCGAGGAGCAAGAAACTATTTACCACATTACCCGAACACCTGCATACTCGGTGCCAGACGATTACACCAGACACCAGACATACACATAGTCGTTGTCGGATGACAAGTGCAGCAAGTGCTGCAAGCAGACGGCTATAGCAGTTTGAACCAGTTTTACCGCTAGGTCATGCATTACTGTCAATCTATCTCTGTGTAAAGTTGTAAAATTTCATTCCATAAAAATATTAAAAAATTCAAGAAGAGAAGAGTAAGTGCTATTGTTTGTGCAGGCGACGTGAACAACGCGCGGCAGGCGGATAGAGCTATCAGGAAGGCGTTCGTGTCATTGAATGTGAGGACGCTGCGTGAACTCATCACCCGTCTACGGGAAATAAGTGAGTGCGACCACACCTCACCTCACCTGAACTTACCCCACTTCACCTTACCCTGCCTTCACTTAATTCACTTCAACTCACCACCACGTTACGTACCTCACCCCACCTCACCTCTATATCTGAAGGCGCGTTGTTTGATGAGGTGTGTTGTGTGTGCGCAGAGTCCGTGGAGAAGCTGCTGTTCGAGGTGACCGGCACAAGAGGTAAGTCTACACTACTGCACAGGAGCGATCTCCCTTCTACTAAAACCTGTTGTGCCAGTCAGTGCTCACTTCCTAGTCCACCAGTCCACCAGTCAACCAGTCGCGACCGCTTCGTGGACGCTAGCGACTGAGGCAATGTCCCGCCCACCTAGATCACGTATGCCCCCAGTTACGATTAGTGGCAATGTACCCGGTTCTGTAACACTGTCTTCTCCCGCCTCTATTCTCCGTGCGGCTAGCTTGACATCCAGTTTGCTTGGCTGCTAGTGCTTGCGCTTTGTATATACTTGCAGCCTATTATGTCAAGAGTACTCCACTCCAACCGAACTCCACACTCACTATTTCTGTTCAAAGCTAAAATTATACTTTATTGAACATCAATTCATTAAAATTAGGTACTATAGGCGAACTTCGTTTCTTAAAAATTAAGGCGAAATTCCAATAAAGAAATCATCTCCTCCATACTACAAAAAAAAACCACACATTTTTTTAAATATACTAACCCAAATTTTTGTTTCTAATGCAATCACAATTTGTTGGGATAGTATGTTCAGTATGAGGAGGTACAGAGTGTACAGAGCCCTCCTGGAAGCCCTGTTTCCCTGTCACCGTAGCCAAGCCTCACCTTACCTTACCACCTTATCCAAATATGTTTTACGCAATCATTCCAGTTCCTCTCTACAGAACATTTAATCAAAATAATTGCTGTAAAACTTATTTGCCTGCTCGTGCATTGTCAGCAAAGGACTATTAGTTTAGAATGTTGAATTAGCGAATGTCTGTAGAGGGCGGAGCGCGGCAAGCTCTCGTTCGGCGCGTGCTGTGTGCGGCTATTGTATTGGAGATGGTGTGTGTCGTGTGACAGATCTGAGGTCGGCCGTCAAGGTGCTCGTGAGGATAACCGGCGTCAAGTATCTCCGCCAAGCCTTCGACTTGCTCCGGCGGCTCTTCGGAAACAGTGAG
Source organism: Nematopogon swammerdamellus (assembly GCA_946902875.1). Classification (NCBI taxonomy): domain Eukaryota; kingdom Metazoa; phylum Arthropoda; class Insecta; order Lepidoptera; family Adelidae; genus Nematopogon; species Nematopogon swammerdamellus. The sequence continues at coordinate 21,705,877 of OX336352.1, forward strand.
TTCACATTCTGACATACTTGTTTATACCCCTGCCTACCGACTGAGTCCGATTGTATCAGGCCATCTCACCTTGCTCCTGTTGGTCCTAGGTGTGGTGCGGCGTACCAGCCTGCTTATTTCTTTATTTATTTCCTTCCCTTATCTCTGGTCGTGGCGGCTACACTGAACTGGATAGAAAATATGGACAATTTAACATAGCCGTTCCGACTGAGCTTCGTTCAGTCCAGCAGCAGCATCGATGATCACTCACGCGCTGCGGGCTGGGGGCTGGGGGTGCATTTATTTATTTATTTAATATTCTTTATTGTTTCATATAACTATTATACAAATGGCGGTCTCCAAGATCCCTCCGACTCAGCCAACCATACCGGATCACTTACAAAAAGTCTCAGGTGAAGTCATGCGCAGAGTATTGCTCGCATCTTTAGGGTGCTCAGTATCGACTTGGCTTTTTAGAATCGATCCAAATACGTGCAGTTCGCCAAGTCAACTGTAATGTCCTTCAAACTTGAACCTTTGCAGCTCCGTAGAGAAATTGGTAGTCTGTTCTATCGACTGTTCAGCGGCGAATACTCTGATGATCTGTTCGAAGTGATTCCGACCTCACAATTTCACCATAGATCCACGCGTGGCAGACAGGGAATACCTCCCTACACTGAAGAGCTGCCTAAAGTGCGGACTAAGCGCTGGATATTTCTTTTATCTTCTTTCGAAACTGTGCAATGCACTTCCACTCCATATGTTTCCTTCAGTGTATGACTTAGGACCTTTCATGAAAATCGTAAAAAGGAATCTGTCACACCGGTATGGCACGCAGCCCCAGTTCGAAACCGAATTCTTTTAGACGTCGTCCGCTCAACAATCCACGCTGACGGAGCCGTGATTGGTCGATACGGGCAGACGCTGGCTTGATTGATGGCCGGTCGATGGCCGCGTCTCGGCCGACTTAATTCAGTATTTTGCCGGGCCATGCATGCACAAGACGCGACGTCCGTAGCAGAGCACGATCAGCGAGGTCAGCGAGGAGCGAGCGGTCGGAACAAAGTGTTCAGAACGCAACGACTGGCTCGGCCGAGCGAACTGCTCCCGGCGAGTGCTCCGGCCGGCGCGACCTCCTGCTCCTGGGTGCCTGCGTGGGAGTCAGTGCGCAGCTGCGCCATAAAGCCGAGCATCGCTTTCCTTTCTCGCCATAGCTGCTGCTCTGCGGGACGGGCATCGACCGAACACCAAATAACCTATACTATACAGTCCGCACCTGAGTGTCGCGCAGAGCATATTGTAGTGTATTGTATTCTTTATCGATCATTCATAATGTATCATTCAGTTCGACTGCTCACTCGAACTTGTCACACTTCTATCCGGTTCGATTACACCCACGAAGAAGAACCGGCAAGAAACTTAGCAGGGTATTTTCTTTTCATACATATTAGGTATTACAAGTATTTTAGTGACTAGTCACACAATAACATCGCTTACAGGATCGCTGGTCGGAGCATGTGCTTTGGCCCCTCTGACTCAGCCACTGATACCGGAATAAATGTTGAAAGTGAAATATAATATGTGTTGTTGTGTTGTGTTGCAGAGAGCCTGGAGTTCATTCTCAAGTTCATCATTAGGATCACCCGCCGGCTCTTCAACTCCCGTTAGTACACCCACCCACTGTTATCTTGTTATTTACTGTACTTGTGTCGCGCCGCGCGCGTGCGCGGTAGCGCCGCCGCCGCCGCAGCGAGGTAGGTACTAACTAGATAGTCAATTGCATGTTCACCTAAAGTATAGTATGTATACTCGTTTCTATTTCAAAGAGTTACTTACATTAGATGAAACCAATACATGAGTATGTATACATTGTATCAGTTCTCCGACTGCGTTTAATTCTGACCCCGCCGCCGCCGCCGCGTGTTGAGGAAGGCCTACGTCTCACAGTGGGATATGCCTAATTATGATATAATCAATTAATCAATTTCAAATTTTAATTACCTCCAAACCTTATTAATTCGCCCTTACCCATAAGAAATGACGAATTGTTAAAAAAAAATTAAATAGTTACATCTGTTGCGATTTTAGTAAGTATTAATTTTTTGCATAATATGATAAGTTGAAGTAGGTACCTTGCTCACATTGTCACTGAGCAGCTGTTGTAAGATGCCGCGGATATGGAGCGCGGCGCGGCGGCGTGCGCGTGCGCTAGCTGTCGTGCGCGGGCAATGTGCTGGCGAGACGCTTCGCTCGGTGCTCTCGAGATGTCAGGATCGTGTTGTTTATAACCTACTGTCAGTCGTTCTATACATATCACATGTAGCTCCATTACACTAAACGAGCGTACAACGCACTTCGAGTGCAGTACAACAATGCCTTACGAGCGTACAACGCACTTCGAGTGCAGTACAACAATGCCTTACGAGCGTATAACGCACTTCGAGTGCAGTACAACAATGCCTTACGAGCGTATAACGCACTTCGAGTGCAGTACAACAATGCCTCTGGCTATCTCCTTCGACTGGTCAGATCTTGTAGCGCCTCGGCTCGGGTATGTTTGTAGACGACAGGGTGGACCGTTTTGCTGCTGTAATACGGAAGCGAGTGGCCGCCGGCTTCCGTAACAAAATGTATTTACCTAACTGAGAACCATATCATACCCTGTCCGTCACTCTGGAAGGTGGAGCTGGTCATATTTACTGACTGACTGCATTATGGAATTATTTTATTCTAAAATAAAGTTATATAATATTATATTATTATTATATAAACAAACGAGTAACGTCGTGTACCTACCGTGTTGTTGCAGCGCTGCTGAAGAACTTGATCGACCTTCTGCTGAGACGGACTCACACCAAGAGTGAGTACTTCCCTCTCCTCTCTCTCTCCACCCTCTCATACTCAACTACTATATAATAATAATGTTGTGCGTGTGTATAATGTTGTGTTGTAAGAGTGTGTGAGGGTGTGTGTGTGTGTGTACCGGGTGACTCCATACTAACACTTAGCCTTAGTAGAATATTATGTTCTAGTAGTAAACATTGCTTTATTATAACTTCTCCAGACTTTGTATCGTTATAACCCGATTACACTATGGCCGCATTATGTCTGGATGACGAGTGTGTGTGCTGTGTTCGGAGGTGCGCCTCCACGGGGAACTGGGCGGGTATTGCAACGTTATAATTCGATTACACTATGGCCGCATTATGTCTGGATGACGAGTGTGTGTGCTGTGTTCGGAGGTGCGCCTCCACGGGGAGCTGGGCGGGTATTGCAACGTTATAATTCGATTACACTATGGCCGCATTATGTCTGGATGACGAGTGTGTGTGCTGTGTTCGGAGGTGCGCCTCCACGGGAAGCTGGGCGGGTATTGCAACGTTATAATCCGATTACACTATTGCCGCATAATGTCTGGATGACGAGTGTGTGTGCTGTGTTCGGAGGTGCGCCTCCACGGGGAGCTGGGCGGGTATTGCAACGTTATAATCCGATTACACTATTGCCGCATTATGTCTGGATGACGAGTGTGTGCTGTGTTCGGAGGTGCGCCTCCACGGGGAGCTGGGCGGGTATTGCAACGTTATAATTCGATTACACTATGGCCGCATTATGTCTGGATGACGAGTGTGTGTGCTGTCTTCGGAGGTGCGCCTCCACGGGGAGCTGGGCGGGTATTGCAACGTTATAATCCGGTTACACTATTGCCGCATTATGTCTGGATGACGAGTGTGTGTGCTGTGTTCGGAGGTGTGTCTCCACGGGGAGCTGGGCGGGTATTGCAACGTTATAATCCGATTACATTATTGCCGCATTATGTCTGGATGACGAGTGTGTGTGCTGTGTTCGGAGGTGTGTCTCCACGGGGAGCTGGGCGGGTATTGCAACGTTATAATCCGATTACATTATTGGCGCATTATGTCTGGATGACGAGTGTGTGTGCTGTGTTCGGAGGTGTGTCTCCACGGGGAGCTGGGCGGGTATTGCAACGTTATAATCCGATTACATTATTGCCGCATTATGTCTGGATGACGAGTGTGTGTGCTGTGTTCGGAGGTGCGCCTCCACGGGAAGGTGGTCGGCAATAAGTCACAGCTACATTGTTCCGAATCTCAGGAGGCAACAGGCTTCAAAAGATCTCGAGCATTACTCACCAGCAGATGAGCCCTTGGATAGCCGGCGGCTAGCGAGTTGCCGTCCTCCACTCTGGTTTGGCACTTAACTTCCACAGGATAAAGGTTCATGCACATGCGATATTATTACGATAATTGATTGCTAAACACCATGCAGTTGTTTCGATTGAAGAGTTCAATGTCAATGGTTTCGAACACGAGAGATTGATTTTTTGATGCTCAATGAACGATGGTTGATAACGACTGACTACTCCGGCCGCGCGCGGTGGAGACGCGGGGCGGTGTGTCCGGCGCGCGGGGGAGGGGCTCCAAGCAGGCGATAGCCATTTTGCCGCCGGAGCGCCGTGGTATACTTCTGCTGTAAAACAATGCATCAAGACTCCTTCCGCCCATGAGACCTGAGATTTCGTTGTCGATGAACGGAAACAAGCTAAATAGAGAATAATTTATTGTGGCTAGTAACAAACAAACAATGATACATCTAACAAATAAAACTAAACATGCGAAGACTAAACATTCCGCCCACCAAAATGTATATTTTAAGCTAAAGTTAATCATGATGTTGGTAGAGAGCATACTAGCTCCACCAACGCCCGTTGCAGTGTACTACAAGAACGCAACTCTACTACGAGGCCGATAATCCACTGCATCGGGTTGGTTAGCTCAGCCTTCACAAGGACCAGATAACGAAGAGGAAAGTCGCCCATACGAGGCCGTGAAGGTTTCTGGTTTACACGAAAGCATCTTACGCGATTAGTTAAGCGCCTACGGATCGCCCATCTTGCCGATAATACTAAAAGGATCGCTTACACGGACGCAGCCGTCGATAATGTGTACCTTCGATACGATTAGTGAAACTACCTAGACGAGAAAGCAGCACCGGATTTTTTTGTAAACTAGAGCGACATGCGACAGCGTGGCCGCCCACCCTGACTGCTCCCTCAGGTCGAGGAAGTGGGTTCAATTTTATTATGCGTTTCGACACAGGCTTACTACTATGGACGTTAGAGATATTCTTGCCAAACGCTAAGGATTGGGCGAGTTTTTCGAAAATGAATGGAGCTCTATAAATTACGATTGTAGTGGAACTACCCTTCCGCTTGTGCCGAAGGCGATAGCTGTACGCGAAACGATCAACATAGGACGGTGTAATCGCGATCGTGAACATATTCCAAAACATGTAGAAAATATGCCCAATTTTGGCCACATCTGATACGAATTTCTCTCCTTTGACGATGTTTGATGATATCGCGCATGGAACTCGCCCTTTAATGGGCGATTGGATGTAAGAAACAAACGATAGAGCCTTACTGTGCTGCTGCAGATGCTCGATAGAGAGACGAAGATTTGTAGAGTTGGTGCCGCATTTATGAAGTTTGAAACTATGTAAGGGCCTATGCGAAATTCCGACGAGTGCGTTTTTTGACCGGTTCGCCTCCGATATGCGCGAGTTCGAGTGAATATGTGACCCTAAGATCTTAGAGTTCAGGGACTTACGAGAATTGTTCTTGTCAAAAATAGATTCGCTAATTTGGTCGTTCGAATTGAGTAATGGCAGATTTTTATGATTTCCGAGCGTAGGACTCTGTTGATTAAGCGACGACTCTATGGAGAGCAGGGACTGACACTCGGTGGCTACATTGCAAGGAACTCGACCCATAAGTATCCATCCGAGTTTAGTGTTTATCGCGATGGGTTCGTTATGGGCGCCACTCAACCGATTGCTGAGTAAGATTTCACAAAATATTTCTGCGCCAAAGAGAGCGTCGATTGGGCCGGGAGCGAAAAATGTTGGATCAGCCAGTCTCAAATTTTTTATATGTTCCCAGGACTCGGCTGGCACTTGAGTGGTGGGTAGTTCCCCGCAGATATTAGGGATCACCAAGGCATCGATATCGAGGAAGAATGATTGATCCAGTCCGCGCACATTGCAAGAGACAGAGCTGGACGCTAGTGACGACGATTGTGCAAGACCGTGCACCGGCACAAATGTTTTGGTCTGGTTGAGGCCAAGTAGATTAGCACACTTACTAGTAATAAAGTTTGTTTGACTGCCATTGTCAATCAATACTCGGATTTTTTTATAATTACCCCTAGAGTCCAGTATTTCTACAAGGGCAGTCGACAGCAGTACGGTCGTGTGCACTGTGTTCGTGCTCGCAAGCGCATTAACTGCTTGCGGGGACAACGCTTCCGAAGCAGACAATAACGATGGGGTTCTGTCGTCGGCGGATGCACCATGACCCACCGACGATTCTTCGACGGTTGTTATATTTTCAGTCAAATATTCGAAGTGCAGCAAGGTATGGTGGGATTGTCCGCATTTCCTGCATCGATATTTGGATTTGCAGTTCCTTACTACATGATTAAAACGGAGACAATTTATGCACAACGAGTTTCGCTTCACTACGTCATAACGAGCCTGAGGGATGAGGGTACAAAAGATCGGGCAATCTTGCAGAAGGTGGTCGGCCCGACACTCCACGCACGCAGTTCTATCTGACGTCGGGACGGCGGCGGCGGCGCTAGCGACGAATGAGTGCTGTTGTGACGGAGAGTCGCGCTTCGAGGCAGTCGGCCGACTCTCGACGTGCTTCGCCACCAGCGGCCGTGGCGCGGCAAATGGCGGTGCGGGGACGTCGGTCGTCAGCTGAGCAAGATCTAGCGCTCGACTTTGAGTTTTGACGAATTCTAAAAGGCTCCTAAACGACGGGATCTCCGCGCTGTTGTTTTGCAATTCAAATCTCTGACGCATGTCCCTCTCTAATTTGTGAAGCAAGATGTGAAAGAGAGGGAAGTCCCAATTATCCACCGGAAGTTTAAGATTCTTCAGCACGGCCAAATTTTCGCTGAATGTGTCTACGAGGCGCCGCAAATTGTCGGGCGAGTTCGACCTCAACGCTGCGTTCTGAATCTCCTCCCAGTATGTAAAGGCCAATTTCCTTTTATTTTGGTACCTATCTATCAACACGCGATACGCCTCGGCGTAGTTGTTTTCCGATATGGGGAAACCCTTTATAAGACGTAAAGGTTCTTGCGACAAACACGAGATTAAATAATGAAAGCGTTCTATATTGCTTAGTGAATTGTTTCGATGCACTAGAGTTTCAAACATATCATGGAACGTTTGCCATGATTTTATATCTCCATCGAAATTAATTAAGTTTATTTTTGGTAGCCGAACGTTGGCCTTATTGCCGCTATGCGTTATGTCAGAGCCAGCTCGCGATTCAGTTTCACCGATTAAGTTGGAGTGAATATCTAACACCTGAAAATACGCCTCATCGAACTGAATACGTATCTCGTCCTCCTTGGCCAACTCATCTTCACCTAATTCTTCTGAGATGATCTTAGTGTGCGTGCCCTCAAACGACGCGCAGAACACATCGAGTCGTTTGAACCGAGCGCTGAAGTGCGACAAGCAAGTAGGATCTTCCAACGCTCGCTTTGCAAAATACAATGTGTCTTGAATTCGTTTGAGGGCCAAAGTTCGTTTGGCCTGCAGCGAGCGCAGTGCAGCTGCCTTAGCTGCGGCCATCTCGCCGATAGGTTTAATAATAATAAATTTCAAAACAAATAAATACACACTAATTCAATAAAATGTATTTAATTATAATGGCTACCTAACTCGTCATGTTATCAAGAACGAGTAGTGAAAGATAAATATTTATTCGTAAAGATTCAATAAGCAACGCAAATAGATAATTAACAGCGATTTGCTACATTAGCAACACTAACATTTACATAAACACAATAATAGCGAATTTAGCAATACTAGTAGCGACACAGGCACGCCATGATAACGGAATTATCTACTAGTAGAAAATTAAACAAGACAACCAGAATCATTGATAAAAATACAGAATATTCCTGTCCAATGAACGAATAGAACTATCATGTACTCCCAATAGACTTAACTATTGTGCATGCGAGTTCATAAATATCTACAAATGGAAAGTAATAAAATAACGAATAACAATTGAAAAAAAATATTAATAATTACGCGTGAATAATTAGTACTGTCACGAAAATTTTAAGTACCTACCTACCTATATAGCTCAAAATATCCCTACACACCATCGCATGTTGAACCAACTAGGTAGGTAACACAATGATTAAAAAATTAGGTAAGGGATATAATATCTTATCTACCAATCATCTATGAAATACGAACTTCGTATTACGAATTACGAAGTAGTGCATTAGTGCATATCTAACGTGCGTAAGTATGAGGTCGGTGCATTCAAATGTAACTAGCAACCTACGTATATAATGTGGTTACCTACGCCTAAAATTAACTAACTTTAGTTTGCAAAATTGCAAATGACTCGCACTCGTAGGCACGGTCTCCATTACCTTCTACACTATTCCTTAATCTGTTCCTATACCTTCTCCTTTCTTCCATCTAAGTTTCTAAGTAATTCGTCAATACAACATCGCGCCACAGAAGAAAGAATATACTGCGCATAGGCGTGTAGGCCGCTTCACAATTGATAGACCATAGAACTTCGATCATACCTAAACCATAGAAACATTAGTTTAGACAGACCGAACTAAAGCAATCTAAAGATCCGCCCACCATCATCGCTCGGCTTCACTCGCGAGTAGGCGATGCGCGTACGCACGCACCCACCTAGGCGCGCGCGGCGGCGCAGGTAACGAGCAGGTGTTTGCGCGCGAATTCGGTATCGCTCGACCGACCGCGCACGACGATAGCTAGCTGCGCGTAGGTACCTACTCGCTTCTCCGACTGCGTCCGGCTGGCTCCGAATTATTGCCTACCCTACCGTACCGTACGTAGGTACGTCTCGTGTGCGTACATACAATAACCTAACTAACGAGCGACTAACAAGACGGTAACGCTTCGCTAGGTACAGACAGACAGAATCGATAAACGAATTAATTCCTATTGATCACTATGCTATGTACGGTTACTTCAACTGCCCTTTGCATTGCAATTGGATAAGGATAATTTGATAAAATAACCAAAGGTATATAAAATAACCACCCATAAAACCTACGTAGGTCTCCAATGGATCAGCCTAAGAATTATAAGAACTAATTAGGTAGGTTATTTACCGTATTCAAGACTTAAACTATTAAAGTAACTAAATGAATTAATTATTGCGTATTGCAAAAACACAAAAACTAAGTTTACTAAACTACATCAGATCGAATGAAATACGTATTAATAGGTACCTATAATGAATGAATTACTGAAGGCTGAAGCCCAAGGCGATACATTTGGTGGATTGAATACCTAGTTTCAACGAATTAAATTAAAAAGTAGAATGTCGTTTGTTTAAGTGTGCATTTGGTGATATATTTATTCCTTAAAATGAGCAATTATTTCCAAATAATAAACGATTGTTTTAGCCACAATAAATATTGTAAAGTTGGACTGTAAAAACTTTATAAATCGACGATAGGTATGTTCCGGCCGAAGGTCCAAATAATGTTCCGAATCTCAGGAGGCAACAGGCTTCAAAAGATCTCGAGCATTACTCACCAGCAGATGAGCCCTTGGATAGCCGGCGGCTAGCGAGTTGCCGTCCTCCACTCTGGTTTGGCACTTAACTTCCACAGGATAAAGGTTCATGCACATGCGATATTATTACGATAATTGATTGCTAAACACCATGCAGTTGTTTCGATTGAAGAGTTCAATGTCAATGGTTTCGAACACGAGAGATTGATTTTTTGATGCTCAATGAACGATGGTTGATAACGACTGACTACTCCGGCCGCGCGCGGTGGAGACGCGGGGCGGTGTGTCCGGCGCGCGGGGGAGGGGCTCCAAGCAGGCGATAGCCATTTTGCCGCCGGAGCGCCGTGGTATACTTCTGCTGTAAAACAATGCATCAAGACTCCTTCCGCCCATGAGACCTGAGATTTCGTTGTCGATGAACGGAAACAAGCTAAATAGAGAATAATTTATTGTGGCTAGTAACAAACAAACAATGATACATCTAACAAATAAAACTAAACATGCGAAGACTAAACATACATCATGATCACGATAATATTTTTTGTTTGCAGATTTGACAGACGCTACGAACGTTCTGATCAAAACCTTCAAGATAAGTAAGTACCGACCGTGTGCTTATATTAAATGTAATATATTTTAATTTAAAATGCATTCGACATATTAATAATTATTTATAATTGATCATGAAACTTCACAGAGGCAACTAATCCAGAGACAAACTGATCAGTATCAAGTCATTGCTATTGTCAAAGCTTTCCAGGACATCTATGGATAATTTGTATTATAGAGCGTGCACCTATTCGTTACTACTATGTCCGCGGTTCTGAGGAACTCGCTCGCTTCCCTCATCCCGTCCTGTGCGCATTCGCCGAACCTGCCATATTTTCGCGGAACACGCCTTTGTAATCGCCAGAAGAGTTTTCAAACGGCGCAACTCTCTAACTAAGTGGTTCTTGTGTCGCACTCTCACTACAGGAATGTGCGATGTGCTTCCGGGAAATATTTTTCTCTACTCGTTCAATTCGACGCATCTTCCAATTGCCGGTTGTGGATTGGTGGGTTTAACGAGAGACACATTTTTTATACAACGCGCGACATAATATGACGCCGAGGCGAGGTGTCTAACGACGCTCATTAACATTCTGTGGTACGCTACGCGGGGATTGAGAATGCCGTGCCGGCCTGACAGGCGCCTATTCACGCCCCTTGTGATGTAACCGAGACTGTAGATTGGAGGAAGCGATAAGCAGAGTGGGTACCTACCACATTTGTGATGTCAGCCCATAACACCGCGGTCAAATAGGTGCAATGTCAGTGCTTCCGTTTTGGTCACACTGAACTTGACGAAAATCACTAACCATTTACATAGCCGTTTGGACCGATCTTCATTCAGTGCGGTGGTACCAACGCGATCGGGTTAAACCCTACCACCTAGAAAGGTAAGAAGGGAAGGGACCTACAGTTTTACGTGGAATCCGAACCACGGTCAGCCTCCAGCGGTCACCCATTCAAGTGTTGACCGCGCCCCGGTGTGCTCACGGGGTTGCTATGATCACGAGCGATATAGTCCACGATCGACCGCACAACTGAGCTACCGAGGCTGACATCCGGTCTGTTAATAAAATATGTATGACTTACAGAAGCGACCGGTAACCGAGGTTAACAATCCGAGGTAGGTGGATTGTGTGTGTTTGAGCTCCTCCGAGCACTCCCCATGGATTAAACGCCGCGGCCGGCGATGGCGCCAGCAAGCGTGCCAGTGAGTGGCGAGCGAGGCTGGTGGGTGAGTGAGAGAGTAAAGGCGTGTGTTTGTGTTGCAGATCTGGTCGAGCTCTTGCGCCGACTGTGGATCCTGTTCGGACGCGTCGGCGCCAGTGGTGAGTGGCTCTTGCTTCGCACCCGCGCCCACCACAATGCCCGGCGCTCTCGACACCACTCGACCGCTCAGTCGCGACTCGCGAGGCCCCGAACCCAACCCGCCGTCTGACTGTTCATCAAAACAACTCATCGACCGACTTTACATTTTTTTGACAAACTTTTATTGTATCGCCAGCATGTACTTAGACTTTTTTGAGCGGCCAAGTAACCGAGCGATACTGTGCCTTCCAGCACGAAGTAGGCAAGGGTGGATGTCGGTCGGATAGAGCACGCTACGTACAGCACGCAGTAGGCGAGGGTGGATGTCGGTCGTACAGAGCACGTTACGTACGACACGCAGTAGGCGAGGGTGGATGTCGGTCGTACAGAGCACGTTACGTACGACACGAAGTAGGCGAGGGTGGATGTCGGTCGTACAGAGCACGTTACGTACGACACTAAGTAGGCGAGGGTGGACGTCGGTCGGATAGAGCACGTTACGTACGACACTAGTGAGACGCCGCTTGGATTGTGTCTGTTGCAGATAACCTGAACTTGCTCAACGTGTTCATCGATTGGACCAAAGAGACAACTATACAGAGAGCGGTCGTCATCATCAGGGTCATCGTTGGCTCTAGAGGTACTAGACACTACACGAGCTCTACTCCCAGCGAAGCGCACTCACAAGCGATGAAGGTGGCTACTGGCTATACTGTGTGCGGCGCAGGCGCACCGCCTCTCTAGTACCGAAGCTATTTCATTGACGTTGTACGACGTCGAAGTTGAAATTGCACAAAGCTTTTCCCGGAGCTGTCTACCGCTGCTGTCTATAACTAGTGAGGCTTTATTCATAAGCCGCATTAACACGTGGCGTGTTGTGTGTGACGCCCATGCCTCGTGCATATGCCACTTGCGTGCTATGTCCGTTCCCGAGCGCTGAGGACTCCGCTTAATGTTGTCCGTTCTGTTTACAGGCACTGTGCTGGATCAACTAGATTGGGTGCTGAAGCAATCCGGAAAGAAATCCCTAGACGACCTTTGGTCTGGCTTGATCGAGGCGACGGGCGAGAAGAGTACGTTCCTCGTGTTTTTATTCACCAACCTTGAATTCATTGCAATAATACCTTTCTTCTCACACTCTATGCGCGTAGAGTACCTGCTGTAATAGACGTGGTACGTAGCACTACTCTTTAGTTTCGCTGCTCAACTCGGCGGCCCGCGGCGGTGGCACCGCAGAGTGAGTACCGCCGCGCCGCCGTGGCTGTAGATAATGTTTAGTGACGCTCGACTCCGCGGCGGTGGTACCGCAGAGTGAGTACCGCCGCGCCGCCGTGGCTGTAGATAATGTTTAGTGACGCTCGACTCCGCGGCGGTGGTACCGCAGAGTGAGTACCGCCGCGCCGCCGTGGCTGTAGATAATGTTTAGTGACGCTCGACTCCGCGGCGGTGGCACCGCAGAGTGGGTACTACCGCGCCACCGTGGCTGTAGCTAATGTTTAGTGACGCTCGACTCCGCGGCGGTGGTACCGCAGAGTGAGTACCGCCGCGCCGCCGTGGCTGTAGATAATGTTTAGTGACGCTCGACTCCGCGGCGGTGGCACCGCAGAGTGAGTACCGCCGCGCCGCCGTGACTGTATATAATGTTTAGTGATGCTCGACTCCGCGGCGGTGGCACCGCAGAGTCAGTATTCCCGCGCCGCCGTGGCTGTAGATAATGTTTAGTGACGCTCGACTCCGCGGCGGTGGTACCGCAGAGTGAGTACCGCCGCGCCGCCGTGGCTGTAGATAATGTTTAGTGACGCTCGACTCCGCGGCGGTGGCACCGCAGAGTGAGTACCGCCGCGCCGCCGTGACTGTATATAATGTTTAGTGATGCTCGACTCCGCGGCGGTGGCACCGCAGAGTCAGTATTCCCGCGCCGCCGTGGCTGTAGATAATGTTTAGTGACGCTCGACTCCGCGGCGGTGGCACCGCAGAGTCAGTATTCCCGCGCCGCCGTGGCTGTAGATAATGTTTAGTGACGCTCGACTCCGCGGCGGTGGCACCGCAGAGTCAGTATTCCCGCGCCGCCGTGGCTGTAGATAATGTTTAGTGACGCTCGACTCCGCGGCGGTGGTACCGCAGAGTGAGTACCGCCGCGCCGCCGTGGCTGTAGATAATGTTTAGTGACGCTCGACTCCGCGGCGGTGGTACCGCAGAGTGAGTACCGCCGCGCCGCCGTGGCTGTAGATAATGTTTAGTGACGCTCGACTCCGCGGCGGTGGTACCGCAGAGTGAGTACCGCCGCGCCGCCGTGGCTGTAGATAATGTTTAGTGACGCTCGACTCCGCGGCGGTGGCACCGCAGAGTGAGTACCGCCGCGCCACCGTGGCTGTAGCTAATGTTTAGTGACGCTCGACTCCGCGGCGGTGGTACCGCTGAGTGAGTACCGCCGCGCCGCCGTGGCTGTAGATAATGTTTAGTGACGCTCGACTCCGCGGCGGTGGTACCGCAGAGTGAGTACCGCCGCGCCGCCGTGGCTGTAGATAATGTTTAGTGACGCTCGACTCCGCGGCGGTGGTACCGCAGAGTGAGTACCGCCGCGCCGCCGTGGCTGTAGATAATGTTTAGTGACGCTCGACTCCGCGGCGGTGGCACCGCAGAGTGAGTACCGCCGCGCCGCCGTGACTGTATATAATGTTTAGTGATGCTCGACTCCGCGGCGGTGGCACCGCAGAGTCAGTATTCCCGCGCCGCCGTGGCTGTAGATAATGTTTAGTGACGCTCGACTCCGCGGCGGTGGCACCGCAGAGTCAGTATTCCCGCGCCGCCGTGGCTGTAGATAATGTTTAGTGACGCTCGACTCCGCGGCGGTGGTACCGCAGAGTGAGTACCGCCGCGCCGCCGTGGCTGTAGATAATGTTTAGTGACGCTCGACTCCGCGGCGGTGGTACCGCAGAGTGAGTACCGCCGCGCCGCCGTGGCTGTAGATAATGTTTAGTGACGCTCGACTCCGCGGCGGTGGTACCGCAGAGTGAGTACCGCCGCGCCGCCGTGGCTGTAGATAATGTTTAGTGACGCTCGACTCCGCGGCGGTGGCACCGCAGAGTGAGTACCGCCGCGCCACCGTGGCTGTAGCTAATGTTTAGTGACGCTCGACTCCGCGGCGGTGGTACCGCTGAGTGAGTACCGCCGCGCCGCCGTGGCTGTAGATAATGTTTAGTGACGCTCGACTCCGCGGCGGTGGTACCGCAGAGTGAGTACCGCCGCGCCGCCGTGGCTGTAGATAATGTTTAGTGACGCTCGACTCCGCGGCGGTGGTACCGCAGAGTGAGTACCGCCGCGCCGCCGTGGCTGTAGATAATGTTTAGTGACGCTCGACTCCGCGGCGGTGGCACCGCAGAGTGAGTACCGCCGCGCCGCCGTGGCTGTAGATAATGTTTAGTGACGCTCGACTCCGCGGCGGTGGCACCGCAGAGTGGGTACTACCGCGCCACCGTGGCTGTAGCTAATGTTTAGTGACGCTCGACTCCGCGGCGGTGGTACCGCAGAGTGAGTACCGCCGCGCCGCCGTGGCTGTAGATAATGTTTAGTGACGCTCGACTCCGCGGCGGTGGTACCGCAGAGTGAGTACCGCCGCGCCGCCGTGGCTGTAGATAATGTTTAGTGACGCTCGACTCCGCGGCGGTGGTACCGCAGAGTGAGTACAGCCGCGCCGCCGTGGCTGTAGATAATGTTTAGTGACGCTCGACTCCGCGGCGGTGGCACGGCAGAGTGAGTACCGCCGCGCCGCCGTGGCTGTAGATAATGTTTAGTGACGCTCGACTCCGCGGCGGTGGTACCGCAGAGTGAGTACCGCCGCGCCGCCGTGGCTGTAGATAATGTTTAGTGACGCTCGACTCCGCGGCGGTGGTACCGCAGAGTGAGTACAGCCGCGCCGCCGTGGCTGTAGATAATCTTTAGTGACGCTCGACTCCGCGGCGGTGGCACCGCAGAGTGAGTACCGCCGCGCCGCCGTGGCTGTAGATAATGTTTAGTGACGCTCGACTCCGCGGCGGTGGTACCGCAGAGTGAGTACCGCCGCGCCGCCGTGGCTGTAGATAATGTTTAGTGACGCTCGACTCCGCGGCGGTGGTACCGCAGAGTGAGTACCGCCGCGCCGCCGTGGCTGTAGATAATGTTTAGTGACGCTCGACTCCGCGGCGGTGGCACCGCAGAGTCAGTATTCCCGCGCCGCCGTGGCTGTAGATAATGTTTAGTGACGCTCGACTCCGCGGCGGTGGTACCGCAGAGTCAGTATTCCCGCGCCGCCGTGGCTGTAGATAATGTTTAGTGACGCTCGACTCCGCGGCGGTGGTACCGCAGAGTCAGTATTCCCGCGCCGCCGTGGCTGTAGATAATGTTTAGTGACGCTCGACTCCGCGGCGGTGGTACCGCAGAGTGAGTACCGCCGCGCCGCCGTGGCTGTAGATAATGTTTAGTGACGCTCGACTCCGCGGCGGTGGTACCGCAGAGTGAGTACCGCCGCGCCGCCGTGGCTGTAGATAATGTTTAGTGACGCTCGACTCCGCGGCGGTGGCACCGCAGAGTCAGTATTCCCGCGCCGCCGTGGCTGTAGATAATGTTTAGTGACGCTCGACTCCGCGGCGGTGGTACCGCAGAGTCAGTATTCCCGCGCCGCCGTGGCTGTAGATAATGTTTAGTGACGCTCGACTCCGCGGCGGTGGTACCGCAGAGTCAGTATTCCCGCGCCGCCGTGGCTGTAGATAATGTTTAGTGACGCTCGACTCCGCGGCGGTGGTACCGCAGAGTCAGTATTCCCGCGCCGCCGTGGCTGTAGATAATGTTTAGTGACGCTCGACTCCGCGGCGGTGGTACCGCAGAGTCAGTATTCCCGCGCCGCCGTGGCTGTAGATAATGTTTAGTGACGCTCGACTCCGCGGCGGTGGCACCGCAGAGTGAGTACCGCCGCGCCGCCGTGGCTGTAGATAATGTTTAGTGACGCTCGACTCCGCGGCGGTGGTACCGCAGAGTGAGTACCGCCGCGCCGCCGTGGCTGTAGATAATGTTAAGTGACGCTCGACTCCGCGGCGGTGGTACCGCAGTGTCAGTATTCCCGCGCCGCCGTGGCTGTAGATAATGTTTAGTGACGCTCGACTCCGCGGCGGTGGTACCGCAGAGTCAGTATTCCCGCGCCGCCGTGGCTGTAGATAATGTTTAGTGACGCTCGACTCCGCGGCGGTGGTACCGCAGAGTCAGTATTCCCGCGCCGCCGTGGCTGTAGATAATGTTTAGTGACGCTCGACTCCGCGGCGGTGGTACCGCAGAGTCAGTATTCCCGCGCCGCCGTGGCTGTAGATAATGTTTAGTGACGCTCGACTCCGCGGCGGTGGTACCGCAGAGTCAGTATTCCCGCGCCGCCGTGGCTGTAGATAATGTTTAGTGACGCTCGACTCCGCGGCGGTGGTACCGCAGAGTCAGTATTCCCGCGCCGCCGTGGCTGTAGATAATGTTTAGTGACGCTCGACTCCGCGGCGGTGGTACCGCAGAGTCAGTATTCCCGCGCCGCCGTGGCTGTAGATAATGTTTAGTGACGCTCGACTCCGCGGCGGTGGTACCGCAGAGTCAGTATTCCCGCGCCGCCGTGGCTGTAGATAATGTTTAGTGACGCTCGACTCCGCGGCGGTGGCACCGCAGAGTCAGTATTCCCGCGCCGCCGTGGCTGTAGATAATGTTTAGTGACGCTCGACTCCGCGGCGGTGGCACCGCAGAGTGGGTACTACCGCGCCACCGTGGCTGTAGCTAATGTTTAGTGACGCTCGACTCCGCGGCGGTGGCACCGCAGAGTGGGTACTACCGCGCCACCGTGGCTGTAGATAATGTTTAGTGACGCTCGACTCCGCGGCGGTGGTACCGCAGAGTCAGTATTCCCGCGCCGCCGTGGCTGTAGATAATGTTTAGTGACGCTCGACTCCGCGGCGGTGGTACCGCAGAGTCAGTATTCCCGCGCCGCCGTGGCTGTAGATAATGTTTAGTGACGCTCGACTCCGCGGCGGTGGCACCGCAGAGTCAGTATTCCCGCGCCGCCGTGGCTGTAGATAATGTTTAGTGACGCTCGACTCCGCGGCGGTGGCACCGCAGAGTGGGTACTACCGCGCCACCGTGGCTGTAGCTAATGTTTAGTGACGCTCGACTCCGCGGCGATGGCACCGCGGTACCCACTCTGGGTACCGCCGCACCGCGCCGTGGCAGTTAGATCATGTTTAGTTGAGTGAAGGGTCGTTTTTCTGTTTTCAGCTTTGCCGAAAGCCGTGAGGATCATTCTCGTTATTTTCGACAAAAAGAGTGAGTATTTTCAATATACTTATGTACTCTAGCATAGAGAGTGTGCGTCCGCAGTAATGAAGCTAAGCAACACTGGAGGGGTGATTGTGTATGTAAAGCTGAATAATTGTTCTCACTTCACTTGGAGGCTAGCTAATCACACTTTCAGTATTCTCGCCGCCGCCGGTGCGATGTCTACTGTGGTTACATACAACTTGCGCACTGAGCTAGTAGAACTACATAATATCTATTCGAGAAAGTCTCAGCTCAGGCTGAGACTAGTGATCTGGTTTCATGCTGGCTGGTAGCTGGCTGTTGCTGGCTCACCGATTGTGTGTCGTGAAAGTTTTCATTTCAAGTGACATTTTATTTGCAGATATCGCCGAGGTGATCATCTTCGTGCGAGAGGTTACTAATCCTAAAGATTTCGGTAAGGCCGCTTTTTTAAACTCTTTTAAATGAGCTAATGTTTCTCACACCTGCAGCCGTTGCGTGTTCGCGTCGCAGTCTCTTCAGAGTTTTGCTCGCGTTGCGAGAACCGGCGAAATTATACTCGTACAATAAAGAGTAAGAGCGGTTGAGAGTTATAAAGTGTTTAGGTTGCGGGAGCTACTGCTGAACAAGCCTCACTACAACGTACACGAGTACCTTGATCAACAGACTGATTCATATAGTTTGTACTGTTTATTGTACATTTGGTTGTTTTTATTTTATTTATTGCGTGGCCGATTGTGACTTTGATTAAAATAATATTTTTTTGAATTTTTTATGTAGATATGGTATTTAATTAAGCTATATTTGAAAATATTGTGTCTAAATTAACTGTTGACGAGCAATGTCAACAGTAAATTTTTTATAAACAGATATTTTGTTATATGTGTGTATCTGTGCAAGGGTATTTTATCATACAATGCAATATTATGATTAAGATGACCCGTCGGCCGGCTAGTCTAATAAGTTGTAAGTTTAGTTAGAAATACTGAATGATGTTTTGTTGTTGTTTGTCATGCATGAGTCATGCATGAGCGAGCATGGTGGTACTGCGGCTGCACTAGAGCCGACAGCCGGCCGGTAGCCAGGGCCGTCAGATCCTGACACAATCTTATGTTTATTACTTAGTCGCTCTTTGCCGCTTGCTATCACAATCAAAGGACAGCGATCAGCGGCCGTGTCTCCATCGGGCACACATATATAATGGTGACACATTAGCAGAATAGTGCATTGATGGCGGGGGTGTGTGTGTGTGTCCGCAGATTTTACCGACGAGCTGAGGAAGTTCAACAAGTACACCAACTCGAGATCCCTGACTGAGACCAGCAGGAAGCTGCGGCGCGCCAGCGGCACCAACAGTCAGTATTCTCTCTCTCTCTCCCTCTCCCTCTCTCCCTCCGTCCCTTGACTTTATGTGATAGAGAACCAGCCGCCCGCCCTAGTCTATAGAACGGTGGCATTCAGTCAGACGCATACATTGTATAACGCTACGCAGCTAGTGAGGGAGGCGACCTACCTACAGTACTACGTGTTCTCCGAGCCGCGGAGGGACACTCCGGTGCCGCCCCCGCCCCCGCACCGCGCCGGCCGGTAACGCTCGACACTCTGTACTCTGACCGACTCATGTTCCGCTGTTGCAGACCTCACACAAGCTATCCGCACGATCCACATCCATTTCAAAATCGGCAAATACGACGTCGACATCTACATCAGCTTCAGCAGAGCCCTCCGCGCCGTGCAGTCCCTCACCGGCGGTGAGTACTCGTTGTATCCTATCCGCACTCAGCACTACCTGCGACCATGTCATCCATCACTCACTGTACCCGAATAGTCTGCAACATTATTATGAGATAACGTTCCCCAGGGAGCTCAAAAGCAAATGGAAATAATTATGTGCTGCTCGGGTTGAATATATTACTTATTCACAAAGTGTTGTCTTTGCAGAATGGGAGAGCAGTACGCGAGCCCTCATCGACTGGGTGGATGCGCATGACAGGGAGCGCAGCCCGCGTGAGTATACCAGTCGATACAAGTATTTATTATAGCATTTTCTTGTATTCAAGAATATCCATCAGTCCTGCTGCCCAATCCAGACAGGTCACATTTATTACAAACATTTAACATAGGTACGTGGCTCACATGATATCTGATAATTTGAAATAATGCAATATCTATAAGACAATATTTATAATGATAGGTATATAATATTGTAATAAAGAACAGCTGTAGGTTAGCTTTATAATAGGTGGGGGTGGATGGTGGCGGGCGGACACCAGGCAACTGAGGGCATGAAACCCTATTGAAACCGCTGCTCGATATGTGGACTTGTGTGGTGGTATTAGTGATGAGGTGTGTGTGTGCACTGCTCGCACGCGCCGCTAGTGCAGGCACATAACTGTGCCGTGCGGCTGAGTCGAGGGCATGTCTCCACTACCGATCAGCAATAAGTAGGACCGAGCTGAAGGCTCATGTTGTAGTGTGAGTGTCGTGCTTGTGTGTTGCAGACAAGCACCGCCGGAAACCAGCCTTCCTGTACGCGCTCGAGCGACTGTTCGCAGTGCTGCCCTGGGCGAGAGGTGAGTCCTTCTATATTTAATTGTACGCGTCGCTCGTCCGTCCGTCCGTCCGTATGGAGTACTCCCTACTGCGCAGTAGTCATCTCCAGTTTTCTCCTCAATATAACGTCTAACATGTGATATACTTCCTTCTGAATATAAGCGCTAACAACAATAGGTACTACCCGGCGCCACACTTCAGTCTGCTTGCCTTAACCAAAGAACAACAACAATACATTCACTTGTGTCGCTTCTTGTATTGTATTGTATTGTTCATTGATCATTCATATGGTAGTTAGACTGCTCTCGAACTTGTCACAATTTGTTCTATCCGGTTCGATTACACCCACGAAGTCTAGTATACATGGATTGAACTTGCTCACTATACCTACAGGCCCCAATGACGTATCATGTATCTCTTTGACAGGCCCCACTATAATGCATATCAAGTTCTAGTTGAAGAAGAGGAAGAAAGAAGAGTCAGGAGTTCAGGACACATGTTATGTGACAGCTGATGCGACATTGGTAGACAGATATCTGTCACACTAATGTGACTGCTACGCCGCACTAAGCGAGCGCGGCGCGGTGCTGGCGTGTTGGAGTGCACGAAGAGATGTGTGATGCGTGTGACGTGTGATGCGCAGATGATGTCCTGGTGGCGCTCGAGTACGTGCGGCGGCACCTGCGGGAGAGGCCGAGCCCGGTCGAGAGGAAGCCGCACTCAGGTCTCTATACCCTACCCGCTCACTTACATCACATTACTGCACCTATATTCCTTAGCACCTAGACCTACTTCCTTCCCTTGCAGCTTTTCCTGTCTGAGCACCAGGCCTACTTTCACCTGCGACGTTTCCTAACATGTGGGCCAGTTTATTCAGTCCAAGGCCAAAACCGCATCAAAAAAACGGAAATCCCATATCGCAATAGAAGGTTCTTCTCACCGGCACATCTAGGCACTTATGTTGTACAAATTGCAGATTAGCCCGGTGATGGAATACTGTAGCCACATTTAGGAAGTCATAGCCCAGTATCTGTTGACGTCCTTGGCCTCAATATAGCGCCGAGCCGCCCGTCTAGTGGGAGAGCCGACACTCACTGATGGCTCGTAGTCTCTGAGTGACAAACCATATTTAGAGAATTTATATAATTTTGAGAATATATTGAGAACCACTCTGTTCTCAAAATCCTTTCTTTGTCGCACTGCTAGGGTATGAAACTGCCTTCCGGCGAGTGTCTTTCCCGAATCTCTATAGTTACCAAATTTTCTCTATAGTTACCTCCAAACCGTACAATAAAACCGCTAGTACATATTCAAGAACTACCTACTTCGGTTTAGGATTCGGTTTATATGAGAGCCACATCCTACCATAACAGAAACTGCATCTTATTAGCCTATCCTGTGCCACGTATAGTTAAATGTACTTGTACTAAGTTTCATCGAGTTCGGATGATCGGCTTAAGAGTTATGGTCGTCAATTTAGTTTTAGTATCATACATAGAGTCTACAAACGCAATATATCATAAAACAAAGTAACTTACTCCATGACCATCCCTTACAGACTTATTCCTTACACTCATTTATTTCCATATTTCTTTTTATATAAATTTTACATTTTTTTTAAAATTAAAACCTAAAATTACTATAAAAACAAACGGAGTTTCCACCACCGGCGGCGGGGCGAGCCCAGGCTACCGATGGTCGGGTCCGAAAGAGATAAAAATCCGGACGATGCGTGCAGAGTCGAGCAGGGCTGCCTTCTGGATCTGGCCCTTGACCCAACCAACAGATCAACCTTATACTTATTATTAGTAATGATATTGATAAGTCAATGGTTCCAGCTCTTTTGGTAATAACTATTGTAACAATATGTAGGCAGGTTTGTACATGAAGCGAGAGCGCGAGCAGAGCGTTCTGGCTCCTGCTCTATATGTAATATGATGTACCTATTAGCTACTAGCTACTAGCTACTAGCTACTAGCTACTAGCTACTAGCTACTAGCTACTAGCTACTAGCTACTAGCTACTAACTACTGGCTACGCACCTTCACGCGAGACATTCTGAACGTTGTCGTTTGTTTACAGATATCGAGTATCTGCGGAAAACATGCGGGTCGATAGAAAGTGAGTAAACTCTCTGTATTGACGTGTTGACGTGCGACCGTGCGAGTACAGTACGCTCCGGTGCTAGGGGTCTACCGGCGTTAACTCACTCGCTAACTACTCGCATATTTCAACCAATAGCCGGGCCGGATGCCTCAGCGAACGCCTTCTGATTGGTTGAGTGAGATCGTTTCTCATACTCACATCGGCGAGTGAGTAACGCCGGTACAGGGGCTGGTCAACCTCTTCCGTGCAAGCACATTGCTATATCAAATATTTGATGGATGAGACAATAACCCTGCAAGCACGACGAGCGCACCCGACAGCCAAGCCAAGTAACCGGCTAGATCACATTAGCGTAACACATGTACATGCACGTATAATAGCTATCTAACATTCTGCTAGCCAAGTATTTGCAATAGGCAAATGTATAGTACTTAGGTAGATAAGTAGTACTAAGCCTACGCCGCCTTCTGTCTGTCTGTCCGTCTGTCCGAGGGCTGTATCTCTTTTGGCCGTAATAGGTAGCCGGTTGAAATTTTCACAGAATATGTGTTATTTATTATGGCCGATATAACAACAAATTATAAAAATAAGAAATAAAAAGTAAAAAATTCACGAGGGTCCCCATACAAGAAACTAAAAAGTGTATGCGCGCCATCTACCGAATAGAGTATGAAACATTTTAACTAATACTTAGATGGCGTGAGTGGCCTGACCATGACATGGCGATACGGAAGCCTCGGTGCGCGAGTTCGACTCGTACTTGGCCGGTTTTTTTTATGGATAGTGCGACATGTGACATCGTTTCACCTACAAGTAGGAGTCTAACGATGCCCATGGACATTATGTTATGCACGGGGATTACGATTCCATGCCGGCCTGACAGGAGCCTTTTCACATCCCTTTTGAAAAACGCCAGGCTGTACTAGTACTTTGTACAGTTGTTGGCTACATCACCTACACCGCCCGCGACGTCAGCCCGTGACACCGCGCTGATCTAGGTGTCGTGTCAGTGCTTCCCTTCGGTCGTGTAGGTGGGAGCAACCCGGGCGGGTTAAACCGCTACGACCTAGTAAGGTAAGAAGGGGAGGGAGCTACAGTTTTATCTGAAATCCGAACCGCGGTCAGCCCCCAACGGTCGAGCGGTCCAAAGCTCTAACGATAGATTGATAGTAAGTAATAGTAATAGTGATGAATAATGCCGCACACTTGAGCTCCTGCAGGCTATTTACAACTCATGTGAAGTTATGCATTTATTCTGTCAAGCTAAGAGTTAATTAAGAATTCCCCTATAGCGCTTAATTACTACTGGCTATCAGCGCAGCGTCAAGTTGACAATCAAATCTGTGCAGGCGCAGATGCCTATCTCAAGTTATTCCAGAGTACTGTAGTAATATATATATATATACAATACATATAGTAGATAGCCCAGAGCAACTGGCGCAGCAATCCGGCAATCAGAGGGGCCAGAGTCCAGAGCAGTTGCTCCGCCAGGCCAATATCACCACCGAGAAGCTGCGCCGCCGTACCGGACACTTGTCTTTGGATTGCTAGCTATGCCGGCTGGACTATTAGAGGAGAACACAGCCGCTGCTGCTATGCGTCACCGAGCCGAGCTCTACAATATGAGCCCACCTGCTACTTACTTAGGAGCGGAGGGAAGGGACCGTGAGCTCTGTGTGATGTGAACTTGTTTCGTTTTCAGGATACGAAGAGATCGTGAGACTGATCTTCAAGTTCATCGACTACAGCGGTGAGTTCTCTCTCCTCCTCTCCCTCCTCTAGTAATTGTTCACCGACTACAGCAGTGAGTTATCTCTCCTCCTCTCCCTCCTCTAGTAATTGTTCACCGACTACAGCGGTGAGTTCTCTCTCCTCTCCATCCTCTTGTAATAGTTAACCGACTACAGGAGTGAGTTATCTCTCCTCTCCATCCTCTAGTAATTGTTCACCGACTACAGGAGTGAGTTATCTCTCCTCCTCTCCCTCCTCTAGTATTTGTTCACCGACTACAGGAGTAAGTTATCTCTCCTCTCCATCCTCTAGTAATTGTTCACCGACTACAGGAGTGAGTTATCTCTCCTCTCCATACTCTTGTAATAGTTCACCGACTACAGGAGTGAGTTATCTCTCCTCTCCATCCTCTAGTAATTGTTCACCGACCAGGAGTGAGTTATATCTCCTCCTCTCCCTCCTGTAGTAATTGTTCACCGACTACAGCGGTGAGTTCTCTCTCCTGTCCATCCTCTTGTAATAGTTAACCGACTACAGGAGTGAGTTATCTCTCCTCTCCATCCTCTAGTAATTGTTCACCGACCAGGAGTGAGTTATATCTCCTCCTCTCCCTCCTGTAGTAATTGTTCACCGACTACAGCGGTGAGTTCTCTCTCCTGTCCATCCTCTTGTAATAGTTAACCGACTACAGGAGTGAGTTATCTCTCATTTCCATCCTCTAGTAATTGTTCACCGACTAGGAGTGAATTATCTCTCCTCCTCTCCCTCCTCTAGTAATTGTTCACCGACTACAGCGGTGAGTTCTCTCTCCTCTCCCTCCTCTAGTGTAACATCATCTATCATGGCAGATGGATAGGTTTTCGAAAAGACGATTTGATTAACTTCACTCAATAAAAGAAAAATCATGAAAACGCCTCTGAATTTACTTGAAACATATTGGTACTGAATAAAATAGATTGTATTCAATGATGACAGAGGTATCTACGAGTATGTCGATACATTTTTATTTTTTTGTTTTAATTCGAAATTTTCGAAGAATAAAAAATTTAAACAAATCTATGGCTAACGCTACAAATTAGCGTGTGATGCTTCCTACTCCAACCCGAAGAGACGTGCTCACTATGTTGGTTGCACTCGTCGCTGACCTTGTTTGTATGAGGAGGAGAATATTGTGTTGTGTGCGCAGGCGACGTGCGCGACGACAGAGTCGTGTCGATCTCCATCAAGAAGCTGCTCGTCATTTTCAAAGTGAAGACTGTCGTCGAGCTCCACTCCTTCTTCCGCCGCTACTACTACAAGCTCGGTGAGTTCCGCCGAGTTGCCACCTTCACTCGCCGCACCTCACCGCGCGGCGCACTTGCGTAATATTCCCACCGTGCTCACTGGGTACATTGAGAATGAACACAATTTATAATACAAAACGACAGTGTGCAAAGTAATAATGTTAAAATCGTGTTAGGATAAATAAATAAAGCACCTTACATAAATACAAATAACAACACGTACATACTTATACAAGCCCTATCGCAGCGCTATTGAACATTCGTGTGTAGCCGCCTGCAAGGTACACGTGCTACAAACTGATAAGTATGCATACTATGGTCTTAAGCTTAACTAGCATTATAAATATCATTGCAGACAGAGCGGTGTGTATCTTGCTGATTACATATTTATAAGCAAGATGCTCACACGCACACACACACACACTATGGGAGCTACCGTGAGCTGGTTGGCCACTAGTTGGCGCTACTGGGCTGTAAGGTCGAGACAACCTGTTGTCTCTACACTTCAGCTTATTGAAGAAGTTATAATATTAATCTACCGGTCGAAATGTGACCTCGATTTGCGGTTGCGTGTATTGTCGTAAACTGTCTTGTATAAAGATATTTTATTCATAATCTATGTTCCTGAAAGAATATAAATTAATTTACCAATTTCTGTTGAAAACGAGCATAAAATTGTCTTTATACACGGCCGTCAGTGTAGGACGCGGTTACTCAAACGGTCGTCTGGCTTCGGTCGACGTGCCCAGCCGGTGTCCAATATCGACTACTTTGGTGCGTCGGCGGATTGCCTCGTTACGCAGCATATTATCACGTAGCGATATTGCCAGCACGGCTCGCTACATTGCTCGCTGGGCAACTGTCAACATTGAACAAGAGCGACCGTCAGACAGAGTGCATGTTGTAATGTAGATAGATATTATATAATGTTGCTGAAACTACTATGAAGCTATCCATATAACTACGCTACTGTTTTTCTTAACTTTATCGAGATAGTTTGTAGGTACATATGGGTACTTAGTTAGTTAGCTACATCTACATCTACACGTCAATGATAACAATACGACACGTGAACAATAATGTGTGTCGTTCCGCAGACTTCTACAGCTCGCTCCAGCTCACCTACAAGATCTGGACAAATAGGCAAAGTGAGTACCTCCCACCCACCCCCACCTACTGTACACCCCGCGCACGCGCGCCGCGGCAGCGCTCGCCTCTCACCGCGCCGGCGCACACGGAGCCTCCTATCAATCCGGAGGCATTCATTCAACCCTACCTAATAAGGTAAAGCACCTACAGATTTACGTGAAATTTGAACCACGGTAAGAATCAACGGTAGCACCACCACAATAAATAGAAACTACCTTTATTTCGACGCGCGGAACAATTCGGTTTGTATGAGAGCCATATCTTAGCGTAACCGGAACTAAACAGAACTATAATTAGCCTATCCTGTGTCCCACATAGGTAATTGTGCTTGTACTAAGTTTCATCGAATTCGGTTGATCTGTTTAATAATTATGGAGGAACAATACATACTACTAAAATATTGACGGAGGTTCGAAGCCGGGCCGACTGCCTGATGAAGCAAACTGTTGGAGTCTAGCTAACGAGCTGCACTTCAATGTAGTTAAGTGCATCATTGTTAGTTTCTCGAGGGAAAATGCTCCAACACAATACAACTACCAACAAGGTGGAGTATCACCGAGGCGCGACACGCAGGTGAAGAACTTGGGGGTTATTTTTGATGACAAATTGACGTTTCACGATCAAATTGTGGGAGTGTGTAAAGCCGCCATTAGAACATTGGGTGTAGTGTTGCGTCAATCGAGAGACTTTCACAATGCTGACTCGTACCAAGTAAACTGGAAAGCAACGAAATCATCTAAACGTCGCATGAGTTTAATTACAAACTGATGTGGGTAAAAGTCCAAAAAAAGTTCTTTATAATATTATTATTATATTACAAAACGTATAATAATTAACCGTACCTCTTCCCAACTAGATACATACCTATTAGGCATGGTGGGCTACAATTCTATAGAATGGAGAAGAGATTTAGCCCTTATGTTTACTCACCAGACAATTAGAGCCAAAACCCACGACCTAATGCTACCAATTCCCTCGAGGACCAACTTGCAGTTGTGTTCTCCTCTGTATAAAGCTACATATAAATATAATAAATAAAATTAACTCGACAGGACCAGAGTTCGACCTATTTAGCAATAGTTTGAATAAATACAAGAGTTATGTAGTTATATATAAGGAATTAACATAAACACATAAGTATAAGATGTAAACTAGGGAACGCATTAGGTGAAGCCTGTAATGTTTGTTATATTTAAAATAAAGTAAATAAATAAATAAATAAACTACACACAGAAAATATTTCTCAAAATCGTCAATTTAGTTTTAGTATCATACATAGAGTCTACAAACGCAATATCTCATAAAACAAAGTAACGTACTTCATCCATCATGATGGTCATCATCATGATGTTATAATCATCCTTCACAGATTTATCTATCTAGTATTGATGATCAGTGAAAACATTAACTAAGTATATTTGCGTGTTCGCAGGATGGTACGAGTTCTCCGAAACCAAGGGTGAGCTTTTCTTTTACCATTACTACCTATATATATATAATTTCTTCGTCCGTTATCTTGAGACTCTCAGCACTTGATGATGCTAGCACTGGGTTAATATCAGTCCCCGCCCATGTGCATCTCGGGAGAGGGGATAGATATGTGGTGATGTATGCCTCTTCTTAATCAACTGTTTCACCGTAATTTTCCTGTTGATTTACTTCTTCCAAATATCCAGTCATTACTTTTGTCATAATTTTTGCTGTTTGTATTGCAGCTTGTTGTTGTAAGACTTGAATTTTGCTGTGTCCATCATACCTACCGCTGTGAACTAGACGCCGTGTCGGTGCTTCCCCCGCTCGTGCCGGCTACACTGACCGGCGCCGCATACTTGCACATTTTAACCAATAACCGAGCCGTTCGGTTCATTACCGGGCGCTTCACATCCGTTGAGATCCATCGTTTCCCATACTCACATCTTCGAGTTTGTTACAGTACAGTACAGTGCAGTACAGTGCAGTGCAGTGCAGTGCAGTGCAGTGCAGTGCAGTGCAGTGCAGCGCAGTGCAGTGCAGTAGAGCGCAGTGCAGTGCAGTGCAGTGCAGTGCAGTGCAGTGCAGTGCAGTGCAGTGCAGTAGAGCGCAGTGCAGTGCAGTGCAGTAGAGTGCAGTGCAGTGCGGAATATCTATTTTCATGTTGTATTTTATTTATTTACTAGCTGAGCCCGCGACTCCGCCCGCGGCAATTTTTCCAATGTTTCTTTCCCTAAAACCTTATTCAGACTATTACGAACATTAAAAAGAAATCGCCAAATCCGTCCAGCCCTTCTCAAGTGATGCGCTTACCAACGAACAACATTACATTTTTATTTATATTTAGAAGATGATGATGATAATATACAGGCATGCAACACACAACACAATTAACACATATAATTGTACAATTACAATATTATTGGCTTGTTTTTAGGTTTCCGTATCTCGTACGGAAGCCTATTACTAAGCCTCCGCTGTCTGTCTGTCCGTCCGTCCGTCTGTCTGTCCGAGGGCTGTATCTCTTGAACCGTAATAGGTAGCCCGTTGAAATTTTCACAGAATATGTGTTAATATGGCGGATATAACAACAAATAATAAAAAAAATTAAATTGTTAAAAATTAAGGGGGGCTCCCATACAACAAACGTGCGAAAAATCTATTAGACATGCTACTGAATAATAGATGGCGCTTGGACATTGCATTGCTGAAAGACAAAAGATAGGCGGATATTATTGATAGCGGATAGATACGGAAACCTCCGTGCGCGAGTAAAACTCGCACTTAACAGATTTTTCACATTACTCGTCAATATTTAGTTTTTAATAAATAATTCTAATACAACATGCAGATGTAAGTCGCGTTCATATAGCTATATAGGTGCAATCAACATCCGCTAGTTGCTTCGAGTAACATGCGCCTGCGCAAACCTAGAATCACTCGCTGCTCTCACTTGCGTGCGATACATACCTACGTGTCGCCTAGTGCGGTTAGTCACTTGCAATAATTATATTAATACTAATGTATTTATTTATTACATATTATGACATTAAAGATTTACCCAATACAATCATGTGTTGAAATTGAGCCATTCAGGTGCTTCACCAACGGACTAACCTATTAGGTATGTCCAACTTCGAAACCTGCAGAAAATTATTTAAAAATATTAAATTTATTTATATATTTATTTATTGAGAATTAATTAAATACATAGTCACACAAAATATATAAAATAAATAAAATAAATTAATGAATATATGAACCTACAGATGGATTTCGCAATGCGACGTTGTAACATAACTCTTGACTCCAACTATTTGTTCCAGAATTCCGGGAGAGCATCCGGATCACCATCGAACGCTTCAAGAAGATAAAGAAGATAACTCGCGTGGAGGAGATCGGTGAGTCAGTCGCTCACATGTTACAGATGGACACGACAGATGTCGGCTCAGCCGCTCTCGAGCCCGCTCACCCGTTACAGACTGACACGACAGATGTCGGCTCAGCCGCTCTCGAGCCCGCTCACCCGTTACAGACTGACACGACAGATGTCGGCTCAGCCGCTCTCGAGCCCGCTCACCCGTTACAGACTGACACGACAGATGTCGGCTCAGCCGCTCTCGAGCCCGCTCACCCGTTACAGACTGACACGACAGATGTCGGCTCAGCCGCTCTCGAGCCCGCTCACCCGTTACAGACTGACACGACAGATGTCGGCTCAGCCGCTCTCGAGCCCGCTCACCCGTTACAGACTGACACGACAGATGTCGGCTCAGCCGCTCTCGAGCCCGCTCACCCGTTACAGACTGACACGACATATGTCGGCTCAGCCGCTCTCGAGCCCGCTCACCCGTTACAGACTGACACGACATATGTCGGCTCAGCCGCTCTCGAGCCCGCTCACCCGTTACAGACTGACACGACATATGTCGGCTCAGCCGCTCTCGAGCCCGCTCACCCATTACAGACTGACACGACAGATGTCGGTGCAAAGTGTCGGCCTGCACCTGTACAGTTAAACGTATGCAATGCAGAATCAGTATTACGAGAATAAAGCATTGTTGATGCGAAGTTGATATATCCTGATTCTACTGGTCGGCTCACACGAGGCCTGAGAGCGTTTTCCGCTGCGCTAGCTTATAACTAATAAAAACAAATAGTTTGTTTAATTAAAAATAAAAAAATAAATTAGTATTGGATTAAAAATACATCACCAATTATCAAGGTATGTTATTTCGAATAGCTTCCACTCTGCGTGCGATATAACAATGTTGTTCTTGCAGATTTCATCGAAGTGGACACGTACGTGAGCAAGTGGTGGGAGAGCCGACACAGACCGGGTGAGTATTGTGCTATTATAGCAGCCGAACACTCACATACGAGTATAGCAATGTTTTATAAAAACGGAGCGAACAAGCTGAGTGAGTGTGGGCAGACAGCAGACAACACGCACCGACCGGCCAGTATCACCTTACAGAAGGTGCCATTCCGGAGATATGCTTTGCGCTGCTGGCTATACTGGAATAGAGATAACAGAGCCGAGGCTGCTGTGCGCTCATTGTTCGTTCAGTAGAGTGGTTCCGTCAGCGGCCGGCGTGCAGCAGACGCGACCGCTGCTGCCGTCTCACTATAGTCAGTATACATACATAAGTTTACCTCTTTCCTCATCAGCTGGTACCACGGAAACTTTGTTTATTTCTGTCGCAGGATCCAGGCCGATTACGTACAGACCGCCGCGCCATACGTACAGACCGCCGCCGCACCATACGCGCAGACCGCCGCCGCACCATACGCGCAGACCGCCACCTCACCATACGCGCAGACCGCCGCCGCACCATACGCGCAGACCGCCGCCGCACCATACGCGCAGACCGCCGCCACACCATACGCGCAGACCGCCGCCGCACCATACGCGCAGACCGCCGCCGCGCCATACGCGCAGACCGCCGCCGCACCATACGCGTAGACCGCCCCCGCACCATACGCGCAGACCGCCGCCTCACCATACGTACAGACCGCCATCGCACCATACGCGCAGACCGCCTCCGCACCATACGCGCAGACCGCCTCCGCACTATACGCGCAGACCGCCGCCGAAACGACCACACCATGAAGGTACATCAACATTCTATCCACTCGATCTTTCAAACAAGACACGAGCAAAATGTGGAACGCACTCCCTGCCAATTTGTTTGGGGCTGTTAATTACAGCCTGGGGTTTTGCAAAAGGGGCTTGAAAAGGCTCCTGTCAGGCCGGCATGGCATTCGCAATCCCCGTGCATCACAGAATGTCCATGGGCATCGTTAGACACCTACTTGTAGGTGAAACGGTGCCACAT
This sequence comes from Nematopogon swammerdamellus, assembly GCA_946902875.1. Taxonomy (NCBI): domain Eukaryota; kingdom Metazoa; phylum Arthropoda; class Insecta; order Lepidoptera; family Adelidae; genus Nematopogon; species Nematopogon swammerdamellus. The sequence continues at coordinate 21,737,762 of OX336352.1, forward strand.
GTCGCGCTATCCATAAAAAACGACCTCCCACGACTCTTAAAGTGAAGTGTCATTATTGTGAATTATTGCAACATACAATAAAAAAACTCAACGACCGAGCGACCGACATGACTCCAGAGAGATAATCAGTTAGTCGCGGCTGACTCGCGGCTCCCGTAACGTGCTCAGTACTTTACTGATACAGTTAGTCGCGTCTGACTCGCGGCTCCCGTAACGTGCTCAGTACTTTACTGATACAGTTAGTCGCGTCTGACTCGCGGCTCCCGTAACGTGCTCAGTACTTTACTGATACAGTTAGTCGCGGCTGACTCGCGGCTCCCGTAACGTGCTCAGTACTTTACTGATACAATTTTATTAACGAGAGTAACTCAATTATAGAGTAATTAAATTAGTATTAAGAGAGTAACCAGTTGGTGTAAAATTACACTAAGCGAGACATTCTCAACATGACATTTGCTTGCAGAGCACTACTACTGGGAGCTGCGGAGAATCGAGAAGGGTGAGTACAGAACGAGGTGTGGGAGGACAATTCATATTTTATAGTTGTTGCTGTTTTATTTTTCTTATGAGATTGACCTAAGATTGATTAAGAGATTTGTCAGCCTCGGTAGCTCAGTGGTGCGGTCGGTCGACTGTTGTTATGCAACCCTGAGCGCGGTCAGTACTTGGATGGGTGACCGCTCGACCGTTGGAGGCTGACCGTGGTTCGGATTCCACGTAAAACTGTAGGTCCCTTCCCTTCTTGAACGTCTGAATGAAACGTCGGTCGAAACGGCTATGTAAATAGTTCGTGTTTTCCGTCCAGTTCAGTGTAGCCGACATGAAATGAAGGGAAACACTGAGATGGTATCTAGTTCACCCGGTGGTATGGGCTGACATCACGGATGTTGTAGGTGATGTAGCCAAACGTGTCAGTTTCCTTAAAAAAAAAGATACGTGTTCATTTCTAAAATAGTAAGACTGTTACAGTGTAGTGCGCTAAGCCTGATGCAACATTCTACAATAATTACTTTGACTGAGACATTCACTCTACTATTATGTGATTCTCGTGAGTACTGCCGGGTCGTGTCAGGCGCATATCAGTTATCTTGAGATACATGAGTTAGGCGGAAACAGCGAAAATCGAACTGGGTAGGTCTTTTATAATATGTATAAATTTTTTTTTATATATGGCTCAATAAACTAGAAATAAAGTTTAAATTCTCTTGTATCTCGCCTATTTTGTTCAGCTGTCACACATAAGTCGGCTATCAAATGTTACAAGACATACGCTTTACAGCGCCGCGGTATCCAAGTGCAACGCTAAGTCTTGTAACTCATAGATGAAGGAGATGCGCGCTACACCAGTCCTCTCTCTTTCGCGTTGCATTGCACGAGGTCACGGTCACGCATTCATTCGAATTCGCCAAAACGGTAGCCAGCTCTGTCAATCAAACTCATCAATTTGTCAGTTTTTTGTTTAATAATTTCGATTTAAGAATCCGATATCCCCAGTTATTTATAAGTTTCGTCTTCGGAGAGAGCCCGAATATTCACGGACTCCGACAACTGTATGCCGCCGGAGCTCACGACCACACCACGTTCAACATGAATGACCCCACACTTCTCCAAGCCGAACTCCATTCCAATGTCGTTGCTGAAGCCTTCTATTATGTTCATCACCGACATTAGTTCGGTGTCCGACCTGGCAAACAGTTTGAGGTCATCCATATAAAATAGGTGTTATATTCGAGAACCTCCTCTTCGAAGCCCAGCCCTGAGTCCTTCAGCAGAGTGCTAAGAGGGTTCAGAGACAGACAAAATCAAAGCGGACTCGGACTGTCTCCCTGGAAGATCCCCCGCCGTATGGGAATCCGGTCTTCTGCAACCGGAATCCGCCCACCACCTGGAACACGAAGGATAGTGCTCCACTGTCCCATACATGCGCCAAGAAACTGACAGATGTTCGTGTCTAGAGTTTTATATAATTCCAGTATCCTAAGCAACCATGTATGGGGCACGGAGTCAAAAGCCTTCCGGTAGTCTATCCAGGCAGCAGACAGGTTCTTTCGATTGCATCGGGCCTGCTGACAAACGGTCATGTCTATGAGGAGCAACTCCTTAGTACCGCGGGACACAGCCCGACATCCATTCTGAGCAACGGAAAAGATGTTATTGTCCTTAATGTGAATTGATATTTTATGTGTCAGAATGGATGTCAGGAGCTTGTAGATGGTAGGCAAGCACGTGATAGGTCTGTAGTTTTTGGGTTCCGCAGTACTACTTATGGACTTTATGGAGCAGGTGGGTGACACTAGTAGTCATGAATTCTGGGAGAACCCGATGGTCGAGGGCATCTTGGAATTGAATAGCCAAACGGGAATGGCAGCTCCTGAACCATTTCAGCCAGAAGTTCTGTAATCCGTCCGGCCCTGGAGATTTCCAGTTCAGTGCCTGGCGGATTGCAGAACCTACATCCTCTTCACTGATATTTATGGCTGACATTAGTTCTACCGACTGACACGTCCGCTCGACAGCTCTCATCCATTCACCCTCGACGTGAAAGACAGGATCCGACCAGATGTTTTTCCAAAATGAAGCATTTTCTTGATCAGTCGGTCGGATCGTGTCTGTCGGTCGTTGGTTTGGGTGCTCCCAGTTTCGGTATACCCACCTTTGGTCACTCTGGAATTTACTTAATTATTATGATCTTGTTCAAATGCGTAATGGAGATCGGTGTTACACGTATTACATGCAACCAATGTTGCACGATATGTCCTCATTACTTATATATTATCACGTGTAATGCACCACTCCGGTATCTTAACTTACGGAGTCTCGCTTTACACAACTTGTATGAAAGTACTGTAGCGCGTATCTCCTTTTGTTCAAATATTATTCAAAATATTAACTTTTGTCAAAATATTTTAACATTACTACCTAAATAGTCATATTTTGCAATGAATTCACTAGAAAAAACTTACATAGAGCATAAAGTTTCTGAAATAATAAACAAAGAGTGTTCAAAACTTCGGTGCGTTTTTCTCAAAACTTCCTTTTTTTATGATAACTGAGATACGCCTGACACGGCAGTGAAGCGAGGAGGCTGAGCGCAGAGCGACGACTGCCACGGCGGCGGAGAGTAGAGTTGAGAGCAGATGTTCCTAGTTATAATGTGTCGCCAGCGCAGCGCAGAAAGTAGCGAAGTGAGGCACGGACGACTTACAATCACGCACCAGTGAACGCCCCGCGTGCTGGGCCGCCACCGCTTGATGTGATGCGACGTTCACTCGGATGACGCATGTCCCCACTTCGTAGCGCCGCCGTACCCAGTTATATTAGAACAACTCCTCTCAGCTCGATCTGTTCTGCTAGTGCCGCGTGCCGCGTGCGACTAGCGCGATGACCGAGTGCCCGGAGCCGCAGAGGGACTCCACTCGCTTGTCATGCTGGACTAGAGGAGAACACAGCCTAGGTTGCTATACAGCCTCAGTCGTGAGTACCGACCTGAGGGCAACGATATCAAGTCTACCAGCTGGTACTTGCGGCGACGGTGAGCTCTATGTGATGTGAACTTGTTTCGCTTGCAGACTGGCGGGTCATCCTGAGGCTGGTGTACGAGGTGACCGATACATATGGTGAGTGATCCTTGTTGAATATGACTCGACCTCGCTCTAACTAAATAGACGTGAGGAGCAAGAAACTATTTACCACATTACCCGTACACCGCATACTCGGTGCCAGACGATTACACCAGATACCAGACATACACATAGTCGTTGTCGGATGACAAGTGCCGCAAGTGCTGCAAGCAGACGGCTATAGCAGTTTGAACCAGTTTTACCGCTAGGTCATGCATTACTGTCAATCTATCTCTGTGTAAAGTTGTAAAATTTCATTCCATAAAAATATTAAAAAATTCAAGAAGAGAAGAGTAAGTGCTATTGTTTGTGCAGGCGACGTGAACAACGCGCGGCAGGCGGATAGAGCTATCAGGAAGGCGTTCGTGTCATTGAATGTGAGGACGCTGCGTGAACTCATCACCCGTCTACGGGAAATAAGTGAGTGCGACCACACCTCACGTCACCTGAACTTACCCCACTTCACCTTACCCTGCCTTCACTTAATTCACTTCAACTCACCACCACGTTGCGTACCCCACCCCACCTTACCTCTATATCTGAAGGCGTGTTGTTTGATGAGGTGTGTTGTGTGTGCGCAGAGTCCGTGGAGAAGCTGCTGTTCGAGGTGACCGGCACAAGAGGTAAGTCTACACTACTGCACAGGAGCGATCTCCCTTCTACTAAAACCTGTTGTGCCAGTCAGTGCTCACTTCCTAGTCCACCAGTCCACCAGTCAACCAGTCGCGACCGCTTCGTGGACGCTAGCGACTGAGGCAATGTCCCGCCCACCTAGATCACGTATGCCCCCAGTTACGAGTAGTGGCAAATGTGGCAATGTGCTTGCGCTTTGTATATACTGGCAGCCTATTATGTCAAGAGTACTCCACTCCAACCGAACTCCACACTCACTATTTCTGTTCAAAACTAAAATTATACTTTATTGAACATCAATTCATTAAAATTAGGTACTATAGGCGAACTTCGTTTCTTAAAAATTAAGGCGAAATTCCAATAAAGAAATCATCTCCTCCATACTACAAAAAAAAAAACCACACGTTTTTTTAAATATACTAACCCAAATTTGTTTTTCTAATGCAATCACAATTTGTTGGGATAGTATGTTCAGTATGAGGAGGTACAGAGTGTACAGAGCCCTCCTGGAAGCCCTGTATCCCTGTCACCGTAGCCAAGCCTCACCCTTACCACCTTATCCAAATATGTTTAACGCAATCATTCCAGTTCCTCTCTACAGAACATTTAATCAAAATAATTTCTGTAGAACTTATTTGCCTGCTCGTGCATTGTCAGCAAAGGACTATTAGTTTAGAATGTTGAATTAGCGAATGTCTGTAGAGGGCGGAGCGCGGCAAGCTCTCGTTCGGCGCGTGCTGTGTGCGGCTATTGTATTGGGGATGGTGTGTGTCGTGTGACAGATCTGAGGTCGGCCGTCAAGGTGCTCGTGAGGATAACCGGCGTCAAGTATCTCCGCCAAGCCTTCGACTTGCTCCGGCGGCTCTTCGGAAACAGTGAGTTCACATTCTGACATACTTGTTTATACCCCTGCCTGCCGACTGAGTCCGATTGTATCAGGCCATCTCACCTTGCTCCTGTTGGTCCTAGGTGTGGTGCGGCGTACCAGCCTGCTTATTTCTTTATTTATTTCCTTCCCTTATCTCTGGTCGTGGCGGCTACACTGAACTGGATAGAAAATATGGACAATTTAACATAGCCGTTCCGACTGAGCTTCGTTCAGTCCAGCAGCAGCATCGATGATCACTCACGCGCTGCGGGCTGGGGGCTGGGGGTGCATTTATTTATTTATTTAATATTCTTTATTGTTTCATATAACTATTATACAAATGGCGGTCTCCAAGATCCCTCCGACTCAGCCAACCATACCGGATCACATAAAAAAAGTCTCAGGTGAAGTCATGCGCGGAGTATTGCTCGCATCTTTGGGGTGCTCAGTATCGACTTGGCTTGTTAGAATCGATCCAAATACGTGCAGTTCGCCAAGTCAACTGTAATGTCCTTCAAACTTGAACCTTTGCAGCTCCGTAGAGAAATTGGTAGTCTGTTCTATCGACTGTTCAGCGGCGAATACTCTGATGATCTGTTCGAAGTGATTCCGACCTCACAATTTCACCATAGATCCACGCGTGGCAGACAGGGAATACCTCCCTACACTGAAGAGCTGCCTAAAGTGCGGACTAAGCGCTGGATATTTCTTTTATCTTCTTTCGAAACTGTGCAATGCACTTCCACTCCATATGTTTCCTTCAGTGTATGCCTTAGGACCTTTCATGAAAATCGTAAAAAGGAATCTGTCACACCGGTATGGCACGCAGCCCCAGTTCGAAACCGAATTCTTTTAGACGTCGTCCGCTCAACAATCCACGCTGACGGAGCCGTGATTGGTCGATACGGGCAGACGCTGGCTTGATTGATGGCCGGTCGATGGCCGCGTCTCGGCCGACTTAATTCAGTATTTTGCCGGGCCATGCATGCACAAGACGCGACGTCCGTAGCAGAGCACGATCAGCGAGGTCAGCGAGGAGCGAGCGGTCGGAACAAAGTGTTCAGAACGCAACGACTGGCTCGGCCGAGCGAACTGCTCCCGGCGAGTGCTCCGGCCGGCGCGACCTCCTGCTCCTGGGTGCCTGCGTGGGAGTCAGTGCGCAGCTACGCCATAAAGCCGAGCATCGCTTTCCTTTCTCGCCATAGCTGCTGCTCTGCGGGACGGGCATCGACCGAACACCAAATAAGCTATACTATAGAGTCCGCACCTGAGTGTCGCGCAGAGCATATTGTAGTGTATTGTATTCTTTATCGATCATTCATATGTATCATTCAGTTCGACTGCTCACTCGAACTTGTCACACTTCTATCCGGTTCGATTACACCCACGAAGAAGAACCGGCAAGAAACTTAGCAGGGTATTTTTTTTCATACATATTAGGTATTACAAGTATTTTATTGACTAGCCACACAATAACATCGCTTACAGGATCGCTGGTCGGAGCATGTGCTTTGGCCCCTCTGACTCAGCCACTGATACCGGAATAAATGTTGAAAGTGAAATATAATATGTGTTGTTGTGTTGTGTTGCAGAGAGCCTGGAGTTCATTCTCAAGTTCATCATTAGGATCACCCGCCGGCTCTTCAACTCCCGTTAGTACACCCACCCACTGTTATCTTGTTATTTACTTAACTGTACTTGTGTCGCGCCGCGCGCGTGCGCGGTAGCGCCGCCGCACAGTGGGTCGAGACTGCTATATAAGGGACATAGGGATTTTTTTTACAAATTTCATTTTTTAAAAACGCCGATCGATAGGTCTCATCATTCTGATGAATAGTTGTCATTAAACATTTTCGTCTAAAACTGATAGTTTGCCAGGAAAAAAATATTTTCAAATTTTGATGTATGGAATTAGACATAAAACGCTCCGTTTCGGCCAAGTCTTGACAGGTCTTGCTTTAAAACTATTGAAGCGTTGTTCTGTGGTTTATTGACTATAATCCTACACTATCAGCGCGCGCCCAATGTTGCCCGTTCACGAGTTATGTGGATCCTAAAAATCAATTAAAAATGTAAGTAAAAATATTTTTTTTTAATTTCTAGAATCATAGGGCGGTAATAGATTTAATCTAAATACTTGTTTTAGATAAAAGTACTAACAAATAGATAAAGTTCTTAATTTTAAAACATTAGTTTATCGTAAAGATACATCAAAATCTAATAAAAAAATTATAAAAGTGTTTATTAATCAGAGAAAGTTACATATATTAAAGATGTTTTTACATAGAATGCATGACGCATGACAAATAGTACCTATACTCAGATGTATCTACACTGTTTCCGCTAGTTCGAGCTATTTGATGAACACTGTCGCCTAAACTGGCCCTAAAACTGTTTCATAGGCGACATTGTTTGGTCAAACCACTGGTGATTACATTTGGTTACTTAACTTTGATCTTATATTTAAATTTTTTAAACCTATAGTTATATATACATACTTATTCTAATTTATCTGTGCGCGGTGAGTGAGAGAGACTCATTAGTGCAGTGTGTGCGTTAAATGGGTGAGTGCATTGCAAGACAACCCACACGATGAAGCCTTAATCGAAAGGTTCCACGTTATTTTGCAGACAGTGGCTTCAAGAGAGCGAGTGGATCTTCCAAAATTCTGGAAATTTCATGAAGATACAGCAACTTTGCATATCCAGTTATATCCGTGGTACTACATGCCCTCTAGCGTACATAAGTTGCTTGTGCATGAAACGGATATAATAGAACATTTAGAACTTTACCAATCGAGAAACTGTCGGAAGAAGCATCGGAGGTTAGAAATAAGGATTTCCGTAAATATAGAGGGAACCATTCCAGAAAAGTAAGTAGGACAGCGACAAATGAAGATATCTTGCATAATCGTCTCATGTCATCCGATCCAAAACTTATTTCTCTTAGGCCAAGAATGGCCAAACAACGGAGAATGGAAGTCTCACCAAGAGCAATCGAGCTTTTGGTATCTCTTACCCGCCCGATTTAGAATTTATTTATATAAATGATTGATTAATATTTTTTTATTATATTGTATAAGCTGTAGTTGTTACTTGCATAATCTTCTCAAGTCATCCGATCTAAAACTTACTTCTCTAAGACCAAGAATGGCCAAACAACGAAGAATGGATCTCTCATCAAGAGCATTTATAAATAAATAAATTCGTAATACATTCGAAGACGTGAGTGGACGAAGGTACTATGCAAATTTTTTTTAGAAATGTATTTTTTACCGTAGATGAAGGTGTTATGTGCCGAGTAATCAAGTGACACTGACAGAAAATCCGAAATCACGACGGAAATAGGAGTTATTCAAGTGGTGAAAGTGTTATGGTCATAAAACACCTTATTCCAGTGTGATCATCTCCAAAGATCATCTCATAAATTGAATTTTTTGTGCATGATGAGAGAGCTATGTGTACAAAACACCTTCATCCACATGAACGCATGATTTTGTATTAATGCATAGTTTTGTACGCTTTTCATGTTCATACAAAGTAAACTTAGTCAGTTAGTTATCAGGTATAGAAAAAAATCTATTCAAAAGTCAAAACTTAGACCTAATTTTTCTCAGCTTTTTGTTTTTGTTACATAGCACCTTTGTCACCTGATGTCTTCTCTAACTCGGGCGGGTAAGAGACACCAAAAGCTCGATTGCTCCTGGTGAGAAATCCATTCTCCGTTGTTTGGCCATTCTTGGCCTTAGAGAAGTAAGTTTTGGATCGGATGGCATGAGAAGATTATGCTAGATATCTTCATTTGTCGCTGTCCTACTTACTTTTCTGGAATGGTTCCCTCTATATTTACGGAAATCCTTATTTCTAACCTCCGATGCTTCTTCCGACAGTTTCTCGATTGGTAAAGTTCTAAATGTTCTATTATATCCGTTTCATGCACAAGCAACTTATGTACGCTAGAGGGCATGTAGTACCACGGATATAACTGGATATGCAAAGTTGCTGTATCTTCATGAAATTTCCAGAATTTTGGAAGATCCACTCGCTCTCTTGAAGCCACTGTCTGCAAAATAACGTGGAACCTTTCGATTAAGGCTTCATCGTGTGGGTTGTCTTGCAATGCACTCACCCATTTAACGCACACACTGCACTAATGAGTCTCTCTCACTCACCGCGCACAGATAAATTAGAATAAGTATGTATATATATCTATAGGTTTAAAAAATTTAAATATAAGATCAAAGTTAAGTAACCAAATGTAATCACCAGTGGTTTGACCAAACAATGTCGCCTATGAAACAGTTTTAGGGCCAGTTTAGGCGACAGTGTTCATCAAATAGCTCGAACTAGCGGAAACAGTGTAGATACATCTGAGTATAGGTACTATTTGTCATGCGTCATGCATTCTATGTAAAAACATCTTTAATATATGTAACTTTCTCTGATTAATAAACACTTTTATAATTTTTTTATTAGATTTTGATGTATCTTTACGATAAACTAATGTTTTAAAATTAAGAACTTTATCTATTTGTTAGTACTTTTATCTAAAACAAGTATTTAGATTAAATCTATTAACGCCCTATGATTCTAGAAATTAAAAAAAAATATTTTTACTTACATTTTTAATTGATTTTTAGGATCCACATAACTCGTGAACGGGCAACATTGGGCGCGCGCTGATAGTGTAGGATTATAGTCAATAAACCACAGAACAACGCTTCAATAGTTTTAAAGCAAGACCTGTCAAGACTTGGCCGAAACGGAGCGATTTATGCCTAATTCCATACATCAAAATTTGAAAACATTTTTTTCCTGGCAAACTATCACTTTTAGACGAAAATGTTTAATGACAACTATTCATCAGAATGATGAGACCTATCGATCTGTGTTTTTAAAAAATGAAATTTGTAAAAAAAATCCCTATGTCCCTTATATAGCAGTCTCGACCCACTGTGCGCCGCCGCGAGGTAGGTACTAACTAGATAGTCAATTGCATGTTCACCTAAAGTATAGTATGTATACTTGTTACTATTTCAAAGAGTTACTTACATTAGATGAAACCAAGTATATTGTATCAGTTCTCCGACTGCGTTTAATTCTGACCCCGCCGCCGCCGCCGCGTGTTGAGGAAGGCCTACGGCTCACAGTGGGATATGCTTAATTATGATATAATCAATTAATCAATTTCACATTTTAATTACCTCCAAACCTTATTACTTCGCCCTTACGCATAAGAGATGACGAATTGTAAAAAAAAAATTTAATAGTTACATCTGTTGCGATTTTAGTAAGTATACATTTTTTGCATAATGCATAATGTTAAGTTGAAGTAGGTACCTTGCTCACATTGTCACTGAGCAGCTGTTGTAAGATGCCGCGGATATGGAGCGCGGCGCGGCGGCGTGCGCGTGCGCTAGCTGTCGTGCGCGGGTAATGTGCTGGCGAGACGCTTCGCTCGGTGCTCTCGAGATGTCAGGATCGTGTTGGTTATAACCTACTGTCAGTCGTTCTATACATATCACATGTGGGTCCATTACACTAAACAAGCGTATAACGCACTTCGAGTGCAGTACAACAAGGCCTTACGAGCGTACAACGCACTTCGAGTGCAGTACAACAATGCCTTACGAGCGTACAACGCACTTCGAGTGCAGTACAACAATGCCTTACGAGCGTATAACGCACTTCGAGCGCAGTACAACAATGCCTTACGAGCGTACAACGCACTTCGAGTGCAGTACAACAATGCCTTACGAGAGTATAACGCACTTCGAGTGCAGTACAACAATGCCTTACGAGCGTATAACGCACTTCGAGTGCAGTACAACAATGCCTCTCGCTATCTCCTTCGACTGGTCAGATCTTGTAGCGCCTCGGCTCGGGTATGTTTGTAGACGACAGGGTGGACCGTTTTGCTGCTGTAATACGGAAGCGAGTGGCCGCCGGCTTCCGTAACAAAATGTATTTACCTAACTGAGAACCATACCATACCCTGTCCGTCACTCTGGAAGGTGGAGCTGGTCATATTTACTGACTGACTGCATTATGGAATTATTTTATTCTAAATATTATATTATTATTATATAAACAAACGAGTAACGTCGTGTACCTACCGTGTTGTTGCAGCGCTGCTGAAGAACTTGATCGACCTTCTGCTGAGACGGACTCACACCAAGAGTGAGTACTTCCCTCTCCTCTCTCTCTCCACCCTCTCATACTCAACTACTATATAATAATAATGTTGTGCGTGTGTATAATGTTGTGTTGTAAGAGTGTGTAAGGGTGTGTGTGTGTGTGTACCGGGTGACTCCATACTAACACTTAGCCTTAGTAGAATATTATGTTCTAGTAGTAAACATTGCTTTATTATAACTTCTCCAGACTTTGTATCGTTATAACCCGATTACACTATGGCCGCATTATGTCTGGATGACGAGTGTGTGTGCTGTGTTCGGAGGTGTGTCTCCACGGGGAGCTGGGCGGGTATTGCAACGTTATAATTCGATTACACTATTGCCGCATTATGTCTGGATGACGAGTGTGTGCTGTGTTCGGAGGTGCGTCTCCACGGGGAGCTGGGCGGGTATTGCAACGTTATAATTCGATTACACTATTGCCGCATTATGTCTGGATGACGAGTGTGTGTGCTGTGTTCGGAGGTGCGCCTCCACGGGGAGCTGGGCGGGTATTGCAACGTTATAATCCGATTACACTATTGCCGCATTATGTCTGGAAGACGAGTGTGTGTGCTGTGTTCTGAGGTGCGCCTCCACGGGGAGCTGGGCGGGTATTGCAACGTTATAATCCGATTACACTATTGCCGCATTATGTCTGGATGACGAGTGTGTGTGCTGTGTTCGGAGGTGCGCCTCCACGGGGAGCTGGGCGGGTATTGCAACGTTATAATCCGATTACACTATTGCCGCATTATGTCTGGATGACGAGTGTGTGTGTTGTGTTTCGAGGTGCGCCTCCACGGGGAGCTGGGCGGGTATTGCAACGTTATAATCCGATTACACTATTGCCGCATTATGTCTGGATGACGAGTGTGTGTGCTGTGTTCGGAGGTGCGCCTCCACGGGGAGCTGGGCGGGTATTTCAACGTTATAATTCGGTTACACTATTGCCGCATTATGTCTGGATGACGAGTGTGTGTGTTGTGTTCGGAGGTGTGTCTCCACGGGGAGCTGGGCGGGTATTGCAACGTTATAATCCGGTTACACTATTGCCGCATTATGTCTGGATGACGAGTGTGTGTGTTGTGTTCGGAGGTGTGTCTCCACGGGGGGCTGGGCGGGTATTGCAACGTTATAATCCGGTTACACTATTGCCGCATTATGTCCGGATGACGAGTGTGTGTGTTGTGTTCGGAGGTGTGTCTCCACGGAGAGCTGGGCGGGTATTGCAACGTTATAATCCGGGTACACTATTGCCGCATTATGTCTGGATGACGAGTGTGTGTGTTGTGTTCGGAGGTGTGTCTCCACGGGGAGCTGGGCGCGTATTGCAACGTTATAATCCGGTTACACTATTGCCGCATTATGTCTGGATGACGAGTGTGTGTGTTGTGTTCGGAGGTGTGTCTCCACGGGGAGCTGGGCGGGTATTGCAACGTTATAATCCGGTTACACTATTGCCGCATTATGTCTGGATGACGAGTGTGTGTGTTGTGTTCGGAGGTGTGTCTCCACGGGGAGCTGGGCGGGTATTGCTACGTTATAATCCGGGTACACTATTGCCGCATTATGTCTGGATGACGAGTGTGTGTGTTGTGTTCGGAGGTGTGTCTCCACGGGGAGCTGGGCGGGTATTGCAACGTTATAATCCGGTTACACTATTGCCGCATTATGTCTGGATGACGAGTGTGTGTGTTGTGTTCGGAGGTGTGTCTCCACGGGGAGCTGGGCGGGTATTGCAACGTTATAATCCGGTTACACTATTGCCGCATTATGTCTGGATGACGAGTGTGTGTGTTGTGTTCGGAGGTGTGTCTCCACGGGGAGCTGGGCGGGTATTGCAACGTTATAATCCGGGTACACTATTGCCGCATTATGTCTGGATGACGAGTGTGTGTGTTGTGTTCGGAGGTGTGTCTCCACGGGGAGCTGGGCGGGTATTGCAACGTTATAATCCGGTTACACTATTGCCGCATTATGTCTGGATGACGAGTGTGTGCTGTGTTCGGAGGTGTGTCTCCACGGGGAGCTGGGCGGGTATTGCAACGTTATAATCCGGTTACACTATTGCCGCATTATGTCTGGATGACGAGTGTGTGTGTTGTGTTCGGTGGTGCGTCTCCACGGGAAGGTGGTCAGCAATAAGATCATGTTGTTCACGATAATAATTTATGTTTGCAGATTTGACAGACGCTACGAACGTTCTGATCCAAACCTTCAAGACAAGTAAGTACCGACCGTGTGCCTATATTTAATTAATTTAATTATTTATAATTGAACATGAAACTTCACAGAGGCAAGTGATCCAGAGTCAAACTGATCAGTATCAAGTCATTGCTTTTGTCCAAGCTTTCCATGAAATCGTTGGATAATTGTATTATGGAGAGTGCACCTATTCGTTACTACTTTGGTTACTACTATGTCCGCGGTTCTGACTTGCTTCCCTCATCCCGTCCTGTGCGCATTCGCCGAACCTGCCATATTCTCGCGGAACACGCCTTTGTAATCGCCAGAAGAGTTTTCAAACGGCGCAACTCTCTAACTAAGTGGTTCTTGTGTCGCACTCTCACTACAGGAATGTGCGATGTGCTTCCGGGAAATATCTTTCTCTACTCGTTCAATTCGACGCATCTTCCAATTGCAGGTTGTGGATTGGTGGGTTTAATGAAAGATACAAAGCGCGGACCTATGACGCCGAGGCGAGGTGTCTGACAACGCCCATTAACATTCTGTGGTACGCGGGGATTGAGAATGCCGTGCCGGCCTGACAGGCGCCTATTCACGCCCCTTGTGATGTAATGTAACCGAGATTGTAGATTGGAGGAAGCGATAAGCAAAGTGCGCACCTACCACATTTTTGTTTGTGGAAAGTGACACGGTTGTTTGACAACATCACCTACATCAACCGTGATGTCAGCTCATAACACGGCGGTCAAATAGGTGCCATGTCAGTGCTTCCGTTTTGGTCGTGTCGGCTACACTGAACTTGACGAAAATCTCTAACTATTTACATAGCCGTTTGAACCGATCTTCATTTAGTGCGGTGGTACCAACGCAGTCGGGTTAAACCATACCACCTAGAAAGGTAAGAAGGGAAAGGACCTTCAGTTTTACGTGGAATCCGAACCACGGTCAGCCTCCAACGGTCACCCATTCAAGTGTTGACCGCGCCCCGGTGTGCTTATGATCACGAGCATTAGTCCACGACCGACCGCACGACTGAGCTACCGAGGCTGACACCCGGTCTGTGAATAAAATATGTTTGACTTACAGAAGCGATCGGTAACCGAGGTTAACAATCCGAGGTAGGTGGATTGTGTGTGTTTGAGCTCCTCCAAGCACTCCCCATGGATTAAACGCCGCGGCCGGCGATGGCGCCAGCAAGCGTGCCAGTGAGTGGCGAGCGAGGCTGGTGGGTGAGTGAGAGAGTAAAGGCGTGTGTTTGTGTTGCAGATCTGGTCGAGCTCTTGCGCCGACTGTGGATCCTGTTCGGACGCGTCGGCGCCAGTGGTGAGTGGCTCTTGCTTCGCACCCGCCATGGATTAAATAGACTGGATCGATCATACATAGGCGAGCGGAGTAACCACGCACTCTCTTATCTCTTTCTCCTCTTTAAGTGTTTTAAGTGTTTCATTTTTCAAGCTTCTCTCTTGCACTGCATTGTCTGCCCTATCAGCTTCTCCACATCCCAAAGGTTAGTTTGTAAAGAATGCTACTTTGCATTAAAACTCACCTGTTGTGTTCCTTTTTATGGTGTACAATAAAGTTTATTTTGATTTGATTCGAAGTATGTGTAGGTGAATTCGTAGGCGAGGAAAGAAATACTGTGCGAATGCGTGATCGACAGAGATGGAAAAACATCGCATACGCAACGTTCCCCGCTCCATCGCCGTCTTCTTACCCCTTTCGCGGCGACCCCGGTTTGCTTTGTTGACGACGTTAATGATGGATCCAGTCTATTTAATCCATGGCACCCGCGCCCACCACAATGCCCGGCGCTCTCAACACCACTCGACCGCTCAGTCGCGACTCGCGAGGCCCCGAACCCAACCCGCCGTCTGACTGTTCATCAAAACACATCATCGACCGACTTTAAGTTTTTTTGTCAAACTTCGCCAGTGTGCGCGCTCCAATGATTTTTATTGCACCCAAAAGGGTTGACTGCCATCGAGGCCAAATTAAAGCATGCAGACTTTTTTGAGCGGCCAAGTGAGTAGCCGAGCTATACTGTGCCTTCCAGCACGAAGTAGGCGAGGGTGGATGTCGGTCGTACAGAGCACGTTACGTACGACACGCAGTAGACGAGGGTGGATGTCGGTCGTACAGAGCACGTTACGTACGACACGCAGTAGACGAGGGTGGATGTCGGTCGTACAGAGCACGTTACGTACGACACGCAGTGGGCGAGGGTGGATGTCGGTCGTACAGAGCACGTTACGTACGACACGCAGTAGGCGAGGGTGGATGTCGGTCGTACAGAGCACGTTACGTACGACACGCAGTAGGCGAGGGTGGATGTCGGTCGTACAGAGCACGTTACGTACGACACGAAGTAGGCGAGGGTGGATGTCGGTCGTACAGAGCACGTTACGTACGACACTAAGTAGGCGAGGGTGGACGTCGGTCGGATAGAGCACGTTACGTACGACACTAGTGAGACGCCGCTTGGATTGTGTCTGTTGCAGATAACCTGAACTTGCTCAACGTGTTCATCGATTGGACCAAAGAGACAACTATACAGAGAGCGGTCGTCATCATCAGGGTCATCGTTGGCTCTAGAGGTACTAGACACTACACGAGCTCTACTCCCAGCGAAGCGCACTCACAAGCAATGAAGGTGGCTACTGGCTATACTGTGTGCGGCGCAGGCGCACCGCCTCTCTAGTACCGAAGCCATTTTATTGACGTTGTACGACGTCGAAGTTGAAATTGCACAAAGCTTTTCCCGGAGCTGTCTACCGCTGCTGTCTATAACTAGTGAGGCTTTATTCATAAGCCGCATTAACACGTGGCGTGTTGTGTGTGACGCCCATGCTTCGTACTTGCGTGCTACGTCCGTTCCCGAGCGCCGAGGACTCCGCTTAATGTTGTCCGTTCTGTTTACAGGCACTGTGCTGGATCAACTTGATTGGGTGCTGAAGCAATCCGGAAAGAAATCCCTAGACGACCTATGGTCTGGCTTGATCGAGGCGACGGGCGAGAAGAGTACGTTCCTCGTGTTATTATTCAACGACCTTGAATTCATTGCAAAAATTCCTTTCTTCTCTCACTCTATGCGCGTAGAGTACCTGCTGTAAGAGACGAGATGCGTAGCACTAATCTTTAGTGTCACTGCTCGACTCGGCGGCCCGCGGCGATGCCGGCGATAGGCACCACAGAGTGAGTACCGCCGCGCCACCGTGGCTGTAGCTTAATGTTTAGTGACGCTCGACTCCGCGGCGCTGGCACCGCAGAGTGGGTACTACCGCGCCACCGTGGCTGTAGCTAATGTTTAGTGACGCTCGAATCCGCGGCCCTGGCACCGCAGAGTGGGTACTACCGCGCCACCGTGGCTGTAGCTAATGTTTAGTGACGCTCGACTCCGCGGCGCTGGCACCGCAGAGTGGGTACTACCGCGCCACCGTGGCTGTAGCTAATGTTTAGTGACGCTCGACTCCGCGGCGGTGGCACCGCAGAGTGGGTACTACCGCGCCACCGTGGCTGTAGCTAATGTTTAGTGACGCTCGACTCCGCGGCGCTGGCACCGCAGAGTGGGTACTACCGCGCCACCGTGGCTGTAGCTTAATGTTTAGTGACGCTCGACTCCGCGGCGCTGGCACCGCAGAGTGGGTACTACCGCGCCACCGTGGCTGTAGCTAATGTTTAATGACGCTCGACTCCGCGGCGCTGGCACCGCAGAGTGGGTACTACCGCGCCACCGTGGCTGTAGCTTAATGTTTAGTGACGCTCGACTCCGCGGCGCTGGCACCGCAGAGTGGGTACTACCGCGCCACCGTGGCTGTAGCTTAATGTTTAGTGACGCTCGACTCCGCGGCGCTGGCACCGCAGAGTGGGTACTACCGCGCCACCGTGGCTGTAGCTAATGTTTATTGACGCTCGACTCCGCGGCGCTGGCACCGCAGAGTGGGTACTACCGCGCCACCGTGGCTGTAGCTTAATGTTTAGTGACGCTCGACTCCGCGGCGCTGGCACCGCAGAGTGGGTACTACCGCGCCACCGTGGCTGTAGCTTAATGTTTAGTGACGCTCGACTCCGCGGCGCTGGCACCGCAGAGTGGGTACTACCGCGCCACCGTGGCTGTAGCTAATGTTTAGTGACGCTCGACTCCGCGGCGCTGGCACCGCAGAGTGGGTACTACCGCGCCACCGTGGCTGTAGCTAATGTTTAGTGACGCTCGACTCCGCGGCGCTGGCACCGCAGAGTGGGTACTACCGCGCCACCGTGGCTGTAGCTTAATGTTTAGTGACGCTCGACTCCGCGGCGCTGGCACCGCAGAGTGGGTACTACCGCGCCACCGTGGCTGTAGCTTAATGTTTAGTGACGCTCGACTCCGCGGCGCTGGCACCGCAGAGTGGGTACTACCACGCCACCGTGGCTGTAGCTAATGTTTAGTGACGCTCGACTCCGCGGCGCTGGCACCGCAGAGTGGGTACTACCGCGCCACCGTGGCTGTAGCTAATGTTTAGTGACGCTCGACTCCGCGGCGCTGGCACCGCAGAGTGGGTACTACCGCGCCACCGTGGCTGTAGCTAATGTTTAGTGACGCTCGACTCCGCGGCGCTGGCACCGCAGAGTGGGTACTACCGCGCCACCGTGGCTGTAGCTAATGTTTAGTGACGCTCGACTCCGCGGCGCTGGCACCGCAGAGTGGGTACTACCGCGCCACCGTGGCTGTAGCTAATGTTTAGTGACGCTCGACTCCGCGGCGATGGCACCGCAGAGTGGGTACTACCGCGCTACCGTGGCTGTAGCTAATGTTTAGTGACGCTCGACTCCGCGGCGATGGCACCGCGGTACCCACTCTGGGTACCGCCGCACCGCGCCGTGGCAGTTAGATCATGTTTAGTTGAGTGAAGGGTCGTTTTTCTGTTTTCAGCTTTGCCGAAAGCCGTGAGGATCATTCTCGTTATTTTCGACAAAAAGAGTGAGTATTTTCAATATACTTATGTACTCTAGCATAGAGAGTGTGCGTCCGCAGTAATGAAGCTAAGCAACACTGGAGGGGTGATTGTGTATGTAAAGCTGAATAATTGTTCTCACTTCACTTGGAGGCTAGCTAATCACACTTTCAGTATTCTCGCCGCCGCCGGTGCGATGTCTACTGTGGTTACATACAACTTGCGCACTGAGCTAGTAGAACTACATAATATCTATTCGAGAAAGTCTCAGCTCAGGCTGAGACTAGTGATCTGGTTTCATGCTGGCTGGTAGCTGGCTGTTGCTGGCTCACCGATTGTGTGTCGTGAAAGTTTTCATTTCAAGTGACATTTTATTTGCAGATATCGCCGAGGTGATCATCTTCGTGCGAGAGGTTACTAATCCTAAAGATTTCGGTAAGGCCGCTTTTTTAAACTCTTTTAAATGAGCTAATGTTTCTCACACCTGCAGCCGTTGCGTGTGCGCGTCGCAGTCTCTTCAGAGTTTGCTCGCGTTGCGAGAACCGGCGAAAACATACTCGTACAATAAAGAGTAAAAGCGGTTGAGAGTAATAAAATGTTTAGGTTGCGGGAGCTACTGCTGAACAAGCCTCACTACAACGTACACGAGTACCTTGATCAACAGACTGATTCATATAGTTTGTACTGTTATTGTACATTTGGTTGTTTTTATTTTATTTATTGCATGTTCGATTGTGAATTTGACGAAAATAAAAAAAAAAAATTTTTTATGTAGATATAAATTTGGAAAATTGGAAAATATTGTGTCTACAGTAACTGTTGACGAGCAATGTAAACGCCCACCATGTATATAAGGTCTTTCAATAGTAGGTAACTTTACGCTAAGGGGTGTACGTGTATCAGATACTGATCACGTTCCCATACAAATTTTTTTACGATATAAAAATCTACTCACTCCACAAATTTAATACGTGAAGTGCGCGTATTTCACCTTAATAAGTAGGTTTTTAATATCGTAAAAAAATTGGTATGGGAACGTGATCAGTATCTGATACACATACACGCTACGCTACGGTAGTGTTACCTACTATTGAAAAACCTTTTAAATCTGTTTATATTATTTTATATGTGTGTATCTGTGCGAGGGTATTTTACAATAAGATGACCCGTCGGCCGGCTAGTCTGATAACTAAGTTGTAAGTTAGAAATACTGAATGATGTTTTGTTGTTGTTTGTCATGAGCCATGCATGAGCGAGCATGGTGGTACTAGGCTGCACTAGAGCCGACAGCCGGCCGGTAGCCAGGGCCGTCAGATCCTGACTCTGACACAATCTTATGTTTATTGCTTAGTCGCTCTTTGCTGCTTGCTATCATAATCAAAGAACAGCGATCAGCGGCCGTTTCTCCATCGGGCGCACATATATAATGGTGACACATTAGCAGAATAGTGCATTGATGGCGGGGGTGTGTGTGTGTCCGCAGATTTTACCGACGAGCTGAGGAAGTTCAACAAGTACACCAACTCGAGATCCCTGACTGAGACCAGCAGGAAGCTGCGGCGCGCCAGCGGCACCAACAGTCAGTATTCTCTCTATCTCCCCCTCTCCCTCTCTCCCTCGCTCCCTCAGTCCCTTGACTTTATATGATAGAGAACCAGCCGCCCGCCCTAGTCTATAGAACGGTGGCATTCAGTCAGACGCATACATTGTATAACGCTAGGCAGCTAGTGAGGGAGGCGACCTACCTACAGTGCTACGTGTTCTCCGAGCCGCGGAGGGACACTCGTGGACACTCCGGTGCCGCCCCCGCCCCCACACCGCGCCGGCCGGTAACGCTCGACACTCTGTACTCTGACCGACTCATGTTCCGCTGTTGCAGACCTCACACAAGCTATCCGCACGATCCACATCCATTTCAAAATCGGCAAATACGACGTCGACATCTACATCAGCTTCAGCAGAGCCCTCCGCGCCGTGCAGTCCCTCACCGGCGGTGAGTACTCGTTGTATCCTATCCGCACTCAGCACTACCTGCGACCATGTCATCCATCACTCACTGTACCCGAATAGTCTGCAACATTATTATGAGATAACGTTCCCCAGGTAGCTCAAAAGCAAATGGAAATATATTATGTGCTCGGGTTGAACATTTAATTGTGGCATTACAGGAGAAACACAATGCTGGACATGACTATATACTAAAATAAAAATAAAAAATCGAAATGTGCAAAATATTAGGGCACTGCTTGTTTTAAAAATTCGGATTTGGAAACGAAGAAATCCCGCGGCGACCGGGGTGCGCTCCGAGCTGACGAGCAAAGTGAAGCGAGGTCCACAAGGTGTCGACGTGTACAGCGCTACTACACTAGCAAGCAGAGCAACAGTGTGTGCTGGAGCTGGGGTCATACCGCGGCACCGCGCAGGCGCAGTGTTCACTGTTGCTCACACAACTGCGTACACTCCAGGGGTTCCAAACTTCAATCCAC
Source organism: Nematopogon swammerdamellus (assembly GCA_946902875.1). NCBI lineage: Eukaryota > Metazoa > Arthropoda > Insecta > Lepidoptera > Adelidae > Nematopogon > Nematopogon swammerdamellus. Next base: position 21,758,665 of record OX336352.1, read on the forward strand.
TTTACTTATTCACAAAGCGTTGTCGTTCTCGCAAGGCAATCGTCGCGTTACGACGATTACATCGCTCGTCGGACGCGGCGACAGTTGCGCTCACGTCGCGCTACTCGTGCGTGCGGTACAGATGAAATACTTACTAGCGTCTAGCGGCTAGCGGCTAGCGGCTAGCGGCTAGCGGCTAGCGGCCGCGATCGCTAACGTAGTGTTGTCTTTGCAGAATGGGAGAGCAGTACGCGAGCCCTCATCGACTGGGTGGATGCGCATGACAGGGAGCGCAGCCCGCGTGAGTATACCAGTCGATACAAGTATTTATTATAGCATTTTCTTGTATTCAAGAATATCCATCAGTCCTGCTGCCCAATCCAGACAGGTCACATTTATTACAAACATTTAACATACGCACCTAAAAGACATTTATTATGATGAAAAATAGAACAATACAGGCTCATGATATCTAATAATTGGAAATAATGCAATATCTATAAGACAATATTTATAATGATAGGTATATAATATTGTAATAAAGAACAGCTGTAGGTTAGCTTTATAATAGGTGGGGGTGGATGGTGGCGGGCGGACACCAGGCAACTGAGGGCATGAAACCCTATTGAAACCGCTGCTCGATATGTGGACTTGTGTGGTGGTATTAGTGATGAGGTGTGTGTGTGCACTCCTCGCTCGCGCCGCTAGTGCAGGCACATAACTGTGCCGTGCGGCTGAGTCGAGGGCATGTCTCCACTACCGATCAGCAATAAGTAGGACCGAGCTGAAGGCTCATGTTGTAGTGTGAGTGTCGTGCTTGCGTGTTGCAGACAAGCACCGCCGGAAACCAGCCTTCCTGTACGCGCTCGAGCGACTGTTCGTAGTGCTGGGCTGGGTGAGAGGTGAGTACGCGTCGCTCGTCCGTCCGTATGGAGTACTACTGCGCAGTTATCTCCTCAATATAACGTCTAACCTAACATGTGATATACTTCCTTCTGAATATAAGCGCTAACAACACTAGGTACTACCCTGCGCCACTCTTCAGTCTGCTTGCCTTAACCAAAGAACAACAACAATACATTCACTTGTGTCGCCTCTTGTATTGTATATATGGATTGAACTTGCTCACATATATAGGTACCTACAGACCCCACTATAATGTATATCAAGTTCTACTTGGAGAGTCAGCACACATGTTACTAATGTGACTGCTACGCCAGCACTGAGCGAGCGCGGTGCTGGTGCTGGTGCTGGTGTGTCGGAGTGCACGAGGAGAGGTGTGATGCGTGTGTGTGCGGTGCGCAGATATCGTGGAGGCGGCCGAGTACATCAAGCGGCACCCGCATCACCCGCGACACGAGCCGGTCGAGTGGAAGCCGCCGACCTGGCCCGGCGCGCCCGGCGACACCGAGCCAGGTCACCACATCACATTACTGCACCTCCACCTACTTTCTTCCCTCGCAGGTTTCCGAGGCAGAGTCGTCCCTGTCTGAGCACCAGGCCTAACGTTTCCTAACACGTGGGCCAGTTTATTCAGTCCAAGGCCAAAACCGCATCAAAAAAACGGAAATCCCATATCGCAATAGAAGGTTCTTCTCACCGGCACATCTAGGCACTTATGTTGTACAAATAGCAGATTAGCCCGGTGATGGAATACTGTAGCCACATTTAGGAAGTCATAGCCCAGTATCTGTTGACGTCCTTGGCCTCAATATAGCGCCGAGCCGCCCGTCTGGTGGGAGACCTGACACTCACTGATGGCTCATAGTGAGAGACCATCTTCAACCACTCAGTCTGTTCTACAGTTACCTACTACCATGGATTCTGCTTGAAAGGACTTGCGTCCCTTATTCCTCGCCATCCGACCTATCGCCGCAGCACTCATCGCAGAGAAACTGAAAACTCTTTTTTTGTTCACATTGAGCTTTTGAGAACCCATCTGTTCTCAAAATGCTTCCTTTATTGCACCGCCAGGGTATGAAAGTGCCTTCCGGCGAGTGTCTTTTCCGAATCGACGCCGCGCCACGCTGCGCTGTGTTGACAATGTCCTACTGCTTCAGGTGAGCCGGGCGAGCGGAGTTCGCCGTGGAACTTGTGGCGCCACTGGCCGTGGTGGCTGCAGCCGGGCGACCCCACCAATCCGGACTCCTGGAACCCGCGGCGCAAACGTTCACATCGCCGTAAGTACTCTCTCCCTCTCTCTCTCTCTACCCACTGAGGAGTGTGTCTACCAGTATGTGTCAACAGCACTGGAGGATGTGAACATAATGCGGTGTGCGTTGTTGCAGAGTGGCGCCAAGTGAACGCTGTGGAGAACGACATCACCTACCACACGATCCTCACCGACGGCGGCCGTTGCCTGTGCACCTGCAGCGCCGGCAAGAGCAAACCCTGGTAGTGCCGCCCCGCGCGCACTGCACCCACCCCCCACCCCCACCCGACCCACCACCTGCACTCCCCACATGGACAACGATCAGCCCCGGCGTCGGCTTCTCGCCGCCCGCGCGCGCGCGTAGCGGCCGCGCCGTTATACTTACTTACTTACCAGCAAATGTTAAAAAACCGATCGGATTAGCAGCGCAGGCCGACTGCCGAGCGTTAGCTCGCGCCGCCATCGGCTGATCCGATCACCAAAAAAAATAAAGATTTTTGGCAATTATTTCGTGAAGGAAATTTATTTCTTCCCTCCCATGCATCCCAAGCCGAGCCGCCGCCCACTGGACGCCGCTTCCCCACCTAGCTAGATGCACGGCGGGGGGTCAGATAGTGAGAACAGTCTGTTTTAACTCATGCAGCTGACGTTCACTACACGCTACACGCTGCACACTGCACACTGCACACTGCACACTGCACACTGCACACAACAATATACAACAATATACAACAATTTTACACGTAGCGCGAATGCTAAACCTTCCTACAAAACTAAAGCACACGACATGGTGTTGGCGAATACATAAAAGCGAATGTTGTATGTGTGCCGGTATCGGCGCCGTGTCGCGCGTCGCGTCGTCAGCTCGCCGAGTTCTAGCTGACTGTGGCAACAACCCTTCACTGCTCCCTCGAGCTCCTGGCCTGACGAGCGATCGCTTAACCGACTATGTGCATACAACAACTTACTAATAATAGCCCCACTGCATCCTGTCTCTGTGCATGTCGTACAAGGCGACTATGGGATGAGGGCAAGATGCCGTGCTATAGGGCGATAGGATAGCCACCTCTCATCTTGGCACGGTCCTTCTGCCGAGTCATGCAGCAGGTGGGTCTTCTTGCCTTACTTGCTGCTTGATAGTTATCTTGTCTGAATAATTTGTGAAACGTGGTGGTCTGCACTGTAATATATCAGAGTCTTTGCGGTACAACACCGATTACTCTGCTAAGCCCGATTGTGACTTACGATGCCCATGGAAATTCTGCGATGCACGGGGATTGCGAATGCCATGCCGGCCTGACAGGAGTCTTTTCACGCCCCTTTTGAAAAACCCCAGGCTGTACTTGGGAGGAAATAATTGAGCAGGGAGTGCATTCCACAATTTAGTTAGTTGTTGCTGGCTCTGATATCGAGTAGAGCATGAGTAGTGGCGGGCGGGGGAGGGGCCAGACTCGAGAGCGGACCAGGGCACCGGACAACCTCACTCCCCCCGAGTAGGAGGTGCATACAGGAGACTCCCTTGCCGAATCTTGCGGCTATACCGAACTAGAGAACACAGCCCAAGCTGGCCGTCTTCCGCCGAGTACGGTGCTTGCTACCGACCCCGCCCACAGGGTTGTGATGGACACACGGGCAGAGGAAGGGGACTTTTTTTATGGAAAGCGCGACATGTGGCCTCGTTTCACCGTAGGCGTCTAACGATGCCCATGGACATTCTGTGATACACGAGGGTTGCGATTGTCATGCCGGCCTGACAGGAGCATTTTCACGCCCCTTTTGGAAAATCTCAGACTGTACTTAGGAGGAAATAGATGGGCATGGAGTGCTTTACACATTTTCTGTGAATCAAAAAGATCTACAGAACCGGTTGGTTCTCTGGTGTAAGGTCTACAGGCACGGATCCGTGGTAGGTCGGTTGTATAGGGGTGCATCCCCTGTCCAGTACAACTCGTGTTCAAACAATGCACTCATCAAGCAAGAGTAGAGATATGAGAAAAGTGATGCCAGTCAACAGGGACCGAACCCACGAGCTTCCCCTCAAAGAGAATATACTCTCATACCCGTACTAGGCAATTGAATAAATTTACATGGCAATCCAATACCAATCTGAAATCTTTACATATTGGGATAGATCCAATGATATTTTAGGAAAGATAGGTTATCTATATGACATTCAGTGCTCACACATGGCACGTCCTTGAAAAGTTGAGAGAAAGAACTATAAAGTGATGCGCCGACTCGAATAGTCTTATTCCAATTATTAGAATTAGTGCAGAATCTCATTACACACGACGGCATTTTCCATGTGTTAGCGGCTCGTGGTCAGCGGTCCGAACGCGTGCGTAGTTGGTGGGCGACTAACTTCAGACAGGACTGTGGTCTTTTATTTAATGTGCCGCTTGGGAGCTCATATAACCATCTACACCTTTTAACTTAAAATATCATTGGATAGATCTATCTGAAACACCAGAGGAAGCGGAAAAAGTATTTAATTCGAAGCCTCCCACCACGACTCGCATCACGCGCTTATCTCATTACGACGCGAACCAGTTCCTTATATCTACAGGGTGTAAAAACGGCGAGTACATTAAATTTGGGAAATGATTATTGGGATCAAGAGTAACAAAAAAGTCAAATAACTTTTTCTGAATTCCCTTTAAATAAAAAGTTACAGTTTTCATACAAACTAATTGATTATTTTAGTGTAGAAATGATCTAATGACAATAGGGCAGCACGGAGGGGGGAAGAGCGGGTGAGACGTGAGCGCCTCGGACGGAGGTATTGGCGGGAGGGGCGGGGGTTAGCTTTGTGAGTGGAGGACTGGAGGTCGGCAGGCGAAGGGTGCGGAGTGGCAACAACGCGTTAAATTAAACTAGACGAAAACATACATTTCAAAAATTCATATCTCTAAAACTAGACACTTTAGAGAAAAACTTTATTTCCTTTTTGTCTAGGAAAAACATGAGGATTGCGCTGGCGAAATTAATGTACTCGCCGTTTTAACACCCTGTATATGTATAGGCCTCGTATACCGTACGCCGACAATTCAGCAGTCAACATATTATGGCTTACTTTGTCGAATGCCTTACTGAAGTCAGTATATACGGCAACAATCTGTAGAGGCTTATCAACCGACTCAGTTAAAGCATTCACATAATACTAAGTATTAGTAAGTTAGTGCTAGTGGAGCTGCTCTGAAGTCAGTATATACGGCAACAATCTGTAGAGGCTTATCAACCGACTCAGTTAAAGCATTCACATAATACTAAGTATTAGTAAGTTAGTGCTAGTGGAGCTGCTCTGAAGTCAGTATATACGGCAACAATCTGTAGAGGCTTATCAACCGACTCAGTTAAAGCATTCACATAATACTAAGTATTAGTAAGTTAGTGCTAGTGGAGCTGCTCTGAAGTCAGTATATACGGCAACAATCTGTAGAGGCTTATCAACCGACTCAGTTAAAGCATTCACATAATACTAAGTATTAGTAAGTTAGTGCTAGTGGAGCTGCTCTGAAGTCAGTATATACGGCAACAATCTGTAGAGGCTTATCAACCGACTCAGTTAAAGCATTCACATAATACTAAGTATTAGTAAGTTAGTGCTAGTGGAGCTGCTCTGAAGTCAGTATATACGGCAACAATCTGTAGAGGCTTATCAACCGACTCAGTTAAAGCATTCACATAATACTAAGTATTAGTAAGTTAGTGCTAGTGGAGCTGCTCTGAAGTCAGTATATACGGCTACAATCTGTAGAGGCTTATCAACCGACTCAGTTAAAGCATTCACATAATACTAAGTATTAGTAAGTTAGTGCTAGTGGAGCTGCTCTGAAGTCAGTATATACGGCAACAATCTGTAGAGGCTTATCAACCGACTCAGTTAAAGCATTCACATAATACTAAGTATTAGTAAGTTAGTGCTAGTGGAGCTGCTCTGAAGTCAGTATATACGGCAACAATCTGTAGAGGCTTATCAACCGACTCAGTTAAAGCATTCACATAATACTAAGTATTAGTAAGTTAGTGCTAGTGGAGCTGCTCTGAAGGAAGCCCTGCTGCCTAGTCTGTCATAATATGCCAGTTGAGTACAGGACATTATTAGAGAATCGACAAGTTTTTTTTATGGAAACTGACACGGTTGGATCACTACATCCGTGATGTCAGCCCATAACACCTTGGTGAACTAGGTGCCGTGCCAGTGCTTCCCTTCGGTCGTGCCGTCTACACTGAACTGAACCGAAAAGAAGGACTATTTACATAGTCGTTTCGACCGACCTTTCATTCAGTGCGGTGGTAGCAACAGCAACCCGGGCGGGTTAAACCCTACCACCTAGTTATGTAAGAAGTGACCTACAGTTTTACTTGGAATGCGGACCGCGGTCAGTCTCCAACGGTCGAGCGGTCACCCATCCGTCCACTGATCGCGCCCAGGTGTGGTATGATCCGACCGACGCGACAGTCGACCGACCGCACCACTGAGCTACCGAGGCTGACAAAACTACTTTGGGAAGTACTGACAGAATCGATATGGGCCTATAATTGAACTATTTTGGCTTCCTTCCACAAATTGGGAAAGGCAACTTATTGAAAATAAGAGTGGGTGGGATAGCTGGAGCTATTTCTGGCAAAAATAGGCGGAACGAGATCAGGACCAGCCCTCTTACTAACATCAAGTATTTTTAATTTATTCAGCACAGTTAGTCTATTAAACGATATTTTAGTAAGGAAGTTACTCCCTAGAGTTCTGGAGGTTAGGCACCGAACCAAATGGCGGATCATATACGGAAGAAACAGATCACATATCCCTTTACCTTCAGAGGAAAAACTAGAAGACATTTCAGCGGGATAGGTATTTCAAATGTATAGACTCGGTAGCTCAGTGGTGCGGTCGGTCGACTGTTGTTAAGCACACTTGGGCGCGGTCAGTACTTGGATGGGTGACCGCTCGACCGTTGGAGGCTGACCGTGGTTCGGATTCCACGTAAAACTGTTGGTCCCTTCCCTTCTTACCTTACTAGGTGGTAGGGTTTAACCTGCCCGGGTTGATACCACACCGTACTGAATGAAACGTCGGTCGAAACGGCTATGCAAATAGTTCGTGTTTTCCGTCCAGTTCAGTGTAGCCGACATGAAATTAAGGGAAGTACTGACATGGCGCCTAGTTCATCGCGGTGTTATGGGCTGACATCACGGATGTTGTAGGTGATGTAGCCAACCGTGTCAGTTTCCATAAAAAAAGTGGTCAAGTGAACCATGTTTACGTGCGAGGGTCCCGTAACCGCTGCTTTGCTTTCATCTAATTATATTTTCTACTAGGGTGCGGTCAGGCTTTGGATGGGTGGCCGTACGACCGTTCAAGTTGGCCGTGGTTGGGATTCCCCTTGAAATTGTAGTTGGGTCGTGGGTTGTACCGTTGGGTCATTGTGCCTGTTTTATCGGTATTGTATTGTACATTGTTTATTGATCATTCATGTGGCAGTTAGACTGCGCTCGCACTTGTCACTAATTATTCTATCCGGTTCGATTACACCCACCAAGAAGAGCCGACACGAAACTACGCAGGGTGTTTTTTATACATATTTTTAGAAGTACTTTAGTGACTATAGCCACATAATAACACCGCCCATAGTCTATTGTGACTATAGCCACATAATAACACCGCCCATAGTCTATTGTGACTATAGCCACATAATAACACCGCCCATAGTCTATTGTGACTATAGCCACATAATAACACCGCCCATAGTCTATTGTGACTATAGCCACATAATAACACCGCCCATAGTCTATTGTGACTATAGCCACATAATAACACCGCCCATAGTCTATTGTGACTATAGCCACATAATAACACCGCCCATAGTCTATTGTGACTATAGCCACATAATAACACCGCCCATAGTCTATTGTGACTATAGCCACATAATAACATCGCCCATAGTCTATTGTGACTATAGCCACATAATAACACCGCCCATAGTCTATTGTGACTATAGCCACATAATAACACCGCCCATAGTCTATTGACGGTACTACCTACTGCTATGGCCTCTGCTCTGACGAACTTGCTTCCCTTATCCTGTTCGCCTTTGCCAAACCCGCCATACACCCGGAACACCCCTTAGTAGTCGACAGAAGATTTCTTCGAACTGCAAGATTCTCTAAATCGTTCTCGTGCCGCACTGCAAAGTAGTGGAACGGGCTCCCGGGGAATATCTTTCCCCACTTCCACCTCCAAGCCGGACTGGCACATCCTCGGGGGTAAAATTGGCTGCGCCAGAGGTTCGGAAGCAATAAAAAAAATTTAGGTACATTTAGTTGGTAGAGATCTCCGTTCCCGTTCCGATCCCAGAAACACGTTCGCACTGGTACTTATACCAGCACTGAACGAAGGCCGGTCGAAGAAAACGGCTATAAAAATTATACGTGTTTTCTGTCCAGTTCAATGTAGCCGGCAAAGAGTTTGTATTACGTCGCATACAAACTCTTTGGTGGCCGGAACGCACGACCTAGATAATACCAACAGTTTTCACCCCATCGGCTGCCCAAATTCAAAACCTAGCAACCAGCAATTTTCATAAAAAACCGGCCAAGTTCGAGTATCGCCGTGCCACGGTCAGCGCCACTCACGCCATCTATGGCGTGTTTATGAAATGCTTCATATTAATAAATAATAATAAATAACCGTTTATTGGATGAAATCATTACCTATGCTATGTTGGTACATTTTTTCAAATTAATTTACATAATTTAATTTCATCCAATAGGAGGGCATTTTCCCTTAAGGTAATCTCCTCCTGTCCCCCTATTGGTGTTACATCAAAAGAATACTTTACAGTGTGGTAGCTAGCACATAGGAAAAATATAAGTTACAGAACAACCAGCATTGTTGAATTACAAATATGTATATAATATACGAATAACTATGAATGAATGAATGACAGATGACAACAACAAAAAGGTATAAAACCAAAACATTACCAGACAATATTAACAATTAGAAAACAATTTTTTTTATAATAATAATAAATAATAATGACATATTTATTTAGGTATGTTTAAGTAAGTAATATTCTTTCAGCTGCTTTTTGAAGATTGCCAGACTAGGACAATAGCGTAAGCTCTCAGGTAAGGCGTTCCACAAACGCGCTGCTTGTACAGTGAAGGAGCGAGACATATACTCTGTGTTATGCTTTGGTATTAACAGGAGACGGGAGCTGGTTGATCTGAGACATACGCCGTGACTTGAGAGAGGTTCGAACATTTCACGCAAGTATATGGGTGCATTTGGATTATGCAGCGTTTTGTACAGTAGATGTAAGACGTGTGCATTACGTCTTTCTCTAATCTTTAACCACCCCAGTTCCCTGCGATAATGAGACACATGATCGTATTTCCTCAGGTTGTAGATGTAGCGTATACATGCATTTTGCATGCGTTCAAGTTTATCTACAAACTCACTTTTTAGGTCTAAATAGCAAGTGTCCGCATAGTCTAACAGCGGCAGAATATATGCCTGCGCCATTTGTTTTTTAACTCCCGAGGGCAGCAGATATTTCATTTTGCGAAGAGAGTGTAAGCTGCTATACACTTTCTTACTGACCTGACCGATATGTTGTTGCCACGACAGATTCTCATCTACATGGAGCCCAAGATTCTTCACACTCTTTGCATGACTGTGGAGTCCACAACTATCGATTGTATGACATGTTTGTCAATTTTGCTAACAAGTCTCCTACTGCCAATTATTATAGCCTGTGTTTTAACAGGGTTAATTAGAACTCCAAAACCACCGAGCATACCTACGGGAGTGGCAACCGTCGAGCGCTAATATATAGGAAAATTAGCCGCGTGTTAGAGCATTTGCACTAATATATAGCGCTGCTGCGGGATCGACCGTCAGTGCGCTCGCGACTTGGGAACGAAGAACACGGATATGTGCACTACGCAAAATGGCGATTTGTGCAGTTCGTGCGTGTCGAAAGAGCTCAAGATCATCAGGAATGACAAAAGATGGCGTAACCTTTCATAATTAGGTCATTTTAATGATAATACAATGCTTAAAGCGTGTAAAATACAAAAATTCCGCGAGCTAGGAGCACGACTGCGCGCCATACTGGGCGCGTACACATGATAGGCAAATTTGACAGACTGGAAAGAAATTTGAAATCAATTATTGTATATGGGTGTTGTTAGTTTTTTTATGGCAATGACATGGATGAATTCAATTTATAATATGTATTGTTATTATTTCTTTAATATTACGTTTTCTATTTTTTATAATTATAAAACAAATATACCTATACAAAACTAATATATTGTATATTATGTATTATTATAATAAGTATTATTATTATCAGTGATAGGAATAGGTAGGACTTATTTACCTAAACTTCGAGGAACAGAGTAAAAAATTGGAGACTTCCTTCATCATCATCATCATCATCAGCCTGTATCGGTCCACTGCTGGACATAGGCCTCTCCCAAGGCACGCCACCACACGCGGTCTTCCGCTCTTCTCATCCATCCACTCCCTTACGACAATATTTATTTCCGGTTTAATAATACCTATTCATGGTGTTATAATTTCGCGATTTAAAAAAGTGGCCGCCATTTTGAACTTTTTAGTAACTGGACAGATTGCTTTCAAAATCGACATCTGGGTGTCAGTAAATACGAATCTGTAGTCAAATTTATAAAAAGTAGCCGCCATTTTGAAAATTTTAGTTACTGGACCGATTGCTTTCAAAATCGATATCTGGGTGTCTATGTAGGCTCTGAATACGAATCCGTTGTCAAAATTTAAAAAAGTGGCCGCCATTTTGAACTTTTTAGTTACTGGACCGATTGCTTTCAAAATCGATATCTGGGTGTCTGTGTGGGCTCTGAATACGAATCTGTAGTAAAAATTAAAAAAAGTGGCCGCCATTTTGAACTTTTTAGTTACTGGACCGATTGCTTTCAAAATCGATATCTGGGTGTCTGTGTGGGCTCTGAATACGAATCTGTAGTCAATATTAAAAAAAAGTGGCCGCCATTTTGAACTTTTTAGTTATTGGACCGATTGCTTTCAAAATCGATATCTGGGTGTCTGTGTGGGCTCTGAATACGAATCCGTTGTCAAAATTTAAAAAAGTGGCCGCCATTTTGAACTTTTTAGTTACTGGACCGATTGCTTTCAAAATCGATATCTGGGTGTCTGTGTGGGCTCTGAATACGAATCTGTAGTAAAAATTAAAAAAAGTGGCCGCCATTTTGAACTTTTATTTACTGGACCGATTGCTTTCAAAATCGATATCTGGGTGTCTGTGTGGGCTCTGAATACGAATCTGTAGTCAATATTAAAAAAAAGTGGCCGCCATTTTGAACTTTTTAGTTATTGGACGGATTGCTTTCAAAATCGATATCTGGGTGTCTGTGTGGGCTCTGAATACGAATCCGTTGTAAAATTTAAAAAAAGTGGCCGCCATTTTGAACTTTTTAGTTACTGGGCCGATTGCTTTCAAAATCGATATCTGGGTGTCTGTGTGGGCTCTGAATACGAATCCGTTGTCAACATTTAAAAAAAGTGACCGCCATTTTGAACTTTTTAGTTAATGGACCGATTGCTTTTAAAATTGATATTTGTTTATCTGTGTGGGCTCTGAATACGAATCCGTTGTCAAAATCTTAAAAAAGTGGCCGCCATTTTGAACTTTTTAGTTACTGGACTGATTACTTTCAAAACCCATATCTACATGTCTGTAGCCGACCAAATGGAACAGAAAAGAAAAATTTAAAATCTGGCATATGTCACTTGAAAGTCTAGGACAAATAAAATATTGCTATCGAAGGAAAACACGATTTTCATTGAATCATTGTAGATTTATAACAATGTTTGGTACCTTCTTCGCCGGACCATGAGCTTACAGACACGTTTCGGTATTCGGAAGAGCAAGAGGGTTGCCGCAAGGCAACATGAGGCGGATAAGTCAGGACCAATGACAAACCCAGGACTTTCTGCACGTATTGATGATCACGTAGAGGAGTCCATGCAACGGTTTCGCGACTCGAGAAGCGATACCGGGGTCAGGTATGGGACGCCTCAAATATATTCTTCAAGTCAGAGTAAGGTACTTGCTCCAGTATCTGACAATACTGAAAGTGTAACAAATTTGTCTCTCCGATCATCACATAGTACCATGTCCCGCACTAGCGTCGTTTCTAGAAGACATTTGCTTGAAGCCCGAGCGGCACGGCAAAAAGCAGAACAGGAAGCTGCTCGGATTGAGAGAGAGAACAGGTTAGAGGAAAGACGCATGGCAGCGGAGAATGCATTAATAGAAGCACAGCTTGCAGAAGAATTAGCTATGCTCGATATCGAGGCCAACGAGATGTCAGCTCAAGCCAGCGTGACAAGCTGGCTCGAACAATCTGCACGAAATTCTTGCTGTAATCCAACTACTCCGTTGCCAAAACCTTTTCAGATGAAAACACCGGTAACATTACCGGTCAAACCTGCCACTCAGACGATGGCTATGCTTGATGGACCAGACCAGCAGAATGACGATGAACCGAGAGGCCGAAAGATATCTAGAAGCGACTGCATGGCAGAATTGACAAAGGCGATTACCAATGCTGTCAACGTTTCGTGTGGATCTAAGCCAGCTGTTGGAGAAAAATTACTCGGAAGATTATCTGCCAAAGATTTACCTACCTTTTCTGGAGATTCACTCGATTGGCTTCGATTTAAAAATGCCTACGTAACATCGACCAAAATTGGGCAATATACGGAAGAGGAAAATGTAGCCCGCCTACAGAAAAGTCTCCAAGGTGATGCGTGGGATGCAGTTGCCGCACAGCTGATTACTGCTACATCGGCTGAACAGATCATCAAGATTCTTGAGCTAAGATTTGGTCGACCTGAACTGGTCTTAAATAAGATTATTGGGGAAATGAAGAAGACTCCGAAACTTACGGGTGCCCGATCAGAACTAGTAGTACTAGCGACAAAGGTGTCAAACTGTGTGGCAGCTATAGAGACAGTTAAACATGTCGGATATTTACACAGTCCAGAGCTTGTTTCTGAGGTGATCAGTAAACTGACAGAGGTATTAATTTATCGGTGGCTCGATTACTCTGCGAATTTAGACTACGACCAGCCCCGACTACCTGCACTTGCGAGCTATCTTATGGCAGAAGCTGAACGAGCATGCAACGCTGGAGTAATAGAATTGCCACAGAAAACGTTTAAGCCTCAAAATATAATAAAGCGACCTGTACTACTGACAACTGCAGAAGGCTCCACTTCTGATGATGAGCTCACGAGTGATGAGACATCAACTCATGTTAACGTAGTTTCTGATACGTCAAATAAGTTGAAATGCACTTACTGCAAGTCTGAAGATCACACGGTTCAGAAGTGTCCCATATTCACGAAGATGGAAGTTAACAAGAGATGGGATTGGGTTTGTGAGCAGCGACTTTGCTTTCAATGTCTGCTAGCTAAGCACCAACGGGATCGTTGCAAGTACAAGAAGAGATGCACATCATGCAAGGCCAGACACCACACTCTATTGCATCGTGAGGACTGGGGGAAGACCACAAATACAGCAAGTGAATGCGATAAAGAAACAGCAAATGAATGCGATAAAGAAATTACTGCTAACTTACACGATAAAAAGAAGAAAATGGTTTTCCTGAAGGTATTGCCTTTAGAGCTAGAAGGCCCGAGTGGAATTGTCAGTACATATGGATTATTTGACGAAGGTTCTTCTGTCACGCTTATAGAAAATAAGATTGCAAAGGAGATTGGAGTTATTGGGCCTGTTACCACTTTAGAACTGCAAGGCGCTATTGGACAAGGAACAAAGGCAAAGGCGGGCAAGGTTTCCTTTAACATTCGATCAGCGGAAGGAACATACCGTCTCGATAATGTACGTACAGTTGATAAGCTCAACATGCCCTTGCACACCGTAGAAGAAGAATTCATTTCTCGTTTTTCACACCTAAAGGACATACCTCTCGAGGCATTCAAGGGACGACCGACAATTCTGATCGGTCAAGACTATTGGGACTTGATTGTAACTAGAGAACTCAAAGAAGGAAAGAAAAATGAACCTGTTGCCTCTAAGACACTTTTAGGGTGGGTGCTACATGGATTTACTTCATCGACGACGAAAGGCATGCCAGAATTCATACTTCATATTCGGGACCAAGACGATGAGAAACTAAATGAAATGGTTAAAGATTATTTTAACCTGGAAAGTATCGGCATTCAACGTGTAGAAAGGATGTCACCAGAGGACAAACGAGCTATCGAGATACTCGATACCAAAAGCAAGAGGATCGGCAATAGATGGAAAACTGGCCTTTTATGGCGTTCTGATGACGTGAAGCTTCCCAATAATAGACGGAATGCAGAACAAAGATTGAAAACTATAGAGAGAAAAATGAAAACGGATTCCAGTTTTGCTGCCGACTATACAAAGCAGATGAACAATTTTCTGAAAAGTGATTATGCGGAAGAGATTGAAGAGCCGATAACAGGAGAACGAGTTTGGTTTCTTCCTCACTTTGGGGTCCGAAATCCGAACAAGCCTCAAAAGCTACGCCTAGTATTCGATGCAAAATCAGAAACAAAAGGCATCTCCCTTAACACACAACTGCTATCTGGTCCCGATTTGCTAAATTCTCTTTTAGGTATTATTTTCAGATTCAGAGAAAAGGCTGTCGCAGTCACGGGAGATATAAAGGAAATGTTTCTTCAGGTGAAGATAGATGAAGAGGATCGAAAGGCTCAATCCTTTCTATGGAGAGAAATGGATAGTAATAAACCACCTCGTATTTACCAGATGTCATCAATGACTTTTGGCGCAACTTCATCTCCGTGCACTGCTACCTATATTCTACGTCGAAATGCTGATGAATTCGCTTCGACACACCCTCGAGCTGTAATGGCTATAAAAAGGCGACACTACGTCGATGATTATTTAGACAGCGCTGACACTGAGGAGGATATGAAGACGATAATGGAAGACGTAATCATGATACATAAAGTTGGTGGATTTGAGATACGAGGATGGGCATCCAACAAACCCAGCATTCTTCCAAAGAACGAACTAGAAAACAATGCAGTGAGCATTCTAAACAAGACTAATGAAATTGAACGTACATTGGGCCTACATTGGAAGACATCGAATGATACACTGGGTTTTGACTTAAGTCTTAAGAAGGTTAATGCTGAAGTGGCCGAATGCCGTCGTAGTCCAACAAAGCGAGAGATGCTCAAGGTGATCATGACAATATTTGACCCCCTTGGACTGCTATCACCGATTTTGGTACGTGGAAAGATTCTGTTGCAAGAGGTTTGGCGCACTGGTTTGACATGGGACGAGACAATACCTGACGAACAATCTAACGTCTGGTTCAGCTGGTTGAATGAAATTAAAGCCTGTAAAAATTTTTCTATCCCTCGATGTTACGGCTTCAGCAAAACAGAAGATAGTTTTCAGCTTCACGTATTTGTCGACGCATCTGAGCAGGCCTATACAGCAGTTTCTTACTTAAAAAGAGGACGAGAAGTTGCTTTCGTAGCGGCAAAAAGTCGTGTAGCACCACTAAAGCTAACCACAATTCCCCGGCTGGAGCTACAAGCTGCACTGATGGGCGCCAGGCTCGGTTCTACCGTAGAAAAGGAGATCGACTTTAAAATAGAGAAACGTTACTTCTGGACTGACTCGAAAACCGTCTGGCATTGGATACAGAAGAGCCCACGTCAAAATGAGCCATTTGTTTTACATCGACTAGCAGGAATAGAAGAAATAACTAAAGCAAGCGAGTGGAAATGGTTGCCAGGACGGATAAATGTGGCCGATGAAGCTACAAGGAGTAGTATTTTTAACAAGTCAAAATGGATAGAAGGCCCCGACTTTCTGCGGCTTCCTGAAGATCAATGGCCAAACCTCGAACCAAACGCAGAACAGACTACAACAGAATTTCATGAGATCGTATTGGCAGTCATCGAACGGACCCCTCTGATGGATATGAGTAGATTTTCCAATTGGCGCCGTTTACTCAGAACAGTTGCAATGGCACTATGTTTTATCGACAAGTGCAGAAAACGAAATACACACTTGACGGCAGATCAAATGGGACGTGCTGAACGACTAATTTTAAAACAAATACAAAGAGATTCTTTCCCTGAGGAGATAGAAGTTTTGGAAAAGTGCCAAGAAATAAGACCAACGAGTAAATTGAGACAATTTAGACCTATGTTCGACAAAGATGGATTACTTGTTGTTGATAGTAGGATTGAAGCAGTGAAAGATGTGCCACATGCAATGAAGAAACCAGTAATTGTTGACGGACGTCACCATGTAGCCCGACTCATAATTAATGATAAACACAAGCAGCTAGGGCATCACAGTTTTGAGACACTGCTGAACGAGTTGAAGCAAAGATATCACATACTCCGACTGCGGGTAACTGCACGCTCCATTGTAACCAAATGCGTCATCTGCAGAGCAAGAAGACTTCACAGTGAACAATCTCTCATGGCTAGACTTCCACCGGCACGTCTCGAACACCACTGTAGACCGTTCAGCTACTGTGGAGTAGACCTTTTCGGCCCCATGAATGTGACCATTGGCCGAAGACACGAGAAAAGATGGGGAGTTCTCTTTACTTGTCTAAGCATTAGAGCAGTCCACATAGAATTAGCTGCATCCCTGACTACCGATTCCGCGATCCTTGCAATAAGACGAATGGCAGCTCGTCGAGGGAATCCGGTGCAAATGTATTCGGATAATGGGACAAATCTGCGAGGAGCGGACAAAGAACTACGCAAAGCTCTCCAGGATATGGTGCAAAATGACAGGCTCCAAGAATATACTACCGAAAGGGGAATCGACTGGCGCTTCAACCCTCCGGACGCGGCGCATATGGGTGTATGGGAAAGATTAGTTCGGTCTATAAAGGTGGCACTATACGCCACCTTGAATTCCAGAGCTCCCAGCGAAGAGGTTCTCCTAACCTTACTCACCGAAGCGGAGAACATTGTGAACAGCCGGCCGCTTACCCATGTAAACTTAGACCCAAACGAGGAGGAGGCCTTGACTCCAAATCATTTTCTTCTGGGTTCGGCCAGCTCTCTGCAGACGCCAGGAACATTTACCGACGAAGACCTGCAGCTAAGAAAACGGTGGCGCATCGCACAAAGGCTCGCTGACATGTTCTGGGCACGATGGATTCGAGAATTTTAACACATGGGCTCGGGGCAGGATCTCTGCTATTGTACCAGGCAAAGATGGACGAGTGCGCATTGTCGACGTCGCCACAAGAGGAGGTACAATGCGCCGCCCAGCATCCCGCATTGTACTGCTTCTAAGTGGAAGAGAGCAGGCGGAGACACTACCCACCAGTCGGCATCCACCAGAGAACGAGGAGGAGATTGTAGCCGACCAAATGGAACAGAAAAGAAAAATTTAAAATCTGGCATATGTCACTTGAAAGTCTAGGACAAATAAAATATTGCTATCGAAGGAAAACACGATTTTCATTGAATCATTGTGGATTTATAACAATGTCTGTGTGGGCTCTGAATAACAATATGTAGTTAACATAAAAAATATGATATCGATTTTGAAAGCAATCGGTCCAGTAACTAAAAAGTTCAAAATGGCGGCCACTTTTTTTAAATTTTGACAACGGCTTCGTATTTAGAGCCCACACAGACACCCAGATATCGATTTTGAAAGCAATCGGTCCAGTAACTAAAAAGTTCAAAATGGCGGTCACTTTTTAAATTTTGACAACGGATTCGTATTCAGAGCCTACATAGACACCCAGATATCGATTTTGAAAGAAATCGGTCCAGTAACTAAAAAGTTCAAAATGGCGGCCACTTCTTTTTTATTTTGACTACAGATTCGTATTCTGAGTCCACACAGACGCCTAGATATCGATTTTGAAAGCAATCGGTCCAGTAACTAAAAAGTTCAAAATGGTGGCCACTTTTTTCAAATCGCGAAATTAAAACACCATGAATATTATTAAACCGGAAAAAAATATTGTCTTAAGGAAGCCTCCAATCTTTTACTCTGTTCCTCGAAATTTAGGTAAATAAGCCCTACTTATTCCTATCACTGATTATTAGTACAACTTTTCAAAAATATTAAAACAACAGTCTTGTTTAATTTTTCAATATTTTTTTTGGATTCAAACAATAATATTCGTTCAGTAAAAACTATTTGAAATAATATTACAAATAACAATTTCAAAATTCACAGATATACCGCACCATCATTGTCCGTCAGACTGGCATTCGTAGTGATCCCGTCAAGTTGCCGTCAAGCAAGGCTTCCGATTGGTCGGACGGTCGGCTCTTACTACCAGATACCCGAGCCAAGCCAGCGATAACAAACCTGTCGCTCGCCTTGCTCGCTCTGTCTCTCTCCATATCGCGGGGCGCGATATGGGTAACGGAGATAGACAAGTCACGTCATAAAAGATTAAATTGCGATTTCGATTTTCGTAGTAGTAGGGATTTTTGGCTAGCCGTGCTCCGATACAAACGCAGTAGCGTTGCGTCTCCCGTAGGTATTCTCCTTGTCCAAAACGCTTGGCCCATTCGCAGATGCCTTCTATGTCCTTATTTACTTTGTCTATAGCTGTGTTGATCATACAAGGTCGAGTGTGAACGTAGAGCTGTAGGTCGTCAGCATACATGTGGTAGCAACACTGTAGGATACCTGTGATAGGTTTAATAAATAAGGCAAATAGCAATGGAGACAGAACTCCTCCCTGCGGGACACCACACGTCAGGTCTTTCTGTGCAGATAAGTCCAAGCCAGATTTTACTGATTGCTGACGACCATGCAAATAGGTGGAGAACCAGGTGGTGACTATGTCGGAAATGTTCAGTGACCGAATTCGAGCAAGTAACAAAGTAAAATCTACTGAATTAAACGCACTACTGAAATCCAAGAGAACCATCACGTTTACTTTCCCAGCAGCCATCGCACGTCGTGCATCCTCCGTAATCTTGAGCAGAGCGGTAGTAGTGCTGTGTCCAGGTCGAAACCCTGATTGATAGGGATCATACAAATTGTAGAAACTGAGAAATTGCGACACTTGTATGTGCACCAAACGCTCAAGTACCTTTGATAGTACAGGTAAAATAGAGATGGGCCGATAGTCTTTTGCGCTCGTAGGCTTTGCATTTTTCGGAAGAGGAATGATCAATGCTCTTTTCCATGTTGTCGAGAATACACCAGATTGAAGTGAAGCATTGAGAATATGGGTCAAAATAGGTAGAATCACATTTATAATCATGAGGATCATAGTAACGTTGATACCGTCAACACCCACAGACCTCGACTTCACCCCAAGGATTGCCTCTTTAACCTGTTTACATGTGGCATGCGAGAATTCAAATTTGGGAATATTAGGTAAATCTTCAGAAATTATATCGCTAGCCGCTTCAGCCCGAGCATCCTGTTCAAGAACAACTGGTGGTGTAGCAAAATGTGTATTGAGGGTATTAATATCTAAATTAACAGTAGCATCGGATTTTTTGTCCTCACAGGCCCCGATCGATTTCAAGAATATCCAAAGGTTGTTATCGCCACTGCCAGTAACATGGTCGTAGATATATTTCCTTTTGGCATTTCTGCACATCTGTGCACAGCGATTACGTAGGCGTTTATAGAGAGACCAGTTGTCAGCAGTAGGGTTAACATTGTGTTTGATCTTTGCCTTATCTCTTGCAGACATTTCACTTCGTATTGCATCTGTTATCCAGGGAGCAGGTCGTTGCTTAACTCTCATGCTCCTGAGAGGTGCATGAGTATCGAACAATTT
Source organism: Nematopogon swammerdamellus (assembly GCA_946902875.1). Taxonomy (NCBI): domain Eukaryota; kingdom Metazoa; phylum Arthropoda; class Insecta; order Lepidoptera; family Adelidae; genus Nematopogon; species Nematopogon swammerdamellus. The sequence continues at coordinate 21,778,640 of OX336352.1, forward strand.
CAGAATATTATTATTGAACATATTAGTTCAAATTGAAGATTAGTTAAAATGCTTCATACTGTTTTCGGTAGATGGCGCGCATACACTTTTTAGTTTATTCTATGGGAATCCCGTGAATTTTTAAATTTTTCTTATTTTTCTTATTTGTAGTTATATCTACCGTAATAAATAACACATATATTCTGTAATAGGGTCCCGTACCGGATACGGAACCCTAAAAATGGGTTTTCTCGTCTTATGCACGTACAAGGTACATACATTCATATCCTATTACTTTAAGTGAGCTAAACTTGTATATGTATAGACAATTGGTTTCTCGGAAACGGCTCTAACGATTTGGATGAAATTTATTATAGGTATAGATAATGTTATTTTTTTTTAAGTTTATCTATATAGGTGTAGACGCCGAGCGAAGCTCGGTCGCTCAGGTGCTTTAAATAATATCTTCAAATTTTGAGCTGGTGAGCAAAAATTCACGCGCAAAGTTGAAATTTTGGCTCTTCTGACATTTAACTTTAGCAAAATTAATAGTTTTGTGCACAACTACATAAGATTACGCAGGTAGGTACATCGTTTATTTTTTTTTAATTTACAAACAACCCCTAATAGGAAAAAGGTTGCCGACAAAACTGCAGATTTTTGTCAACTTTTAAACGAAATATTTGTTAAAAGCAAACTTATTAATTATAGAAAAGTTATATATTTTTGAAATTGCCTTAATAATACTTACACATTTAATGACATGACATTTGATTTATTTAAAAAAAAACAAAATTCATTTTTCGTTCACCATTTTGGCGTACCCTCTGTACTTTCACAGGACTACTAAACAAACTTATCTATAATCTATCTAGAGGCAAAAATTATACGTAATTTGGTGTAAGTTTCATCGAAATTGGTTCAGTAGGCCCGGAGATATCTGCTTGTGACCGACAGACGGACAGACACCAGAGCGATCCCATAGGGGTCCCTTTTTTCGAATTTTGCGACGGGACCCTAAAAACTCATGCATAGCGTGGCGTGGCCTGGCGCGGCGCGGCGTGGCGCGGCGCGGCGTGGCGCGGCGCGGCGCGGCGCGGCGCGGCGTGGCGCGGCGCGGTGCGGTGCGGAGTGCGGGTTGCACTTATTCTCTGTGATGCTGTGGCGGGTGACAGGACAGGAGGTAGGAAACTCAACGTGACTCAACATAAAAGAGTCAATAAGAGAGAGAGAGAGAGAGAGTAGGTACTTATTATTGTCAGTGAGTGGTTGTCAGTTGTCAGCTGTCAGGTCAGCAGGTCTATTCTTGTAAATTCTGACAGCGGACTCAGCGCTGATGTGGCGCTGAGAGCCACTTTAGTAAGTGGCTCTCAGCGCCACAACAGCGCTGATTCCGCTGTCAGAATTTACAAGAATAGACCTGCAGGTCAGGGAAGGCCGGCTAGGCTAGGCTAGGCGCTGTGTGTGCGCGGTACGGGCGGAGGAGGGGCGGAGGGGCGGGCGAGGCTGCGTGCGTCGCTAAAGTTCTTTGTCAATGCGTCAGATTGTTGGATATTAGATTATGGAATTAATTAATAAGCTATTTGTTAGATAGGTGTTTGCACATGTGTTGTGTGTCGCTCTAGCGTGTAGGTAGATATTTGCTGACACACACACACAGCACACACACGCACAGCACACACACACACACACGCACAGCACAATGCGAGCCTCGTTCATTATTGAATCATACCTACTATGACTTCTATTATTCACGTGTTTTACAAAATGAATTTCATAAAGGCCGAGGCGAGTTTAGTGTGCTCGCCGCCGCCCGGTTGGTCTTCTTGTCTCATCGAATTTATTGTTTTTAGGGTTCCGTACCTCAAAGGAGGAAAAAACGGAACCCTATAGGATCACTTTGTTGTCCGTCCGTCCGTCTGTCTGTCTGGCTGGCTGTCTGTCGGTCTGTCAAGACCCCTTTTCTCAGGAACGGGTAGACGTATCAAGTTGAAATTAATATCAAATACTAAGCTCTACGTTTCCTCACAGGTGTAGAAATTGTAAGCTTCTAAGTCAACGCAATCACAAGATACGGCCATTTAAGTCACATATTTTGCTACTGGCAAATCAAATCAAAACCTATGGAGCCAATATGGAGCACTTTCCGCTGACCTAGAGTAATGAAATTTGGCAAGAAGCAAGGTCGAAAATTGTAAATATGTCGTTATGTCATATAAGAAATATATTTTTGTATATTTCAACTACACTAATGCCTCACAGTCAAAAACATTGCTGCAGTTTTTATTTAGGCGGTTCGTGATTTTCCAAAACAATTGTTTTTGTACGTACATAATACAAATATATTGAGTGATGATACGGAACCCTCGGTGCGCGAGTCCAACTCGCACTTGGCGACTTTTTTTTTATGGAAACTGACACGGTTGGCTATATCACAGATAACATCCGCGATGTCAGCAGCACACACTCGTAACACCTCGGTTAGCTAGGTGTTATAACATTGGCATTGCCGGCCGAGTGTGTTTGATTTTCAAATCGAAATATTACCTACCTACCGCTCTAGATAATAATTCCAAAACAAATTGCAAGCCTTGCTTGTTGCAGTGCCAACGTTCTCACCTCTTGGGTTCAATCTCATTCATAATAATTAATTTCGTTTGCGTACTTAATAATGTTTGTCTTATATTATAATATAGAGTCGGTAGTGTAGTTTGTAAGTAGGTATGTTAATTTATACATATAATAATATGTAGCTACGTACACACGTACGTTATTATGTTGTATTTTATTTGTTTCTTACTTTAATATTTTGTTGTACAGCTCTGGTTATTTTTCCATATTTGTGATAAATTTAGTTTTTTAGTGTTTTGGTTAGGAATTTAAGGTTATGTCTGTTTTTTTTTTTGTTATTTGCTTAACAGATTCTTACAATTGTTTTCTTTTCATCAATGTATGTCTAGCTTGTAAGTAAAAAAAATGTATTTCTCGGCAAAATGGGTTCAACTGATTGAACCGTAATAGGTAGCCGGTTGAAACTTTCACAGAATATGGTGTTACTATGGCGGATGAAACAACAAATAAGAAAAATAAGAAAAAGTTAAAAATTAAGGGGGCCCCATACAAGAAATGTTTCATTAAAATAGATTAGTCACACTATTGAATAACAGATGGCGCCAACGGCTTTTATACATTGCATTGTTAGGTGCTGTCATTTTCCCACCGTAAAGTGCTATCGACCTCATTGAGGCTTCTCTAAAAGATAGCGGCTTTCTAATCTTTGGTCGTTCCAAAAAAAAAATTCAAAGTTTTGATGTTTGACAGATCACTTTTAAAAAATAAAGTGACGTTACTATGGTAACAGCTGTCAGTGGGCAAACATGGAGACCTGTCATAAATTATACAAATATCAGATAATTCAAATTCGAAGACCATGCCACCTGAGCGGATAGGTGGATATTTTTGTTAGCGAATAGATACGGAAACCTCCGCGCGCGAGTAAAACTCGCACTTGACAGATTTTTTCAAATAAATGTCATTAGGTAAGTAAGTAAGTAGTACCTAACAAACTAGAACATTTTGAAAAACCGATTTAAAACCTACCTACTCACTTATATTTAGACCTACATAATGTATGAACACCTATCCGAAATGGCTGATTCCGATTTCAATAACGCGACAATATTTCGCGAACCGTATCCGTCTGCGAACAATTACCAAAGTAGGTATGTCTGCGATAAAGCGGACTGTAAGTTCATGGAACTGTCTGACCAAAACATCTAAGACGGAGGTTACACGCTAGGTTTGGCATCAGTTCAGTCACGATCAGATTGACGCCAGACTGACGCTAGACGTAAAATGCATTCGCACTATTAGTCTGCCATCAGTCTGCCCTGACTAGACTGACGAAAATTATCAAAATATTTTAAAATCCATCAGTCTGGTCCATCAGTCTGGTCCATCAGTCCATCGGTCAATAGATTAAACGGTCAGTCTGGACGTCTGGACCATGGTTTAACCATTGGGTTTAACCAGACTGATGGTGGACTGAACTGATGCCAAACCTAGCGTGTAACCTCCGTCTAATAATTAAAGGTGTAAACTGACCGGAACGCGAGGGACCACCTTCCACCGGCTGCTCCTGGGCGACCAGACCGCTGTCAGGCTGCTCCAGCCTGCCGCCGCTCCGCGCCGCTCCGTGTGCCAAGCCTTGATAGTGCCATCAACACCAAGATATATCCACCGAGCACAACAACATGTTTAGCTGTTCCGAGCCGCGCGCGCCACCACCACGCGCCACGTGCGTGGGCCGTGGGCACGCCGCATCCGAGCCGAGAGCGATCTCCGACGTCCTCCCGCCGCGTTGACCACAGATAATTAATAATTGTTGACAGACAGCCGGGCGCGGAACCGTAGTCGTCCGCCTTACCGCTAGGACGCGACACCATCGCACCGGGATACATTCACACAATTTAATACCTATACAAAAGAGGATTTTTACCTTAATTAAATTGAACCTTATTTGCGATTCCGCCTTAGTAAGGTCCAAATCCGTTCGCAGTAAGCATTGCTAATGGGTATATTATAGGTAGGTATTTGATGCTCTGTGTTATGGACCAAGTAATTAATGAGGGCATTATACACGGTGAACAAAAAACCTGTCGAACACCTTAAGGCAGGAAGTACAGTTTCAGATACTGAATCGGATAGGCTAGTTTTTTTTTCGAAATGTATATGAAAATATGCCCTTTTTCAATTATTCCTAAGTATCAAGATGTCTTTAAATAACTAAATTATGTCTGCATGCCATCATAACAGTGATGTGAAGTTAAACCCTACTACCATGTCTTAAGCACGTGATATCAGTTTTCTAGGTACCTACCTAGGTAATATTCTAAAACTTATTAGGTATACAAAATAATAGTTTGTTGCACACTAACAGACCTCAAAGCACTTACCGACTTCATTTTCAGTACTGAAGACAAAAAAAAATTCAAATCGGCAAATTATTAACAAAGAATTTCACTAAAGACATCGACATCTATTTTATAGATTGAACGTCGTACGATGCAACCTGTGCGAGACGTCGGTACAAGTATGCGTGCACACACAAGCAATATTGTGATACGTGACACGATCCCTACGACGATACTTTCGCGCGCTCGCCCCCACCCGCCCACAGATGACAAGAAAGAGCGAGAAAGACGTCATGCGGCGCGTTTGCCGTCTTTCCGCCCACTCCCATCACCAGCAGGCAAGCGAGAACGAGAACGCCATACCACCGCACCGTCACACGATCCTATCCGTGACAGCATGGCTTCTTAAAACGCCGTAACATGCTCAGGCGAAACAAACAACAACGTTTGTCACTGTCACTCTTTATAACAGCAACCGGGCATGCTGCACACACGCGTCACCGACTCGATACAGACATGCGTGCGTTCAACACGCGCCGCAAACGCCGTATGGTATGAAGCGGCTGTCCGTGAAATCTGCATTATATGCGGTTCTCGTCGAGAACATATTTGTTCGGGAGTGATGTATGGGATGGGCCAATCTATAAAATAGATATCAATGACTAAAGACATAAGAACACGCTGTCTGCCTTCACTTCATTCAAAGCGGCCTCAAGATAATTTAGGACACTGGCGGCGAGGCGGAGGCGCGGGCAGTTTGTGTCGCGCCGCCTAGAGAATTTTGCATTAGAAGTAAAAGATCGTGATACTAATTCAATTTTTTTATTGAAAAATTTTGTCCGAATTTAAAAAAAAAACTAGCCTATCCGATTCAGTATCTGAAACTGTACTTCCTGCCTTCGGGTGTTCGACAGGTTTTTTGTTCACCGTGTATATAATGCCCGGGCATTATGAATAACGACAATTTAAATCGGGCCAAGTGATTAATTATTACCTAACCTTCATTAGTTATCACAGTGTCTGGTCATTATGAATACTGCTACACTATCGTCGGGCAATTTGTTAATATTGGTACATTCGGCGCGGCGCGGCGCGGCGCGGTGGTACCGAGGAGACACACAGAGCCAAGGGTAAGACATCGAGAACATGCTAAGTACGTGGTTGGGGGATAACAACTCAAATAAATGGTCGGAAGGATTACGTTTTGTTCAAGAGCTCATCACATAGGCATAAACTATAAGTCCATATGAAGCCAAGTTCGGGAGCAAGTTGAAAGTTGGACTAGAAAGTTCTTATAAACCACTTGAAGCTCTGTATAAGTAGAGTTCACCGACATACATAGGTCAAGTAGAGTTCACCGTCATAGATCAAACAGAGTTCACCGACATAGATCAAATAGAGTTCACCGACATAGATCAAGTAGAGTTCACCGTCATAGATCAAACAGAGTTCACCGACATAGATCAAATAGAGTTCACCGACATAGATCAAATAGAGTTCACCGACATAGATCAAATAGAGTTCACCGACATAGATCAAATAGAGTTCACCGACATAGATCAAATAGAGTACACCGACATAGATCAAATAGAGTTCACCGACATAGATCAAATAGAGTTCACCGACATAGATCAAATAGAGTACACCGAAAATGATGATGTATATTCAGCCGGTCCATTGTTCTAATAAATAGGAAATAAATTAACTTTTTAGTGTCTATGTTTATTGCCTTTTTGTGTTTTTTTGAAGTCGGTTAAAAGTTTTTTAAAGTTTTTATCTTATTTTTTTAATATTTTGAATTTGACTTATAAGTAATAACTACTAAGAATTAGTGTATTAAGCATTGATTTTATAGGGGGAGTATTAAGTAATTCTCGTACTACGCATTTTGATTTAATTGTCGGAAATTAAAAGAATCTTAATAAAACATGTGTCTTTTTATTATCCTGCCCAATACGTGATAGACATTATTCATAAAGCCCGAGCAATTTAATTATTTCAGCAGTCATCATCATATTGCCCTCTCATATTGGGCATTATGTATAATGTCCAATTAATCACTTGGTCCATAAAATATACACTAATGCAAGATAAAATTGTTTTTATTTCTTTTTAAAATACTTCGCCCAAATTAAATCATTTACGACGTTTTCAGAGAGATTTTTACCGATATCTTTAAGACAACCAGTAGTCTGTATCTGAGGGCACGGCAGTGTCCCCGCCAAGTCGAGCAAACACGGCCGTACCATGCTTTTCTGTCAGTCAGTCAGCGTGTAAGCGTCCACTGCTGGACATACGCCTCTCCAATTTACCTCCAGTCCTCCCGGCCTTTAGCGATACGGAACCACTGCTTTCCGCCCACGTACTTGATGTCGTCGTCCCACCTGGCGGGTGGTCTTCCCACACTCCATTTTTCTGTCCACGGCCGCCAGTGTAGGACACGGTTACTGCAACGGTCGTCTCTCTTTGGCTGACGTGCCCAGCCCACTTCCACTTGATGTTAGCCACCCGGTATCCAATATCGACTACTTTGGTGCGCCGGCGGATTGCCTCGTTACGCAGCATATCACGTAGCGATATTCCCAGCATGGCTCGCTCCATTGCTCAGGTCAGGTGATAGAGTCACTCGGCCCCCGCACACCTCAATAATATGAACAAATTGATGACGTCATAGGCTTTACGAAAAAGGCTTCGAAAATCAATAAATACCTATAACTCCTAAACTACTGGTCGGATCGTCTTGAAATGTGTTTACCACCTTAAACAAATTTTCTCTTTCTGAAATAATGTATTTTTTTTCAAAATCGGTTCAACCGTTCCTTAAAAAAAAGGAAAAAGACTTTGAGAGGGCATATCTCGGAAACTACTGATCCCAGCCTACTCATTCCCATATGGAAAATGATAAGTCTCGACGAGATAAAACTTTTTTTTAGGGCACATCTCTGAAACTACTGATCCAAGACTACTCATCCGCTGGAGGAAATGATAGGTCTTAGTGAAGAGTTTTAGTTTTAGTTGTTCTTTTAATTATATATTTTTTTTAATCTTTTGGTACCGGGTCCCACGACTAAGTACGAGGGGATTTTTTTTCCAAAGCGGGACAATCCCGCTCAGTGCCGGCCGCCTGGCAACTCTAGATCTAGGACTGACTGACTAACCGCAGGCCGGGCCGGGTACACACTGTACGCGTCGCGTCTCCAGTGGACGCGCGAGCGCGTAGGTGGTGTAGGTATACAGGCCGCGCTGGTCCTGCCCGCTGTCAGCAGCCTGCTCGCTCATGTTGTAGCCGACTGGGTTGCTAGCCCCATATCATAGAATCGGCTGTCTTTCTTTTTTTAGGGTTCCGTATCCGGTACGGGACCCTATTACTAAGCCTACGCCGTCTGTCTGTCCGTCCGTCCGTCCGTCTGTCCGTCTGTCTGTCCGAGGGCTGTATCTCTTGAACCGTAATAGGTAGCCCGTTGAAATGTTCACAGAATATGTGTTATTATGGCCGATATAACAACAAATAATAAAAATTAGAAAAAGTAAAATATTCACGGCGGTTCCCATAGAAGAAACCAAAAACTGTATGCGCGCGCGCCATCTACCGAATAGAGCATGAAGAATTTTAACTAATCATGAATTTTAACTAATATGAAGCATTTCATAACACGCCATAGATGGCGTGAGTGGCGCTAACCATGACATGATGGCGATACGGAACCCTCGGTGCGCGAGTTTGACTCGCACTTGGTCGGTTTTTATTTATTATTTTTAGGGCTTTTAACAATAATTTGTTAATATCAGCCCCATAGTACTCATATTTCCTATCACTTAGGGCCCAGAGTCCTTAAGGGGTAGAGAACGCTCACCGAAATCCAACACAATTACTAAATCTCTCTCACTTGGGTTCGCCAACAGTTTATATATACAAAAAACACATTGAGTCTGTCCAAGTGACCTTAAGTGACGCCTGTAATTCCCTCCGTAATTCCTCTTTCTGACTACATTCCATCAGCAAAATGGTACATGTCATCCTCCTTGTTACACCCATCACAATTTGGAGAATCTCTCTTTTTAACCGACTTCCAAAAAAGGAGGAGGTTCTCAATTCGTCTGTATGTTTTTTTTTTTTATTTTTTTTTTTATTTTTATTTTTTTGTATGTTTGTAACACGATTTCTCCGTCAATTGAGGGCCGATTTAGAAAATTCTTTTTTTGTTAGTTAGGTCATACTTCCGAGGTGGTCCCATTTCAATTTTATCGAAATTGGTTCAGTGGTTTTCGAAAAATCAGCATAATACTATGGTGTGTGGTTACCTTCAGCAAAACTTGTGATGTGGTCGTTTTCGGCAATTTTCAGTTTGATAAATTAGTATGGTGTGTGGTTACCTTCAGCAAAACATTTGTGATGTGGACTTATTCAGCAATTTGCAGTCTGACACATATGGCGAATAATTCTGTACCACTTCAATCGATTTCGATTATTCGATTTCGATTATTCTTTTTTATGTAATATTACTAAAAAGAATGAAATAAAAACTGTTTTAAAAAATATTAAACCGATTTCCAAAAAACAAAAAAAAAAAAAACTAAAAAGTATTAAATACCTAATATTTTGAAATTTTCTCTGTCCTGTTGAAATACATGAATCGATATACTAGTGATACATATTCGGACCCTTGTTTCATGAATATTCTAAATTTGAAATTTTTTTATCTTTTCCGACCGGCGCTTAATTTATTATGGTACCTGGCCAGTACCTACTGTACCGAGTACCATCGAGCTGGTTTGATGATGGAGACAGAAGGTGGCCATAGGAACTCCTAAACTACACATGATAAACCCATCGTGTTTGGGCTCGTTGCATTTGTCTTCACGAGAAATTTACTTTAGACCTAAAAGATTCTCAATTCGACGGTATGTTTTCTTTTTTTGGATGTTTGTTACGCGATTACTCCGTCAATTGTGGGCCGATTTTGAAAATTCTTTTTTTTTTTATTTGAAAGGGGATAACCCTGAGGTTTTTGAAGTGAAAACTTCTTTAGCGGCTCTTGGCACTTTTTTAGGTGGGTAAAAATGTTTAACTCGCGACATCGCGTCAGCGTCATTTTTAAAATGAAACCTTAAGTCATTGCGTTAAGGGTTAAGTTAGAGTGGCACGGGATCTGCCGGCACTCCCGGAGTGCAACTGTTAAGTAGGGTTCCGTAACACGTTTATGTCTGTCCATTCTACTAAGTTCTGCAAAATGAATGTAGGGTTCCGTAACATATGCATGTCTATCCGTTCTACTAAATTTTACAATTTTCAACCAAGGTCCTCCGACGGTTATTTTATAATAAAAGTAGGCTTCCGTAACACGTTTATGTCTGTCCATTCTACTAAGTTCTGCAACATCACCTACAACGTCCGTGATGTCAGCCCATAACACCAGTGCCATGTCAGTGCTTCCCCCTTTGATCGTGCTGACTACACTGAACTGGTCGGAAAACACAAACTATTTACATAGCCGTTTCGACCGACGTTTAATTCAGTGCGGTGGTACCACCCCGGGAAGGTTAAACCCTACCACCAAGTAAAATTACGAGGGAAGGGACTTACAGTTTTACGAGGAATCCGAACCTTGGTCAGCCTCCAACGGTCAGCGGTCACCCATCTAAGTACTGACCGCACCCAGCGTTGCTTAAAATTCAATAGCGACAGTTGACTGTCTGCACCACTGAGCTATCGAAGCTGACGTGGTCCTATTTTAATTGGGTCAAGATCGGATTGGAAAGCGAGGCGGAATCGCGAGGCCGAAGGCCGAGCGATTCCGCCGAGTACATTAATAGCAAAAAATTACTAAAAAAAACTGTGAAATAAAAAAAAAGTTTTAAAAAACATAAAACCGACTTCCTAAAAAAAGTAAAACTAAAAAACTATTTAAAATAAAAATATAAAAACCGCCTTCAAAAATATATGAAATAAAAACCTAAAAAAAAAAACGAACCCTAGAGTTGAAGGCGGTGCTAAAGCAAGCAAAAATGATGCATGAAAGAAAACATGAGCGGATGATAATATCCTTTGTGATTTGTGTAGCCTTTTTAGCACCGCCTTCAACTCTAGGGTTCGTTTTTTTTTTTAGGTTTTTATTTCATATATTTTTGAAGGCGGTTTTTATATTTTTATTTTAAATAGTTTTTTAGTTTTACTTTTTTTAGGAAGTCGGTTTTATGTTTTTTAAAACTTTTTTTTTTCATCCGGAATTTCTAATGGAATGTGGCCGGAACGAAGCTAGCACTATTTCAGACCATAACCAGGGAATCTGTGGAGGTTCTCATTCTAAGGTTTTGTTCCATATCCCACTGTCCATAAATAATGTTTGCATAGTTTTTACTTGTGGCAATGGATCCATACGTTTACTTTAAAGTGGGGGCATTCAACATAAATAGCTTCTTTCGCCAATTTATCCGCTGTTTCATTCAATACCTACACGTGAACTGGAATCCACTGAAATGTAATAGTCCTGTTGTTATTGACTAATGAATTGAAGACTTGGAGGATATTGTAGGCAATGGCTCTTCCCCTCATGCCCTTCGCAGTTCGCCCGGCCCGTCGTCAGGTGTTGTACGCACTTTTAGAATCAGTGTTTGGAACCGAACGATGGTCAGCTCGAACCGTGTGAGAGCGGCCTTGCGCCAAGGTGATGGCCACACAGGCGAGCTGCGATTGGTCAGCAGTAATGTGACGTCACTACCGATAGGTCTAGCTAGAATTAACATAATCTATGCTAGCTAAAATATGTTTCTGTTCACCGCTGTATCTCACATACAGTCCATGACTACTCCACCACGACGCCCGGCAGATAGAAGCTGTGTTTCTGTAGTCCAGTATGTACTCGTATATAGCCAGGAATGCAAAAACAACTCTCCGGTATGGCAAATTATCTTGTCGGAGGCGATACTGGCTGAGTTGAGATTGTACTGTGTGTGGCCCCTCTGACTCAGCCAAACATAGCAGGTTGCAGAAGAAAATTGAATGTTTTCTTTTAAAAGTATATGTATATATATTCTTTATTGAACACCAATTAATACAAATTAGGCACAACAGGCGAGCTTAATGTCGCGAGGCATTCTATTCTGACTAACCTTTGGGATGTGGGAGAAGTACCTACATGCAGGCGAACAAGAATAGTTTGTGCCAATGTATTAAACTGTAAAGAAATATGTATGATAATTATGATAAACTACAAACGAATACTACATTAGTACTTTTATCCGCACATATTATTATGTAGGTACATACTGTTGTGTTTATCTCAAATACATTCATAGATGTAGAGGAGCGTAAATGCACGGGCAGATTATTCCAGAGGCGAGCTGCTTGTACTGTGAAAGAGTCCGTGTAGAAAGAGCTTGAGTGAGCCGGTATTGCCAAGAGTAAGTTGTCAGCAGATCTTATAGCCAGACCGTGAGAAGAAAGAAATTAAAACCGTTCACTCAAATATTAGAGAAGAGAGAGGGCGTGAGAGTTCCTGCGGCCCAGAGCATCGAGCCACTGAAGGCGAGCTCGATATTCAGATATGGTTGTGCCTACTTGCGCAATCCGGAACGATAGCGAATGCACGAGTGAGTTCGCTCACTCGGACTGATGTAGGTACATAGATACTAGGTGGAGGTATGTACTAGAGTGCAGGTGTAGGTGGAGGTGGATGGAAGTGGAGAACACCCGCGCGGATACTAACAGTAACCTCTCAACATTTTACAATTGCATGTTCGTTGCAACTCTTTACTGTACCGCACGCTGTATCCCGACCATCTCTGTGGTCAGAGTAATGGGTGTTGTGCGGCAACAAGGAATCTGCTAAATTACAACACTACACCGACCGCCATGTATCGCAAAGTGTTCAGACAAGATAACTATCAAGCGGCAAGTGAGGAACGAATACCCACCTGCTGCGTGAGTCGGTAGAAGGATCGCGCCAACGTGAGAAGTGGCTACCCTGACGCCCTTTAGCACGGCATCTTGTCCTAATTATTTAGTCGCCTTTTACGACATGCACGGCGAGAGATACAGTGGGGCTATTCATTGTAAGTAATTTATGCGCACAGTGAATATGCGAGATACTCAAGCTACTAGGTGTAGAGTTACGACATGCACGGCGAGAGATACAGTGGGGCTATTCATTGTAAGTAATTATGCGCACAGTGAATATGCGAGATACTCAAGCTACTAGGTGTAGAGTTACGACATGCACGGCGACAGATACAGTGGGGCTATTCATTGTAAGTAATTATGCGCACAGTGAATATGCGAGATACTCAAGCTACTAGGTGTAGAGTTACGACATGCACGGCGACAGATACAGTGGGGCTATTCATTGTAAGTAATTATGCGCACAGTGAATATGCGAGATACTCAAGCTACTAGGTGTAGAGTTACGACATGCACGGCGAGAGATACAGTGGGGCTATTCATTGTAAGTAATTATGCGCACAGTGAATATGCGAGATACTCAAGCTACTAGGTGTAGAGTTACGACATGCACGGCGACAGATACAGTGGGGCTATTCATTGTAAGTAATTATGCGCACAGTGAATATGCGAGATACTCAAGCTACTAGGTGTAGAGTTACGACATGCACGGCGACAGATACAGTGGGGCTATTCATTGTAAGTAATTATGCGCACAGTGAATATGCGAGATACTCAAGCTACTAGGTGTAGAGTTACGACATGCACGGCAACAGATACAGTGGGGCTATTCATTGTAAGTAATTATGCGCACAGTGAATATGCGAGATACTCAAGCTACTAGGTGTAGAGTTACGACATGCACGGCGAGAGATACAGTGGGGCTATTCATTGTAAGTAATTATGCGCACAGTGAATATGCGAGATACTCAAGCTACTAGGTGTAGAGTTACGACATGCACGGCGACAGATACAGTGGGGCTATTCATTGTAAGTAATTATGCGCACAGTGAATATGCGAGATACTCAAGCTACTAGGTGTAGAGTTACGACATGCACGGCGACAGATACAGTGGGGCTATTCATTGTAAGTAATTATGCGCACAGTGAATATGCGAGATACTCAAGCTACTAGGTGTAGAGTTACGACATGCACGGCGAGAGATACAGTGGGGCTATTCATTGTAAGTAATTATGCGCACAGTGAATATGCGAGATACTCAAGCTACTAGGTGTTGAGTTACGACATGCACGGCGAGAGATACAGTGGGGCTATTCATTGTAAGTAATTATGCGCACAGTGAATATGCGAGATACTCAAGCTACTAGGTGTAGAGTTACGACATGCACGGCGACAGATACAGTGGGGCTATTCATTGTAAGTAATTATGCGCACAGTGAATATGCGAGATACTCAAGCTACTAGGTGTAGAGTTACGACATGCACGGCGACAGATACAGTGGGGCTATTCATTGTAAGTAATTATGCACACAGTGAATATGCGAGATACTCAAGCTACTAGGTGTAGAGTTACGACATGCACGGCGAGAGATACAGTGGGGCTATTCATTGTAAGTAATTATGCGCAGAGTGAATATGCGAGATACTCAAGCTACTAGGTGTAGAGTTGGGCGTGTTTAGATATCGCTCGCCATTCATTCAACTACTCGCCCTCGATGCACTGACCTAGGTAGCTGTGCCCGGAGCATCAGGCGTAGCCAATTTCACCCCGAGGAGCTGCTGCCAGTGCGGCTTGAAGACGGAGCTGTTGTCGCACGCCAGCTCTATATAGGACAGCGCAGATATTTTGTAGCGCATGCGCGCATGCGCTGCACACTAGTGGTCACTCACTCACCAAGTCACCAGCCACGCACGACAATCCCGCGCAGAGCATAGGTTATACTAGTAGAGCACATAGCAGTAGAGTTAGCTTACTGTGTCAATATAGCGCTCACTCGACCCACGTAGACTCTACTTTACTACTCTACTCGACCCTACTCTGCCGGCTACTCCTCTCCACTCTATTTACTCTACTCGACTCTGCTCTGCCGGCTACTCCTCTCCACTCTATTTACTCTACTCTGCTCTACTCTGCCGGCTACTCCTCTCCACTCTATTTACTCTACTCGACTCTGTTCTGCTGGCTACTCCTCTCAACTCTATTTACTCTACTCTACTCTGTTCTGCTGGCTACTCCTCTCCACTCTATTTACTCTACTCTACTCTGCTATGCCGGCTACTACTCTCCACTCTATTTACTGCTCTGCCGGCTACTCCCCTGTCTTGTCTCCAACTTGTGAGCAGCTATTGTTTACACTATAGACGGTGGAGTGAAGGCAGTGCCGTGCGCCAACACCCGCACCTGGTGTGTAGCTCCAGTGGGCTATCTCTCTCGGCCGGCCGGAGTGCGGAGTGCGGACAGCGCAGCACCAGCTGGTTGCATGTCGACCTCGTCTCCAACTTGTGAGCAGCTATTGTTTACACTATAGACGGTGGAGTGAAGGCAGTGCCGTGCGCCAAAACCCGCACCTGGTGTGTAGCTCCAGTGGGCTCTCTCTCTCGGCCGGCCAGAGTGCGGAGTGCGGACAGCGCAGCACCTGCTGGTTGCGTGTCGACCTTGTCTCCAACTTGTGAGCAGCTATTGTTTACACTATAGACGGTGGAGTGAAGGCAGTGCCGTGCGCCAACACCCGCACCTGGTGTGTAGCTCCAGTGGGCTCTCTCTCTCGGCCGGCCGGAGTGCGGAGTGCGGACAGCGCAGCACCTGCTGGTTGCGTGGCGACCTTGTCTCCAACTTGTGAGCAGCTATTGTTTATCAAAGCGGTTCTGCGTCGTCGCATTAGCTGATTGCCTTCGTCGACCATTTGTTCAAAGAAAACGTCAATCCAGCTAATTTCTATGCGATAACTTATATTTTTCTGCCAAAAATTAATTGAATAATAATCAATATTAGTGTAGCGATGTTAGCACAGGTGGGTCGCGGGAGGTATAAAAGGGCTGCACGGACGGAGGTTGGGACAGTGCGGTCTGGAACTCGGGTCGTAGGACTCGATACGACTCGCCATGAGGCCCTCCGCGCTACTACTGCTGCTCGCTGCCGCCGCCGCCGCCCTCACCGTGAGTACCCACTACCCACCCACTCCATACAACACTCTCACCGCTTGCACACTCATCGCCCACGCGCGTCACCGGTCCGCCCGTCTGTCCTAGGGATCAATTTTATTGTAATATGAACCGTAACATGTAGTCGTGTAAATGTACATATTATGTATGTAAGTAGGTATTAACAAATAAGCGGAAGGCAGCAGGAAGCTATCTCCTGCTGCCTTCGCCGTAGTCGGGCAAAACAATATATAGCTTCCTGCTGCCTTCGCCGTAGTCGGGCAAAACAATATATAGCTTCCTGCTGCCTTCGCCGTAGTCGGGCAAAACAATATATAGCTTCCTGCTGCCTTCGCCGTAGTCGGGCAAAACAATATATAGCTTCCTGCTGCCTTCGCCGTAGTCGGGCAAAACAATATATAGCTTCCTGCTGCCTTCGCCGTAGTCGGGCAAAACAATATATAGCTTCCTGCTGCCTTCGCCGTAGTCGGGCAAAACAATATATAGCTTCCTGCTGCCTTCGCCGTAGTCGGGCAAAACAATATATAGCTTCCTGCTGCCTTCGCCGTAGTCGGGCAAAACAATAGATAGCTTCCTGCTGCCTTCGCCGTAGTCGGGCAAAACAATATATAGCTTCCTGCTGCCTTCGCCGTAGTCGGGCAAAACAATATATAGCTTCCTGCTGCCTTCGCCGTAGTCGGGCAAAACAATAGATAGCTTCCTGCTGGCTTCGTCGTAGTCGGGCAAAACAATAGATAGCTTCCTGCTGGCTTCGCCGTAGTCGGGCAAAACAATAGATAGCTTCCTGCTGCCTTCGCCGTAGTCGGGCAAAACAATAGATAGCTTCCTGCTGGCTTCGCCGTAGTCGGGCAAAACAATAGATAGCTTCCTGCTGGCTTCGCCGTAGTCGGGCAAAACAATAGATAGCTTCCTGCTGGCTTCGCCGTAGTCGGGCAAAACAATAGATAGCTTCCTGCTGCCTTCGCGGTAGTCGGGCAAAACAATAGATAACTTCCTGCTGGCTTCGCCGTAGTCGGGCAAAACAATAGAAAGCGTCCTGCTGGCTTCGCCGTAGTCGGGCAAAACAATAGATAGACTCCTGCTGGCTTCGCCGTAGTCGGGCAAAACAATAGATAGCTTCCTGCTGGCTTCGCCGTAGTCGGGCAAAACAATAGATAGCTTCCTGCTGGCTTCGCCGTAGTCGGGCAAAACAATAGATAGCTTCCTGCTGGCTTCGCCGTAGTCGGGCAAAACAATAGATAGCTTCCTGCTGGCTTCGCCGTAGTCGGGCAAAACAATAGATAGCTTCCTGCTGGCTTCGCCGTAGTCGGGCAAAACAATAGATAGCTTCCTGCTGGCTTCGCCGTAGTCGGGCAAAACAATAGATAGCTTCCTGCTGGCTTCACCGTAGTCGGGCAAAACAATAGATAGCGTCCTGCTGGCTTCGCCGTAGTCGGGCAAAACAATAGATAGCTTCCTGCTGCCTTCGCCGTAGTCGGGCAAAACAATAGATAGCTTCCTGCTGGCTTCGCCGTAGTCGGGCAAAACAATAGATAGCTTCCTGCTGCCTTCGCCGTAGTCGGGCAAAACAATATATAGCTTCCTGCTGCCTTCGCCGTAGTCGGGCAAAACAATATATAGCTTCCTGCTGCCTTCGCCGTAGTCGGGCAAAACAATATATAGCTTCCTGCTGCCTTCGCCGTAGTCGGGCAAAACAATATATAGCTTCCTGCTGCCTTCGCCGTAGTCGGGCAAAACAATATATAGCTTCCTGCTGCCTTCGCCGTAGTCGGGCAAAACAATAGATAGCTTCCTGCTGCCTTCGCCGTAGTCGGGCAAAACAATATATAGCTTCCTGCTGCCTTCGCCGTAGTCGGGCAAAACAATATATAGCTTCCTGCTGCCTTCGCCGTAGTCGGGCAAAACAATAGATAGCTTCCTGCTGGCTTCGCCGTAGTCGGGCAAAACAATAGATAGCTTCCTGCTGGCTTCGCCGTAGTCGGGCAAAACAATAGATAGCTTCCTGCTGCCTTCGCCGTAGTCGGGCAAAACAATAGATAGCTTCCTGCTGGCTTCGCCGTAGTCGGGCAAAACAATAGATAGTTTCCTGCTGGCTTCGCCGTAGTCGGGCAAAACAATAGATAGCTTCCTGCTGGCTTCGCCGTAGTCGAGCAAAACAATAGATAGCTTCCTGCTGCCTTCGCGGTAGTCGGGCAAAACAATAGATAGCTTCCTGCTGGCTTCGCCGTAGTCGCGCAAAACAATAGATAGCTTCCTGCTGGCTTCGCCGTAGTCGGGCAAAACAATAGATAGCTTCCTGCTGGCTTCGCCGTAGTCGAGCAAAACAATAGATAGCTTCCTGCTGCCTTCGCGGTAGTCGGGCAAAACAATAGATAGCTTCCTGCTGGCTTCGCCGTAGTCGGGCAAAACAATAGATAGCTTCCTGCTGGCTTCGCCGTAGTCGGGCAAAACAATAGATAGCTTCCTGCTGGCTTCGCCGTAGTCGGGCAAAACAATAGATAGCTTCCTGCTGGCTTCGCCGTAGTCGGGCAAAACAATAGATAGCTTCCTGCTGCCTTCGCCGTAGTCGGGCTAAACAATAGATAGCTTCCTGCTGCCTTCGCCGTAGTCGGGCAAAACAATAGATAGCTTCCTGCTGGCTTCGCGGTAGTCGGGCAAAACAATAGATAGCTTCCTGCTGCCTTCGCGGTAGTCGGGCAAAACAATAGATAGCTTCCTGCTGGCTTCGCCGTAGTCGGGCAAAACAATAGATAGCTTCCTGCTGCCTTCGCGGTAGTCGGGCAAAACAATAGATAGCTTCCTGCTGGCTTCGCCGTAGTCGGGCAAAACAATAGATAGCTTCCTGCTGGCTTCGCCGTAGTCGGGCAAAACAATAGATAGCTTCCTGCTGGCTTCGCCGTGGTCGGGCAAAACAATAGATAGCTTCCTGCTGGCTTCGCCGTAGTCGAGCAAAACAATAGATAGCTTCCTGCTGGCTTCGCCGTAGTCGGGCAAAACAATAGATAGCGTCCTGCTGGCTTCGCCGTAGTCGGGCAAAACAATAGATAGCTTCCTGCTGCCTTCGCCGTAGTCGGGCAAAACAATAGATAGCTTCCTGCTGGCTTCGCCGTAGTCGGGCAAAACAATAAATACCTTCCTGCTGGCTTCGCCGTAGTCGGGCAAAACAATAGATAGTTTCCTGCTGGCTTCGCCGTAGTCGGGCAAAACAATAGATAGCTTCCTGCTGGCTTCGCCGTAGTCGAGCAAAACAATAGATAGCTTCCTGCTGCCTTCGCGGTAGTCGGGCAAAACAATAGATAGCTTCCTGCTGGCTTCGCCGTAGTCGGGCAAAACAATAGATAGCTTCCTGCTGGCTTCGCCGTAGTCGGGCAAAACAATAGATAGCTTCCTGCTGGCTTCGCCGTAGTCGGGCAAAACAATAGATAGCTTCCTGCTGGCTTCGCCGTAGTCGGGCAAAACAATAGATAGCTTCCTGCTGCCTTCGCCGTAGTCGGGCTAAACAATAGATAGCTTCCTGCTGCCTTCGCCGTAGTCGGGCAAAACAATAGATAGCTTCCTGCTGGCTTCGCGGTAGTCGGGCAAAACAATAGATAGCTTCCTGCTGCCTTCGCGGTAGTCGGGCAAAACAATAGATAGCTTCCTGCTGGCTTCGCCGTTGTCGGGCAAAACAATAGATAGCTTCCTGCTGCCTTCGCGGTAGTCGGGCAAAACAATAGATAGCTTCCTGCTGGCTTCGCCGTAGTCGGGCAAAACAATAGATAGCTTCCTGCTGGCTTCGCCGTAGTCGGGCAAAACAATAGATAGCTTCCTGCTGGCTTCGCCGTAGTCGGGCGAAAAGAGTAAACCACTCCACCTACCGAGATCAGCACAATACTATCTAGGTATGTGTTCCATACGTTACTGTGACCACGCGCTAACTTCCTACATCAATATACTAATCATAAATCTGTAAGCGTTTGTCATGGATAGTTTTTTACTCAAGCAATCTATGTATGAATTTAACAGAGTGACCGATTCATGTGCAACCTGTATAGATAATATTTTTACTGATGCTGACGTGTTACAATCAAAGGTATGCCACGGAGTTCATTCCGATCACTTTGCACAAATAATATCAGTTAAATGTGAAAATAATAATTATTGTAATGATAAAGCAGCGTATAAACTGAGTAAAAAAATAAGCAATGACTCTAATAAAGCATTAAATAGAGACCTTTTAATCGAATTTGGAAATGTGGAGAATGAAATAAATTTTAATTTTTTTTTCAATACTTTTGTCAGATATTTAGAAATGCACATGCCTATGAAATCTAAACGTATATGTAATAGAAACAAGTTTGCATAGTGGGCCACACCCAGTATTGTAAGATCCAAAGAAAAATTATTTATATTGTATGATTTATTAAAAAAATATAGTAATCCAAACCTTAGAGCGTACGTGTCCTCATATAGTAAAATTTTCAAACTAGTTACAATTAAAGCAAAACAATTATATTAAAAGAAAAAATATTAATATCTGACAATAAAATAAAAATGGCCTGGAACATTATCAAAGAAGAAACTGGCAAGTCTCCCAAATCTACCGATACGAAAATAGAATTAAAGGTTGGAGACGAATTAGTTAGTGAGAACTCTAGTGTTGCCAACTATTTTAACAAATACTTCTCGACTATTGCTCAAGAAACCACAAAAAATTTCAAGTCAAGTGCTGATGCAGCGTTAGTATATTTGAAAAAATATACGCCCCGCAATACTGAATCAGCAAAATTTAAGCCTGTCACACACGAAGAACTTAATAATATTATTAGTCACTTAAAGTCCAAAAGTTCCCAGGACCTATGGAATATTTCACCAAAGCTAATGAAGTCATTAACTTGTAGTATTATAGATCCATTAGTTACTGTAATTAATCAATGTTTTGCAGAGGGCACATTCCCAGATATATTAAAAATAGCGAGGGTGGTACCATTGTTTAAAAAGGGGTGTCATAGTACTATTGGAAATTATCGGCCTGTCTCTTTGCTTCCTGTGTTTAGTAAAGTGTATGAAAAAGCCATAGAAAAAAGGCTAATTGAATTTTTTAATGAAAATAATACTTTGAATTATAAACAGTATGGATTCCGCAAGGGCAGATCAACTGGTGACGCTATTGCATCAATTATAAAAACAGTCATACAATCGCTAGATAATTCACATCACACGTATGTCATATTCTGTGATCTGTCAAAGGCGTTTGATTGTGTTAATCATGAAATAATTATAAATAAACTTGATCACTATGGCGTGCGAGATATAGAGCTAAGTATTTGTCAATCCTACTTAAGCAACAGACAGCAAATATGTGACGTTAGTGGTGAAAAATCAAGTTGTGAAACCATTTCTATGGGTGTTCCTCAAGGCTCCATTCTTGGACCTTTGCTCTTTTTGATCTACGTCAACGACATCTCCAGTTGTATTACAGATGATATAGAACTAATCATGTTTGCTGATGACATCTCAGTAGTCTTAAAAAATAAAAGCATTAATGATTTGCGCGATTCGTTTAGAGCAGGAATACAATCTCTAAAAACTTGGTTTGAATCAAACAATCTACTACTAAATGTAAATAAAACTAACATAATGCATTTTGCTTTAGGAACTCAAAGACGCATGGCGAACCAAGAAATTGTTAAAACTGCAGAAGAACTAACGCTAAATATTGCTAAAGAAATTACCTTTTTGGGAGTACTATTTGATGAAACTCTCAGCTGGAAGCCCCATATAGACTCACTTGCTGGTAAATTAAGTTCAGCATGTTATGCCATCAAATAAATCAAAGAATTGTGTGGTGTACAAGCTGCAAAAACTGTTTACTTTGACTACTTTGATAGTCTCATGTCGTATGGATTATTGTTTTGGGGAACTGCAGCTGAAGTAAACAGAGTATTTGTTCTGCAAAAAAGAGCATTGCGTTGTATACTGAATATGAAAACGAGGGACTCTTGTAGAAATGAATTTAGTAAAATAGGAATTATGACACTACCAAGTGCTTATGTGTATCAAAACATCTGCTATGCTAGAAAATACATACAAAATGCTACTCTCCAGTCTGATATACATCACCATGAAACTAGACATAAAAATGATATAACAATTGTAAAACACAGGTCGTCTAAAATGTCCCAGAGTTTTGTTTGTAATAGCATTCGATTTTATAATAAAATACCATTAGAAATAAAAAATCTTAATGATGTATGTTTTAAGAAACGCATTAAAGCCATTCTTATAAAGAAAGCTTATTATAATGTAAAAGAAGCTCTAACTAACAAAATATTGTACTCTGAGGCTGACCGTGTATAGGTTAACATAGTGTACTCGGTGCTAGTGCGAGTGGTATAAGTAATAACAGGATAAACAGAACCTGTGCATATTATGTGTATACAGGTTTATAGAACTTCATATTGCTTTGTGATCGGGGCACTGTAGCAGTTTGTGACAGAAGCAGTGGTATTATGTAAAACAAAATGCAAACATATCGTAGAAGTTTCATGTTGCCACTGGAGTAATGCATCGCTTTAAGGTCTTTGCTTACGGTGACGCTTGGTCCGGGTCGCCTCTCTCCCTAAAACATGGTTGAGGGAAGCGATGGCTGGCCCTGGCGTGATGCTCGTGAACGGGTGCTGTTCGTGGAGACTGGCCTGCTCCAATTGGTAACATTGCATATTTTATATGTTAGGCGTATATTTTTAAAAGGAACTATAGTATCTGTCATGAACTGTTACATTTGTCGCAGATTTATATTTTTCATCACATTACTTTTTGGTCTTTGAGATTTGTACTACCTCGTACTATCACTGGTATAAACTGAAAATGCTACAAACATGTTCACTTGAGATTCTGACTGCATACAAATTTTGAATTTTGACAGGGTACAACCTGTACCTTAATTTATACTGCTGACGCATGCTAAATATTAATTTGACTAATTGATACATTAAGTATCAAGTTTATTTAGCACGCAAACTAAAATATTACTTTGACTAATTGATACATTAAGTATCAAATTTATTTATTTTATATTTTGACATTGTACTACAATGTGGTATGAATATTTATACCTGACATGACTTGATACGATATGTCGCACCATGAAAACCATAGGGTCATATGTGCAAATATGAAAGTTCTGAGTTATGAGCGTTTTAAGTAAATATTATTTCTTGTAATTCCTGAAATGAAACTATAAGCTTGATATTTATACATAATATATTGAATTTTAAGTAGTTTAGTATGAATTATGAAGTATGTAAGATTTACTTCAGGAAGTAGGTATTTTAGCAGATATGACCGTCTGGTTTAAAATTTTTGGCCGATATGGTATTATGACTCCAAATAAACAACAGGAAATTTTGCCACTTATCAGGAATTTAAAAACCATTTAGCCCTAACTGCAAATGTGACCAAATGGATCTGTCTTATTAAAGTCTGTAAAGTCAAGTCTGGAAAAGTATTTTAAAGCCATAGGGTCATAACTGCAGATAGTGCTTGATGGTTCTTAAAGCAATTGATGTTTCTTTAAAAAGCCATAAGGACTTACATTTCTCACGTCCAATGGAAACGTCGTAGCAGATATTGCCATATAGAATTAAAAAGCTATTTTTTTTTGCAGTTAGACTGCATTCAAAGGTCATTTCACCAAAAATTTGCAGTTATGACCATATGGTTTTCACGGTGCGATGTATCAACAATTTCTGACAAAGGCTCTATACACCTGATTTTATCTATACTTTTACTTTAACTTTTGATTTTATGTGGTCAGAATTATCAAGCTTAAATTATAGTTATTCTAGCTCTCAAACTGTATCATAACACTGTAAGCGTCTATTGTGTAGCTAGTCACAATGTATTGTAATTGAAGACGTTAAAAAAAGAACCCTGCGAAGTTTCTTGCCGGCTCTTCTTTGTGGGTGTAATCGAACCGGATTGTAAAAACTAAACAGGACAAATTCAAGCGTAGTGTACTAACATACGAATGATGAATAAAGAATAAAGAATAAAGTAAATTACCCACTTTGTTATAAGAGATATTGCGTTTGTAGACTCTATGTATACTCAAATTAAATTGACTATTATTATAACGGGGACGATGGGACCTACCGAGTATTTTCTGTATGTATATACATGTTCCTCCATAACTCTTAAACCGATCATCCGCATTCGATAAAACTTAGTACAAGCACATAAGTATAACTAAACGTGACACAAGATACTCGCAGGCTCAATAACATTTAGTTACGGTTACGTTATGATGTGGCTCTCATACAAACCGAATGTTCCGCGCGCCGAAATAAAGGTTTAAGGTATGATATCAGACTTACTTACTTCAATAATTTCACGCGAGCGAAGTCGCGGGTAAAGCTAGTATTCAATATGCTTTCAAAACAGATATAATAGTCAGGCGAGTAATTGATCTTGTATGCTACCCATTAAGCTGTATGTACGTTGTACATATATGTACAGCTCAATGATGCTACCTTATCCCTTGGTCTTGCTTGAGGCATCGTTCCCTGATCCCTCCCGCGCGCCGGGCCGCCGCTAGGTGTGTTGTAGGTACTAGCGCAGGTGTGTGTGTCGCAGGTGGCGGCGACGAGCGACAGCTCGCAGAGCGAGACCTACACGGACGACGACGGCGCCACCGTCACCCGGACCACCTACACCTCCGAGCAGGACTCAGATGGTGAGCGAACACCCGCACACTACTGCGCCCACACCGGAGACAGTGTCCACGTGCTCGCATTCAGAGTGTCCGTCGGTCGGTAGTGAGCGCGACACGTTCTCGGCTGGCTGCGCCGCCGCTCTACAGTGTTGCTGCGGTGCCGCTGCGGTGCCGCTGCAGTGCAGCGCTGCTGCTGCGGCGACAATGCAATACTTGAGTATCTTTTGAAGCGGAGAACTGGAAGCCCTCTCAACACCAGCTGTCCTCAGTTGCCAGATATCCTGCTTTAGACCGGAGAGTTCGGTTTTTTTATTAATCGTAAATATTAAATTTGGTCAGAACATTTTAATATTATTCATATAATATTATATACTCTTCAGTATTGCATTTAGTGTTTTTTTATTTGATTAGATATTTATTATTTGTTTTTTATTTCATTCCTAGTCCATAATTGATGAAAAATGTCCAAACGTTTATCTGGACGATCCACAGTGCAGTGAATGTATGGAAGAATGGGACAAAAATCGAAACTCCGGCTGCATTTAAATTAAATTTTTATTTTATTCATATTTCAATATATAACATTATTTTTTATATATAATAGCTATATATATAGAATATAGATCATATATATATATAATTAAACTTATAATTAATATATAATTAATAATATATATAATTAATTACAACGTTAAAACTAATTATAATCTGAATAATCGTCTTCCCTTAAATCTAAATTCGGTAGGTATATCTAGATCTACATTGCGAGACTGGAGCCATTTTTTTTAAAATAATCATTAACATCGCCGTCTATTCTCACATATTTGTGTGTAGATACCTTCCTCTGCGAGGATATAACCTACTCACATTTTTTATACTTTTTCATCGTTCAAATATACTTAAACGAGAACATATTTCGTTGAATACAACTTGTTTGCGGTCATTTTTCCTGCTGTTTATGCCGCAAGCTCCAATTTTTGTATGACGATCCCCTCTCTAAAAAAAAAAATCATAATATTACCTATTGGCAGATATTGGCAGACAAACTTTACTAAATCTGAAAGTACATTAATATAGCTACAAGAAAAAGTAAAAACCTCGAGACACTTTGCGCACTTTTTTTTTAAAGCTTCGTCAAAGTTTGGAATTGCATTAATTTTAGATAATTTTCAAGGGTATGTTTAAGACCTAATAGAAAAATAAATCATAAACAAAAAGACAACATTTATATAACGTATTAAACTACGTACCTTGGGCTACAGAATCCATTTTCAATCACTTCAAAACACTTGCTAATACTTTTGTTATGTATGATACTCGATGCAACGGACAACATACAACTGATAAGAGGGATTAACTACTCGCCGCGACATTGGTCCTATTGGAGGGGAGATCATTAGCCAATGAGCGCAGTTCACGTTTGGTTAATCTTATTTTTAGAAGTAGTGTCTTATCTACTTTACAACGGCAGGATGAAAGTCCACTGAATTAATATTTCATTTTTTGATTTTTGGTAAAGGCTCACTGCATTGTGCGATCTGGCAATCGTAGTCGGCAAGACAAGACAAGCCAAGTCGTTACTGGTGGCGCTGGCGGGTCGCCCCGCACCGGCGCGGCGGCGCGGCGCGCGGTGGAAGCGAGTCTCAGCTGACTCGCGCGAGAGCTCGCTCGCGCTGGGTAGCCGCTCGGCTCTCGCTCGAGCGAGATCCCTCTCTCACTGTGTGTGCGTGTGTATGTAGATAACGAGGGCGGACGGGGCGGCGCGCACGGCGACGGCCGGCGACACGTCGTCATCAAGAAGAAGAAGGTCATCACCAGGCGCACCGAGAGTGAGTATCACTCAGCGTCAACACGGAGAGGATGCGGGAGGGAGTGTACGCAGGCGGAGCCTACACGCGCCCGAGCCGACCGCACTCAGCTTCCCCTGCGCCTGGCTGGGCACAGGGCAGCACTCAGCAGTTAGCGCATCGCCTTATGTATGACGGAATCGGGTACAGAGCGGGTGCGACCAGATGGTTCAGCGCCTCCTAATCGCTTACAGTGCAAGTGTGCAGTCTGCTGCTAGTGTGTTAGTTCTGTTCTGTCGTTACACACTACTACGCTTATGTGTATGCACCACACGCACACTTAGATGAATAGGCCAATCACGAGAGAGCGTCGCGTGTAGACTGAGCTCGGGCCAAACTCTCCACACCGCGCGCGTGACCCCACCGCCGCGCCGCGCCGCACCTAAAGTAGTGGCGCGCGCCTTCTTGGATTGAACTCTATAGTTGGTCACAGATTCGTGGATTGATTTAATAGCGCCATGCCGAGGCGTCTTACGACATGCACGGGGGGAGATGCGGTGGGGATATTGCTTCTAAGTAGCGACTGCACACTTTACAACTGACTGACTGGCTGTGTGTGTGTGTACGCAGGGCGCGAGCGCGGCGAGGAGGAGGAGGGCGAGGGCGAGAGCGAGCGCCGCGTGGTGGTGGAGAAGAAGTCGCACTCCCGGAGCGGCTCCCACAGTGAGTACACTCTACTCCTAGCCATCCTCCCTCCCTCGTAGCGCACTTAGAACTGCTCTGTACAACGTGTTGTCTTGCGCGAGAGCTCGCAGCTTTCAGTCCCGCCCGCGCCCGCCCCGCCCCGCCCCGCCGCCCCGCGCCCGACCGACCGGGGCGGAGTGTGCACATTTTTTTAAATTGATTTTTATGGAAACTGACACGGTTGGCTACATCACCTACAACATCCCAAAGAGTTTGTATTACGTCGCTGCGCTAAACTCTTTGCAACATCCGTGATGTCAGCCCATAACACCGCGGTGAACTTGGTGCCGCGTCAGTGCTTCCCCTCGGTCGTGCCGGCTACACTGAACTGGACCGAAAACACAAAATATTTACATAGCCGTTTCGAATGACCTTTCATTCAGTGCGGTGGTAGCAACAGCAACCCGGGCGGGTTAAACCCTACCACCTAGTAATATAAGAAGGCAGTCATATCCCTTAGTCGCTTTTTACGGCATGCAGTCGGGGAGAGATGCAGTGGGGCTATTCTTTTTAAGTACCGGCCCCGCACGGTACAACTGTGTGCATGTGCACACTCCGCCGCCGCGTGGCAGCTCCGCGCGCTGCGCGCGGAGGCTCTGTCCCCCCACTAACCACTCTATCGCTCGGAGTAACCATAGTAATCGCCGTTGGGCTGCAACAACTTGGGTTAATTTTAGTGATCGGTGAGATGACCGCACAACAACGACTACCGCTTTGAGCTAATAGACAGTACAAGATAACAACTATTAAGCAGCAAGTAAGCCGCGAAGACAGCTGAGCTGCTGTCACTCACTGCGCTACTCGGCGGAGTGTGAGGCCGGGCGCTCTTGATGTCGTGCACGGGTAGAGATGCGGTGGGAGTGGGAGCCACACTACACTGTGTGGTGACTGAGTGTGTGCGTGTGTGTGCAGAGTACTCGGAGAAGCAGTACGCGGAGCTGCGGCGCTGCGTCGGCAAGAAGGGTGAGTACCTACTCCCCGCTCCTTCCCTCATCCCTCATTCCGCAGTAAGTCACTCAGCTTGTAGGCTACAGGCCGCACCACCATCACACGAGCGACCAGCTGCCGTTGCTCCACTTTACAAACATAATCATTAATTATTTGTAATTGCATACAACTTTATTTTCTATAAGTTATATTAAGTTATATTTTTTAGCTGAATATGGAATTGCTTAGACTATTGATAGGTCTTACTGCCGGTGTGCCGCAAGGCGGAGTGCTTTTACCTTTACTCTTCTCTATCTTCATCAACGCTATTGTTGTCCCTCTTCAATGTTTTTACCATCTGTATGCCGATGGCTTGCAGTTGTATCGCCACTTTCATCCAGAAGTCATGCACACTGCGGTGGGTCAAATGAACGATGACTTAAAATCTACGCTCGACTGGGCTGTGCGTTTTGGCCTACTGGTCAACCCCACCAAGACGCAAGCTATTATAGTCGGGTCACCTAAACTGCTTGTTAAATTGGACAAAGTCCCTCTTCCCGCCGTTGTGTTCGATGGTGTGGACATCCCTTACAGCAACTGTGTTAAAAATCTAGGGCTCCTGATTGACGAGTCTCTCAGATGGAATATGCAGGTTGGTGAAGTCAGCCGCAAAATCTTTTGTAGCATGCAGTCACTCAAGCGACTGCAAAACTTCATTCCTAAGTGCGCAAAAATCACGCTTGTTCAATCACTCTTACTTCCAATACTCGACTGTGCGGATGTGTGTTTTATCTCGATTTAAGTGAAGATCTTCTAAACAAACTTGACAGACTGTTAAACATGTGCATTCGTTACATCTTTGGTCTGCGCAAATATGACCATATTTCTGAATATCGCACACGTTTACAGTGGCTCGATATTCGAAGTCGCAGGAATAGCCACGTACTCTCTCTTCTTTTCCGCACACTGAATGACCCTGCTGCTCCTAAATACCTGAGTGAGCGGTTTGAGTTCCTTCGTTCCCATGGTCTCTCTCTGAGATCATCTGACAATCTACTTCTAGCAATACCAACTCACTCTAGTTCGTTTTACACGGACTCATTCACAGTCAATGCGGCTCGCATGTGGAATCATTTGCCTGAACAGGTACGGCGCTCCACTGCTATCCACATGTTTAGAGAACGTATTCGCAAACTGTTTCTATCTGATTCTGACGGCGACGAGTAATATAAATTTCCCTTAATTACGTTCTTGTAACTTTTATTCAGATGGTTTTATATTATAAAATATATGTTTACATATGTATATGTAGTTTATGCATAAATATAATATGTACGTACCTTATAGTATTTATTGTATGTATGTATCTATGTACCTATTGTTTGTGTCCATTTATTTCATAGTTTTATTTTTCACGCTTCTCTCTTGCACTGCATTGTCCGCCCTATCAGCTTCTCCACATCCCAAAGGTTAGTTTGTAAAGAATGCTACTTTGCATTAAACTCACCTGTTGTGTTCCTTTTTATGGTGTACAATAAAGTATATTTTGATTTGATTTGATTTGAGGTCTCCGCGCGCTCCGCCTAGATACCGCGCTACCTTAAAACAACAGCTCCGTGAATGCGGCAACTCAATATTGTAGTGTGTGTAACAAAATGTTGTAGTATGTGTGTGATCCCATAGTCTTCCTATTGAGACTGACTCGAGTACGCCGACTTCGGCGTAGTATTTGTCGCCGCATTTTACACGCACACGGGCGGTATCTAGTCGGAGCGCGCGGAGACCTACCAATAATAATGTAAGATGGAATTGATTGTTTTAACCTGGCAGCTCCTATGGAACCGAAACGGAGCCCATATATTTTTTCCGCCAATTATCTTGGGCCCGAAACGGACCCCATCTTTATTCTCAAATTACGGTCGCACGAATTGGTCTATTGCTCTTTCAATCGTTGATGGGGGCTATAAGTGATACCGGCAATTATGAACTAACCATTTTTCTTGTCTCCAAAGACCAATTATGAATAATAAAACGAACGCTAGCTGTCAGCTGACAGTTTCTTTGTTCTCCTATTTCTCACGAGTTTCGAGGTGACGCACTTCTGCGAAATTATTTATTATAAGTGTATTCAAGTGCATCTATGAGCTAAAGGTTAGTAAATAGTGTTATTTATTAGTTATTCTACCAATAGAAGATGCATTACGAGTTCGGGTGGCGACAAAAGTCATATTTTTCGTCGCTCAAAAATGTTTGTTTATTTTTGTATGAAATGTGTAAACATGACTTTGGGGGCATATTTTTCATGGAAATATAGCTTATTTTTCCAATTTTCTTCGCATTATTATACAAACATACGATCAGTTGCAAAATAAAAGAAGGTTTAGTTCAAATAATATATTTATAAAATTGGGAAAAAATATCACGCGCGTGCCATCTCGGAGTTTACGGAATGTCCCAGGATGTTCATGTTGAACATCCGATTTCGCTGATTTCTGTAAAGAAAACGTATATTATACTTTACTATTTCTAAAAGTATGTTTCTTTACGAGTATTCTGATATAAATATTGTAAAGGTATGTTTTGAATTTATTTTATAATGAATTTTTCAAAAAAAAATTGGGATTTTTTTTTCTACCTAAAATATCTGGTACTTCTAAACAAGGTAAGCCTCACTGTTTCACATGGATTTTAGGAAATTTTCTAGGCTTTCTAGGACAGAAGAGTTTATAGATCTAACTTTATTAGTTTCCGAAATATCTGCGTTTATGTCGAGGTCGGCGCTCATGTGCGCGCGCGCCGTCCGCGGGCCACGCCCATGCGGGAGTCTGGGGGCTGTAGACATATTATAACGCGGGAGCGTACAGGTATGACAATGTCAAGTAACAATCAAAGAGTTTCTA
Organism: Nematopogon swammerdamellus; assembly: GCA_946902875.1. Classification (NCBI taxonomy): domain Eukaryota; kingdom Metazoa; phylum Arthropoda; class Insecta; order Lepidoptera; family Adelidae; genus Nematopogon; species Nematopogon swammerdamellus. Next base: position 21,809,645 of record OX336352.1, read on the forward strand.
TTAGGTACGTCGCTGCGCTTACAGGAGCAGCGCAGCGACGTCATGCAAACTCTTTGGTAACAATGACAATACGGCCCGCAGCCGCAGCCGCAGCGCGCAGGAACAGCAGCGTTCGCAATCAATACTTAGTTCATACTCGTGACTGACTGACTGACAGACAAGGCACAGTCTAACTAAACCGCTGGATCTACAAGCAGGACATTGTTCACGTCAGCTCCTTATGTTTTTTTTTTTTTTTATGGAACCTGGCACGGTTGGCTACATCACCTACAACATCCGTGATGTCAGCCCATAACACAGGGTGAACTAGGTGCCATGTCAGTGCTTCCCTTCATTTCATGTCGGCTACACTAAACTGGACGGAAAACACGAACTATTTACATAGCCGTTTCGACCGACGTTTCGTTCAGTGCGGTGGTACCAACCCGGCCGGGATAAACCCTACCACCTAGTAAGGTAAGAAGGGAAGGGACCTACAGATTAACGTGGAATCCGAACCACGGTCAGCCTCCAACGGTCGAGCGATCACCCATCCAATCACTGACCGCGCTCAGCGTTGCTTAATAACAGTTGACTAACCAACCGCGCAACTGAGCTACGAATTTTCTTATCCCTTAGTCGACTTTTACGACATGCGACGGGGAGAGATGCAGTGGGGCTATTCTTTTTAAGTACCGACCCCACACGGTACATACGTAAAGAGCACTATGAAAGTATTTTTTTAAATGCAAGGGGGTAAAATAAGGTATTCAAGTTTGTGTTGAAGTTCGACATTTTTGAAGTGAAAAATATCAAAACTGCTGTTTAGGCTTCTGTTTATAAATAAAAGTCTGTTGTATCCAAGTTTTTGGAAATGCCTCTCCTAAGAGGGTAAAATATGGGACACAAGTTTGTATGTCAGTCAGTCAGCGTGTACGTGTCCACTGCGGGACATACGCCTCTCCAATTTTCCTCCGCTCCTCCCGGCCTTCAGCGGTACGGAACCACTGCATTCCGCCGACTTACTTGATGTCGTCGTCCCACCTGGCGGGTGGTCTTCCCACACTCCGTTTTTCTGTCCACGGCCGCTAGTGTAGGACACGGTTACTTCAGCGGTCGTCTCTCTCTACGGCTGACGTGCCCAGCCCACTGCCACTTGATCTTAGCCACCTGGTATCCAATATCGACTACTTTGGTGGGTCGGCGGATTGCCTCGTTACGCACCATATCACGTAGCGATATTCCCAGCATGGCTCGCTCCATTGCTCGCTGGGCAACTTTCAAACTTTGGACAACAGCGACCGTCAGCGTCCACGTTTCACACCCGTACGTCATAACCGGGAGGACACACTGGTCATATATACGGGTTTTTAAATTTTGCGGAAGGTCCGACCTCAGGGCGAATCTTAACTCCCCGAAGGCATCCCAACCCAGTTGAATTCGTCTCTTAATCTCCTTTAGCAGACCTTGTCTACCAAACCGCAGAATTTGACCGAGATATACGTACTCTTCAACCTGTTCGATCACTTCTCCGTCAATAACGATTTTTCCTCCCGTTATAACCTCGGTCGCCATGACCTTGGTTTTGTCCCGGTTCATCTTCCGACCCACCTTCATCGACGCTGTATAGAGGTCTTCCAGCATGGTCTGAACATTCCGTGTACAAATTAATTAAAGTGTCCGGCACATCATGTAGGTACTTATCTGAAGCTGATCTCGGCAATTTGACAGAATATTTGATACGCAGATGACTGAGAAGATCTCCATTCACGTTGATACCCATGTTGTCCCACTCAAGCGTCTTAAACACATCTTCCAATGCGTTCGTGAAGAGCTTGGGTGAGATCACATCCCCCTGCCTTACGCCCTTACCAAGGGGGATGGGTTGGGTATTTTCGTGGAGCCTCACAGTGATCGTCGCGGACCGATACAGATTTCGGAGTAGCTCGAGGTCGGTACTCCTCGGCCGGGGTCAACCGGTATGAGTGAGTGTATACAACGTGCCCCAAAACTCAAATTCAAGCGGGAACCAGGGAGTACTTAGGCGAGTTTATGACTAGCCAGGGAAAAATAAGAAAAAAAAATCTGAGTCATAATTTTTTTTTAGAAAAAAATTTAACTGAATATTTTTTTTGTTAAAACTACAGGTATTCTGGTTTTATTTGGGATAGGTTATAATAGGCTTCCAATATACAAATTTCAACAATTATATTTGCAAATTTGTAGTCGTTAGTACCTAAAATGTCAATTTTCAGCGCTTTTAAAAAAAAGCTCATATCTTAAAAAACAAATTACTTTATTTGGTCAAAAAACATTTTACATAAACAAATTACTCCGATTTTGTTTTCTTATTTTTCCCTGGGTATACATAAACTGGCCTACTCCCTGGTTCCCGCTTGACGTTGAGTTTTGGGATCGAGTGACGCCTGTAGTTGTGTGTGTGTGCTGATGTGACTGCGGGCGCAGTGCGGTGTGTGTCGGGTGGTGGGTGGTGGGTGGTGGGCGTTGTTGTGCACAGCGCTGACTCGGTGCCGCTGTAATGTTCGCAGAGCTGCGGGACGTGCAGCAGATCCTCACCAAGCTGACCGGCAAGCACAGTAAGTATCTACTACCACTACTATACTGTACACACTATACCTACTCCACTACACTACCACACATCTATATACTGCTCGCTCAACTCTGCAACAACGCTCTCCCTTAACAACAACTCTTTCAAGAGGCATCTGACCTGTCAGGCCGCCATGGCATTCGCAACCCCCGCGAGCGACACAATGTCCATAGACGTCGTTGAGCACCTTGCGGATGGATCGGCGGCACATGTCACGCTCTCTAGAAATAATTAAACACTATATGGCATAAGAATGCTCAATAAACATTCAACAAGAGAGTGACACGCGTGCGTGTGTTTGCACTTGCGCTTCCAAACAACCAGCGCGCAGCCAGCCAGCCAGCCAGTCAGCCAGCCAGCCAGTCAGCCAGCCAGTCAGGTTGATCTCGTTTATTTCTTATTTTGTATGAATCGTTGTTTCAACACACCTCAACCTATGCACCTACCTACCTGCATGTGTGTGTGTATGTATAGCTAGCTAGACTCTGTGGGTAGACACTAATCACGTTCTCTGTTCCTACTACAGGCGTCGAGGAGTCTTTCTCCGTGCTGTACCAGATCACCCACCTCGAGCGTGAGTTCCATCCACCTCTCTCTCTCTCTCTCTACCTGCGTACGTACCTACATAGCTGTCGCTTCGCGGCCGTGCACTTAGCACTAGCTACCTACCTGCTGACCCACATCATCCACCCGGCCTCCTATATCCGCTACTACCTCGGCTTTTTTGAGAGTTTTTTTTAAATCTACATGAGCTACTTATATCCTATATTTTTACTATCCTTGGTTCTTTATTTTACTTTTATCAGGACCTCTAACTAAAATACAAACTAAATGCTGGCAACCCCTGGATGGGACCTACAGTTGTATCTACAGTTGCATCTACAGTTGTATCTACAGTTGTATCTACAGTTGTATCTACAGTTGTATCTACAGTTGTATCTACAGTTGTATCTACAGTTGTATCTACAGCTGTTGTATCTACAGTTGTATCTACAGTTGTATCTACAGTTGTATCTACAGTTGTATCTACAGTTGTATCTACAGTTGTATCTATAGTTGTATCTGCGTGGAACATGCCATAAGTATGTAGGTACCTATGATTTATGAAAGATGTGAGCACCGAGAGCATTATTGTGAGCGTGGCGAATAGGTAAGTACCTAGTCTGGTAGCTCTCTACTGTACTGTCCACCTACACAATGTGTATGTGTGTGTGTGCGCTCGGGCAGGGTTCGAGGAGGTGGTGGAGCTGCTGAGCAAGATCCGCGGCTCGCACGGCTTCGAGTTTGTCACGCGCTTCACCCGCGCCCTCGACGGCAACACAGGTAACCTGCTACCTACCCGCACAACCTACCTACCAACAACCAGGGTTGTTGCGAACATCAGCATCGCATCAGCATCCGCATTGATCGATGCTGATTATTAATGCTGATGTTCGAGTGGTGACATGACCCCGCCGGCGAGTGTTCCTAGCGAACAGTTATTCAGCAGTGCTGGGATTATGTACAAACCTTCTCGGAACAGACTCGAAGCCGAAAGAAAGCAGCGCACACAGCTCCTAATAGTTCCATCCAATACTAATAATTTTATTTCTGTAAACTGGTACCTACTGGTATCAGATTGATTCTTTTTTTTTATTAAATGTCACAAAATTATTAAAACACGATCTTATATTTCAATACCAACCAAAACTTTGGATATAAATTCATAATATTCATAAGTTCAGTATTTTTCCATTTTTTTAAAGAAAAAAATTAAAATCAGCATCAGCATCCGCTGATGCTGATGCTAAAATATGAGCATCAGCATCAGCTGATGTGAACAAAATGTGGATCAGCAACAAGCCTGTTACGTAGTACCTATCTACACAACCTACCTTTGCTCGCGGAACAATTCGGTTTTGTATGAGAGCCACGTCATGTTGGTGTAACCGGAATAGAGTTTTGTTTAAGTTATCCTGTGTCACGTGCATTCACTTATATATTGTAGTTAAATGAGCTTGTAGGTACTAAGTTTCATCGAATTCGGATGATCGGTTTAAGAGTTATGGAGGAACATGCATACATAGAAGGGATTTCTAAAAAATTCTATTTAGTTTTAGTAGGTATCATACTTATAGTCTACAAACTCCGTATCATATGAGATAAACAACGTATTTTTCTCCATGACCATCCCTTACAGATTTATTATTTGAGTGGTAGGATATTTTAACGCTTGATTGTACTGAGTCAACAACATATTGTCATGTGTGTGTGTGTGTGTGTGCAGATCTCAAGTCCATCCTGCGTCTCATCGAGGCCGTCACCGGGGAGAAGAGTGAGTTGCGCTTCTTACATTACCCATCATTACTCACCGTCACCGTCACCGTCACCCCCTCCCCCTCCCTCGCTCGCGTGCAGGTCGCGCCGGGACACCTCCCCCGCATTCTCTTCAAATAAACAATTATGTATTGTGCTCACTCACTCTGTATTCAGTGATCGAGGTGTTAGTCACTAGAGCAAAATGTGTACACCAGATTACCTGTAGGCAACATTACCAGGATTACCTTGTCATTTACAGATTCCGAGGATTACAAAAATTCCTAGGGATTTCCAAGATTCTTTAAGGGTGACCAAAGATTTCTAAGGGATTACCAAAGATTCCTAAGGGGTTACCAAAGATTTCTAGCATTACCAAAGATTCTAGGATTCCGTAAGATTTAGCTAAGGACTACCAAAGATTCCTAGGGATTACCAAAGATTCCTAGGGATTACCAAAGATTCCTAGAGGATTACCTAAGATCACCTGAGATTACCAAACAACTGTACACCAGATTCCCTAAGTGACTGACCTCTCGTCAGTGATTGTGCTTCAACAATCCCTCGAGGCAGGCGGGACAGCTGCAGCGCTGCGCGCCGGCGCGCTGTGGCGGCGCGTGGCGGCGCGTGGCGGCGCGTGGCGGCCGGTGACACTGATGTTGTGTTGTTGTTGCTTGCAGACGCGCGGGACGCCTTCCGAGTGTGCAAGCAGCTGACGGGACACGGAGGTCGGTACACACCCGCTCGCTCGCTCGACACTTTATTCTGTTATCTCTACTGACTGCCTTCACATCAGCTGTTCAGTACCATACTCACGAGACGACAAGTGTATCTACTGTTCACTTGCACTACCTACATACATACATACATACATACATACATACATACATACATACATACATACCTACTCGACAGCAAGTCACTCATACTAACTAGTGTGACAAGAGTGTGACACGTCACACGCCGCGCCCCCGCGTGTCACTGTGACGCAACTCAACACGTAGATAACACAGTAGATATATATTTACTGTGCTAGTAGAGAACGCAACACAACACACACAACGCCCACGTGTGTTTGTGTGCGTGTCACTACTATGTACCTACTCGTATGTTGTGCGTCTACATATATGAAAGCGTGTATGTGTGCGTGTTGCAGACTTCGACGGAATCTTCGAGATCCTGCAGAAGCTCTCCGGCGAGAAGAGTGAGTGCCTTCCTTCCTTCACTAACACACTACTACCTACCGTCTATCTACTAGCTCGCTCACTCACCGCTAGCCTAGCCTAGATCATCGCGGGGGTCTCGTGCGTGACCGCACCCCGACCCCGACCCCGACCCCGAGACACCGACGTACAGGAAGGTTGCGCGCCTGCGGTGTCTCGCCCGCGCTCCAGCCTCCAGCAGCTGTATACACACCAACCTCGCACCTACCTCTACCTACCTACCTACATGTATATACTCTACCAGTGTTGCCTGTCCGCAGGTGAACACGCCATCATCGACTTCTTCAAGCATCTCTCCAGGAAGCGAGGTCGGTCTCCACAACACCTACACCCTACACCCTACTCCCTACGCCCTACCCTACCCTACTCCCGCCTACTAAGGCACAGTATTCTTTTTTTCCCGTACTTTTAACAAATGAAAAAAAAAAACATTGAAAAAAAACACGTTTCTTGTATGGAAACCCCCCTAATTTTTTACTTTTAATTTTTTTATTATTTCTTGTTATATCCGCCATAATAACACATATTCTGTGAAAATTTCAACCGGCTAGCTACATATTATTACTGTTCCAAAGATACAGCAGTAGGACAAACATACAGACGGCGTAGGCTTAGTAATAGGCTTCCGTACAGGATACGGAAACCTAAAAACGGAGGCCCTATAGGATCACTCTTGTGTCCGTCTCGTCGCTCCAGTTCGGGAGTTGTCTAAGTCACATTTTTAGCGAAAATGAGCTTTAAATACAGAAATATGCAGAAAAATCTCCTGAATCAACCTGCAAGAAAATGTTCCTACCTTCGGGCTTTAATAGCCTACTGTTTCACATCGCCAATCGCTGCGTGCGAAAATGTACCTTAACGATCGAGTGTAAAGTGTTTATTGCTTTGCAGCTGCGCGCAGTTGCGTGGGCGAGCGTCTATGTATGCTTCGCGCGGCTGACGAATTTGTACTGAAAAAGACCGCCGGCGGCCCGTCGGGCGATAGGTAGTTAGCGCGCGCAAGTACATAGAGTGCGTGAGGCCTGCCTGCCTATACGTTTGATTAGTAAAGAAAAGTAGTGATAGTGATTACTGGTCAGTCTAGTCACTAGTGGTGTATGTGTGTAGGCATCGACGGCATCATCTCCTTCATCCGCAAGATCACCGGCGGCCAGGGCTCCAAGCACTTCGCCGAGACATTCAAGGTCGCCCAGCACGAGACCAGTAAGTGCACGCAAACCCTCACCTCAACCGACCCTTACTCGCTCACCCCGCCCCGCTCGCACACAATCCGACCCGCACGAGCGGAGCTCCTCCTCACATCACGAGACCAGTAAGTGCACGCACACCCTCACCTCAACCGACCCTTACTCGCTCACCCCGCCCCGCTCGCACACAATCCGACCCGCACGAGCGGAGCTCCTCCTCACATCACGAGACCAGTAAGTGCACGCACACCCTCACCTCAACCGACCCTTACTCGCTCACCCCGCCCCGCTCGCACACAATCCGACCCGCACGAGCGGAGCTCCTCCTCACATCACGAGACCAGTAAGTGCACGCACACCCTCACCTCAACCGACCCTTACTCGCTCACCCCGCCCCGCTCGCACACAATCCGACCCGCACGAGCGGAGCTCCTCCTCACATCACGAGACCAGTAAGTGCACGCACACCCTCACCTCAACCGACCCTTACTCGCTCACCCCGCCCCGCTCGCACACCCTCACCTCAACCGACCCTTACTCGCTCACCCCGCCCCGCTCGCACACAATCCGACCCGCACGAGCGGAGCTCCTCCTCACATCACGAGACCAGTGAGTGCACGCACACCCTCACCTCAACCGACCCTTACTCGCTCACTCCACCCCGCTCGCACACAATCAGACCCGCACGAGCAGAGCTCCTCCTCACATAGCCCTCGTGCTCCGTCTGCACAGCTGTGTATAATGCCCAAGGACGTAGATCGTATATAAATATTGTGCCCCTGAGTTGTGGCACAGCACAGAGTTGTGTTCGCGTACAGCCGAGTGATGATACGCGTTGTGTTCGCGTACAGCCGAGTGATAATGCGCGTTGTGTTCGCGTACAGCCGAGTGATAATGCGCGTTGTGTTCGCGTACAGCCGAGTGATGATGCGCGTTGTGTTCGCGTACAGCCGAGTGATGATGCGCGTTGTGTTCGCGTACAGCCGAGTGATGATACGCGTTGTGTTTGCGTACAGCCGAGTGATGATGCGCGTTGTGTTCGCAGATCTGAAGGCGACGCTCCAGCTGCTGCTGCAAGTCACCCACTCGCAAGGTACGTGTCCTCCTCCCTTCGCGTCCTACCAGCTGTTCCGTTCTGTAGTGTTAACATTTTTTTAAGGATCTAGTTATTTTTATTATATTTATTGTGTGTATTACTAATTAAAAAAACAGATATTTCGACCGAAAGACAGCCCAAAGACACAGCCCTTACACGTGCTAAACGGCGGCGCGCTTTCGAGATAGAGTTACGCGACAGAAAGAGAAGCGAAATGTAGGTGATTATCGTGGTTAGGCATGCAGCTCTGTGTGAGGCAATTTGTACTTTAACGCGTCGTCGCAGAGTAGCTATATCTTTGTGAGTGTTTGTACAGAGAAGCTTCTGTACGCCAGTACTAATTTCTATTCTGTGCTATATTGTCGTCGTCAGATAATTTTTGACATTGAAAATGTCTTTTGGTTCGTTCCAGTGTAGGCCCCGATTTCACGAAAAGTGCGATCCCCTTATATCTCGGAGAGTTGTGAAGATAATATGATATTCAAAAAATTCTATTTTTCCGAATTTTTGATTTTGGCGCTCGATATTTTGGAAACGAAGAATGATATCAAAAATTTGAGAAAAACCCCTCTGGAAAATTTTGTCAGCTACAATTTGCCCTTCGGCCGCCTACGTAACCAGAGTTTCGTAACCAGTTTCGTACGAGGCCTTTTTATTACTTGTACGTAACTAGTTACGATGGAGGAATTATTTTTACTTCTACGAAACCTGGTTTCGAAAGAGGCCTTTTTATTTCTTGTACGTAACTATTTTCGATGGAGGATTTATTTTTACTTCTACGAAACCGTTAAGGACACCAATGAAGAACTATTTGGATTGGATATATTTAAATTTATTATATTTTTTATAGAACGAAAGTAGCTGACATCGCCCATAGAATCAGTAAGATGAAGACTAAGTGGCAATGGGCTGGTCACATATGTCGCAGAGCCGACTACCGGTGGGGTAGAAAGGTGCTCGAATGGAGACCACGAACAGGCCGACGTAGCGTGGGACGCCCCTCGCCCAGGTGGACAGATGACCTTAAGAAGGTGGCCGAGAGTGGGTGGATGAGAAGAGCGAAGGACCGTGTGTGGTGGCTTTCCTTGTGAGAGGCCTCCGCCCAGCAGTGGATGGACACAGGCTGATTGATTGATTGATTGATATTTACAGACAATGGCGGTTAAAACATTTACTATTACGAGGATTAATATATAATTTCACGAAATAAGTCTAGAAACATCTTTCGTAACAAATTACAGGCCATATTAAGTTTCACTTTTCTAAATGAAAGATAATAAATCATTTCATCTGTCATATGTGTCACATAAACAGACTTGCACTACTTTTAACATTAAGTAAAAGTGCAAATATATTATGAAAATGAATTTTTCGTATTGCACGTAATGTAATTACATTCTTGGTGATATAATTGCGCATAAGGAAAATGTCTTTGAGAGCAGTTGAATTCATGTCAACTCGAAGAGGAGGGATTTCCGTCTTACATGATGGACACAGGTACCATCGGAAGAAGCTGTACTCAAACGAAAATACATTTTGGCTGTGCTTTAATAATAATAGCGATTGCAAAGGTAGTATTACCTTGAACAGCAGGAACGAAATTGTGAAAAGCAAAGTTCACAATACTGATTGTAAACAGAACCACGCACAGAACAAAATACTGCAAGAACTTGACAAACTCAAAGATACAACTGGTTCTAATTTTGAGTAGATAAAGAAGCAGTAGGACTCAATGGTACACAATCTGGAAAATGATGGTATAAATTTGCTAGCAGAGATTCCTAGTTTCGAAAATAGAAAAAACGGGTCTTTTTGATAATCGAAACAAAATATTAGGCGTGTCAAAAACTCGTTTTTCATCAGCCAGTAAAGTAGTCGTACCAAAAAAATTTCTGAAACACTTCCTACTAGCTGATTACATTGGACATGACGATGATAGAAGAATACTTTTGTTTTGTCGTGAAAATGCCCGCCACTTAAGGCTTTAAACATATACTATGTGATGGCACATTCAAGTCCTGTCCAAAAATATTCAAACAGTTATATACTATACATGGTTATAATGAAAACAGTAAATTTGTAATTCCATTAATCTGTGCCCTGCTACCAGATAAAAAACAGGACACCTATAAAATTCAATTTCGACTCATTGAATCCATTTTTCAAGATTGGAAGCCATCAAAAATAACAATGGATTATGAAAAGGCCGCCATGCAAGCAGTGAGACAAGTATAAGGAATCGAAGTCAAAGGATGCTATTTTTGTTTTAACAGATGTCTTTTTCGCAAGAGCCTTAAATTAAAAATCACTACTCCTGTTAAAAAGCGACATGTATCACGTTGTGCGGGGTTAGCACGACTGCCGGCGGAATTCACCCAAAGTGGCCTCGAGTATGTCATGCGTAAGAGTCCGCCAGGTCAGGATATTAAAAAATTCAATAAATACTTCAAAATGCAGTGGCTGGAATCAATTAACTTTAATAAGAAATGTTGTTGTAGTAAAGAGCTGATAAGAACAACAAACAAAATTTGGAAGGCTGGCATAGCCGGATCAATCGGTACATCGAAAAAAAAAACAATACGCTTCCTCATTTATTGGAAGTACTAATCAAAGAGACGAAAATCAGTGACATATTCAAACAAAAAGTCAAGAAGAGTAAACGCTATCTTGAAATAGACAGCGAAATTGAAAGTGCCATAAATGATTTAAACAACGGACTTATAACCGTGGGCCACTGCGTGGAGATAATTAGCCCTTATGCATTCATATTTTAAAGAACATTTGCGTTTTATAACACTCATAAGGTGAAGTTTTTATTACTACGAAGATGTTTTTATTTTAATTGCAGAATAAAGAAAATTTGTTTAATAACGAGACTTTGTATTTTAAAATATTACTAGCTGTGCCCGCGGCTCCACCCGCTCTCATATTTGACTTTTCTGCTAACCTCATAAGCCATTTAGCGTGATATTAAGTAGCCTATAGTTGATGGGAAGAATCAAGCTATCAGTAGATTTTTTTTTATTAAAATCGGTTCAGTGGTTCTCGAGTTATAAGCGGACAGACAGACAGAAAGCAGACGTTGGATTTTATTAAAGGTAAGGACGAGTAAATATTTTAACCGCCATTGTCTGAAAATATATCCAATCCAAATAGTTCTTCATAGGTTTCCTTAACGGTTTCGTAGAAGTAAAAAAATAGGTAAAAAAAAAAAAGTTTTAAAAAACATAAAACCGACTTCCTAAAAAAAGTAAAACTAAAAAACTATTTAAAATAAAAATATAAAAACCGCCTTCAAAAATATATGAAATAAAAACCTAAAAAAAAAAACGAACCCTAGAGTTGAAGGCGGTGCTAAAAAGGCTACACAAATCACAAAGGATATTATCATCCGCTCATGTTTTCTTTCATGCATCATTTTGCTTGCTTTAGCACCGCCTTCAACTCTAGGGTTCGTTTTTTTTTTTTAGGTTTTTATTTCATATATTTTTGAAGGCGGTTTTTATATTTTTATTTTAAATAGTTTTTTAGTTTTACTTTTTTTAGGAAGTCGGTTTTATGTTTTTTAAAACTTTTTTTTTTATTTCACAGTTTTTTTTTAGTTATTTTTTGCTATTGATGTACTCGCTTTCCAATCCGATCTTGACCCAATTAAAATAGGACCACGTCAGCTTCGATAGCTCAGTGGTGCAGACAGTCAACTGTCGCTATTGAATTTTAAGCAACGCTGGGTGCGGTCAGTGCTTAGATGGGTGACCGCTGACCGTTGGAGGCTGACCAAGGTTCGGATTCCTCGTAAAACTGTAAGTCCCTTCCCTCGTAATTTTACTTGGTGGTAGGGTTTAACCTTCCCGGGTTGGTACCACCGCACTGAATTAAACGTCGGTCGAAACGGCTATGTAAATAGTTTGTGTTTTCCGACCAGTTCAGTGTAGTCAGCACGATCAAAGGGGGAAGCACTGACATGGCACTGGTGTTATGGGCTGACATCACGGACGTTGTAGGTGATGTTGCAGAACTTAGTAGAATGGACAGACATAAACGTGTTACGGAAGCCTACTTTTATTATAAAATAACCGTCGGAGGACCTTGGTTGAAAATTGTAAAATTTAGTAGAACGGATAGACATGCATATGTTACGGAACCCTACATTCATTTTGCAGAACTTAGTAGAATGGACAGACATAAACGTGTTACGGAACCCTACTTAACAGTTGCACTCCGGGAGTGCCGGCAGATCCCGTGCCACTCTAACTTAACCCTTAACGCAATGACTTAAGGTTTCATTTTAAAAATGACGCTGACGCGATGTCGCGAGTTATACATTTTTACCCACCTAAAAAAGTGCCAAGAGCCGCTAAAGAAGTTTTCACTTCAAAAACCTCAGGGTTATCCCCTTTCAAATAAAAAAAAAAAGAATTTTCAAAATCGGCCCACAATTGACGGAGTAATCGCGTAACAAACATCCAAAAAAAGAAAACATACCGTCGAATTGAGAATCTTTTAGGTCTAAAGTAAATTTCTCGTGAAGACAAATGCAACGAGCCCAAACACGATGGGTTTATCATGTGTAGTTTAGGAGTTCCTATGGCCACCTTCTGTCTCCATCATCAAACCAGCTCGATGGTACTCGGTACAGTAGGTACTGGCCAGGTACCATAATAAATTAAGCGCCGGTCGGAAAAGATAAAAAAATTTCAAATTTAGAATATTCATGAAACAAGGGTCCGAATATGTATCACTAGTATATCGATTCATGTATTTCAACAGGACAGAGAAAATTTCAAAATATTAGGTATTTAATACTTTTTAGTTTTTTTTTTTTTTGTTTTTTGGAAATCGGTTTAATATTTTTTAAAACAGTTTTTATTTCATTCTTTTTAGTAATATTACATAAAAAAGAATAATCGAAATCGAATAATCGAAATCGATTGAAGTGGTACAGAATTATTCGCCATATGTGTCAGACTGCAAATTGCTGAATAAGTCCACATCACAAATGTTTTGCTGAAGGTAACCACACACCATACTAATTTATCAAACTGAAAATTGCCGAAAACGACCACATCACAAGTTTTGCTGAAGGTAACCACACACCATAGTATTATGCTGATTTTTCGAAAACCACTGAACCAATTTCGATAAAATTGAAATGGGACCACCTCGGAAGTATGACCTAACTAACAAAAAAAGAATTTTCTAAATCGGCCCTCAATTGACGGAGAAATCGTGTTACAAACATACAAAAAAATAAAAATAAAAAAAAAAATAAAAAAAAAAAACATACAGACGAATTGAGAACCTCCTCCTTTTTTGGAAGTCGGTGAAAAAACTTTTAAGTTAAACGGTTTTATTAAAAAAAAAAATAGCGGTACAAAAAACTAGAAAAAAAAATCAGCTATACAAAAACTAGAAAATAATAAGGGCAAAAACCTGGGCCTTCTTAAGATTTTACGTTTGGGTAAGAAATCGTGCAATATTAGCGTGATGTCTTCTCATGTCGGATGCCAAAGGGCACTTTGTGTCGCTGCGTCAGCGGAATAAGTAGGTAATAAATTGAGACTTTTAACAGACTAATATAAAAACGTGGGGCGCATGTTATTTATTACGTATATTATACGCTCCACGTTTATTAATTACTATTTGATATTTATTAATTTGTTACTAAAGTAACAAATTAATAAATATCAAATATATAAAAAAAAAGTTTTAAAAAACATAAAACCGACTTCCTAAAAAAAGTAAAACTAAAAAACTATTTAAAATAAAAATATAAAAACCGCCTTCAAAAATATATGAAATAAAAACCTAAAAAAAAAACCAACCCTAGAGTTGAAGGCGGTGCTAAAAAGGCTACACAAATCACAAAGGATATTATCATCCGCTCATGTTTTCTTTCATGCATCATTTTTGCTTGCTTTACAAATCACAAAGGATATTATCATCCACTCATGTTTTCTTTCATGCATCATTTTTGCTTGCTTTAGCACCGCCTTCAACTCTAGGGTTGGTTTTTTTTTTTAGGTTTTTATTTCATATATTTTTGAAGGCGGTTTTTATATTTTTATTTTAAATAGTTTTTTAGTTTTACTTTTTTTAGGAAGTCGGTTTTATGTTTTTTAAAACTTTTTTTTTATTTCACAGTTTTTTTTAGTAATTTTTTGCTATTAATGTACTCGGCGGAATCGCTCGGCCTTCGGCCTCGCGATTCCGCCTCGCTTTCCAATCCGATCTTGACCCAATTAAAATAGGACCACGTCAGCTTCGATAGCTCAGTGGTGCAGACAGTCAACTGTCGCTATTGAATTTTAAGCAACGCTGGGTGCGGTCAGTGCTTAGATGGGTGACCGCTGACCGTTGGAGGCTGACCAAGGTTCGGATTCCTCGTAAAACTGTAAGTCCCTTCCCTCGTAATTTTACTTGGTGGTAGGGTTTAACCTTCCCGGGTTGGTACCACCGCACTGAATTAAACGTCGGTCGAAACGGCTATGTAAATAGTTTGTGTTTTCCGACCAGTTCAGTGTAGTCAGCACGATCAAAGGGGGAAGCACTGACATGGCACTGGTGTTATGGGCTGACATCACGGACGTTGTAGGTGATGTTGCAGAACTTAGTAGAATGGACAGACATAAACGTGTTACGGAAGCCTACTTTTATTATAAAATAACCGTCGGAGGACCTTGTATTATAAAATAACCGTCGGAGGACCTTGGTTGAAAATTGTAAAATTTAGTAGAACGGATAGACATGCATATGTTACGGAACCCTACATTCATTTTGCAGAACTTAGTAGAATGGACAGACATAAACGTGTTACGGAACCCTACTTAACAGTTGCACTCCGGGAGTGCCGGCAGATCCCGTGCCACTCTAACTTAACCCTTAACGCAATGACTTAAGGTTTCATTTTAAAAATGACGCTGACGCGATGTCGCGAGTTATACATTTTTACCCACCTAAAAAAGTGCCAAGAGCCGCTAAAGAAGTTTTCACTTCAAAAACCTCAGGGTTATCCCCTTTCAAATAAAAAAAAAAGAATTTTCAAAATCGGCCCACAATTGACGGAGTAATCGCGTAACAAACATCCAAAAAAAGAAAACATACCGTCGAATTGAGAATCTTTTAGGTCTAAAGTAAATTTCTCGTGAAGACAAATGCAACGAGCCCAAACACGATGGGTTTATCATGTGTAGTTTAGGAGTTCCTATGGCCACCTTCTGTCTCCATCATCAAACCAGCTCGATGGTACTCGGTACAGTAAGTACTGGCCAGGTACCATAATAAATTAAACGCCGGTCGGAAAAGATAAAAAAATTTCAAATTTAGAATATTCATGAAACAAGGGTCCGAATATGTATCACTAGTATATCGATTCATGTATTTCAACAGGACAGAGAAAATTTCAAAATATTAGGTATTTAATACTTTTTAGTTTTTTTTTTTTTGTTTTTTGGAAATCGGTTTAATATTTTTTAAAACAGTTTTTATTTCATTCTTTTTAGTAATATTACATAAAAAAGAATAATCGAAATCGAATAATCGAAATCGATTGAAGTGGTACAGAATTATTCGCCATATGTGTCAGACTGCAAATTGCTGAATAAGTCCACATCACAAATGTTTTGCTGAAGGTAACCACACACCATACTAATTTATCAAACTGAAAATTGCCGAAAACGACCACATCACAAGTTTTGCTGAAGGTAACCACACACCATAGTATTATGCTGATTTTTCGAAAACCACTGAACCAATTTCGATAAAATTGAAATGGGACCACCTCGGAAGTATGACCTAACTAACAAAAAAAGAATTTTCTAAATCGGCCCTCAATTGACGGAGAAATCGTGTTACAAACATACAAAAAAATAAAAATAAAAAAAAAAATAAAAAAAAAAAACATACAGACGAATTGAGAACCTCCTCCTTTTTTGGAAGTCGGTTAAAAAATATAAGGATACAGAAGATAAGAATATAGGTTAGGTTAGAAGTTGCGTCGCGTAGCCACGCGTCTTCTAACATAACCTATATTCCTATATCCAACGAGCCCAAATATGGTGGATTTATCATGTGTAGTTTAGGAGTTCCTATGGCTTCCTTCCGGCTCCATCATCAGAACCCAACTAACCTTTTCCTTATCCCGACTTTCTCGTGATTAATTTTCAATGTGCTCGATAGTCGTGTAAGGCGCGGAATCTGTGAATTTTTTTATGTATATGTAAGATTAATAAATCAAATGGTGATGACGAATAATAGATGGCGTTGTTATGGGTTTAAAACTGACACTGTTGCCTACATCACCTACAACATCCGTGATGTCAGCCCATAACACCGGGTGAACTAGGTGCCATGTCAGTGCTTCCCTTTATTTCATGTCGGCTATTAGAACTGGACGGAAAACACGAACTTTTTACATAGCCGTTTTGACCAACGTTTCATTCAGTGTGGTGGTACCAACCCGCTCGGGATAGACCCTACCACCTAGTAAGGTAAGAAGGGAAGGTACCTACAGTTATACGTGGAATCCGAACGACGGTCAGCCTCCAACGGTCGGGCGGTCACCCATCGATTCAAGTACTGACTGCGCTCAGGGTTGCTTAACAACAGTCAACCGACCGCACCACTGAGCTACCGAGGCTGTATGATACAGTTTGTAGATATGTTGAACAGTACCATGCGCTATGCACGTATAGAGAACAAAGGCTTGACGAGTTGGTTGTGTTGTGCGGCAGATCTGCAGGTGGCGATCATCCGCTTCAAGGAGTGGCTCGGCGAGGAGAGCCTCGGCGACGCGGCCGCACTCTTCAAGGAGTTTACCGGACAGAGCCGTGAGTACTCACCGCTCTCCCACTCTCCGCTCCAACTCACCGAACAGAGCCACGAGCACTACTACACTTCAGATCATCCGCTTCAGATCCGCGCAGATCAGATATGCGGAGACTGGAAGCTGAGAGGATTGTAGAAGTGTCCCGCGCACGGTGCAGCTTGTGCGCGCGGTGGGTGAGATGTGCGGAGACTGGAAGCTGAGAGGATTGTAGAAGTGTCCCGCGCACGGTGCAGCTTGTGCGCGCGGTGGGTGAGATGTGCGTAGACTGGAAGCTGAAAGGATTGTAGAAGTGTCCCGCGCACGGTGCAGCTTGTGCGCGCGGTGGGTGAGATGTGCGGAGACTGGAAGCTGAGAGGATTGTAGAAGTGTCCCGCGCACGGTGCAGCTTGTGCGCGCTGTGGGTGAGATGTGCGGAGACTGGAAGCTGAGAGGATTGTAGAAGTGTCCCGCGCACGGTGCAGCTTGTGCGCGCGGTGGGTGAGATGTGCGGAGACTGGAAGCTGAGAGGATTGTAGAAGTGTCCCGCGCACGGTGCAGCTTGTGCGCGCGGTGGGTGAGATGTGCGGAGACTGGAAGCTGAGAGGATTGTAGAAGTGTCCCGCGCACGGTGCAGCTTGTGCGCGCGGTGGGTGAGATGTGCGGAGACTGGAAGCTGAGAGGATTGTAGAAGTGTCCCGCGCACGGTGCAGCTTGTGCGCGCGGTGGGTGAGATGTGCGGAGACTGGAAGCTGAGAGGATTGTAGAAGTGTCCCGCGCACGGTGCAGCTAGTGCGCGCGGTGGGTGAGATGTGCGGAGACTGGAAGCTGAGAGGATTGTAGAAGTGTCCCGCGCACGGTGCAGCTTGTGCGCGCGGTGGGTGAGATGTGCGGAGACTGGAAGCTGAGAGGATTGTAGAGTGTCCCGCGCACGGTGCAGCTTATGCGTGCGGTGGGTGAGATATGCGGAGACTGGAAGCTGAAGCTGTAGTGTGGTTCATCTCGCACGAGTTGGCGCTTTGTCACATTATTGCCTAGAATCTCGCTTGAACAAGTCCACATTAAGTAAGTTTCAGTTCGACCGTGCAATAAATATTGTTACTCAACTCTTAATGCGTTGTTGATTGCATTTCAGAACTGAGATTTGCATTCGAAGAGATGATTCGCGTCACCAAGATCAACAGTGAGTACTATCTACTAGTTTGTTATGTATGATGTAACGCAAGCCAACCGCTATCGGCTGCTGCCTCCTGCGGCCGCCGCCCCCTCGCGCCTTGCACTCAGATCAAACCTGCTGGCTACATCTCGCCACTGCACCGATCAACGCAACACACAGAGATAAATATCTGGAGGGGAATACTTAGGTGCCATGGCAGTGTTACCTTCTCTGAATTGGATGGAAAACAGGAAATATTTGCAAAGCCGTATTGAGCGACGTCGATTGAGTTCGGTGTGTTAGCAAAGTCTACCAGACTACCGGCAGAGCTAGTAGAGTGCTGGACTGTGGAGCGCAGCAGCCGGTAGGTTAGTGTGTTAGCAAAGTCTACCAGACTACCGGCAGAGCTAGTAGAGTGCTGGTGTGGAGCGCAGCAGCCGGTAGGTTAGTGTGTTAGCAAAGTCTACCAGACTACCGGCAGAGCTAGTAGAGTGCTGGTGTGGAGCGCAGCAGCCGGTAGGTTAGTGTGTTAGCAAAGTCTACCAGACTACCGGCAGAGCTAGTAGAGTGCTGGTGTGGAGCGCAGCAGCCGGTAGGTTAGTGTGTTAGCAAAGTCTACCAGACTACCGGCAGAGCTAGTAGAGTGCTGGTGTGGAGCGCAGCAGCCGGTAGGTTAGTGTGTTAGCAAAGTCTACCAGACTACCGGCAGAGCTAGTAGAGTGCCGGTGCGGAGCGCAGCAGCCGGTAGGTTAGTGTGTTAGCAAAGTCTACCAGACTACCGGCAGAGCTAGTAGAGTGCCGGTGCGGAGCGCAGCAGCCGATAGGTTAGTGTGTTAGCAAAGTCTACCAGACTACCGGCAGAGCTAGTAGAGTGCCGGTGTGGAGCGCAGCAGCCAGTAGGTTAGTGTGTTAGCAAAGTCTACCAGACTACCGGCAGAGCTAGTAGAGTGCTGGTGTGGAGCGCAGCAGCCGGTAGGTTAGTGTGTTAGCAAAGTCTACCAGACTACCGGCAGAGCTAGTAGAGTGCTGGTGTGGAGCGCAGCAGCCGGTAGGTTAGTTTGTTAGCAAAGTCTACCAGACTACCGGCAGAGCTAGTAGAGTGCTGGTGTGGAGCGCAGCAGCCGGTAGGTTAGTGTGTTAGCAAAGTCTACCAGACTACCGGCAGAGCTAGTAGAGTGCCGGTGTGGAGCGCAGCAGCCGGTAGGTTAGTGTGTTAGCAAAGTCTACCAGACTACCGGCAGAGCTAGTAGAGTGCTGGTGTGGAGCGCAGCAGCCGGTAGGTTAGTGTGTTAGCAAAGTCTACCAGACTACCGGCAGAGCTAGTAGAGTGCTGGTGTGGAGCGCAGCAGCCGGTAGGTTAGTGTGTTAGCAAAGTCTACCAGACTACCGGCAGAGCTAGTAGAGTGCCGGTGCGGAGCGCAGCAGCCGGTAGGTTAGTGTGTTAGCAAAGTCTACCAGACTACCGGCAGAGCTAGTAGAGTGCCGGTGCGGAGCGCAGCAGCCGGTAGGTTAGTGTGTTAGCAAAGTCTACCAGACTACCGGCAGAGCTAGTAGAGTGCCGGTGCGGAGCGCAGCAGCCGGTAGGTTAGTGTGTTAGCAAAGTCTACCAGACTACCGGCAGAGCTAGTAGAGTGCCGGTGTGGAGCGCAGCAGCCGGTAGGTTAGTGTGTTAGCAAAGTCTACCAGACTACCGGCAGAGTTAGTAGAGTGCTGGTGTGGAGCGCAGCAGCCGGTAGGTTAGTGTGTTAGCAAAGTCTACCAGACTACCGGCAGAGCTAGTAGAGTGCTGGTGTGGAGCGCAGCAGCCGGTAGGTTAGTGTGTTAGCAAAGTCTACCAGACTACCGGCAGAGCTAGTAGAGTGCTGGTGTGGAGCGCAGCAGCCGGTAGGTTAGTGTGTTAGCAAAGTCTACCAGACTACCGGCAGAGCTAGTAGAGTGCTGGTGTG
The DNA here is from genome assembly GCA_946902875.1 of Nematopogon swammerdamellus. Taxonomy (NCBI): domain Eukaryota; kingdom Metazoa; phylum Arthropoda; class Insecta; order Lepidoptera; family Adelidae; genus Nematopogon; species Nematopogon swammerdamellus. The sequence continues at coordinate 21,829,941 of OX336352.1, forward strand.
GAGCGCAGCAGCCGGTAGGTTAGTGTGTTAGCAAAGTCTACCAGACTACCGGCAGAGCTAGTAGAGTGCCGGTGCGGAGCGCAGCAGCCGGTAGGTTAGTGTGTTAGCAAAGTCTACCAGACTACCGGCAGAGCTAGTAGAGTGCTGGTGTGGAGCGCAGCAGCCGGTAGGTTAGTGTGTTAGCAAAGTCTACCAGACTACCGGCAGAGCTAGTAGAGTGCTGGTGTGGAGCGCAGCAGCCGGTAGGTTAGTGTGTTAGCAAAGTCTACCAGACTACCGGCAGAGCTAGTAGAGTGCCGGTGCGGAGCGCAGCAGCCGGTAGGTTAGTGTGTTAGCAAAGTCTACCAGACTACCGGCAGAGCTAGTAGAGTGCTGGTGTGGAGCGCAGCAGCCAGTAGGTTAGTGTGTTAGCAAAGTCTACCAGACTACCGGCAGAGCTAGTAGAGTGCCGGTGCGGAGCGCAGCAGCCGGTAGGTTAGTGTGTTAGTGTGTGCACGTGATATGAGCGGGCTGGTGTTGTTGCAGATCTGGAGACCTTCGTGAAGACGCTCTACCGACTCACCGGCAAGAAGCGTGAGTCCACCACTTCATTATATTTCAACCACTTCTACAACCGTCGCACGCGCATCCCAACTAGACAAACTCCTCTTCGCCCTTCAACATCCTTATCCGAGTAGAGCGAGCTCCCGCGAGCCGCCCGCGCCGTGCCGCTGTGAGCTTGTCGACCCAACGCGCAAGCGCAGTCGGCGCGACGGCGGCTCGGCGAGCATGGTGAGTTAGTTTGAGCATGAGCTGCGTTAGATTATCGTACTCCAAGTGGAAAAGGATTGTATTTAGCTGTATATACTTATAATACGTATAAAGTTAGTTTTTATAATTCTATACATACATATATAAAAGTGACTACATGGTCGACATGATGACTGAACTGTTTGTTATTCGCGTTAGTGATTATAGCTCCGATAGTGACGGTAGTCAAGATGAGGACGAACATTGCGAAGTCTCTGACAACGATGAAATGCCTTCTACGAGTGCCTCCGTCATCCAACCGCGACCATCTTCCTCCATAACTCTATCGAACTACGATTTAATGTAAATAGTATCACCACTGCCAGATGATTAGAGGTACGTATTAACCAAAAAGTGAGTTCTGCGCATTCCTCCAACATTTTCGCCGAGCGCTATCAACCCGTGCTGGCACCTATATTCGTCGGAAGGAAGACTTTGACTTCACACCTCAACATCTGCGCGAGACCTACTGTCACTAGGTCACGTCACTGCATGCTTGTAGTTGTGACACTAAGCGGTCTCGAGCTCACGCACACAACAATAATATGCGTGTGTATCTACACACACTCACAATTACATCAAACCATCCCGCCTTCCTGAGATAATACAAGTGAACGAGATGACCAAGGTCGCGATGTGTGAAGCTCACATAATATAGTAGCGAGGTGTTGCGTTGTTACCTACAGCCGCGACTTGTTTGAACTGTTGCAGACCTGCGCGAGGTGGCAGTCGTGCTCAAGACTCTCTTCAAGGAAGACAGTGAGTGCATACACACACAACCACTATACTCTACACACACACACTCATCGCCAACACACAATACTACCTTTACTATTTGCTCAATATTGTTTCAATCATTGACTCTTTCTGATTTGATATCTTTCTTCTCATTCTGATAGCTGCAGAAAGAGAGACGTTAGATGCGTGTGATGTGTGAGCGAGCGAGAGTATTAACGTGCCCTTTGTTACCTCACAGACGCGAGCATCGTGCTGGAGCTCATCAACAAGGCGACCGAGCACTCCGGTGAGTCTCTCCCTCTCTCCTAGTCACTAGTCACTAGTCACCCAGTAGCCACCCTCGTCCCATCTCGCATTCCTACTTACATACGTGCTGTAAAGTGGAAGACGCACAGCCCAACTCAAAGCTTACATTACCTGTTCCTCTCGGTCAAACCCGAACATGATCCAATGCAATATTACTTCAAGAACAGTAAACTTCTCATTCGTACAACATCGACACGGAAGGTGTGCGCATTGCGCATTGCGTAGCGTAGCAAGCGACGATGAAGAGCAGGTACGCACTTAATAGTTTGCATTTGTTGTAATAGCTACCGGTAGGTATCGTTGTAAGATTACTCGAGCGAGTCCCACCCATCCTACTGTGTGTGCATAGGCACCTATGTATATCGCCAAAGTACCTGAAAGTAGATAAAGCTACGTACGGATGTACCCTCACCTCGTAAGAGGCACTTGACTATCGAGGGGCAGCCTCCATTCAGTACTTACTGCTTATTTGATTGGCTGCAGCCAATTAAGAGCTGGCTGTCAACGTATATAATTGACTAGAAAGAGTGTCCAGTTTGCTAATGATGGTTGAACTGGTGGTGGTGGTGGTGGTGGCTGGTGCGGCGTGTACAGCGAGGTGTGTCCGGTTGCAGAGTCGCTGAGCGCGCTCGAGACGCTGGTGAAGCTGAGCGGGGAGCACACGCTGCAGCGCGCCGAGGAGTTCTACCTGCGCATCTCCGGCAACAAGGGTTCGTGTCTCCGTCTCCTCTCGAGTGCACGCTACTGCACAGTACTCTACAGCACTCCGCTAACTGTGTGTGTTGCGTGTGCAGAGTCCGAGTCGCTGCTGGAGGTGTGGCGGTCGATCCGCGAGGCGAGCGGACACGCCAACCTCGTCGAGTTCTTCCAGTACCTCGTCAAGTACTCCGGCTCCCGCAGTGAGTGCTCCTACATAACTACTACATACCTGCTGACTGCGCAGATTGCGAACTCATTTCTCCGCATCCACAGCCAGCGCATCGCGGCCAAGTACTGAAACAAGTAAAACAGTTGTTGCCTACTGCATGATCAGTGCAAGGGCCGTGCCGAGATGACGAGTGGCTATCCTGTTGCCTTGTAGCACGGTACACGAAATGTATTTGGAAATCACACGATTTGTGTTTCCAGAGACAGTAAAGTATTAGCCCGCTCGCGCCCGCTCGCGCCTGTAGAAGCTCTGAGCCCGGAGCTCGGAGCCCGGGCTCAGAGTGTTAACAGGCAGGTAGTCAGATCAACTGTGTTACTGTTAACTGTTGTGTTACTGAGTTGCTAGACCTACTCCTCCCTCACTCACACTGAGTTACAGGCCGCAGGAGGATATACCGCAGGAGTCGCGAGTTTCCATGGTTTCCACTTCCTCGTGACGTTGCTGGCACACACTGAGACTAAGTGCCTTCGAACACGTTCACTGTATACTGCTCTCACTAGTGCGGTACATCCTCTCCTCCTCGTCTACACCTGTCTGTGCATGCATCGGCCAGGTGTAGATGTGCATGTGTGCTTGTGTGCTTGCATGTATATTAATATGATGTGGTGGTGTGTCGGCAGATCTGCGCGAGGCCTGCGACATCTACTTCAAGTACACGCGCACCGTCAGTGAGTACTCTCTCAAGCTTCCTACATAAGTAAGTGCGTCTCTCCTCCAGCCTACTCCAGCTGTTGATGTCGTCTAAGCTGTTACTTCATCCCCTACACCCGTACGCGCTGTCAGCTCGTAACACCTTGCTGAACTTGGCGCCATGCCAGTGCTTCCATTTGATCGTTCCGGCTACACTGAACTTATTGGAACCTCACGAATGTGTTGATCGAGACGAATCGTTTTGTTTGCAGCTATCTTCGAGTTCATCAAGAAAGTCCTGACGGTCACCAAGCGCACCGGTAAGCCGACCCGCTCTGTCTCTCTCTATCTCTTCCGTCGCAGCATCAGCGCTGCGTGTGCGCCGATAGCGATCTTCTACTGTCATACTAGATACACAGAGCGCTTCTAATTGCTTATTTTCCCCAGTTTTCCTTCATATTATCGAAAATGAAATGCTTTATTTGCTAGATAATGATTTTCATACATTATATTATGCGGATGAAGGGCATAATGATGTAGTGTATGTAGTAGTGTAATGTGTGTGTGTGTGTGTGTGCGCTAGACGTGGTGAGGGTGCTGGAGGCGCTCGTGCGGACCACCGGCTCGGCCAACATCGAGGTCGCCGCGCGCAAGCTCACCCGCCTCACCAACAAGACGAGTCAGTATCCGCTCCCTACTGTACACTACCGGCACAATAGCAAACATCTCCACTCCACCGCACCTGCATAGCTCTAAGTAATCTGACACTGTTGCGAGATTGGCTTCATCACTCTCGCTGTTCTACACAGCTACCCTATCTCCCCACTCGCCTACTCAACTCTCCTACTTAGCTACAATGTTGTCGGTTGCTCGCAGCGCTGTGGGAGTCGGTGTACGTCATCTACACGACGGTCGAGGTCGACATCGTCGAGTTCCTCGAGATCTTCATCAGCATCAGCTACGAGTATGGTGAGTGCTCTGTCAGTGTAGAGCTGCTCGCGAGTGCGACTCAGAGCGGGCAACTCCCTCTCTCTTTCTCTCTCGACTGAAACTGATGGTGCCTTGTGGTTTCAGACTTCGAGGAGGCTGTGCGCATCTTCATTCGCTACGTCGGCGGTGGAGGTGAGTGCTCGCTTCCAATTTAACTGTTTGTGTACATACTGACTGTAGTGTGTGTGCAGGTGCTGAGCGTGTGTGTGTGTGTGTTGCAGACTTGCTGACCTGCCTGAGGCGCGTGCGCAAGGTGACTGGCGAGCGCGGTAAGTCACACGCATCCACCTCCTCCTATGCGTTCGTCCGTCCCACTCATGCAGGACGTAACGGAGTAGATATCTAGTCAGTAGAGTGGAGAGCACGGTGGAGAGGTATCTATAGATATCTTTGTATCTCAGTCAGCCCAGACCGACAGTACCTAAATGATCGTAATTGCGCGAGATTTCTCCTTCACATATTTTGCGTTTTGCTTTTGAGCGCTCGGGTCGGCGTAGTATAAAAATTTGTCGCATACTAATGCGACGAATAAATAGGTACCACCTACTGCACCGACTTATATATGTACCTAAAGGTACGTTTAGGTACATATAATTCGGTGACCTACTAAGTAAAATGTAAAGAGAGCTGGCCAGATGGCTCCGACGTGTGTCGGAGCATTTGAGTGGAGTGCAGGCTTCTCACCGAATGTGTTTCTCCCGCAGATATCCTAAAGGGACTGGAGATCGTAAAGGAGAAGCACGGCCAGAAGCCGCAGCGCACGGACGAGCAGGCGCCGGGTGAGTCTCCCTCCACTCCTCACTGAGTCTGTTGTCTGTAGAGACGCGGCCGCGGGCGAGGTGCGCTCGGGTGACCGCACAGCTCTCCCGGGCGCACCTCGCGAGCCCGCGAGCTATCTTATCCGGCCGAGGGACGAGAGTGCAACTTGTCAATTATTGAAATGTGTTGCCTTATAGATGAGAGGGGCCGTCACACTAACAAGCACCACGGACACCACCACCGCATCCTCATAAAGCACACTGACGGTACTCAAGCTAGGCAAATATTACTGCTACTTATAGCTCCGGCCTAGCGCCTCACCTCGCCACTTACTGTTTGAAAACTTCTCTCCTATTGCAGAAGAGGAAAACTCGGGGGGTGTGGTGGACAAAATTAAAGACACGCTCAGGTTTCTGTACTCAAAGTTAGCGGGCGCGTGGTCGCGCAGCCCGGCGGCCGGCGCGCGCTCGGCGCCCGCGCACCCGCCGCCCCCGCCGCCCGCGCACTCCTCGCCCGCGCGCCGAGGTGCTCGCCGCTCTGTCCGTTATGCCGAGTGTAGTGTATGAGCACGGAGCGGGCACGCCACGCCTGTGCGGAAACACAAAGTCAGACAATAATCTCTTCCTCTCTCATACTCACTAGGCGCGTGTAGGCGCTCGGCGCTCCCCGACACAGCCCCCGCGCCGCCCCCGCCGCCCGCGCACTCCTCGCCCGCGCGCCGAGGTGCTCGCTGCTCTGTCCGTTATGCCGAGTGTAGTGTATGAGCACGGAGCGGGCACGCCACGCCTGTGCGGAAACACAAAGTCAGACAATAATCTCTTCCTCTCTCATACTCTCTAGGCGCGTGTAGGCGCTCGGCGCTCCCCGACACAGCCCCCGCGCCGCGCCGCGCCGATACCACCAATACTAATAGTTTAGCAACACATTTTAGAATCATAAGGAATGCATAACCATTAAAAGCTATTTGTAATCTGTAGTCGCATGCGTCCGTGCGTCCACTGCTGACTCATACAATACATGCACTGTATTCGCAGAACACCTTGTCTTCCTACTTATAGAACTATACAATCATTGTACTAAACTGATTATAATATTATAAAAAATTTTTAACGTCTGTCTTAATCAGGACATCCAGGACAACCGGGTAGACCAGGACACCCAGGACATCCGGGTAGACCAGGACACCCAGGCAAACCAGGACACCCAGGACAACCGGGTAGACCAGGACACCCGGGCAAACCAGGACACCCAGGCAAACCAGGGCACCCAGGCCAACCAGGACACCCAGGACATCCAGGTGGCCCAGGACACCCAGGCAAACCAGGACATCCAGGAAAGCCGGGTAGACCAGGACACCCAGGCAAACCAGGACACCCAGGACACCCAGGCAAACCAGGACACCCAGGACAGCCGGGTAGACCAGGACACCCAGGCAAACCAGGACACCCAGGACACCCAGGCAAACCAGGACACCCAGGACAGCCGGGTAGACCAGGATATCCGGGCAAACCAGGACATCCGGGCAAACCAGGACACCCAGGACACCCAGGACAGCCGGGTAGACCAGGACACCCGGGCAAACCAGGACACCCAGGCAAACCAGGGCACCCAGGCAAACCAGGACACCCAGGCAAACCAGGACACCCAGGACAGCCGGGTAGACCAGGACACCCAGGCAAACCAGGACACCCAGGAAAACCAGGACACCCAGGCACACCAGGACACCCAGGACATCCGGGTAGACCAGGACACCCAGGCAAACCAGGACACCCAGGAAAACCAGGACACCCAGGCACACCAGGACACCCAGGACATCCGGGTAGACCAGGACACCCAGGACATCCGGGTAGACCAGGACACCCAGGCAAACCAGGACACCCAGGAAAACCAGGACACCCAGGACATCCAGGTGCCCCAGGACAGCCAGGCAAGCCAGGACACCCAGGAAAGCCGGGTAGACCAGGACACCCAGGCAAACCAGGACACCCAGGACAGCCGGGTAGACCAGGACACCCAGGCAAACCAGGACACCCAGGACACCCAGGACACCCAGGCAAACCAGGACACCCAGGCCAGCCGGGTAGACCAGGACACCCAGGCACACCAGGACACCCAGGCAAACCAGGGCACCCAGGCAAACCAGGACATCCAGGACAGCCGGGTAGACCAGGACACCCAGGAAAACCAGGACACCCAGGCAAACCAGGACACCCAGGACAGCCGGGTAGACCAGGACACCCAGGCAAACCAGGACACCCAGGCATACCAGGACACCCAGGCAAACCTGGACACCCAGGCAAACCAGGACACCCGGGCACACCAGGACACCCAGGACATCCGGGTAGACCAGGACACCCAGGCAAACCAGGACACCCAGGAAAACCAGGACACCCAGGCACACCAGGACACCCAGGACATCCGGGTAGACCAGGACACCCAGGACATCCGGGTAGACCAGGACACCCAGGCAAACCAGGACACCCAGGAAAACCAGGACACCCAGGCACACCAGGACACCCGGGCACACCAGGACACCCAGGACATCCGGGTAGACCAGGACACCCAGGCAAACCAGGACACCCAGGAAAACCAGGACACCCAGGCACACCAGGACACCCAGGACATCCGGGTAGACCAGGACACCCAGGACATCCGGGTAGACCAGGACACCCAGGCAAACCAGGACACCCAGGAAAACCAGGACACCCAGGCACACCAGGACACCCAGGACATCCGGGTAGACCAGGACACCCAGGACATCCGGGTAGACCAGGACACCCAGGCAAACCAGGACACCCAGGAAAACCAGGACACCCAGGCACACCAGGACACCCAGGACATCCAGGTAGACCAGGACACCCAGGCAAACCAGGACACCCAGGAAAACCAGGACACCCAGGCACACCAGGACACCCAGGACATCCGGGTAGACCAGGACACCCAGGCAAACCAGGACACCCAGGAAAACCGGGCAGACCAGGACACCCAGGCAAACCAGGACACCCAGGACATCCAGGTGGCCCAGGACAGCCAGGCAAGCCAGGACACCCAGGAAAGCCGGGTAGACCAGGACACCCAGGCAAACCAGGACACCCAGGACAGCCGGGTAAACCAGGACACCCAGGAAAACCAGGGCACCCAGGACACCCAGGCAAACCAGGACACCCAGGACAGCCGGGTAGACCAGGACACCCAGGCAAACCAGGACACCCAGGACATCCAGGTGGTCCAGGACACCCAGGCAAACCAGGACACCCAGGAAAGCCGGGTAGACCAGGACACCCAGGCAAACCAGGACACCCAGGACAGCCGGGTAGACCAGGACACCCAGGACAGCCGGGTAGACCAGGACACCCAGGCAAACCAGGACACCCAGGACATCCAGGTGGTCCAGGACACCCAGGCAAACCAGGACACCCAGGAAAGCCGGGTAGACCAGGACACCCTGGCAAACCAGGACACCCAGGACATCCAGGTGGCCCAGGATATCCAGGAAAGCCGGGTAGACCAGGACACCCAGGACACCCAGGTATATAATAGTAATTTTTCCATTGATGTTAAGTTTGAAAAGTTTATAACGTGTTAACCTATTATAAAAATATGTATTTCTCTATGAAAGTATCAAAGAGTAGAATTAAAAATAACGAATATTGGATTAATGACGACATATTGAATAATTAAAATAAATAAATAAATAAATAAATATTATCACTTAAAACCAAACTTTGTCATACATTTAAAATGAAAAAGCAATTATTTCCTGATAGCGACATTTTACAAAAATCTATTGAGAAGTATAAGACTGCTATAGATATAATGTCTCGGCAAAGTCGTAGAGATTGCATCGAGTCAAGGATTACGAATAGTAATAATCCCAAAAAAGAGATATGGCGAGTGATTAAAGATGAGACCAACAGAGGGCAGTGCAGAGAAGATGGTATTAATAAGCTTACAACCTCAGACAGAGATGATGTTCCTATTGACAACATTCCCGAATGTATGAACACGCATTTCCTAAATATCGGAAGTAAGCTAACATCCATGAATCCAGCTTCTCCTATCAAAGCATTGTCCCTAATGGCAGATACTCCCAGTCTTGGTGCCGATCATTCCTTTTGCCTACCTTATGTCACACCTGAAAATATATTAAAAAAATAATATGTGACAAATTATCTAAAAAAAAACAGTCTAGATATTTTCGAGCTGTCAGGTGAGTTGATTGCCAGATGTTCAATAAGTTGGTCGCCATACATATCGATATTGGTTAACCAAATTTTTGGCGAGGGTATCTATCCTAATGTATTAAAACAGACCCGTGTATGCCCCATTTACAAGGGAGCCGGTGAAATAGCTGATCCAAATAATTATAGACCTATTAGCTTAGTGCCCGCACAATCTAAAATAATAGAATCTGTTATATCTGACTCTTTAATTAATTAAGCATCTTGAGGGTAACAAACTTCATTCTCCTGTAGATAGATGGTGTTTTAATACTTTTTGTCGATGACACTAGTATAATAGTCTTTGCTGATTCCATGGATAAACTGGAAATAAAATTAAACTCCTTAGTGGGAAAAATATCAGAACGGTTTGCTGCTAACGGACTAATACTAAACACATCGAAAACCAACCATTATTATGGTATTTTCTGGGCGGAACTGTGGTCCCCGTGAGCTCTCTATTTCGAATTCCTCTGGTTCTATTGGTTCCCAGTCATGCATACGATTTTTAGGATTCTACATTGACCCAACTCTATGTTGGAAAAGTCACATACACAAACTATGTGACAAGATGGCTAGAGGTATTTATGCATTAAGAGAGTTACGCCGCTTGATAGATCCAGAGGTTTTGAAACAATCCTACTACGCATATGTACACTCACATTACTATCGTATGGAATAATCCTGTGGGGTAACTCAACCGATGCTGAAAGAGTGCTAATACTGCAAAAACGAGCAATTAGGGTATTAGCCAGTGTATCGCGAAAACATCTTGCAGAGTTCAAATCCTTGGGTATATTAACTGTGTGCTCTCTCTATACAGGGTGTCCCAAAAACCGAGGATAATCCTTGTACAGCTGATAGGGCTGCTAATTACCTCTCAGAATATCTAATTTTAGCTTTAGTAAAAAGCGGCCAAGTGCGTGTCGGGCCACGCGCAGTGTAGGGTTCCGTAGTTGCGAAACCCTATCAAAATAAATTAATTGATTATTTGTATAATTTTGTAGGGGAAATAAATGAATGTTAATTTGAAAAAGTTCTTCAACAGTGAAATGATGGCTGTCGTCCGTACAATTTATAAGTTGGTCGACTATTACTCCTCAACCTGTAAAGCCTACTTAGCGCTGTGATAGTTTTCCTTTTAATTTCGATATATGTACTACTGCTGTAAATTTTTTCTCATATCTAATAACAACCGTCTAGCTGGCAGGGGGGGGGGGGGGGGGGGACACTTGACTCTAACAAAAATTTGCAATTAAAAGCTTAATAATTCCCTAAATCGACAACAACAACCCACACGATGGGTTAGACGTAAAAAAAAAAATTCATCCCCACTTTACGTGTAGGGGAGGTACCCTAAAAAAAATTATTTCAAAATTTTTATTTACTTTGTCTGCGTTATTAATATGTATACGCATACCAACTTACAACTTTCTAGTACTAAGGGTCTCTGGGCTAAGCCGCGGACAGACAGACGGACGGACCGACGGACGGACAGACGGACGGACCTGGCGAAACTATAAGGGTTCCTGGTTGACTACGGAATCCTAAAAAAAATTGCTTAGTTTTTGAGATATTGTCATTTTTGTAAAAATCCAAAATTTTCTCCCTCAGCTCATTTTTTTAAATGCTACAAGTACAAATGTAACATTTTCTTAAATCTAGTTTTTCTCAAATATTCCTGAAAAGTAAGGCTTTCACACGGTATAATTTATTCTTTCACGTTTAATCCTGCTTAATTGAAAAACTACTTAAGAGCTACATGTTAATTTTTTTTCGTCCCTTGAATTTGGCCGTTCGCGGTGAAAAAAAAAATAACTACACTAAAGTGGCATTATGCAACAAAAATACGCCCATCTAATGTAGCTTTTAAAATGGTACATCACTTACCGATCTGCCCAATAATTTATGAGATATTGTTATTTAACTGCAAAAGGACCTCGGAATTTGATAACCTGTTCTACCAACTACTAATTGGAATAAAATAAACACTTGAAGTAATTGGTCTTTATTAACCTGTTAAAGTAGATGTTCAAATTGTTTACCACTTGCACGAATGCTAGCTCGACATCTTCTCACAAATGCCCGGTTGATGCGTCGAGCAACTACTCGATGCTATTGCAGATACGTCCACCTGTGCTGTAGCCGTAATTCTTTCTTTGAGCTCTATCAAGTTTTCCACCGGGACCCGTAAACTTTTGGTTTTAAATAGCCCCAATAATAAAAATCTAACATATTTAAATCCGGTGATCTAGCTTGACGTTCGATCACGGCTCTTCCGCCCAACGGCTCTTAAGTCGTTTTCAGCTAAGCAAGATACACGAAAAAATAAATTATACCATGTGAAAGCCTTACTTTTCAGGAATATTTGACAAAAACTAGATTTGAGAAAATGTTACATTTGTACTTGAGGCATTTAAAAACATGAGCTGAGGGAGAAAATTTTGGATTTTTACAAAAATGACAATATCTCAAAAACGAAGCCATTTTTACTAAACCTAAAATTAGATATTCTGAGAGGTAATTAGCAGCCCTATCAGCTGTCCAAGGATTATCCTCGGTTTTTGGGACACCCTGTATATATGAAGTAGTAGTAAATGTACGTAAGAATATTCATTTTTTGAGTTTAACGGCGCTAGTCATAATTATAGTACACGTAACTCAGAGCGATTAAAATCAGTTGCGCATAAATCAGCGATGGCTGAAAAGGACCCTGACGTGATCGGACCCAAATTGTACGAACATGTTCCCGAAAAAATTAAATCAATAAACAGTGACAATGTGTTCCAGAGTCAGCTGAAAATATTTCTTTTAGATAATCCATTTTATAAATTAGGATTTTTTTTTTCATATTGTAAATAAACAATATTGCTGGCTTGAACGATTCAAATGAATCTTTTATATGTATAAATTTGATTGAAGCCTATGTTCTTTGAATGATATGTTGTACGCACCAAAGTAGTCGATATTGGATACCGGGTGGCTAAGCTCAAGTGGCAATGGGCTGGGCACGTCAGCCGAAGAGACGACGACCGTTGGAGTAACCGTGTCCTACACTGGCGGCCGTGGACCGGTAAGCGGAGTGTGGGAAGACCACCCAGGTGGGACGACGACATCAAGTACGTCGGCGGATCGGTTCCGTACCGCTGAAGGCCGGGAGGACTGGATGAAAATTGGAGAGACGTATGTCCAGCAGTGGACGCTTACACGCTGACTGACTGACGACTGACATGTTCTTTGTACTTTATTCTCTTTTTTAAAGATAATCTTTTAAATATTATTTTTTTTTTATTAGATGTTGTATCTTATAGTTACACTAATTAAAAATTAGCATGTATGTAAGTTATATTTAAGCATTTAAAAAAAAACTCTGTAAGGTTTCTTGCCCGATTCTTCCTTATAGATTGCACTGCTGAACGGGACATGACAAAAAAAATGATTAGGAAACATACTGAATATGCATATGTCTCAATGTAATACTGTTATTGTTGTGTGTTCTATAATGGCGAAATAATATCTGAATCTGAATCCAGGAAAACCAGGACACCCAGGCACACCAGGACACCCAGGAGAGCCGGGTAGACCAGGACACCCAGGACACCCAGGCAAACCAGGACACCCAGGAAAGCCGGGTAGACCAGGACGCCCTGGCAAACCAGGACACCCAGGCAAACCAGGACACCCAGGACAGCCGGGTAGACCAGGACACCCAGGCAAACCAGGACATCCAGGCAAACCAGGACACCCAGGCAAACCAGGAAACCCAGGAAAACCAGGCAAACCAGGACACCCAGGAAAGCCGGGTAGACCAGGACACCCAGGCAAACCAGGACACCCAGGACATCCAGGTGGCCCAGGACAGCCAGGCAAGCCAGGACACCCAGGCAAACCAGGACACCCAGGAAAGCCGGGTAGACCAGGACACCCAGGCAAACCAGGACACCCAGGCAAACCAGGACACCCAGGAAAACCAGGCAAACCAGGACTCCCAGGAAAGCCGGGTAGACCAGGACACCCAGGCAAACCAGGACACCCAGGACATCCAGGCAAACCAGGACACCCAGGCAAACCAGGACACCCAGGCAAACCAGGACACCCAGGAAAACCAGGCAAACCAGGACACCCAGGAAAGCCGGGTGGCCCAGGACAGCCAGGCAAGCCAGGACACCCAGGCAAACCAGGACACCCAGGAAAGCCGGGTAGACCAGGAAAGCCGGGTAGACCAGGACACCCAGGCAAACCAGGACACCCAGGCAAACCAGGACACCCAGGAAAACCAGGCAAACCAGGACACCCAGGAAAGCCGGGTAGACCAGGACGCCCAGGCAAACCAGGACACCCAGGACATCCAGGTGGCCCAGGACAGCCAGGCAAGCCAGGACACCCAGGCAAACCAGGACACCCAGGAAAGCCGGGTAGACCAGGACACCCAGGCAAACCAGGACACCCAGGCAAACCAGGACATCCAGGACAGCCAGGTAGACCAGGACACCCAGGCAAACCAGGACACCCAGGACACCCGGGTAGACCAGGACACCCAGGAAAGCCGGGTAGACCCGGACACCCAGGCAAACCAGGACACCCAGGAAAGCCGGGTAGACCAGGACACCCAGGCCAACCAGGACACCCAGGAAAACCAGGCAAACCAGGACACCCAGGACGGCCGGGTAAACCAGGACACCCAGGACGGCCGGGTAAACCAGGACACCCAGGCAAACCAGGACACCCAGGAAAGCCAGGTAGACCAGGACACCCAGGCAAACCAGGATACCCAGGAAAACCGGGTAGACCAGGACACCCAGGCATACCAGGACACCCAGGAAAACCAGGCAAACCAGGACACCCAGGACAGCCGGGAAGACCAGGACACCCAGGCAAACCAGGACACCCAGGCAAACCAGGACACCCAGGCAAACCAGGACACCCAGGCAAACCAGGACACCCAGGAAAGCCGGGTAGACCAGGACACCCAGGCAAACCAGGACACCCAGGAAAACCAGGCAAACCAGGACACCCAGGACAGCCGGGAAGACCAGGACACCCAGGAAAACCAGGACACCCAGGCAAACCAGGACACCCAGGCAAACCAGGACACCCAGGCAAACCAGGACACCCAGGAAAACCGGGTAGACCAGGACACCCAGGCAAACCAGGACACCCAGGCAAACCAGGACATCCAGGCAAACCAGGACACCCAGGAAAGCCAGGTAGACCAGGACACTCAGGCAAACCAGGACACCCAGGAAAGCCGGGTAGACCAGGTCACCCAGGCAAACCAGGACACCCAGGAAAACCAAGCAAACCAGGACACCCAGGACGGCCGGGTAAACCAGGACACCCAGGCAAACCAGGACACCCAGGAAAGCCAGGTAGACCAGGACACCCAGGCAAACCAGGACACCCAGGAAAACCGGGTAGACCAGGACACCCAGGCAAACCAGGACACCCAGGAAAACCAGGCAAACCAGGACACCCAGGACAGCCGGGAAGACCAGGACACCCAGGCAAACCAGGACACCCAGGCAAACCAGGACACCCAGGAAAGCCGGGTAGACCAGGACACCCAGGCAAACCAGGACACCCAGGAAAACCAGGCAAACCAGGACACCCAGGACAGCCGGGAAGACCAGGACACCCAGGAAAACCAGGACACCCAGGAAAACCGGGTAGACCAGGACACCCAGGCAAACCAGGACACCCAGGCAAACCAGGACACCCAGGCAAACCAGGACACCCAGGAAAGCCAGGTAGACCAGGACACCCAGGCAAACCAGGACACCCAGGAAAGCCGGGTAGACCAGGTCACCCAGGCAAACCAGGACACCCAGGAAAACCGGGTAGACCAGGACACCCAGGCAAACCAGGCCACCCAGGTAAACCAGGACACCCAGGCAAACCAGGACACCCAGGAAAGCCAGGTAGACCAGGACACCCAGGCAAACCAGGACACCCAGGAAAGCCGGGTAGACCAGGACACCCAGGCAAACCAGGACACCCAGGCAAACCAGGACACCCAGGCAAACCAGGACACCCAGGACATCCAGGTGGCCCAGGACAGCCAGGCAAACCAGGACACCCAGGCAAACCAGGACACCCAGGACAGCCGGGAAGACCAGGACACCCAGGAAAACCAGGACACCCAGGCAAACCAGGACACCCAGGCAAACCAGGACACCCAGGACAGCCGGGTAGACCAGGACACCCAGGCACACCAGAACACCCAGGCAAACCAGGACACCCAGGCAAACCAGAACACCCAGGACATCCAGGTGGCCCAGGACAGCCAGGCAAGCCAGGACACCCAGGCAAACCAGGACACCCAGGCAAACCAGGACACCCAGGCAAACCAGGACACCCAGGAAAGCCGGGTAGACCAGGACACCCAGGCAAACCAGGACACCCAGGAAAACCAGGCAAACCAGGACACCCAGGACAGCCGGGAAGACCAGGACACCCAGGAAAACCAGGACACCCAGGCAAACCAGGACACCCAGGCAAACCAGGACACCCAGGAAAACCGGGTAGACCAGGACACCCAGGCAAACCAGGACACCCAGGCAAACCAGGACACCCAGGCAAACCAGGACACCCAGGCAAACCAGGACACCCAGGAAAGCCAGGTAGACCAGGACACCCAGGCAAACCAGGACACCCAGGAAAGCCGGGTAGACCAGGTCACCCAGGCAAACCAGGACACCCAGGAAAACCAGGCAAATCAGGACACCCAGGACGGCCGGGTAAACCAGGACACCCAGGCAAACCAGGACACCCAGGAAAGCCAGGTAGACCAGGACACCCAGGCAAACCAGGACACCCAGGAAAACCGGGTAGACCAGGACACCCAGGCAAACCAGGACACCCAGGAAAACCAGGCAAACCAGGACACCCAGGACAGCCGGGAAGACCAGGACACCCAGGCAAACCAGGACACCCAGGCAAACCAGGACACCCAGGAAAGCCGGGTAGACCAGGACACCCAGGAAAACCAGGCAAACCAGGACACCCAGGACAGCCGGGAAGACCAGGACACCCAGGAAAACCAGGACACCCAGGCAAACCAGGACACCCAGGAAAACCGGGTAGACCAGGACACCCAGGCAAACCAGGACACCCAGGAAAGCCAGGTAGACCAGGACACCCAGGCAAACCAGGACACCCAGGCAAACCAGGACACCCAGGAAAACTGGGTAGACCAGGACACCCAGGCAAACCAGGACACCCAGGCAAACCAGGACACCCAGGCAAACCAGGACACCCAGGCAAACCAGGACACCCAGGAAAGCCAGGTAGACCAGGACACCCAGGCAAACCAGGACACCCAGGAAAGCAGAGTAGACCAGGTCACCCAGGCAAACCAGGACACCCAGGAAAACCAGGCAAACCAGGACACCCAGGACGGCCGGGTAAACCAGGACACCCAGGCAAACCAGGACACCCAGGAAAGCCAGGTAGACCAGGACACCCAGGCAAACCAGGACACCCAGGAAAACCGGGTAGACCAGGACACCCAGGCAAACCAGGACACCCAGGAAAACCAGGCAAACCAGGACACCCAGGACAGCCGGGAAGACCAGGACACCCAGGCAAACCAGGACACCCAGGAAAGCCGGGTAGACCAGGACACCCAGGAAAACCAGGCAAACCAGGACACCCAGGACAGCCGGGAAGACCAGGACACCCAGGAAAACCAGGACACCCAGGTAAACCAGGACACCCAGGAAAACCGGGTAGACCAGGACACCCAGGCAAACCAGGACACCCAGGCAAACCAGGACACCCAGGCAAACCAGGACACCCAGGCAAACCAGGACACCCAGGAAAGCCAGGTAGACCAGGACACCCAGGCAAACCAGGACACCCAGGAAAGCCGGGTAGACCAGGTCACCCAAGCAAACCAGGACACCCAGGAAAACCAGGCAAACCAGGACACCCAGGACGGCCGGGTAAACCAGGACACCCAGGCAAACCAGGACACCCAGGAAAGCCAGGTAGACCAGGACACCCAGGCAAACCAGGACACCCAG
This sequence comes from Nematopogon swammerdamellus, assembly GCA_946902875.1. NCBI lineage: Eukaryota > Metazoa > Arthropoda > Insecta > Lepidoptera > Adelidae > Nematopogon > Nematopogon swammerdamellus. The sequence goes on from OX336352.1 coordinate 21,847,325, forward strand.
GAAAACCGGGTAGACCAGGACACCCAGGCAAACCAGGCCACCCAGGTAAACCAGGACACCCAGGCAAACCAGGACACCCAGGCAAACCAGGACACCCAGGACAGCCGGGTAGACCAGGACACCCAGGCACACCAGAACACCCAGGCAAACCAGGACACCCAGGCAAACCAGGACACCCAGGACATCCAGGTGGCCCAGGACAGCCAGGCAAGCCAGGACACCCAGGCAAACCAGGACACCCAGGAAAACCAGGCAAACCAGGACACCCAGGACAACCGGGTAGACCAGGACACCCAGGCAAACCAGGACACACAGGACAGCCGGGTAGACCAGGACACCCAGGCAAACCAGGACAACCGGGTAGACCAGGACAGCCAGGCAAGCCAGGACACCCAGGACATCCAGGTGGACCAGGACACCCAGGACAGCCCGGTAGACCAGGACACCCAGGACAGCCCGGTAGACCAGGACACCCAGGACAGCCCGGTAGACCAGGACACCCAGGACAGCCCGGTAGACCAGGACAGCCAGGCAAGCCAGGACGTCCAGGACAGCCAGGCAAGCCAGGACGCCCAGGACAGCCCGGTAGACCAGGACATCCAGGGAGACCAGGTCAACCAGGAAGGCCAGGGCAGCCAGGAAGACCAGGGCATCCAGGAAGACCAGGACACCCAGGACATCCAGGTGGCCCAGGACAGCCAGGCAAGCCAGGACACCCAGGCAAACCAGGTCACCCAGGAAAGCCGGGTAGACCAGGACACCCTGGCAAACCAGGACACCCAGGCTATCCAGGAAACCCAGGACAACCGGGTAGACCAGGACATCCGGGCAAGCCAGGACACCCAGGACATCCAGGTGGACCAGGATACCCAGGACAGCCCGGTGGACCAGGACACCTAGGACAGCCCGGTAGACCAGGACACCCAGGACAGCCAGGCAAGCCAGGACGCCCAGGACAGCCAGGCAAGCCAGGACGCCCTGGACAGCCCGGTAGACCAGGTCAACCAGGAAGGCCAGGGCAGCCAGGAAGACCAGGGCAGCCAGGAAGACCAGGCCAGCCAGGAAGACCGGGACACCCAGGACATCCAGGTGGCCAAGGACAGCCAGGCAAGCCAGGACACCCAGGCAAACCAGGACACCCAGGACGGCCGGGTAGACCAGGACACCCAGGCAAACCAGGACACCAAGGACAGCCAGGACAGCCGGGTAGACCAGGACACCCAGGCAAACCAGCACACCCAGGACACCCAGGCAAACCAGGACACCAAGGGCAGCCGGGTAGACCAGGCAAACCAGGACACACAGGCCATCCAGGATACCCAGGACAACCGGGTAGACCCGGAAAGCCAGGCAAGCCAGGACACCAAGGACATCCAGGTGGACCAGGACACCCAGGACAGCCCGGTAGACCAGGACACCCAGGGCAGCCCGGTAGACCAGGACAGCCAGGCAAGCCAGGACGCCCAGGACAGCCAGGCAAGCCAGGACGCCCAGGACATCCCGGTAGACCAGGACATCCAGGAGGACCAGGTCAACCAGGAAGGCCAGGGCAGCCAGGAAGGCCAGGGCAACCAGGAAGACCAGGGCAGCCAGGAAGACCAGGGCAGCCAGGAAGACCAGGGCAGCCAGGAAGACCAGGGCAGCCAGGACAACCAGGACACCCAGGACAACCAGGTAGACCAGGATACCCAAGCAATCCAGGACACCCAGGACAACCGGGTAGACCAGGACAACCAGGCAAACCAGGACAGCCAGGACAACCGGGTAGACCAGGGCAACCAGGCAAACCAGGACTACCAGGGCGGCCGGGTGAACCAGGACAGTCAGGTGAACCAGGACATCCAGTATACCCAGGAGGTGTAAGCCATCCAGGAAAGCCAGGCCACCCGGGAAGGCCAGGGCAGCCAGGAAGACCAGGCCAGCCAGGAAGACCAGGGCAGCCAGGAAGACCAGGGCAGCCAGGAAGACCAGGGCAGCCAGGAAGACCAGGGCAGCCAGGAAGACCAGGTCAGCCAGGAAGACCAGGAAGACCAGGGCAACCAGGAAGACCAGGGCAGCCAGGAAGACCAGGGCTACCGGGAAGACCAGGGCTACCAGGAAGACCAGGGCAGCCAGGAAGACCAGGGCAGCCTGGAGAACCAGGACAACCAGGACAACCGGGAGAGCCAGGACACCCAGGATACCCGGCAGAACCAGGCCATCCAGGAAGACCAGGCTACCCAGGAACACCCGGCCACCCAGGAAGACCAGGGCAGCCGGGAGAGTCAGGACAACCAGGGCAGCCGGGAGAGCCAGGACAACCAGGGCAGCCGGGAGAGCCAGGACAGCCAGGTGAACCAGGACAGCCGGGAGAGCCAGGACAACCGGGTCAGCCAGGATACCCGGGAGGACCCGGCTATCCGGGAAGACCAGGCCATCCAGAAAGACCCGGCCACCCAGGAAGACCCGGCCACCCAGGAAGACCAGGGCAGCCAGGAAGACCAGGGCAGCCTGGAGAACCAGGACAACCAGGACAGCCGGGAGAGCCAGGACAGCCGGGAGAGCCAGGACAACCAGGACACCCAGGATATCCGGAACGACCAGGCCATCCAGGAAGACCAGGCTACCCAGGAAGACCAGGCTACCCAGGAAGACCAGGACGGCCAGGGCAGCCTGGAGAACCAGGACAACCAGGACAGCCGGGAGAACCAGGACAGCCGGGAGAGCCAGGACAGCCGGGTGAACCAGGACAGCCGGGAGAGCCAGGCCAACCGGGTCAGCCAGGATACCCGGGTGGACCCGGTTATCCAGGAAGACCAGGCCATCCAGGAAGACCCGGCCACCCAGGAAGACCAGGGCGGCCAGGAAGACCAGGGCAGCCTGGTGAACCAGGACAGCCGGGAGAGCCAGGCCAACCGGGTCAGCCAGGATACCCGGGTGGACCCGGTTATCCAGGAAGACCAGGCCATCCAGGAAGACCCGGCCACCCAGGAAGACCAGGGCGGCCAGGAAGACCAGGGCAGCCTGGTGAACCAGGACAACCAGGACAGCCGGGAGAGCCGGGAGAGCCAGGACAACCAGGACACCCAGGATATCCGGGAGAGCCAGGACAGCCGGGAGAGCCAGGACAGCCGGGAGAGCCAGGACAGCCGGGAGAGCCAGGTCAACCGGGACAGCCAGGATACACCGGAGGACCCGGCTATCCAGGAAGACCCGGTCACCCAGGAAGACCAGGCCACTCTGAATACCCAAGAGGACCGGGGCACTGGGGTCGCCCGCGCAGCCCGCGCTGGCCCGCACCGCGCCCGCACCACGGTGACTACACACACACCACTTCTCTATGTCCACCACATCTCCTAGTTCTCTCAGTCGTCTCGCGGACCAACTGCCGCGCGGCGCGACGGTGCCTTGCCCGACCTGGGCCCGCCAGTTTCGCTTGTCAAAATTCATTTAATTTCATCCTGACTTCCGTGAATATAGGTTTCCATGTGTGGAGGGGAAAATGAACCCTACTCCGTGCGACGTGAGTCTATCGAGGCACATAGCGACTGCGAGTGAGTGCACTGTGTTACAAGGGGCGCGTGTGTGTTGCAGGGTCGCCGCGCGGCGTCGAGACGGACGTCACCTTCAAGACGATCATAGTGCAGAACGGACCCGACCGCAAGTCCTGCTACTGCTCGTGCACCAGCAACTCGCGGCCCAAACTCATCGGCTGGTGAGCCGAGCCGAGACCGCTTCGAACACCGGACCACGATCCCGCCCCGGCGCGGCGCACCGCGTCGGTCTACTTAGTTAGTCGTCAGCAAATGTTAAATCACGATTCGTGTCGCTCCGCTCCGTGCTACTACTGCGATATCTTGTACGCGGCTCGCAGTAGGCCGAGGCCGAACGGCGACTAGAATCACAAAAAAAATAAAGTACTTTGTAACAATGTGAAGTATGCAGTTTGCTTGTGTCCGCCCCGCCCCGCCCCGCCGCGCACCGCTCGGTCCGATGCCGAGGAGAGCCAGTGCTAATACAATAGCAATATTCCTTCCCTCTATCTGGTACCTGATACGTCGAGAGCTTAGTTTGCACAGCTTGAACACAAGGGTTGGAATCGTCCATGACTGGCCGCCCGCCCTCGCTGCTTCCGGTGGCGCCCGCCCTCGTTCGTCCGCCCCCGCCACGCGGCCGTTGCGCAGGCACCGGCGCCGGCGAGGATAGGGGTGGGTTTACAAGAGTTGGAATTGTGTCATAAAATAAATAAATAAAATAAAATAAAAAAAATAGTGAAAATGTGAAAAAGGGTATAAAACCTACCCCCGCCATGAAGGCTCTCTCGCCACCGCTTCCGTGGAGGTTCTCCCGCCGCACCCAAAAACGAGGAGAAGCATTAAGGTGGCTAGGGGGAGGGATGGAGGCTTTCTCACTGCATCAATGAGGGGATGGAGGCTTTCTCGCCGCTTCCGCCATGGAGGCTTTCGCGCTGCACCCCCTTGACATGGGGAGAATAATTATTGATGTGGTGATGGCAATCCACGTGCTCAGAGCGAATCGGCCTTGACTATGCCCGCGCGTGTCACCGGATGTGGGAGAGATAAGACGTGGGAATGGCGCAAAGAGATAAGGTTAATAAAATGCAAATAGAGACTGTATGTAATTTTATTCATAACGATCAAGCATGTATGTGTGAAACAAATAATAATTTATACCTAAATGGTAGAGTTCGCTATCTATGATAGAGTCTCTTTCGTAATGTTGACTCACGATCACCGCCACATGCTGGAGCGTTATGGGGTAGCATAGCAATAACTTTTTGCGGAACGCGTTGATGCGGTGAATCACGCTGATACGGGTTTTCTTCAATTCTTGAAGACGTAGCTCGAGACATTCTAGAACCCCACGCAGCGCCCACCAGTCTATTTGATTGAGAAGTAGGTGTTGTAGAAGTGAGAATGCACACTAATCGCACGTCCTTGTCCGAATACAATTTCTTCATAGCTGTTGCGGTGGGAGACATCATCATAGTCGAGGTTGGCATATCACTTGTGGTAGCTGCTGCCGGTAGCTCCTAGTATGATGTCTTTGGTTTCGAGTTTTCTCATTGTATCCTTGAGATGTTGAAGATAAGGATCTAGGTCTTCGCTCCCTTCTAGGTATATTGACATAATGGCGATTTCTCTACTATCGTGGCACACAATCGCAACGGCAGAGTTTTCAGTTTGATACTGCGGGTAGTTCTTTATAGACAGCTTTGAGTCTAGTACCGCTATTGCCGCTTTGACTGGTTTGGTCCTTTGGTTTATCTTCTGTATTATTCGAATACCCGGGTATGTTTTCATGTGACCCAGGTTCCCAACGTAAGGCTCTTGTAGTAGTGCTATCCCAAACCCTTCTTCTGTAGCTTTTTGTAGCATATCCTCTGTCGTTAACTGAGACCTTTGGAGATTGGCCTGCACCATGCACGTGGAAGTTTTAATTCGAGAACTGCTCGGTGTTCGTGATGAGCCACTAAGGGTGCCTTTAGCAGTGGTAATCTATTTTTGCCCTTGCTATCTTGTCCATTTTTATCCTTACCGGGCAGTTGATGGAGGTACTGGCGTGGCCGCAGTCTTTTGTGCAGTTTACGCACACCGGTGTCCTGTTGCTGTTCTGGCAGTTCGTGTAGTAATGGCCCAATTCCGCGCAGTGTCCGCAAGTTGGTTCCGGTACCATGCAGTTCCTTTTTGTGTGTCCGTATTCCCAGCAGTTTGGACACTGCAGCAGGGGCGATTGGTCCACAACTCTCACTCTTTGCATTCCGACATATAGTTTTTCAAACTCCGTTGTACGTTTCCACACGGCTGGTGATACCTCGAGGACCACATGGTTTTCGAGAGGGTTTCTAGCTGTCCTCCTAAAAACAACTCGAGTTTCTAGTTGCTCTCCATTTAGGTCCCCGAGTAATGATTTGTTCTGATTTACTAATGCTGATTTGACTTGATCGTCTGACTCTATTTTTAGTACGTTCAGTAGTTTTATAAGTGGTTTCTTGGTCGTGGCCAGTTCTACTGTAACGTCTAAAGCGTTTTCCTTTATACTGTCCGATACCTTGTTAAGGTCTTCCTTTGTGCTGCAGCTTATCACCACGCTTCTGTTTTTGGCTTTCCTTAACTTGTGGATCCCAACTCCCATTGCCCTTACATCCACAGTCTTCCTTAGGTTTTCGAGGATTTCTTCTGAGGTTGCGTTAGGATTGGTGGGTTTGAGGATCAGCGTGTGAAGTCGTTCATTCGCAGCTTGCGCGTATGAGCGTCCAGTATTCGGGTTTCTCTCTGTTACCTTTTTTAACCCTTCCTCTGTAATCGAGCGTAGCTTGTTGATGTCATTTTTAACCTCCTGTAAGCCGAGTTCCTGTATCAACGAGGGTGTTGTAGTGTGGGCTTCTAGTAGGTTGTTTTCAATTTTTTTCTGAAAGGATGTTCATTTTATGGTTAAGTGGTTTCATGGCATCGTGAACCAGAACGTGCGTTGTCTCACTCAGTTTGGGTATTAGTCCGTCTGCCAGTTTCGCCGTAATATCAGTCGCTGTATCGGTTGTTTCTGACAGTCTCTTTGATATTTCATTGAGCTTCGCGTGCAGCGGTTCCACTAACTCTTTGACGTCGGAGATTTCGCACACCTCGTACTGGATCGTAGGTGTGTTTGCGATTTGAGCTGCCGCGTGCGTTCTATCTTTCCCTGGTCTTACTTCTTGTACTAGAGTTTTTAGTTCTGCAAGACGAGTGTGTGTTTCGTGTATTCCGATTCTAAGCTCGTGCAGGTCCTGGTCTGTAGTTCTATTGCTTTCCCTAGGCTGCGGTGGGACTGCCTCTTTATCAAGCAGCTGGCGTAATGAGCGAGAGATCTCTTCCGGTTTTTGAAAGTGTGGCATTTCGTACACAAGCCAGCCTCTCGTGGCCTTAACCTCTTCCAGCGTTTCTCTCGTTTGCTCTTGAATATTCTTGAGCATTGTGGCGTGTGTGTCATGTAGGCTCATCATGTTGCGAACGTGTGCCCTCTCCGCGCCGACGAGCTCTTTCGCGTGTTTGGCTTTTGCACTTTCGAGTTCCGCAGTTTTACGAGCTCTTGACCCAGATAAGGCCAGGACGACTTCGTATAAGTCCTGTAGTGCCTGGATTGCCACAGCTTTACACTCTCGTTTCATGTTTCCAGCTTGTTCAATGGCAGTTTTCCCCTGCAGCAGGAGTTCGTTGGCATGACTTACGGCCTGGTCCATCCTGGCGCCGACCGAGCCCCGGGTGGGGAGCATACTTAATCTTCTTGTTTTAATATTCTTAGGGGATGGCGGGCGCGACTGGTCGGAGAAGTCGTCATCCGTCATCCATTCTGTAATTCCCAGGCTCATCAGCTCTTCGTCTATTTCTGCGAGAGGGCTATTTCTTTCTTCGTCATCGGCCTTTGCTCTGTCGTTTTGTGTCTCTATTGGTGAGTCGGGGTTATTGCAGGATGGGGCCAACTCGTCTGACGACATTGCCCTAATTGTGGTCGATCGTGCGTTATCTGTCGACATTGTTGAGTCCTCTGTTGCGTCTTCCGCCGTGGATTTTCCTGTTCGTGGATTCCTACTTGTTTGTCGGCGTAGGGTTTGCTCCCGGAGGTCAAGGCTTTTCCTTGAGGACTCAGACTTTTGCAAATGCGATGCGCTGTGCTGGCCTGCTTTCGGAGGTTTTGTTGCCGGACTTGCCGTACTTTTCCGAGTAACAAATTTCGGTGGCATTTTAGCGGCTTATTCAAACTTTGTATATATGGAAAAGTATTAAAATCTGTTCTGAACAGGATGCACGACAGTGGTTTAAGTAATAATGGTTAAAGAAGCAATATTTCGTAAATTACATAAATTAATTCCTCATAGAGCACTGCATATATATACTGTTCCGTGTGGCACGAACATAGGCCCGCCCCCAGTGCATGCACACAAAAATTCCCGCAGGGCAAAAGTTGCCTCTAGAAAAATTCCCGATCGGGTAGTGCTCCTTGCAAGGTTGGTACCGTTGGGGCAGTATTACTGTTCGAAAGCCCTGGAAAAGCTGTGTCCGGGACAAGTTCTTCCAGAGCTATGGGCCCCTTGGCTTCGGAGTTATGACCTTGCAAAGATTTGGTCCCAGAGGGGGGGGTGAGGTAAAAGTTGCGGGGTGGGGGGGGGGGGGGGGGGGAAAGTGCGCCCCATGAAAGTGGGGGGGGGGGGTTGGGGGGGGGGGGGGGGGGGTTACCCCTAGGGGGGTGTTTGGCCACCCGCGAGTGTCAGCCTCTCAACCGTGGGAGCGAGACGGCTAGACACTAGCCGTCTTCCTCACACAGATTTGAGGATAGTTGGACAGGGTTCCACGGAACCATGGAACATTCTAGAAGGTGGGCGTGGCCAAGGAGGCTCTCGAATGTTCCAGAATGTTTTCGAAGAAAGGCGGGGCCAGCTTGACCGTGACGCCAACAATCGTGGGAGCGAGCAAGCGTGTGTAGGACGTCGTTCGCCGTCTCTCTTCCACGGTTAGATAGCGAGACCTCCTTGCCTCGGCTGTGCCCCTGGTACTCTCAATATTTTAAATTGGAGCTGTTCGTCGCCCTGACGGTCTACCGCGGAGGTGAAGGTGTCTCCGGAGAGCTGAGGAGCAGCCGCGTCGACTGGTGCTGGTGAGGATATCGACGGAGCACCCGGTGGATTCCCAACTCGGGTTGCGCCCCCGCCTACGGGTGCAAGCGGGACAGGTGTAGCGCCCTCAGGCGTCACGGGTGCGAGCGAGATACTGCTGATACGGTTCGCTCCGACGAGCCAAACTCAGTGGCTGGCGGCGTCCCACTCTCCGGCAACACTGGCCCGACGCTACAATTCGAAAGTGACGTCTAACGTCAAACGTCAACGGCAGCTGTCAATTTGTTTGTTGTGCACAAAATAAACAGTTTTTGATGGCTCACTGCTCTCCAAATCACGCTACCGCGATGTACTTGGTGTCTCGAGATTCGCGCCAGCCCGGCGGTCAGCCTCGTGTGCGCCACAGCAGTCCTCGACGCGGTGGAGAGCCACTACAGGAAACCCGCGCCAAATGTATGGGGCGGCTGGTGCACACGGGAAACGGCTATTCCCTGCCAGGTCCTTCTTCGGGTCGGGCCACCAACACTCGCACACACTATCGGACACTTGCTGAACACGGTGCATAACTTGGTTTACTTCGAAACACTGTTTTGGAATTTTGAGCGTGGAGGTTCCTATTGCAGTTGCTTGTTACTCAAACGTTGGCTTGGAACTGGGTTAGGTTAGGTTAGGTTAGGTTAGGTTAGGTTAGGTTAGGTTAGGTTAGGTTAGGTTAGGTTAGGTTAGGTTAGGTTAGGTTAGGTTAGGTTAGGTTAGGTTAGGTTAGGTTAGGTTAGGTTAGGTTAGGTTAGGTTAGGTTAGGTTAGGTTAGGTTAGGTTAGGTTAGGTTAGGTTAGGTTAGGTTAGGTTAGGTTAGGTTAGGTTAGGTTAGGTTAGGTTAGGTTAGGTTAGGTTAGGTTAGGTTAGGTTAGGTTAGGTTAGGTTAGGTTAGGTTAGGTTAGGTTAGGTTAGGTTAGGTTAGGTTAGGTTAGGTTAGGTTAGGTTAGGTTAGGTTAGGTTAGGTTAGGTTAGGTTAGGTTAGGTTAGGTTAGGTTAGGTTAGGTTAGGTTAGGTTAGGTTAGGTTAGGTTAGGTTAGGTTAGGTTAGGTTAGGTTAGGTTAGGTTAGGTTAGGTTAGGTTAGGTTAGGTTAGGTTAGGTTAGGTTAGGTTAGGTTAGGTTAGGTTAGGTTAGGTTAGGTTAGGTTAGGTTAGGTTAGGTTAGGTTAGGTTAGGTTAGGTTAGGTTAGGTTAGGTTAGGTTAGGTTAGGTTAGGTTAGGTTAGGTTAGGTTAGGTTAGGTTAGGTTAGGTTAGGTTAGGTTAGGTTAGGTTAGGTTAGGTTAGGTTAGGTTAGGTTAGGTTAGGTTAGGTTAGGTTAGGTTAGGTTAGGTTAGGTTAGGTTAGGTTAGGTTAGGTTAGGTTAGGTTAGGTTAGGTTAGGTTAGGTTAGGTTAGGTTAGGTTAGGTTAGGTTAGGTTAGGTTAGGTTAGGTTAGGTTAGGTTAGGTTAGGTTAGGTTAGGTTAGGTTAGGTTAGGTTAGGTTAGGTTAGGTTAGGTTAGGTTAGGTTAGGTTAGGTTAGGTTAGGTTAGGTTAGGTTAGGTTAGGTTAGGTTAGGTTAGGTTAGGTTAGGTTAGGTTAGGTTAGGTTAGGTTAGGTTAGGTTAGGTTAGGTTAGGTTAGGTTAGGTTAGGTTAGGTTAGGTTAGGTTAGGTTAGGTTAGGTTAGGTTAGGTTAGGTTAGGTTAGGTTAGGTTAGGTTAGGTTAGGTTAGGTTAGGTTAGGTTAGGTTAGGTTAGGTTAGGTTAGGTTAGGTTAGGTTAGGTTAGGTTAGGTTAGGTTAGGTTAGGTTAGGTTAGGTTAGGTTAGGTTAGGTTAGGTAGGTTAGGTTAGGTTAGGTTAGGTTAGGTTAGGTTAGGTTAGGTTAGGTTAGGTTAGGTTAATTTTTTTATTCCTACTACACTACTACACGACAATATCGACATAAATATCGAGTATCAGTCTTTTCTCGGACAGTCTCACAAGTTTCGACATGTCCTCACGTCAGAGACTACGTCAGCACGCGTCATCACGATGAGAGCCTACCCACCATACAGAACGCAACCGACCATTCCCCCTTAGTGGTGAGGCCTCCAAACTAGGTATGAAAATTACCCGAGGGCAAAATCTCACTGGGACAGATCGTACCCAAGCTGGGACAGATCGTTCCCGAAAGTAAACAACCCTTTTTTGGCACTGGGACAGATCATTCCCGAAGGTAAACAACTCTTATTGGGTACAAATCATACCCGAGGGCAAAGTGGTGACGGGTGACTAGTATAAAAGGCGGAGCGCGATAGAACGGAGATCAATGGGTGACCAACCGCCAGAGGAAGCGGGATCATTCCCGATGAGAAACAACTGTCGCTGGGTACAAATCATACCCAAAGGCAAAAGCGTTAAGGTTCCGTAGCTATCACACAATATATTAGCGCTATGTATAGATAGAAAAAGCCGCCAAGTGCGAGATGTATTTGCGTTGTAAGAGTTCCGGTATGGAAATTTTATTAGACACCAAGTGCGAGATGTATTTCATTGTAAGGGTTCCGCAGCTATAGTGCTATGTATTGAAATTGTATTAGAAAAAAATACAAAGTGGAATATGTGAACATGGAAGAACACGCACACACACACACACACACACACACATATGGCAACAGCAAAAACACAGCGCCAGGAAAAGACTGTCCTCCCCTGGCACACGCTGAGCCGATTGGCCAATTTTGAATAAATTAAGAATTATATATAAAATATAAATAGGTTAGGTTAGTTATTATGCAAAATAAACGTTTATCTTATCTTATCTAACTGATACCTGTGAGAACGGGACAAATTTGTCTCATATATCTTGTGTTAGATTGAAACGATGATTAATGGATACACATACTTGAAGTATTCTAAAAATTTGTTTTTAGTATTTTCAAAAAGGCAATCGTTTATTTATTATTATTACAAATGGAATGATTTATTATTATTGAACTGTTGAAACACACGGGGGAATGAAGAAGCAATTTTGGCTCTTGTAACATGATATTAAAATGAATAACATATGGATATATTTTTATGTTTAATGCGATCATTATTACTTGCTAACAGATAACAACAGATTATTAATATCAGCGTGGATTTAAACGTAAACAATATCAATAGTACGTACAAAATGAAGCATTTAACATGTTCGCTCTCCATGGTTCCCCATCGGGAACAATTACTTAAATGAAAACAATCAAGTACTTATTACTAGTGAATATGGTTTGAATTCCATTAACGGCACACGGATAGTTTCTAAGAACGAAATAACGCTTACTATGTAAGAAATAAACAAAAAATCAAGTAAAATAGATATTTAAATACGTTTGAGAGGTCAAAAATAGCAATACAAGTACTGATAAGCAGAGAATTTCACCGACGGTGCCGATAACAATGCCACAAACAACAACACAAACAACAACACAAACAACAACACAAACAACAACACAAACAACAACACAAACAACAACACAAACAACAAACTCGCAACGCAATATATGAATACAGTCACAGACGATAGATTATAAACAATTTATTCATAAAAACTTATACACAGATTACACAAAAATTAAACAAAGATTATACAAAAAATAAATACTAATATTATTCTACGAGTTCAAGGGCTAACTCCATCAACACAGGTTGCCGATTGAGAAAATCGGACAAAAGGATAGGATACTGATGAGGCAAGAGAGACAATGTCACGTAACGGTTTCGGAAAATTTCCGAATTAAAATTTATGGTCGGGGTGGGAATTTCTGCATCTGCGATAGACAAGTCCGCAATAGTTTGAGGATCCGGCTGAGGAGGGTCGGGCTGCGCCTCGACATTAGGCACTTCAACATTAGCCGCAATCACCTGGGGGCCGAGGGGCGGCATCGGCAAGTCGTCCATATGAATGATTGACGATATTGGTCCCGACATTCGCGGAAATATACAACCATCAGGAGTGTCAGCACCAAGACTTTCAAGAGTCGACCAAGTAAGTTGATCTTGGTCTTGGGCCTCAATATTCCGCGGTTGAAACACTGGAGATGGCGGGCGGACGTCATCATCATCACTAGTTTCTTCATCGTCGGTCAAAGGCAGCATGACGTCAAAAGAATGAAGATCTGTTGGCCAGGAAGGAGCGCCCCGACATCGTAGACATAGCGGTACAATGCAGGGACGATCTTGACGCATTTTGAAGAATCTCGAGATATACTCCACAGTACGGCCACGGAAAAATTTTCTATGGTGAGCCGCACACTCCGCAGAACATTCGTAAAAGTGGAAGTTTGACACAAATGAGATTGGACACCCGTGACTGTACAACATCTCCATGATTATTTGTTGACTGCAGGACGGTTAAAAGTAAACTGTACGGTATGGTCGGGAGATATTGCTTATATATAAAAGAGAAAAGTAGAGAAACACGGTGAAATCGAGTGCAACAAGCGGCCGGGAACTAGTATGCAGTTAGATTTCCCCATACTGGTTCTGTACGGCCGGGAACTAGTATGCAATAAGATTTCTCCATACTGGTTTAGATTTCCCCATACTGGTTCTGTATCCTGCATCTAGACGAAGTGAAAGCAACACAATAAATTAACATAACGAGTGCTAGACTGGGGTATAAGTACGATAGATGGAAAGGAATAGTATCAGTCATGTACAAGAAGTTACACTACTACCACATAATAGTTGCCGACTCGGAAGAAATTGAAAATAATATTAAACATTTAAATCCGTGGCCTATACTACATAGAAGGGGGGGATATGAGAAAGTTTGTAAATTCTGCGTCCACGAATTCATCCAAGCCGAGGGTACGTTACAGGGTGGAAAATGGAGACTTGATGAGGATACCGGAAGAAGAGCAGCCAAGTACCTCGACAAAACAAGATGGGAAACAGGAACAGACGAAGGAAGTAACGATATCTGGTTCAAACCAGCGGGAGACGATGCAGGAAGTAACGATATCTGGTTCAGACCAGCGGGAGATGATATTGGCGAAAAAACGGAAACTGGAACAGGGGTATGTATTGGCAGCGAAGGGATTATCAGCTCTGAAGAAGAAAATCGATACACGGTTAAATTTCCCAATGGAGGAATACGAAGATACGGTGGAGACTGCGGTACCTGGGGAAGTTTTAGATACCATATGGGACGAATTTATCGGGACCCTCCGAGCGGAGCGTACTATAACCCAAGTAAGAGAGGTAAACTACAAGCGCTTTCTAGAAGCCCTTTCAAGCTGTGTTGTTTCCATAGAGGAACAAGAAGACCACACTGGCACTTTATATACATCAGTAGTAATCGACACTGGGGTCACAATTCAACCCTTGGAAGAGTTATTCGAGGAAGCGTATATAAACTTAGGGGGATTGAGTGCCTCACTTGTCTATGCCAGTATCTTTACCGTGGCTATGGTCGTCAAATTTTGGTGGATCTTCTCACCGGAAGTGATATTGAAGCTTGCCAATGTGCCGCACATAATTTGGGAATTAAGAGAAACGAAGAATTCCAAACTAAGGAAGACGAGATGGACTGTCTCTCGTGGGGAAATTATGTACTTCTCGGAGAAGGCGCAGCACCTGAGGAGGAACACGTTCGAATTTTGGACACAAATATTGAAACCGATGGATCTGACGGTGGAGAGAGAGGGGCCACAGGGAATGACAACTTACACTTACAGACACGCAAGAGGAAGACTGATGGAGAACTGGAAACAGATAGCGGTAAAAGAGTGGAAACAGGAAAATGGATGTCAGATAACGGCAGATCTGCAGCTATTGTGCTATTACTATGTAACAATGGGGCTTTCACTGAATCCCAAGCTACACGATTATTGGCACGCTCAATTGACAGCATCGGATTCATGTGTAACAAACAATTCAACGAGAGGATCAAATACTGGACGAGCATTAGCAGAATTTTGGTATTTCAAGAAAACGTAGGCACCAGATTCGAAAGGGCGAAGAAAAAGTACGCGAAGGAGTACCCGGAGGATTTGAGCGTGGAAAAAATTGACGAAACGATACAATTGGTGAAGAAAATGTTGACGATTAATAATATAGATGTGGAAAAATTTGTGACAGTGACGTATAAACATTTTATACAAGAAAGTGGTAAAAAAAATAATTTGTTTTTTGTGGGACCGCCATCGACGGGTAAGACGATGTTGATGAACTCTCTGGTAGAGTGTCACTTTAATTATAGTAGGTTGACTGGATTAGTGAGTAACAGTAGTTTTAATTTCAGTGGATTATTGCACACTAACGCTTGCATGATGGACGAATGTAAACTGACGGACAATCAGTTCGAACAGTGGAAATTATTGGCTTCAGGCGCTCCGATGAGCACTGATGTAAAATATAAAGATAGAAATGATGTCGAAAATTGTATATTATATACCTGCAGCAACTTTGCCATAGAGACTTATTGTAACGTACCGTGCGCACAGCAAGCGGTGGCGGAAAGAACGAGTCAATTTAATTTATTTGTAAGATGTACGGAATATTTTAGGATACCGCCCCAGGCGTGGGCGCAGATGTGGAGAGAGTACGCACAGGTGGAGGTAATAGGTAGCTGAAAAAAAAATTTGAAAAAAATAAAAAAAAATAAGACGCACACTATAGTGCATATATAAAAAATGTATATCGGTAGGTTAGATTGAAAAAAGAGAAAATGTGTGAAAAATGTTAGGTTAACTTGTGTGTATTTATAGAAATAAAAGTTAGGTTAACTGAAAATGTGGTTTTATTGTTGGGTTAGGTGGGAAAAGGGATGGGGTAAAAAAGTTAGGTTAGATTGAGGTGAGTCATAATATGAGGTTGGACTCGTCAAAGGGGGGAGTATTGAAAGATTACAACCTCAGTTAGGTTGAGTTAGTCAAAGGGGGGAGTATTGAAAGATTACAACCTCAGTTAGGTTGAGTTAGTCAAAGGGGGGAGTATTGAAAGATTACAACCTCAGTTAGGTTAACATCCAACCTCATATTATGACTCACCAAAGGGGGGGGTATTGATAGGTTACACCCTCAGTTAGGTTGAGTTAAAAAATACAAATAAAAAAGAGGTTAGGTTAAAGAAAGATAGAGATAAAAGGTTAGGTTAGGTTAGGTTAGGTTAGGTTAGGTTAGGTTAGGTTAGGTTAGGTTAGGTTAGGTTAGGTTAGGTTAGGTTAGGTTAGGTTAGGTTAGGTTAGGTTAGGTTAGGTTAGGTTAGGTTAGGTTAGGTTAGGTTAGGTTAGGTTAGGTTAGGTTAGGTTAGGTTAGGTTAGGTTAGGTTAGGTTAGGTTAGGTTAGGTTAGGTTAGGTTAGGTTAGGTTAGGTTAGGTTAGGTTAGGTTAGGTTAGGTTAGGTTAGGTTAGGTTAGGTTAGGTTAGGTTAGGTTAGGTTAGGTTAGGTTAGGTTAGGTTAGGTTAGGTTAGGTTAGGTTAGGTTAGGTTAGGTTAGGTTAGGTAGGTTAGGTTAGGTTAGGTTAGGTTAGGTTAGGTTAGGTTAGGTTAGGTTAGGTTAGGTTAGGTTAGGTTAGGTTAGGTTAGGTTAGGTTAGGTTAGGTTAGGTTAGGTTAGGTTAGGTTAGGTTAGGTTAGGTTAGGTTAGGTTAGGTTAGGTTAGGTTAGGTTAGGTTAGGTTAGGTTAGGTTAGGTTAGGTTAGGTTAGGTTAGGTTAGGTTAGGTTAGGTTAGGTTAGGTTAGGTTAGGTTAGGTTAGGTTAGGTTAGGTTAGGTTAGGTTAGGTTAGGTTAGGTTAGGTTAGGTTAGGTTAGGTTAGGTTAGGTTAGGTTAGGTTAGGTTAGGTTAGGTTAGGTTAGGTTAGGTTAGGTTAGGTTAGGTTAGGTTAGGTTAGGTTAGGTTAGGTTAGGTTAGGTTAGGTTAGGTTAGGTTAGGTTAGGTTAGGTTAGGTTAGGTTAGGTTAGGTTAGGTTAGGTTAGGTTAGGTTAGGTTAGGTTAGGTTAGGTTAGGTTAGGTTAGGTTAGGTTAGGTGGTAGGTTAGGTTAGGTTAGGTTAGGTTAGGTTAGGTTAGGTTAGGTTAGGTTAGGTTAGGTTAGGTTAGGTTAGGTTAGGTTAGGTTAGGTTAGGTTAGGTTAGGTTAGGTTAGGTTAGGTTAGGTTAGGTTAGGTTAGGTTAGGTTAGGTTAGGTTAGGTTAGGTTAGGTTAGGTTAGGTTAGGTTAGGTTAGGTTAGGTAGGTTAGGTTAGGTTAGGTTAGGTTAGGTTAGGTTAGGTTAGGTTAGGTTAGGTTAGGTTAGGTTAGGTTAGGTTAGGTTAGGTTAGGTTAGGTTAGGTTAGGTTAGGTTAGGTTAGGTTAGGTTAGGTTAGGTTAGGTTAGGTAGTTAGGTTAGGTTAGGTTAGGTTAGGTTAGGTTAGGTTAGGTTAGGTTAGGTTAGGTTAGGTTAGGTTAGGTTAGGTTAGGTTAGGTTAGGTTAGGTTAGGTTAGGTTAGGTTAGGTTAGGTTAGGTTAGGTTAGGTTAGTTAGGTTAGGTTAGGTTAGGTTAGGTTAGGTTAGGTTAGGTTAGGTTAGGTTAGGTTAGGTTAGGTTAGGTTAGGTTAGGTTAGGTTAGGTTAGGTTAGGTTAGGTTAGGTTAGGTTAGGTTAGGTTAGGTTAGGTTAGGTTAGGTTAGGTTAGGTTAGGTTAGGTTAGGTTAGGTTAGGTTAGGTTAGGTTAGGTTAGGTTAGGTTAGGTTAGGTTAGGTTAGGTTAGGTTAGGTTAGGTTAGGTTAGGTTAGGTTAGGTTAGGTTAGGTTAGGTTAGGTTAGGTTAGGTTAGGTTAGGTTAGGTTAGGTTAGGTTAGGTTAGGTTAGGTTAGGTTAGGTTAGGTTAGGTTAGGTTAGGTTAGGTTAGGTTAGGTTAGGTTAGGTTAGGTTAGGTTAGGTTAGGTTAGGTTAGGTTAGGTTAGGTTAGGTTAGGTTAGGTTAGGTTAGGTTAGGTTAGGTTAGGTTAGGTTAGGTTAGGTTAGGTTAGGTTAGGTTAGGTTAGGTTAGGTTAGGTTAGGTTAGGTTAGGTTAGGTTAGGTTAGGTTAGGTTAGGTTAGGTTAGGTTAGGTTAGGTTAGGTTAGTTAGGTTAGGTTAGGTTAGGTTAGGTTAGGTTAGGTTAGGTTAGGTTAGGTTAGGTTAGGTTAGGTTAGGTTAGGTTAGGTTAGGTTAGGTTAGGTTAGGTTAGGTTAGGTTAGGTTAGGTTAGGTTAGGTTAGGTTAGGTTAGGTTAGGTTAGGTTAGGTTAGGTTAGGTTAGGTTAGGTTAGGTTAGGTTAGGTTAGGTTAGGTTAGGTTAGGTTAGGTTAGGTTAGGTTAGGTTAGGTTAGGTTAGGTTAGGTTAGGTTAGGTTAGGTTAGGTTAGGTTAGGTTAGGTTAGGTTAGGTTAGGTTAGGTTAGGTTAGGTTAGGTTAGGTTAGGTTAGGTTAGGTTAGGTTAGGTTAGGTTAGGTTAGGTTAGGTTAGGTTAGGTTAGGTTAGGTTAGGTTAGGTTAGGTTAGGTTAGGTTAGGTTAGGTTAGGTTAGGTTAGGTTAGGTTAGGTTAGGTTAGGTTAGGTTAGGTTAGGTTAGGTTAGGTTAGGTTAGGTTAGGTTAGGTTAGGTTAGGTTAGGTTAGGTTAGGTTAGGTTAGGTTAGGTTAGGTTAGGTTAGGTTAGGTTAGGTTAGGTTAGGTTAGGTTAGGTTAGGTTAGGTTAGGTTAGGTTAGGTTAGGTTAGGTTAGGTTAGGTTAGGTTAGGTTAGGTTAGGTTAGGTTAGGTTAGGTTAGGTTAGGTTAGGTTAGGTTAGGTTAGGTTAGGTTAGGTTAGGTTAGGTTAGGTTAGGTTAGGTTAG